>OY728123.1:913906342-916406342 GCA_963277665.1 Viscum album | reverse complement strand
ACATAATATTATGATCTAATCCATTATTTGAAATTACTTAGAAATGGTTACTAGAAAGATGAATTCCACAAATAATCATGGAAAATGTAGAGATTTCCCTATTGAGGAAACCAATACAGATGGTGTGGTAATGGAGAATATTATGAAAATATTGGGAAAACATAATCACGTTATGACAAATAACCTTTCCTGAATAACGAAACCTATTCCATAGAGAGAATATCATATGTTGGATAGACTTAAGTGGAAAAATAAAAAATAATTTAGAGGGACTACTGAACCAATGGTGGATGATCAATGGATTATGTCTTTGGATAAGATATTCATGGAATTGGGATCTTTTGAAAAAGAAAGGTTTACAATTGAAGTGTATTCTCTTAATAGTGATGCAGATTGTAACTCCCTGAGATTTTTTTTATTTTTTTCAAATATATGCAATATAGTAACATTTTTTCATTTCATACAATAATAAAAAAAGTCTTTTTATTAAATTTCTAATTCAATAATTCCTTTCAAATGGAACTAACTTGGCTTGCACTACCTGAAAAATCAACTTGACATTCGTTACACGCAACACCGAGTTTCTACGAAGTATTATTCTATTATTATAGTTATTTAAATAAGATAATTTTAACCTATACATTAAAATTATTAATATTAATAGTAATAACTACTTTTCAAATATTTTTTATAATTTGTTTACAAAAATAAAATAGATTGATAATGAAAGATATATTTTTGGTAAAGTCTGTATATGTTTAACATTAATATTTTAGTGTCCTTAAATGAAAAAATTAGACATATATTGAAATTTAATTCTATAATAAAATTTGAATCTATAATATCGAAATATCTTAGGGTGATTTTTTGGTACTTTTCGAAGAAACTTCATTTTATGATGAATAGTGAAAAATAAAGGATTTTAATTGAAAAATGATTTTTCATATAATTAATTTATAATGTTGAATTATATTTTATATTTGTTTCAAAGTTTAATTAGATAATAATTTTATCAATTAATACCATTTAGGTAATTTAGATCAGTTTCCTTTTAAACTTGGGTATAAAAACATAACAAACTTTTTAATGTTTTTACTTTAAAAACATGTATTGTTGACCTAACTGCGGGAATAATTTTAAATTAATTTATTCTATTTATTTGTTTATAATAAATAAAAATGGATTCCAAATTTTGAATCAGAATAATAAATATTGTAAAATATGTTCAATATATTATTTGACCAAAAGGATTAGTGAAATTGATTAAAATTAATTACAACAATTAAGAGAAACATTTGGATAACCTTAAATTTAGACCAAAAATGACCAAGACACCTATCGGAAAAATATTGGATGAAAATTATTCATATTTTAAAATTAAATTATTTATTTTGGTTGTTTTTGTATGAATTGTTTTAGGTAAAAACGTGGATACACCTAACTTTCTTGTAAAAATGAAAAGTATGTCCTTTCCCTTCCCTATAAACGGGACACCATCTCTCCCTCTTCTTCACACCTATAAAACCACTTATTTTATTCCATGATCTTCACAATAAAAATCCCTATAAACATAACTTTCTTCTATATTCCTCCCCTTCAGAAGAAATAAATCCAATCAATAATTTTGGTACAAACCAAAAAGTGTTACCTGATTAATAAGTAATATCTTCTCTCAAACTCCTTTTTTATTTTATTTCTCCACCCCCTACACTCTCCTAATTCCATTATTGTATAAAATTAAATTAAATTAAATATACTAATAATTTTTTATTATATGGTTTCTACCTAAACATACAGAAAAATCCATCTAATGTTTAATAAACACATTTTTTGTGTGTACAGAGAACTACCGCCTCACTAAATAATGATTGTTCATTTTTCCTTTACTGTTTCATAAGGAAACATTACGATGTAAAATCTATTTATATATATAATATATTATATTTATTATGTTTTTATTTTTATTTATTCTTTTTATAACACATATCTTTTTTTACTTTCCATTTGGTGTAAATATGATAATTTTGTTTGATAAGTGTGGACTACCACCCCCTCAAAGCGATGTGATTCATTCACACACACCATGGAATGTATTAAGGATGTGTTTAGAGAACGTATACTATTTTTATAAAATTTTAATTATAATTTAATGATATTATATATATATATATATATTTCATTTTATTTCATTCTTTCAATATATAAATAGAAATGGAAACAATATTTATGCATATATATGGCTTACCAACTCCATGAACGATGTATTCCATTTCATTATTATATATTATATTGATTATTATAATACACATAAATTTAATATAAATGATATTTATATCAAGTATTATGTTATGGAAATAATTATATATGTATAATTATAAAAGATATAACAAATTAAGACACATGTGAAGAACAAAGAGAATATTACCCGAAGTGCAAGCTTAACATAAGATTTTTAACAAGCGGGTAATATAAGTTCATGATAAAAAAATATATGGTATTAGATATAATAATATTTTTAATTAATATATGTATAATAAATTTATATTTATTATACTGGTTTCTTGAATGAGTACGATGAGATTCAAGACACAAGGTAAGGGAGTTTCATCTCATTTTTTATTTCAACGAGAAAGATACTTTAATCACCACCCATTCATTTTGTGTGGTGTTTATAATACCCATGGATGTATTATATGATTATTATAAATAATTTTATGGCTATTTAAATATCAGTTTTATTCTCATTATCTCATGGGGTTTATGTTCCAAAAGTTAACAAATAGGTAAAGTAATTTTGTCACAATTTTCCTTCCATGAGTCACATGCCATGTTATGCACCAATATTTTTACATGAGGTTTATATAATTCCATTGAAATATAATATCTTGAATCTTATTATATTCATGATATTTTATTCATAATTTAATTTAATTTTCTTAAATATGGATTATGGTCTAAAGATACCAATTGGTAAGAGTTTATTGAAACAATCTCATCACTTTTCAATATTTTTTCTATTTATGATTCCATTGACAAAATATTATGATCCATTTATTAAGAAAAATAATAAATTTTATTCTCATATGGTCATTAATGATATGTTCAAGTATTGGTATGATTTTTCCACTCATTGGTACATAATATAGTTAAGGAATTGTTTTTAAGAAAGTTTGACTTTACTTTCCCGTTTGTCAGAAATCTGTGTTCCTTAAAAACAATTTTTTCTAAAAAAGGATTCCATGAATATTCAAATATTATACTAAAATATTTAAATGAAAATTTTACCCTTTTTTCTTTTTTCAATTTTTTCAAATGAATATTATTTTTTTTGAACGATGAATTTATCTAACATTATTATCATCCAAAAGGAATGTTCTTTTTACCTTGTATGAAATGTACGGATTTACCCACCATCAATTATTTGAATATTTATTTTCATGTTTAAAAGGGAAATTTTTAAGAATTGTTTTTAGAATATATTTTCAAGGAATTGTTTTTAAATGTTTTTCATTCTCCTTTTATATGTGTTTCAGGAAAATGATTTTCAAAAGGTTTTATGTTTTAAAGAACATTTTTCTATGAAGAAAGGGTATTTACCTCAAGAAATATTATCCAAATATCTTCCATGTTATTTTTCATCTAATATAACTTTTTTCAATGTTACTCATTCCCTTTTGGGAAATTAACCAAATGTTTCATTCATATTATTTGTTGGATGGTTTATGATTTGATGGAATGATGCTTAAGACACCAATTTCACTTTAATGAGTTTTATGCTTTTGAATACCACTTAATTTCATGGGTTATGATTTCATTAATTGGTTATTAAAACTATCTATTTTCGTAGGTTATTATGTGGTGAAATTTTAATGAAACCCATTTCTTTTCATGGGTTATGATTTTATGTTTATAAAACCAATCTATTTTTGTTGGTCATGATATTATGAAAGTTTTATTATATTATGGAACATATGTTAATGATTTTATTATGAGATGGGTGGGAAATATATCTCCCTCCAATTCATTGGATAATTATTAGTTTTATATGATCTCATAGGAATCATGGGTTGTAGCCTCTGCCCAAAAATAAAAAGGTATATAGATGTTAGCCCAATCCTAAAAAAAGAAGTTACATGGGTGGTAATCTAAGCCCAAAAAAGAAGGTACATGGGTTGTAGCCCAAGCCTTCAAATAAGAAGGTACATGGGTTTTGGCCCAATCCTAAAATTAATAGGGTACATAGGTCATTATACAAAGCCCTAATTAGGATAACATGTCATATACCAATCCTGAATTGTTTTAAATGTCTTGGAAGGTTGACTCAAAAAAATATTTTATATTCTTATATGCATTCCACAAATTATATTTCTTATTCCTCAGTTATGATTTTATGGCTCATGGTTTATATCTCTGAATGATTTTTATCTTATTAGCTACCATGAATTACCATATAACTCTTGTTTATGATCTTTTATATGCAGTGTATGATCTTCTAATGTTATCATCACATTCTCATACCCAAAGGTTCATGTTTATGATTACATTCCTCACTTGTCAACCCTTACTAGTAATTTTAGCTCACATATTTTTTATGTTTACATACCTTGGTTATGAAGATATATTTCATGTATGATATGTCTAATAGGGGTATAATCTTGGAGAACCTAGTGGAAGAAAATTTATATCACTTATGTACTATCATTTACATTTCTGTGTTTCCGAAGGCACTAAAATAATACGATCTTTGGGTGTCCATTTTTTAAATTGTTTTCATGTATTCTATAAAAGTTATGTAATGTTAAAGTTTTTCAAGACTGATTCCCTATAGTTCGTTTATGAGTAATGGTCTAGTTATCCTTTAGAAGCTAGGACGATAAAACCTTAGTGATAACCCAATGGAAATCTCTAAGGATAAGTCTAAGTATATAGAAAAGTATAGGAAAATGTCATAGAATTTTGGTAATTGATAACTTGAGTGGTTTCCTAGAAATGCATAATTTTCCGAATACTACAACTTTATGTGTCTCTAGAAAAATGTACCTTTGGTTAAAAAATATGACAAGATGTTCCAAGCCTAACTCAGGGTAATCTAGAAAATGACAAAGGTCCTTGATGGACACCTGTTTTGACACTCCTAGGGGATATTATTTGGAAATTATAAATATATTCACAAACCATAATGAAGGATTTAAATAGAATTTGGTGATAAATAACCTAGGATAATCCCAAGGTATCATAGATTAAAGTCGGTGTCATAATTTAGACATCCTATAAGTGAATTTTCATGATTATGTGATTCTTATATATGATAATTGTTTCTTACTCTATGATTTTCGGATTTTGTTAAAGGATGGAACCCAACGAAACCTCATTAATGGGGATTATAATAGACAATGAAAAAATTGTCCTCCTAAGGATCTAAATGATTTTGGTGTGAGAATGAATAAAATAATTTTTATACTCTCACATATTTCTCAATATATGAATCATGATGAACATCTAAAAACTGAATAGAGGGATAAACATTCTGCTGAGTCCTTCATGAGGAAAAGTCCACTTATTTCAGTGGGTCTTCTCATCCACTTGTTCCTAAACACTGGATCAATACCACAGAAAAAATATTATCTATTCCTCAGTGTTCTTATCATGAGAAAGTCATTCTTGATATTTATCAGTTAAAAGGTGATGCAAACCAGTGGTGGAATCTAATCAAGAATACAAGGAAGAAAGATGAAATTGAATCAATGGATTATGATCAGTTCAAGAAATTATTATTCAATAAGTAATTTCATCGGGTTCATTGTATGAAGATGTAAAAGGCTTCATTGAGTTGTATAAAAAGAATGATTAATATATTGGTGACTATGAGCCTAATTTCACAAGACTTGTGAGGTACAGTTCTGGAATTATTATCCAACAAAAATTAAAGTTTATTTTTTCTTAAGTGGCTTAAATCCAAGTCTCATAAGCGTGTTTCCCATAAGATACTTTGGTAACTATGAAGAGATTGTGGATTGTGAAATAAAATTTGAAACAGAGGATACATTTATGTATCAATCTCATGGTTTTAATATGAAGAAGAATATGGAGCTCAAAGGATAATAAAAAAACCATGGAGACGATAATATTATCCTTCATTTGATTCCTACGTGTGGAAATAAGTACGGTGGGAATTATCTTAATTGGACTTGTAAATTTTTTAAGTGTGGAAGTGAAGTGCATCGAGTGGATAAATTCTGAAGTTATTGAAAAAAGTTATAACAATGAGAATATTTAGAAAACTACATAGGATAAACCTCCCACACTTCAGTGTTTTAATTGTAGTGAGTTTGGGATTTTCTCCAAAAAGTGCCCAAATCCAAGAGTTAAAATTTTTGAGCAGAACCAATGACCTTTGAAGGAAAAGGAAAAAAAGGGAGGGCATATGAAATCAAAATGGATGGAGTGAACCATGATAATTGGGAACCCCAAAGTGGGTAATTTCTTGTGGGATTTTTTTTAAAAAATAATATCAATGAAAATCTTTTTGATCCTTTTGTGGAACTTGATATGAGTCTAAGAGTTGGTTTTCTTTCTCTATTTTAATTTTGGATTAATAAAATAATGTTTATTTTATATATTTATAAGGATGAAAGCAAGATTCCAATAGAAATTTTTTTCGTAGATAAGAGACTATTAAATAAATAATTGTTTAATTACTTATTGGAAGAAAGTATGTTTTCAATAAATATTTATGGATATTTGGATTATGAAAATGATTTCAATATAGTATAAGAATATGTAATTCATGTGTTTCATATGATTTGACGCATGGGGGGATCAATGTTAAGCTAATTTCATGACCTTCTTTCCACTATTATGGATTTTCATATTTCAAAAGGGTTATAAGTTAAACCATTCATTAAAAGTTTATGTTAAACTTCAGATAAAGTATTTATGTATTAAGATTGTGTTCAAAACCTAAGTTAAAAGTATATTTATTGATTAATCTTTTTTCAAGGATTTCCACCACATTTTAAAAATTATATTAGTGAGGTTTTATAAAAGTACATCATGTATATCAAGTGACAATCATTCATATTGGGCAGGGCCATAGTTCTTGAACCCATGACCGAAGGACGATAAGGGTTTTATGCCCACCACTTGCCAACATGATGTCATGGTCAATGTATAAGTATTTTTTTAATATATATTAATAGTGAAATAGTAGTTTTACTTTAAATGATTACATATTAATTTATTAAACATATTTATTTTTATTAATAGTTATAGATAAATAGTTATACTTTTCATTCTTCCATGGGACATAAGATCAACTAAAATTGTATTTTAGTACTTAAGGCATCAAAGATAATTTTTGGACGTCCATTACACAAAGTAATTTTTGAATTAGAAATTGATAAAATTGGAACTAAAAAAGTTATTTTTTATAGAAATATATCTAGTATATTTCCTTATATTATTTATCAATAAACGAATTACTCAACGCTCATATAATGATAAAAAGAAAGTGTATTTCCCTATTATATTAAGTTTGTTGAACAAATGGACTTTTAAATCATCAAATATTTATGAATTTGCGGCCCTCAATTTTTCTTTTCTTGTTAACATGTTTTTGATTTATGAAATCAATCAATCCCTACAAATATTTATGTCTTTTCTCTATGTCCAATATTCACTCCCAACCTATATTCTCCAATGTGGAATCCTAGTTTTCTGTTACATTAGGTAACTGTTATGGTTGCAACAATTATTTTTTAAGGGAAGTTTCAGTATCCATTTTTATGATGTCAGTTTCTATGAAACATTCAAGTATTAAACCCTGGATAACCCAGAAAAATTTAGAAGGTGAAATTCAATTATAGGGGGTAGAATGTAACACCCTGAGATTTTTGGAATTATTATTTTTAGAATTAATTTAATGTTTTGATATTTTAAATTTCACACAACCCTAAAAATATAGTTTTTATTATTAAATCACTATGTCTAACATTACTTTCACATGGAGCCGAATTGGCATGCACTACACGCCACACTGATTTGTTGTATGTTACACGCTACACCGAGTTTCTACAAAGGATCATTTTATTATTATAATTAGTTAAATGAGATGATTTTAATCTATTTTTTAAACAAAGTAATATGAATAGTAATAAATAATTTTCAAATATTTTTTGTATTTTTATATAAATAAAATATATTGATAAGTAAAGATATAATTTTTAGTAAAGTCCCTATATGTTAAGAAATACTATTTCAATGTCCTTATATGAAGAAGAGTAAAATTAATTTTACATAGATTTTAAATTTTAATTTGACAAAATAATCTTCATTTTTTGAATTTGTAATGTTGAAATTAGAATAGGAATAATTTTTGGTATTTTTATAAGAAACTTATTTTTTGGATGAATAGTGAAAATACATGATTTTAATTGCAAACTAATTTTTCATCAAATTTATTTATATAGAAAAATTGTATATCAAATTGGTTCCAATTTTTAATTATATAATATTTTTTCAATTAATACAAATTAGGTCATTGATATCACTTTTTCATTAAACATGGTTATAAAAACATAACAATCTTTTGAATGTTTTTACTTAAGAAGCCCACATTGTTGACCCAACTACAGGATTCATTTTAAATTAATTTCATAAACTTCTATGATTAGAATTTAGAAAAATAAATTAAACATTTTTAATGATAATAATTTATAATATATTATAATTTCAACTTAAATTTTCACTACAAGAAAACTGTCATTTCATCATGGTTTTTTTGCAGCGGTTTTTGAAGTGCCGTGAAATGTATTATTATTATTATTTTTTGAAATCTTTTTGAGGATTCGCTGCGGTTTTTTAAAAAACTGCCGCAAAATGAAAGGAAAAAAATAAAAAAACTTGAGAACCCCGAAATCACTAAAACGACCATAACTTTTGATCCATGCGTCTGTTGGAGCACCATGACCTGTCAAATAAAAGCTGATGAAGAGATCTAGAGGCACATATAATCAAAACCGTAAGACGGTGTAAGGTGTGGAAGATATGAGAGTTATAAAAAAGTTGAAAAAGTTTTCCAACTTCAAATGGCCATAACTTTCTCTCTGGGTATTCGTTTGAGCTCTACCACATATCAAATCGAAGCTAGCGAAGACAGCTACACACAGGTTTGATAGAAGCATGCTTATGTTGTGTTTTACTACCCCAAAACCCCCATGAAGGCCTCTGAAACCCCATTTCATTCACCGGTGTCCCGTCGAACTTGTCTTCAAACGGAACTAACTTTTGATCCGCATGTCAGTTCGGACACCTCCACCTACCAGATCGTAGTTCGTTCCATGAGTTTCAGTTTGACTAGTCGTGGCACCCACATGGAATCTTGGATCATATGTTATGGCCTTTTTAGTGGGTATCGGGTTTGTTATGTTTTTCGATGCCTCATTTCTAGCACCTGTTCCCCGTTAGTTTTTTTAAATGGCCACAACATTCGATTTGCCGGTCCATTCAGTTTCTTTCACCTATCAGCTCAAAGATCATTTCTGGATCTTTGATTTGATTGGTCGTGGATCTGGAACGAACTCTCGGATCAAAAGTTATCTCTGTTAATGTGAGTCCAATGTTTTTGTCACTTTATGACTGTTTTGACGGGTTTTAACGGGTGCTTCATTTATTACTGTTTATTTGGGTTTTTATGACTTGTTATCTTTATCAATGGTGTTTTGTGGTTTATTATGATGATTATGTTGCATTCTGAAGGGGTTTTCCAGAGTTTTCATGAGTTTTCATGTATTCTCATGCTTTCAAATGCTTCCTTCTTCATGCTGATCCATCTATTTTCAGCGTTTTCATAATGTTTTATCCCTTATCATGCCTTTTCATACTTTTTCATGTGTTTCATTTATTATTTATTATTTATTATTTATTATTTATTATTTATAATATACTTTAATTTATTTGTTATCTTTTATTTGTAACTGGTTATTTCTTATTTATTATTTACATTTATTTATTATATATTATATATTATATATTATATATTATATATTATATATTATTTATTATTATTAATCATAATATTTGTTACTGATTATTTATTATTTATTATATATTATATATTATTATTAATAATAATATTTTATTTATTATATATTTTATATTTTATATTATTATTTATTTATTATTATTTATTATTTATTATTTATTATTTATTGATTACTATTTATTATTTATTATTTATTATTCATTATATATTATTTACTATATATTATATATTCTATATTATGATTAATCATAATATTTGTTACTCGTTATTTATTATTTATTATATATTATTTATTATATATTAGTTATTATCAATAATAATAATATTTTATTTATTATATATTATATAATATTATTAATTATTAATTGATTATTATTTATTATTTATTATTTATTATTATTATTATTTATTATTTATTATTTATTATTTATTATTTATTATTATTTTTATTTATTAATTATTAATTATTAATTATTATTTATTATTTGTTTATTATTATTTATTATATATTATATATTATTATATATTAATATTTACTAATATTTAATATTTAATATTTAATATTTTTTATTTTTTATTTTTTATTTTTTATTTCTTATTTATTATTATTTATTATTTATTATTTATTATATATTATTTATTATATATTATTTATTATTATTATTATTATTAATATTTTATTTATTATATATTATATATTATATATTATTATTTATTTTTTATTATTTATTATTTGTTATTTGTTATTTATTATTTATTGTTTATTATTTATTTATTTATAATTATTAATTATGTGTCATTTATTATTATTATTGTTATTATTATTATTATTTATTATTTATTATTTATTATTTATTATTTATTATTTATTTTTTATTATTATTATCTATTGTTGTTATTATTATCTATTATTATTATCTATTATTATTATTTATTATTTATTATTTATTATTATTATTATTTTTTTTATTTATTATTTATTATTGTTTATTATTTTTTATTTATTATTTATTATTTATTATTTATTTAATTATTAATTATTAATTATGTGTTATTTATTATTATTTATTGTTTCTTATTTATTATTTATTATTTATTATTTATTATTATTTATTATTTGTTATTTATTAATATTTATTGTTTGTTATTTATTATTTATTATTTATTATTATTTATTATTTATTATTTATTATTTATTATTTGTTATTTGTTATTTGTTATTTGTTATTTGCTATTTCTTATTTGTTATTTGTTATTTATTCTTTTAATTTCGTAATTTTATTATTTTATTTTCATAATTTTATAATTTATTTAAACATTATTATAATTTATTTGTAATTTATTATAATAAACAGTAACTAATAATAAATAACTCAATAAATAACTAATAAATCAATAATTATTAATTAATAATTATTGGTTTTTAATTATTGATTGTTGCTTATTGTTTTATTATTATTGAGTTTATATCTATTAGTTATGTATTATTTGTTTTTTCAATTAGTATATATAAGTATATTAAATTCTGTTTATCAACCACATGACGAGCTTGCTGGGGTGGTAATGTCTTTGGAAAATATGCAAGAGGTTAGGGGTTCAAATCTCACCAAACACAGTATTTCTTTATATTGCATGGGCATGCGCATTGGCATGTGCATGGGCATGAGCATGCTTGCATGGATAAAGTAAATAAAGAAATACGAATTAAATGAAATAAATAAAATAAATACCAAATAAATAAAATACAAAATAAATAAATAAAATATGAAATAAATAAATAAAATACGAAATAAATAAATAAAATATGAAATAAAGAAATCAAATATGAAATAAATAAATAATAAATAAAGTAAATATGAAATAAATAATTAAAATATGAAATAAATAAATAAAATAAATAAAATAAATAAAATAAATAAAATAGAGTAAATAAAATAATTAGAAATAAATAAAATAAATACGAAATAAATAAAATAAATACGAAATAAATAAAATAAACACAAAATAAATAAAATAAATAAAAAATAAAATAAATAAAAAATAAAATAAACCGCCGCTAAAAAACTGTTGTGAAACGTTCTATGAATGTTTTGACAACCGCCGCGAATAGTTTTTCGATGCATGATTTAGCAGTGGTTTTTCAAAACTACCACCAATCGATTTAGCGGCTGTTTAAACCGCCGCGAAATGAAAAAAAAACTGCCGCTAAATCCGCATTTTGCCGTAGTGTTTGACAAAAAATATTATTCAAAGTGATTAAAATTAATTACAATGATTAAGTGAAAAATTAGGTTACCCTTAAATTTAAGCCCCATGAATGTAATAGAAAGTTTTCAAATACCTATTAGATATCAAGGATTCATAAATTAACCTTATATTATTAACATTTGTTGGTTTGGTATGGCTTTTTTAGGTAAAAACTTTGGTACACATAACTTGATTTTAAAAATGCCAAGTGTCTCCCTTCACATCTTTGTAAAAGTCCACAATATCTCCCTTTTATTGAAAAATCTAAAACCTACTATGTTCCACAAAATTCTTCTAAATACACTTCCCAAAATCCATCCCATCCTCCTAGAAGCCTCCCCTTGGGTATAAAGAAATCCAATGATTCTTTTTGGCACAAACCAAAAGGATTTACCCGATCAAGTGTTATCGTCTTCTCTCAAGATCCTTTATTTTATTTTCTATCTCCACCACCTTAACTCCCATTATTCAATGATTGCATAAAAACACAAGTATATTAAATATACTAGGATTTTTCTATTCTATGGGTTCTACCTGCACTTACACAAACATCCATCTAGTGGGTAACAGACATACTGTTTATGTGTACAGTGAACTACTGCCTCACTAAACGATGATTTTTCATTTTTCATTTATCACCTATCATGGGGAAAATTATGATGGTAACTCTATTTATATATTTCATATATTATATTTGTTATGTATTCAAGTTTTTTATTCCTTTTAAAACACATATCTTTTTACATTCTATTTGGTGTAAAGATGATAATTTCATTTGAGGAAGTGTGGATTACCACACCCTCAAACGATGTGATTTATTCACACACTACATGGAATGTATTAAGGATGGATTTAGTTAACTTATATTTTATATATAACATTATAATTCTATAATAATGATATTATTTACATATATACATATATTTCATTTTCTTTCTTTCTTTTAATATGATAATAAAAATGGAAACAACATTCATTCATACGTACAGCTTACCATCTCCATGAATGATGTCTTCCATTTTGTACTTCTATATTATATAGATTATTGTAATACACATATAATTAATATAAAGTTATTTATACCATGTTTTGAATTCTTGAAATCATGAGATAATTTTATGTACCAAAGATATCACAAATTAAAATACATAAGAAGAACAAAGTGAATAATACCTAGAGTGTCACCTAAATATAGGATTGTTAAAAAGCGAGTAACATAAGGTCATAATAAAATCGTATATGGTATTAGATATATGAATATGGTTTTGAATAAGATTTATAATAAATTTATATGTATTATACAAGTGGTTTGAATGAGTATGATGGGAGTCAACACACAAGATAAGGGAATTTCATATCACTTTTTTTTCCAAAAGATACATGCTTTACTCACCACCCATTAATTTTTTGTGGTTTGTATACTACCTATGTAGGTATTATATGATTCTTATAATTATATTTATATGTATTTACATATCCAATTTATTATCTTTGTCTCATGGGTTTTATTTTTCAAAAGTTACCAAATCAATAATTTATTTTGTCCCAATTTTCCTCCCTTGAGTGATATACCATATTATCCACCTATATTTTTCCATGAGGTGTATATGCTTCCATTGAAATGTTATATAATGATAATTTTTCATTTCATGATATTTTAGGCTTCATTTAATTTAATTTTATTAAATAGGGAGTCTAGTCCTTGGTTATCAAGTGGTAAGAGTTTATTGGAACAATCTCATCACGTTTAGATATTGTTTATGTTTATGCTCCCTTTGATAAAATATTATAATACATCTATTAAGAAAACTCATGAATTTTCTTATCGTCTGGTTATTCATGATATATTCATGTATTGGTTCCATTTTTTACTTTCTTTGGTACATAATATAGTTAAATAAGTGTTTTTACAAAAGCTCAATTTTACCCTCTTTTCAATTCGAAATCCATCTTCTTTAAAAAAAAATTTCGAAAAAGGGATTCCTATAATATTGTAATATTATCTAGAAATATTTAAAATAAATTTTTACCATTTTGTCTTTTACCAATGTTTTAAACGGAATATTCTATTCTCTTTAGGAATGTGGCATTTTTCTAATGGTTTTACAAGGAAAATTGAATGTTCTTTTCACCTCGTACGACATGTACAAATTTACCCACTGTCAATTCTTTGAATATTTCATATCATGTTTACAATGATAATTTGTATGATTTGTTTTAAAATAAATTTTAATGGAAATGGTTTTTAAATTTTTTTCATGATTTTTTTAATTTTTTTTAAGGAAAATGGTTTTTAGAACAATTTATGTTTTAAAGAGGCTTCATCATCTAAGAAATGATATTTACCTCAAGAAATATGTTCAAAATAACCTTCCAAGTTATTCTCAATATAAGATAACATCTATTGATGTTATTCGTTACCTTATAGGAAATTATCCCATGGTCACATTCGTATTCTTTCTTGAATGGTTTGTGCTCTGAAGGAATGATACTTAAGAAACCTATTTCACTTCCATGTGTTTATGATTTTGAATCCCTCTTGATTTCAGGGGTTATGATTTCATTAATTTATTATGAATACTGTCTATTTTCATAGGTTATGATGTGATGAAATTTAAATGATTCCCATTTCAATTCATGGTTTATGATTTGATGTTTATAAAACCGATATCATTTTATGGGTCATGATATGATGAAGGTTTTATAATCTTTTTAAACATGTATTAATGATTCTATTATGGGATGGGTGGGACATTTATCTCCCTCCAATGAATTTGATAATGATAAGTTTTATTTGATCTTCAAGGAATTACAGGTTGTATCCCAAGGCCAAAAACAATAAGGTACTTGGGTTTTATCCTAAGAATAAAATCAAGAAGGTATACTGGTTGTAGTCCAAGCCCAAAAAAAGAAGGTACCTGGGTTGTATCCCAATTCTAAAAATAAGTAGGTACATGGGTTATAGCCCAAGACTAAAAGAAAGCGGGTACATGGGTTGTTAGCACATGACTGAAGTAGGTACACACATCGTAGCCCATGCCTAACATGTTATTAAGGTATTGGTAGGTAGCCTGGACATACGATTTTAGATTCATATATGCATTACAAAAATTCTATGTCTTATTCCTTAGTTACGATTTCATGGATCATGATGTTTATTTCATTATTATTTATGTATTATGAACTAAAAATATTTATCCCATAACTCATGCTTTTGATCTTTGATATGCAGTGTATGATCTTTTAATGTTATAATCACATTCTCATACTCCTATGTTCATGTTTATGATTACATGTATCCCTTTATTACCCTTACCAAGTATCTGAGCTCACCCATTTTCATGTTTACATCCCAAATTTATAAGGATATATTTTATGTATGATATGTATAAGAGGGGTGTTATTATTTGATAACCTAGTGGGATAAAATGTGTCTCTCTTATGTACCAGCGTTTACCTTTCCATGTTTCCAAAGGAACTACAATAATATGGTCTTTGGGCATCTATTTGTAAAATTTTCTTAAGTATTTCAAAAAATTTATGTATTGTTAATTTATGTTAAGAATATGTCTCTATAAAGATCAATGGTGGTTATTGATCCAGAATAATATGGAGGAAGAAGAAATAGAACTCATGGAATGTAGAAATTTGAAAGTGACATTCTTTGATAAATATTTCCCTCACGATCAACAAACTAAAATTAATATAATGTTACATAGTTTAAGGAAAAATGTTGATGAAAGTGTAGCGAATTATGATGTAATGACCCGCCCCCCAGTGCTTGTGATGTGACTACCCCAAACCTGCCTCCCAAAAGCCAAGGGCTGGCGACTAGCGGCGAAGGCGACAACCTGAAAGTTGGAGGAATTTTCCTGAGTACCTTTAAGAATACACATGTCCAACCAAGTCCAACACATTTAAAACGAAAAAATTATCACTAAAACAGAATTGGGTTCAGGTACAACTAATACAAGTAGGCCAAAATAAAGACCAGACAAAACAACTAAAAACAACAAAGTAAAAAAAGGAAAATCTGATAGCCATCTGTGAAAAACCCCACTAGATCATTAGAGTAGTATATCTACTAGAAACCAGAGTACTAAGTCATATATACCTTTCCCTACTAGGTCATCTGTGGTCCTAGTCCAACAAGTCCCCTGTCGTAGCGTCTGTCGGTCCCATATCCCTGAGCACCTTCGGGTCCCGGTCCACCAAAGTCCCCAAAGAAAGGATGATCTCCTACATGGGGCACGTCACGAGTGGGTATAGACCATGCTTGGGTGAGTAAAGTGACACTCAGTAGGGAATGTAACCAAAAAAAGAAATACCACACAGAAATCCTTAAATTAAAGAATGAAGAATAATATAGCTCACACTAGGTATATATTTAGGGGAGTGATAGAAGAAACATCAGTCACATTATCAAACATCTGAGATGCTGAAGATATTCTTCTCTATCAAGTACACTGGGCTTTCTAAGTCACACAAAAGTTCTTCCCACTAACCTTGTACTACATAGGTACACCTCCTCATTATGTACCATGGGCCTTCAAAGTCACACAAAAGTGCTTCCCACTAATCTTGGCCAACTGAGGTACTCCTCCTCATCATGTACCGTGGGCTTAAAAAGTCACACAGAACTGTTTCCATCCATGGGACTAAAAATTCACACAAAATTGCTTCCCAGTGGGCCATAGTCAAGTCATACAGAGTTGAAAGTCATCTGTCTTCAGGTCTTAGCCAACTGCAGGGTTCCGTACATAGCGTGGCTGGGAGAATCACTCCTCAATCAATTCGTTGCATCTAAAATTCCATGAAATCCTCCTCAGGGCATGACAAAAGATCTTCCTCATCGATAGGGTCCCAATTTAGTAAATTTCTCATCAATTGGATGTGTGATTGGCTAGATATGAGCATTTTAGTAAATAGGGGAAGGTTGCGTCTTGGCCCAGTCCAACTTGGTCTGACCAACCAGAATAACCAAGCATGAGGGTCCCACATACCCCAGTTTAAAATTTGACCATCTTGGACTGACCTGTTTCAGGTATGGGTCGGTCCGATCTGGACTGGCCAGTGGGCCAGGCCCAAAGGGATTCGCTAGGCCCGGCCCAGTTTGGCCGAGGGTCCAGCCCGCAAGGTCGCCCGACAACCCGGTCCCATCCGGTGACCCGTTCTTGTTTGGCCCGGCCCGAAGGGCGTGGATTCGGCCCATAGGCATGGGTCCAGCCCACTGACATTTTTCCAACCTTCTGGGTGCGGGACTAGAATAGCTAGAACACTGGGGGTGCGGCCTGCTAGCCGGGAGCGTGGCTGGCCAGCCCGAAGACCGACTACATGGGTGGCCTCTCAGGTGTTCCTGGGATGCGGTAACTGGCCGCATCCCACTTCCTGCCTACCCCATGGATGTAGAGGGCTCCTACAACTATAGTTGGTTGACCACAACTCCCCATACACCTGGATGGCCAGGACGTGGGATGTCCCTCCACATGGCACCAGGAGGGCGTCGTGTCTCCGCGTTGCTGCCACGGCGTGCCGACGCACGGGCTGCCACCTCTACCCACAGTGGCCGCCACGGGCCACTACCAATAGATTTTTTGGCGGACCACCGACTGTGCTCTGGTCGTCCATTCATCACGCCTCTTATTCCTATGGCCTCTAGGGAGTTTCCTCTTCACCTTGAAGATCTCATACCCACCTTGTCATCGATTCAGACAATTCATTCACAAAGAGAGCCCATGCAGAGAGGCTTAGGCCTTGTTCATGACACCCTGCACCCTCTGTGTTATATTTTCATAATCATAGGGAGGCTTTGGAATTGTGGCTCAATTAAAAAAAGATAATTCCAATCCCAGATAACAAAAATCCCAAAAAAGTTACCCTCCGGCATAAACACAAGATTTGTGGATCAACCTATTCCTGGGTTGACCTGCATTCATGATTTTTAGAAAATAACGGGGAAAGAATTTATAATAAAAAACCCAACCCCGTTGATTCTTGATACCAAAATGCTTCATACTCAAGGATTCAAGACATTGAAGACATTCTTTTCATCCAACTCTATTCTTCGAGGTGCGTCGAAGATGTTTGATTTTTTTTGATGTTTTTAATTCTTCATTAGAGAGGATGTCCGTTAGTGGTTCAATATTGAATCCCCACATTTTAATCTTCTTTCGGCCAACATGTCAGACTACTAAAAAGAAACATGTCGCAGTGCTTCTACTACACTGTGACGTCTCGTTGTTACACTTTTTAATTTATAAAACAACATTGTTGTTACATGTTTTTAAGAATAATTACGCTGTTAGTTAATAGACCATTAATGAGTCCCATTAATGAGCCTTGTCGCCGACTTATCACTGCACCACATTTTTGTCGCCCACCACTCAATGGTGAGAAATTAAATAAAATAATTTTTTTAATTTTTTTATTATTTTTCTTGAAATATCTGAAAAATAAATTTTCCACTCAGCCCTTGACAGAAGAAGTTAAGTCATTTTCTAGGAGAATCCTGTAATTCCAAGTTCAACGGTTCCCTCAGATTTTCAATCCATGCACTGGTTTAAATGTTATAAAAACCTGCTCGGATGTATACTGAACATACCTTAAAACAAGTTCAAAATTATATTTTGGGCTCACCGGGCCTCTAAATCATGTGCCTTTAAAGCTTGTGGTCTCAAAATAATTCCATATAATTTAAAAATAATTACACAGAATTTCTGAGACATTACATTCTCCCCACATTAGGTCTTTTTATCCTTGAAATCCAAAACAAAAACTAATCAAACTGATGGGGGTACTGAGCACAAATCTAAGCCTCCTGCTTTCATGTGCCCTATTAGAGATTCATATGCTGCCACAAAACGTGCACTAGGGGAATCAACCACCCATGTAGGACCAACTCATATTGGTCCTCTATCTCCATCAGGAACTCAGAAAACTTCATCACATCATTAATGTCCAGCTCACCCCAGTCGATGACGTGTGATGGATCATGCACATACCTCCTCAACTACGACATGTGGAAAACATCATGCACCTGGTGCATATTTGGGGGAAGAGATAGGCAGTACGCCACCTCACCAAATCTTCTCAGGATATGAAAAGGTCTAATGATCCTTGGAGATAGTTTTCCACCTCGTTAAAATATCTGTAATCCTCGTCGGGGTGAGACCCAAAGGAATACATGATCACCCTCCTCAAACTCTTGGGGTCACTGTCTCCTGTCGGCATGAGACTTATGCCTACTCTATGCAGTCCCCATCCACTCCTGGATGATTTTAACCTTCTCGGTGATGGCCTGCACCAACTCCAGACCAATAAGTTCTGACTCCCCTAGGTCATTCCATCATAGGTGTGATCTACAAGTACACCCGTAAAAATCCTCGAACGATTCCATTCTAATGGGGGAGTTATAACTATTGTTGTATGCAAACTCCACCAGTGGTATGTGGTCCTCCTAACTACGAAAAAAATCTAGGATGCAAGAATGTAGCATGTCCTCCAAGGTTTGAATAGTCTTCTTTGTCTGACCATCCATTTGGGGATGAAAAGTTGTGCCCAAGAAGAGCTGCATCCCAAATTACTTCTATTATCTCCTCCACAACTAGGATGTAAAGAAAGATTCACAATCTAAAATGATCATCAAGGTAACCCTGTGAAGTCGTACTATCTATTAGACATAGAGTCGTCCCAATCCCTCTACTGGTCCCTGATCCTGGATGGGTAGGAAGTGATCCAACTTGGTGAGTTGGTCAACGATCACCCAGATAGATTCATGGACCTTGGATGAATGTGGTAACCCTGTCACAAAGTCTACCGAGATACCATCCCATTTCCACTCTGGTACCTCTAGTGGCTGGGCCAATCCAAGTGGAACTTGATGCTCAACCTTCACTTGCTTAAAAGTGATGCATTTGGAAATGAACTTAGAAATTTCTTTATTCATCCCTTCCCCTCCCTAGTACTGATGTCGGAGGTACTGGTACATCTTTTCCACTCCAGGATGTACCACCAAGGGGGATTTATGGAACTATCTCAACACCTCCTCCTACAATGTCACTAGTACTATGGTGCTTCCTCTGAAAATGATGATGTGCTCCCCACCTATCAAACATCCATCTTGAGCTCATATTGAGGATAACTGAGCACCTTAGGCCTCATAGTAAACATCAACCAGTTGTGCTTCCCTGAAATTCTATAATAGTGGGGGAGTAACAGTAATAAACTGAAGGTAAGAAGCTCCACCATCGTCCATGAAGGATATCTACATCGTGACCAACTACTCTGTCACCTCACTCAGTAGCTACAAACCAATCCTCCTGCTAAGTGAATTTGCAACAACATTACACTTCCCAAGAGAATATACTTTCTCTAATTCATAGTCCTGGAGGAAATATATCCATCACTTCTGTCTCAGGTTTAGGTCCTTCTAGGAGAAGAAATACTTGAGACTCTTGTGGTTGGAGTAAACCATAAAATGTTCACCAATCAACTAGTGGTGCCACATCTTCACGGGAAATACCACTACTGCTAACTCCCGGTTTTTGGTTGGGTATTTCTACTCATGCTTCCTCAACTATCATGTGTAGTAGGCTATCTCTACTCAATCTTACTTTAGGAAACAACCTAGTCTGGCTCTTGATGCGTCGTAGTAAACTACATACCCAATTCTCTCCGTTTTTAGTCTCAAGATGAGGGCACTAGTAAGTCTCTACCTCAGCTCTTGGAAACTCTGATGAAATTTCTCCATCCACACAAAGGGTTTTACCTTAGGATTCAAATCTGATAAGGGTTCTGCTACTCTGGAAAAGTATGGAACAAACCTCTGATAATAACCAACCAACCCCAAGAAGCTCTGTACCTTAGTCACACTCCTAGGTAGCTCCCAGGAAATCACCACCTATATCTTTTCTAGATCCACTACAACTCTTACCTCTAAGATGATGTGTCCAAGAAAGTGGTATTCTCTAATCCAAAACTAACACATCCAGAGGATTCCATAAAGCTAGTTCTCTAAGAGTGTATCAAGGACTATCTGCAGGTGTCTAGAGTAAACCAAGATGTCATTAATGAAGACCAAAACAAATTGTTCAAGGTAAGGCTGGAAGATCTTGTTCATGAGTCACATGAACACTACTGGGGAATTATTCATGCCTAAAGGTATCACCATGAACTCATAGTGTCCATACCTGCACCTGAAGGTTGTATTCGGTACATTATCATCCAATACCTGAAGCCGATGATATCCGGATTTGAGGTCTATCATTGAGAACCACTTAGTCACCTTCAGCTGGTCGAAGATATTTTCGATTCTCGATAGTGGATACTTGTTCTTCATAGTCACCTGGTGTAGTAATCAGAAGTCCATGCACAACCTAAAACTCCTATTTTCCTTCTTGAATAAAAGCACAGTGGCTTCACATGGTGAAACACTAGGCCTTACAAACCAATTCTCATGTAAGTCCTCCAGTTGTACCCATAGATTGCGAAGATCCGCGAGAGCCATCCGATATATCAGTGGGGATATCATTGTCTTCCTGATTTCCAAGTTGACGCAAATGTCTACCACCCTATGAGGAGGTTTTCCAAGAACATCCTTAGGAAAAAAACATCCTCATAGTCATCCACCACTATAGGAAATCTTGGACTCCTCTCATCCGCTACACTGAGGGTGAAGCTATCCAACTTTTGAGTGATTGGCTGAACCCTCATCCAAGAAATTTTGTATTGTACTGTAAGGGTTTCCTTCTCACGAATGAAGGAAAACCTGGTCTCATCTTCATAGACACACCAAAATGTACACCTAAAATAGTTGATCTGATCATGGACTGTGGATAACCAGTCCATACCCAATATGATGTTGTAAGGCCTCGATATCGCTATTAGGAGATCCTAGAAGAAGCTCTCTCCTCATAGAGTGAGCTCACACTACTGGAATCAATGTGTAATCATCAAACCCCATCCTGTAAAAGTCTCTTTCCATATCAATCGAGCCAAAGACTCCACCGAAATCTCTGAGCTCCGAATGAGAGCTGTGGAGAAGAAGGAGTGACTATAACCTATGACTATAAGAACTAAATCTTGGGAGGAGAAGACACAAATCTTACCTCAGATTATCTTATGAGCATAGTGGTCATATGACTCTACTACATAGAGTTGATCTTGCCCCTATCTACCTTATCTCTAAGGATAGGGTGGACCACTTAGAGGTGGTGGTGGTAACACCTTGTACCATCACCCACTGCCTGCTACTCGGCCTGCTCCATTGCCATGTATATCTCCCTATGGACTTCCTCGATTGAACTACTACCTCTATGTCAGCGGCGCCTCGATTGTTCGCTTCTAATATGTATGGAAGGTTGAGTAGTCATGTGAAATGTGTCCCTTCCTGCCTCATGAGAAGAAACTCTTTGTTCCTAGATGACTCCCTCTAGTCTCGGAGCACTACATGGCCAACCATAAGTCTTGGTGTCGTCCTTTGAAAGCACTGGCCTACTTAGGCCCTTGTTTCTATTGTATGATGTGTACCGAAGACTTCATCGCCTAGGATCTTCTTGTAGCTCTAACTATGGGAACCTACTATTCCAAGAAGATCTCTACTATAAGGGCTCACTCTAGCACCCCATACTGAGTAGGGATGCTGAGAGACATCACCGACTCCCTAATCTCCCTCCTAAGTCCCTGATAAAAGGTTCAAGCCCTAATGAAAGGGTCCGGCACGATATATGTTGAGTAGAAATAAAGATCGGTGATCCTCGTTGGTTACTTATCCATTGTCATGATACCACTGTTATAGGTGAAGAAGCACCTGAATGAGCACAGAGTGCAAGTTCACAAGAAAAAATTCCTCTTGGAAAAGTAGCTCAATGTCTGTCCAAGTGAGGGTTACCCCATCGTGTGTCCGGGTGGTCAAGCTCCACCATCTCACTATTGATACATGCATAAGGCTCAATTCCATGGTTTACATTAGGTCATGTGGTGTCTTATCTAAGCGGAAAACCCACGTCACTAACTTCTACTAGTCATCAGGGACTTGAGGATCTATCTCTCCCCTGAAGCTGGGAGGCCTCTATATTTGAAATGCATGCAAAGCACTGATTCTGTGTACATCCTATACTAGATCCGCTGAAAATATATGTTTACCATTTGGTGGTGGTAGCACTGGTGCCTCACCCGGTGGGGGCATCACTAGAATAGGTCTCTGAACAGATGCCTCATTGCTAGGGAGGTTGTCCTCACGACCTCAAATTAGGATCCAGGATGGTCATCTATATGGAGGCATCCTGAGATAGATCAATATGTACCACGGTCAAAACATTATACCGGGTGATTTGACTCCTATTTTCATCTTCCTTGAGGCATATGCTATCACATTATCATTTTGAATTAGCACACATCCTAAGCCCTTCTTTAAAGAATCATTGTACACCACAAATAGTTTTCCACTTTTTGGGTGTGTGAGTATTAGCGCAGTGACAATCCTCTTTTTCAACTCCTTCAAGTAGTCTTTAAATTCCTGAGTCTATAAAAACTTCAACCCCTTTCATGTCATCCTGTTCATTGAGTTTGACACTCACAAAAAGTTCTTAACTAATTGTCCGGGATACCCCGCCAGACTAAGGAAGATACAGATCTCTGTTACAGATGTTGTTCTGGTCCACTATTCAATTGCCTTTATCTTGGAAGGGTCTACATATATCCTTTTCTGGTGATTAAATTCCCCATGAATGATATTTCCTCTATCTAGAAATCATATTTACTATACTTTTCATAATGTTTCTTCCTTCACAAAGTCATCGACACAATATTCAAATTTTCATCATGTTCCTCCTTACTCTTGGAGTATATTGGAATATCATCGATAAAGACAACCAGAAATTTTTCAAGGTAATCTCTAAAGACTATATTCATTTGATCCATGAAAATTTCTGGAGAATTAGTGATTTTAAAGGTAATTTCTATGAAATCATAGTGTACATACCATATTTTAAATGTAGTCTTGGGAATACTTTCTTCCTCATATTTAATTGGTGATATCCCAACCAAAGGTCCACCTTAGAGAAATTACTAGCCCGATGAAGCTGATCAAACAAGTCATCTACCCACAATAGGGGATACTTTTTATTTATTGTGAATTTATTTATCTCAAGATAATCAATGCATAGGGGAATTTATTGATCCATATTCTGGATGAAGAAGACTGGCACACCCCATGGTGAAGCAGTCTGTCATATAAAACCCTTCTTCATATTCTCCTATAACTGCTTCTTCATCTCTTCCTGCTCAATGGTAGCTATTCAATAATGTGTCTTTTATATATGTAGATATCGAGTAATAATTTCAATTGATAACTCAACCTATCTATTTAGAGGAGGAAAAGACAAATCTTCCTGGAATACATCGGTTTAATCCCTCACAAAGGGAATATATTCGTGAAGTATCATCTCCTTTGTCTCAAACATATGATCTAGACATGATTTATCATAAGGCAGTAATATCCACATATGATACAATTATTATAATGGATATTAATCTTCATACTTACGCTTTTAAATAATTATAGGATGCTTTTGGATGTGAAGTGTGATCTCCCTTTCCCAAAAATTGATGTTGGATTTGTATAAAGATATCCAATTCATGGCCAAGATAACATCGAACTCCACTAAAGGAAGTATGATAATATTTTATGGGAGGTTTAGACCACAAACCTTTATTAGGGAGGTGTTATAAACCCTAGATGCAATAATTTCCCAATTCGATGTTCTCATAGATAACAGAACCTCTAAATTTTGAGGTGGTGTTTGAATAGTTCTACTAAACTTGAAAGATATGGAAGATTGCATAGAAACAGAATAAAGTAGTATGTTCACTATTCTTGAATGAATATCTAGAGTACCTATCACAACATCATTGTCTAGATCCACCTTAGTAGTAGTGATAACATAATCTCTTCCTTGTTTCCATGGAGTTTTATGTTGATTTCCTCTGAAAACCCTTGGATTAGGTAAAATTTTAACATAATTCCCATGCCTTTTAAATTTGTAGCACTACACCACTAGATGATCATTTATCTAAACCTTCATTTCCTCTTCCACATTAGTAGGATTCTTCATATCCCGTTGGCAGTTTTTTCCTAGATGTCCCATTCTTCCACATTTTAAGCAATTCTAGGTTCCCTTTAGATATTTCCCAGGATTATTCTTCCAACATTTTTGACATGTGGGATGATTGATCTTCTCTCCATCAAGGGATTTATTTGCTGAACCACCCATATTAGAAACCATATTATTCTTTTTTTCACCGGTCCCATGAGACCACTAGGAGTCTCTAATATACATTTCAACCTTGAGGTCACAACAGAAAATCTCTTCATAACTATCAAAATCTTGAATCGCTAACACTTTTCATTAACTCATCTTTAGTCTGCTAAAGAAGCAATCCACCTTGATTTCAGTTTTCATGACAAATTGATAGGTGTATCTTGAAATCCTTGTGAAGTTTTCTTCATACTCCTTGATGGACTCATCTTCCTTCTTCTTGAGTATGAGGAACTCTCTTTTCATCTTGAGGTGGAGGGTTCGAGGAAAATATTTATTGAAAAACATTTTCTTGAATTAATCCCAGTCTATCGAATCAATTTCCTCTTGGGACTTCATATTCTTGATTAGTGTCCACCACTGATCAGATTCCCCATCAAAATGATAGACCGACAATATGACTTTCTCTTCTTCTGAGCACTAGAGGATAGAGAATATCTTTTTAGTTGAGTTAATCCACTACTCAGTGAGGAGGAGATAAGAAGATCCACTAAACATTGAACTCCTTTTATACATGAAGAATTCAATATAAACTTGATCTTTCCTTGGAGGAGGATGTAATTACACATGAATCAAGTTATTATTCATAATTTGATCTAGATGAGCAAGTAATATCTTGAATTTCTGAGCACCCATTCCCATCATATTGGGAATATCATTATGAAAATAATCACATTCCCTATCACATTGATTATTGGCACGTGCTGTTCTATTTCACCCAATTAACTATGAAAAATAACATACAATTAGATGGATTGAATACTTATTTATTAAGAATAAAATGGATACATTAAACATAAAAGATAAACTTGTAAAAGAGAAGTATATCCCAACTTGTGATTCTCTAGGTCTAAAGCTAGGTTATCCTTGATCTATTTCATAACTTATATTCTTATGAGATATTTTTTTATTCCCTTACTAATGGTTTGTACCATTCTCATGAATTTACCAAATAATATCCCCTAGTAGTTTCAAACCAAGAGTGCAGCAAGGCTCGTTTTCATGAACCAATTCCCATTCGAGTCTAGCTCATAGTGGTGATTTTGGGTTTTACCCCACGATACATCTATGCCAGAGCCACCACTACCTATTTGTATCTAGACATGAATGTATTTTCTTGATAAACCACTTACTCTATAAATACCAAAATTTAAGGATGTTTTCTTATACTTAGTCTCATCCTTATGGTTTTTACTAAATTGCTACATTTCTAATCTCCAAAAATCACCCGACCATCCACTAAAACCAATTATAGAAACCCAATACTTTTGCCTATATAATTTCATGGTTTTAATCATAGTTAAACATCAAATTATAATCCAAGGATCATAATGTATATTTCCAGGTAAGACTAGGTACAAAATCAAAAATCATAAAACAGATTTTTTATTTAATCTCCATAATGTTCTCCTGACATCCACTGTGCTCATGCATCTGCATAGGATAACCTGGTGTCAACATGAAAATATAAATGAGATAAAATCCCAGTAATGTATTCATCATAAGAATAATGCTTTATCACCTTTTTTAGGAAGCATGAAATAATGATAAAAAAGACATAAAGCATAATTGAACACATGGAACCATAACATGTATAAATTGTGATCATATAAACTTGGAATCATACTAAAGTGGAATAAATATAAATCATGAATTTGGCATGATTCAAGGCTTGTTTCACTTTGAGGAGCACAAGTCAAGGTTAACCACCAAGATCGTTGCACATGGTAGCACAAGTCAAGGCTAACCTCCAAGACCATTGCACATAAAGTCTAATGATACTCAATAATAACCAATGAATTGGAGAATTATATTGGTTCACCCATCATTAAATTTTTAGGAATATGATGGCCACATATAGAATCAAATGTAATCAATCATACATAAACATAAAGGAACCCAAGAAAAGAAATGGGAATCATAATCATGACATAAAGCATAATTTAATGGGTGTATCATACAAGTGTCAATAAAAATTAATTATAACATAAATGTATATTCATAAGGGAAAATAGTCATATATCATGGTATTTTATTTCAAACTGAAGTTATAAAATGTAAAAAGAGTATTTAAGAAATTTTATCCTAACTGCAAATCCTTTTTTTTTATTTTCATAAAGTCAGTTTATGGTAATCATTAACCTCAAAACCAAACAACAAATCATCCAAAAGCAAACATCTTTAGAAATTCAAAATTCAAAAACACGATAAACCACGTGCCCACCTTGAGCCGTACAACCACCTTGAGGAGTGTGTCCACGTAAAATCCATCATACCACCGGCGAGACAAGCCGAAACACCACACACCACCATTCATAGTAGGATAATGGCGGAGCTTTCTTCGGAGCATCAAGACAATCTGGTCCGGCCACTGTCATCACAAACCTTTGCGGAACACAAGAACCCAAACAACCAGCTTTCCTCATCATTGCCAAATAACAGGGCTTCCAGCCCAAAGACCATTGATCAAAATAACCATACCACAATAGAAATCAAACAGAACCATGAAAATAAAACAAGGGAAATCCCGCACAGTCACCCCAACCACTGAAGGAAACCCCCAAAGACTCTCAAAAAATTCAGCTGCCACAAATCAGGTGACGACCTCCACATTCTGAGAGACCACCACAGACCAACAACTCACTACCGAGAGCAAACCCTTGAATGCACCGTAGTGATACCACTTTTGGTTTATTGGTGGTTTAAGATCACCACAAACACATTTTGTTTTACAAATAAAAAACATGTGTACACAAAGATTCCAGAAAAAAGATGATAATTAATACATATATAATAGTTTTTTTCAACCATTAGAATGTTTTTATGACCATAATTGAAGATGGTAATGGAAATTGAAAACAAATATTCCTTGAATGTGGTAAATTAACATAACTCAGATAGTGTTTTTACTACTAGTATAAAAGAAGGTTAAAGGAGAGATGATAATAAAATAGTAAATTATAATAACAAAATTATAGTATATATAATGTACTGGAGTTTTCATAACATTTTTATAATGAGAGGTAATCATAGAAATGAAAATGAAGGAACTTGAAAAGAATATAAAAGAATTGAAAAGTGCAATTTACCTCTTGAATTAATCTTCCTTGAGAGCCTCTTAAAGTGGGAGGATTTTGTCTTTTAAGGAGGCCAAGGGAATATGGGTGTAGGGGAAGATCTTAGGGAGGTATTTGAGCATATTTCAGGCAAGGAAAAAGGCTTGATAGGAGTTAATAGAGGAGGGGAGTGTGTGTGGTTTTTATAGTGGAGGGGAGGAGTGTTTTCTCAATATTTTAATCATTAGTTTATTATTTTTTCATAAGATAAGAAATATTAATGATTATTGTGACAAAAAAAATAGTAATATGTGCATGTTAATTTGAAAAATTTTCCATTTAAATCATCTATGACTCAAGCATGTTGTGAAAATTCAGCTTTTAGCATTTAACAAAATTATCATATTTTACTATTCATCAAAAATTCATGTATTATAGAAAAATCCCAAAACTTCACCCTAAGAATTTTTCCATGTTTAGAATCCAAAAATGAAATCAATTTTTAAAAAATAATTTTTTAAATATGATTAATTTAACTTTTAATTAAAATCATTATTTACTTTAAAAATATATATTTTAAAACTATAACTGCTTTTAAAATGTTTTAAAAAATTACATAAGGTCTTATAATAAGATCGTAAAAATTGACATAAAATTTTTAATTTTTGAGTTTTTCTTATGAAAATAAATTTTATTTTTAATCTAATTAATTAATTATAAATAATTATTTATGACTTACAAAAACACAAATACTTTTACTACTATGAAATTATCACTTAAAAGATGACTAAATTTTATTTAAACATTAAAGGGTGAGGTTACTATTCTTTTAGGTGATTTACTATTCATAAGGTTCATATTAATATTCATAAGGTTAAGTTAATATTCAACAGGGTTGGTTACTATTCACAAAAAATTATGTTTGTTTCATCAGACCACAAAAATCACCCTGAATGCAACTGTGTATACCAAATTTTCAAAATTCAAGACACAGAAGTGAAAAAATTATGTTTAATGGTCGCATCATATTTATTATCATGATATCCCATTGTGTTTCCTAAGGTGATTATACTATAAGGTATATTTATAAAAAGGGATATCCATTGATAAATCTTTGGGTTGTTATTGAGGCCATCACTTCATCCATCTATTTCAATTAGACATTGTCATAACCCATTATATATAACAGTGTTATGATAATTGTTCAATGGGTAAATTATTAATAGTTATGTTATTTAATAGTATTTTTAAATATAATTGGTTATAAAAATCCAATGTAGTGAATGTGTTGTAGATCAATACATTAATTAATAATAAATTTATTAAATGAATGAAATTTAATTTATACATGTTCTGTTCATTATATATTAGTTGTATAAATAACTCAACCAAGTTTTTTTAGACATTGAGGGGGGTTCCAATGGTGGTCATGATGTTTGGGTTAACATTAGAGGAATATTGGGGTTGTTGGGGCTACAAATATTGGTCTCATTAGTAATTAGGTGGCCCAGTATTGGCCGACCAATTGGGATTTTTAAGGGTGTAATTTTACCCTTTTCCCCAGTTTTTTAGAGGTAGAATACCTCCTCCCTATTATTTGTTCACACACAAGGGTATCCCCTCTCCTATTTGGTTCCTTTAGTTACCTTTTATAGGGAACAATTCTGGAGTGTTTTGACAGTGATCAGAGGTATGTTACTTCACTCACCTCTAATCCATGGCTACTCATCCCTCTTACTCTAATTTGGTTTGTCCTTTTGTTAGGTATTGATAGTTATTTTAGTAAGTGATATTTAAATTTCCTATTTTGGATATGGATTTTACTCATCATAGTAAGGAAGTATCCCAAAATAATATACCCATATCAATTTCATTGTTTCGATGAAATTACATTATCATTAGAATAATTCTTAAGGTTTCATTTTAAATTACATTGAATCACATATGGGATTGGTTTTTATTCATAGGTATTTTTCTCAGGTTAGTTTTAGTGTTGTGTCATGGAACTCTCGTGGATGGATGATCATTGAGTAGGTATGATAAGGAAACTTTGTAGGTGTTTTGAATATTAATACAAGTTCTATAAAATTTTATTTAAATTATAAATTGTTTGATTAAATATATTTTTAGATTTAATTAATTAATATAAATGTTAATCTTGAGATAGGAAGTCAGTTGAAAGGAAAATGGATGGTTAAATTGATAAAGGATTATATGATCTTGGGAACTAGCTCCTAGAATGTGGAATTAAATGGGTAGAGCTTCATAATAATATACTTGGCATTTCATGCATTCACTATAGTTTTCATGCAGTTGTTACGATACTTATGGGAAATGGACGGTTAAATTGTTAAAGGATTAGATGAGCTTGGGAACTAGCTTCTCGAATAGGGAATTAAATGGTTAGAGATTCATAATAATATACAATGAATTTCATACATCCTAAATGGTTTACATGAAGTTGTTATGGTTGCTATGGTATATGGAATTTTCACTCTACCAATAACATGTTAATTTAAATAAACCTAGGAATTAAATTAACTAAAATATTTAAATTAAAATGCTTTTTTCTCCAAACCAAAATTCTCTAGATTATGACGCCTAAAGTGCCATATAGTAGATGGACTTTTGGTCCTAGATGGTCCTCTATGGCCACTGATTGTTGAAACCTTGAATATTTTGATATTCCTTATGATGTAATAATTGTGAGGGGTGTATGAGGTATTTCAATTAAATAATTTGGAAATATGGGATGAATGGACTAGGGATCATCTATATGGTCCCCAAGAGTTTCCCTTACACCTTGGGAATGTGAGATGGCCATGGGGTATTTTTCCCCCACTAAGACATGGAAACCTAGGTTTGTAGACCCTGATAATACTTTGGAGAACCCAGTGGGTACCCTAGTGTATTGATATCTAGAGTGTGATTTTGTTTATTTTTTTATTTGTAAAATAGGGATTATATTTCCCCTAGGTACCATATTTTTACTATTTTTTTTTCTATGACTATGGTGATAAAATGTAAATTTGAATGTATGGTTTTTTAATATAGAAAAAACTATAAGGGTGGTCTTGAATACTCTCTATGGGATGGTTATGAATATTATCTAAAGGACTTTAGGAAATAAAACATATGGGAGGTCATGGATACTCCCTATATGAAGGTTTTCAATACTCACTTCATGGATGTTGTTATACAATTATTGGTACTACCATGGATTTGGAGCTGGTATAGATTTAGGAAAAATATGCACCCTACCACTTGTAATCTTTTAGGGAATATGTGGTATGTGGTGGTTATGGTAGATCATTCTACACTATAAGGTATAGAGTGGATTTACGATATTGTGTGATATTTTGTGGGATTTTGGGGTCCATAGTGGGCATAGATAGTCTCTATAGTGTTGGGTATCATCTTTTGGGGGCATGGTATAATGGGATAGTGCTCTTCCCTAGTTTCTATCTTAATACAAGTTTAGATTATGCCCTAATTTAATTATCATGAATACCGAGGATTAATATACATATTTTTCATTATGTTTAGAATGGTCAACTTGTTGTGGTTAGTGAAACATCAACACTGGTTGAAGAAAGTTTGAGTGATCATATTCAAAAACCTAATGATTAACATTTGTTGTTACTATTTATTTATCCCAATTCATTGATTATTGCTTTCATAGAATGTCACATTTACATATCTCTAAATTATTAATATGCATGGAAACACATTGGTGGTTCCCTAATAAGTTATGTGCTCACACCATGATTAGGATGAAACTGCACTTGGGTACATGGGAAGACTCTCTCATGGTTGAATTTCAAGTTCAATTATGTCATGATAATACATGATTGATATAGAGTAGATATTATATGATTTTGATAACTTGATTATGTGATGGTATGTGATTACAGTGGGGAATCTTGTACTTTTATTTTCGTCTTTAATTTTTTTTATTCATATATATGTGATTTTCCTAGTGGGATATTGGTCTTGTATACCTACATATATTCTTATTTCCCATCTCTTTTTTTATAACATGATCAGTTTTCATATTGTTTTCAAATAATTTTATATTTATAATGAATTAATTCTAAATATAGAGTTATTACATTTGACATTATCCATATTTCAATGTGATATCCTCTACGATAGTCTGATTCTAAATAAAATTATAGATCTAAAAAATCCTCGTACATATTATTTAAAACTCCCCAGGAATCATGGAATAAGCTCACATATCTCTTTAAATTAGAAACTAGTTGTGGAAAAATATCCTTATATACAACACAAATATTTATATCCTTATGCAATAATGACTTCATAATTTCTGTCAAAATATTACTCATTTTGATTTTATCACCATACTATGGCTTGATCATTCCATAATTTTCTCAAGGTTTCATATAATAATAGAGTATCCTTGAATTATAATCATTATTCCTCTAACTACCTCATTCTTGATCTATATTAGTTTTTCTCAACCTCTCACTATGGGAAAAATTTATCACCCCATTATTATTTTATTAGATTTATATAATCATCGGTATACCCACAAAAAGGTGACTATACCTATTAAGGGGTGGAACTCAAATTTTTACTATTTCATGAAAAATGGTTACTCTAACACATGAAAGGTTGTTCTAAAGATTATTCTTACATAGTATATGTTTTACTCATTAAAATGACTTCTTGTAGGGAGGTCACATCCTTTGGAAAACGAGAACCATTCCATCTCCATATTTAATTTTCCTTTAAAGAATCCTTTTGTGATGTTGTTTACCAAGGGTGGTGTGACTTTTTAGAAATTATTTTTATATGTATTCATCTTACTATTATATGAACTTTTTTCATAGTATTTATCCTTATATTTCATTAATCAATTAAAAACTCCACATTAATTAAAATTTATAATAAGTTATGGTATATTTATGTTCAATGATCATATAAAAATATGATATTTTTGTTTCATTAATAACAGCCCTATTTCCCATATTCTCTTCTCTCTTTCTTTGTCGATCCTTGTTTGGGTAAACAATAGTGGACTTGGGAATCTTAAGTAATATTCATTGTGAGTTTTATAGGTTATCTTGCTAAATCATGGGTGGTTGAACCATATAGATTATTAGCACACCATATTAGAGAAGGATGAACCATAGTGAAAATGGTTATGTTATAGTGGTAATGTGGGCCAGAGGCCATGTCGCATAATAATGAGTTATAATGTAAGGGAAACAATAAGAGGTTTTGCATCACAGTCAAACAACATAGTTTAGTTTGATGCGTCATGGTTACTTTTAAAATGTATTATACACATTCTTCACACTATTTATAGACAATGATTCCATTCATTTGTTTATCTTATGTAAATCCTTTATATAATCTGTATTGATGAGATAAAATTATTCAATTTTTATGACTATAATTCAAGGGGGTATTTACTAATTGTTTTATCAAAGGTTCAATAATGAAAACATATTCTATAATAATTCAACCTCTTTATCCTTCACTTGACAAAATTTGATATCCCAAACCAGTACCAACATGAATTAATGCCATAGTCCTCACATTATACTACAACTGTACATTTTGTGGATAATACCAACACTAAAGTCTACATTATTTTGTTTTTTTGGTTTGTTTCTAGGCCATATCCATACTCCTTGTGCCACATAATCCCTTTCCAAAAATCATTTCTCACTATAATACCATGTACTACACCATATTGTTCCCTCTTGGTGCACAATGCATTGTGGTAGCTATTTGGGAACTATGGTGTCTCTTCCATCACACCTTTTGACATCGTATACCCACTATATTCCATGATATTATATCCTATACATCTTCAAAGTGAAGAAAATCTCTTGCAATATGGACCTCACAAAATTCTTAGAGAGGCTTCTTCCTCACTCCTTCCAACTAAGCTTGAGGACTCTATGGACGACAATAATCCTTGAGTGATATTTTTTTAACCTTTGGATTTTCCCCCCTTAACTTTTATAGAACACATTTCATGTTGAATTGGAACTGTTTCTAGGAGTCATTAGTGTTCAATCATATTCCAGTTGTTTTGAAAATGCAGTGTGTCTGGTGAAACTATTTATGGTCCTTGAAATCAATGTTGATAACATGACATAAGAATCCCTTGACTTTATTCCAAATTTTATTATTTATTGGATTCATTGTTAGTGTGAAAAACTATTATTGACCTATTATTTGGTCTCTTTTGTATTGATTATTATTATTATATTACTTTTTTATTTTACTTGATGTTTGACCAGTCATATATATTAGCATCATATTTGTAAGAACCCATGTTCTTCTAGAATAAAATTTTTAGAAGAAATTTGAGAAGGAATTTGATTTTTTGTTCTCAAATGATTTTACGGGGTAAAATTAATTTACCCTAGAATATGATCTCATATAATTTTTCTGACTACTCCATTGGTTTAGGAAAAGGTTGTTTACCCTACAATGGGAGTATGGTGAAATTCCAAACCATTCAAATTTTCATGTGAAAATTAATGATTAAAATTTAATAATTAAATTTTTATTTATTTGTGTACATTTATTTGGCCATATCATTTGAATGAAGATACAAATTATTATTTTTCCCCTCTGTTGAGTTTTAAATGTGGAGTTTTACATAGGTGGGTTATAAACTCAGGTCGGTAACCGAGCCTAGGATAGGGACCCATTTTCTTTTTCTTTTATATTCTTCATTTTCTTATTTTAATTTTGTTTTCCTTCCCTGTATTATCATGAACACCCCATGGGCTCGCTCCTTCTCATTACCAATGGAGAAAGGGGATATAGATAGAGATAAAGAAAGATAGGGCCATTTTGGAGCTCGGGTGGATCTAGATCATCATGTCGTAGTCACATATCAAGGAAATGTGTGAAGCTTAAGTAGTTTCCACCCAAAGGTTTCTAGTTTTTTATATTTTACCACAAATCCAAATAGATGTGTCACTTTCTAGTTTTATATGCTTATTATAACTTTTTAGCACTCAATGAGGGTCGATCTATAGTCTTTTGGGGAGAAAAAATGGTTTCAGGGTGATCTGAGTGGTTCCCCATCAAGAAAGCCCAATCACCCAATGTGTAATTCTGGAACACAAATTTTTTTTCCATTAAATTCAAGGAATATGAAATTTTTAGAACTAAACTCCATGTATAGGGATTAGACTCCATTTACTGGGACTTGATCATGTAGTTGAGTTTTGAACTAGATTTCCCATTTAGGGGAACATGGCTATATAGAGTTCATAACCCGACCTTGTCTGGGTTTTATTCTATGTAATGCTACAAAGCTAGAAAAAGTATATGTCCAGGCCATATGATGTTCATTGATTGGTACCCTATATAGGTTACACACCATGTACATTATCAAAATGACAGGTAGTTGGGTTTTTACATACTAATTATTGATGAAGTACATGCCCAGGTAGAGCATTGACAGTACATATTGTGTATTAGTTATACACACCATGTAATACCCCCTTACTAATACTTTTTGGGTTTCTAGTATCATTATGACCATGATTCGGACATGGAAATAAGATTTTTCTAATTTTATCCAATTTACATATATATTGTTATGGTATTCCCTTTGACGATATTTGATGACTCCTACAGAGAATTTTGGTCTTTTTTATGTGGAGGTTCTTCCCCAGATTATTGAATACGGATATCTATGGTGAGTGAAAAATTATGACATGAGATGATCAATGGGATATATCTCTTGAATTTTGGGGTTTTAGATCTTTCATTTAGGATATCCCCCTTGTGAGATTGTCCCTTATATCCAAGGGGGCTATGAGACTAGTTTATAAGGATCGTGTGTAAGATACCTATTCCTAATTATTGTTATTGAGGGTCCCATGTGGGGTTTCTTCCCCTATATGTGGTGAGATGGAATCCCTTTTCTGATTACTCTACCTTCTTCCTATTTCTAAGGATCCCTTATAGGATCACTCTACCTATTTACTATTCTTGAGGATCCCATGTAGGATGCCTCTAACTACATAGACCTTTCATTTGATCCTGAATGTCATGCATCATTTTACATACCATTAAGGACCCATATACGATTCATAAATTTAATTTCAAAACATAGGACCCCAAGTAGAATTACTTCATTTATCTTTATATACATCTAGGATCCCATGTACTATGGTTGTCATGTGATTTTACATAAGGGTCGAAATGGTTCCCTAGAGTTTGACCAACTATGAGAGAGTGTGTTGGGGTTATTTGTAGTGATGGTACTGGATTTAACCATAAATCCTATACTAATCATGTAAGCCTATGAGGAAGTGGATGTAGTGGTGTGTTTATCAATTCGGATTCCCTATCTCATTATTTATGCATTCACATTGTTACTTTCGATGAAACATAGATATCAAGAGGTTGTTCCTAGTTTTTTGGATGATGTTCCTAAGGTGATGAATTTATTGGGTCCCCATACATGCTCGTTGGGATCTATCTTATGTTCCTATTCATTTCTAGGGTTTCCAAAACATAATTCCTCTGGCCTAGATTACAAAACCTTTATATTAAATACAAGTTTAACATGATACCCAACCATATTTCTCATGATTTAGCTATTGAGCCTTACTGTTTTAGGATTTTTAGACATACTACCAAGAATCTGGCTTCTAATCCTTATTTTATTATGGATGCTAGATTTACATCCTAGGGTCCTTCTTATGAGCATACTTGGTAGAATGATATTGATATTATTACTAGAAGTCCCATTTTTTCTCTAGGATTCCTCCCTGAATAGAGATGCAGAGGTATGTTACTTAGAGTGTCATTGAACCCCTATTATACTAGGTCACTCAAGGAAAGGCAATTCAATTCACATTCCAGATGATTCCAACGGTTTCCACATGGGAGAATTTATCTTTAGTAGTGGGATGCTGATGAGATCCTAATGGATGGACTTGATCTCCTCTATTAGGGCCTAGGCCAATCCTTGGGATTGGTGGATGTCCTGTTATATTTTCTCCTAAAATTCTCTAGGGAGGAGTCTTTAGATCCAATTATTGATAGATTCTATTTTGATATTCCAGATTAGTTGAGTTTTACATAAATATCATCTAAGTTCCATCCACATTAGGGATTATATGAGTTTCAATATCTAAATTTCCTATGGAGTGGGACCTATGAATCAAACATTGGACTAGATTACATCTAGATTGAATAGTATGAAATCTATATCAATGAAACATTTTAATTTTTTTCTACTCATATCCAGAATCCTTCATCCTAAATATTGGTGGTGAGTATAGGTAAACTAGGTACTATGAAATGAATCCACCTGTTATGGAATTTATTTCTAAGATACATTCTTGAATTGGCTGAAGTAGGTATTTTCGATCATGATTATGGTCCCAAGGAATGAATTAATGATATATAGTTTGTGTAGTATGACATCCATCCCATATTCATAGTCAGGATATCTCCATGAAACAAGATCAAGGATCATATGATACATTGTGCATTATGTTTATTATGATGTAGTTCATGGACACCTTATTTTGATGTCATCGGTCAATGATGTTTTCATTTATATAATCGTGAGTTTATTTATCGTTATATGTGATGGAAAATTACTTAGTAAAATTTGACTTAGATAGAAGAAGATATTGATTACAGGGGTTACAAAACCAAGGTTCACCTATGTTAGTTTTCATCTTTCATTTATTTTCTTGTTATGTAACGCCCCGACCCCAGTTACCCAGAGTCGGTGAATTATTACATAACATTTGCATGATCACAAGAAAGATCAAATCTCGAAAGACTGATTGGTTTATTAGCCTTGGAAACACTACATATATTCATAAAGTTTTACATTACATCATAAAGTGAAAAACTACTACAACAATATAATGTCTCCATAGTCCACACTATTATCCCCTCATAATATCCCTGTAGGTCATTCATAACTTACTTCTTCACATCCTGGGAAAAATAAGACATATAAGAGGGGTGAGCTCAAATGCCCAGTAAGGATAACAATATAGCGGAAACTTTCCAAAATAAGCATAAACATTTAAGGCAATGTGTAACTAAAACAAAAGACTTTTAAACTTGAACTTCAACATAGTATGGAAAAAGTAAAATGAAATAATTCCATTTACTTATTCACATGGATATTCTACTAATCGAATAATCACATGAAATATCAATAACCACTTTCATAATGATGGAATGCATAATGCCAGACTATCATAACCACATAGTCAAGGCTTCGTGCCAAGACTACAAATAAGATTTTGCCAAGGCCTTGTGCCAAGACACTAGTTTGTCTCATGAGACCTACCGATGCATCGAGGAGCTATAGCGGGCTCCACCTGTCACATATTAAGTCCAATGCATTCCCATATGAAAAGGTTTAAACATAACATAAACATTCGTATTAAAACAATCATACGAAATGTCAATACTTTCTCCATAATCCATGAATGGTATAAAAATAACACATCCACAGTCAAACATATCACAAAACCTTCAATAAATTATGGAACTTTTGTATCATAATATATAAACTTCATATAATCATAAAATCCATCAAAGGATGTTGACATAGATGAAATAAAAACTATTTGAGAGAAATATCTCCTTTTTTTTGAAATCATTTAAAAGTCACACATTTATAAAGGAAGTAATTAAAAAGAGATTTTTGAATCAAAGTGTCCCATACCACTTTGAAACTTTTGAAAGGAATTAACATTTTAAAAACATTCATGTCCATATAAATAAATCCTTAAAACCCATTTTGAATACATGGACATTAATTAAGAAGATTTAGAAAGATAAACCTGTAAAACATTTAAAATTCTGATTTTGATAAAGAGTACCTTTCTGAAATTCTAGAATATTCATTTTGAAATCATTTAAAAGTAACATAATTATAAAATAGAACATTTAAATTGAAAATATCTTTGTAATATTGTAATGGAAGCTTTGAAAATTTTATAACGGCGTTAAATAGCCGCACCCACCGTATAAGTTAAAAAAACATTCTTACCATAATTTTGTTGAAATGGTTAAAAAGCACCTTGTTCGGAAAATGACAGAAAGTTTCCTTTATAAACCTCTTATAAAAAGTCAAACAAGGGTATAAATGACTTTAAACCATATTCTAGTAAATAGTAAAAATGTTTTGAAATTCATTTTTAAGAAACGTGGATGTGGATGATAAATAGATCCCAGTAGATTATTACGTATAAACAACCTCGAATAATGAAGAGATTGCGAAATAAAAACTTACCTTGTACTTTTCCTTGGTTGGGGTAGGTTAAACTCCTGTATAATGGTGAAATAATTGTTATTAAATTATACAAGAATCATATACATTAATATGATATCATATATGATCTTTTAACATTGATTTGTTAATAATATCTTAGTATTATCGTTGTTTCAGGTGTTAACTTACTCGTTTTCTTTTATATGTTTTGTTACATAAGCCATGTTTTTAATGGATAGGTTTTATCTTAATCATATATAGAATGATATCAAGTCCTTATATACTATTATTAATCATCAAAAGAGAATTATACTTGAATGGATACGATGGAGAATGAATCTCATCGCGTTCGTGGAGACGGTAGTCCGTACGTACGCACCAGCGACAATATCATTCTTTTGATATTAAAATAATATATAAATGGATGATATATCATATATACAGAATCGTTAAAATGTTATATTTACTATTTACATGAGTTAAACATCATTATTATAGCCATGCAAATAATAATATATTGAATAACAATTACACCACGACGTGGAGACGGTAAGCCGTACGTACGCACGTATGGTGACATGTTATTAAAAGGATGGATAGAATACTGAATATGGTTTTACCATATTTATAATAACATCATAGTATATATATGATACTAGAGTTATTATTTTATAATGGTAATAATAAAGGAAGAAGAAGTGGAAGAAGAAAGGAACATGGAAAAGGGTGGTGAAATCATTACCTCTTCTTCGGGTTCTTCCTTTTGATTTGATCAAAAGGGATCCTCAGGTTGGCTTTATGATCAAACTAATGCCTCTAGGTTGTAGTGAGGGAAGTTGGGAGAGTAGTTGGGAAGATTTTGGCCGAACCAAAAGGCTTTGAAGGTGTGAAGAAATGAGAAGGAGGAGTGTCCTTTTATAAGAGGGGTGAGGGGCACCTTCGGAAAAGCTAGAAATATTAATTTATAATAAATTAATATTCAGTTTATAATGTCCCAAAAGTTTATTATTTAAATTTTAAGGTAGGGATAGGTCGAAAAACCCTCAACCAATAGAATTTAGACAGGTTTGGGTCATTATATTAACCTTATCTTTAAGTATTAACTCTAAGTTAATTAGCTTCACTTTTACAATGTCTCTTTGTATTTTTATATTATATGGTTAATAAACTTACCATATACATCCAAGCGACCCCGAAGTGGTCCATTAATGATGAAAATATCATTATATATGTCTCTTGGATGAACCTTAGATTTTTGGGAATTTAAAATCAATTAATAATATAATATTTGTTTTAAAAACTCTTTTATGTCAAATTTGACACAATTCAATAGTTGATTTTTGTGAAACTCATAACAGAATTATTACTTCGAAAAAAGTCAATTAAATCAATCCAAATATGTCATAGTATCCTAGAAAATTATTTTAATTCATTAAAAGTCTCAAATTATATTTATTTGGGTATTTATAATATCAATTATTCTAATTTTTCATTAATTAGGTAATTACTTCATCATCGTTGTGTCATTTATAAATTAACTTATATAATGTATAAAAATAATAAATAAAATATAATTATGTAGGAAATATTTTTATATTTCTAATAAATATTTATAGTCGAAAATCCAACATATTTAACCCTATGTACAAATTGTTTTGCTAAAAGATATATGATTGTGTCATTTTTGTATTCATTTTAACTTAATTAAAATAAAGTGTCCCTATCACCTAAAAGTGGCTCCATGGGGTCCCAAAATCGACCCAAAGATGACCATGGTCGGAAATGTATCAACCAATAAGGTTAGGACACATTTTAAGGTAACTTTTTGTTATTATAATATTATTTCTTAACCCTTATTTACCGGATTTACCATTTAACCATGGTAAATAAAATATTTACCGCAGTAATTATTCAAAATGTCTAAAAATAAAAGTTACCTATTTACACAATTTGAACATACTGATTCTAAATATGGAATCCATTTTTCCAAATTCAAAACACAGAAGTGGCAGAAATTAATTCAAAATTAATTCTCGTTGTTAAAACAAAAAGTGTGTTTTTAAGAGATAATAACTATCAAAAGATTGCCACTTGTTTATGTCCGGTTTAATTGTAAAATTATCTCCAATGACCAAAATTGTATTAAATGGTAAAAATATATTCTAAATATACTTTAAAACCACTCAAATTCATTATTTATCACTTTTAATTATTTTGATTAAAAAAGTTGTTTTTAATTAAAATTTAGTAATTTTCACTATTCATCAAAATATTAAAGTTTTCCGAAAAGTACCAAAATTTCACCTTAGGCTAAATTCGATATTCCAAATCCAAAAATGAAGTCCATTTTGAGATATAAAATTTCAAAAAGTAGGTATTACTATTCGTAATGGCTAGTTTGATCGGTTGTGGTGTGTGTTAAAACTCGAAGTTGCGTACAACACCCGCTACTGTATTATTCAAAGGGAAGCGTACCGTGGAATCTTGGGATGTTTCATTTTAAATTTTTGATGTCCAAATTTAGTCAAGAAGTTTAAAATATTTTATTTAAAAAGGTTTCACTATTAAAAGTTGATAAAAGTGCAATACTGAAAATGAATTTGTTCTTGCATTATGTCTAAGAAACTCATAATATGGATTCTAAAATTATAAGGATATATTAGTTTAAAATTTAGTTAATACTATTCATAAACTCTTTTGAATGGCTTGTTTGGTTAGTCATGGTGCGATTGAACCCGTTGTTGCATGTAGTGCAAGTTATTGAATTATTTTGAAGAAATAACACACTATGAAATCTTGGGGTGTTACATTCTCCCCTCCTTCAATAAATTGTGTCCTCGCAATTTGAAATTGTTATTAAAAAATAAAATGTTGAAAATATAAAATATCTTTGTGGAGAAACCCACATCAGAAATTAGGTTACTAAAATTTAGTCATAATATGAGGAAAAGAGAAATGAAAGGTTCACCACCAAATTATGATCTCGACTAGGAGAACATTGGTGGAAATTAGAGACATACAATTGGAGGAAAAATGTAAATATTTATAAGTAGTGATTGAGGTCATAAATCAAAAACAAGTGTAAAATTGAGGTCCTTAAATTCATCAATCTATGATGATTTGAAATACCATCGGTTCAACAAAACATAGGGTAATAGGATAACACATTTTTGGTTTTAGGATTCCTTAAATAAAGTATAAGAATTAATTACTTCATAGAATAAGAGAAGAAGAAAAATATATTCTTGACAATTAGAGTTACATCCTTTAACTAATTTCTACCTTAAACTCATCTTCCACTCTAAAAGATAATAGAACGTAAAAAATATATTCTATTTATCCTATTTATATAGGGTAAAAAAACGAATTTATAATTAATCTACCAGATCTTTTAATAAAACTACATTATTTAATCCTGGACATCACGTGGGTCAGTGGTAGGTGATACACCCTTGCCGCCCTTCAGTTGTGGGTTCAAGTCTCGCGGCCTTGCCGGATGCGACAGGTTGGTGCTCGACCTCCGGGTTGTCCTTTTATGGAAATCCAAAATTAATCTCAAACTAGAATTTATCCAAAATACTTCTGTCCAAACTCACAGTCCAACATTTATAAGGATGGTAAACATAATGTAGATCCTTTTTACCCCGTAATAGAATATTAATACCTTCATCATGTATTCTTTTAAAACACTGAAACATCCTGAATTACCATAATCCTTATTGATTACATTCATGCTCCCTTATTCCATATAGAATCCTGGATATACTTCATCAATCCAAAAATGTTTTAAACCCCAAAAATGATGGAATATACAAATCATTAATCAGCTTCAAGGTAGTCAAGAATATCCAATATAATTTATCCAAATCAATCATGTATTATTCTAAAATCACTACCTTGGTATCAGAACCATATTATAGTTTATCTTTCTCTCAACCATATATTTTCAAAAAAATTAACCTGCTATTGAGTCACTTTTATTTGTTCCACACAATCTCAAGTACATAATGAAATAGTACTGCAGTACAATACTTATATACTCCATAATTATTATAACAAGTACATTGTTGATACAACACTCAAATGACATAATCCACATAAGAACTCTAATCATTTCTCTTCATCTGTGGTAGTATCATAACTTGATTATTATCCAATAGCATCATTTGTGGCAGAGTCTGATGACTGAGACATAGGCTCGCATAGTGTCCAAACTCCTTGCAAATGAAGCATTGTACATTTGAAACCATTTTCTTACCCTTGAAGTCATGTACTTTGTGCCCTTTTCCTCTACACTTATAACAAACTTCCATTCCTTTCAGGAAAGTTCCAGGGTCTTTCTTTCCATAGTTATCACATATGGGAACATTATTCTTTTCCCTCTTCCATTTATCCATCTTTCTCTCTTCCATCCTTTTCTTCTCTTTCTTCCCTTCAACTCCATAGGACTCAGTAAACTCTTTACTTATCTTATCAACACATGATATTATTTCTTCATATGATGATAATACATGGGAGACTATTTCTCTTATAAATTCTAGCATAAGACAATGAATGATATGATCCTTCCTTCTATTTGGATCATGTGCATTTCTAGAGTTCTCATTCCTTCTATTGGGCGCCATTTCTAAACAATGGCATACACTAGATCAGTTTATGAATCAAAATACATAATCCCATATTTACAAAACACTTAACATAAATTGAACTATTTATTGATATAATACATAATCATAAGAATGTTTTCTTTGAGGAAGTATATACTCATAAACCCTTTATAATTATTTGTAAAGAAAATGAGAGTTATCCTAAGCATATCCCTCAGGAGTGTCGTAACCAAGAGTGCAACAAGGCCCGTTGTCGTGCACCAGTTCCCGTTCGAGTCTAGCTCAAAGCGGTGTTTTCGGGTTTTACCCTTAGGTACATCTGTGCCAGAGCCACCTCTACTAGCTCGTATCCAGATAGGGATGTATTGCTCGGAAAACTCACAAAATCTCTACAATACCAAAATTTTAGGAAGTTCTTATATACTAATCCTTAAAGTTCATCTTAGGTCTACATGCTCTAATCAGAGTTTATCTAAATCTAGCTTCTAAGGTTTGTACTAAAATTCCTCTGATACCAACTGTAACGCCCCGACCCCAGTTACCCAGAGTCGGTGAATTATTACATAACATTGGAATGATCACAAGAAAGATCAAATCTCGAAAGACCGATTGGTTTAGTAGGCTTGGAAACACTAGATATATTCATAAAGTTTTACATTACATCATAAAGTGAAAAACTACTACAACAACATAATGTCTCCATAGTCCACACTATTATCCCCTCATAATATCCCTATAGGTCATTCATAACTTACTTCTTCACATCTTGGGAAAAATAAAACATAGAAAAGGGGTGAGCTCAAATTCCCAGTAAGGATAACAATATAGAAGAAACTTTCCAAAATAAGTATAAACATTTAAGGCAATGTATAACTAAAACAAAAGTCTTTTAAACTTTAACTTCAACATAGTATGGAAAATTTAAAATGAAATAATGCCATTTACTTATTCACATGGATATTCTTCTAATAGAATAATCACATGAAATATCAATAACCACTTTCATAATGATTGAATGCATAATGCGAGAGTATCATAACCACATAGCCAAGGCCTCATGCCAAGACTACAAATAAGATTTTGCCAAGGCCTTATTCCAAGACACTAGTTTGTCTCCTGAGACCTACCGATGCATCGAGGAGCTATAGCGGGCTCCACCCGTCACATATTAAGTTCAATGCATTCCCATATTAAAAGGTTTAAGCATAACATAAACATTCGTATTAAAACTAGCATACGAAATGTCAATACTTTCTCCGTAAACCATGAATGGTATAAAAATAACACATCCACAGTCAAACATATCACAAAACCTTCAATACATTATAGAACTTTTGTATCATAATAAATCAACTTCATATAACCATAAAATCCATCAAAGGATGTTGACATAGATGAAATCAAAACTATTTGAGAGAAATATCTCCATTTTTTTTAAATAATTTAAAAGTCACACATTTATAAAGGAAGTAATTAAAAAGAGATTTTTGAATCAAAGTGTCCCATACCAATTTGAAACTTTTGAAAGGAATTAACATTTTAAAAACATTCATGTCCATATAAATAAATCCTTAAAAACCATTTTGAAGACATGGACATTAATTAAAAATATTTAGAAAGATAAATCTTTAAAACATTTAAAATTCTGATTTTGATAAAGAGTACCTTTCAGAAATTCTTAGAATATTAATTTTAAAATAATTTAAAAGTCAACTAATTATAAAATAAAACATTTACTTTGAAAATATCCTTGTAAGCTTGTAAGGGAAGCTTTGAAAATTTTATAACAACAGTAAATAGCCACACCCGCTGTATAAGTTAAAAAAACATTCTTACCTTAATTTTGTCGAAAAGGATAAAAAACACCTTGTTTGGAAAACGATGGAAAGATTCCTTTATAAACCTCTTATAAAAAGTCAAACAAGGGTATAAATGACTTTAACCCATATTCTAGTAAATAGTAAAAATGTTTTAAAATTCATTTTTAAGAAACGTGGATGTGGATGATAAATAGATCCTAGTAGATTATTACATATAAACAACCTCAAATAATAAAGAGATTGTGAAATAAACCCTTACCTTGTACTTTTACTTGGTTGGGGTAAGTTAACCTCCTATATAATGGTGAATTTTTTTTATTAAATTACAAAATAATCATATACATTAATATGATATCATATATGATCTTTTAACATTGATTTGTTAATAATATCTTAGTATTATCATTGTTTCGAGTGTTAACTTACTCATTTTCTATTATATGTTTTGTTACGTAAGCCATGTTTGTAATGGATAGGTTTTATCTTAATCATATACATAATGATATCAAGTCCTTAGATACTATTATTAATCATAAAATGAGAATTATACTTGAATGGATACGATGGAGAATGAATGTCATCGCGTTCGTGGAGACGGTAGTCCATACGTACGCACGAGAGACAATATCATTCTTTTGATATTAAAATAATATATAAATAGATGGTATATCATATATACAGAATCATTAACATGTTATATTTATTATTTATATGAGTTACACATCATTATTATACCCATCCAAATAATAATATATTGAATAACAATTACACCACGACGTGGAGATGATAAGCCGTACGTACGCACGTATGGTAAAATGTTATTGAAAGGGTGGATAGAATACTGAATATTGTTTTACCAAACTTATAATAACATCACAGTATATATATGATACTGGATTTATTATTTTAGAATGGTAATAACAAAGGAATAAGAAGTGGAAGAAGAAAGAAACATGGAAAAGGGTGGTGAAATCATTACCTCTTCTTCGGGTTCTTCCTTTTGATTTGATCAAAAGGGATCCTTAGGTTGGCTTTCTGATAAAACTAAGGCCTCTAGTTTGTATTTAGGGAAGTTGGGAGAGTATTTGGGAAGAGTTTAGCCGAACCAAAAGGCTTTGAAGGTGTGAAGAAATGAGAAGAAGGAGTTCCCTTTTATAAGAGGGGTGAGGGGCACCTTTGGAAAAGCTAGAAATATTAATTTATAATAAATTCAAATTCAGTTTCTAATGGCTCCAAAGTTGATTTTTTAAATGTTAAGGTAGGTATAAGTCGCAAAAAACTCATCCAATATAATTTAGACAGGTTTGGATCCTTATATTAACCTTATCTTTAAGTATTAACTCTAAGTTAATTAGTTTCACTTTTACAATGTCTCTTTGTATTTTTATATTATATGGTTAATAAATTTACCATATACATCCAAGAGACCCCCAAGTGGTCCATTAATGATGAACCTATCATTATATAAGTCTCTTGGATGAACCTTATATTTTTAGGAATTTAAAAGCAATTAATAATATAATATTTGTTTTAAAAACTCTTTTATGTCAATTTTGACACTATTAAATAGTTGATTTTTGTGAAACTCATAACAGAATTATTACTTCGAACAAAGTCAATTACATCAATCCGTATATGTCATATTATCCTAGAAAAGTATTGTAATTCATTAAAAGTCTCAAATTATATTTATTTGGGTATTTATAATATCAATTATTCTAATTTTTCATTAATTAGGTAATTGCTGCATCATCATTGTGTCATATATAAATTAACTTATTTAATGTCTAAAAAATATAAATAAAATATAATAATGTATGAAATATTTTTATATTTCTATTGAATATTTATAGTCGAAAATCCAACATATGTAACCCTATGTAAAAATTGTTTTTCTAAACGATATATGCTTGTGTCATTTTTGTATTCATTTTAACTTAATTAAAATAAAGTATCCCTATCACCTACAAGTGACTCCATGGGGTCCCAAAATCGACCCAAAGATGCCCATGGTCGGACATGTATCAACCAATAAGGTTAGGACACGTTTTAGGGTAATGTTTTATTATTATAATATTATTTTTTAACCCTTATTTATCGGATTTACCCTTTAACCATGGTAAATAAAATATTTACCGTAGTAATTATTCAAAATGTCTACAAATAAAAGTTACCTATTTACACAATTTGAAAATCCTGATTCTAAATATGGAATCCATTTTTCCAAATTCAAAACACAGAAGTGGCAGAAATTAATTTAAAATTAATTCCCGTTGTTAAAATAAAAAGCGTGTTTTTAAGAGATAATAACTATCAAAAGATTGACACTTGTTTATGTCCAGTTTAATTGGAAAATTATATGCAATGACCAACACTGTATTAAATGGTAAAAATATATTTTAAATATACTTTAAAACCACTCAAATTCATTATTTATCACTTTTAATTATTTGGATTAAAAAAGTTGTTTTTAATTAAAATTTAGTAATTTTCACTATTCATCAAAATATTAAAGTTATCCGAAAAGTACCAAAATATCACCTTAGGCTAAATTCGATATTCTGAATCCAAAAATGAAGTCCATTTTGAGATATAAAATTTAAAAAAGTAGGTATTACTATTCGTAACGGCTAGTTTGATCGGTTGTGGTGTGTGTTAAAACTCAAGTTGCGTACAACACACCCTACTGTATTATTCAAAGGAAAGCGTACCATGGAAGCTTGGGATGTTTCATTTTAAATTTTTGATGTCCCAATTTAGTCAAAAAATTTAAAATATTTTATTTAAAAAGGGTTCACTATTAAAAGTTGATAAAAGTGCAATACTGAAAATGAATTTGTTCTTTTATTTTGTCTAAGAAACTCATAATATGGATTCTAAAATTATAAGGATATATTAGTTTAAAATTTAGTTAATACTATTCATAAAATCTTTTGAATGGCTTGTTTGGTAAGTCATGGTGCGATTGAACCCGGTGTTGCGTGTAGTGCAAGTTATTGAATTATTTTGAAGAAAAAACACACTATGAAATCTTGGGGTGTTACATGTTATGTATCTGATATGCTGAGAAATTTTCATGATCATGCACTTATGACAACATATTTTAGGTTCATCGTTGGGGTTTCCTACATTGATTATTTCATTCCTATGTATGTATAAAATGGTGCATGTTCAGTCCTTGTATCATATTTTTTGGTTGATCATAGAATTCATGATTGATAGAGCTAAGGCCCAGGGTTTCATGACCAAGTGTAGCCACTCATTTGTTTTATTTTGATTGGGATGAAGCATATCAGCATTCTAATGGATAATAGGCATGTTCTCTAGATTTTTGTTAGTAGTATGACCTTGGACTTAATTTTATTTTCCTTTATGTACCCGTGTATATGTGATTGTCCCAGGGGGTGATTATATTTGTATGTATGAAATGGTTGTTTAGTATTTTATACCATTTCATTTATTATTATTTCATACTTCTATTTTAGGTTATGTTTTGCTTCATCACTCTATTTATTACTTCTATTGATGATATCTATTTATTTCCATTATTTTTACTCTAATATGGGGGTGTAGTCTCCCTACTATACAACCTTTATACACTCACTACTAGTCATAAAACTTTGGCATATGGTGAGGCATGCTTGAGGACTTGTGGTAGACTATATTGGACCAATGGGTTAGTAGAATCTGGGCTGAGACATTAAAAAGTGGTATCATAAGTGTTTCATTCCTATTGTTTTACTTTTTGGGATTTGGTAGAATAGAGTATTAGGAATGTGTTGGAACCTGTAATGGATACTAGAATATTGTGTTGAGAAAAAGTATTCAGGTAATGAGTCATAGTTACCGTAGATATGGTATTTTTTTCAGATCTAAGATTTTATAGTTTTATATGAGTTTTATATTGAGTGACGAACATGTTGTGTGGATTTATGATTTATTATGGGTTATGAGTCTCGACCTATTGGAAAGAGGTCATTAATGGATTAATATCTCTTGGAAAGTTAGAAAGAGGAAAGTGATTGATTTTTGACTCTTGTCCAGAAAATGAAAGATGAATATCCTGAAACTTTTTTGGCACATGGGAATCACATGTTATTTTCATTCAATTGTGTGATTGTTACTCATTATACAGGAAAATTGTCTAAAGTATGAAAAAAATACCTAAATGGTGTTTTCACATATAGGTTATTGGGATCATTATACTCAATTGGGTCGACTTATATATATATATATAAATATATATGTGTATTTAATTATGATGTAATGCTATGGTGATCTACATTGAGGCATTTTTTGGTGAGGATATTGAATCAGTCCTGACAAACGGGAGGTGTAGTGACACTAGTATATCAATAGGTTAGATGATTCAAATTTATTGGATAGGTTTTGGGGGGTTGTTTTATAGGTTTAGTTATTTAAAAAGGTAGTAACAAAAAATAAATTGTTTTCCTGTATAGCTTAGATTGACATTCTACTTTACCGAACTATGTGATTATAGTACTTACCCTTACATGACATTGTTGGTAGTTGATGCATTTCTAGTAAACCCTTTCTGGGGGTATCTTTTAGTTTTTTTTGTCACATCATATTTTTGAGTACCATGTTGATATGTACTAGGTTATTTCACATGATCTGAACCTCAAGGTGTGTACTATCTTGTGAATATACTCATTGATTGATAGTTTAGTATCTCATATATAGTGTTATCATGACCTCTAAATTGTAGTTACTTATTTGGATGCTCAGTGAAAATCATGACCTTGCAAGCTCAGTTCACAATTTTGAACCTTATAGGTCCTTATTATCTTTACCCCTATAGATGTTTGAATTTTGGGTTAAGTGGTTAGGCATAGTGACCTTATTATGAGACAAGAATGTTAGGAATTTATGGGAGACCTTGAGGCCCTTATTTTTAAATAAGACCCTTGTATGCAGATTTTTATTTGTTCAAGGGAAACTTGTGAGAGAGGTTGGACCGAGTTTGTTGATTCATTTTTAAATAGCGATCTAGGTGTTGGTGCTGAAATGTGTGCCAAGGGAAAATATGCAAAGAGAAAACCAATTCCAATGGGGCTGTTTCGCGAAGCCCCTTCATGGATCCCCTCAGCATCATGGATGGTGTGAGGTCGAAGCCCCCTCTATGGTCACCATAGAGTAATAGAGGTAGGAGGCTCCACAATTATGACATAATAGATCGGAAGCTTCATGGTGTGGAGGGAAATAGATTTTCTTTATGATCCCTTAGAACATGAAGGAATCCTCTATGAGCACCACAAAGGGGATTAAGGATGCCCCTATGCTGAGGTGGGAATGACGATCGACTCTGTGGTTATGAAAAACCTGAAAAACTCCATATCAAATTTCAGAGTGCCATGTGGCTTCACACTGAACTGTAAGAGCTTCACATTGCCTCGTTCCTATAAATACTCAGCTTCCCTCATACCCAAATGATGGATATCCCAAAATTTCGCCTTATCATCTCTCAGATCGTGAAGTAACCTCTTCTCTACAAGCCGTTTAAAAACATGAGATATTCAAGGTACTTGAGAATTTCAAAGTACCTTTCCCTTAGCTATAATTAAACCCCTCTTCAAGCAGGGATGCCCTTCACGGAGCACATGGGCCATCATAAAGGAAGAAGATCCCTAAGGGGACTCAGTTATTTGCAAATCAATCATGCTTCACGTAGTACCTTACATTCACATGTGAACCACATGCTAAGGTAGGATCATTGTGCTTCATGAAGTACATTACTTCATAGAAATATTCTTTACATGGCACGCATGCTTAGAAAAGTCCAACTCTACAAAAGCCTTTATACTTCATGAAGAACCCTTCATATTCATGTCTACAACATACCTAGTCTAGGCCACCCTACTTCGCAAAGAAGACCCCTTTGCGGAGTCTTTCCACTCTATAGAGCACTAGATATTTGTACAATACTTTCACACGAACCCTTTTTCTTCAGAAAACATTCTTTCGCTTGGCCCTCCAGGCTTGTGCAAGGTAATTTCAAAGTCTATTGGAAGGTATTTCATATTTATTTTCATAGCCTCATGCTTTTTCTCATAGGCACACTAATGGATATTGTTTCTTCACATAGCCACGCTAACATGAGCCACTCAATGGATCACTCAATAACATTGCATCACCATGGAGTTGCTGATGCCTTCCCTTCCCCAAGGGTGGGTGGGTATCAGTTATGTATGTCCTAGGGGTGCGGAGTAAACCCACCTAGTCTGAGCTAAAAGATGTTAAACAGCCATGCACCATCATTTTCCACACATGACATTAAACTGTGTCCTTTCCCTATGTAATATACACAGGTTACACCATATAAGAAATTCTCCATGCCCTCTCATCTCTATAGGAGTGAGATCCCCCTCCCATGAAAAGAGATCCTCCTTGCTGGAGTGGAATTTGTCTGCGGGGAAGGGAAATAGTCTTGGTGAAATCCCCTGCCTTTCTTGCGAGAGGTAGAATATCTGCTCCTCCTCACTTATTTAGTGCCAAAGACTAGAGGAGAGAGGGGAACAAGGACCTTCTTTACCCAAACTCTCTCCCTCTAGGATTTATCTCCATCTGGCCTCCATCCTTGAGTATGTCCCGATATCCATTTCCCTGGGTGGTAACCAAGCGTAAGCCCCTGTTTCTTCTTTGGGTTGCTAACGACGTGTAATCCCACTTCATTCCCCGCATACTCACCTTTCACGATGTGATATTCATGTTTTTTTGTATCTTTTTTATCACATAGAGCCTGAATCACGTGGTCTTTGAGTAAGAATTGAACATGGAATCCTTCCTAGGCCTCCATAGCGTGTAAGTCTCAGGCCCCCTTTTTGAACCACATGGACATTGATACTTTCCCCCTTCCGAGAAAGGTATGTAAGAAGAATCCCTGTGGTTCAAGCCTGTTGTTCCCCCACTCATCCGACATGATGTTTAAGATTTCTATCATTATAATGGTATCCTGGATTCTAATGCTTTCTATGATCATAATTTTTTCACATCTGAAAATTCTTTTGGGTGGCTCAAACGTTTTGATAATCATTAGATCAAGCCCTCTATACTTTCTCATATCTGGAGGATTGCACATAATCGTGTCCCTACTGATGTTTGACTTCAAGCCTTTAGTATCCAAATTTGTTCTAAATGTCATATGTGTCATCAGCATCATGAGGATACCAATCATCACTTTCTTTCATGTTCCAATTGCTGCTGCTCTTTAGAACATTATTACTGACATGTTTGATTGTAGATGGATTTGTTCTGACTAAATTATTACTCATCTGAAACATTCTGTGGAGCTCCGTGCCTCAATGAAAATCAATAACCTCTATCTTGTGGCTGTCTTCGAGCTCCTTCACATTATCTGGTATGATCGTAATGATATTTTCCACAATAGGAACTCACTTAATCACAATGCCGGTCTTTCAAGAATTCTCACTGCCATCAAGGAGGCTGCCTCGATTCAAAAAGACTGCTGCAACAATTCAGTGGAATACTTCATGATTCTCAGACGTCTCCTGGTTTTCGGTCTCTATAAAAAATTGCGTTATTCAATTTAGGTGTTCTAGCAAGACCCTTTTCCTTGCTGGATCAAAATAAATGTGGATGGAGCTTCAAAAGGGAATCCGGGTCCAGTAGGTTTTAGAGCTGTCTGCAGAGATTATCTGGGTCACTGTCATGGGTGTTTCTTTGGTGGTTGCACCACCACCACTTTTTTATAAGCTGAGATGATTGAAGTAATCCATGCTGTTGATTTTGTTCAAAGGAAGGGCTAGAACAACATTTGGATTGAAAGCGATTCTATCTCCATCATCCAAGAAATTTGGAATAGTGTGATCCACCTCTCCTGGACTCTTACATCTCACTGGATGAGATGTATGGACTCTCTCCAGGATATTCAATATATTGATACTCATGCCTATCGGGAAGCAAACATAGTGGATGATGCTCTCACTAACAAAGGTATAAATCAGTTCATTACATGGTTTGATAATCTTTCGATTGACCTTATGTCTCTCTACGAAAGAGATTGTAATAAAATCCCATCTTTCAGGATTTTGTTGTTTCCTTCTTTATTAATAAATTGTGTCTTGGTCTCTAGCCAAGACATTACCTTTTAAAAAAATGTAGGAAGCCTCCCTGTGGTTCAAGCCTATCACCCATTAGACTCGACCACTTCATGTTGGTTCACCACATCCTAAATAACATTAAACTGTATGCCTCCTTTTCATACATCATGAAATTAAACATAATACCTTGAAACTAAGTGGGTTTTTATCCCTGTATCCTAGATAGGGTATGTAGGAATCCTCCTTGAGGTTTAACCCCATCCAGTAGTAAGCTATTGTAGTCCCCAACCAATGGTAATCTTTTGCAGTCCCCAACCGAAAATTATACATTGTAGTCCCCAATCTACAGTAAGTCGTTGAAGTCCCCTTTGTTGGGACCTATAACTCTGGTATGACCCTTGAGCATCAGACCAACCCAGACTACTAACCACACATAACCCCCGCCCCCAGAATGTCATCAGGTCGTTGTCATATACGCACACCCTTATTCAATAACCCATACCAAACTACATGGACATTGATTCATTGGCAAGGGGATACATAGGAAGCCTACCCAAGGTTAAATCCCATCATCTATACCTCATCCTTTTCTCTCCCTTCATCCTCTATGTTTCGTGAAGGCCGTGACCCAACTCAGTGGTTCTACTTCTTATGGGTCTTGTCCATGCTTCCATCATCACAGGTTGCCTCCTTAGGCATCCCATCACCACACTGAACTACATGGAAATTGATTCCCTACCACGAGGATACATTGGAACCCCCCCTAAGGTTCAATCCCAAGACCACCATCATCTTCACATTAGTTCCATCTCATTCCTCTCATCAAATTCATTCAACCATCCACCATCCATCCTAATTCTTCCCCAGCCCGCCACATCCTAGTGAGGTCATGCCATTTATCCCATCTCTACTTCTAGTGGCACTCGAGCAACTGAACATGCATAAGACCCACACATCCCATAATAACCCACCCAAGAGTTTCCCTCTTGAGATGGGTTGAAATCCATTTGTAATCCCCAACATGTCTTTGGGTTGTTGTCCTCTACGCACACCCCAATTCATCACCCCCTCAAACAAGATGGGTTTTGATACCTTCTATCTACACCAAGTACATAGTAAATCCCCCTAAGGTTCAATCCCAGCCAATGGTAAACCCTAGCGTCCCCATTATAGGGACCCAAGCATCCTCGGGTCCGTCTTAATTCGACGTTTCGATCTACTCATCTAGTAAACCCCCCTATGTTCTCCCTCTTAGGGATGTATCCATATGATCCACTCCTATCATTGTTCCGATCAGTCTGATCTCTCTCCACTAGACCTTAAACTCATGGAATACCCTGAGTTAACTATGGTAAGTTGAGGAAAACCTCAGAGACATACCTATGGAATATAATTCCCTTCACTCAATGTGGGATGCCTTAGGCTTCCACGCCCTCATGAAGCCCTATCATAAAGAGAATAAACCCAAATTCATTAGTGTTCTAGTGTCAAGACATGCCAACAATATCCAACATGACTACTTCTATGACCAAAGGATGATGCCCTTACTTGACCCCTTGGAATGTCCAGACAAATGCAAAGTAATTAACCAGTGTCCACAAAGATATGGAACCAGGAAGAGTTTCAGGAACAACGTCTTAATCAGGAAGGGAGACTCGGACTAGGTGATTAGTTCTAAGGAGTATTCCATAGAAAGAGGCATTGATATCCCATCATCCCATTTTGATCAAGGAGAAAACGACCCTGATTATGTGACATATGCTTGTATCCTTTGGAAATTAGGAATGTGGGGCAACAAGACAACATGTCCTCCACGTACAGATGTGCACTCGGGAAAAAGCATCGTAAAAAAAATGGTGAACCCAATGTGAATTTCTTCTCTTCAATGTGTATATTAGTTGCATTCGAGACATTAGTGGATAAGTGTTTCACCAGATCCAGTTATCTGGTGCCAGGTCTCACCAAGAAAATAGTGGGACTGGCATGAAACTCACCAGGGATTTTGTTAGTGAACTTTGGGAATCCCAGTTTGTGACATACTCAGTGTGGATCCTTCTTGCCAACAATGAGAGATGGGATGATGTTGGGGCACTGAATTTTGCTTTCCTTCTTTTAGAACTAATGGTTGAATCTCCCTACTTTGTAGGACCCAAGCTGCCCTGACAGGAAACCAATCACTACCACCCACTGATGCAGGGGTCACTGCAATACCAACACAGAAATCCTACATTTCCTCATCTCTTATAAGAGGGTGCCCACATCCACGGTTGTTGAGAGCCCATGCCCCATATCCCCATCTGAACTCACTCAGAGAAGGGTTATTAATGGCCTCATTCAATGATAAGAGGAAGAGGGTATTATACCAACTTGGGATAAGGGCTGGAAACACCTAGAGGCTTCTACACCTCATCATTGCCCCCCCAAGGCCCGCACAGGGAGCCACTGCTCCCCACTCAGACCTACAACCATTTTGGGAGCCTCTACCAAAAACACTTTGACGACTCCCTCCCCTATGATAAGGAGGTGAGGGAAGTCTAGGAAAAACCAATTCTGATACCTTCCTAGGGGCCACCAAAGAAGGATCCCATCAAGCCACATCATCACCGCCATCCGGACCCATAGGCTAATGATTTGGTGAGTTATACAGCTACACCACCGGCCCCAGTCCGGTTAACCAGACGCCAACATCGGGCACAAGCTGAGGAGGACGCCTACCAGGGGACATCATCATCAATGGATACAGTGTCCCATCCCACCACTGACTCATACCATCAACACCTTATTTTGTACTAAATGGTGGAACTCATATTCCCGACCCTGATTGAGGCCCCAACCACCCAATGGGTAGGTTGGGATGGCTCTCCTATTCGCCGACATAGGTGGAGTTCGTCGCAGGCGAACCCAAGGTGATGAAATTCCATATGGAGGTCATCCCCATGCCACCAAAAATGAGAGAGCAGGTCCTTCCCACTCTCAATCTCGGCATGGAGGTCCTCCTGATGCCATCATCAGTCTGAGTGAAGGTCCTTCCCGCTGCACTGACATCCAGCATGGAAGTCTCTTTCACAACCGTTACCTCAGGTATAGAGTCATTTCTTCTATGACAGTTCACCAATTCTAAGATCCTTCTCATCTAGATGACCATCAGCATGGGGTTCTTCCCCATGTTCTTACAACAACTGACAAAGGTCCTACTCATCCCGGAAACTAGAGAATCATAGTTCTTCCTCACTTCATTGGCACCCATCATGAAGGTGTTCCCCATGTTTAGTTTGAACAATATAAAGTCCCCCTCGTAAATTCACTAATAAGGGAGACCAAACTGGAGATATTGACCATGATACAAATAGTTCTAGTGTAGGTCCTACCTGCTCCATCACTTCTCATGGAGATTCCCTTTGCGTGTCGGCCAGTGGACATGGTGGTCCTCCACGTGTTCCCTTTGACATTTGTCTAGGTGCTCCTTGCACCCCATATTACCCAGGAGGAAGTCCTCTCTGCCCCAACATCAGTTCGGCCGAAGGTCCTCCTTGAGTCGACAACCCACCCAATCCTGAAGATCCATCCCAGGGAAGGAGGGTGGGTCAATACTGCTATAAGAAGAATACTAAGATGTTTCATACTGTGATTAAAACCATATACTTCTCAGATTCCGAGGTGGAATGAGATTCGGTAATTGAACCCTCACCCAGATCCTCTTTGTTGAGGGACAGGGTAGGAATGAGACGCATAAACCTCATCCTTCCAAAATGTTATATCCACCGGATTCCCACCTCCCTCCAAAGATACATATAGTAAGAGGAAGATTTGGACCCTTTCTTGGTACTGTCTATGAAATACTCCATATCATCAATAAGTTCATTCTCTACCTCAAACAAAGATTATAGAGAGTTATTCTAGGGACCAATGGAGGAAAAAAAAGCATAGCCTGCCATCAGTGGCCGAAACCACTATGCAAGAAACTGTGGTCACCAATCTATTTTACTGGGATGTGGTGGCTAGTCATTACATTATTCTCAAGACAGACCAATATGCAGTGGCTTGTCGCCTGTTCATTGTATTCTCTACTGGTCAGTCTTCCGTCATAGCGGTCTGCTTCATTTCCTCTACTGATCCCCTAGCCACCCCAGTCGATGAATGGGGTAACTAAGGGCTGGACACCATGTCTAAGATGAGGATCTTGTAGGAGAAACTTGCAAATGATCATTTCCCCGAGATGTTCTGGTTAGTTTCAACCTGAACTTCAGTGCACCGGAATCGCTGACCCAAGAAGAAGTCGTGTGTTTTCACCAAACCCTCTAGGAGATGCACATCCATCTCCATAATCGATGATTGGATTTCCCCAAGAGTCAATCAAACTTTGAAAAAAATTTCCAACAATGTCGTATAGTTGACTTGGCTGCACTCCCTATGGCCCAACGTCCTAGGTCGCCTGATCGACATCAGACCCTCTATCAATGATGAATCCAAAGATTTAATGTGATCCATTTGATTATCAAGGATACTTCCCCTTACATTTTGGTCTATGGTTAGGGGTAGTATGTTTCCCTCCATTTATGTTATATCTGGTGCCAGACAGACATGCTCGGTGATATTGAGGATATGCCTCCAGGTAGAGTCACTTTTAACATGGACGACCTATTAGAGGAAGAGAAGAAGATAGAACTCCTAGAAGAGAACTTACCCTCTTGGATAGTTCTTCACATATTGGATCCACCGGTAAGGGTTACTTTCCATCATTGAAATCTACTAGGTCTTCCTGTGCCTACCAAGTCATTAGCTCTTGATCAGAATCCCAATAAAGTTAAAGAGCATCTTGGGGTCGTCAACCCCTCTGACCCATCTGGCTTAGTGAAGAAGGAAGAAGAGGATTCCGAAAAGGCCGCATCACATCAATAGCTCATGAAGCATAAGAAGATGGTCAATGACCTCCTTGTTGAACATGCTGTGAAATGGCGACTAGACTACGGTGATCCTCCACTAGGGAAGCAGAGGTAGTTACAACTTCCCCTCGGCGACTGACCTCCAGGTGGCCCTGACCATTCTACCCACATAGATAGGATAGAGGCCAAATATTATTGAAATAGGGTACAATACGCCTCACCAAATCCACCATAGTTGTGTGATAACCCTCCTTGGGACCCATACCAGGTCCCCTCATCCACTCCGAAGGTCATCCCACCACCCACTCCACGAGACGCTGGACCTTATTATCATGTTGAAGAACCATTCAATGCATTGGTGGTTAGGGATCCTCATCAAGAGAGGAACCCCCACCCAAATGATTCAATGGAGGCACTCATTGCTCGCCTCGAGCCTTTGGAATATCAACCGGTGGAAATTATTCCTGATGGAAATCCATATCCGGCACAGGTGGATGATATGCCGGAACCCTTGGTTTTTAAAATCCTATATTTTCCCCCTTTAATGGGACATGTGATACATTGAATCATTTGTACCACTTAATCTCAAGGTGAGGACCCATGCTGTGAACTCCATCAGAGTAAGAGGCCACCAAACTCCAGTGTTTCGTACAGACATTTGAAGGCACTACACTTTTCTGGTACAACCAGCTACCCATTGGGTCAGTATCTATCTGGTAAGATCATTATAGGCAGTTTGTTTACCATTTAAGCTCTACACCTGGAAGACAAGTATTTCAGACCTCTTCATGTGCAATCAGAGGCCTAACGAGTGCACTGCAGACTTTGTCTCCTAGTGGAAAGGAAACACCTACTTCCTTGATTTGTCACTAACCTATGAACATCTACTAACAATGTATGTGGGGAATGTCAAAACTGAACTGGTACCCTCTCTCATCACCCTGAATTACCCTGGTGGATTCCGAGATTTCTATGATAAGGTCCAAAGTCCAGAGTAAGTCTTACAGTAGTCCATGCAGGAACATCTATTCCGTCATATAGTTCCCGCAAGAAGGGCCTCTAAGGCTGAGCCCACCGCAGTGCCCAAAATAGAGGCCCCCCAGGTAGTTGGATTTATTACCAGTGGATCCACCTCCATAGCCCCACAAATTCCCACTGCCTTAGATATAGCCTCCATCCTAGTAGAGATCACCTCATAATCTATAGGCGCTCTTGCGTAACGTGTCGCCACAACCTATATGAGATAACCAAGTTCCACCTTCTTGACAGGATCCTCTAGTCCCTTGTCCAAGATAGGCTCCAAGTTCCCCCTTCCTAGATAAGAAGAATTAGACATACTCATTCAATGATTCTAAGGTCCCAAGGTATTTCCAAAGTGCCTTGGAACAGGGAATCCTACGGTTTCTTGAATGCAGGAGGCCCGAAGTGGTATATCTCACTGACCGCACTAATTAATTCCCCTATCACTAGATCCCGGGGCACATCCTCATGAATTTATATGTGTTTAAATAATGGATTCAAGACTATGTTGATAAAAACATAGTCAGGTTAGACCCAACACCGGCACATGTGTCATGTGTATTCATAAATCCTAACAGCGACAATGGAAGTGATGGAGAGTGACAATAGGTTCCTAACTATGGGTCTCAAAAATATGAAAACTGGATGGCTCATAAGGTAGTCTACCATATCCATGGTTTCATCTGTGAATGTATGAATTGACATGATCCTTCAAAAGTCACTACGTCACCCACAACCACTACTTCTGAGTAAACATCCTAGTCTTCCTCCTCCATGAAGGGTAAGTATCAAAAGCGCAAGGGAAACCAAATCCCCCACCGATTCCATGATTATCCTATACTCTTCAGGACTTCATGCCCCTAGAGATAGATATTACCCCTATGGTCCATCAAGTGGTGTCAGATTCTTAAACTGAAGACCAAGGGTACGCTTCGATTAACACTGTGGAGCTGGTAAACCACTACATGATTCTTGATGACAAACAATGGTAGATGGATCCTCCCAAATTCCCCAGCCATCACCAGCGTTGATGGTTCCATAGTTATGTGATTTTTCATAATTACTTAGTCAATACTTCCAGCCAAGTTGTGCATGCCATCAAAACTAGACAACAGACCCAGCGTAGAGATAAGTATACATAAACTTCTCATCTTGTTTCACCAGGCCCGCCTTCAAAGTTGTTTGTGTTACTTGATTAGGTAGAGTCACCCCGACCACACCACAATCATCCATGTTCTATTAAAAACTATCCTCAGTCATATATCCCTCATATATTAGTAGCTCCATGAGTTTTGACTAACAAGTAGTGGGATATTCCCAGCACTAGTCGGCTGCCAGTTCAACAAGAAGGGCCCATCATACCCACTACCATGGAATGACCCCCTATCAGCAGAAGTTCATTCATGGAACAGAAGTACGATATTCTCAAGAATATTTCCAACATTACTATGAGTATATTTATCCTTGAGGTTCTTCACCTATCAGCGGATATGAGAAAAGGCCTTGCTGAGGATTTAAGAATCCCCCTCCAATTTGAGATGGAGGTAGCAGCCGCATAAGCCTTCCATGCAGAGATAGCTGAGCATGTAGAATGTTAGGACATTATCACTTTCTCTGGAGAAGATGAATGTTCTCCCATACAGGGGAACATTATCCAACTACACATCACTAGAATTTTCAACAGTATAGAGGTTCACTATTGTCTTGTAAAATCAGGGCCATGGATCAACCTTATCCGACCCGAAAAATCCAAAAAAATGGGGCTTTATGAGGATGATCTGAGTCCCTATAACATGAAAATTAAAGGTTATGATAGGAAATAGAATATTCTGGTTGGAATGATCCACTTGAAGACCCATTTTTGGGGCCTGGTAGACATAAGTTCACGGTTTTCTCACATGAAACCACCTACAACATGTTAATGGGAAGGCCATGGCTCCACTTGCACACAACGATCCCTTCTTCGTATCAAAAATGCCTTAAGTAATCCCTTAATGGTTGAGAAGGAGTAATAAAAGGTAATGTGTATCCCTTTGCCTCTTGTGAAGCCCAGTATCTAGATGATGATTACTACAAGAGAAAGGACAAGTAGATCAAGGCTATCGAGGTTGAACTCACTACAGTTGTGACAGACTTGTGGATAGACCTAGATGATGCCTACATTTTCCCGATCCACAGATTCGAGGCTACAACCCCAGATTGGGGCAATGATTTTTTTGTCTCTAGAAAAAGGGGAATCACATTCCCAAGTCTAAGTGATTCCATAAGATCACATCGTATTCCTATACAAATTTGGATCGGGTAATCCAAGATTCCCCTACCCCAATAAGGTATCAGGATTTCCACCTCATGACAATGGAAATACATCATACTTCCTTGTTTCGCTGGGCTAGGATAAATTGGCTCAAGACGATGCCCCACTATTGCTTTGATATCATCATGTTTAGAACCAGGGGATGAAGGACATATGGGATTTGGTCGATGGATTTCATCACTATGGTTTCGGCAGTATGGGAGCCCCCAATGTGGTGCCCATCGCCACTCAGGCTGGCGCTAGTGTCCCATCTGGATCTTTTGACTCAGAAGAATCACCTCCAACCAAGGATCCCGCATCCATAAGTGAAGAAGAGGATTTAGATGATTCTCTTCCCAATTTTGAAGATGGTGTCTCCACCACAGTCGATGAATTTTTACAGGTGAACCTAGATAACAAGACATATCCAAAACCCACATTGATCAGTACCGATATTCTTGTCGAACAGCAACAACAATGTGTGGAATTCCTGAAGAAAAATTGTGATTTATTTTCTAATATTTATGACATGATTATATGACTAGATCCTTAGGTCACCATCCACCACCTTGGTCATCAAACAAATCATCGTGGGTTCAAACAACCTCCCAAAAAGATGCACCTCTCTCATAGTGCTATGGTTAAGGCCAATGTTGATAAGCTCATCAGAGAAAAATTCATTAAGGAGGTCCAGTAACCTAGATGTTTATCCAAAATTGTTCCTATCAGGAAGAATAATGGACAAATTAGATTCTGCATTGACTTCTGGGTTCTCAGCTATCACTATCCAAATGATGATTTTCCCCTTCTTGTAATAGAACTATTTATTGAAACCACCACTGGGTTCTCGGATCTCTCCTTAATGGATGGGTATTTTCTGTATAAACAAATTAGAATGGCCCCTAGTATGAAGAATCTATATCTTTCATGGTACCACAATGTATATTCTGCTACTTGGTGATGTGCTTCGGACTAAAGAATGAAGGTTCCACCTATCAGCATGCCATGCATCACATATTTAAGCCAATCCCCGGGAAATTGGTAGAATGCAACGTGGAAGATATGTTGATTAAATCTCACCAGTTCCAAGACCATATCAATGTCTCGATAAGGTGTTCGACTTCCTCCATTCTCTCCACCTGAAGATAAACCCATTGAAGTGTTCCTTCGAGGTAACTTCCGGAAAGTTTCACATCTTTTTTGTCAGATATAGAGCCATTGAGATCGATCTGGAGAAGATCAAAACCATCAATCAGATGTCTCCTCCATGAAAAATTTGGGATATTTGAGGCTATCAAGGCCAATTATACAATATATTAAAATTCATAGTGAATCTAGATGGAAAGTATAGGACCTTTTCCCAGCTCATGAATAAAGGTGTTGATTATTAGTAGGATGAGGAGTGTCCAACTGCCTTTGAGAAAATAAATCAGTACCTATTACAGCCTCCATCCCTAATGCCACCCATTTGTGTAATGCCACTGGTCATTTATGTGACCGCTCTAGAATAATCTCTCCGTGAACTTCTCACCCAAAATAACAATGTGGGAATGGAGAATAGTTTATACTATCTCATCTGCATTCTCCTCGATAAAGAGACCAGATATTCTTCTATCGAGAAATTCTACCTTGCATTGGTATTCACATTATAGAAATTGCTACACTACTTTTAGCATCATGAGATACAGCTAGCTCCCTGAGTGGATCTAATGAAGTACATTATGAACCACCCCATGTTGACTGGCCGTTTAGCTTTTTGGGAAGTGATCCTCTAGAAGTTTGACATTAGGTTTCCCCCCCCAGAAGGAAATCAAGGTACAAGAATTTATATACTTCCTTTCCGCCCATCCATCTCCTGCGAACCAGTCTATATATCTGTATTTTCTTGATGAGGAAATAATATCGGAATACCATGTTGTTATATGTTGGAAAATGAACTTTTATGGTGCCTCACGATGACCAACTGATAGAATACTCAATGATCCCAGTCTCAACAGGGTGGGCCTGGGTATCTTCTTCATCACTTCAGCACAAGTTGTTCTTACATATTCATTCATGTTGTCAGAAGGTTGTACCAGTAAGGGGGCATAGTACTAGGCTCTCATTACTAGTCTTGAGAAAGACCTCGATATTGAAGTTCCCCACTTACATGTGAAAGGGGTATCCGAACTAGTCATCAAGCAGGTCAACAATGATTATGTCGTCAGGAAGACGAAGCTTGTACCACTATTGGAACATACCCACCAGTTGATGGCCTAGTTCCTATCTTAGATAGAGGTTACTCATGTACCTCGTTCACAGAATGGTCGAGCTAAAACCTTGGCCAACCTCATTGTATCCCTTGTAGAGCCTAACCAAGATGTGTTTTTTATTCATGTGGTGCACTGGAGAGTCATCACCACCTTCACTCTGAATGACAATGATAGCTCGCAGGTAGGCCACCTTACTGCTGTAGCCTCCATTTTTGGTCCCCCAGGTCCCCTGGAAGTAGTGTTAGAGGTTACTTCTGACTGGAGGACCCCTTTTTGAGTATCTCTTACATAGTAATCTCCCAACAGATCTAGCCGAATCTAAGAGGATCTGATGATGCATGTTGCATTTCACCCTCTAGAGAAGTCCTGATCATGAGAAGGTACTTTATTGATGTGGTTGTGATGTGATTATCCTCTATTTCATTCAAGGAGGTGAGATTTCTCAGGTCATGCAGGAGGTTCTTGCTGGTTCCTACGGGGCTTATCAGACTAGATCGAAACTATGTCACCAGATTTAGAGATTGGTATTTTTGGCCCTCCATGATCTATGACTGTATCAAATTTACTAAGAGGTGTCATCTGTTCCAAATCCAAGATAATTTTGTGCATTGGCTGTCAAAGCCTCTCCACACTACCAATTACTCTTGGCCCTTTGTGGTCTGAGGACTTGATGTTGTCGGACCCTATCCACCAGTGACAGTTTGCCAGTGCAGATTCATCCTCACTTCTATGTATTTCTTTTCCATGTGGGTAGAGGTAGTTCCTCTCAAGGATGTCAAGGACAATTCTATCATTGAATTTATGTTCTTTAATATCATCTACTAATTCAGAGTCCCTAGTTCCATACTCATCAATAATAGCACCAACTTATAGGTAGTTGAGTTGAAGAAGTTTTATGCCAAGTACAACATCCATTCTAACCATACCTACCACTACCACATGTAGGAAAATGGGAAGATCGAGGCATTCAACAAAACCTATATGACATTATGTAGAAGATGGTTAGTCAGAACAAGAAAATTTGGCTAGATAAACTCCCCAACACTCTCTGGGCCTATCAGATGATGACCTGTAATTCCACTTAGGTGACCCCATATTCCCTAGTGTTTGGAACAGAGGTAGTAATTCCCATCAAGATAAAGTTTCCTTCATTGTCCACAGCTTTCTATGATCATCATGCCCCATATAAGGTAGCGGAAATCTATCTGCAGGAATAGGAATTTCTCGATAAGAAAAGGCTTTGTGCCCTGGACAATCTATAGAGGCATCAAAAAAAGATAGATAGATCTTTAAACAATAAATTTCTCCTCCTATATTTCTTACAATGTTATATGGTTTTGTCCTTAAGAACACCAATGATACCTGGCAGGAAACCACCCAAACTGGAGCCCAACTGGGAAGGACCTTATGTCATTCACAATGTTTACCCTAATAGTGTATACTCCCTGGTTACCATGGATGGTGAGTGTATTACGCCTACCTCCAATGAAAAATTCCACAAGAAATACTTTTCCTATGTAAACTGATCCTACATGACCATAAACAGTGACGTATTTATCGCATGAAATTAAAATTTGTGATCTATCTAAGTTGAAGGACGTAAAACTACTCAACACCTATCATGCATGAAATTAAACTATATTCCATCCTACATGAAGTTAAATTTTATATAATCTTACATCACTATAAACTAATACATATTTACAACATTACGTCAAAATGCATGATCTGTATGAGATAAAGGACGTAAAACTACTCGGAACCTGTTCTGCATGACATTAAACTATATTTCATCTCGCATGACGATAAACCTTATATGGTCCTACATGAATATAAACTATAACGCCTTTACCACATGACATTAAAATTCATGATCCGTCTGAGCTGAAGGACATAAAACTACTTGGAACCTGTCTCGCATGAATTCAAACTGTATGTTGTCCAGCATGACGTTAAACTGTATATGGTCCTACATGACCATAAACTGTGACGTCTTTACCGCAGGACATTAAAATGCGTGATCTGTCTGAGCTGAATGATGTAAAACTACTCAAAACCTATCCCACATGACATTAAACTCTATGTCGTCCCGCATGACGTTAAACTATATATGGTACCACATGACCTTAAATTGTTCCATCCTCACCACACAACATTAAAATATGTGATCCATAGGAGTTGAAGGATGTAAAAATACTCGGAACCTATCCCACATGACATTAAACTATATGTTGTCCCGCATGAAGTTAAACTATATACGGTCCTACATGACAATAAAATGTGATGTCTTTACCACATGAAGTTAAAATTTGTGATATATCCAAGCTGAACGACGTAAAACTATTCAGCACCTATCCCACATGACCTTAAACTGTATGTCATCCCACATTATGTTCAACTGTATACGGTCCCACATGACCATAAACTGTGATGTTTTTTATGCATGATGTTAAAATACATAATCTTTCCACTTCTCAATAGATTGAGGGATTTCTACATGGGTTATGAGTTGTGGTTCTTCTAATTGAACTAGAAGATATGGAACTTCTCAACACTCACCCAGTAGGGGAATCCCCTAATCAAGTCCCTAATTTGACGCCTCAACACTAAATTGTTCACTGGTTGGTGTTTCTTTCACTAGAACCAGCATTCCATGGGTCCACATTATGAACCTAGTTGGATTGCATCTTGCATTGTTTACATGATGAACTAAAGTCATTAAAAAATATCTATAATGCTAACTTAAGAAAGTTAAACTAATCAATTATATATCCCTATATGTATCATATTGCATTTTCATATTCCATGTCAGTAGTGATTTGGAGCTCTAAATTGAATTTTTGGTAATTTTATTCATGGTTAATGGATACATCAGTCCCTATCCCAAAATTGGGTTCCCTAAGATAAAATATGAACTCAAAACCCTTTGATATTATTATGCTAAGTTCCCAAAACAATCATTATATACACATGAATAAAAATTATATTATAATGAAAAAACATACTCTAATAACACTCATATATAACCCAACCAATCATCACCCCACCTAGGAAAATAGTAAGTTGAGTGTTCCACCCAATGCAAAAAACTAACAGGACAGGGGCACGTGATCAGCACTGAGTAAACATATTGGATATGATAGGATGCATTATCCTAATGAACCTATACACATGCACACATATCATCATTGGATATAATAATTTGATCTAGAAAATAAAAAAAACTCTTGTATATATATATAATTCATGTGACATATGTTAAGATCCACAATGGGGAAAAAATGAGGAAATCATAATTTAGTAGGGAAAATTCATACTTAAAAACCCTATTGGAATACCATCATAAATTATATGAGGTGAAGGGTTATATAAAATTAATGAGAACTAAAAAATTCTATTTCCCCTATTCATTAATACAATAACCAATATTATCTCGCTAAGATAACATTATGTCCACTAGTCTCCTTTGGACATCCTATTCTCTATAAAAGTCACAAATTGTGTTGGAGAAGTTCCCATTCTTAGGTGACTATATAAATATCTAATTAAAAACTATAAATACCTAAAATGAATAAATTAAATTAATCCCATTTGTCAAAAACCATGTTCGGTCGCCACCTGATCCGGTGCCTGACCCGGTCAGCAACATGGCCCAAAGGGCGTTCCTGATCCCCACGGGCTGACAACTAGTGTCAGGAATATAAACAAGTAGTTGGGAATGATTTAGCAAAGAAAAATAAAAGATAGATAAACAGAAATAAACCAAAACAAATAGGGAAACACTAAGAGTGAAAAAACAAAGTAAATATAACCAACTAGAGGTACCTCCAAGTGACCCCATGGATCACTACCAATCATAGAGCCCCACTCTCTCTAATAGAAATCCAAAACTAAAGGAACCTAAAACTGAAAATAAATTTACATGTGAGAACCGATATGCTCAGTAGGAATACCAAGATTAACAACGACCTATGCCGTTGTCTTTAAAAAGAAACCTAAATATGCTAGTTTAAAAATAATACCTATTAAAATAATGCTTTCCATTTTATTAAAATTCAAGTAACAAGTTTCACTTTTAAGGAAAACATTTCCCTTCCAATATATTCAAAGTAGAATCCAAGATTTCCTTAAAGTTAAAAAAATGAAGAAAAATATATTTCAAGTATATTTTTCACAAAAGAGGGAACACACACAATTCTAATAAAAATCACTCCATAAGAACCAAACCATAAGTGAGCCCCATGGTCAAATCCCTTAAGGTTCATCTAGCTCATGTGGGCCCCTATAATTTCACGTCATAGTGATAGAGTAACCATAAAAAAGATTTGTTCTTGTTCACGAGCCACTTCTAAGGAAACAGATCCATAAACTAGTGGTCTCAAACATCACCATAAATAGTTAGTTAGTGTTGTAAGCATCATACATGATAAGTGAAACATGGTCCAACCACTCAGAATCACTAGCATGATAGAACTAGCCAGCCCACCTATATACCCTAGTTTTCCCATGTTCTCTATTTCCACTTCTTCCATCACATATGTATAACAACTTTAACTTCCACACACTAGCAATGTTAATACACAAATAAAAACCACAATTTTACTTACGGAAAACCTTTTCCCTATTTACAATCACACCAAATCAAATTTCAAACCATATGTATCTTAAAAACATTCAAAACAAAATTTTCACCATAATAATAAGTCATGAGACCTTTTTTGGCGCCAAAATATTGGATGAAAATAACGAAGAAAAGAAAGCCTCGTAGCCTGCCTCACGAAGCCACGGCACGGAGTCCCCCCCAAGAAAAGCAGCCTCCACGAAGCAAGAGAGGAGAGACACCCCACGAACTCCCCTGACGTTCGCGAACCCACCACGAAGCTTGAGTGGAGGGACCCCCCATGAACACCCCTGACATTCGCGAACCCACCATGAAGCAAGATATGGGGTACCCCTCTGTGAACTCGGTCGATGTTAGCGACCCGCCATGAAGAGACTGAATCCCCCTTCGTGCTGTGTAAGCTCTGCTTCGTGGCACCTCTTGCCTATAAATACCAAGCTTCCCCTAAGCCTCCCAGAGGGACAATCCGACCTTTTGACTTCTCAGCTTCTGAATCTCAAAGCACCCTTTTCTCTGCAAACCATGAGCTACACGAGGTATTTTTGCTTCGTGAGGATCCTTCGTATTGTCTCGTTTTGATCCCCTCTTCTGAGAGGTATGCCCTTCACGAAGCCTAAAGGCTTTCACGAAGGAAGGGGATCCCCAAGGGGACCCGGGTTTTCGCAGAGCATTTATGCTTTTCAAAACACCCCTCTTGTATACATGATCTGCATGACAAGGTAGGGTCACTGTACTTTGTGAAGCACACTGCTTCACGGCACTTTGCTTCGCGAGACACCTATGCTCTTCAAGGAAGTGCTCTACGAACACCCTTCCACTTCAGGAAGCACCTCCCAATTGCACCTCCACCCCATACTAATGTTAAGGCACCCCATTTCGCGAAGCACACCCCTTTGCAAGTGACCTTCACCACACAGAGCAACCGAGCTCCACAAGGCCTCTGCCTATGGACCCCTCTGCTTGGAAATTCCTTTTCCTATGCGACCCTCCAGGTTTGAACGATGTGATTTCAAAGTCCCCTGGACGATACCACTTGTGGCGTTACTTCACCTAATGCTTCTTTGCATAGGCATGCTAAGGACTACTGCTTCTTTGCATAGACATGCTAACATTGACCCCTTGATGGTTCGCTCTATGACCCCCCTTCTACATGGCATTGCCGGTACCTTCCCTCCCATAACGAGAAGAGGGTACCGGTTATGTATGTCCTCAGGGTGCAAAGTAAACCCACCTCGTCCGAGTGGCAGGACGTTAAACTGCCGAGAACCCTCGTCCTCAACACATGAAGTTAAACTGTGACATGGCCCCCAAACATCCTATGCGGGGTTCCTCAGCTCGGGCATTCATTACGCCCTCTAGCCTCCACAAGGGATGATATACTCTTTCTGGATCACAGGGGATTATATCCTCCTTGTTAGAGTGGCGTTTTCCCAAGGGGGAAGGGAAGCCATCTTGGCATAATCCCCCAGCCTTTCTTACAGGAGGTAGCACCCATGCACCTCCGTACTTACCCTCTCCCTTTGCGCTTTGTCGCCTTCGAGCCTCCATCCTAGAGTAAGTCCCAAAACCCTGGGCCTCCTAACGTGTAAAAACCTCTTCGCTTCCCACAGACACACCCTTTGCGACATGATCATCTGGTCCCTACAACCTCTTATTTCTCACACCGAGCATGACTCTCATGGGCTTAGAGGGAGCACCGACTTTGACACACCCTGGGCCGCCTCAAAGTGTAAGCCCTAAAACACCCCATCCGGCATGACGTTAAACTGTACACCCGAACTGCGTGGACTTTGATCCTTGCCAAGGTAAGGTACGTAGGAAGCCTCCATGAGGTTCAATCCCAACACCCAGTCGCTCCGACCATCTTCACGTCGGGACAACAACACTCCAGGTAGTCTAGAGTGTAAGCCCCACACCATCCCGAACTACTTGGACTTTGATCCACAATAAGGCATGGTATGTACGAATCCTCCATGAGGTTCAAGGCCACCACCATCCCGAACTATGAGGACTTTCATCCATGTTAAGGCATGGTATGTAGGATGCCTCCCTGAGGTTCAAGCCCGTCACCCATTGGACCAAGGTCCTTATTCACATCGGTTCTCCAACACCCAAATTCGTTCTGAACTACGAAGTCTTTGATCCATGTCAAGACATGGTACGTAGGAAGCCTCCACGATGTTCAATCCCATAGCCTAGCCATTTATTCACGTCACGTTCTACCCCCATCCCTCATGATGTTAAACTAGAAACCCAAACTATGAGGACTTTGATCCATATCAAGGAATGGTACGTAGGAAGCCCCCACGAGGTTCAAGCCCACCAACCACTTGGGACAAGGTCCATCTTCACGTCAGTTTGCTGACAAAACCCCATTCAGAACTATGTGGTCTTTGATCCTTGCTAAGGAAAGGTACATAGGAAACCTCACGAGATTCAAGCCCATCACCCATTGGACCAAGGTCCATCTTCACGTTGGTTCTCCAACACACCATCCCGAACTACGGGGTCTTTGATCTATGTTAAGGCATGGTACGTAGGAATCCTCCATGAGGTTCAACTCCACCATCCAATAGACCAAGTTCCGTATTCACGACTGTTCTTTGACATTCCCTCATCCCGCATGACATTAAATTGTATCCCAATCCAGTAGTAAGTCGTTGTGACCCCACCATCCGGTTGTGGTGACACACCTTAATGCCAGTTTAACAGACCCTTTTCAACCCAAACTATGAGGACTTTGATCCATGTTAGGGCATGGTATGTAGGAATCATCAAGAGGTTCAAGCCCCACCATCTATCAGGACCAAGGTCCTTCTTCATGTCGGTTCACCGGCACCCCCAACCAAACTACGTGGACATTGATCCATGTCAAGGCATGGTATGTGGGAAGCCTCCCTGAGGTTCAATCCCAATTCCCATTGGTCACTCCGACTCCCCTTCACATCGGATCTCACCAACCTAACTACGCGGACTTCGATTCCCTACCACGGGGATACGTAGGAGGTCTCTTTGAGGCTCAATCCCACCTCTACCGCCATCTCCATGATGGTCCCATATCATTCCTCCCCCACTCCATTCAATTTTCCATCACCCATCCTAATTCTTACCTGGGCCTCCACATCCTGGTGAGATCATGCCACCTCATTCCCCCTCCAAAACATTCGGGAATCCACCCATGTGTTGACCCCAATATCGGTGGTCCCTCAAAGGGTTCCGCAATCTGATCCACTCCAGCTAGTGTTCAGATCAGCCCGATCCATCTCTGTTGGACATTAAACTTGTGGAATAACCCATGTTAAACACAAGAAGCTGAGGAAAACCTCAGATACAAGCCAATGGCATATGATTCCCCATGCTTGATGTGGGATGCCTTGTGCTTCCCCACCCTCGAGAATCCCAATAATAAGGGACCAAAGACAGACATGCTAATTCCCTAGTGTATAGACATGCTAGTGATGTCTTAATGTGACTACTCCCCTAACTGAAGGCTGCTGCCCTGACCGGACCCCTTGGAATGTCCTGACCGAAGAAGTGTAATTAACCGGCGTCCATGGAAACATGGCACTGGGAATAGTTTCACGAACAACTTATTAAATCTATGAGGGAGACCCAGACTAGGGGACGAGTTCAAAGGAGGAATCCACGGAAGGAATAACTGACATCCCATCATCCCGGTTTTGATCAAGGAGTATAAGTACCTAAATAAGGAGCAAATGTCGCCCACCTTTGGAAAGCGGGAATGCGGGGTAACAAAAAGAGGCGCCTGTCACACCCAAGTAGACAGACACGTGTGCCCCAACGAAAGCATCAGCAACAGAAATGGTGAACCCGGTGTGAATAATTTCTCCTCAATATGAAGATTAGTAGCATTCGAGAAATCATTAGATTGACATGACACCAGATCCAGCTATCTGGCACTGGGTCCCGCCAAGAAAATAGCGGGCCTGGCGTGAAACTCACCAGAAGTTGGGGCAGTAGAACATTGGGAATTCCATTCTGAAACGTTGTTGGTGTGGGTCCCTCTTACCGGCCACGGAAGATGGGATGGTGCTGGGGCACTGGTTGTCGATCTCTTTTCCTCGCAGTGCGGATGAGTTAATCTCCCTACTTCCTTGGAATCAGGTTGCTGTTACAGGTAAATGATCACCGCCCACCCACATACGCAGGGGCAAGGGCAACACCAGCGCAACCACTCCATGTGGATCCAATGCTTCCACAACAGCGTCTGCATCCATGAACGTGGGGCTCCCATGCCCCATCTCCCCATCATAAGTCATCCAACAATGGGTGATTAATGACCTATTACGCCGTTACGAGGAGGAGGGCATAATCCCAACTTAGGATATGGATCACCTAGACCTGGAGGCATCCAGGCCTCACCATCAACACCACCCTTGAGGGCCATGCAGGGAGCCCCTGCTACCCACCCCAACATTCAATCGTTTCAGGAGCTTGTCCCCGGAACACCTTGACGATTACCTACCTTACGCTGATGAGGTGGGTAACGTCCGGCTCAGCCCAGTCAGTGTCCCGATTCAAGGGCTCCAAGAAAGGGCCCCCACCCGGCCGCATCAGCCCCGTCGCCCGACCTTTCCAGAGGAGAATGTAGGCTATGCGCCTGCACCACCAGCAGCAGATCGCTTGAACCAACGCCAGCGTTGGGGACGAGCTGAGGACTCTCGCCAAGGGGCGTTAATGTCGAAAACTACTGTGGTCCGAGCCACCACCGATGAATATCATAAATTCCTTACCCACACTGAGTAGGGGCACTCCTACTCCCAACCGGGATCGAGGCCCCAACCGCCCCATGGGCAGGCTGGGTCGACTCCCCAGGTCGCAGGCATGAGTGGTGATCGCCACGAACCATCCCACGGTGATGTCACCCCGTATGGAGGTCCTCCCCATACCACTATTCCACATAGCATGGGCCTTCCCCACTCCGAATCTCATCATGGAGGTATGCCCCATGCTACCCCCAACCAAAATGAAAGTCTACCCCGCGACAGTGACACTCGACGCGGAATCCTCTCCCGTGACCACCACACCGGGTATGGAATTCTACCTCCTACCCCTGACCATCGATGTGAAGGCATTTCCCATCCAGTACCTCTCCAATATAGGGATCCTCCCTACATTCTCTCCGCAACTGGTGAAGGTCCTCCTCACCCTAGAAACCAAAGGGGTGAAGGTCAGCCACGCTCCACCCGCACCAAGCATGGAGGTCCTCCCCATGCTCATTCCGGTTCCGACGGAGGTTTCTCCCACTCAGGTGTTATTCATGGAGGTTCTCCCCATGTACCCTTCGACATTTGTCCTGGTGCTCCTCGCACCCCGGCTATCTCAAGTGGACATCCTCTCCTCCCTAACACCAGGGCGGCCCTAAGACTACATGTTGGCAATCATCCTTATCCCGAGGAACCGCCTAGGGGAAAGAAGGTGGGTCATCTCTGCAAAAAGAATAATCCTGGGAAGGCCCGGACGAAGATCAAAGCAGCCTGCTTCTCAGATTCTAAAGCAGAATACGACATGACAGTGGAACCCTCCCCTAGGTCCTTCGTGTCAAGGATCGGGGTAGGAACAAGGCATATTAGCCTCATCCTTCAAGAATGTGAAGTCCACCTGATTCCCACCTCTCTTCATAGGTACATCCAGGAGGAGGAAATTTTGGGAGTCCCACAGGTTCTAATCGTGCAGTCACCACCTCCCAGTAGACCTGTGGGTTCAACCACTACAGGCACCGAAATTGCCTTGCGAACTAGTGTGGGGTGTATAGCTCACAGAGAGGCACGCGATCCACCCATGCCACCAAGACCCCACCTCAAAAGTCTAGGAGATAGGCCCGATGATCTTCCTTTCCCTGACCGCCATCGGTATGTACCCCCGTCGGTAATGGAAACGGGTGGAAGTTAAACTCATCTTTCTTCCACACCCGGTTTAGTACCAACGGTAAGGTTAATTTGGCGGCAAAGCTCCTGGTAGCATTCAGAATTGATGGGAGAAAGTTTGAACCCATAGGCAAGATGGGGTTCAGATATTCGTAAACCCCCCTAATGTGCACTGTGATCCACCCATAAAAAAATATGGAAGAGCCCACATATCCTCGGAGACTTCTTTCCCTTGCTAACATGCCGCAACATCTTGTATAATCTGGCGAGCATCGGAATCCCCAGATTGAACCACCCCCCTATGGCCAGCGTGGATTCCATGATGAATGAGCTAGGCCACACCCCCATGTTGGTATCCCTCACTGGTAGAATCCAACCACAGATAAGGGCTGGAATAAATGCCTCTAGTCTAACTATCGGCCGTTGTTCAGTGCTGACACTGAAACCCTAGGTCTTCCATTGGTTTTCCTCCACGAGTCGCCAATACGAGTTCTCCTTGCCCCGTTTAGCCCCCTTAGATCAAGTTAGAGGCCTCAGGGGAAACTCTCAATCTTTCAGGAAGTACAAGAACTGCTTGAACCACTTCTTAAAGTGGACATCTCTTACCGCTTCTTTATCCAATCCAGGGACCAGTCCCATCAATGCCAGTGCCATCCGCAACATCTGCTCCAGATCCTCCCACGCACTCATGATGGGGAGGAACTCATCATACATTTCCCCCAATATTGAGACCCCCAAAATCTGATGGACATCCCATAGACTGATGCCAACCTCCCCATGGTGCAGGTGAAAAGTGTTGGTCCTAGACGACCATATGCTCAACAACTCCAGCATCAGCTGTTTTGGAAGATAAATGTGGAATTGGGAGGCCCATGACACCTCATACAAGCCCACTCTCCTCATCTTAGATGTAAATTACTCACATTAGGAGCATATCCAGTAGGCCCATGCCCAATCATTGGTGAAGTCACCACCCTGGCATTGGTCCCACTCATAGGACCACCCTTTTTTCGAATCCCTCAAGGCCGCCTTTAGTATTGTACAGTACATGGGAGGGGACGTCTCCGGTTTGATTGTATTCCCATCAATGTTGTTCAGATGGTTATATAGATAGTCAACGGTGTTAGGTGTGAAGTCCTCCTGTGCATGACCATCAGCCGCCTTAAACCATTGACGTTGGCACGACGTGCTTCTAAACCAGCAAGCTGGTTCGTCCCTACTCTCCTCAGGAATGAAGACATCTTCTTTCAGACCGATGCCATACAAGGGAAGCTTCTTTCATAGCAGATAGTTCTTTTGGATCTCTAATAACAGTTCCGTCAAAGAATTATGGTCTGAATGGCTTCTGACTAGCTCCCCCAAGCCCAAAAAGTTGGCCATCTCATCCCTCCGGGAGGCGTCCGCAAGCACCCCCTAGGTAGATTCTTGATGATTCATTTGTTTTTAATGTCTTTGGAAATTTTATAGCTCAAGTCATGAAGCTTATTCGCAGAGATCCTTCGTGAAACAGAATCGCGGAGCCTGGCCTCGACCTGCAAGCACACGTTCGCCTGGCACAGTCGTGGAGTCAAAGACTCGTGTTTCACCACGAATCCCGATTCGTGGAGAGCAGACATAGAGTATGAGGAACTTCATGAATCGAGAGAGAAAAAGGACAAAGTCACAGAGAAAGGAAAGGAAAAAATAGAGGTTGGAACCCTATTTATAAGAGACAACCCTTGGAGCTTCGCGATACGTCTAGCCCGCGCGGAGCTTCGCGGCGCATCCAGCCCGCATGGCCCCTGTCCACCTCGCGCACCCTCTTTGAGAGCCAGAATCATGAATGGCTGATAATTTTGGTGATTTCCCTCAGACTTTGACCCTTGATCCCTCCGCGGCTCCAAGTCTGAGGGGGGCATTTTTTGGCACCAAAATATTGGATGAAAAGAATGAAGAAAAGAATGCCCTGCATCCTGCCTCGCGAATCCACGATGCAGAGTCCCCCAAACGTAGCCACCGCGAATCAAGAGAGTCAGGACGCCCCGCGAATGCCCCTGACGTTCACAAACCCGCTGTGAAGCAAGAGAGGCAGGAAACCCCGCGAACGCCCCTGAAGTTTGCAACCCCTCCGTGAAGCAAGAGAGGTTGTACCCCTCTGCGAACTCGTTTGACGTTCGCGACCCACCACAAAGTGACCGAATCCCCCTTCACACCATGTAAGATCTTATTCGCGGCGCCTCTTTCCTATAAATACTCACTCCCCCTGAGCCTCCCAGAGGGATAATCTGACCTTTCAGCCTCTTAGCTCCCGAATCATAAAGCACCCTTTGCTCTACGAACCATGAGCTACGTGAGGTATTTTTGCATTTCAATGAGCCTCTGTATTGTCTCATTTTGATCCCATATTCTGAGAGGGATGCCCTTCATGAAGCCTAAGGAATTTCGCGAAGGAAGGGGATCCCCAAGGGGACTCGGGTTGTTGCAGATCGTTTATTTTTCGCAAAACACCCCTCCAGTACACGTGATCCACATGCCAAGGTAGGGTCATTGTACTTCACGAAGCACACTGCTTCGTGGCACTTTTCTTCACGAAGCACCTCTGCTCTGCGAGGCAGTGCTCCGCGAACACCCTTCCACTTTTCAAAGCACCTTCAACTTGCACCTCCGACCCATGCTAAGGCTAAGTCACCCCACTTCGTGGAGCACACCCCTTCACAAGTTCCCTTCACCACATAGAGAAAACGAGCACCACAAGGCCTCTGCCTATAGAACCCTCTTCTTGGCAATTCTTTTTCCTGTGCGATGCTCCAGGTTTGCACGATGTGATTTCAAAGTCCTCTGGATGATACCACCCATTGCATTGCTTCGCCTAATGCTTCTTCGCATAGGCATGCTAATTGCTATTTCTTCTTCGCATAGCCACACTAACGTGGACCCCTCAATGGTTCGCTCTGCAACCCCCTTCTAAATGTCATTGTTGATACCTTCCCTCCCACAAGGAGCAGAGGCTACTGGTTATGTAAGTCCTAGGGGTGCAGAGTAAACCCACCTCTTCTGAGCTGCATGACGTTAAACTACAAAGCACCCTCATCCTCAACACATGTCGTTAAACTGTGACATGGCCCCCATGCATCCTATGTGGGGTTCCTTGGCTCAGGCATTCTTTACACCCCCTAGCCTCCACAGGGGATGATATCCTCCTTCTAGATCACAAGGGATGATATCCTCATTATTGGAGTGGCGTTTTTCCACAGGGGAAGGGAATCCATCTTGGCATAATCCCCTAGCCATTATTGTAGGAGTTATCACCCATGAACCTCCGTACTTCCCCTCTCGCTCTACTCTTTGTCGCGTTCGGGCCTCCATCCTGGAGTAAGTCCCAACACCCCTGGCTGCCTAACGCGTAAGCCCCTCTTCACTTCCCACAGATGTAACCTTCGCGATGCGATCGTCTGGTCCCTGTAAACTCTTGTTTCTCACACCGAGCATGATTCTCGTGAGCTTAGAGTGAGCATCGACTATGACACACCCTAGGCCGCCTCAAAGTGTAAGCCCCAAAACACCCCGTCCTACATGACGTTAAAATGTACACCCAAAATACGTGGAACTTGATCCTTTCCAAGGTAAGGTATGTAGGAAGCCTCCATGAGGTTCAAGCCCAACACCCGGTCGCTCCGACCATCTTCACATCAGGACAAAAACACTCCGGGTAACCTATAGTATAAGCCCCACACCATCCCGAACTATGAGGACATTGATCCATGTCAAGGAATGGTATGTAGGAAGCCTCCACGTGGTTCAAGACCACCACTAGTGGACCCCCGGGTTCACCTTCACATCGGTTTTTTGACGAAACCCTTCCTAAACTATGAGGACATTTATCCATGTTAAGGCATGGTACATAGGAAGCCTCCCTGAGGTTCAAGCCCATCACCCATCGTACCAAGGTCCTTCTTCACGTCGGTTCACCGACACCCATATCCCTTCTGAACTATGAATTCTTTGATCCATGTCAAGGCATGGTACGTAGGAAGCCTCCACGACGTTCAAGACCACTGCCCGACCATTTATCCACATCCGGTACAACCCCCGTCCCGCATAACGTTAAACTGTACACCTGATCTATGAGGACTTTGATCCATATCAAGGCATGGTATGTTGGAAGCCTCCACAAGGTTCAATCCCACCACCCACCTGAGCCAAGGTCCATCTTCGAGTCGGTTCGCTGACAAAACCCCATTCTGAACTACGTGGTTTTTGATCCTTGCTAAGGCAAGGTATGTAAGAAACATCACAAGGTTCAAGCACATCACCCATCGGACCAAGGTCCATCTTCACGTCGGTTATCTGACACACCATCCCGAACTATGGGGTATTTGATCCATGTTAAGGCACGGTACGTAAGAAGCCTCCATGAGGTTCAATCCCACCATCCAATGGACCAAGGTCCATATTCACGATGGTTCTTCGACATGTCCTCGTCCCGCATGACGTTAAACTGCATCCCATTCTATTGGTAAGCCGTTGTGACCCCACCATCAGGTTGTTCTGACACCCCTTCATGTTAGTTCAACAACCCCTTTTCAACCCGAACAACGAGGAATTTGATCTATGTTAAGGCATGGTACGTAGGAAACCTCGCGAGGTTCAAGCCCAACCATCAATCTGGACCAAGGTCCTTCTTCACGTCAGTTCACTGGCGCCCCAAACCAAACTACGTGGACTTTGATCCATGTCAAGGAATGGTACATAGGAAGCCTCCCTGAGGTTCAAGCCCAACAACCATTGGTCGCTCCGACTCCCCTTCTTGTCGTTTCTCACCAACCGAACTACGCGGAATTTGATTCTCTGCCTTGGGGATATGTAGGAGGTCTCTTTGAGGCTCAAGCCCACCTCTACCATCATCTCTATGACAGTCCCATCTCATTCCTCTCCCACTACATTCAATTTTCTATCACCCATACTGATTCTTACCCAGGCCGCCACTTCCCGGTGAGATCATGCCACCTCATTCCCCCATCCACAACATTCGGGAAGCCACCCACGTGCTGGCCCCAATATCTGTGGTCCCTCAAAGGGTTCCTCAATCTGATCCACTCCAGCTAGTGTTCTGATCAACCTGATCTGTCTCCATTGGACGTTAAACTTGTGGCATACCCCATGTTAAACACATGAATCTAAGGAAAACCTCAGATACATGCCAACAACATATGATTCCCCGCACTGGATGTGGGATGCCTCGGGCTTCCGCGCCCTTGAGAAGCCCTATAATAAGGGACCAAAGACAGACATGACAATTCCCCAATGTCTAGACACGCTGGTGATGTCTCAACCTGACTAGTCCCCCAACTGAAGGTTGCTGCCCTGACCAGACCCCTTGGAATGTCCTGACAGAAGCAATGTAATTAACCGACGTCCATGGAAACATGGCACTGGGAAGAGTTTCATGAACAATGTATTAAATCTATGAGGGAGACCCAGACTAGGTGATGCGTTCCAAAGAAGAATCCACAGAAGGAAGAACTGACATCCCATCATCCCAGTTTCGATCAAGGAGAAGACATCCCTGAATAAGGAGTGAATGTCACCCACCTTTGGAAAGCAGGAATACAGGGTAACAAAAAGCCTCACCTGTCACGCCCAAGAAGACGGACGTGCGCGCCCTGGAGAAAGTGTCGGAAACAACCTTTATAAGACAAACCAAGAATTCTCAAAATCATTTTAATGGTCTAAATTAACAACCATAGCATCACACATTTAGAATAAAGTGTTATACCAAGCATAAATAAAACTATTCACTTTTTATGGTTTAAATTAAAATCTAATAACCAAGTGCGAAGCAATTTTTTTAAATGACCATGACCAATTATATATAATTATGTAACAAATTCATTTCATATAATAATGGAAATAAGAAAAACATTTTAAAAACAATCAAGAAGTCATGTAATTCATGTTAAAAACATAGGCATAAGGGACCTACCACAAACGTGTCTCTATTTGTCAAGGACCACTCGAACTGACACTTGGCACATGCACACACATGCATTTATACATATATATATACACCCCTAGCAGCATTGCACATATTCCCCGCACCATGAGGGAATATATACAAAAATTTCATTTATATGTAAGCCTTACCCTTTGCATGTATATGTAGGATACCTCAACACCCACATCCCCAAACCATCATAGTGAGGTCTAACACACTACACATATAATTTAATAAAACATTTAAACACTCAAAAAATCTACAAAACATTTCAAAATAACACATCAATGGTCTGCACCAATAACACACTCAATTTCAGGTAGGAAAAGCCATGTTAAAACCAAAAGTATAGCAAGAAACATTAAAACATACTTTCCATAATTTAATATAATTCACAATACATATAGAGAGATGCACAACATGGCACACACACACAAATACCCTCATTTTTATACTCAAACCCACTTTTAAAAACATAAGCACACCAAAATAATATGCAAACATGTTTGCACATATTATGGGATTTAATAAACCACTTATTAATATTTTGAAATGACTCAAAATATTATTAGAAGACTTTGAACACAGAAGCCCACACAAAATCCTTTTATAAGGCCAAACACACACCACTTACATGTTAAAACAGAATTCACATCCCTTAAATAATTTAATGAACTAATTTCACAAATTATAAAATTATGATAAACATCTCGACATGGGTTTTCACAACAACAACATACTCACATCATATAGACACACCAATAAACACCATTAAAAATATACAAAACCTCAGGTTAAAATTAAATTCACACCAAACAAAGTGATTAGTAAACATGATAAATTAAATAAATAAGAAATTGAATTTATCAATTAATACCCATATAATGAAACACCTACTGTTATGTAGAGAACCTCACAAGCTTGGCGTGTAAAGACCGTCTCATGCCAACCACACCTCAAACAACACAACTAAGACCTACAATCAAAGCACCAAAACACTTGCATAAAAACCAGACCAAAAGCAATGTAAACCATAAACCTAACACCTCCAAAATGCAAGAAACAATATGTAGAAGGGAAAAAGACCTATGGAGAGGGTACAGGGAGCTAGCTGGAGCATCAAGGAATTATTATGAGGTGTGTCACACTAGAAAATCTGATCAGGAGGGAGAAGATATGCTTTTCTAGGTGGTCCGAGGTAACGAAGCGACATGGGTTCGGTGTGAGGAGTCCTAAAGAGGTGTGGAGGGTGGTATCTAGATGAAGGGAGGGCACCAAATAGTGGGATCACATGAGGGTAGTAGGGATCCGGCTAGGGTTCAAGGGTGGGGTGCGGCGCGTTTTGGTGTGAGGCGGATGGTGCGGTGCACTATGGATTTCCAGAGAGAAGAAAGTACAGGAGAGAGGCGGTCTACTGGGAGGAAGGTGGAGCACCGGTCGGGACTACATGGGGAGGGGAGTGTCTGCCTAGGGTTGAAGGGGTGGGACGCTATGAAAAACATAGGGGAAGGGGGTCTTGGCACAACGAGGAATGGGGAGAGTAGGATAGAGGGAGGTAACGTGTAAAAAAAGAAAATAAAAGGAAATAAAAACCTAAATAAAAAATGAAAACCAACTAAAATTAATATTTATAATAGTAATAATAATAATCCTAATAATAATAATAATAATATTAAGAAAAATATTAAATAATTTTATTTTATTATTTTATTATTTTATTTTATGATCACTTTAATTTTTACCTCGTTGATTAATTAATTAACTACATACCGAGCGTGGTGCATGGAGATTTAGTGAAGAGACACAACTTCAACCGAGCTCTGCCCATGCATTGGACGCTGCTATGAAAAATGATCATTTATCAGCAAAAAACAAAAACTCATGTCAGGACCAGCCCACACCTTGGAAAAATAATTAAGTGAGATAAAATTTTATGATAAAACAAATTAAAATTGAAATCATTACCGATGTGTGAAGTATAGGGGTGAAAATTATCCCCACCATGACACTTTCTTCCCCCAGAAAGTCCCAAAAGACAAGGTCAACCAAGGGCTCTAAGAGAGACCAAGACACTTAAAAAAAACCTCAATCGCCCAAAGACCCAGCATTTAAAACACCCATAACCTGAAACTCCAAAAATCTAAAAACTAGAATCACCACGAAAAATAACCAACTGTAAGGAATTCACCTCCAAACAAAAATACAAAGTGGAACACCTCGGCCCCTAACTCCGGTATTACCAGGGCCGCTCGAGATCTCCAAGAACACTCATCCAATGACCCACTACCCAAGATAACCAATTACTATTGTCAGGGTTGCACAAATACGAATTAAGTGGTTTCCCCACCAAGTGCACTTTGAAAACATAGTTTTTCTACAAGTTCATCCTATGGTGGTCTCCCGACCATATAAGGATTTTTTTCAAATATTGGTTCTCCAAACCAAAATGTATCACAAACAAGAAAACCTATAACACTGGCTTAACCCTCCAATCTCCCTAAGTTAAAACAATCCAACAAAGGAGGAGACACCGGCAAGACCCGTAGTGGGTTTCCCCACTATTTAATAATTTTCCTAACACCACGACACTTGTGTGGTCATTCCTAGTTTACTTTTAGAGATACAGACTTAACTCTTAATCAAAAACCCACCAACATAAATCGACCTTCACTGATTATTCCTACAGCGGACAACACTCCCCTTCATGAGATGGTTTTGATAGTGGAAACCCCTAACCTAATGGAAAACTGGATAGGTACGCCTCAATTCCACAAGACATGAGCATCTCTAAAACGGGTACAATTTTTGATCCATAACAGACCACAAGAATGTTCACAAAGCACACATTCTAGCTTTATAGGAATATAGATTCTTTTGACCTCATTAAGGCCCAAGATGTACTCCCATTAATTAAGACCACAACAAAGATACAGGACCTCTATGCCCTTCTCAAAAAAATGAATCCTTTAGAGGCGATACTGAAATAGGGAAATTCAAGCTGTCCCCATCCCGTTACTATGGACTTAAGTCAGACCATTCTCATCCCATATCCAATGAGTTTTGACTTGTCCCAAGATTCACCCTGAGACCTTTGGATGGGGCCCTTATGTTTGAAGAATCTACCTCCTCGTAGTCATAAAATGACCACCTCTGACTGGAACTTCATCTTCTGGAAAAGAAATCTACATACTTCTCCTTATTTCCCAAGCGGCCACTCCATCAACATACCAACTGAGAATTCCAGCGAAAAACTTAGAGTGTCTCAATAACTACACTAGAGATAGGGTATTGAGGGGTCTTCCAAATTCACAACAAAAACTGAATGAAGGGGCACTCCAAGAATGAGTCCCATTGGTTCACACTCCTCATCAGATAAGTAACCTACACTTACCACAATATGGACAAGACTAACAACTATTATGATCATTAAACTAATTATTCTGCACAACCTCCGGTGAACATGAGACTGACTCGTATAAGGATCAACACACCTCCTTCATCATCTGTTGACTGGTCGAGCACCTACGATCTCCACCACTTTTCCTCACATTCTCTTCCTTAGGTACAACCACAAGATGAAATTCTTCTTAAGGATCATTCAAGACATCTCCACTCATAATGAAAACAGAACAATCCCTGTTTACTACTCTAGTCTTGCTCCACTAGACATAATCAAGACAAATTACACCCACAAAACTTTTGGAGTTCCTAAAAAACCAGAGACACTTCCAAATTTCCTAAAGTACACAATGATATTCATCCGACCTTGACGTCTACAAACAGTCTCCACAACCAAGAAGAACCCAAATCCCCCACTACACATGCAGTCTGGGATTGGCCATGAACTGGGAGACATGATGGAAACCCATGGGACCTTTCTAGGGGCATATCGCAAACAAGATACACAAGAAAAACTTCCAAAAAACCAATAACTTCACCAAACAAACATCCACACTTTGGAGAAAAAACAAAAATTCCAATTTAAAACATCAATTCTTTTTCAAAGAAAAACACCTTCTAGGAAAACAAAGAACAGTACAACAAATCCCAACAGCTCTTTTGAACCCATCGCTTCCACTCCGGACTCAAAACCATTTTACAATTTCCAAAACCATTTAAGCACAATGAAACCATTTTATAGAAAAACCCACTTTTTAGGAAATAGGAAGAAGCCTTATAAATCAATCAATCACCACTGATGTTCCATGATGCCTCACAATTATTCATTTTCATGAAACATTGGCACCCATCCCCAAGATCCTACAACTGTCCATTAATCACATTAATATGCACATGTGGGAACCTATAATAATACCACTAGACAAAACAAAGCTCTTACATTTAAAAAAAACATTCCCAATATTACGAAAATAAATTTTTCCAAAACCATTTCAAAAAATGAAGGCCATTTTTCAAAATGATTTACATTTCCAAAATAACTCACTTCAATTTCAAATAACCCAATAAATTATTTTAGAAATTCAATTTCAACATATCAAATTCCAAATTACAAAAACATGGTCTAAGAGAAACACACCCCAAAAATCATTCCAAACACACCAAAATAAAATAAGATCAATCCCAAAGTCTGCTTTCCTTTAAAAAAACACTTTCGCACCAACCTAAAACTGAAGCAAGACATCACAAAAATTAAATCACCTGGACAGAGGACTAGTGATCATGTATAACATGGCTACATGGTTTAGCAGACCACGCCCTAGGAAAGCACCAACCACTAGGAGTGTCGAAACATACTCTTGAGCATCACATGGGTCACTACTCCATGTGAGACCGCACACAATACCAGTTTCCTCCTGCTTTCGTCCCCCATCCACAAAAACCAAAGCCAAAAACATAAATCTCAGACTATCCCTTGTTACTCAACGATCCGAACGAGCCATAGTTCATGACGCTCTTCTTGCACATACCACTCGAGTACTGATAATCCTATCTCTGATCTACCTAACACCTCAAATAACAAGAACAAAAACCTAACCTCCTTTGATACCATTTTTGTCACGAACCGAGTCGGGTCACCACCAGAACCGGTGCCCGAATCGGTCCGCGACATGGCCCAAAGGGTGTTCCCGATCCCCACGGGCTGACAACTAGTATCGGGCATCAAAACAAGCAGTTGGGAACACTTTAGCCCATAAAAATAAAAGACAGCTAAACAGAAATAAACCGAACAAAACAGATAAACACTAACAGTGAAAAACAATGTAAGGATAACCAACTAGAAATACCTTTAAGTGACCACATGGGTCACCACCAAGCATAGAGTCCCACTCTCTCCAAGAGAGATAAAAAACTAAAGGAACTTGGAACTGAAAAGTAAAGTAGGTTTGAGCACTGAGATGCTCCGTAGGGATGCCAAGAATAAACAACACCATATGCCCTTGTCTCTAAAAAGAAACCCAAACATGCTAGTTTGAATATAAAACCTATTAAAATAATGATTTTCAATTTTATTAAAATTCAAGTAACATGTTGTACTTTTAAGGAATACATTTCCCTTCCAATATTTTCAAAGTAGAATACAAGCTTGCCTTAATGTTTAAAAAAATAAGAAAGAGAATTTAATTTCAAGTATATTTTTCACAAAAGAGGGAATACACATGAATCAACTATAACAAAAATCACTCCACATGAACCAAGTCATAAGTGAGCACCATTGTCAAATCCCCTAAGGTTCATCTAGCTCATGTGGGCCCCTAGAACCTAACGTCTTGGTATAAGAGTAACCATAACAAATATTCGTTCTCATGCATGAGCCACTAGTATGGAAACACTTCCATAACCTAGTTTTCTCTAACATCATCATAATTATTTAGTTAGTGTCTTAAGCATCATACATGCTAAGTGAAACATGGTCTAACCACTCATAATCAGTAGCACACTAGAACTAGTCAGCCCACCTATATACCCTGGGTTTCCAATGTGCTCTATTTCCACTTCTCCCATCACATATGTATAACAACTTTAACTTTCACACACTATCAATGTGAATACACAATTAAAAACCACCATTTCACATAAAAACCCATTTTCTACATTTACATGCACACCAAATCCACTTTCAAACCTTATGCATCTTAAAAACATTCAAAACACCTTTTTCACCATACACATAAGTCATGAGACCTTCAGAAGCCAAAAAATGAATTTTCAAAATAATTTTAATGGTCTAAATGAACAACCATAGAATCAAACATTTAAAATAAAGAGTTATACCAAACATAATTCAAACAATTCATTTTTGAAGGTTTAAAATAAAATCTAATAATTGAGTGCAAAGACATTTTTTTAAAAGACCATGACAAATTATTTTAAGTATGTAACGTATGCATTTCATATAAGAATGGAAACAAGAAAAACATTTTAAAAACAATCAACCAATCATGGAATTCAAGTTAAAGACTTAAGCATAGGGGACCTACCTCAAACATGTCACTATTTTTCGATGACCACTCATACTGAGACTTGGAGCATACACACACATGTATTTATACATATATATATACACACACCAAGCTACATTGCACATATTCCACATGACATGAGGGGATATGCACAAAGAAGGCATATATATATATATATATATGTGTTACCCTTTGCATGTACATGTATGATCCTCGACACCCACAACCCAAAACCATCGTAGTGAGGTCCAACTAACAACACATATAATTTAATAAAACAATTAAACACTCAAACAATGTATAAAATGTTTCAAAATAACACATCAAGGGTTTGAACTAATAACACACTCTATATCAAGTAGTAAAATCCACTTTAAAACTAGATGTATAGCAATAAACATTAAAACATACTTCCCATCATTTAAAAGAATTCCCAATACATATTGAGAGATGCACAATAAGGCACACACACACAAATACCCCCATTTGCATACTCAAAACCACTTTTGAAAACATAAAAACACCAAAAAAACATCCAAACATGTTTCACACACATTATAGGATTTAATAAAACACTTATCAATATTTTGAAATGACTCATAATAGTATCAGAAGACTTTGAACACAAAATCCCACCCAAAATCCTCTTCTAAGGCCAAACGCACACCACTTACATGTCAAAACAGAATTCACAACCCTTAAATAGTTTAATAAACTAATTTCACAAATTATAAAATAGTGAGAAGCATCTCTAAATGGGTTTTCATAGAAACAACATACTCACATCATATAAACACACCAATAAACACCATTAAAAATATATTAAACCGTAGGTAAAAATTAAATTCACACAAAAAAAAAGCGATAAGTAAACATGATAAATTAATTAAATAAGAAATTTAATTTATCAATTAAAACCCATACATGGAAACACCTACCGTTATGTAGCGAACCTCGTGTGCTTGGCGTGTAAAGACCATCGCATGGAAACTACACCTTGAACAACACGACTAATCCCTACAATCAAAGTACCACACTACTTGCATAAAAATTGGGCCAAAATCAATGCAAACCATAACCCTACCAGTTCCAAAATGGATGAACCAAAAGGTTGAGGGGAAACACACCTTCGACGGGGGTGTGGGGAGTTGGCCGGAGCTTAAAGGAATTTTTCGGAGGTGTGTCATGCCAGAAATATGACCTAGAGGGAGAAGAGGCGTGGGTCCTAGTGGCCCGAGGAAGAGTAGAGACATCGGTTTGGTGCAAGATGGCGTGAAGAGGTGCGGGGGGTGGTCAAAAAAAAAGGGGGAGCGCCGGACAGTGGGATTGCCAGAGGGAAGTAGGGAGCCGGGTATGGTTCGAGGTTGGGGGTGCGGTGCGGTTCAGTGTGAGGCAGACGATGCGATGTGTTGTGGATTTCTAGAGAGAAGAGGGTGCCGGAGTGAAGTGGTCTGTCAGGAGGAAGGTGGAGCACCAGCCATGACTATGAGATGAGGTGAGCATCTACCTAGGGTTGAAGGGGTGGGGAGCTATGAAAAACATAGGGGAAGGGGGTCCTGGAATGACAGGGAAAGTGGAGAGCAAGGGAGAGGGATAGAATGAGGAAAAAAAATTACAAGTAAATGAAAACCTAAACAAAAAATGTAAACCAAATAAAATTAATATTTATAATAGTAATAATAATAATCCCAAAAATAAGAATAATAATAATATTAACAAAACATTTAAATAATCTTATTTTATTTGTTTATTATTTTATTTTATGATCACATTAATGTTTAACCCATTGATTAATTAACTTACTACATACTGGGTGGGGTGAATGTTGATTTAGTGAAGCGATGCAGCTTCAACAGAGCTCTACCCATGTGTCGGATGCTGCTAAGTCAAACTTTTATTTATTAGAAAAACAAAAAAACTCATATCGGGCCTAACCTTCACCTCGGAAGAACAATTTAGTTTGATAAAATTTTTATATTGAAAATTAAAATTAAAATCATTACAGATGTGTGAAGTTGAGGTGTGACACCAATCATCCTAGAACCAAAAAGATACAAGAAACCCTACACTTGGAGAATGTGAAGAAAGATGTCAAAAAATCAAGATATTATTTTAAGATAGATATCTTGTGAAATTGAGTAACACCAATAAATTGTGAATTTTAACAAGAAAATACTTCTCCCAGATCTATAAAAGATATAACATACCCCTCTAAACATTACCATGTCAACTGACCAATAGTGGTGGGACACAGGCCTCCCTAAGATTAGTGGTGAGTGAGGAAGTAACAAACCCTGATAGAGGAACTGTGTGATATTACATATTCATTGATGATTTTTCATTAATCCCATCATATAACTTTTACTTAAAAATGATTAATTTCCATTCAATGTTTAAGTTTTGACCATAAATATATATGAATAGCATTTTTCAAATTCAATTAATTAAATTGTAGTTTAATGATTATAACTTTTCGTTAAAAATAATATTCAAAATTATGTTATACTTATTTTGTAGTGTTCATGATTCAAATACAAAAAATCATTAGAGCAGATATTTATAATTTGTCCATTTGAAGGGTCATATGGACCACACAATAAGGCCCACCAAATCTTTCAAAGAAAATAGACCAACTATAATGATATATTTTATGGGAACAATCGAGAAGTATAAATTCATGTATACTAAATTCCATGCATTGGGACAATCCATTACATCTTAATTTAAATATAAAGTCCCAACTGAACCAAAAATAGGCCTAATTGATATGAAATTCAAACCCATAATTCTATCAGGGATTTTGATGACACAAAAAATTATTGACATTACTCCCATTCCCATTAAAAAATTGGGATGAAATTTTATATGGAGAAGGTAAATATATATATTCATAACTTTTTAGAAGATATGTATTGGATTTTATGGAGTATCAATATACATAAATGTATTCATATTTAGAATAAGGAAAAACTATAAATGGAAATGGACAACAACACACTATTAGGTAAAATAACTACAACATTAGCATCAAGAGTAAAATGGTCACCAAATATTTAGGGTGAACTATCCATATCCATATATAGAACATTCAAGAATATTATTTCTCCATATTCGGTGGTATAAATTTTCTTATTGACAACACTATTAGAGGAGAGGTTTTGGAAGAAAAACAATCCACCAACATGGGATATAAATTCACCCCCTCTTTAACATGAAATGGGTTAGAACATCAGCATATAGAAGGATACATTGGCACAACCAAAGCTCTTCCAAATTCATAGTATTAACTTCCTCACTTAATTTTATACTTGATAGGACTTTCTTATATGCTTTATTTTTATGTACATCTATTATTTTTCATTTTTAATAGTGTAATTTTTTTATTTCCATTTCATTTTATTAAAATTTTCATATTAATATTCTCTTATAATAATCCACTATTTACTGTGTAATATTAATTTTCTTATAATTCATTAAATAAACTAGAAAACCATTCCCCCCTTTATCTTTATAATTCAATCAAAACTATTTTTTAACACTCTTCACTGTTTTTGTGTGTGTTCGGCAAACAACTCTTTTCATATCCCATTTTTTATTCCCTTTATAACTCATCACCATAATCTTAAATACAGAATTAATAAATATCCCCAACTTTTATCAAATTTTTAAATAAAACTTCATTAGTAAATCAATTTAATTACTCTATGCAAACAACCCCCCCCCCCCAACTAAAAATACATTACAAAAACAATCTACTCTACAAGTATAATACCATCATCATAGATTTGATTATCATTTATCTAAAGGAATTTGTAGAGAACAAGAATATTGAATGAATGTTAAGTGATAATCATAAATGTATAACATTGAAATCTTTCTAGGGATAGTGTAATTATTATTCATTAGTTTTTTTGTAAAAAAAATAAAAAAATATTAATAACCAAAAATAATATAAAAAAACATTAACCAAAAATTGTATTCCCATGAAAATAATAAATATGAAAAAAAATAAAAAAACATGTTCCTCATCCTTTAAAACTTTCTCTGAATGCGCAATCGCCCCCCAAAAAATACATCAGATTTGTTTTCCCAAGAAATCAAGAAAAAGCTTCGCTAATTTAGAGTACCATTAGGGAAAATAAAATCCCTAAAGACCCATTAATTTCCCATCCAATTGAACTACATATGAACAATACTAAGGGAAAATCCCTTAAAAAAACTTTCCCCTGATATGAACTACCAACCCCTTGGTATTCAATTCCCAAACAATGAGGTATATTTCTAAGTCAAATCATGTTTCAACCATCTTCTACCACATTTCCATGGGCGAGCTGATGAGGATCCACACCTTCACCTAAAAGAGTTCCAAGTGGTGTTCCATACCTTGATACCTCATGGATTTTCTGAAGAACAAATAAAAAATTTATCATTTCCTTTCTTCCTATATGAATCCACTAAGTCATGGTTGATTTACCTCCCTATTGGATCCACAAACACTTGGAATTACATGAAGTTCCTCATCCCTGAAAATTCATTCCCTAATTATCAAACCACTTCTATTCAAAAGTAAATAAGTTGTATGCATCAATTCCCTAATGAATCAATATATGAGTACTAGGAGTGGTTCAAAAGGTTTGAGTCAACATGACCATACAACCAAACCCCTAATAAAATATTCATCCAATACAACTATGAGGGGTTTTTGATAGGGGAAGGAACACTCATCAATGTCGCAAGTGGTGGTGCTCTTACTGACAAAACTCTTATAACTGCATGATATCTCATAAGAAAAAGGGATGCAAACATGAATCAATTCCATACTTAAGGCACATTATCAAGTTAAACACATCTAAGAGAATCAATCCACAGATACCAAAAATATGACTTAGTAGATTATTGAACTTACAGGTCTTTTGAGACAAATAGTTTTGGATTCAAAACCCCCAAAAACATATTCTCCACAATCTATATTCATTATACTTATGAAAAATTATGGAATCCATGTCTCACCATATAATCCCACTGAAACATGTCTACGACTTCAAGATGATCGGTCAGATTCATCTGGAGAAATCGAGCTCAATGAAACATATGCTTAGTGCAACACCAACCCTAAACTATCTGGTTAGTTCCTTAGAAACTCCAACCAATCCCAATTGGATCACTTATATTCTTTCTATAACCCAAAATGAGGTGCGGTAATCTTGTCTCTCATCCACCTTATTTCCATCCTCAAAATCCAAACCAATTACAATATAATAAAGGTGGTTAAAACTTCCAAAAATCTTATACTTTTGTACCTCAACATAAAATCATTAATCCTACTCATAATCCTATTTTATTCCACTATCTAAGGGTTCCTTTATTATTATAAAAGCAATATAATATATTTACCCTTAACCAAAACCAAGGAAATCAGAATGCGAGACATGACTCTTCTTCTAAGAAACCATGGGAAAGTTCTGTTGAAGATCTTTAATCCATCACCTATTCTATCCTTAAAAACATGAATACCCATATTTTAAAAATTTTATCCCACCTTACCCTGTAGAAAAAATATAGTTCTTAAAACTCCCATCTCAACCATTTCCCAACCCCAAGGGTAATGTAAGTGAAATATCACTTATATCGAGAAACCACATCGATATTCCTCATGGTGAATCCAAAAAACTCCCTTTAAATGTTGATATATAAAAATAAAATACCAAAAAGCTTGAAAAATATCCTGAAGGCACTGCCTAACCTCCTTCAATTCTTCTAAAAACCCAATTACTTTTTTCTCAAGTTGTATGTATGCCAAAGAATCTCATTGAACTTGATTATGAAATAGTCAACTTGTTTAGACATTTTGAATTCAATATTACACTCTTGGATTCCATCATAAAAATCCCTTAGAATGAAAATTTTAATAAGGAATTATTCATCAATAATAGACAACATATGACCATTGGAGTTGTTTCACCCCGACAATCAATTCCCATGAAAAGCAATGATCTAGGCGCCATTACAGTTCCATTCCAATTCGGGAGTTACAACTTTGAAGATGCACTAATAGACCTAAGAGGCTCTATAAAATTCATGACCAAATCTATAATCTCCAACCTTGGTTTAGATCCCTTCACCCAATGGGTGTTGTCATCTAGTTAACCAATCAAAGCACTTCTAGTCCTAAGGAAATAATTGAGGATATCCTTGTCCAGTTCAATGATCATATCTTTCGAGATTACTTTCATATCCTTGACTTGGAAGGTGAGAATGATTATTTCCAATATCCTATAGTTATAGTAAGACCTTTAATCATGACATCTATTTCAAAAATTGATGTCTATGGTGACATCTTGTCAATTGAATTTGGTAACTAACTGGTAGTGTTTCATATTTTTCATTCCATTTGATACCCATAAAATTATCCATATGTATTTATATCCATTCTTCTTATAGAAACTTTGATAGTTTTTTAGACATTGATCTATCATGTTCTTCATGTTATAATGATAGAAAGGATTATAAATTTTTCATCCTCATTAAACAAGTCATAAATGGATAATTTTATGTTGACCTTTCACATGTAAAATCAATCAGTATAAAAGATCTTGAAATCTCTTTGGAATCCCAACTCACTACTAATATATAATACACCAACTTATATGGTAATGAAAACATTTAACTATCATGCTCATTTTTTGAATCAACTCTAATTATCCAACATAAAACCTTTCCTATTCTTTAGTCATAAAATTCTCTTATATGTGAGTTGATCCCTAATAAAAATTTCTTCTCTAGTGCCAATGGAAATTATATTTGTGATATTTGTTCCCAAATTAGTAAATTGATCACTAGTGTGTTAAAAATTGACTATAATTTTTTAAAAAACTTTGACAAAAAGGATCTTGAAAAATCCATTAAGTCCCGTGTTGCTTTGGATCCTCCATGCTCCATATTGGAACAAAATGAAAAAAATGTCTTCAAAACAATTAGGATCTAAAACTATGATTTCTTATTGTCTGAACCACACATAAATGCACCATCAGAGTTAAATCAATTTCATGAATTCTAATTAATATAAAACAAAAACTCAATAGACTACATCATTCCTCATATTGAAGACCAATTTAAGGATACCCTCATTCCCTTTACACCTGCAATGAATTATAAGTACATCGACGGGGAAGGTATGAAATTATCAAATTAACAATCAAGACTCCTAAAGTTTACATTTTTATAGAATCACAATAGAGTTAATAAAGTACAATGTCCATCATTGGACATTGGGTTGTCCACTACAACTATCTGGTTGTAAACAATATAATTACAGCGCTTCATGGGAGGAAACCCATGTTATCGTAAAATTTTATGAAATTTCAATTTATTTTTAATGTTTAATTGAATATTAATGAATTTTATAGTTTAATATAGAATAGGTAATGGTCACTTTCTAATTAACCACCAAAGAGTAAAAATTCCCCACAAACAACATCAATTCCACCAACCATCCATTTTATGGGGTTAGTGACCCAGCAAATCCAAACTAGGGGAACCACTTTCCCTTTAAATCCATCTCCCTCTGTTATTCATCCTCTTCCTCTCTCTATATTTCTCTTTTTATTATTTTTACTATTTTATTTGTTTAAAAATTTCATCATCAATCATTTTTTATTATTTTTATTTTGTGAGGGTTGGTATTTAGAAACAAAAAAAACTAAATAAAATTAAAAAAACAAAAAAAAAGATTCAAAACTACACACCATAACATTTTGAAATGCTATAAATCATGTTTTGGGGAGTCCAATAAATTATTTCCTTCCCAAAAATTCTTTATTTTCATTATAAATTTACATAAATAATTTTATACCAAGACCAATAAACCCTGAATTCTCAACTTTTTATTTGGAAAATAATTATTCCCCTACCATGAGGAATAAAATTGGATATCATGCCAAGGTCACCTATGAACATATTTTTATATTGTGTGTTTTTCACCCCTGATTATGAACTTGGAGTTTGTGACTTTCAAGTGGAATTTACAAATTTAACCTACATTAATATGATAGTGTCATTTTCTAAACCACGTGAGAATCGTAATAGCCAAATATCCTCCTATTACCAATACATTGATCCTTCTTTTAAAATCCCCTTTTATACTATGAAATACTATTTCTTAATGGACACATTAAAATCCCAAATCCTTGTACCACCCAACATCTACATGGATTTTCATTTCATAGTTTATTGAAAATTAAATTTTGTGGAAATGATTTCATTTTGGGTTGAATTTCCTTGATTTTCAATGATTCATCATATTCTTGAGTAAAATAATCCATTTAAATGTTGGGGAGAGGTTTTAATTAGGTGAGTTTTGTTAATGGATTCAAATTTATATTATTTTGTACATATTACTGGAAAGTGTTAAAAATGAAAAAAATAGGCAATAAAAAAATAATGGATTTTGACTTGGGCGGTTTAAAAAATAACTCTTCCTGGACCTTTTATCTTGTTATAAATATTAAAATTATAATTTTTAGGGGATAAAAATGGGTTGGGAGATGAGTGTGATGTTTGTTTCAAGTTCAATTGTTTTGAAAAAATTGAAAAAGAAGAAAAATAACACTTATATCATGTTTTCTTGAATCTTTGGGGACATTTTGTGTTCTGTACATATTTAATAATTTAATAACATTCAAATTTTCTTTATCTTTTACCTATTCCATACACAATCATTCCCTTGTAAATATGTGTATCTGTTTCCTTACATTTCTTATTTCAAAATTTGTTCTTTTCTTTTTCCATGTTAATGTTTTACGCCTCTTTTATACTATTTTGGAAATTATATTACTACTATCCCAAATGCACTAAAAACCCTTAAAATACAAGTTTATTTTTCTGAAATTTAAAATATATAATTGAATTGAGTGATTTTAAAAACTTGATGACATTAAATTTTGGTTGGTGAATTAATAAACCTACGAAAATAATTTTTTTATCTCCTTTAGAGGAGTGAGTTTCGATTACCTAAATATCTTAATTCAAATTTTCAATGTGTAAAATTAATTTCATTGACACATAATTTTAGTAAAAAATAGCAGTGGGATTCTCCATGAATGAGTTAAGTAGTCTGCACCCCCTAATTAGAGAAAACAAAATTTTATTATTTATTGGTGAGTAAAAATGATTTAGTTATTTTTTTATATTTAATGTACATGAAGAAATGTAGAAGCCTAAGTGTATGGAAGTTTATACTACTTATTCATTCATGATTTAAAACTACTCCCACAATAGAATTGTAACTTACAAATGATTAATCACCATTCAATTTTCATGTTTTGATAATAAATATATATAAAAAGAGAATTGTATAAATTTATTAAATTAAAATATGGTTTGATTTTTTAAAAATATATTTCAAAATATTAATAAATATTTTGTCAATATTATTTTTTTTTCCTAATTTAATTTACATCAAATCATTAGACTGTATCTTTAGATAATTCATCCATTTGAAGGGTCGTATAGACCATATAGTAAGGCCCACCATGTTTATAAAAGAAATTGGACCAACTGGGATATGATATTATTCAAGATCAATAATGAATTATTAATTCCGGGATACTACATCATATTTTTAGTGAAATTACATTAAATCTCAAATAAAAATTTGAAGGCCCAACTCAACCAAAAAGGTTCCCAATTGATTCATGAAAGTCCAACCCAAAATTATGTCCGGGATTTGAAAGCATCCAACCATTATTGAGTTTACTACCAATACCATAAACCAATTGAAATGGAATATTTTGGGGAGTAATTCAATAAGGGGAATTGAAACTTTGTAGAATAAATGGTTCGTATTGGACGGAATATTCATAGGCATAAATGCACTCACTTTTAGACCAAGGAAAAAATAGACACAAAAATGGAAAAAAACAAATTGTTTAGTAAAATAGACATAAAATTGGATTCCAAATTCAAATGGATGCCAAATTTGAAGGTTTATGTGAACATATACATTTCTAAAAACATGGTAAAGAATAAATCTATATATTTAATAGACAAAGGGGTCAAATTGGAGAGAAAATTTGAAGGGTTGTTTTTGAAGGAAAACATTCCACCACCTTGGGAGAAACATCCCGACATTAATCATTGCACAAATAATTTAATTTTTAGTCAAATTACATACAAATACCCAGGGAATAGACCCATGAAACCTAATGATGTTCCCTAGAAGTAGATTATTTTAATAGGTTACATTAGATTTATGAAAAATAATACATCGTTAATGGGCATAATGTGTAATGTTAAAAGAAAAAAATAGTGTAAAAGGAATAAAATGAAATTTAATGAAATCAAAAGAAATGAAAAGGATTATAAATAAATAATAAAATAAAAAGAATTTAGGAGAAAAGTGAAAAATATTTAAAATGGGCTTAACCCAATTTTAATTTTTTCATCTTTGCATCTCGTTTATTTTAATTAAATTATTATATTTTTTTCCTAATTTATTTCATTTCCTTTTCTTTTTTCTGTCTCCATTATTTATTTCCATTTCTTTCACTCTTTTCCTCATCTCTTCCCTCACTCTCCTCTTATGTGTCACACCCCCTGTCTAGGTGGTTTCCACCCACCTCCTCCACTTTGGAAGCCTACTACACCTTCTATTTTCCTCTGATTTCATCACAATCTTAAGTACAGTGGAGATCCCTATAAGGATTTTCATCCACAATAATTAGTTCTAGATTTCATCCTCTCTTCTTCATGAAAAATTTCATGGATTGGTTTTACCAAAAATTTGGGTTTATGTTAAATCCTTTGATTTATTCTTTTTTAGGTCAAATCAAAGGTCATTTTGGGTCATGGGCTATACTAAGACTACGAGGTCAGGTGCATATGTTATTTCTCATCATTTCAATGCTTCTTTCACTTCTCACCATTGTACCACTCATCGGTGGCTACCAATGAATCCTAAATAATGTGTATGAATCTAATTCAAATTTTTTCCCATGATCTTTATTACCTTTTTTAGGAAAACCCCTTTCTAGGTTTTTTTTCATGTCATTGAACACCCCTTTGGATGTGATAAAAATATTGGACTATTTATATTTGGCCTTTCATCTTTAAATTATCTATTATGTGTGCATGTGTAATAATTTGGGTTGATGGTCTAAATTGAAAAAATTATTTAGGAAGAATCATAAACCATGAATTTGGTTTTACATTGAATTTGTTCTTCCTAAATAATTGGTTTTATAATTATTTTTGTGATTTTCTGTTATTAAATTTCATTACCTCTGTTTGCACTAATAAAGTCCCAGTTTTGTTTAATATTGGGTTATTATTATTAGATTTGATTATTGGGCTTGAATAATATGTAAGCATGTGGAATTAAATGGATAATTAATGGGATGAAATCATTAATTCTTTCTCTATGATATATATTCCTCTCTTGTTGTTTTAAATTAAATAGACCCGGGGAGAGAATGGGGGTTATTTTTTAGGAACCCACACTTGGAACCTCTAGGCTTGATAGGTTACCACACAACACGCCAGGAAAGAGATTTTTTAGGGTCATCAAGTATGGGATTCCTAGTGATTTTTACCATACTTTTTTGTGATACTGGTTTTATAAGGGGAAGCCGAGGACAAACCTATTGTCAAGATGGCTACGCCAAGCCTCATTTGATAATCGGTCCCTTACATGCAATACCCGGTCCAAACTCATCATTACCATACCATGAGTGATACTTTTATTCTAGAAATCGTTGAATTGGATGGGTTCATGGAATAGGATATAATTTAATGGATGTACCATACTGATACCTTAGGGGTGGTCTTCAAACACCAGCTCTAAATTTTTAAATTTTAATATAAATGCTTGAGATGCTTTTATTGATACTATGTAGAGTTTTATTATTCTTTGTGATACATCTCTTGTTTCTTTAGTGAACCTATTTGTGACATATGGATTATACCCCAATCCAAAGAACAATATTAGGGGAATTCCCTTTTCTTTAGATTTTCATGTTACATATCTGTTTCTATATTAATTAATATTTACCAGGTATATCATTTAGACTTTCAACTTAGGACAAAGAAGGTTTTACAGGATAGGTTTCTGTTTGAGAACCCAGCCCAAGTTGTAGTTATTTTATTTATTTAATTTATTAATTTTATTATACAATTTAACACTTATATTTTTCTAAATCATAGAATGTAATGGTCTAGACATCATGGGTTCCAGTCTACTAAGATTATATCTCACACCCTGATCAAGTGCCATTTGTTTCCTAAGTATAATTTATGTTTGTAGGTATGGATAAAAGGAAGAATTCATCTCTTTTTTCTTGATTTCTTTGTTTTTTAGATGGATATTTGGAGGCATAGGATCAATCCTAAGCTTAAGATTCCATGTGGAAATTTTTTGGTCTTTTGGTAATTTTATTAGAATGAAGTTTATTACTATACCTCTTACCCCAGAACGCTGTTTTATTTAATTTTCGAATCATACATTGAAATAATCACGGTATTTGTTATGAATTTTCATTTTCCATATTTATTATCTATTCTATTGGGTCATTTATTTACTTTTGATATTGTATGAATTTTCACAATTATTCTTCTATTTCTTAATATATTATTTTCTATTGTGTAATACCTTTTCCTATGAGGGAATTTTCTCCCCAAACACTCACTTAAGTCCCTCGATACTATTCGATAGCCTATGGAATTTGTGGAGATGCACTTGAGGTCTTTTGGCCAAGCATCTCGTGGTTTTACTTAGTGGATCTTGGGTTTGGACGCAACAAAGTGGTATTAGAGGTAGTTGTATTTTCCTTTTCACATACTATTTGGGTTCGACAGGAGGCTAGGAAATAGGAATTTGGAATTTACCTTGTTCTTAGATGTAGCTAACCCATATAAAGGGGAAACACAAATCTCCTTGATTTTAGATTTTAGTTATTGATTATACCATTTATGTTTAATACGACTTCACCATTGAGTGATAAACTTATTTTATGTTTTTACTAGTATTGGTGTTATTGGGATGATGATTTTGACTATTGAAACTCGATGACATAAGGGCATTGCATTTACATGCATCGTATTAGGCCCCATAGGGATTAATATGACTTGAATATTTCCATGTCATATATACTTTCAACGTGAATCTACCTATTTCCATGTGAGGTCTACTGTGATTAGTTGTAATATCATACAATAATTGTTTGTTATAAATATAATATGTGTACCATCTATCCAGATAAAATGGCCACCTTAAATGGATAAGTTAGATTTGACTTGACTTTACCTAGGAGGACATTCACCTGCCCTTTTTCTTAAAACTCATTTACTTGTTTATCTCATCTATCATATAATATTATCTATGTTGTTTGATTATAAATTGTAAACCAATTCCACCATGATGTATTTGTGTCATACTCTAGGAGAGTAGCGATGATCACATTCCTGAGTTAGTGGGTCTAGAACCACCTGTAGTAGCACCTGTAGTGCATCCAGTAGTGCCTCATATGGAACCTCCACCTAATCTTCCATTGGGCGCTGATACTCAGTCTAGGGATACTCTTCTCAGGTTCATAAATATAGTTCATAGTGGTCCCAGGCCCTCCCCAACTATGAAAGAGCTTACATGGGACTTTCAACAGCAGCATCCTCCCACTTTCATGGGGGAATGGTGGTCCCAATGTGGTAGAGCCATGGATAGAAAATATGAAATTCATCTTCAACCATCTTGAGATGATTATAGAGTGGGGGTTAAAACATGATGTATTTGTGATTAGTGACTCCACCACGAATTGGTGGTATGCCATTTATCGAGTAGAGAAACCCCAAGACATGGTTTTGACTGACTTATAGATGGATATCTATGGTCACTTATTCCCACAAACCCTAAGAGTAGATCATCATAGCGAGTTATTACATATTTATGAGGGGTCAATGGTAGTGTTAGAGTATTATACTTGTTTCATGGAGCTCCAATGTTTTTCTCCATCTCTGACTGGTGAACCACATATTACTATGAGGTGCTTTAAGGATGGACTTGAATATTATATCCACGCTTAGGTAAACTTATTTCATGTGATGACTGTTAAAGAGATTGTGAATCAGTCCCTAATTACAGAATACAATCTTTGGGAAGATGATATTGTGAGCTAGGGCAGTTGAGTTCTATAGTAGGGTGATCATTCTTCAGGCAGTAAGAAGTGTTGTTTCTAGGGTGAACGTGGAGGAAATTCAAGAAAAATGAATCTTAATGACAAAAATATCATATGTTATAAATGTGGTAGGATTGTCCATATGAAACCCCATTGTATGAGGAACCAAATTGAGTGCTGAGCTTAAGGAATGATGGGTCACCAACATGATTTCAGCTGTTATTTTCTTTCAAAATCTAGTGGTAGGGGATCTGTGCTAGCACTTGCATCAGGTATGGGATCTACATCCCCACGTCATTCTAGGATTTAATTTTCCCCCAACCTATCAAGTTGAGGAAATATAGGTTATGGTCGAGGCATTCATGTTCCAAAACACCATCGTTAGTAGAGTGGACTTGTTCAGGCTAGTTCGATGGCATCTCAGGGATGAGGTTTAGGCCAAATGTATACAGTGTAGCCAAAACTAGTGGAGTAGAGTTCATTCCACTCCAATGTTAGAGGTATTATCCTTGTGGCATCTACTTGAGTTTCTTCCATTTTTGATATTGATTCTTAACACCCTTTCATATCTTTTATGATTGTTGAGAGTTTGTGTCTTTCTATTGATTACTTATGTGGTGTTATTTCTCCCAATACTCCTTTGGGGTTAGAAAAGAGTGCATAATCCAATTCCAGGAGTTCCCCCTTGATATAGATGGGTACCGTTTCTTCTTAAATTTATTCACCATATAGATGATTAGGTTTGATGTCATTCTCAGTATGGACTAGTTAATTCATTATGATTCCTAAGTAAAATGATATCACCATCGAGTTTCCTTCACAAAAACCAAGGGAATCACGTATATAGACATGAGAGAATAAGATATCTAGGAAGATCAAGCTAGAACCAAGCGTTGTGGGCTATCCATAATGACAGTTAATATAGAAAGTCTCTTTATGAGGGATCAAGGGTTGATGTTAGTGGAGTTCTCTCATGTTTTGGATTTTTTCAGGGATGTATTCCCTGAAATTTCATAGTATTACCTCCTATGAGGGATGTTTAGTTCACTATTGAGCTAGTTCCAGGTGAGGAACTAGTGTACATTCCTCCTTATAGGATGAAACTATCAATGCTCCAGGAACTGAGGAAGCATCTTGATGATCTTGAGGTGAAGGGTTTTAACATACCTTGGACATCACCATGTCTCTCACTAGTCCTTTTCTTCATGAACGCGGATGGTACCCTAATATTGTGCATGGATTACCATCGAATCAACCAGATTATGGTAAAGAATTAGTATCTATTTCCTCATATACACAACCTGTTCAACTAGCTCCAAGGAGAAACTATTTTTTCTAAAATTGATCTAAGGTTAAGATATCATTAGGTTTATCTGAGAACATCAGATATACCACATACAACATTCTTGAGAAAGTTTGTATTGTGTTAGTTTCTGGTTACATCATTCAGTCTGACCAACACATTGATAGTTTTCATGGAACTAATGAATTAGTATTCTCTCCCATACCTTGATTACTTTGTGGTAGCATTTTTAGATGGCATGTTAGTGTACTCTCCCTCTATAAACAACCATCCCAATAATTTTGAGATTGTATTGAGTACATTAAGAGAGAACTAGCTATATGTGAATCTTGGTAAATTCCACTTTTGGACCAGTAAGATTAATTTCTTGAGTAATATCATATCAGAACTAGGCATATCAATCAACCCAAATAAGGAGAGTGGAATGGTTTCCTAGGATCATCCAACAAATGTTTTTGACATATGAATCATCATAGGGGCTTGTTGGCTATTAAAAACGTTTCATCTAGGACATATCCCACCTAGAAATTCCTCTTATGACCTAGACTATGAAGGGTGTGTAGTTAATATAGTAAGAAGTTTGTGGGAAAGATTTAAAGGATTTAAAGGGAAGAATCGTGATAGCTTTGATCCTAATTTTTTCTAAGCTGGGAAGAAGTTATGCTATTTATGGTGATGCTTTAGGAGTCAGATAGGGTGCAGTTTTGATGTAGGGTGAACGAGTTGTGGCATATGGATCCCACTAGTTGAGGCCTCATGAGTAGAACTATCCTACGCATGACCCCGACTTAGCTGTTTTGGTTCATGATTTATACTATTGGATACAATAATTGTTAGGAGGGAGGTTTTTTGTTTACATAGATATAAAAATAATGAAATATATCTCCACATAGTGAGACTGAAATTTGAGACATCGCAGGTGTTTCAAATACCCATAGTCATTCAAATTTGAGCTTTATTATACGCCTGGTAAGGGTAATTCTATAGCTGATGCTTTGAGCTGAAAAATGCATCCATAAGCCATCCAAGCAACCTGAATAGAGTGTAAGATGATAACTTTGTTTTCTAAGATGCATCTGGAGGATTAAGAGTAGTGTGGAAAACTAGTTCAAGCATCTCTTGTAGTGATTTCTTATATTCTAGAGTGTGTGTACATGCTATAGTTATCTGATCTGGAGGGGATCATTTTTAGGAATATTGGAACAGGGGAGAACCCACCTCCTGATTGGGTTATTGATGGTAGTGATACTATGATCTAGCATTATCGTGGATAGGTTCCTTCGGATATTCAAGAAGAGATAATGAGGTAATATCATGCCTCTTTTTGAGCAGTTCATCTTGGACATAACAAGATGTACATAGATATGATTTTTTAGTAATGGTGGACTAGTATGAAGAAGAAAGTAATGTGTTTCATTTATTGGTGCTCTTCCTATCTACGGGTGAAGGTAGAGAACCAATGACCTACAAGACTCCTAAATCCTTAGTCAATTCCTGAGTGGAAATGGAATGACATCACCGTGGATATCATCACAGGATTATCGAGATTTCATTGAGGCATCGATGTAGTATGGGTTATCACTGATAGGTTGACTAATGTCATATACATCATACCTATTCAGAAGAAATTATTCATTGATGAGTTAGAGAGGCTATATATTTTGGAGATAGTTTGACTTCATGGTGTTCCATGTTCTATCATGTCGTACTAAGATTCCTATTTCACATCACAATTCTGGAAAGGGTTGCCGAATTCCCTGGGTTCACAGGTGATTTTGAGTACTTTATATCTCCCCTAGACTGATGGTAATTCTGAGAAAACCATTCGGGTGTTAGAAAATTTGTTATGCGCATGTATCCTTGATTTTGGTTGTTATTAGGAGAAACATATTCCTCAAGTTGAGTCTTCCTATAATAAAATCTTCCATTTAACAATTAAAATGGCTCCTTATGAGGCCCTCTATGGTAGACTATGTTGTTCACATCAATGCTGGCTTGAAGAAGGTGAGGTAGCTCTTCTAGTCCTCATCTTGTTTAGGAGACTTCTGAGTATGTTCGACATATTCAGAAGTGTGTGGTTACATCTTAGTCCAGACAGAAGCCTTATACCAATCACCATCATAGACTCCTAGACTTTGAGGCGGGACAACTGGTCTTTATGCATGTTCTGATGAGGTTGGGTCATAGGTGAATCCAGATGTAGTGGAAGTTATTGCTGAGATATGTCAGGTTGTTAAAGATATTAGATAGAGTTGGGACAGTAGACTATTAGTTTTTTTATCCTCATAGGTACCATTTCATGCATGATGTATTCCATGTATCTCAACTTCGACAGTATCATCTAGACTCATCTCATTCATTTAACGTCGACGACATCAAACTTGAGGTAGATGCATCTTTCGAGGAACATCCAATTTGTACCATCAATCATTGTAGAGACCCGTATCTTGACGTACATTGACATTACATTACTTTGGCGGAATACTTAGTACATAACAAAAACACACACACAAGGATCGTAATAGTTTAGTGTCTTTGGAAACTCGGAATAAAATCTTCTAATCGTGGTGAAATATCTTCAACATCTCCCATAAAGATCTTCCTTTTTTTACCTAAAACCTTTCTTTATATCCTGGGGAAAAGAAAACATAAAAGGGTGAGCTCAAATGCTCAGTAAGGGTAAACAAAAGAAATATCAATCACATCATATACATAAGCACATAACTTTTGGAAATCTTAACCTGCATAAGAGATCATAATTTCATATAATGGGGTAAATCATGGCAGTGAAATGTAATCACAATAATCATAACATAAAACATGAAACTTTGTGGCATTCACACATAATCATAGAGAATCATTTCTTGTTAGTCAAGACTCATTGCCAAGACTATCTTAGTGGACAAAGTCCCTTTCTGAATCGAGTAACCCTCGTTTCAGTCCTGTTTCACTGAACCGGTATAACCTACCATTCCAGCCATGTCTATCTCATGATATATAAAATCATTACCCAATGCATTGGAGGGAGATATAGGTCCCACCCATCTTATAATGAATCCTTTCTTATGTGTGCCACATTATCATAAAACATACATCATAGCGTAACCCATGTAATAAAAATGGGATTCTTAAACAACATGACATCATAAAACAATTCATATAAGATAAAGGAATTCATAAAAATATTTCCATCACAACATAATCAAACCAATGTAATAATAGGGATAAAAACAGAACCCTTTTATTATCTTAGATGGAAAATAATTTTGATAAAATACTTGAAATGAATTCTTGAGGAAAATATCCTTTCTTCTTTCAAAATCAATTTCGTTTCACAAAACATCATGCAATTTTAAAAGAAAGAGATTTTATTGAAAATAGTCATGAAATCTTTTGGAGGAAGGTTCATGAAAATAAGGATTTATAAAACCGTAAAAATCCGTTCGTGCCGTATAAGTTAAAAAAAACATTCTTCGTACTTTTGTCGGAAAAGTCAAAAAGTACCTCGTATGACAAAAGATTCCTTTCATAGATATTACTAAAAACTCACCGAAGGGTAAAAATGGATTTAAACAATTTTAGGTGCATGGAAATAATATTACATATTGATGAAACATGGATGTGGATGATAAAATATACCCCAGTAAATTTCAAAGTACAAACAATCTCGGATAAAAATGAGATTGCGATATTTACCTTACCTTAGGTCCGACTTGCTTTGTAAGTGTCCGAACCTCCTGTATAATAATTTAAATCATGTTATTGACTTATTCCATAATCATACATATTGATATGATATCATATATGGTCATATTATTAGCTTCTTGTTAGTAATATTTCATTGTTACTTGTTACTCGGGTCTTTATAACTTTTTGTTCTTATGCGTGTTTTGTCGAATAAATTCTTATTCTTATCTTTAAGTTATAGATAATTAATTTACAGAATGTTATTAGTGTAGTATATACCATATTCATTCATTCAATTCATTTATATAATCATTATGAAATGAAGATCATGTAGAACGAGTCGCATCACATCGTGGAGACGGTATCCCGTACGTACGCACGAGTGATGATATCGTTCCTATGATCGTGGAATTGTATTAAAGTATATATATATATTATTTCAGTATAAATATTACTTCATAATAATCATATATAGTTACTCATTACACCATTTATACCCATCCTTGTAAGGTGATGGTGGAAAAATAGATTACACCACGGCGTGGAGACGGTATTCCGTACGTACGCACGCGCGGTGATTTCATTTTTCCGTAGGATGGATAGAAGGTGAATTAGGGTTGTTTCATATTTATAATAACATATCAGTATGTAATTAATACTGATGTTATTACTTTATCATGAAACAACTAAAGAAGAAGAAGTTGAAGAAGAAAGAAATTGAAAAGATCGGTAATGGATATTACCTCTTCTTTGGAACGCCTCTTTGAATCCTCCACTTAAGGAACTAAGATTGGTCTTTGGAGAAGACCAGGACCTCTAGGATTATTCTAGGGAAGTGGAGAGGAGAAAATTGCAGGGTTTGGCTGAGCTTGAGTGCTCAAATTGGTGTGAGGAGGAGGGGGAGGAGGTTCCCTTTTATAAGGAAGGAGAGGGGCACCTTAGGAATATCTCAAAATATTATTTTATATTAAAGTCAAAATCGGTTTATAATGGTTCCAAAGGGTCTTATTTAGAAGCTAAAGAGGGGATGGGTCGAAATCATATCAACCAATAGGATTTAGACAAGTTTAGGTTATTATTTTAACCTTATCAATTAGATTTAACTCTAAGTTAAATAATTTAACTTTTACCGTGTCTTTTTGTTTTCTTTCACTATATGGTTAATACACTTACTATAACATGTCAAAAGAACCCCAAATTGTTTATTATTAATATATATATCCTTATCTAAGTCATTTTGCCGAACCTTAGATTTTTAGGAATAAAATAACAATTAATAATATAATATTTGATTTAAAAACTATTTTGTGTCAATTTTGACACTATTTGATATATGATTTTTGTGAAAGTCATAACAGAATTATATGTTCGAACCAAGTTGATTAAATCAACACTAATATATCATAGTAACCTAGAAAATTAGTGGAATTCATAAAAAGTCTCAAATTATATTTCGTTTGGTGTTTATAACATCAATTATGTCAATATTTCATTAATAAGATAATTACTGCATCATCTTTGTGTCATAAATAAATTAACTTATTTGATGTCTAAAAATTACAAATAAAATACCATTATGTGGGAAATCTTTTTATCTTTCTAATGAATATTTACAATCGAATATATCTTATGTATAACCCTATATTAAAAATGTTTTAGTAAATAAACTTTGATTTTAACTCTTTTAACTCTTCTTTGAATTAAATAATAATAAATGTCCTAATCTAATCCAAGTGGGCCTAAATTGTCATATTTTATTCCTAAGTTTGTTTTTGGTCGAATTACACTTGTCAAATAGAATTAGGACATGTGTTAGGGTAATATTAATATCATATTTACCCTTAGTTACCCTATTTACTATTAACCGCGGTAAAAAAAAGTAAAAAGTTACTATTCACCAAAAATTATTTTTATCTCATTGAACCACATTTTACTTACTGATATCAACCGTGTCTCTCGGATTTTTGAAATTCCATTCACAGAAGCGGTAAAATTAAGTTTTATGAAAAATTCAATTTTTTAACTACCACTTAGTAGTTTCACTATTCATCAAAAATTGATGTTTTTCAGAACAATGCCAAAATTTCATCCTAAGCTATATTTCATATTCCGAATTCAAAAATGAAGTCTATTTTACCAAATTCATAACATAAAAGTTGCATTAATTAATTTTATAATTAAATCCCGCTGTTAAAACAAATAGCGTGTTTTTAAGAAACAATATCTATCAAAAGATTGACACTTGATTATGTCTGGTTTAAATGTGAAATTACATCCAATGATCAACATTGTATTAAATTGTAAAAATATATTCTAAATATACTTTAAAACCACTCAAATTAATGATTTATCACTATTAATTATATCTATTAAAAAATTTGTTTTTAATTATAATTTAGTAATTTTCACTATTCATCAGAATATGAAAGTTATCCGAAAAGTACCAAAATTTCACCTTAGGCTAAATTCGATACTCCGAATCCAAAAATGAAGTCCATTTTGAGAGATAAAATTTCTAAAATTGAAAAAGTGGTTATTACTATTCATAACGGCTAGTTTTAATAATATTTTAATAGCATATCATTGTTTCGTACTACACACGCTATTGAGGAAGGTTGCGATTGCGTGTAATGCAAGGCAAGTCAAGGATGTGTGTTGTGCAAGCTTCTTTTGGTGTAGCGTACAACAAAAGACATTAATAAAATTAAAAAGAATATTTTTTATAAAATCTTGGGCTGTTACAATCATAGCATGAAGTTTCTCTAAGGTAGGTTTGTTCCTCTGGTACTGGTGTTATGGGATCATATATTCATTTAGGATGAGACCTGGTGGTGGGAGACTAATTCACATGCATAGTGGCCGAGACTCTTCTTATACGATGTTCCATTACACTTGAAAGGGAAACTCAAGGATGAGTTATCTTAATGAGGGGTGTTTTTAATGTACTATCTTTAACCAAGGTATGGTCCATTTAATTTTTAGTCTAATTCCTTAAAGTTACCATGGGCACATGCTCATGTGGCCTAATGCTGGTCCCGAGTAGAAATTTGTTTTATTGGGTTACATGAGATTTTTTCAAAATAATACACCATCCCCTGGGGAAATGATTCATGTTAAAATAAATAAAATGGAGTAAAAGGAATAAATATAAATTTAATGAAATTACAAGAAAAGAAAAATTAATTAAAATAAATAATAAAATATAAATCAGTTAGGAGAAACTAAAAAATAATTAAAATGGGCTTAACCCATTTTTATTTTATTTTATTTTCTATCCCCCATTATTTTTATTATTTTATACTAATTTATTTTTTCCTTATATTATTATTTTCCTTTTATTTGTTACCTCTCCTTTTTTTCTTTTCTTTCTTTTTTTTCCTCCTCTCTTCTCTCCCTCTCCTCTTATGCATCGTGCCCCTATCTCGGTGGTGCACCTCCCTCCTCCGCTTCGAAAGCCCATTGCACCTCCAATTATCCTTTGATTTCATCACTATATGAAGCATATTGAATCTATTGGTATGTCTTATCATCTTCACCAATTATTTTTTTATTTCATCCTCTATTTGTCGTGTAATCTTTTGCGGAAGGTTTTTATGCAAAATTGGGGTTTTTTGTTAAATCCTCTTATTTCTTCCATTTTAGGTCAAAACAATGTTTTTGTGGGAAATTGGATATATTAAGAATATGAGGTAGGGTACCTATGTTATTTCTCTTCATTTCATTGTTTCTTTTACTTTTCCCCATTTATCCACTCATTAGTTCCTACCAGTGAATCCTAAATAATCCATATTAATTTAAATAAACTATTTTTCCTTGATCTTTGTGTCCTTTATCCATAGAAAACCCCTCCCTAGGTTGTTTCCATTCCATTTAACACCCCTATGGGTGTTCCAAAAGTATCTTCCTATTTTTTGTCCTGTAATCTTTAAATTATCAATTATGTGCGCATGTGCGCTAATTTGGGTTGAATTTCAAAATTGAATAAATTATTTTGGATGAATCATAAACCATGAATTTGGTTTTCCAATGAATTTATACATCATAAATAACTTTTGTTATAATTATTGTTATGATTTTATATATTAAATGTCTTTGTCTCTACTTACACTGTTAAAGTGCTAGTTTTTTTAATATTGGGTTATTATTATTAGTTGTGACTGTTGGGATTGAAAAATTAGTAAGCACATTTCATTATGTGGTTAATTAAAGGGTTGAAATCATGAATGATTTTCTCTATGATATATATTACTTTCATGTTTTTTAAAATGAAATTGGGATGGGGAGAGAACATGGGTCCCATATTAAGAACCCAAAATCAGACTCTTCGTGCTCGATATGTTACCACACAATGCACTAGGAAAGAGATGTTTTAGGCTCACTAGGAAAGGGTTTCCATGGGAGTTTTACTATACTGTTGGCTATTATTGGTTCCCTAATGGGAAACCAAGGATGTTCTCATTGTAAATATGGAAATTTCATGCCTCAGTTGATACTCAGTACGTTATGTGAGATACCTAGGACGAACTCATGGTTACCAAACAACGAGCGATACAAGGACACTAGAAAGGGTTTCCTTGGTCATGCTCATGGAATTTGATAGAATTTAATTGATGTACCATAGAGATACCTTAAATAAAGGCTTGGAATCCACCCCTAAATTTTAAAATTTTAATATAAATTGTTGAGATGAAACTATTGAGGCTGCATAGATATTTCTTATATTTTTTCATACCACTCTTGTTTCTTTAGTGCACATGGTTTGGAAAAATGGATTATACCTCAAGAAAAAGAAAAAGCTTTGTGTTATTCCCTTTTCATGGGTCTATATTATTACTCATGCCTTGATATATATATTATTCATTACTAAGTATCTCTTTCTAACTTACAACTCAGGGCGAAGCAGGAGGTATGGGATGGGTGTCCATTTGGGAACACATCCCAAGTTGTATTTCTTTTATTTAATTAATTTCTTTCTTTCATTATACATTGGAAAATTGTTGTTTGTTTACAACACAAAATTGAATGGTCTAGAGATTTTGGTGATGGCCTACTAAGATTATATCTCACACCCTGCTCATGGAACTTTCGGTACTCGAGTAGACTTTATGTTCGTAGGTATAGATGTAGGGAAGTGTACCTCTATATATGCTTGGTTTCTTTTCCCTTTTAGATGGATATTTGGGGGAATAGGATGAATACTATTCTCAAGATGAAATGTGGAATTTTTTTGGTATTTTTGTAGTTTTATTAGAATGGAGTCTTTTGTTGTACCACATACCCCTACACATTGGTTTATTTACTTTTATAATTTTACATTGACATCGTCATGGTATCTGTTATGTCTATTCAACTACTTTAGTTATTATTTATTCTATTAGGACATTTATCTACTTCTTCTTCTATATGATTTTTCTCTAGAAATCCACTAGTTCATAAATTATTTACCGCTTTGTATTACCCTATATTATGAGGGAATAGTCTCCCCAAAGACTCACCCAAGGACCTTGCTGTTAGTCAATAACCACTATATTTTTGGGATATGTTCTTGAGGTCTTCCAACACAACATCTTAGGTCCTAGTTCAATGGAACTCGGGGTGGGACACTATATCAAGATTTAAATACATCCACCTCTTTTCCCTAAAAGGGGTTAGAATTTCAGCACATAAAAGGATTCAAATACCTTACAAAGTATTTTTTTGACCTTCCATACTCAAATTTCTACTTAAGATACCTTTCCATCATTATTTATTTTCATGTTAATTGATTATTTTCAATTTTAATCATGTAAATTATTTCCAATTTCATTTGAATTTTAATGTAAGTTAAATCTTCATATTCTCTAACAATCTTCAACCCCCTATTGTGTGATATTAATTTTTTTTTAAAATTAATTAGAAAAGTGGAGTGAAATTCACTTATTTCACTTTCCCAATCAATAAAAAGTGAGTTTTTAACTCTCATCGGCATTCATGTGTGTGTTCGGTGAACACCACTTTTTTTATCATCTTCTTTTTATCCATTGTATAACTCTTCACCATAATCTTAATCCCTAATAATGAACTCACAACAATATTTACAAAATTTACAAATCAATCTTCATCTATTAACTAATTTAATTAAACTATATAAACAACCACCAACATATATCATGATAAAAAACAAAAACAATAAACTCTATAATGTATAATACTGTCACTAAAGATTCAACCTGAATACTTCTATACATATTATCAGAACATCAGACCTTTAAATGGTTAAAATGAACCAATCTACCTCTATTCACTACTCCTTAATAAAAAATTCTATCAAAAAGTGGAGTATCTTGACATATAAAAAAATATCTCTACACTAATGACTCCAAAAAACAATTAATGAAGTACAAATCTCTATAAACATTTTGGAATAATCAAACCTTTTGGGTGGAAGGGAGTACCGACTCCACACTTTAATAATAGAAGACTCTCACCCTATCATTTTGGGTGGGGGAATATAACTTAAAAACCTTATGTAAAATACATTCCCTATCATAAAATCATGAATAGTGGACAACTATATCCAATTTAATGATCTACTGATCATGACTAAACCCAATTTTCAACTTTATGGAGCTAAAAGAAAAACCTACATGAAACACAATTTAAATGGAATAATGTGGAAATATAATTCTTACTATCACATTATGTGATGTGTAATCTCAATATTGTATATATTCTTTCTATAAAATAGTATTTTATTGAAATTATATGTAATGAACCTCATAGGGATCTCATGGTTTCATTCTATATAAGGCTAATCATAGTCATGTTGTGAGAAATATTTCCTTACCAAAAGGTCTAAAACCACTATTTACAAGATGAAATTGATGCTCCACATGTCACAATAAATGGTTATTATTATTCTCTTTATATCATAATCCACACATTTTTTTAGTTTCATCCTTGAAACCTTATCGATAGCCACCACATCTTTGATCACCTCACATGGGACTAAAATAGGATATATGGCCCCTGCATATAATTAAAACCCTAATATTATTATGTATCACTATAAAAGGGCTGTAATAATGTAATATTTATTTTATCGGAACTTATCCCTAGGGATACAATTATAATTAAAAAAACCCTACATAATGGCATTACATTACTTTCCACAACACAATGTGACCCTATATAGATTAAACATTATCCAATCATTTTTTCAACATGTACCATCATTTCCCTACCATTTATCTGCTATTATAAAACAATTCCAAACTCAACCATAGTAATATAAGTAACATATATCAATTAAAATATTATTATAATAGAGATATTTTAGAGAATGGTTTTGTAAGACAACATCGATTGTTGGGGAAAAATCAATAAGGGTTCACTTATAGAAGAAATAAAATTTACCATTTAAAGTGAAGGGGGTTCCTAGAAATAATATCATAATGGAGTTAATATATAATAACTTATATATTGATAATCAAAATCATTTAATAATTTATAATAAGATGATAAAATAGTACAAACTTGGATATTGTTTATCGTTATTACTCAAATATGTACTCTAAGAACAATATGGGACAACCAATAAATCATTATTTATTTATGTATAATTCATTTCAACTAAGAATCCATAAATTTATAAACAATAACCAATAGGTGTAGAGTGTAAAGGGAAATCAAATGGAGAGAGAGATCAACCACTATTTATCCAATAAAACCTTGGATATCTTAATTTCATCTATAGTCTAATTATCATTGAAAAAATCTATAATGATGGACCAAAAAAATAGCATTATAGGTATTATCAAACCATAATAGAAATTTAAAATTTTGATATATAAAATCTATTGTGCAATGAAAACCCATCTTAACTCCTCAAAAAGAATAAGTCAAATCTCACAACTTAACATGGATCAACCCACAATGTGGCACAACACTACCCACTATAGTGTAACACTCCGGAGTAAGATAAAAACCTGGGTTATAAACATCCCTTAAGACACCACAATGTAGAACATTCAGATATGTTATTAAACTTACATAATTTGTAATTCATTATGAAATTTACACCAAACTACCATGATCAAAAGTCTAGTGTCTATGGGGAAAAGGTTTATTTATACCATAAAATATCAGTAATGAGCACATTTAAACTATAATAACTATCCACACATTTAACTCTTTGATATACATAACAATAATTAAAATTCCTAGTGACAATGGGAGGCATAAAAATGGGTGAGTGATAAATCCTAGCATGGGATAATAAAATAAAATTTACCCCTCATGAGAATCTTGTGTAAAATATAAGGTGTAATATAAGAACAATAACACAAGTATAAGAGACATTAAAATATCCTAAGAACATGAGGAATAACATGATCACATGTATATCATCCATAACATTGAAATTTGGAAATAATATAAACATGGTGAATTAAAAAACATATAATTATAAATCATCACTAAGGTGTTGTAAAACAAATTCCAGTATTCTGACAAATGTATCACCAAACATTACAAATGCATGTTTCAAATGTATCATGAACATGTCATCTATTGGGATTAATTATAACCCAATGAATTGTATTTATATCAGTGCATATCCTTCATATTACAATGTATTTTCATTAAGGTATGATAAAAAAATACCAACGCATGTAACCAAGGTATCGTGAACATGTCATCTCTATTGATTAATGATTTTCCAAATGAATTAGATAGATATAAAGGTCTACCCTTAATGTACATAAATTTATGTATGTAACATAGATAAAAAACAGAAATCCATCATTAATAATAACATGAGAAATCTATTATAATTTAAATGGAAATCCAATCAAATTTGGTGACTTTCTAGGTAACTTCCCATCAATCAAGATAATTACGTATAATGTATTTATTCTATATAGGTACATTGAATATGGTTCAATAAATTATTTTTTCAATCAATAAATGTATGGTTATCCATTTGAACACCCTTCAATTAGAACAATAATACATAGGTATCTATGAGGAAAAGGAATCAGAAGAGAAGTTATAAACAGATTATGACAAGGGAAGATAAATGAAGAGATTTTTCATTCTCTATAGAGATCATATTTCCACTATACTATCTATACATAGAAGCATGGACATGGTGAATGAAGGTAACATCCATGAGAAATATAGGGAGTAATAGACAACTTTGTTATTTATTATTACATTAATGGGAAATAATCCACTACAATGAATTGACATGTATATCTCAATGAGAATTCATGTAGAAAATTTAGGATATTCACATTGAAATTGGTTGTATCTCTGTTAAAGAGAAGATAAAAAAATAATAAATATAGGTTCATTCATCAATTGAATGTGTATCTTGAACCATGATTCCAACACTTCACTATGTATCATAATGATAATATGGATTATCCTAAGAAAATCCCTCAGGAGTGTAAATCCCAGTGTTCATCAAGGCCACTTTATTGTGAACCCAGTTATGATAACAGTACTACCCAATCCATTCTTTTCATTTTTACTACCCCTATATAAATATATTAAGTGTAAAATTCCACATGCAGTGTATATAAAAGGATGCCATTTCTTAGAGAACCATACACACTTTTCTTTATCAAATTTATGATGGTTTTATAGATAATAGAAAATTTGGCCATTATAATGGATTCTAAAGATAAATAATGATAGTAAATGGTGATCTATCATTGATAAAATTGTTTGTAAATTAAAATAATGATTTTTAATAACATTTATGATTAAAATTAAAAGAAATTTAAAAATTCACATAAAGGTAATGGGAACGGAGCGGTGGGGAACACTTATTTTCATATAGTAACAGATTTATAAATGTATATAATGAAATATAATAAATAAATAATTCATTGAAATATACACAGTGGAAGATAATACCCTAGAATAACATGCATGGACTTATATGAAAAAATTATTTTAAAAGAAAATATAAAAATGCAATGATCTTGGAAGCGAAAATGGTGGATTGAGGGCATCATTACATTGAGAGGAATCTTAATAAAGCTTGACCATGACATATTATAAGACTGGAAACTCCATTGAAGGGATTTAGAGATATATGGGAAAATTAAATTCATGAACAATGGGTTTTTAGTGGCCAGAAAAGGGATTATTGGTGGCTATGTGAATTATGGATGTCCGGTTTTCATGTTTAAAATATTAGTTATTTTATTATATAAGACATCCAATTTTGAGAAAATTAAATTCAAAAAAAATATTGATTATTATTGATAAAAATATGATTATCTGAAAACATTACTATGACAAAGAAATTAATCTTCCAACCACCTCATTTAATGCGTAGAATACAAAAATAATTTTTATTAATTAAATGATTTAATTAAGGTTATAAAAGTATAGGTTCAAATTTATAAATTCAAATTTAAATTTTCAAAATAAATATTATACTTTTAAAATTAATGTTTTATTCAATAAATAAAATTATTGAACTTTTATATCATGATTTCTTTAGTGTCTCACATTTTTGAGCAGGTCAAAAAATCCCCAAACTGTTTGGATTTGGAGTCTGGTGAGATGGGAAACATTATTTTTGTTATTCAGAACCTAATTCAAGAATATTATCTGATAGAAGGCCTTTTTATTATATGGTTTTTAATGATCGTAATGTTATTTAGGTTTTTTGGTGGTTTTTGTGTTTGTTGGAGCCCAGAAACTCAATTTCAAAAAATCACGGACTGAGGCGCGTGTTTTGGAGTAACCATGTGACATACCAATAGCACTAGAAATGGGTTTTCAAACCATGGAGGTAGGGGTGAATGACCATGACAGAACCTTTGTAGTTTTTAGAATAGTTTTTCCGCATGTTTCATTCAGGGATTGGAAAATCATCCACCTAACTTGTGCAAGTGGGGAGCATAATCTATGAGAACCACATAGTGGTTCACATTTAGCCAAACCATGTATCCAAAACACGTGGCTAAATTATTAGGGTGAAATAAAGAATTTTTTCATGCCTTATATTTTCTTCTTTTTCCTCCCTTTCCTCTCATTTCCACTGAACAACAGAGAGATTTTCTCTTCTCCCTTCCGCCTTAGTCTTAAAGAAAACTCCCTTATATGGACTAATATATTTAATTTATTTTTATCTTGGTAATATTTTTAAATTGATACCATATTTTACTTGTCTATCTCTCAGTAAATAATCCTAAATCTAGGAAAGGTCATTTTCTTTATTTTTAGGGTTTTCATCTACAACATGTTTTCCTCCAATTCTGATCAAGATATAGGATGATATCATATGAGAGATTACCTACTAGTATGAGTTAGGTGGTTCCAAGATTTATCCTCAATTATTTGGGCGTATTTCATGTGTTTATAAATGTAGAGACCCGAAGCTTTACGTACATGGAAATTACATTACTTTTGCGGAATACTTATTACATAACAAAAATAGACACACAACGACCGTAATAGTTTAGTGTCTTTGGAAACTCATAACGTAATCTTCTAATCGTGGTGAAAGATCTTCAACATCTTCCATAAAGATCTTACCCTTTTGTTTTCTTACCTAAAACCATTCTTTATATCCTGGGGAAAAGAAAAAATATAAAGGGTGAGCTCAAATGCTCATTAAGGGTAAGCATGGACAAAATAAAACAAATCATATATATTTGAACTAAAAAACATGAACATAATGTTTAAACAACAAAATCTTGAGCAATGACATAAAAAATGGAAGAACATAAGACATAGATCATAAAGAAACATTAATCATGATAAAATATCCTGGGAATAAAACATGTAATTGTGGCAACCATTCAGCACTAGTTATGATTTCCATAGTAGCCAAGACATTGCTTCCAAGACCATCTTAGTGGACAAAGTCCCTTTCTGAATCGAGTTCACTCCTCGTTTCAGTCCTGTAACACTGAACCGGATTAACTTACCGTTCCAGCCATGTCTATCTCATGAGATATAAATCTTTACCCAATGCATTTTAGGGATATATAGGTCCCACCCATCTCATAATGAAATCAGTCTTTGGTGTGCCACAAAATCATAAATCATACATCATAGCATAAACCATGTAATAAAATGGGATTCTTAAACATCATGCCATCATAACATACTCCATAAAAAATTGATATCATTTCATCATAAGAAAATTGAAACCATTTAAATCATAGAGACATATTATCTGAAACATACACATATGAAATAATGTCATCTTAGATGGAAAATAGTTTTGACAAAACACTTGAAATGAATTCTTGAGGAAAATATCCTTTCTTACTTAAAATCATTTTCTTTTCACCAAATTCAATTTAATTTTAATAGAAAAGGGTTTTGTTGAAAATAGTCATGCAATCTTGTAGAGTAATCTTCTTGAAAATTAGGTGTTATGAAACCATAAAAATCCGTTCATGCCGTATAAGTTAAAAATAACATTCTCTTCGTACTTTTTTCAGAAAAGTAAAAAAGTACCTTATATGGTAACCAAAGGAAAGATTCCATTCATACAATGTGGTAAAAAGTCAATAAAGTGTAAAAATGACCATAAACATTCATGGAATAATAGGTAAAATTTTATGAAATCATTTTTAGAAAACATGGTCAGGGATGATAAACATAACCCCAGTAAATACTTACATACAAGCAATCTTAGATAAAAATGAGATTGAAAATTTATCCCTTACCTTAGGTCTGATATTCTTCGTATGGATCTTAACCTCCTGTATAATTATTTAAATAATTTCATTGACTTATTAAATAATCATACTCATTGTTATGATATCATATATGGTCATATTCTTAGCTTATTATTAGTAATATTTCATTGCTACTTGTTATTCGGGTGTTTATTACTTTTTGTTCTTATACTTGTTTTGTCGAATAAATTCTTATTATTATTTTTAGGTTATAGATACCTCATTTCCATAATGGTATTAGTGTAATATATATCATATTTATTCACTCAATTCATTTATGTAATCATTTTTCAATGAAAATCATGTAGAACGAGTCGCATCACATCGTGGAGACGGTATTCCGTACGTACGCAAGAGCGATGATATCGTTCCCATGATCGTGTAATTGTATTGAAGTGTATGTATACTATTTCAGAATCAAAATAACTTTACAATAATAATATATATTCATTATTTACACCATTATATCCATCCATGTAAGGTGGTGGTGGAAAATAGATTACACCACGGCGTGGAGACGGTATTCCGTACGTACGCACGCACGGTGATTTCATTCCCATGATCGTGGAATTGTATTGGAGTGTATGTATACTATTTAAGAATCAATATAACTTTACAATAATCATATATATTCATTCTTTACACCATTATTACCATCCAAGTAAGGTGGTGGTGGAAAATAGATTGCACCACGGCGTGGAGACGGTATTCCGTACGTACGCACGCGCGGTGATTTCGTTTTCCGTAGGATGGATAGATGGTGAAATAGGGTTGTTTCATAATTATAATAACATATCAGTATATGAGTGATACAGATGTTATTAATTCATAATGAAACAACTAAAGAAGAATAAGTGGAAGAAGAAATAAAGTTGAAAGAATCGGTAACAGACATTACCTCTTCTTTGAAGGGCTTCTTTGAGACCTCCTCTCAGGGCACTAAAATTGGTCTTTGAAGAAGACCAGCACCTCAAGGATGTTTCTATGGAAGTAGAGAGGAGAACTTTTCAGGGGTTGGAAGAGCTTGAAGGCTCAAAGTGCTGTGAGGAAGAGAGGGAGGAGGTGCCTTTTTATAAGGGAGGAGAGAGGCACCTTTGGAAAAATTAAAAATATTATTTTATTAGAAAGCCATATTCGGTTTTAAATAGCTCCAAATTTATTTATTTCGAAGCTAAGGTGGGGATGGGTCTAAATCCTCTCATAAAATATAATTTGGACAAGTTTATTTTACTATTTTAACCTTATCATTTAGATTTAACTTTAAGTTAGATAATTTTACTTTTACCAAGTCTTTTAGTGTTCTTACACTATAAGGTTAATAAACATACTATAAAAAGACAAACGAACCCCAAGTTCTTTCTTATTAATATATATAACCATATCTAAGTCATTTGGCCTAACATTAGATTTTTAGGAATAAAATAACAATTAATAATATAATATTTGTTTTAAAAACTATTTTATGTCAATTTTGACACTATTTAGTAATTGATTTTTTTAAAACTCATAACAGAATGATTAGGTAAAAAACAATTTATTAAATAAATAATAACATGTCATATTAGCCTCTAAAATTAGTGTAATTCATAAAAAGTCTCAAATTACATTTATTTGGGTATTTATAACATCAATTATGTCAATATTTCATTAATAAGATAACTACTGCATCATTTTTGTGTCATAAATAAATTACATTATTTAATGTTTAAAAATTACAAATAATATACCATTATGTATGAAATCATTTTATCTTTCTAATTAATATTTATAGTCGAATTTATCTTATTTATAACCCTATATTAAAAATTATTTACTTATTAAACTTTGATTTTAACTATTTTAACCCTTCTTTAAATAAATTAATAATAAATGTCCTAATCTAATACAAGTGGGACTAAATGGTCATATTTTATTCCTAATGTTGTTTTTGGTCGAATTACACTTATCCAATAGAATTAGGACATGTTTTAGGATAATAATAATATCCTTTTTACCCATAATTACCCTATTTACTTTTGACCGTGGTAAATAAAAGTAAAAAGTTACTATTTACCAAAAATTATTTTCATCTCATTGAACCACATTTTACTTACTGAAATCAACCATGTGTCTTGGATTTTTGAAATTCCATTCACAAAAGTGGTAAAATTAAGTTTTATGTAAATTTTCAAATTCTCCTAGGAGGTGGGTAAAAGACGGTGAAAAGTTCAATAAAATTTTTATATATCTAAACTTATTATAAATTGACTCCAATGAATTACATTGAACTTATATAGGTATTATGTGTCAATTTTGACCTAAAATAAATTTAAATAAAATAAATAATTATTTAAATAAAAATTCGGTTTTTAAATTGTAACCTAGTGTTTTCACTATTCATCAAAAATTGAAAGTTTTCAGAAAAATACCAAAATTTTACCCTAGGATAATTTCGATATTCCGAATCCAAAAATGAAGTCTATTTTGAAAGATGAAATTTAAAAAATTTCAAAAAGTGGTTCTTACTATTCATAATGGCTAGTTTTAATAATATTTTAATAGCATATCGTTGCTTTGTGAAACTCGGTATTGCATACAACACACGCTATCGAGAAAGGTCGTGATTGCGTGTAATGCAGCCAAGTTAGGGTTGCGTGTTGTGAAAGACACCTTTGTTGTAACGTACAACACAAGACATCAATAAAATTAAAAATAATATTTTTCATAAAAGCTCGGGGTGTTAATTCTACCCCCCTTAAAATGAATTTCACCATCGAAATTCGTTGGGGTTATAAATGGTTTACTACTCGAAAGTTTCTTTAATAGAATCCCACATCATAAAAAGGAATACCAAAACCAATCTATAAAAACTAAAGTATGAAACATAACGGTTACCCAAATTAACTAATCACCGGGTTTCCACATAGGAGAACATAGGTGAAAATATGGATATGGAAGAGAAACCTAACCATCATGTTCTGATGGAGAGTGGTAGAGAAAATGGCTTTGAAAAATACAACAATCACAAAGCTATATATTTGTGATGATCTAAGGTACCATCTGATTCATCAGATATAAGGGAACTAGGACAACATTTTTGGTTTTCAAGATCATTTCCCTAAAGTTGATGAATTAAAAGAAATACTTACATGATTTTGGTACAATATCACTGTTGTTCGTGAATTGAACAATTTACACTTCATCCCTTAAAAAAATGAAGTTGAATTTGTTATTCGTGATGTGTTAGCAGATCATGTGATAGAATGATGGGTCATTCCATCTATTTCAAACAAAAGGTTAGCAAAAGTTATAAGTCCATATTATGGTTAGATTAATCGTATATGGTTCCAAAAATGAACTCATACTTCATATATCATACCACTTAATAAAATAAAACTAGTTTCTACTAACCAGGGACTTCATGTAGGCCAGTGGTAGGCGATAAAGGCTAGTCGCACTTCGGTTGTGGGTTCGATTCCCACAGCCTTGTCCGACGCGATGGGCTGTCGCCCATCCTGCAGGTTGTCCTTTTTATAAAACTATATTACTATAACATCCCATCAATAATATCGAAAAAACTTCTATCCTTAAACAATACTAAATTATGTCCAACATAATCCATTCCAATCTTTAGGCTTATCCATAATATTGCAGTCCACTCTCATAATATAGTGAAAACGATTACCAGAGATTTCATATAACAAGCATGTTAATACCATTGTTGATCCCCATATATCATAAGATATGTCTTGTTGGTCACATTCCAAACATTCGAAGGCCTTAATAATGTATTCTCTTGAAAAATGAATACTCATTGAACCTTAGTGAAAACATGAATGTAGTTAAAAGTTAACACTTTCCACATACCAAAATCCTCAAAATTCTATATACTCACACCATGAGATCACTTAGTCCTTATATCAATCATGAGCTCATGAATACAATCAAACATCTCATTATCTTCTTATTCCTTCATTATATGCATATCATCTACTTTCCAAAAATATCTGAATAACCTTCCATGTTTACTGGTACCATTCAACATATACTTTCAAATACTTTAGAAAAAACAATAGTGTAACAATCCTTAGATGATTCTATATTCCATAATACCATTAACTATACAACATAACTCTCGATAAACATACAATCATTCAACTACCTTCTAAAACAACTGATTGAGCTTCAATACTTCTTTCAGCTCATATATCATTTGTAGTCTCCTCATCATCATCCACATAAATACTACCCATATGACCATGCTGATTCTCTTCATGAGATTTTCCCTTAGTGCATTGGTTTGCATAATGCCCGTACATTCCACATTTAAAACAACTAATCATTGTTGATGTCGGAGAAATACCATTATCCTTGTCAATGGTGTTAATTGAACCTTTTCCTTTGCACTTACTGGCTTTGTGTCCTTCTTTTCCACACCCAAAGCATCTTCCAGTTCCTTTGAAACAATCTCCCTGATGCCTCTTCCCACGTGATTTACATGAGGGAAATTGAACTTTCTTTCCTCTATGATCATCATGAAACTCCATCTTTCTCTTATTATCTGAGTCTGGAAACTTACCAAAGATGATATTATTGATCATATTATGAGATTTCTGATTAGGCATAATAACGATGTTTGGACTTCCAAATCCCGTTTCATTTGGTTTCTCATGAAGAATATCATTTCATTGTCTGTCATGTCCTCAATTATCATGAATCTTCCTGTTTCCAGCCATTTTCTAAAACCCTAAAAGAATAGTATGAGAGGAAAAAATCATGCTTGGGAAAAAAACATAGTAAAGGGGGAGTTCCCTCAATATCTAACATCTTAGGTTAAATTCTAAGATCGTTACCGTAGTTCTAGGACTATATCCTATACATATACTTATCCTTAGGGGCATCCCAAGACATACCTTAGAAATATCTCTAGGGATCTCACTAATGTTTTCTCATCCTATTTTCCAAAGGTTCACTAAACCTTTCCTCTGATACGAACTATAGAGACCCGAAGCTTGACGTACATGGACATTACATTACTTTTGCGGAATACTTAATATATAAAAAAAACAAACACACAAGGACCATAATAGTTTAGTGTATTTGGAAACTCGGAACGTAATCTTCTAATCATGGTGAAAGATCTTTAACATCTCCCATAAAGATCTTCCCCTTTTGTTTTCTTACCTAAAACCTTTCTTTATATCCTAGGGAAATGAAAACATATAAAGGGTGATCTCAAATGATCATTAAGGGTAAGCATGGATAAAATAAAACAAATCATATACATTTGAACTTAAAAACATGAACATAATGTTTAAACAACAAAATCTTGAGCAATGACATAAAACATGGAAGAACATAAGGCATAGATTATAAAGAAAAATTAATCATGGTAAAATAGCATGGTAATGAAACATTTAATTGTGGAAACAATTCAACACTTGTTATGATTTCCATAGTAGCCAAGGCATTGCTTCCAAGACCATCTTAGTGGACAAGGTCCCTTTCTGAATCGAGTTCACTCCTAGTTTCAGTCCTGTAACACTGAACCAGATTAACTTACCATTCCATCCATGTCTATCCCATGAGATATAAATCTTTACCCAATGCATTGGAGGGAGATATAGGTCCCACCCATCTCATAATGAAATCATTATTTCATGTCCCACAAAATCATAAATCATACATCATAGTAGAACCCATGTAATAAAATGGGATTCTTAAACATCATTCCATCATAACATAATCCATAAAAAATTGATATCATTTCATCATAAGAAAATTGAAACCATTTAAATCATAAAGAAATATTACTTGAAACATACACATATGAAATAATGTCATCTTAGATGGAAAATAGTTTTGACAAAACACTTGAAATGAATTCTTGAGGAAAATATCCTTTCTTCTTTAAAATCATTTTCTTTTCACAAACTTCCATGTAATTTTAAAATAAAAGGGTTTTGTTGAAAATAATCATGAAATATTTTATAGGAAGCTTCTTGAAAATGAGGCGTTATGAAACCGTAAAAATCCGTTCACTCCATATAAGTTAAAAATAACATTCTCCTCATACTTTTGTTGGAAAAGTCAAAAAGTACCTTATATAGTAACCAAAGAAAAGATTCCATTCATACAATGTGGAAAAAAGTCGATAAAGGGTAAAAATGACTTTAAAAATTCCTGGAAGAATAGTTAACATTTTATGAAATCATTTTTTAGAAAACATGGTCATGGATGATAAACGTAACCCCAGTAAATACTTACGTATAAGCAATCTCGGATAAAAATGAGAGTGAAAATTTATCCCTTACCTTAGGTCTGATATGCTTCGTATGGATCCGAACCTCCTGTATAATGATTTAAATAATTTCATTGACTTATTATATAATCATACTCATTGTCATGATATCATACATGGACATATTCTTAGCTTATTATTAGTAATATTTCATTGCTACTTGTTATTAGGGTGTTTATTACTTTTTGTTCTTATGCGTGTTTTGTCGAATAAATTCTTATTCTTATTTTTAGGTTATAGATACCCCATTTCCAGAATGGTATTAGTGTAATATATATCATATTTATTCACTCAATTCATTTATGTAATCATTATTCAATGAAAATCATGTAGAACGAGTCGCATCACTTCATGGAGATGGTATTCCGTACGTACGCACGAGTGATGATATCATTCCCATGACTGTGGAATTGTATTGGAGTGCATGTATACTATTTCAGAATCAATATCACTTTAAAATAATCATATATATTAATTATTTACACCATTATACCCATCCAAGTAAGGTGGTGGTGGAAAATAGATTACACCACGACGTGGAGATGGTATTCCGTACGCACGCACGCACGGTGATTTCGTTCCCATGATCGTGGAATTGTATTGGAGTGTATGTATACTATTTTCGAATCAAAATCACGTTACAATAATCATATATATTCATTATTTACACCATTATACCCATCCAAGTAAGGTGGTGGGGGAAAATAGATTACACCACGGCGTGGAGACGGTATTCTGTATGTACGCACGCGTGGTGATTTTGTTTTCCGTAGGATGGATAGATGGTGAAATAGGTTTCTTTCATACTTATAATAACATATCAGTATATGAGTGATACTTACGTTATTAATTCATAATTAAACAACTAAATAAGAAGAAGTGGAAGAAGAAATAAAGTTGAAAGAATCGGTAATGGACATTACCTCTTCTTTGAAGCGCTTCTTTGAGACCTCCTCTTAGGGCACTAAAATTGGTCTTTGAAAAATACCAGGACCTCTAGGATGTTTCTAGGGAAGTGTAGAGGATAAATTGGAAGGGGTTGACCGAGCTTGAAGGCTCAATGTGGTGTGAGGAAGAGAGGGAGGAGGTTTCCTTTTATAAGTGAGGAGAGGGGCACCTTTGGAAAAACTAAAAATATTGTTTTATTATAAAACCATATTCGGTTTTAAATAGATCCAAATTTATTTATTTTGAATATAAGATGGGGATGGTTCTAAATACCCTCATACAATAGAATTTGGACATGTTTAGTTTACTATTTTAACCTTATCATTTAGATTTAACTTTAAGTTAGATAATTTTACTTTTACCGTGTCTTTTTGTGTTCTTACAATATAAGGTTAATAAACTTACTATAACAAGCCAAACGAACCCCAAGTTGTTTATTATTAATATATATAACCTTATCTAAGTCATTTTGCCGAATGTTATATTTTTAGGAATAAAATAACAATTAATAATATAATATTTGTTTTAAAAACTATTATTTGTCAATTTTGACAATATTTAGTAATTGATTTTTTTTAAAATCATAACAGAATGATTCGTTCAAAAAAAGTTAATTAAATAACTACTAACATGTCATAGTAACCTATTAAATTAGTTTAATTCATAAAAATTCTCAAATTACATTTATTTGGGTATTTATAATATCAATTATTTCAATATTTCATTAATAAGATAATTAATGCATCATCTTTGTGTCATAAATAAATTAAATTATTTAAAGTCTAAAAATTAAAAATAATATACCATTATGTAGGAAATATTCCTATATTTCTAATTAATATTTATAGTCGAATTTATCTTATGTATTACCCTATATTTAAAATTATTTACTTATTAAACATTGATTTTAACTATTTTAACCCTTCTTTAAAATAAATTAATAATAAATGTCCTAATCTAATCCAAGTGGGCCTAAATGGTCATATTTTATTACTAATGTTGTTTTTGGTAGAATTACACTTATCCAATAGAATTAGGACATGTGTTAGGGTAATGATAATATCATTTTTACCCTTAATTACCCTATTTACTTTTAACCGTGGTAAATAAAAGTAAAAAGTTACTATTCACCAAAAATTATTTTCATCACATTGAACAACATTTTACTTACTGACATCAACCGTGGCTCTCGGATTTCTGAAATTACATTCCCAAAATCGGTAAAATTATTTTTTATGTAAATTTGCAAATTCTCCTAGGAGGTGGGTAAAAGACAGTCAAAAGTTCAATAAAATTTTTATATATCTAAAATTATTATAAAATGACTCCAATGAATTACATTGAACTTATATAGGTATTATGTGTCATTTTTGACCTAATATAAATTTAAATAAAATAAATAATTATTTAAATAAAAATTCGGTTTTTAAATAGTAACCCAGTGTTTTCACTATTCATCAAAAATTGAATGTTTTCAGAAAATACCAAAATTTTACCCTAGGATAATTTCGATATTCCGAATCCAAAAATGAAGTCCATTTTTAAAGATAAAATTTACAAAATTTCAAAAAGTGATTATTACTATTCATAACGGCTAGTTTTAATAATATTTTAATAGCATATCGTTGTTTAGTGAAACTCGGTATTGAATACAACACACACTATCGAGGAAAATCGTGATTGCGTGTAATGCAGCCAAGTTAGGGTTGTGTGTTGTGCAAGACTCCTTTGTTGTAACGTACAACACAAGACATCAATAAAATTAAAAAGAATATTTTTCCTAAAATCTCGGGGTGTTACAATAAATACACTTGGGTTGGTTTGTCTATGTGAGACCCTAATATATAAATACATTTATATTCAATTTTAATAACGATGATATGATATTTTTATGGACATGCTCCTGCTAAACAAAATAGGGTAATGTCTTGTAACGAACAAATGTTTTTCAATGAAAATTCTTATCCCATAAGTATGTCATAAAATCACATTACTACACAATATAATGAACTACTAAGTGCTATGTGACCTCTAAACATAAGTTTGACACTTTTGTGTTTGGAATTTTTAAAATCCGGCATACACGGTTGTAATCAGTAAGTTATTTGGAGTCTGATAAGGAAAATATCATTTTTGGTGAATAGTAACCTACCCTAATTAATAGTAACATAACCTTATGAAAAGTGATATACCCTAATGAATAGTAACATCACCTATGATATCATAAAAATAATATTCTTGTTTGAAGTACAATATACTTGTATTTTAGAATAAGTTAATAAATGTTTTAAAACTGGTCTTCATACTAAATTATTATTTTAATTAAATATTAAAATAATCATATTTAGAAAATTATTTTCGAAAAACAGACTTCATTTTTGGATTCTAAATGTTGAAAATGGTTAGGGTGAATTTTTGGGATTTTCATGAGATACTTCAATTTTTGATGAATAGTAAAATACGATAAATTACAATAAATGCTAAATACTTGTTTTACTGCATCATAATTGATTTATGGATGATATAAGATGATAATATCAAATCATCCTTGATTATTTTTGTATATTTGATGACAATGTTCAATTATTCATAGTCTTGGACTTAAATAATAAACTAATACTTAAAATAATGGGAAAAACCTCCCCTCCCTCACTATAAATACTCCCTCTCTTTAATTCTTTCCCTCATACCTCTCAAGCCTTGTTCCTAGCCCAAATTCTGCCCAAATATCTTCCCAAGCTCATTCCCCACGTTCAAGGCCTGATGGTCTTACAAAAAGACCAAAATCAAAGGCCTTAAGAGGAATCTCAAAGAGAGGATATCAAAGGGTAAGGATCCCCTTTCATTTTCAAGTGTTTTGTTTTCAATTTCCTTCTTTTCTTATATCCTCTTCCACTTCTATTATCCAAAAGGCATGAAAGCTCCATAATCTCATATATTATATATTTTAATCATGTTTATGGAAAAAAATTCAAGCATCATGCTTCTTCTCCTCTCCCTAACGTTCTAAAATTAAAACATCGTTTGTGATGTGTCGAATTATCTACATCGTGGATAATGTGTTTTCAATTTCTTTTATCATTTATGTTTCTAGTCATGAAACCATTTATGTTATGGATGAACCAGATTGTTATATATGTTATATATCCTATTTGTGGTTCTGGAATCCTTATACACTCATGATATCAAATAATAATACAAAACAAGTTAATTATGGGTAAAATCGCTAAAAGTAATTCAAGCGTTTATCATTAATGTCTTATGTCATGGTTCTCTTTCAATCCAATTGACCAAATGAATTTCGTAACCATGTAACCTTATGGATGTTCACTAATTCTACATAACATCAATTCTAGATGACCACTTTCATCTTACATTTTATCTGAACCTAAATATAGGTGAACTGATCATTAAAACCAAGGAAACAAACGGACCCGAACCATGAAATTGAACTTTATAATCAATCAAAATGGGTATAAATGAACTTAAAAAGGCTATAATAAATATTTTAAATGTATATAAGGTTCTGGAAATATTTATTAATAAACCTAATTTGACTATTTAGGTCATTAATATCAAGTGGAGAACACCAACGGACTTAAGGTAAGGGATCCTCCCCTTTTTACTCTTAATCAAGATTGTACTCTATGGTATGCCTTTTTGTGTAATACCAAGTGATGGGGTACATTTATACACCTTCTCCATACTTCCATAATGTTTTATAAGTGAAGATAATCCCCTTGTCTCTCTCATAAATCCCTCTTAGTTACATCTGGTACCATGCCAATAAACCATGATGGATTCTTCCAAAACATCCATTATTCCTTCAGGTTTCTATATCTCTCTTTTTACCAAAATGTTATTGTATTTTCTTTTATTTAGAACTTCAAAATTCGGTTTATATGATCCAAAATCATGTTCCAAGATCTTTATCTCATTCTTTTTCTGGGATATACATGCTTTTAAGAGAATCTCTCTTCGATACTTCCCAATAAGCACACTCGTTTTAAAAGAAGTTCTCGAACTTTTACCCAATTTAAGGTGCACTCTATCTTCTGTTTTAAGACACCATTATCTTTGTAAATTCTGTATTTTTATTATTAAAACCTTCTTGGTTCAATTATGGTTTTATATAATAGAATTTCTTCCTTACAATTTTAAAATATCTACAGTATTTTCCTTAAAACAGCACAAAAATGTTTTAATGCTAATGTTTCTAAAATACATTTCTCGTATGTTGTCTCTTATGTTTGACACCAGATACCATGTTATATGCCTATTTTACCCTATGAACTTCCATGCAGTTTTTAATTATTTTCTTACATGGACAATTTCTTGATGTGCCCATTGGTTATGATCGATGTCATGATTGTGGTGCCCAATTATTTTCATGGGTACCCTTATGTATGTGCATGGTTGATTATATATGATGGTATATGTGGTAAGAATATTTATGTGGAAATAATATTACTTAATATATTGAGTGGGTGCACCCAGATAGCACTCTAATGCATTGGGTAAGGTTAAGTCTCATGAGATGCGATGTGAAACGGGATTGGCGGTTAGCCTTGACCCGTACTGAAATGGGAAACTGGATTGGTGGTTAGCCTTGACCCGTAGAAAAGAAATGTTTTATGATTCTACCACATTTATATGATTCCATGTTTATATGATCCTATGCTTATATTAAATGATTTTATAAGTTTCATTCTTTTCAAATTATTATGTCATGCCTCCTAACTCATGTGCTAAAGATGTATCCTTATGTTCATTCCCTTAATGGGCTTTTTAGCTCATCCCTTTGTTCATGTGTTCTTTAGGGTACCCTATGCAGATGTAAGGTCTCAAAGGAAGTTATAATATCTTTATAGAGTATAAATTAAGAAGTTTTTTTACCCCATGTTTTATGTTATATGTACCTAGTCTTCCATGAAACTAGACTTAATGATCCCTGGCTTATACTCTAATGATTAATTATGTTTAAAATCATGAAATGTTATATGTAAAAGGCTCGGGTCACTATAGTTGGTATCAGAGGATGGTCTGGTTATTTTTGGATATTAGGAATAGAGAACCTTAGTGAGAACCTTAAGGATGACAAGAAGTATAATAAAACATCCCTAAATTTTGGTAAGTATAGAGTAAGTAGTTTATCAAGAAAATACATCGTTGTCTGGATACGAGTAGGTAGAGGCGGCTTTGGCACAAATGTACCTAGGAGTCAAAACTCTGACAAGGAGTTTCAGGCTTGACCCAGGGTATCCTGGTACATGACAACGGGCCTTGATACACTCCTGGTTACGACACTCCTGGGGGGATATGATTTTGTAGATTCATGAGCTCAGTATAAACCATTAAGGAAAAAATCCCATAAAAATATAAGTCAAGAAATAGATCGAGGATAACATAGGTTTTAACCTAAGGAATAACAAGTTAGGATGTAATTATTCCTTATAAGTTTATCCTTTTATGTTTAAAGTTTCCTTTTATGCTCAATAAATAAGTATTCAAGACCTCTAATTATAAGTTCTTTTTCTTAGTTAATGACGAGAAATAGAATAACACGTTCCAACAACCAATGTGATAGGCAATGTGATGATTTCCCTAACAATGTGTCAGATATGATGGGAGTGGGTGCTCAAAAATTCATGATAGTACTTGCTCACCTGGCTCAAGTTATGAATAATAACTTGAATCAGGCAGAACTCCCTCCTCTTCTAAGGAATAGAATGTTTTCGTATAATCCTTCATGCGGAAAAGGCCTCCCATGTTTAGCGTGTCTTCTTATCCCCTCCTCACAGAATAATGGATTAACTCCATTGAAAAGATATTCTCTATTTTGCAGTGCTTGGAATAAGAGAAGGTTGTACTGGCAGTCTATCATTTTTATAGGTAAGCTGATCAGTGGTGGACACTGATCAGTAATACAAAGTCCCAAGAAGAAATTGATTCCATGGATTGGGAGGAATTAAAGATAATGTTTTTCAACAAATATTTTCCTCGAACCCTCCCTCTCAAGATGGAAAGAGAGTTCATTGGACTCAGGTAGAAGGAAGATGAGTCCATCGGGGCGTTTGGAGCAAACATTACAAGGCTTTCAAGGTACGCCTTTGGCTTTGTCATGAACACCTAAAAGAAAGGTGGATCGCTTCTTTAGAAGACTAAAGTTGAGTCTATGAAAAGTGTTTGAAATTAGATACGTTGAAAGTTATGAGTATATTGTCTGTTGTGTCCTCAAGGTAGAAATGGAGATTGGAGACTCTCAGTGGTCTCATGGTCCTAGTGACCAGAAGTGGAAAATGGAGAACAACATGGGTGGTTCATCAAAAAAATCCCACGATGGAAAGAAGACTCACTTTCCCGTTTGCAAAAATTGTGGGAAGAAGCATCCTGGTGACTATCTTAAGGGAACCAAGAATTGCTTAAAATGAAGAAATTTTGGCCATCTGGCCATAAACTGCTGAAGGGATATGAAAAACTCTTCTAATGTTGAAGAAGATAGGAAGGTTCATAACAACAATCAGCCTACAGTGTAGTGTGACAACTACAAGGAGCTTGGGCATTACGTGAACAATTTCCCTAAGTTGAGGGTTGTTAGAGGCAATCAAAAACAACCTCCAAGGCAACATGGAAGGGCTTATTCTATCACTACTGCTAAGGTGGAGCTGGAAAATGTTGTGGTGATAGGTACGCTGGTTATTCATTCAAGAATAGTAGACGTACTATTTGATTCTGGTTCTACGCATTCTTTCATATCTTTCATGTTTAGTAGAACTATTCGAACACCACCTCAAAATTTGGAGTAAAAGTTATATGTGAAAATTTAAAATGGGGAAATCACTGCATCCATGGTTTATAACTCCTCCTCGGTTAATGTTTGTGGACTGAACCTCCCAACAGATCTCGTCATACTTCCTTTAGTGGAGTTTGACGCAATCTTGTGAATGGATTGACTATCTTTGTACAAAGCCAACATCAACTGTCAAGAAAGGGAGATCACTTTTCACATCCTGAATAATCCTCTAATTATTTACAAGTTTAAGGAGGAACCTGATCCTCCTTTATAATCTTCGTCTCAAGTGTGGATATATTTTTCTTATGAGCAAGAATATCTAGCTCAAATGATTGAGACAAAGGAGATAATCCTTCTTGAATACATGGCCATCTTGAGGGATTACACTGATGTATTCCCTGAAGAGTTGTATGGTCTTCCTCGAGATCGAGAGATTGAGTTCTCAATTGAACTTATCCCTGGATCTCTATCTATCTCAAAGAAACCTTACAGAATGGCCATTTTAGAGCTGGAAGAGCTAAAGAAGCAGTTACAGGAGAATATGGAGAAAGGTTTTATATGTCCGGGTGCTTCACTGTGGGGTGCACCAGTCCTCTTCATCAAGAAGAAGGATGGATCAATGTGTGTTTTCATTGATTATCATGAGCTCAACAAAATCACGATAAAGAACATGTATCCCCTTCCACGTACAGACGACTTGTTCGATCATCTTCCTGGGGGAAATTATTTCTCTAAGGTGGAACTTCGGTCAGGATATCACTAACTAATGGCGGGGAAGGAATATATACCTAAGAATTCCTTTCAAACAAGGTATGGACACTATAAGTTCATAGTGATTCCCTTTATACTGACTAAGTCTCCATCAATTTTCATATATTTAATGAATAAAGTCTTTAGAGATTACCTTGACAAATTTGTGGTGGCATTTATTGATGATATTCTGATATACTCCTAGAGAAAGGAGGAACATGAGGAGATTTTAAAAACTGTGTTAAATAATTTGTGAAGTGAGAAGTTGTATTCAAATTACACTAAATGTGAGTTCTGTAAGTATCATTCCTAGGGAATGTTATCACTAGAAAAGGGATATCTGTGGACCATTCCAAGACAAAGGAAATTGAAGAGTGGCCCAGGCTAACTTTTGTAACAGAGATCCGTAGATTTTTGGGTCTAGCAGTGTATTATCGATGATTTTTGAAGAACTTTGCACGATTGTCAAACCCAATGACCAAGATGAAACTGAAGGGGGTAAATTTTGTCTGGACTAAATAATGTGATGTAAGATTCAAGGAGCTAAAGAGAAGGAAAATCACTGCACTTGTACTCACATTACCAAAAAGTGGAGAATGTTTTGTGATATATAGTGATGCTTCAAAGAAAGTCTTGGCTTGTGTACTCATGAAAAATGATAATGTGATAGCATATTCCTCATGGCAGTTGAAGATCCATGAGTTGAACCACCTGACACATGATATAGAGCTGGCGGCCATGATTTTGGCCTTAAAAATCTGGCGACACTACCTTTATGGTGAGAATTTTGATATATACACCGACCACAGGCGCCTATATTATATATTCACACAAAAGGAGATCAACATGTGTCAATGGAGATGGTTAGGGATAATCAAGGATTACGATTTCTCTATTCACTACCATCCTGGAAAGGCTAACAAGGTAGCTGATGCTCCAAGCCGAAAAGATCCTGCTACTCTATCCATGTTATGAATTGGGAAAGACCCTATCTTCTTGAATATGCAAAGGATGGATTTAGAAATCATAAGGGAAAGGGATACATCCTACCTTACCCAAATGATTGTCCAACCATACATCCAAGAGAAGATTAAATAAGCACAAAGGGATGATGTGGAGTTACAAAAGAAGGTCAATGCAGTAATGGAAGGGAAGATGCAATAGTTCCATATCAATGATGATGGTGTGATTTGTTTTGGAACATGGATTTTTGTGCCTTCATCACCTGAGATAAAGAAATATTTATTGGAAAATGCACATAGCTCAAAATTTTCTATCCATCCTGGAAGTACCAAGATGTATCGTGATCTCTGAGAACACTTCTAGTGGGACAACATAAAGAAGGAGATTCTGGAAAATATATCAAGGTGCTTGGTTTGTCAGCAAGTTCAATCAGAGCGACAAAAGTCCAAAGGGATGATGAAACCTTTGCCTATACTCATGTGGAAATGGGATAATGTCACAATGGACATTGTCACAGGTCTCCTGAAGTCTTTGAAGGGAAATAATGCGATATGGGTTGTGGTTGACCGAATCACCAAGACTGCCCTTTTTTCTATTCGGGAAGACCTCTCGCTAGAATAAATTGAAAAAGTATATGTGAAGGATGTGGTGAAACTGCATGACATTCCACTCTCAATTGTCTTTGATCATGATCCAAGGTTCACATCTAAATTTTGGAAGGGTCTTCAACATGATTTGAGTACTGAATTAAATTTCAGCATGACCTATCACCCCCAAAATGATGGCCAAACTAAAAGGACTATTCAGACACTTGATGATATGTTGAGAGCCAGATCTCTGGAATTAAAAGGTGGATGGGATCAGCATATTCCGTTGGTTGAGTTCATAAACAACAATATCTTCCACTCGAGTATTCAGATGGCTCTATATGAAGCTCTGTATGGAAAGCAATGTAGAACTCCAACCTGTTGGGATGAAGTTGGAGAACGAAAGCTACTTAGACTCGATCTTGTGCAAGAGATGACAGAGAAGGTCCAAGTCATACATGAAAACATCAAATCTGCTCAGAGTTGGAAAAATAGCTATGCTGACAGCCGTTGAAGGGACTTGGTGTTCGACTTTGGGATTAAGTCTTCCTTTGAATATCAGCATGGAAGAGAGTCATGCGATTTGGGAAGAAAGGGAAGTGAAGCCCAAGGTACATTGGCCCCTTTGAGATCCTTGAATGCATAGGAGCGGTGGCCTACCGTCTAGCACTCCCACCTAACCTATCTCAAGTACACAATGTATTCCATGTATCCCTCTTGAGAAATTACATACCAGACCCCTCACATGTACTCAATCCAGAGGTGGTACCATTGGAGAATGATCTTTCTTATGATGAACAACCAGTAAATATCTTAGATCATAGAGGAAAATTTCTACGAAATAAGACAATGCACCTGGTCAAAGTGTTATGGAGAAACCAAAAGTTTGAAGAAGCACCATGGGAACTAGAGGAGGCTATGAGGCAAAGTTACCCTCATCTATTCTAATGTGGGAAGTGAATATTTTGAGGGCGAAATTGTATAAGGGGGGAAGAATGTAACGACCCAATGTTTTTCAATGAAAATTACCTTCTCATAAGTATGTCATAAAATCACATGAAAACTCAACATAATGAATTACTAAGTGCTAAGTGACCTATAAACATAAGTTTGACACTTCTGTGTTTGGAATTTCAAAAATCCGGCATACACAATTATAATCAGTAAGTTATTTGGAGTCCGATAAGGGAAACTTAATTTTTGGTGAATAGTAACCTACACTAATTAATAGTGACATACCCTTATGAATAGTGATATACCCTAATTAATAGTAACATCACCTATGATAGTATAAAAATAATATTCATGTTTGAAGTAAAATATACCTGTATTTTAGAATAAGTTAATAAATGTTTTAAAACAGGTTTTTATACTGAATTTTTATTTTATTTAAATAATAAAATAATCATATTTAGAAAATTATTTTTGAAAAATGGAATTCATTTTTGGATTCTACATTTCGGAAAATGGTTAGGGTGAATTTTTTTGATTTCTCTGAAATACTTGAATTTTTGATGAATAGTAAAATACGATAAATTACAATAAATGCTAAATACCTGTTTTACAACATCATAGTTGATGTATGGCTGATGTAATATGATAATATCGAATCATCCTTGATTAGTTTAGTATATTTTATGATAATTATCAATTATTCATAGTCTTGGCCTTAAATAATAAACTAATACTTAAAATAATGGGAAAAACCTCCCCTACCTCACTATAAATACCCCTTCTCCTTAACTCTTTCCCTCACACCTCTCAAGCCTTGTTCCTAGCACAAATTCTAACCAAATATCCTCCCAAGCTCCTTAACCACTTCCAAGGACTACTATTATTACCAGAAGACCAAAATCAAAGGCCTTAAGAGGAATCTCAAAGAGAGGAGATCAAAGGGTAAGGATCCCCTTTCATTTTCAAGTGTTTTGTTTTCAATTTCCTTATTTTCATATACCCTCTTCCACTTACCTTATACAAAAGGCATGAAAGCTCTAGAATATCTTATATTCAAGGTTTTAATCATGTTTATGGAAAAAATTTAAATCATCATGCTACTTATCCTCTCCCTCATGTTCTAAAATTAAAACATCATTTGTGATGTGTTGAATTATCGACATCGTGGATAATGTGTTTTCAATTTATTTTATCATTTATGTTTCTGGTCATGTAACCATTTATTTTATGGTTGAAATATATTATTATATATTTTATATATCCTATTTATGGTTCTGTAATCCTTATACACTCATGATATCAAATAATAATACAAAACAAGTTAATTATGGGTAAAATTGCTAAAATTAATTCAAGCATTTATCCTTAATGTCTTATGTCCAGGTTCTCTTTCACTCCAATTTACCAAATGAATTTCGTAACCATGTAACCTTTTTTATGTTCACTAATGCTAAATAAAATTAATTCTGGATGACCACTTTCATTTTAAATTTTATCCGAACCTAAATACAGGTGAACTGATCATTAAAACCAAGGAAACAAATAGACCCGAATGGGTATAAATGAACTTAAAAAGGTTATAATAAATATTTTACATGTATATAAGGTTTTGTAACTATTTATTAATAAACCTAATTTTACTATTCTTGTCATTAATATCAATTGGTGAACACCAACAGACTTAAGGTAAGGGATCCTCCCCTTTTTACTCTTAATCAAGATTGTACACTATGTTATGCCTTTTTGTGTAATACCAAGTGATGGGGTACATTTATACACCTTCCCCATACTGCCCTAATGTTTTATAAGTGAATAGAAACCCCCTTTTCTCTCACATAAATCCCTCTTAGTTACACCCGATACCATGCCTATAAACCATGATGGATTCTACTCGAACTTCCATTATTCCTTCAGGTTTCTCTATCTTTCTTTTTACCAAAATGTTTTTGTCTTTTCTTTTATATTGAACTCAAAAATTCTGTTTATATGCTCCAAACTCATTTTCTAAGATCCATCTCTCATTCTATTTTGAGTATATTCATTCTTTTATGTGAATCTCTCTTTGATACTTCCCAATAAGCACACTCGTTTTAAAGTAACTTCTTAAAATTTTACCCAATTTCAAGTGAAATCTATCTTCTGTTTTAAGACACCATTATCATTGAAAATTCTGTATTTTTATTATGAAAAACTTCTTGGTTCAATCCTAGTTTTATATAAAATAATGTCTTCCTAACTATTTTAAAATATCTATAGTATTTTACTTAAAACAACACAAATTTTTTTTAATGCTAATGTTTCTAAATTACATTTCTCATATGTTGTAACTTATTCTTGACACCACTTACCATGTTATATGCCTATTTTACCCTATTAACGTCTATTTATTTTCTAATTCTTTCCATACATGGAAAATTTCATGATGCTCCCTTTGGTTATGATCGATGTCATGATTGTGGTACCCAATTCTTTTCATGGGTACCCTTATGTTTATGTATGGTTGATTATGTATGATTGTATATGTGGTAAAAATATTTATGTGGAAAGAATATTTATGAATATGTTGATATGGGTGTGCCCAGATAGCTCTCCAATGCATTGGGTAAGGTTAAGTCTCATGATATGTAATGTGAAATGGGATTAGAGGTTAGCCTTGACCCGTACTGAAATGGGAAACGGGATTGGCGGTTTGCCTTGACCTGTACTGAAGAAATTTTTTATAACTCTTCCACATTTATATGATTCTATGATGATCCCACACTTATATTAAATTATTTTATAATCTACATGATTTTGATATCATTATGTCATGCCTCCTAACTCATGTGCTTAAGATGTAGCCTTATGTTCATTCCCTTACTGGGATTTTTAGCTCATCCATTTGTTCATGTGTTCCTCAGGGTACCCTATGCAGATGTAAGGGCTCAAAGGAAGTTAAAATCTCTTTATTGAGAATAAATTATGATTTTTTTTACCCCATGTTTTAATTTATATGTACCTAGTCTTCCAAGATAGTAGACCTAACAATCATTGGCTTGTACTCTAATGATTAATTATGTTTAAAATCATGAAATGTTATATGTAAAAGGCTCGAGTCACTATATGTCTAGTGAGGGGATTAGACTAACTTCCATAGTTTTTGTGAGGCATATGATTTAAATTGAATAGAATTTTTTATATTAATTACATGATTTCCATGGTAACATGAATGGTATGGACTGATGATTACAGTGGTGTTGACCTCCTAGACTAAGGTGCCATGGATCATCTGGTTGGGCTTGACCAATATTTTCATGGGGTTATGATAATCACTAGGATGAGGCAATGATGTCATTAGGATGATGTTATAACACATGTTATTTTATAAAGTGATGGACATCATGATTGAGTGACATGGTCATAGGGAAATGAGGTGATTGATGATGTGGCATTGGTTTTCTGGTGATTTATTCTCACAATTTGTTGGATGACATGAAATTTTATTTGTGTGCACATAGATAAGACTCAGTTGAGGTGGTATTAAAAACATGTTGTGTGTAGAGGCCCACATAGACTCTGAGGATTTGACAATGGTATTAACCTTTGGAAATTATTTGGGTTCTCATTGTTGAAAACCACGTGGATGGTGATGGACCATCGTTCAATGGTGTTGAGATGATTGGTTCGAGTCTAAGTCTCATCATGATACATTAGGATGAGGTAGAGGGACACTGGGAGGATGGATATCTCATTCCTTGGGACATCGGCTATAGATATGACAATAGTTATTTATTAAAGGATATATATCATAATTTCTACAAACATCTGATTATTAGGTTGATAGGTACACTTTGAGAAGAGGTCTGTGGGACCTGGATCTTATTCTGTAGGAATTATATATAGACATTAGGAATTTGATGGTTGGTATGAGGTATTTGGTGGCATGATTATATGTTGAACCTGAGGGTTCACCAAGTTAGATATTCATTAGGGGATTCCTTGGGATTTAATATGTGGATCCTCGCCACAAAATTTTTATACATGCAGCCCCATGTTGAATTCTGTATATATAATTGCAGTCATTTCATTAGAGATATCAACACTGGAAGAAGAATACCAAACTCTCACTTATGGATGTTGAGTGAAATTGGGGTGGGTATACAATTATATGGGTGTGATTTTTTTCATTTTATTTATTTTTATAATACACCTATATAATCATAGATATAATAAAGGCTCATGTTAGTGGTGGATTATTGAGATATATTCTCACACCATGCATGAGACATTCAAGAGGCATGTAGACTTTATGCCCATGAGATTAGGTAATGGATTAGGCTCAAGAGATAGGCCCTAAAAATTGATGGTGTACCTTCCTAATGGATGGATGGAAGGGTACCATAATGATTCCTGAATAAACTATTTTTTCTTTATGTTCATCATTCTTTTTACATGTATGTAATGATGGTCAGCTACACGAAAATTTGTTTTTCTATTTCAATGTTTTACTAGTTGTGGCATGTGTCATCCAAAAATGGTTTTTCTATTCTGCTGATATTTCTTTATGCTTCTTCAAAATTATGTAATTATTTATATGTTTTATTGTCCTTATATTAAAAAAATTATGTATACAACATTATAATTATGACCACATAAGGTTAGAGTCCCTCCACTATCACTTATTTACACCGTCGCTTCTAGTTGGAATCCTTGGGTGTATGAGGAGGTGAGCCTAAGGCCTAGTAGAAAAATGAACTAGAGAACATTTAAAAGTGAAATCCATGTAGGGGTTCTAAAAATGATATCAGTGTGGTTTCTTGTTGGTGTTGTCTGGAAGCATCAAAAGACCAATCTATTAAATGGTAACCAATTTCTATAGGTTACGAATGATATCAAATAATTACTTTTCATTTGTTCTTAATATTTAGGCTATGATAGAAGAGAGACTAGGATATGGTTGGATTTGGGTATAGATCTTGTGTTTGGGTGCTTTTATCCCCATTCAATGGGGACATAATAAGTTTCCAGGGCTGGGAAATTGGTCTTCTTCTTTTCTCTTTTATAATTGATTTCATTTACACCTCAAGTGATTCACTTTCATATGATTTTATTTGTTACGTGACATTTTACCCATAGAAAAATATCAAAAGTAAGGATTGATTTCACATAATGATAGGCACATAGGCTCATATGATGTTTAGAGAATGAACCCTATAAATCTTGGAGATATTGTCTACTATCAGGCATGATTACAGGGAATCAAATCTCAGAGGACCTAAGAGTTTATTATTCATGGTAAATAAAATAAAAAATGAGTCTTGTATTACAAAAAAGTTTACTAATTATAACATTTTTTTATTCTAAGGACAACTTTATTACATCTAAAATATCGTTTCATATCTTTCTTAGTATACTTACTCGATTATTGGGGAAATGAAACAAAATAACGGTGAGTTCAAATTCTCAGTAAGGGTATAGTATAGTGGAATTAACAATGGATCAATGAGAATAATCAACATCACAAGGTAATAACTGAAGTCACATTTTATGTAATCAATAAAATAAATTAATAAATAATATGGAAATGTAATAATTGATATCACATTCCATTAAAATAACTAGATAAGGAAAAATCAATATGGAACGGTAAGAAACTAAAGCACATGAAATTTAATCAATGATCTGGACATGAAATTTATCCATACACATGTTGAAGAAAAATATCATGGATGAATAATAACTGAAACTAAATGATGGAAATTACTATTTATTGGATTCCATTTTTCCTATGAACATGGAACCATTACTGTCAAGAGCATTCATAAGACTATTTATCATGTCAGATAAAAACCCATCTATGGGAGCTGGAAACCTAACTCATCCCACGAGACTAATGATGCATCGGGGGGATATCTATAACTAGTCCTCACCCAGGTCGTACCTTTCTAAATCATTCCTCATATATGGAATAATTGATTCAACAATGCGCTTTATCAAATATCTATATGTAGTAGAAGATACAAATTTATCAATATTTCAATAAATAATCAAATAAAATTCCAAGTAAACACCATATGATAGTATTATATAGTTTAGGAAATAAACACATCAATGATAAATGATATGGATAATTAGGGGAAATTCATTGTTCAATTATCATAGTAAATTGAATATTTTAATGTGTGTAGAAAGGGAATAAAGGACGTGAATGTTAATACTATACTTATAGAAATATGTCATAATCCCTTCTAGGGAAGAATAAGAATGGTATAAAAACAAAATATCCCAAGAGGCCTAAAAATAAAGGGTTTTTTCATTGATGAAATTGAAGAATATCATTAAAAACATTCTTAAGGAAAATATCCTTTATTTTGAAAAACCTTTTCAAAAACCTTTTCTTTGAGATTAACTTTTAAAAACATTAAAAATATTATAAAGGGTGAAATTAAAATTGGTAAACAATTTATAAAAGGATTAAAATATTTTTGAAACCATTTTCTAAATCATTGTTTTAGAAGAAGATAGGTTCTCCGACTGAAGAATGAACTAATGTCATGTTTTCCTAAAACACATTTTTTAAAATAGTAGGAGTACCAAAGAATAAAAAATGGTACTATTAATTTAAAAAGGTTGTTAATAATGAGAGGAGAATAAAATTAAAGGGTTTACTAAATAATGATGAAAAAATTAATTTTATGGAGATTCATGTAAAAATCCCAAACAAATTGAGATTGTAAGGTAAACCCTAGAAATGATCATAACATTGTTGTGAAACTCATCCAATGAATAGATTATGTGTGTAAAATATTAATCCATATAGAATAAGTGAAAATAAAAAAAATAAATAGTGAAAATTGATTAGACACACAATATTATAATATTAACTATAGTAAGTAAGTATTATATCCTAATAAAAATGAATCATTTTAGGAAATTTTATTCCACTGGGAAACTTTTAACTCAAATCCCCTTAAAATTAATATTTAAAATTGAAACTCAAAATACCATGAAGAATGAATGAATCGGGATTTTAAAAGGAAAAGTGGAATTATATAAATAATATATAATAAATTAGGTTCCAAATAATAAATTTATTATTTTAAGAGAATGTTAACATTAAAAAATGAAGTGAGATTATAAAGATAGTCATTAAGAACATTATTTAGTGAAATAATCTTTAAAAATTCCAAAGTGTCTCATACCAATTTAAAAAATTTGAATCATAATACTCATAATGGAATGAAATAAAATGAAACATATAATATTATTAGAATAATTAGATTCATGATATAAAATTTAAATGTATGTATATTCACCATATTAAAAAACTAGGTGAAAAACAATGAAATAGTCTTTATTGAATATAAATTGAGAAAAAATCCCTTACCTTGTGTTTCCTTTTTAGTGAATATCCTTTAAATTTTGGTATAAGGGTTTTAAAAATGTTAATATCTTATTCAAGAACCATATTAATATTTATGATATAATGTATTATTTTCTTATAATATCTTATTACTCATTCGTTAAAAATATTTCTTTATTTTCACTATTTTAGGTGTTAATTGTCTAGTGTTTCTATTATGTCTTTACTTTTTTACTTATTGTTATTATTTTATCGATCTTGGTTTCATCACCTCTAGAATTTAAACCATGGTATTGTTATCATATATATCTATTATATATTTATTTTTAATAATTCATAACATTTATAGATAATAAATGAAATGTATCGTTCATGGAGAGGGTAAGTCGTATGTACTCATGAACACTACATTCATTTCTTTATCATATTAAAATAATGGAAATGATGTTATCATATTTACAAAAAATTGAGTGTATAATGGTATGTGTCATAAAAGAATTTTATAAGTATAAATACATTATATATATCATATATAACAAATATAAATTTATTGTTCATCATAATTTGAACCATAATAGTTGGTATAGGAAAAATGAACAACTTCGTTTCGTGTGGGGTAGTTCGCCATGCTCAAAAATAGTAAGTTCGTTACCTATTAGATGAAAGTTTGGGTAAGTGTCTGTTTAACGCTAAACAAAAAAACAACTCAATATATTTTTGAAACTAATGTTTTTATATAATTTTTAATAAGGATACATGAGTCGGTAGAGAATGGAAATAAAACTAAAGAGCTCACAGGAGGTAGTCACCTCTTATTTGGGTAAAAACTATTGGTTTGTGCCAAAGGGAATCTAAGGATGAATTTATGAACAAGGATTAAATTATAGGATGAGGGGAGGTATTTTTAGGATGTATTTTTAGAGATCTTTTTCAATCAAATGTGGTTTTATAGGTCTGAGGAAGTGGGAGGTTTGAGTACCTTTTTATAGATGATGATGAGTGATACTCTAGTAAATTTGGGAAAGGGAAATTACACCCATGTTTTTACAATTGAATGTGGATAACATAATTAAAAAACAAAGATATATGGGATAATAGGGTAAAATAAAGGCCATATAATGGAATTTTGAAAATTTTATAGGTCGTTTTGTCCCTTAATTTTAAAGTTTAGTCCGTTGTTAAGGTTAATTTCACCTTAATCATTGTATGTAATTTTAATCAAATTAACTAATATTTTTGGACAAAAACTAAGTGGTGATTATTAGGAATTAAAATATTTTATTATTTCAAATATGGAATCCATTTTTCAAAATTCCAATCACTTAAGTGGAAAGTAATTTAAAATTAATCCCGCAGACGAGACGATAATGTGGGTTTTTAAGGTTAAAACGTCCAAAAGTTTTCAGTGTTATAATATCAAATTTCAAATTAATATTCATTACAATGAACTATATTGGATGAATTGATAAATATTTATCTAGTTAAACCATTAAACCTATTTAATATATAATTTAACATGGAAAATAAAAACATGAAAAATAAATTTTGAATCAAAATTCAATAATTTTCACGATTCATTAAAAAATGAAATATTTTAGAAAAAATATAAAAAATTAACCATCACCTATTTTTTATTTCAATTTCAAATAATAATTTTATTTTTTCAGAAAAAATCCATTAAAGTGATAAAAATTGCTTTTAAAATAGGTTCTCTATTAAAAGATGAAAAAATGGATTAATAAAATTATAGGTTTTTATTTGTGATATTGTGTTTATTCCTATCACGTATCTATAAAAATATATTTTATGAATATAAAATATATTTTAATTAATATATATTATTTACCTTACATTCATATCACTCACTAATGGTAATTAATTTAAATTATTAGGGTAAAATAACTTTGTTAGAAGAAAAATATTTTTTTATGTACAGGTGGTTCTTATATTTGATTCTAATAAATTAGTAACCAATGTATTCATTTTATATTTGTGTAAACACTATATTTTAATATGTTATTTAATAATATTCCTAATTTTTAATTTAATGGATTCGTTATATATTATTATATTAAATAATAATACATTGATAATACATTTTTGTTCAGTAAAATCAATCTTGAGGGTAATATAATCTTTCAAAGAAATTATTTATTGCATGAAACATATACTACCACGGTGTTTCATTCATTTCAAGATATACAATATATTTAATTTATTTAATGTAATAAATATATTATAAATTCTTATAATATTTTATTCCTTTGTGTGGTTGGTGTTGTGTGTCATGAACACTATTGAATAAAATGTTCCTACATTATATTTTCGAGGCATTACATTCTTCCCACCTTAATTAAACTGCATCTTCATAATTTAAACTCATTCTTGGGGATATATTTTTTGGTATTTCCTATGTTTTAAATCCAAAATCATTATAAGGTTCATAATAAATCTTCTAGAAAAGATATTATGTGATGTGAAAGGGTCATATGGAATAACATATAACATGGTCTCAAAGTAGGATACCATTAGTGGTAAGTAGAGATAAATTCTTGTATGAAAAGTGTAAATAACATTAGGATGTTATTAAGGTCATAAATGAAAAATAATTTAATGATCAGTGTAATTTTGAGTGCCTCTAATCTAGAAATCCATGATTATATTTAAGACCATCAATTCCATGAAAACTAAAGTATTATGACAACATTTTCTTAAGATCATTTTTCTCATGTTGGTAAATTCCTTTACAGCCTATGAATATAAATAAATTTAAATAATTGATTCATTTTAATTTTATATGAACAATTCCATATTTTGGTTGTTCTTTAATAAAATTCTAATTCATCTCCTACTTCTAGAAATAGATATCCAAAAATTAACTTCTATCCCTAAAGCACTAAAATTAACATTTAATGAATCTTAAGGCCCATAAAAGAGTGAAACGTCTTCACATTTGTCTTTAACTATTATCGAAAGCTAATATTTTTAATAGATTAATATACAAATAGAAAATGTGATACTTCTAGTTCATCATTAATATTTATTTGTCAATTTGTTTAACTAAGACAATGACATATTAACCAAAACATTACGTAGGTCAGTGGTTGGTGTGAAAAACTTATTGTACTTTTATCATGGGTTTAAGTCTCTAGGACTTCCTAGAATTTCCTGGTTGTCACCTGCTATACTGGTTATCCTTTTCTAAAAAAAATTAATATAACTTAAGAATAAAATATGATAAAAATCCATGAATTGTGGTTAATCACTAAAAAATCTTTTAACTAAGGTCTTCAATACAACTTAAATACAACTTTAATAAATAAATACTTTATCATTTTTATTTCATCATAGGTACTTCCTTTCTCTAAGGATTAAAATAGTTCATTCAAGGTCACTATCTATTAAAATCCTTCAAAATGGTTTGTAAATAAAATGTCAATTATTCCAACTGTATCCCCTGAGAGTGTCAAACCAAGTGTGCAGTAATGCTTATTACCACGTACTAGGTTGCATTGAGTTAGTCCTGGTTAATCTTGTTAGATTTATTAATCCTTGGTACATTTGTGCCAGAATCACATCCACTTGTAGTATCCAAATAAGGATTTATTATTAGTAATACTCGCATAATCTCTAATTTACCAAAATTATACAGTGTTATTATATGCTCATCCTCAAATTCTTCCATATGATTATGTTATGTAATCTATATTTTCCTAAATCTAGATCCTAAGTTTTCAACTAAACATCATTTAATCCTAAATGTAGCGACCTAACCTCATAAATCTTGGATCCAGTGTCTACAACCATTACGTTGACATGATTACAAGGAATCAAATCCTGAAGGAGCAAATAGTTTAATATTCTTGGTAAACTATATACACACATAAGTCTTGTATTAAAAATAAATAAACTAATTGAAACATAGTTCTCTCTTTAAAAGATAACTTTATTCCATCTAGTGTATCCTTGTATATATTACGTAGTATACTTCTTGGATTACTGGGGAAAGGAAACAAATAAGGGTGAGCTAAAATGCTTATTAAGGGTAATGTATAAAAGATAAAATATTGAATCAATGAGAATAATCAATACAGTAAGGTAATAACTAAATTCACTTTCCATTTAATCAATATACTGAATGAATAAACAATATGTAAAGGTAAAAACTGTAACCTCATTCCATTCAAAAAACTAGATAAGGTAAAAATAAATATGTTAATATAAGAAAATGAAACACATTACATTTAATCAAAGAACTAAAAATGAAATATATCCAAATATTTTTCGATAGAAAATATCAAGGATGAATAATGAATGAAACTCAATGATGGAAATGTTTAATAATTTTTTTACATGTTTCCTAGGTACACAGAACCATTACCATCAACACCTCTCACAATATAATTTAATATATTATGTAAAAACCAATATATGGTGGCTAGCCAACTGAATATTCCCAAGAGAATAATAATTCAATGAGGGGAGATCTATAACTGATCCCCACCTATGATGTACCTATCAAAATAATTCCCCTTATATCAAATAATACATTTATTAATGTGTCCTATAAAATTCATGTATAGAGTAGAAGATATGAAGTTATCGGTATTTTTTTTCAAATAATCAAATAAAATTCAAAATAAACACTATATGAAATATTTTTTTTGATTTAGGAAATGGAAATATACATGATATATGATATTGATAATAATGGGAAACATAATGTTCAATGATCATATGAAATTGAATATTTCCAAGTGAGTAACAAAGGAATCAAGGATGTGAACGTCAAATCTATCCTTGAAAAAATCAATCATAAACCATCCAAGAGAAGAATAAATATTCTATCAATGATAAATAACTCAAGTGTAGTAAAAAATATATGTTTTTTTCTATTAATAAATATAATAATAACTTTAAAAACATTTGTGAGGAAAATATCCTTTGTTTTGAAAAACTATTTGGAAAACCTATTCTCTCAAAATCACTTTTAAAAACATAGAACATGTTGTAAAAGGGTTAAAATTAATTTTATAAATAATTTTAAAAAGTTTTAACAATTTTTTAAAACATTATATACAACATGGTTTTTAGGATAAAAGAGTTTCTCTGACTAAAGGGAGAATCAAAGTCAGTTTTTCCTAAAAAATCTAAAACAATTTGAGTACTAGTTAGTGAAAAATAAAACTAATGATTGAAAAGGTCACGAGTTACCATAGAAGAATAAATTGAAATGATTTATTGGAAAATGATGAAATAATTTCCTTTGATTTAAAATCATATGTAAACTATCCCAAACAAAATGAGATTATAAGGTAAACCATTGAAAAACCATAAATTTGATGTGGAACTCAACCAATGAATATATAATCAGTTTTAAATGAGAATCCAAATAAAATAAGTGGAAACAAAAAAACTAAAGTGAAAAGTGATTACATACATAATAATATAATATTAATTACAACTAGGAAGTATTATAACCCAATGAAAAGGAATCGGGTTATGAAATTGTCTTCTACTTGGTAACTTTTAACTCAAATCCCCTTTGAAGGAATATTTAAAAATTAAACTCAAAATACCATAAAGAATGAATGAATCATGATATTACAAGTAAAATTGGTTTTATGTGCACTATATATAAGAAATTAGGTAAAAAAATAAAGTTATTATTTCAAGATAATGTTAATAATCACAAAGGAAGTGGGATTTTAAAGATAATCATTAAGAACACTATTGAGTAAAATAATATTTAAACATTCCAAAGTGTCCCATGCCACTTTGAAACATTTGAATCATAATACCCATGAAGTAATTACATTAAAATGAAACTTATAATATCCTGATAATTATTATATTCATGATATAACATATCAAAGTGAATTATATACACCATTTAAGGAAACTAGGTGTATAACTACAAATAAGTCTCAATGGAATGTAAATTCAGACAAAAAACCCTTACCTTATGTTTTTGTTTTGAGGGAACACCCTTAAAATTCCTATATAAGGGTTTTAAAAATATTTAATAACTTATTATAGAACCTTATTAATATTTAATATGTCATATATGATCTTCATATAATATCTTATTATACATTTGTTAATAATCATTTATTACTTTTACAATTTCGGGTGTTAAATGTCTAGTTTGTCTAGTATGTTATCTCTTATTTATTATATTTATTCATACATTGATCATGGTTTCATCATATACATAAACAAATATATGGTTTTATTATCATATGTATCCATTATATATGTATTTATAATAATTAATAACATTTGGAGATAAGAAATGAAATATACCATTCATGGAGACGGTAACACATACGTATGAATGAATTCAAAATTCATTTATTTTTTGAGTTAGAAGAATGAAAATAAAATTATATATTTGTATATTAAAATTTTATTATCATATATATGTCATATATTTTATAGATTTTTTTATAACCATATTTTATACATTCTATGCATTGTGTGAACTAGTCATATAGCTTTGATGGGTAGTGGTCCACACTTCTGCAAACAAAGTTATCATATTTAAAAAAATTGGAGTGTTTCAAGGTATATGTTATAAAATAATTAAATAAGTATAATGAAATTATATATATTATGTATAAAATATATAAATAGAGTGTACATCATAATTCTCAACCATAATAGGTGGTAAAGGAAAAACGAACAACTTCATTTTGTGAGGTGGTAGTTCACCGTACAAAAAATGGTAAGTATATTTCCCATTATATGGATGTGTGTGTAAGTGTAGTTCTAACCCATAACATAAAAAATATAAATATATTTATTATATTGGTTTCATTATATAGGCATGGAATAAATACATTGGATGGGGTGGAAAATGGAAATTAATCTAAAGAACTTGAGGGAGGAGGTTACCTCTTATTCATGTAACACCTTTTGGTTTTCACCAAAGGGCTTCCATGGATGGATTCATGACCAAGGTGTGCCTTATAGGATTATTGGAGAGATTATTAGGGTATTTTGTTTTAGATCTTGGTCGAGCCAAAGTGTGTTGAGATGTGTGAGGATGTGTGAGGCTTGAGTTGTTTTTTATAGTGGAGGAGGAGTGGCCCTCTTATAAATTTTGGAAAAGATAATTCCAAAAAAAATGTTTCCATTGAAATTAAGTTCCATAATGGAAAAAGTTAGATAAAACGGATTATAGGGCCAATATATGTCCATACAATGGCTTTTGGACAAGTGTATATGTCATTTTGGCCCTTTAGTTTAAGGTTTAGTCCCTTATTAAGATAAATTTCATCATAATCATTGTAATTAATTATAATTACTCTCACAAGTATTTTTGGAAATAAAATAAATTTTACACATGATAAATTATAATAATTATTATTATTACAAATATGTAATACATTATTCCAAATTAAAATCACCTGTGTGGAATAAGTTAATCTAAATTTAATCCCACAGATGAGATGACAATTCAGGGGTTTAAAGTAAAAACATCCAAAAGTTTTCTAAGTTTTTATATCCAATTTAAAACTAAATTTGATTTAAATAACCTATATTTTTTTAATTGATACCAATATATATGTAATTAAACTTTAAACCCAGTTTAAAATGTAATTTATTATTATAAATAAATTATATGAAAATGAAGTTTTGAATTGAAATTCAATTTTCAATATTCATTAAAAAAATTAAATATTTTAGAAAAATATAAAACTTTCACCCTAACATAATTTTTATGTTTTTTATTAAAATATTTGATGTTTATTTTGACATATAAAATCCAAAAAAGTGATAGTAATTGGATTTAAAATAGGTTCTCCACTAAAAGGCCATAAAAGAACCTTAATAAAAATACAGTTTTTTGTGTAATATTTTGTTTATTCATATCTTATAAATATTAAATACATTGGATGAATATAAAAATATTTTATTGAATATACTATATATATATAACATTACTATCACTCACCAATTCTAATTAATTTAATTTATTTGGGTAAAACAGCTTTGTGAGAATAAAAATAGTTTCCATAAAAATATTCCCATCATATTCAATTGGTTCTTATATGTAATTTTAATTAATTTCTAATAAATGTATTAAAATTATATTTTTGAAGACCACATATTTTAATATTTTATCTAACACTATTCAAAACCACTAATTTAACTACTAGGAAATATCTTATTATATTAAATAATGATACATTAATAATATATTGTTTTTTGTAAAACATGGTATTCTCTGTAATATATGTCTTTAGAAACATTCGTTGTTGTAAGTGACATATTCTAACATGGTTTCTCTTTCATTTCATGATATAAAATATATTTAATTTATTTTAAATATTATATATATTATAAATTTTTGGGATATTTTATTCCTTTACGCGCTTGGTGTTTCATGTCCTGTACACTATAAAATTGAATGTTACTACATTAGATTTTTAGGGTGTTACATGATGTATTTTCATTGAGATTGTAATTGGTAACATTGATTTTTCTAATATGGGGTTGGATATTTAAAGTTTTTGGAAATAAGAAAAATTGTGTTTCATATTTAGCCTCCAATGGTGGAATTCTACTCAGTCAACTCCAGAATGTTTTTCAATGATATATGTGTGTGACTTTATATTCAAGTGAAATTTATATATATTTGTATGTGTGTGTGTGTGTGTGTGCCAGACCCTGATAATGGTATGTAGGTAGGATAGTCGGGGATGAGTTGTTTATTGTTTTAATAAGGAATTTAAACAGTGTTTTCCTATACAGCCTCTTTTGTGGCATTATACTCAGCCTCCTAGGATTAATATACATTTCATGTGATGTATAACCCTATTATGGGATGGAAATGGGATATGAGGATAGAATATATCTGATTCCTAACTTTTATGTGGGTATGCAGGGGGCATGAGGCCAAATGATAATTGACACTAGATGTTGATATGGGTAGGCGAGGGTACATGAGCCCAAATGTCATGTGATAGAGTAAAGTAAGGGATTATAAGGGTGGTGATATTTGTTTCACATTACATATATCCTTAGATGTGATATATATTTAGATAATTTTATGATTTTTTACCATTGTATTGGTATTCAATGTGGTACCACTTAGATGACATCCAGTGGAGTGTCAGGAGGGCAGTGACCTGGTGTTTCATGAGCGTTCATGGGATACGGCCTAGAGGGTTGGTTTGAGGCCTTGAACAATCAAGATGAGGACCAGTATTTCTAAGATTATAATGATCCATAGGTTTAGGATTTGGTATAGTCAAGATAGTGGTAGATATCAGAAATTGGGCCATGTATTTACAAGAATCTCTAAGTGAGTTTGGTTTGTGTAATATAACAGGCCGACAAGGGAGAATAGGGAGTTGAACCATAAATGGAATTCCTTACTCATGAGTTCCAGTATCAGAACGCACCTCTATTTTAGGGTATGGTTAAAAAAAGTGTCATAAAACATGATTGATGTGGCCCAAACCATCTTTGACCAGCTCGAGATGCCCCCAAGTTAGAGAGTGAATCCAGTAATGTACATTATCAAAGGATTAGAGAAACACTGGTGGGATATACTGGTTTAGGTGGGAATGACCAGGAATTATTTTGAGGCTAGGTTATTTGATCACTTCTTTTCAAATATGTTGAGGTAGTACTGAGAAAATAAGTTCATGAATCGTCACCAGGGGGATACTTCATCCATGGATCATGTTAAAAGTTTCACTAAAATATCATGTTTTCAACCAGTTATGAATGGTGATGAAATTACATTGGTGAGTTTATTTTTGGATTTATTACAAAATTCAATCAAGCTATAGGTGAATAACTTTAGTCTGACATCCTTTTTAGAGGTTTTAAACTAGGATTTGAATGCCAATGGTAACTTAATAGACCAATTATATTTGATCCAGGTGATATTGTCAGGTGATTTTAGTGATGATTTTTTTGGTAGTATGAAGTTGGTATGTGAGGAATCTTACTAGGAAATCAAGGCCTAAAATTCAAGAAACTCATCAAGGGGTGGTTCTTTATGATTATCCTTCTAGTGTGTGATTCGATGACTTGTTCAAACCTAGTGTGATCGAAAATTGAAAGAGTGTTGGGTGTGAGACCATATATGGAATCTAGATATGTTCAATAGGAATACTTCTTAGATGACTGGGATCCAGGTAATGAGGTAGATTCATGGATTTGAGATCAAATTGGGAGAAGTTCCAGGAACTAGTGGTTAGGATTCTACTACACACTAATGTCATGGAGGAAAAAGTGGGACCCAACTATGAGTTCAGTGACTAATAGCAGGTGTAGTTCCACATAGAGTCCAGGCCTTGGTAAGTCATGATATAGAAAAGGTGCATGAATATGAGCTTCCAATTGTAGATTTGAACAGGTAGAAAATGATGGTTAGATGTATTTCATGATTACATGCAAGACCATGTTTCTTTTTATTTTGGTATTTGGTCAATTTTATTGAATGAGGCGCATGTGTATCATTTTTAGACTAGAAAAACACTTGTAAGTAGATTGAAATTGATAATTATTCATGATATATATATATATATATGAGTTTAATAGGAATCAAGGAACCGATGTGATGCATGTTATGTATAAGCTGTGTGTCATATGGACTTCTTTTGAGTATCTGTTGAGGTGCTGATACTATTCAATATCTGATATGATGTGGGAAGTTATTGGTATCAGATATGAAATGGGAATTATTTTAGAACATTATGATGTTCTTTAATGATGATGTTTTATTAGAGGAATTTAGATTTTTGGGATTTCTAGTGGAACATTAGATGTTTTTTTAATTTAGGATGTGACCATGTAGATAACTCTTAAGGTGGGGAGCACCTTTCGGGGAGGTTACCTATGAGTAACATGGGTATATTGGATTAATATAAATTAGATGTATTTTTTGGTACCATCTCTAGATAAATCTTGATAGATCATGGATGATCTATGTTAATCTTTGGAGATTATAACATCCTGGGTTTCTTAGCAGGTTCACATATCCACAACCAGTTTGGATTTTCGTGTTTGGTGAGAAGGAAAATATTATTATTGATATTCAGAACATATTTTTTAGGGTTTCCTGTACCTGAGGGATTTTTCTATAAATTCTTTATTTATTAGAAAGTAAAATAGGGTTTTAGGGGATTTTGGGGTGTGTTGAAGCCCAAAAACTTGGCTTTTCAAAATCATAGACTGAGGTGAATGGTTTGAAAAAACCATGTGGCCTTCTAGGAGTAATTATGTGGCCTAATAATAGCACATGGAACATTTTTTCAAGCCATGCAGGTAGGGGTGCATATTCATGCAAGTAGATTTTATGTTTTTAATAGAGCTCTTTTGTACGGTTTATGCATGGTTTTGAAAACCATGGGCCTAGCCCATGCTAGTGAACTGCACAAATAGTGAGTCCTACACAGTTGGAATATGATTATCAAACATGTGTGGCCAAAAAATTTGGGCAATTTGGGTAATTTGGGTTAGGGGATTGGACCATATTTGGTATTTTAGGTTGGGAATTTTATTTTAATTAAATTGAATTGTTTAAATTGATTTATTGAGTTCAATGGGAATGTGATGAGCATAGATTGAGGATTGTGTTGATCAGACCACATGGATTATTGTGACGAGTCTTGTCAGGTTCTAATTTTCATGGATTTTCATGTGGTGATGATGATCACCATGTTGAGGTGACACAATCATCATTTGGAGGTGACGAGGTTGTCAGGACGAGGGAATACCCCATGTGACTTGAGATGGTGATGAACATCAATATTTTGTGACATGGTCCTAGGGGAACGAGGTTTTATATGATGTAATATAGGTATTTTTGTGATTTCTTCTCACTGTTTGTTTGACGGTGCATAATTGGAATCATGTGCACACAGATATGACTCAGTTGAGGTGGTGTTGACCACTGATTATGGGTGGATACCCTCATATACTATGAATATTAGGTGATGGTGTTAACCATCTAACATTTTAGGGGTTTTTCACCTTAGAAATACATGTGGATGGTGATGGACCATCTGTTGATGGTATTGAGACCATTAGTTGGGGGATGATGATCACTATGACACTTGAGGCTAAGGTGTCAAGACTTTGGGAGGATGGATACTTGTTCCTCAGGATGCCAGCTTTTGAGTCGAAAGTGACTAGCTAATGGGGGAAAGATACTATAACATCCCAAAATTTGGATCTCTCTCACGTTGATAGAAATAGATTGTTATAAGACGTCAAGTGAAACTACTCGTATGCCATATACTAAAAACTCACAGTTGGGGTGTTATCCGTATTGTGGGGAGACTATACCATATGGTATTGAGTTATAATATAATAGAAATAACTATTATAAATTCATATCCAATTAATGAAAACATTTAATAAACAAAATATTATACACTTGTGAAAAATAATAAAAACATAAAATAATAAAATTATTCTGAATAATGTAATTGTAGGCTAAAATGTAATTACATTTTTTTCTAGAAGTGATAAAAATAAAATGTTTTGAAACTCAATATAAAAAAATTCATTTTCTAGGACCCCATGTTGGTCCCTTATATAGACTCATGCCCATCCAGTAAGAAAATAATCAACTGCAATGTCCCTTTCCATTGTTCACTCCTATATCGATGTAATATTCTCGGTTACCTAATGGAGGACCATGTAGGGTGTCAGTAAAACTCATTAGGTCAAAACCACTATGTCTAAACATAACCAATATGAATATAAGTGTATGAAATAATGTGATAAACATGAGTAATAATTAATCAACTAATAAAATATATAAATCAATATGCTTCAGAACCATTTTGGATTTTCTCTGATCTTGTAGTAAATTTCTTCCAACCAACAAAGATATAACCATAGAAAAAGTACAGAAATCTGGGATGAGATTGATGTATATGAACTTTAGAATGGAAATGGATAGATCCCACTCAATGTAATAATTACAGTATGGTAACGATAATATCCCACTCATTATAATCATTGCACCATTGTATAAGGAAAACCGGGATGAATAAAATATTATAATTATTGAACGGTACTAGGAATAGCTTGATCGATATAATAATTATAGCTTTTGACTTGGAAAATACCACAAAATATAATCATTACAACATGGGACTGGGCATAGACTACTCAATATAATCATTATATCATGATAACATAATAATTCATAATAGTATGTATATTACATTATCACATCATACGTCTCAATAGTTAATTATGAAAATTACTATTTATCTTCCAATTATACTTTTATTTTTCCTAATTATAAATAGACATGTCAATAAGAAATAATATATTTCCAATAGATTATATATCATTAAATCACATAATGTCTCATTTCATGAAAACCAAATTTTAATCCATTAGATAAATCATTATTAATCAAGGGTTTTCCACAAAAAACAGGTAGCCTAAATCTATATCATAATTAATTGAATCAAAAGGGATCTAACCCATATTTTAATCCATGATTTATCATTAAGAAATTAAAAGTTAATTAGATGTTAGGTTATATTTGAATGATAAAAAAATTGTATATAATTTTCAATTAAATGGACTATAGGGTTATGTTTCATACCCCTACCTTTAAATGACTATTAACACATCTCTTCCAATGGTAATCATAAAAAAAGAAGATGGTGTAGAAGATATAAATAAGAACATAGATCAACCTAGGTCAAGGTAAAAAACCCCAAAACAAACCTATATTCAAAATATTACACGAAAAAGATTGGATAACAATGAAATAGAAGAGAAAACCAATGAAAATATATTATAAGGGATTAGATGCATGATATGGATACCTGAAATGATGGGAGAGACTCTAAAATCTCATAGAGTTCATCCTATAATGATTGGAGAATGTTGTATGTGTTGGAATAAAATACAACCATATAGTCATCCCACATAAAACTGCAACTCATGATAAATACATGACATGTCATCCATTTACAAGTCATATACTTATATTTAAGAAGATACATAAAAAACCCATCACATCTGATTAATTTTTCTCTTAGTTCAAATTTTTTCTGATGTGAATGGTTTACACAATGTGTAACTGCATCACACCCTACACCAATTCATAAAAAATCCCTCGAAGTAGTTAAATATCATCTAACATATACACATTTATTAAATTCTCTACAAACAATTTTCTTCTAGTTTCTAAAAAAGGGGTCCAAACCTACTCCTAAACCTTAAAATGAATGAAAACCATTTGTTAACTGATTTAAAAAGTGTATACCTATACTCCATTAATTAAGATAAACATAATAAAATTAACATTAGTTAATTTCCCCGCCAAAATATACAAATATCTCTAAACAAGACCTAGCCACTAAGTCTTAATGAAAAACATAAAGAGGGATGTACCTGGGAATAAAATATAGGAGCTTACAACCATTCCACCATATAATGACCCATCCACAAACTGCTCAAATAATCATTGTGGGTTCTCAATGAACTTTTCTTACTACTAATCTCACATATCAAACTCCCTCTCAAAGGTCTCCTCCTGAACACACTGATGCTGCCAATTCATAAACCACATTCATCTCCCTACACGTGAGACACTTCTCACTATAGTACAAAATTCATATCAGATTCTCCCTAAAGGAAACATTAGAAAAAAGATCAATTCAATCAACATCCACCACATTAGAATAGTTATGATAATATATTTGAATATATGTGGTGAGGAACACATAATTCATGGAACTATAGTGTTGTGGAAGGGTTAATTGATATGCTACTGGACCAACCCTATCCACTACCTCAAATAGCCTGAGTTTTCTATTTTTCCTGGTACAACATTTACCGAACCTATCCAATAGATGAATTAAAACATCATGACCAACCATGAACTCTAGAGGTCTTCTATAATGGAAAGTGAATGATTTAATCCTTCTCTGTTCAGCCACAAACCAACTCATGATCAAATGAACCTACTCATATGTATCATAAATGGGACTAAGTCCAACATGTTTTTTATCACCTACCTCTAACAATCATAGATGATAGCATCGTAGTCTTCCATACAAATCTTCAAAAGGTTCTACCTGGATTGATTACTGGAAGCTTTTATTATTTAAAAAATCTAATATTTCTATATGTTACTCCCATAATTAACCAAAATTCAAAACAATATTTCATAACATATCCTCCAAAACATAATAGTTCACTAATATTGACGGTTACTCATAGGATGATATGTTTTTCCCAAAAGAACATTTTATCCCAAATCCTTCTAAATACCCTACTAGACCTTCGATGTGAAATGATGATCACTAACTGAAATGATAATCCTTGGAACACTGTGAAACCAAAATATCTCATACATGTAATGGCTACCAAAACCATAAAATGTGAAGCTATCCTTAATATGTAAGAAGTTTCTTACCTTTATCAATCAATCCATGATCACCCATACTATATTATGATCTCCTCATGAAACCCTATTATAACCCACACTAATCAAAAAAATAAAGGATTTTTTTATTGCCAAGATACCATTTAGATGGTTTGTCCCCACCATATAATTTGGCTCTCAGAAATAATCCCTCTAGATCAGATAATTTCTTTTTATAGATCCATTCAAGAAGCATAAGTGTAACAATTTTCAATGTCTGACCAAATCTCCCATTAGACTAATTGATATATGGATGCATGTCTTCAAAGAGAGACAGCATCTAAAAATCATCTCCAGACTCCTACATGGCCTCTATTTTCATCTTTTAGATTAATTCATCATAAAATACATTTCCATTTCCTAGTATATAATCTAGCTTGATGTCGAAACACTACTGATACTTGACCCACCTCCTCTGTCAATAGTTCAGGTCCTACTGAGAAAAAATGTAACCGAGGCTCTTGTGGTCCATGTAAACCAAAAAAATATCTCCAATAACATAGCGTCTCAAAAAACATAGGTCATGTATCATCATAGCTTAATTCATATCATGACTAAGGTAATTCCTCTCATGATGTTATAGATTTATTTATATATAAGAAACTTCCCAATCCACCTACATTAGAACTACTCTAAGTCCAACTCTGGAAGCTTCATAATACACGATATAAACCGTACCTATAAAATTTAAACTGATGATATTTTTTGGGATCATCCTACATATAAACTCATCAAAATATTATTTTAAGGAATCCTACTAAAAAAAATTCAATCCCTTCTTAGTTAGACAAAAAATATGTGCTGAGTTATGGGAGAATTCATGGATAACATGTTGATAATATCTTCCTAAACCCAAAAAACATTGAATCTATAAGAAATTCATGTTTCTATACCAATATACCATTGCATCAACTTTCATTAGGACTATTGGAACTCATTCCTATTTGATGACATGGTCAAGAATGTTCACTTTATCAATCCATAGACTTTATTTGTTTAGATTTTCATAAATAAGATGATCTCTAATTGTACATAGGATGATGTCGTGATTTTGGGAATGATAATATACTAAATGGGAGTAAACCCATATTTCCCCAAGAAAAACAACAAATAAATGGTATATTAAGGAATGAAGGATTTTATTTTTTAGTGTCACGAATACCCCTGGTGTTTTGGTCAACAGAAACAACATCACAATGAATTTATAAAATCTATTTTTTCTCCTAAAGTAGTATAAGGTATGTTTTAAGGCCACACCCCTATCTTATGGTATCACGATCTCAAATCATTTTTGGATAATATTTTATCACCTCTCATCTGCTTCAAGTGATTTTCAATGCACATGAGAGGATAATGGTTCTTGTCTATCATCTGTTTCAATCTATGATAATCCAAACATAAGAGCATGGTACCATCAACCTTCTTGGTGAGAAGAACTCAAGAACCCCATAGATACATACTAGGCCATATGAAAAATTTGTCTTATAGATCTTCCAAATGAACTTTCAAATCCTGAATATCTACTTGTTTCACTCTATAAGTTGGAATAAAACGTGCTCTACTCTCGGTACCAACTTGATCAAGAACTCGATCTGTAGATCAGTAATTAATCCAAAAAAATAATCAATAAATACACCCTAAAAATTCTATACCAATTTAAGCAAATAATACTATTACATTCAACCATCATCCAAAACAAGGTTTTTATTTGATCTATGTGACAATCCAATATCCACTGAATTGTTCTTGGATGACCAGCATAAAGATCCCACCAACCCTGGTGAGAATAGATTCCTACATCTGGAGATAGAAAAGTACCTCCACTCTAGTAAATGTTGATATGAGGCTGGTCTAGAACTAAAAAATCTATACCAAGAACCAAATTGAAACATTTTATTTCAAGCATAAATGGTTCCCTAAAGAATGGGTACCCAACGATCTCAAGAGAAAACTCTTTCCTAAATTTTCTATTCTATGAATGCACTCCTGATGGTGTCTCTATGGTCAATGAATCACCCAATAATTCCCCCAAACATGCCCAATCCATTTGAAAAAATATCATTTAAAAGGAATGTGATTAGATTTTATCAAATAAACACATGTATGGGTAGATGTTACAAGAATCATACCTTTGATGGTAGATGATACTGCATCCACAGTAGTCAAAGTATTTTGCATAATGTACAGCTGAACAACACATATGCCCTAGGTTCCAGCCTGACTCCCCTAAGATATTTCATCTACATAGTATTGTTATTCCTACACTAGGGTACCACATCGCTTTTATCAATATAAACTTACTGAATAACTCAAGCTATTTGTTTTTCGATGAGTAGATAAGTCCTTCCAAGACTCTCCTACATTTTTTATTCCCTTTCCACTTCTCAACTACTTTATGACCATACAAAACCTCTATAGGTGTGCTATCATGTCAAAATAAAAAAAATCTAGAGAAAGGTACAAACACTGAGGCCACTTGTGAACAAACCATTCATACAAAAAAACATAGTGATGACACATGGTCCTATGATGGCTTCCCACAACACTGAACGCTATGTCTGCTACTTCTTTAGAGAAAACGGTCACAGAGGAACTTCTTACCACCAAAAGAAGATATCGTAGTTCACCCTTATATGATATAATAATCATTACTGATCGCATACCTAATATTCCATTCCATGTTGAGTGCCTAATTTATCACATCTGGAAAGATTCTTATCTTAAAAATGATCACCTAAGACCCAATCACATTGCATATCCCTTCCTGAAAACACCTCGGTAAGATCCTTGACTTTGAGGATGTGTGTGCTTGTTTAAATTTAAGTTTTAATTCATTTTTTTTAATAAAACGATTCTTGTGAGTATGAGGGTCCTGAAAGGTTTAATGGGGGTTCATATCTCAAAATGATGGAAAATCGGGCCAACCTATGCAAGGCTTACTATTTTCACATGGTTAAGTAAACCATTTGTCCTTCTCAGGGAAACCATGCAACCATAGAGAGTGGAATATCTAACAGTTAGTGCACGGTTTGACAAACTATTCATTCTTCCCAGGTAACTATGTAGCCCAAATCACCTTGGATAATGTCATGTGAATAGTTTGTGCACAATTTGGAAAACCATGTGTATAAACCATGTTCCCCATTAAAATTTGGAAAAAATACAATTTTTCCATTATGGGATTGTAATACCTCACCTAATTTTCTCCACTATTTCCAATTTTTCAACCATAGTGATTAATGAGAACCCTTAAGCGCTCTCAAGGATCGACCTCCCTCATTTTAATGTAGTTTTGAGAACCATTGGTTGTGGATTGAAGATCCGGGTGAAAGCATCAACAAATGCTTGGATCTGGATCTAAGGTTAGTATTTGGATTGCATTCATCAATTGTTTCATGGCAGGTGGTTTAAAATTTATATCCTATATTTTTAAATGGATTTTTCCATATGAGGTTGTGTTCTTGTTTCCCCTAGTTGTGGTTTTAGTATCGTTAGTGAGATTTGGTGAAATGGGTGTATAAATGAAAAATTGAACCCCTCATTATTCTCATGGGATGTAATGAGGATGATTTGACCAATTTAGATCCACCCATGGGGTGTGATGACCTTTCAAAACATGGTTAACAAAGACGTTACGTTTTACATAGAGTTGTGATTAAGTATAGACCAAGGTAAACATGTTAATTCATTATTTTTATGATTAAGATGATAATATGGGTAGTTGTTCATAGATAGGGGTAATTGATAAGGGTTTGTTTGTCTTGACATTAAAATGGATTTAAAAAGGATTAATTACATTGTCCTAAATGGATTCTGTTTTGAAAATGAAATGAATATAGTGGTTAATACATGGAAATTGGGAATGTGTTATGTAAGTTAACATGTGTAAATTGTTGAATCTATTTAATGGGTTCATCTATGTAAATTAATGAATTTTATTAATGATTTTAGACTTAAGATATGTTATTTAGGCTAAATAGGGATGTAATGTAAATGGAAAATATGTTATTGGATTATGTAATAATATTATTGTCCATATTGACTACTATGGATTGTGATTATTAATTACGATGGTTGTGTTGGGTTGTGATATGGTATATGTGTGGTGGGTTGACTAATAAGAATTTTCAAATGGCTTGGTGGTGGGATAAAGGACTGATGATCCTCCCACGAGTCGAGTTGGATTTATTCTCTATCCCCACCCAAGAATGCACTTTTTTGGGAGTCGAACTGATGCTATATGACCCTAATGGTTGAATTCAAGAAACAACTTGGACTGAGGCTATGAGGTTAGTGAAATTTACTGCTTGTAAATTGATTATCCATATTGAGATAGCGAATTGAATTATTCCATTATATTGTGATGAATTACTTGAACCCTTGTGTGATGGATGTAAATGCATAACCCATGGAACTCATGTTGATAATGAATTATGTAATGAAGAAGACAGAAATATGAATTTGGTCATAAAGTTAGAAATTGTTTTAGTTAATGTTGTTAAATAATGAAACCCAAACTATATTTTATCTACTTTTCATTCATTTAGTACTTTTATGAACTATTTTTTATTAATGGTTATTTTTTAGACACCATTGGTGGTATCCTACCTAGCTGTACTTACACCCTTCTCAGGCTATTGTGGGGTACCTGAGAAGACTTCATGCATGCAGATCCATAAAGGGGAAAATTCACTATTCATAATAGTTGATTCTATAATGACCCATACATTGTTATTACTTCAAAATTGAAGCATACTTATTACAACATATAACAAAACCATGAAAGGACCGTATAGGTATAGTGTCTTTAGAAACTGGGAAACATAAACAACTGGTTCATAAAGCATCTACACTGTCTCCCATTTATTTCATCATATCTATAGTCCCTTTTGGCATATCATACTTAATAATCTTCTTCCGTACCTGGGGAAAGAAAACATACAAAAGGGTGATCTCAAATTCTTAGTAAGGGTAAACAAAAGAAATATCAATCACATCATATTCATAAGAACATAACATTTTGGAAATCTTATCCTGCAAAAGAGATCATAATATCATAACATGGGACAAATCATAGTAGTGAAATTTAATCCCAATAATCATAACATAAAACATGAAACATTTTGTCATACACACATAATCATAGATAATCATTTCTTATTAGTCAAGACTCATTTCCAAGTCTATCTTAGTGGACAAAGTCCATTTCTGAACTGAGTTCACTCCTCGTTTCAGTCCTGTTTCACTGAACCGGTTTAACCTGTCGTTCCAGCCATGTCTATCTCATGAGATATAAAATCTTTACACAATGAATTTGAGGGAGATATAGGTCCCACCCATCTCATAATGATATCATTCTTATATGTGCCACAAAATCATAAATCATACATCATTGCATAACCCATGTAGTAAAAATGGGATTCTTAAAAAACATGACATCATAAAACAATTCATATAAGATAAAGGAATTCATAAAAATAATTTCATCAAAACATAATAAAATCAATGAAATAATAGGGATATAAACAGAACCCTATATTATCTTATATGGAAAATAATTTTGATAAAGCACTTGAACTCCATTCTTGAGGAAAATATCCTTTCAACTTCAAAAACACTTTTCCTTTCTTAACATGTCATAAAATTCTAAACTAAAAGAAGTTGATTAAAAATAAACATGAAAAATTTTAATGGAAGATTCTTGTAAATATTTTTTTAAAAATCCATTCATGCCGAATAAGTTAAAAAAACATTCTTCTCGTACTTTTTTCGGAAAAGTCAAAAAGTACCTCGTACGAAAAACGACAAAAGATTCCTTTCATATCTTTTACTAAAAACTCACCGAAGGGTAAAATTGGATTTAAAAAATTGTAGATGGATGGAAATAATATTACATATTGAGGAAACATGGATGTGGATGATAAAATACACTCCAGTAATTTCTGAAGTATAAACAATCTCGGATAAAAATGAGATTGTGATATTTCCCTTACCTTAGGTCCAATTTGCTTCATAAGAGTCTGAACCTCCTATATAATGATTTAAATAATGTCATTGACTTATTAAAGAATCATATTAATTGTTATGATATCATATATGGTTCACTTATGACTTTATATTACCCATTCTTATGTAGATTAATGTCAAAGTAGTGTTTTTGGTAAAATCATCTTATTTATCATACGTGTTTGGACTTGTTCTTCTAGATGTTATTATTACTTATATCATGATTTACTTACCTAAAAAATGTAAATCATGATTTATATATCATATACATTCAATATATATCCCAAATATACAAGAATTTATAATAGTACATAACATATGAAGGTAGGAAATGAAACGCACCGTTCATGGAGACGGTAAGCCGTACGTACGCATGAACGCTACTTTCATTTATATTTATTATTTTAATGGAATTAAAACATAATTATACATAGGTATCCTATAATTCCAGTATAATATCATATATAATATCATTAACCACATCCTTTATACATCCCACATAAGGTATTAACGAATCACATCACTTTGAGGGGGCGGTAGTCCGCACTTCCTCAAATGAGATTATCGTATTTACCGACTATGGAAACCGTAAAGGATTGATATAATTGGGAAGTAAAGAATAATAAAGAAATAATAAACATAATATATATTATATATAAATACAATGCCATCATAATGTCCACCATGAGAGGCAGTAGGGGAAAATCGAACAATCATCGTTTCATGAGGCGTTAGTTTTCCATCACAGAAACATTATGTTCTTCATCCATTAGATGGAGGTGTGTGTAAGTGTAGTTCTAATACATCTCATAACAACATCCTAGTATTTTAAGGATACTGGTTTTGTCACAAAATAAAGTATTAAACAGATTTTAGGGGTTGGAGAAGTAGAGTAAAAGAAAACAACTTAAGAGAAACTGTTACCTTTAATTTTGGTAACTTTATTTGGTTTCAACCAAAAGGACTTCTTGGAGAGTCTTCTGACTAATGTAAGGATTCAAGGGGAAGTAGAGGGATGTATGGAGATTAGTTGGGCAGAGTTTGGACGAGCCAAAAAGCTTGAAAGGTGTGAGGAATTGCATACAAGTGGTCTCCTTTTATAAGGGAGTGGAGGGGCTCTTTAGGAAAGTGTGGAAACATTATTTTATTATAAACTTATCTTCGGTTTCAAGAGGTCCAAAACACATTAATGTCGAATATAAGATGACTCATATGCGAAATAAAATCATCCAATAGGAATTGGACAGATTTTGGATGATATTTTAATCATTTTAATCTTATTTATTTAAATCATTTATTAAAGAGGTAAATACTGCATCATTATTGTGTCATAAATAATTTAATTTATATAATGTATAAAAATTATACAAAAACTACCAACATGTAGGAAATATCTTTATATTTCCAATGAATATTTATAGTCAAAAATATAATTTATATAGCCCCTTATAAAAATTAATTACTAAACGATATTTGTTAATTCTAATTTTGTCTTTACATTAAATTAATTAATCTAATGTGTCATTGTCTTTCATAAGTGGCTCCATGGGGTCCCAAAATCGACCCAAGGATGCTCAGGGTCGGCCAATACTCATCCAATAATGTTAAGACAAGTGTCAAGGTAATTTTGAATTATTATAATATTCTTTTAACCTTGAATTACCCTATTTACCTTTAACCATAGTAAATAAAAAATTACCGTAGTTAGTATTCATAATATCAAAAAAATAAAAGTAACCTATTAACATAATTTGGAACCACTGATTCCGAATATGGAATCCATTTTTCAAAATTCAAAACACAGAAGTTGCAGTAATTAATTTAAAATTAATCCTGTTGTTAAGCAAACATGTTTTAAAAGTTAAAACATTGCCAAAGATTGAATTTATTTAACCTACAAATTCAATGTAAAATCAAGGCTAATGACATACATTATATTAAATGGTGAAAATATATTATATTAATACTTTTAAACCATTAAATATTATTATTTAACCACATAATTTATTACGATGAAAAAAGTTGTTTTTAATTAAAATATAGCGTGTTTTTACTATTCATTAAAATATGAAAGTTATCAGAATAATATGAAAAATTTATCCAAAGTAAATTTTTATATCTTGATTCTAAAGAAGAATTTATTTTTTCAAATTGAACTTATAAACTTGTCAATAACTAGATTTAATGTGGGTTCTCCATCAAAAGGCGGTAAAACTACATTTTTTTAAAAAATACTTATTTTACCCAAAAAAATTTATTTTGTTCTCTTAACATGTTCTAGAAAATGTATAAGATGAATATTAATGTTGTAAAATTCCAAATTTAGTTAATACTATTCAAAACGGCTAGTTTTAATAATATTTTAATAGCATATCATTGTTTAGTGAAACTCGGTATTGCGTACGACACAAGCTATCGTGGATGGTCGCAGTTGCGTGTAAAGCAAGACAAGCTAGTGTTGTGTGTAGTGAAAGATTTCTTTGATAATTTATATAACATAAAAATAGAATATATCTCATAAAAGTCTCGGGTGTTGCATTCTACCCCCCTTAAAATGAATTTCTCCCTCGAAATTTGTCACTTTGTAACAAACATATGAGGATACCTGTCCCTCATCATATCCTCAAGATCCCATGTAGCTTCTTATAATTGGTGGTTCCTCCATAAAACATTCACCAAGTGAGTAGTCTTGTTTCGTAGGACTTTTTCACTACGATCCAGAATCTCTATCGGTTGTTCTTCATAAGAAAGATCTTTCTCCAGCGGTACAACTTCTGGGCTGAGTACATGTGAAGGATCATGTATGTACATTCTCAGGAGAGATACATGGAACACATCGTGAACTTGAGAGAGATTCGGTGGAAGCGCCAATCGGTAAGCTACCATCCCAACACGATCCAGTATATCTAAAGGACCGATATATCTAGGGCTCAACTTCCACTTCTTTCAAAATCGCATGACCCTCTTCCAAGGAGATATTCATAAGAAAACTTTATCACCCACTTCAAACTCTAGGTCTTTTCATTGGTTGTCGGAATAACTTTTTTGTTGACTCTGAGCTGCTCTTATGTGTTGTTGAATATATCTAACATTTTTTTCCATTTCATCAACGAGATCAGGTCCTAATAGCTTTCTTTCCCCAACTTCATCCCAGAAAGTTGGAGTCCTGCATTTCTTTCCATAGAGAGCTTCATAAGGAGCCATCTGAATACTGGAGTGGAAGCTATTATTATAAGAAAATTCCACCAATTCTAGGTGTTGATCCCAACCAACTTTGAAATCCATAGAGCAAGCTCTCAACATATCTTCTAGAGTTTGAATTGTTCTCTCAGACTGACCGTATATCTGAGGGTGATAAGCAGTGCTGAAACTCAACTCTGTATCCAGAGTATTCTGAAGACTTTGCCAGAACATTGAGGTAAACCTCGGATTCCGATCAGATATAATAGAAAGTGGTACTCCATGCAATCTTACCACTTCCTTCACATATATCCTGGCAAGCTGATCTAGAGAGAAATCCTCTCTAATAGCGATGAAGTGTGCAGACTTTGTAAGACGATCAACTATGACCCAGGTAGCATTATTGCCTTTGGATGTTTTAGGAAATCCTGTGACAAAGTCCATAGTGATGTTTTCCCATTTCCATTCGGGTATGGGTAATGGTTGTAACATCCCCTTAGACGTCTGTCTCTCAGCTTTAACATGCAGACAAACCAAGCATCGAGAGACATATTCAGCAACATCTCTTTTCATGCCATCCCACCAGAAGTACTCTTTCAGGTCCCTATACATCTTCGTGCTTCCAGGATGAATAGAGAATGAAGAAATATGAGCCTCATCGAGAAGCTCCTTCTTTAATTCGGGGATGGGAGGAACACAAACCCGATTCCTGAACTTTATTATCCCATCACAATCAAGGTTGAATTCAGGAACATTTCTCACCTTCTTTTGTAACTCTACATCTTCTTTCTGTGCCTCTTTAATCTTCACATGTATAGATGGTTGAACATTCATTTGAGAAAGATACAATTTTTCCCCTTTCATTATAATTCCAAGATCCATCCTTTGTAAATCCATAAATATTAGATCTTTTGTGATCATAATCATGGATAAACTGGCATGGTCTTGTCGACTTAATGCATCTGCCACCTTGTTTGCTTTCCCAGGGTGGTAATGAATTGAGCAGTCGTAATCCTTAATCAGCTCCAACCATCTTCTTTGGTGCATATTCAGATCCTTTTGTGTGAAAATATACTTTAGACTTTTATGATCAGTATAAATATCACACCTTTCACCATAAAGGTAATGCCTCCAAATCTTTAATGCAAAGATTACCTCAGCTAACTCCAAATCATGAGTTGGGTAATTTTGATCATGTATTTTCAACTGTCGTGAGGCATAAGCTATCACCATATCATTTTTCATAAGAACACACCCCAAACCCTTCTTGGATTCATCACTGTAGATCACAAACCTTTCTCCACTAGAAGGCAGTGTGAGCACAGGTGCACTGGATAACCTTCTTTTCAACTCCTTGAAATTATCTTCACATTCCTCCATCCAAACAAACCTAACTCCTTTCCGAGTCAACTTAGTGAGTGGATTAGATAATCATGAAAAATGTTTCACAAAACGTCGATAATATCCAGCCAAACCAAGAAAACTTCGGATCTCAGTCACTGTTGTTGGTCTCGACCATCTTTCAATAACCTCTGTTTTTGTTGGATCCACAGATATCCCCTCTTTTGAGATTATGTGACCCAAAAATGAAACTCTTTGAAGCCAAAATTCACACTTGGTAAATTTGGCATAAAGCTTCTCCTTTCTCAGGGTCTTCAATATAATTCTCAAGTGATCTTCATGTTCTTCCTTGCTCTTTGAATATATAAGAATATCGTCTATAAAGACTACCACAAACTGATCAAGATGGTCTCTAAAGACTATATTCATCAGATCCATGAAGATAGAAGGGGCATTAGTAAGACCAAATGGCATCACTATAAATTCATATTGTCCATACCTTGTACGGAAAGTCGTCTTTGGTATATCCTCCCTTTTGACCCTTAATTGGTGATACCCTGAACGAAGATCAATCTTGGAAAAGTATTGAGCTCCTATTAGTTGGTCAAATAAGTCATCAATTCGTGGGATAGGATATTTGTTCTTGATAGTTATCTTGTTTAAGTTTTCGATAATCAATGTAGAGTCTCATTGATCCATCTTTCTTCTTAACAAACAGAACAGGTGCTCCCCAAGGTGACGCACTAGGGCGTATGAACCCCTTATCATGATTATCTTGGAGTTGTTTCTTCAATTCCTACAACTCAATTGGGTCCATACTATAAGGTGTCTTTGAAATAGGTAAATCACCTGTTACGAGTTCTATTGAAATTCAACTTCACGATTTGGTGGGAGACCCAATAATTCCTCCGGAAAGACATCATCAAACTCCCGTACAATGGGAATATTCTTAATCATGAGTTTCTCACCAACCATTTGAGATAAATAACCTTTATTTAGTGGAATCAATACCCATAAAATGGAATAAATTTCCACTGGAAGGTTATGTTCATCCTTGCATCGATATAAAATCATAGATTGATCTGGAATATGAAATGTGACTTCCCTTCTTTGGAAATTGATATGATCTCCATGTAGAGAAAGCCAATCCATGCCAATAATCACATAAAATTCCACTATACGAAGGATCACAAGATTTGCAGGAAGCACTTTCCCACAAACATCAATCGGAGAAGAATTATAAACTTTTGATGCGACTTTTGTGCCATTAGGGGTTGTCACAGCTAACTCAACATCTAACTATTGAGGTAATACGGTGATATCCTTAGAAAATTCTTCATAAATAAAGGAGTGGGTGGATCCAGAATCAAATAAAACATTTTTCTACTTTAGAGTGGATGGTAAGTGTACCTTTCACCACATCGTTATCGTACTCCACATCGCTGATAGAAATTGCATGTGACTTTCCTTTGTCTTTAGCCTTAAGAGTTTGTTGACGTCAACCATCATCATCAACCCTTGGATTTGGGAATTGATTGGCATAATGCCCCATCTCCTTGCACTTGAAACATTGAAGTGTAGTAGTTTTATTCTGTGTGTCACTTCCTTTGTTTGCATCATTAGACATATTCTTCCCATCATTGCGGCATTCAAATGCCTGATGACCTTACTTTCCACATTTGAATCATTTACTTGTCCCTTTAAGACAACTCCCCCCATGTCTCTTTCCACACTTTGAGAATAAGGGAAATCTCATCTTCTTTTCAGTGTGCTCTTTAGATTTTCCTTTGAATTCCATTTTCCTCTTCTTATCAAATCCATATGACTGATGGGTTACTCCAATCTCCATATCGACTTTGAGAGCACATCGAACGATTTCCTCGTAGCTATTGAAGTCCCTTATGGATAACGCCCTTCGAAGAATTGGTTTTAAGCCACTAAAGAATCGATCGATCTTACACTCATGTTGGATAATAATACCAGAAGCGTACCTTGCAAGTCTTGTAAAATTTGATTCATAAGTACCAACAGATTCATCATCCTTTTTCTTCAGTTCAAGAAACTCTTTCTCCATCTTTGTTCGGAGAATACGAGTGAAGTACTTATTGAAAAATAAGTTATTGAACTCGTCTCATTCATGGACTCAATTTCACCCCTTTGCCTCATATTCTTAATAAGATTCCACCATTGATCATCATCTCCTTCCAAACGATACACTTCTAGGATGACTTTATCATTTTCATAACATTGAAGAACTGAAAATATCTTTTCAGTAGTACTAATCCATTGTTCAACAACTAATGGATCATTAGACCCGCTAAAAGAAGGTGGACGCTGCCTCATGAAGGATTCAACAGAATGTTACTCCATCCTTTGCTCATTTGGAAGTATTGCATGATTCATATCTTGAGAAAGTTGTGTGATAATGGCTACAAGATTTTTAATTCTAGCTCCCATAACATTTGGTTGCTCAGGGGGACAATCATTGCATTGCCCGTCGCATTCCGCATTAACACGGTTCCTTCGGGTCCCATCCATTGACTAAAACAAAGAAGAATAGTGTGAGCAACACTAATTATAATAGGAAAACCACATAATCAAGAATAAAATTTCACACTTAAGGTCTTATCATAGGTTGTTCATGGCCATTTCTAAAACACTAATATTGTGTTCTATTCTTAGACTTATCCTTAGGATCCTTACTAAGGCTTTCACATCCTAGTTTCCAAAGGTTGACTATACCTTTCCTCTAATACCAACTACAACAAACCATACTTTACCTACATTGTTATTACTTCAAAATTGAAGCATAATTATTACAACATATAACAAAACCATTAAAGGACCATATAGGTATAGTGTCTTTAGAAACTGGGAAACATAAACAACTGGTTCATAAAGTGTCTACACTGTCTCCTATTTATTTCATCATATCTATAGTCCCTTTTGGCATATCTTACTTAATAAGCTTCTTCCTGACCTGGGGAAAGAAAAAATACAAAAGGGTGAGCTCAAATGCTCAGTAAGGGTAAACAAAAGAAATATCAATCACATAATATTCATAAGAACATAACATTTTGTAAATCTTAACCTGCAAAAGAGATCATAATATCATAACATGGGATAAATCATAGTAGTGAAATGTAATCCCAATAATCATAACTTAAAACATGAAAATTTGTGGCATACACACATAATCATATAGAATCATTTCTTATTAGTCAAGACTCATTGCGAAGACTATCTTAGTGGAAAAAGTCCATTTCTGAACCGATTTCACTCCTCGTTTCAGTCCTGTTTCACTGAACCGGTTTAACCTGCCGTTCCAGCCATGTCTATCTCATGAGATATAAATTCTTTACCCAATGCATTGGAGGGATATATAGGTCCCACCCAACTCATAATTATATCATTCTTATGTGTGCCACAAAATCATAAATCATACATCATTGCATAACCCATGTAGTAAAAATGGGATTCTTAAACAACATGACATCATAAAACAATTCATATAAGATAAAGGAATTCATAAAAATAATTCCATCACAACATAATCAAATCAATTAAATAATAGGGATATAAACAGAAATCTATATTATCTTAGATGGAAAATAATTTTGATAAAGCACTTGAACTCCATTCTTGAGGATAATATCCTTTCAACTTCAAAAACACTTTTCTTTTCTTAACATGTCATAAAATTCTAAACTAAAAGAAGTTGATTAAAAATAAACTTGAAAACATTTAAAGGAAACTTCTTGTAAATAATTTTTTAAAAATCCATTCATGCCGTATAAGTTAAAAAATCATTTTTCTCATACTTTTGTCGGAAAAGTCAAAAAGTACCTCGTACGAAAAACGACAAAAGATTCCTTTCATATCTTTTACTAAAAACTCACCGAAGGGTAAAATTGGATTTAAAAAATTTTATATGGATGGAAATAATGTTACATATTGAGGAAACATGGATGTGGATGATAAAATACACCCCATTAATTTCTGAAGTATAAACAATCTCGGATAAAAATGAGATTGGGATATTTCCCTTACCTTAGGTCCAATTTGCTTCGTAAGAGTCCGAAACTCCTGTATAATGATTTAAATAATGTCATTGAATTATTACATAATCATATTCATTGTTATTATATCATATATGGTTCACTTATGACTTTATATTACCCATTCTTATGTAAATTAATGTTAAAGTAGTGTTTTGGGTAAAATCATCTTATTTATCGTACGTGTTTGGACTTGTTGTTCTTGAAGTTATTATTACTTATATCATGATTTAATTACCTCAAAAATGTAAATCATGATTTATATATCATATAAATTCATTATATATCCATCATATACAAGCATTTATAATAGTACATAACATATGAAGGTAAGAAATGAAACACTCCGTTCATGGAGACGGTAAGCCGTACGTACGCATGAACTCTACTTTCATTTCTATTTATTATATTAATTCAATTTAAACATAATGGTATATAGTTATATTATAATTACAGTATAATATAATATATAAAATCATTAACCACATCCTTTATACATCCCACAAAAGGTATTAACGAATCACATCACTTTGAGGGGGCGGTCGTCCGCACTTCCTCAAATGAGATTATCGTATTTACCGACTATGGAAACCATAAAGGCTTGATATAATTGGGAATTAAAGAAGCATAAAGAAATAATAAACATAATATATATTATATATAAATACAGTTTCATCATAACGGCCACCATGAGAGGCGGTAGGGGAAAATCGAGCAATCATCGTTTCGTGAGGCGATAGTATGCCATCACATAAACATTATGTTCGTCATCCATTATATGGAGTTGTGTGTAAGTTTAGTTATAATACTTCTCATAAAAACATCCTAGTATTTTCATGAAACTGGTGTTGTCACAAAATAAAGGATTAAAAAGATTTTAGGGGTTTTAGAAGTAGAATAAAATAAAACAACTTAAGAGAAACTGTTACCTTTAATTTTGGTAACTTTCTTTGGTTTGAACCAAAAGGACTTCTTGGAGAGTCTTCTGCCTAATGTAAGGCTTCAAGGGGAAGGAGAGGTATGTAGGGAGACTATTTGGGCAGAGTTTGGACAATCCAAAAGGCTTGATAGGTGTGAGTAATTGCATAGAAGTGGTCTCCTTTTATAAGGGAGTGGAGGGGCTCTTTAAGGAAGTGTGAAAATATTATTTTATTATAAACTTATCTTCGGTTTCAAGAAGTCAAAAAAACATTAATGTCGAAGATAAGATGACTCATATTCGAAATAAAATCATCCAATAGGAATTGGACAGGTGTTGTATGATATTTTAATCATTTTAATCTTATTTATTTAAATCATTTATTAAAGAGGCAAATACTGCATCATTATTATGTCATAAATAATTTAATTTATATGATGTATAAAAATTATAAAAAAAATACAAAAATGTATGAAATCTTTTTATCTTTCCAATGAATATTTATAGTCCAAAATATAATTTATATATCCCCTTATAAAAATTAATTACTAAACGATATTTGTTAATTCCAATTTTGTCTTTCCATTAAATTAATTAATCTAATGTGTCATTGTCTTTCATAAGTGGCTACATGGGGTCCCAAAATCGACCCAAGGATTCCCATGGTCATACAATACTCATCCAATAATGTTAAGACAAGTTTCAAGGTAATTTTGAATTATTATAATATTCTTTTAACCTTGAATTACCCTATTTACCTTTAACCGTAGTAAATAAAAAATTACTGTAGTTACTATTCATAATATCAATAAAATAAAAGTAACCTATTAACATAATTTGGATCCACTGATTCAAAATATGGAATCCATTTTTCAAAATTAAAAACACAGAAGTTTCAGTAATTAATTTAAAATTAATCCCGTTGCTAAGCAAATAGGTTTTAAAAGTTAAAACATTGCCAAATATTGAATTTATTTAACCTACGAATTCAATGTAAAATCAAGGATAATGACATACGTTATATTAAATGGTAAAAATATATTCTATTAATACTTTGAAACCATTCCATATTACTATTTAACCACATAATTTATTACGATGAAAAAAGTTGTTTTTAATTAAAATATAGCGTGTTTTTACTATTTATTAAAATATAAAAGTTATTAGAATAATATGAAAAATTTATCCAAAGTAAATTTTTATCTCATGATTCTAAAGAAGAATTTTATTTTGTCAAATTGAACTTATAAACTTTTCAAAAACTATATTTAATGTGGGTGCGCCATCAAAAGGCGGTAAAACTGCATTTTTTGAAAAAATAATTATTTTACCCAAAAAAAATTATTTTGTTCTCTTAACACATTCTAGAAAATGTATAAGATGAATAATAATGTTATAAAAATCATCATTTAGTTAATACTATTCATAACGGCTAGTTTTAATAATATTTTAATAGCATATCGTTGTTTAGTGAAACTCGGTATTGCGTACGACACAAGCTATCGTGGAAGGCCACAGTTGCGTGTAAAGAAAGCCAAGCTAGTGTTGTATGTATTGAAAGATTCCTTTCATGATTTATATAACATAAAAACAGAATATTTCTCATAAAAGTCTCAAGTGTTACAGATTCTATCTTGGAATGAACATGGATGAGGTTCTAATCTCAGATTCAATGCCTTTTGGGGATTTATCTATTCAAATTTTTTTGGGGATTTCATTCACTTTTGGAACAGGTCAAATGTCAAGACATTATTTATGGTTTCATTGTGACCTATACTTTGTTTTGGAGATGCATGGTTATTGGTTATTACATTTGTTTTCTATATTTCATTTATTACCTATAGTTGATTACTTTGGTAAATAGGGTATAGTCTCCCCATGTGACTCATTAAGCCCTCACTGCTAGTCAGCAATCACTAGTATTTATGGAGGCATTCTTGAGGTCATGTGGAAACTCAACTCAAGGAACCTATTTTGTTACTATTGGGATGGGGGAATTTCAAAGTGGTGTCCAAGGAGGTCTTTTATCTAATATACTATATGGGGATATTGGATTAAAGGTAAGTAATGTTTTTAGCCCAGAAAATGAGCTCATGAGTGGGGGTAATTAATCCACATACGAAGGAAATCATAAGTCACCAAGGGTAGGAATTCTTGTTATTGTTGTATCTTGTTACACTGGAATATATTTCTCCATTGGATGATGCACTTGTTATGTGACGTGATAGTTTTATGATATTAAGATCATGGCTGAAATAAAATGATATTGTAAATTCCTACATCATTATTGTTATAAATGTACGTAAGTGAAATGAATCATGACAGGTACACACATGGGATGAGTGTGTGGGATATAAACGGTATAATGAATTTGACCATTCTGGAACAACTTGAATAAAATAATGCCTAATAAAATAATGAAAATGGGTAAAAGGGAAATAAAATATTAAATAATTGATAAATAATTGTTCTTAATTAAGGATTGTAAGTGAATTAAAATGTTTTTCATTAAAATATGTTAAATGGGAAGTGTGACTATGGGATAAATTTACATTGTACATATGGAAATAGTTTTAAAATGTTGTAAAATGTAAAACGATAAAGGTTTAAGTTGGTTTACCCATGTTAGCCATGTGCATTAGAAGGGACGGTCAAGGGTAGTCTGTGGGATGTGACCTTGACTTTTGGGATAGTGTGTGTGAATGAGTTGTTAATGGAGGTAGAAAGCTTTCTTTTATATGAATTGTAAAAGTATAATGTTATGTGTTCTAAAGAACATTTTTGACATTATAGAGAAATACAGCCAGAAAAACGTGTTCTAGTTGAGCGATAAGTGGATGTCACAAAACATTCTCCTCTATAAGTGGAGTAAGAAACCCTAAAGATTTAGGTCTATATAAGAGAAGAAAAGTCTTGTGAGAAATTTTCTCATTTCTCACAGATGATTCAAAGGGACCTAGGGTGTGTTTTTCTGAGTGTGTTTGAGCTGACCCGGGAGTCTCAGTTACATAACCCTCCAAATTTCTCTAGATCGGGTGGACCTGAGTCTAATAAATTATGGATAGAGTCTATTCAGAAGAATTTGTATCCCTTGGAGACTCCTATAATGATAAATATCAAGATATAAACTTATATTCTATAAGGATATGTAAACCACTAGTAGGATATTCTGGTTGAGACCCAATAAAAAGATAGTATGGGGTGGAAAAATTTCCAAGTTATGTTTCTAGAACACTTCTATCTAGAAACCTTGATCCTGAAAAAGGTTTCCAAGTTTATAATGTTGACCTAGGGACCTATGATATTCATGGAACATGTAAGTTGTTTCACTGAACTAAAAAATTTTGTTCCAACATTGGTGGGGGATGAGGCGTCCATAATGATGCGTTTACAAGATGGTCTCAAGTTTGAGATCAAGTCATAGGTGAATATCGTTCACTTAAATAGGGTCATTGAAGTGGGGGATCAAGACCTTATATTAGAAGAAAACCTCAATGAGGTTTCTATAAGTAGACGTGCAGCTTAAGTCAGAAGACCTAGTGGGGCAGATTCCTGTAGTAGGAAGTGATTCTTAGAGAATTATCACCAGGGTGGTTGGGGAAAGGGTATCTAGAAAAGGGAACTAGTCCCTAAGGATAGTGATTTAGTTTTATTCTCTTAGTGTTAAAGGAATGGACATATCTATATTCAATGTTCCCAACCACTAGTTGAATGCCAAGCATGTGGAAGATTAGCGCATGTTTAGAAGTTCTGTAAGAAATTTCAACCATGGGGAAATTATGGGGGGATGAGTCCAATGTAGAGTATAGTATGGGGTCAGTTACCCCATATTAGGTAGGTATTTGGAGGTCCATTGATCTTATGGATAGGGGTGGTGGATGTGAACCTCTCAGGGGAGATCCTCCACCCCAGTATTGTAGTGCAGTTCTATGTACTCAGGCTGGAGCCCTAGGAATATGAAAATTCTAGCCTCACAAATTTAGTTTACATCAGGAGGTAGGGATGTTGGGCCATATACTATTCTATGTAAGATACTTATAACTTCCATTCTTTGTCGATCATTATTTGATAGAGGTTCTAAACACTCTTTTATCTATTCTCTATTTATTATTGTGTTGGACCGACCTGTGGAACACATGTTTCAGGTTATTCTAATTGATAATTCATTGTGGGTTTTAATTGAGGATATCAAACAATGTAAGGGTTTCACTCTAGAGTTTGGGGTGTACCATTTTCTTGTGGGACATTTTCATCCATGATATGTTAGGTTTTGACCTAATATTGTGAAAGGATTTGATGGGGTACTAGTACCATATCGATTTATACCATCTTTAAGTAATGTTCATATCTCTTAAGGGAGACACGTATGTCCATTGAGGTGAATGGTATGTTCGAGTGAAATGTACTAGGCTAGTTTTATAGCAGTTAGAAGAACTCACAGCCTAAGTGTCTTATCATATGTTGGATGATGTTGCAGTTGAGCATCATGTCTCTCCTCCTCTAGTAGATCTGTTTCAGGATGTGTTTCCTGATCATTTCTTAGGAATACCACATTAGAGGTGCATTGATATTATGATAGAGTTTCTATCGGGAGGAGAGCCAGTTTACATTTCACCACATTAAACGGCACAAGAAGAACTCTTAGAATTTTAATCTCAGTTTGCATAATTTGAGAATAAAGGGATTATGCATCCTAGAATGTCACCTTGAGGATATACAATGTTTTTTTCCAAGAAGGAGGATGGATCATTATGGTTGTGTGTGGAATATAGGAAGTTGAATCAAATAAAAGTTAATAATAGATACCATATTCATCAAATTAAGGTTTTTGTTTGACTAGATGAGAGGTGGTTTGGTGTTTTCTTTGATCTACTCAAGATCAGGGTATCACCGACTTAGGCTGAGGCCTTCTAATATATCACAGGCATATTTTAGGAGCACGTACATGTTTTATGTGTTTGTGGTGATTCTATTCATATTGAAAAATTCACTTGCTAGGTTCATACCCTTAATTAACCGAATATTTCACCCATATCTTGATCAGTTCATAGTTTTCTTCAATGAAGACATCTTGGTGTACTATATAACTCATGATAATCATTCCAAACATCTTGAAATCATCCTGAGTATACTAAGAGTGAATATTATTTATCACAAGTGATCAAAATGTCATTTATGGGTTGATAAATTTAATTCCATGGGTCACATTAACTCTGAGGCTGGAGTGTCAGTGGATCCCGATAAAGTGCATGTGGTTTTGTCTTGGGAGTATCCCAAGAATGTTTCTGATGTTTAGAGTTTTTTAGGATTGGATGGTTACTACCGACAGTTTATTAATGATGTATTCCATTTGGAACCACCACTTTCATGATTAACCAAGAAGGTAGTTATGTTTGAGTAGTATGAGGCATGTGATAATTCTTTTCAATAGTTGATGAAGCGATTAAGGACTACACTGATCATGATCTTACTTGATCTAGGTAAGAGGTACACCTTTTTCTATGATGCATTTGATGTTGTACTTCAGGTAGTGTTGATGTAGGTCGATGAAGTTATAGAATATGGGTCAATACAGTTGAGGCCAAATGAAACAAATTACCCTACTCATGATCTTGAGTTGGCCATTTTGGTTTGTTACTTAATGTTTTTAGGTATTACTTGTTGGGAGAGAGGATAGTAGTGCTTAATGATCAAAATATTATTTAGCATGTCATCTTCCAATGTGATTTGAACCTTTATCAGAAGATATGGTTTGAATATGTTCACTCTTTTGAATTTGAGTTGGTTTACACATTGGGAAAATAGATTAGTATTTTAGATCCTATGAGCTAAAAAAATCAAAATCATGTGGTTCACGAATCCAACTATGAGTGGAGATTGATGTCGTTATTTACTGAGATGCACCAAGATGTGCATAATCGAAATGGGATGATGAATCTTGCATCCATAGAGGTTTTTGAAAAAATTTTGATCTAGGTCAAGGAGAATTAGCTTTAGGATCTAGAGTGTTTTCCTATGATGGAAGGTCTTAAAAGTGGGGAGTCACCTTCAGGTTGGGATATTGGTGTTGAAGGAATTGTTTGTGTTCATGGTCCTATTATGGTGTTAGTGGATTTGTGATAATATTTGTGCATGATTCTCAAGGACCAAGGTGGGTTGTGAAACCTGGTTTGACTAAGATTTATTTTGGTCTTCATATTTTGTATTGGTGGGAAATAATGAAGAGAGAGATTTTGGATTTTTTGGCATGATGACTTACCTGTCATCTGGTGAAGGCCAAGACTGAGCGTAGATGGGGTTTATTATAGCCATTTCCTATTCTGGAGTGTAAGTGATATGGAATAATGATGGATTTTGTATTGGGTCTTCAGATAATGACAGGGAAGAATGATTCAATCTTGGTGGTTGTGGATTGGTTGATTAAGGTGGCTCATTTCTTGCCGATACATGAGACTTTCACTATTTATCAATTGGGTGAGTTATATGTTTAGGAGATAGTGTGGTTGCATGGAGTACCACATACCATGGTTTCTGATTGTGATTCTCAGTTCACATCATGATTTGGGTAGGGATTATAGAAGGTGTATGGTACCTAAGTTTTTTTTATCATGACTTTTCCCCCACATAAGGAAAGTTAGTCAAAGCGTATGATCCATATTCTAGAGGGCGGTTGAGGGTTATGTCCTAGATTTTAGTGGTTCATGGGGGAAAATATTATCCACTTTTTGAGTTTTCCTACAAAAATAGATTTTATGTAATGATTTATATGGAACCTTTTGAGGATCTCTAGCGGAGGCCATGTAGATATCCATTACGTTGGTTCAAGGTTGGAGAATCACAGTTTTTGGGGCCGAGTCTCATGAAGGAGACCTTGGAAAAGGTTCAATTGATTTAGAAAATCATGTAAACATATCAAAGTAGGTATAAGTCATATGAATATTGGTGTTTGTGAACTATTAATTTTATGGTGGGTGATAGTGTGTTTATTTTGGTGTCTCCAAGGTTGGGTCATCGTTGGATTTGAAAACAGGGCAACTTGGAACCAAGGTACGTGGGAACTTTTGAAATTGTGGAGAGGATTGGATCGATGTCCTACTTATTGGCTATTCTGCAGTGATATAGTGGAATGCATTATGTATTTCATGTTTCACATATTCAGAAGTATCACCCAAATCCATATCCTGTGATTAATATGCAGGATGTTGAGCTTGAGGATGATGAGTCCTTTGAGGAGGATCTGGCACGTATCGTGGATATAGTAAGAAAGTCTTGGGATGTAACACTCTTCCCTTAGTTAGATATTTATTGTAGTATAGTAATGTTTATGAGGAATCTTGGGAAAGTGAGATAGTTGTGGAGGCTTAGTGGCTCGATTTTTTTACCTTGGATTCTTAGTGATGCTCAGGAAGAGCGGATCGAGGACGATCTGATATATGGTGTGGAGGTTATAAGATCCTAGAATTAAAGGAGGTATTTCCTTGTTTAATCTTTGATTTCTATATATTTTTTTGGTTAATGAAATTCTTCTTGGGATTACAAGGGGCCACAAGGGTTTCTCAAGGTTTTGGTGCATGAAGGGAGGAAAAATTGGGCCAACCTGTGCAAGGTGCATAGTTTGCGCACTGTTAAGTAAACAGTACAACCTTCCTAGGAAAATCAGGAAATCATGGATAGTGTAAAATTGAATTGTTTATACATAGTTTGAAAAACCATGAATTCTACCCAGGTAACCATTATACCCAAATCCCCTAAGATAATGGCATGCACACAGTTTTCTCATGGTTTAGAATACCGTGTGACTAAACTGTATTCCCCCCTAAAAGCTATAAAAAGTAAAATTTTTTACAATGTGGGATCTTAAATCCTCAACAAATTTTCTCACTTGTTTTCTCCCTTACAACCGTACTAACAAACAAGAACCTAAAAGAGATCTCAAGGATCGATCTCCCTAGTTTATAGGACTTTTGGTGCACTGTTTGTTATGGATCGAAGCTTAGGATTAAATCTTCATAGGGTTCTTGTATCTAAATATTAGGGTTTGATTATGAGTTTGTTCATCAATGATTTCATGGTAGGTGGTATATAAGTTATGTCCCATTGTTTTTATATAGTTTTTTTTCATATGATTTTGAGTTCCTGATTCCCCCTTATTGTTGTTTTAGTTTCAATAGTGATATATGGTAAAATGGGGGTCTAAATTAAAAATTGAACCCCTCATGATTCTAGTGGAATGCATTGAGGATGGTGTGACAGATTTAGGGCCACCAATTGGGTGTGATGACCTTCCTGAAAATGGTTAAATGAGATATTAAGTGTAAAATTGACTTGTGATTAAGTAAAGCCTAAGGTGAACAAGTTAATTCATTATTGTGGTGATTAAGAAGGGAATATGGGTAGTTGTTTATAGATTAGGGTAATGGATAAAAGATTGTTTAGATTGACATGGAAATGGGTAGAAAAGGGATTAATGTGAAGTTCTCGAATGGACTATAGTTTGTACATTAAATGTATACAGGGGTCAATATGTGGAAATGGTGAATGGGTTATGTATGAAAACAAGTAAAAATTGATTAATATGTTAAATAGGTTAATATATGGGAATTGATGAATTTTCTTAATGATTTTAAGCTTAAGAAATGGGAATTGGGATAAATAGAAATTTAATGTAAATGAAAAATGTGTTAATGGATTATGGGATAATATTATTTCCCATATTTATTATTGTGGATTGTGATTATTAAATGTGATGGTTGTTTTGGGTCATGATATGATATATGTGTGGTGAATATATTAATAAGAAGGTGAACATGGAATTGTGGTGGGATAAATAACTGAGGCTCCTCCCATGGGTTGGGTTGGACTAATACTCTAAACCCACTTAGGAATGCATGTGATAGGGATTCAGATTGATACTATATTCCCTTAATGACTACATTCCATGAAATTAACTGCTCTAAGGCTCCGAGGTATGTGTGATTTATTAATTGTAATGTGTTTATATCTAGTGATATATAGACTTGACATATTTCCTTATGCATAGTAACAAATGACTTTTACCCTTGTGTAAGCGATGTAAATGCCTAACCCATTGAACTCATGTTGATAATAAATTAATAATAGAGAAGACCAAATATGAATTTGGTACTATGGTTAGAGATGGTTTATGTAGAGGTTGTTGACTAATGGCACTCAAAATGTATTTTATCTTATTTTCATTCATTTAGTACTTTCATACACTATCTGTTTAAACTGGATATTTTGTAGACACCATTGGTGGCGACCTAATGAGTTGTAATCACACCATGCTCAGGTCATGTGGGGTACCTGAGAAGACTTCATGCTTGCAGGTCAAGAATGGTACAATGTCCATGTTCTAGGGAGTTGAGTAAGGCTTAGAATGTACATGGATGAGGTTCCATACATGGACTATGGGCTGTTTGGTGGAGTTAAATGTTCATCTTTATATTGTGTTTTCCTGCACTTTCATTTTCACTATTTCATTTATTTTTAGTTGTGGGTTACTCTGGTAAAGGGGGTATAGTATCCCTACATGACTCATTAGACCCTCACTATTAGTGAGAAACCTATGGCATATGAGAGGCATGTTTGAGGTCATGTAACAACCCAAATCATGGAACTGGTTTCATGGATACCAGAATGGTGATGTTATAGCCTCGCCCTGGAGATCTCATCAGCTTCAAAAGATGAAAAAATATCAGTAAAATGTGTTTAAATGTTCATCATATCCAATCACTAACATTTCCTCCTATGTTAGATATATAAACTCGTGAGCCTTCCAATCCCTCAACATCTCTGTATAGAACAGCTCAAGAACTTCACCTAAAATCCCATCGAAGATAACACCTCATGTTTATCATCATGAACTTGAATATTCCATTAATGATTGATAGGTCCATGATGCATATACATAGAATTATTTACCCTCTTATCTAGGTGTCTCAAGATCCTTGAAGATCATATATACTAACTCATTCCAAAACTCGACCACCTAGTGGTCTCCGACTATAGTGAACATATGAAGATGCTGCAACTTGAACTCTCATGTTCACTCATAATCGAATTCAAGGTGAAAATAATCTCTCTTTCAATAGATTTCATGAACCTCAAGAATATTCCTTGATGTTGAACATCAGTTTAATTCTAATTCGACACAAGAAGCTCTAGTTCTGCTATGTTAGGAGCAAGATGATTTCACTATCCTAATTCTAATGTTAAATTTGATGAGGATGTATTTTATCTACAATAAAAACACACTCTTTAGAAAACTGGATATAATAATAAGGTCAGCCTTAACTAGTGAAAAATATCAAGAAACAATCATTTGGGTCTCTCTAAACATGGATTATAAGTGTTTTATCATGACATAACAATTCATTTTATTACATTTAGAAGATATAACATGTATATCATAGCATAGTTCAAATAGGAAAGTATATAACACATGAGTTTGAGGGTTCAAAACCCATTAGATGTAGGGTAATGTAGTAATAATATATTAGTGGTATGTACTATAATAGCAGCGACTACAGTAGCACCGACGAGCACTATTTCACAGGTGGGTGACACTATAATGGTGGAGGTACTGTAGATGGTACTATAGAAGGTACTATAGTAGTTGCATACTATTCCTAGAATATGCCATTGGGAAAAAATGTGGGGCCTATAGGTCATGTTATGGGCTTCATGCCCACTAGTTCTTCAGGCCGAAAATATATGATGAAATAAAAACTATTGGTTGGGTGGGTTATCCCTTAGGGGGATATGACCTTCCTTTCAAGGTTGTGTGTGTGTCATGTTTGTGTGTTTGAATGTAATTTTATCCCCAAGAACCTAATATATAATATATAAAACATTTAATAAATATTTCCCTATCCTGAATAATGAATGTTACTATATATATATGTGCTAATCATGATGCATGAATACTCATATAGTGATATTTGAAACCATGAGTATAAATATAAAGAACCAATAAAATCATAAAACAATAATGTCACACAACATGTGAACACACAAGGTGTAATAACATCAACCATAAATACAGAAAATCACAATCTAAAATCCCATATGAGGCCCCATGGAGTTTCCCTGATACATGGGTTAACTACTCACATGTAAAAGATTAATACAAATTCCCATCACATTCATAAATCCTATCTACCTTTCCAAAATAATAAATCAATAGAAAAGAAAAAACTACTACCCTAGTACCACCTTTTTACAACCTCTCACATGACACTCTCTCACATAGCAAGAATGGGTTGGCTACAAGACCCCGAGAGCACTTCCCTATGTTCCATAAGATTCAAACTAGGAGTGAGGGTGCGATCAATATAGTGGGGAGACTATACCCCATGATATAGAGTTATAATGAAACATAATAACCTATATAAATAAATATTAGTGTAATAGAAACATAGATAAAAAAATATTACCCAGCATGGGGAAAATTAAAATTAAATAATCAAATAATAATGAACCATTTAATGGAAGGATGAAATTTAACTAATGTTCATGATATAAGTGATAAGACTATTAGAATCAATAAATACTCAAAAATACCTTTTCCTAAACCACATGTCAGTCCCATATCCAAACTCTATCCCATTAAGCCAACAAACAATCAACATTAAGGTCCCTTTCAATTATCTAATCCTGTATCCACGTAATCTTCTTAGTTACCTAATGATGACTTGAGGAGAGTGTGGGTAAAACACAGTTGGTCAACACCAGTGTAACGAAACAAAACCAGTCTGATAGTAAGTGTGCATACTAAATTTTTAAACAAGTGTATTAATTAACCAATTAATATAATATATAAATCAACCTTCATCGCACCATGCTGAAATATATATAAGAATGTAAGAGAAACATTCCAACCAATAACCACATAACTAAGGAAAAATAACACAAATCTTGGAACATACAAAAATATAAGTATTTCAGCATGAGTCTACGTTGATACAACTCAATATTAGTTTTATAGCATGGGACTAGGCATAACCCACCAGTATAAGAATTTCAGGATGACACTGGGCGAAGCCCACCCAATATAAGCATTATAGAATAGGACTGGGCAAAGCCCTATCAATATTATCATTGTAGAATGAGACTGGGCATAACTTACTCATTATAAGCATAAAAACATTTGACAAGGAATTTAAATCTCAATTTAAGCATTACCACACAATAACAAAACAAGTCACAATAGTATAGATATCACAATATAACATCATATGTCTTAAAGGTAAATTATGAAAATGACCATTCATATTTAAATTTTACTTCCATTTATATCAATGATCAACATTAATATCAAAAATAAATAATAAATTACCTAGGTATTCTATATGAAGAAATCACAAAAGGTCACTTTTCTTGATAAACACATTTTATTACATTGTCCTACTCAATTTAATGAGGGGTTTTCTCACCCAACGGGTAGCCAAATTCCATGTTGCAATAATTTAAATAAAAAGTAATCCAACACATATTATAATCCATGATTTATAATTTATAAATGAATTAGTTAATTAGATCGTATGTTACATTAGCTCCCTCATAATGTTGTATATACTTTACAATTAAATAGAACATAGGGTGAAGGTTTAGAACCCCAACATTTAAATGAAGAATAATGAAACTCTTCCAAAAAAAATGTAAATAAGGAGTATTTAACAAAAGATTCCAAGAAGAACATGGATAAAACTTGGTCAAGGTAAAACCCCCAAAACAAACCCACAGTCAGAACATTATACACCAAAAACCATAAAATAATGGGAGATAAGGGAAAACTGAAGAAAACCCACTTACCAGTGATCTTATATGTGATATGGATATCTTAAATAAATGTCGGTACTGAAAGATAACTTAGAGATATTCCATGGTTGATATGAGAGGGATATATGTCTTGGAATAAATGAAAATCATATGTACTACCCACCTCAAACAACTGCTCATGAAAAAATACATGGCGTGTAATCAATTTAGACATATTGTTTTTATTTTTATGGAGATACACCAAAATACCCATAACATAAAATTAATTTTTAACAATGATTCAACATTACATGCATGAGTAGTATACATGATGTGTAATTTCTTCACTGCCTGCACTGTCTCACGATATATGTATGGTTGCAGTTACACATCATGTAACCTATACATGGTGTGTAAATTCTCTGTGGATATTTTTCTGCCCAGTATCTAAAAAAGGACCTGAACCATATATAATACTTCCAAATAATAGAAAACCCATGTAACCCCATTTAACACGTTTAAACCTACACTCCATTAATTCAAATAAACATACATACCTGAACATTAGGTCATGTTCCCCAATAAAATCTATCCATATCCGAACAAGACCTAGACAATAAGTTTTACTGAAAATATCAAAGTGGGATATGCTTAAAAAGAAAAGATGGGATATTATAGGTATATTTGGGCCTTAGACCATCAGTATGTTGATCTGATGGGGGATCTTTGAGAAGAGGTCCATGGGACCCAATCTTATAGATTTGGTGTATCGTATGGATGTTAGGTATTTGATAGTTGGTATGAGGTTATCAGTGACATGGTTATAGGTGGAAACCTAGGGTTCACCTGGGTTCCTATTCATCAGTGGATTCCTTAGGATTTAATTCATGTATCATTTCCACTAATATTATAAATATATATAGACCCATTTTTTGTAATGACATGACCCTAGTTACCCAGAGTCGGTGCATTATGTTAATACATTGGCATGATTACAAGGAATCAAGTCCCGAAATACCGATCAGTTTAGTAGACTTGGAAAATATATTACATACATGAATGTTACATTACACTTCATAATATACAAAATAAACATAAATAATCCTTTATTAATGCCATTATTGTCTTGTCTTAACCCTGAATATCAATCACAATACACTTCTTGGAATCCAGGAAAAAATAAAACATAGAAAGGGGTGAGCTCAAACACTCAGTAAGGGTAAGCAATACAATAGAAACTTTCATAAATAAGCATAAACATTTAAGGAAATGTATAACTAAAACAAAAGCCTTTTAAACTTGAACATCAACATAATATGGAAAAAATAAAATTAAATAATTCAATTGAATTATTCACATGGATATTCTACTAGTCTAATAATCACATGCAATATCACTAACCACTTTCATAATGATGGAATGCATAATGCCAGACTATCATAACCACATAGCCAAGGCCTCGTGCCAAGACTACAAATAAGATTTTGTCAAGGCCTCGTTCCAAGACACTAGTTTGTCTCATGAGACATACCAATGCATCGAGGAGCTGTAATGGGCTCCACCCGTCACTTACTAAGTCCAATGTATTCCTCATATGAATAGGTTTAAATATAACATAAACATTCGTATTAAAACTAGCACACGAAATGTCAATACTTTCTCCATAAACAATGATTGTTATAAAAATAACACATCCATAGTCAAACATATCAAAAAACCTTCAATGGAAGTTTTTTATAATATATCATCTTCAAAGAAGCTTAAAATCCATCAAAGGATGTTGACATAGATGAAAATGATGAGTAAATTTTTTTGAGAGAAATACCCTTTTTGTAAAATCATTTAAAAGTCACACATTTATAAAGGAAGTAATTTAAAAGAGATTTTTGAATCAAAGTGTTCCATACCACTTTGAAACTTTTCGAACGAATTACCATTTCAAAACATTCATGTCCATATAAATAAATCCTTAAAATCATTTTGAAAACATGGACATTAATTAAAAAGATTTAGAAAGATAAATCTTTAAAACATCTGAAATTATGATATTGATAATGAGTACCTTTTAAAATCCTTAAAATATTCATTTTGAAATCATTTTTATGAAAAATGTACATGGATGATAAAAATGTCCTAGTAAATGCTTACACATAAACAATCTCGGATAATAATGAGATTGAGGAATTAACCCATACCAATTTAGTAACTTACGAATCATACAACCCATGAAATATGTATAATACAATGAATATGTAAATACACATAAATTAACGTGTATTAAAAAGAATAAAATTATGGTCAGTACATACACCACAGAAAAGGTAATAGTGGCAATATGGCATGAATCTCATGGGAATAAAGAGTGAGATGAAAACCCCTTACCTTGCACTTTCCTTTAGTCAAGGGTACGTTTAAACTCCTATATGAAGATCGTATTATGTTATTAAATTATTACATAACCATATTAATATTTATGATATCATAAATGATTCATTTATGACTTTATACTAACCATTTAATAATAATTTCCATGTTAAATTAACATTTCGGGTAATAATCATTTTCTTTATCGTACGTGTTTTAACTTGTTACTCTTGATTGTATCACTTAGATCAAGATTTAAATAATTACAGAATATAAAACATGATAAATATATCATATATATTTAGAATATAAATATGTATAATAGACATATATATGAAATGGAAAACACCGTTTATGGAGACGGTAGTCCGTACGTACGCATAAACGCTATTTCTGTTTTCATATAGTATTGAACGGAAGTTAGTGAATAAGATATATGTAAGTACATAAATAATTATATATATAAATATATATATCTCCAGTATCATTATTATGTCATATATTACATACTTATTAGTAATATATTTTTTTATAATCTTCGATGAATGGTGAACTTTGAAATGAATCTCATCGCGTCGTGGAGACGGTAATCTGTACGTACGCACGAGAGAAAATATCATTCTTTTGATATTAAAATAATATATAATTGGAAGTTATATCATATATACAGAATCATTATCATGTTATATTTATTATTTTCATGAATTATACATCATTATTATAACCATCTAAATAATAATATATTGAATAACAATTACACCACAACGTGGAGACGGTAGGCTGTACGTACGTATGTATGATGACATGCCATTCAAGGGATGGATAGAATAATGAATTTTTTTTACATAATTATAATAACATAACCATATATAGAATATACTGGAGTTATTATTTTAAAATGGAAATAACAAGGAAATAAGAAGTTTAATAAGAAAGGAACTTTAAAGAGGGTGGTGAAGACGTTACCTCTTCTTCGGGTTCTTCCTTTTGATTTGATCAAAATGGCTCCTTAGGATGGCTTTCTAATCACACTAAGGCATCTAGGATTAAGTGATGGAAGTTTAGTGAGTATTTGGGCAGGTTTTGGCCGATCCAAAAGGCATTGAAGGTGTGAATAATTGGTTAGATGTTGGGTCCTTTTATAAGGTGGAGGAGGGGCTCTTTAGAAAAACTTAAAGTATTAATTTATAATAAATTCATATTCGGGTTATAAAGGATCCAAAGTGGATCATTCGAAGTATAAGTTGGGGATGGGTCGAAATCCTTTCAACCAATAGCTTTTAGACAGTTTTGGGTCATTATATTAACCTTATCTTTTAGTTTGAACTCTTCATTAATTAGTTTAACACTTACCATGTCACATTGTATTTTTATAATATATAGTTAATAAACGTACTATATACCTCCAAGAGACTCCCAAGTGGTCCATTAATGATACACCAATAATGATATAAGTCCTTTGGCCGAACCTTAGGTTTTTAGGAATAGAATATAAATTAATAATATAATATTTGTTTTAAAAACTCATTTATGTCAATTTTGACACTACTCAATAATTGATTTTTGTTAAAGTCATAACAACTTTATTAATTCGAACCAAATTCATTTAAGAAATCATAACATTTCATATTAACCAATAAAATTTTTTATGTCATCAAAACATTCAAATTATATTTATTTTTACATTTATAATACCAATTATTTGATTCTTTCATTAATAAGGAAAATAATGCATCATTATTGTGTCATATATATTTTTAATTTTTAAATGTATAATAATTATAAATAAAATATCATTATCTAGGAAATAGTTTTATATTTATAATCTAAAATATAGCATATATAACCCTATGTAAAATTTTTTTCTCTAAAAGATATAAGCTTATGTCATTTTTGTTTTTACTTTATCTTAATTAAAATAAAGTGTCCCTATCACCTGCAAGTGGCTCCATGGGGTCCCAAAAATTGACCCAAATATGACCACGGTAGGACATGTTTCCCCCAATAAAGTTAGGACACGTTTTAGGGTAATTTATTATTATTATTATATTATTTTTAACCCTTATTTACTTGATTTACCCTTTAACCATGGTAAATAAAATATTTACCGAATTAATTATTCAAAATGTCTAAAATAAAAGTTATCTATTTACACAATTTTTACATCATTATTACAAATATGAAATCCATTTTTCAAGTGGCAGAAGTTAATTTAAAACTAATTCCTGCTATCAAAACAAAAAGCATGTTTTTAAGATATAATAACTATCAAAAGATTGACACTTGTTTATGTCCGGTTTAATTGTGAAATTATGTCCAATGACCAAAATTGTATTAAATGGAAAAAATATATTATAAATATAATATTAAAACACTAAAACTCATAATATATCACTATTAATTATTTTTATTAAAAAATTTGTTTTTAATTAAAATTTAGTAATTTTCACGATTCATCAAAATATAAAAGTTATCCGAAAAGTACAAAAATTTCACCCTAGGATAAATTCGATATTCCAAATTCAAAAATGAATTCCATTTCGAGAAATAAAATTTATAAAATTTAAAAATGTAGGTATTAATATTCATAACGGCTAGTTTGATTGGTTGTGGTGTGTGTTAAAACTCGAAGTTGCGTACAACACACGCTTCTGTTTTATTCAAAGAGAAGCGTACCGTGGAAGCTTGGGGTGTTTCATTGTAATTTTTTTGATGTAACCATTCTAAAAAATAAATTTATTTAGTCAAATTGAATATATAAAATTTTAAAATATTGGATTTAAAAAGGGTTCACTATTAAAAGTTGGTAAAAGTGCATTTTTAAAAATACTTTTTTTATCTGAGAAAATAAATTTGTTCATACATTATGTCTAATAAACTCATAATATGGATTCTAAAATTATAAGGATTATATAATGTTCAAAATTTATTTAATACTATTCATAACCTCTTTTGAATGACTTGTTTGGTAAGCCATGGGGCGCTTGAACTCGATGTTGCGTGTAGTTCAAGTTATTGAATTATTTTGAAGAAGTAACACACTATGAAATCATGGGGTGTTACATTTTTAATACAATATATATAATTGGGGGAATGTGATCCAAGATATCAGTATTGGCTAAATTATGTAGAATGTTCACTTGTGGCCATTGAGCACATGTGGAGCAGTTGTATTATTATATGGGTGTGATTTTTCCATTAATTTATTTTAGGATACACCGATTTAATCATAGATGTAAGATAGGTACAGATTGTTTGTGGCCTACTGAGATTTATTCTCACACCCTACACAAGCCTTTCAAGATGTGTGTAGAATTAACGTTTCTGATATTAGCTAAGGGATCAGGCTCGGGGATAGATCTTGGTGTTTGATGATGTACCATTATCATGGATAAGTGGAAAGGGTCTGTGATGGTTCCAGCATCAGATTGAGTTTACTTTATTTTCATTTTGATTTATATATGTATTTACTGATGTCTATCCATATATGACAATATTTTTCTATTTCTATGTATGACTAGTTGTGGCATGTTTCATCTACAAATGGTATTTATATTATACTATTTTTTATTTATGCTTTCATTATATTTTTCTATTGATTTCGTTGTGTGATATTACTTCTACTACTATATTTATATATAGACCAATATTATTTTCCCCACCCAAGTTTATAGTTTCCCCACTATCAACTCTTTACACCATCATTGCTAGTGGGAAGTTGTTGGCATATGGGTAGGTGCACGTAAGGCCCAATGTCCAACCAACATAGGTCCCCATTTAAAGTGTAATATTGGTTGGCGAACTACAAACACATAACAATTATTTCATTAAAATCCTAGTGCTGATAAATAATTTGTTTTCAACATTTCCACTAAAAGAATCACCTTTTCCATAAAATTTTTAAAAAAATCACCATGATATAATTTTGGCCTATTTATTCCTAAAGTAAATTTATTTTATTAAAAATAATTATATATCTATATAAAATTTATAAATTCTTATGTATTTTAAAATTGATAAATTGGTCTATAAATTCAAAAAAACTCCACTTTTAGAAAATGGAAATTCATTATGAGTTATTTTTGTATTCGGGTTACTTTTGATTTATTTTATTATTATCAAATGTTTTCATTCATTTTTTGAAATTATTCTTATAATTATGTGGAATTTAGTTTTTGAATACATAATAATGAAAAATGGGTTTTAGTACATCCAGCATTATATATCGTGATTTCTAATTTCATGTTAATTGTAATTTTAATTTTATGAAAACCACATTATGTTGTCATTACATCCATTTTACTGATTATATTATTCTAGAAATATTATAAACCTAATTTTAAAATTAAATTAAATGTATTTCACAAATTTTTTCTTCTAAAAAATATTACCTAATGATTTAAAATGATGTTTAGTTTTAATAAAATATATTTATGGAATATTATTATTACCTTTTTTAAAATTGAGTTAATGATAATTTAATGAAAAATGAATGTAAAATTATTCATTTATTGTGTAAATAATATTCAATCATTTTCTCTTAATAACTTAATTACCATGAAAATAAAATTCATATATTCATGTAATTTATATATGTAAAAACAATATTTAATATAGAAAAAAGGAAATATGAATCAATATAAAAGGTTATATAATGGAAATAATACAATAATAAGTCTATTTTTAGAAATTATCCCCTTTTCACCCTTCATTCATGAGATCAAACCTCATGGCCTCACTAGAAATGATGGGTTTTCGCTCAAATTATGAGATTCCCTTTTTTTAAACCCATTTTAAAAATTAAACATGCATTATACTGGGAAACATATGTAAACAAATATCTTATGTGATAAAAAACCAATAAATATCTTTTTATTAGGGTGATTTTTCAGAATGTACATGTATATTTATGAATTAAAATTAATAAAAATATTGACAAAAAATATGAGATGTTAGATTCTACCCTCTTAAGAAATTGAATCCTTAAAACTTTTCCTCCTAATAAAAAATTATTAAAACCTAACATTTACTTCTAAGTTATCTATATAAACACTCTATTATAAATACATTGATAATTCTAATAAGATGGGGTCATTCCAGTTTTACATAGTCATATAGATAAAAGGGTTATCTCTCTAGGTCCCAATACCCAAATATTTGAATCCAACTTCCAAAAAATAATCAAACTGTACTATGATTACATCTATTATTCTACAAAAATTCTCTTATAGATATTTTGTTAATCATATGTAATTTTTAATTCATTATAATATTTAATAAAACTCAAAAGATCAAAATTTTAGTGTCTTTGGATACTAGGTACATTTAAAAATTTAAATCCCAACATAGTGTATATCATATCTTTAAAAATTCTCCAAACATGTGACCCTATTATACAAATCCCATTAATTTATATTTATAGGGAAAAGGGTAAACATAATAAATAGTTGGATATAAATACTAGTAAGGTATAGGAAAATAAAACAGATAATAAATTAACATCATAGAAAAAAAATGAGGTATAATATATGATCATGAACATAAGAAATGGAGTTATAACATGGTCTTAAGAAAATTAGTAATAAAATGATTTTATGTACCTAAGGTATAACATTAAAATTTGGATATAAAATAAACATGATACATTAAAAAAAACTATCACCACAACTCATCACTATGGTGGTGTAAAAGATATTACTGCAACTTTTGACAATGGTATCATGAAACATTGTCTATGAATGTTTCCATGGTATCGTGAACATGTTATATCTAGAGATTAATTAATTTCCAAATTCATTGGAGAGTTATCAGTGTATACCCTTCATATTACCATCATATTTTACCAAGTATTAATAAAACATTTCCAAGGAATGTAGCTGATGTATCATGATGATTTCACCTTTAGAGAATAATTCTTTACCCAATGCATTGGATAGCTACCATGGTTCAACTTTGATATTCCTAAAGTTATGTGGGACATATAGATAAAATAATACAAAAATAAATTGATAATTATAACATTTTAAACCCATTATAATTTAATTGAGTGTCCAAATAAAATTTTTAACTTTACTGGTAAATACAAAACAATAGATATATTGAATTAGAAGATATTTATTCCATATTGGTAAAGTGTATACGGTTTAGTAAATAATTTCCATAGTCAATAGATGTAAGGGTATATATGTGAACACCCTTAAGTTTGATGAATCATATAAGTGTATTCACAATGTAAAGGTATTTCAATAAATGTTATTCCTATTTTATAATAAGAAAAGAGAAATGTTAATCATTAATCATTCTCTGTACACATAATTTTTCCACCATAACACATGTGCCTTGAAAAATATACATGTATTATAAAGGACAAATACATTATAATGTTGGGGAGTGATAAAGAAAATGATAATTGGTTACATCCTGAGAAGGAAAGAATCACCTATAATGAATTTCATTGACAATATTGGCGAGTATTCATTAAGAAACTTTAAGATATTCACATTGAAAATGGTTTTTACACCAATAAAAGAGAGGTAAAAATTTATAATGAGGATTACATTCATAAATTCAAACATTTTCTCAAACCATATATTCCAATCATTCACTATGGCTCATAAATTTCATGTGGATTATCCAATGAACATCCATTGAGAATTTCAATCCAATTGTGTAATAATGCCTCTTTGTAATTCACCTAGTGAAGATCGAGTTAATGGCTGGTCTATCCTTTTGGGTTTTTAACCAAAAGTAAATTTGTTCTATAACTATACCTTGTTATGGTATCTATATTGGGATTCCATTACTATGAAAACCACCCACACTTTTCTTTAGCATATTTAGGATGGTTTTATAGATAATGGAAAGTTTGATCAATATAATAACTTATGAACGTAGTATAATGATATTGATGAGAGATATATAATTGATAAAATTGTATTTAAATTATTAGATATTTTCATAAAAATATTTCCTATTGAAATTGAAGGGAATTTAAAAAAGCTCGCATAAGTGATGGGAAATAAGGGGTGTGGAACTCCTATTTCAGCATGATAATGGATTCATAAAATGATATAATGAATGAGAATAAATGAAATATACATTAAATCATCTCAAATATAAGATAATAACATTGAAAAAAAATATTTATAGTATAATAAGAAGTGATTTAAAAAAAATAAACAAATAAATGAACTTGGAATGGAAAATAGAAGATTAAATAAAATCATTCCTTGAGAAGAAAATTCTAAAAGAATGGGAGTGAAACCATAAAACCTAAGAACACATTGGGAGGTACTTATTGATGGATATATATATAGTGAATTTGCATCAAATGGGATTTTACTGATGTGTAATGGGAGGAAGGAAGACTATTTATATTTGTAAGGGGTAGTAAACAGGATAAAATGTTTTATTATTTTATTATATAAGCTGAAAAATTGTTCTTGAAATCAATTAAAACTTATTTTTAGACTAATAATGAGAAAATAGGTTTATTTTATAATTTAACATGTACAAAACTGAAATTGATCATCCAACTACCTCATTTAATTCATAGAATCCAAAAATAATTATTATTGGAAAATTTAGTTAATGTTCTAAAATTTCACATACAATTTTACAAATTTAAATTAATTTTTTTAAATTCAATAATATAATCTGTGAATGAAATTTTTATCTAATAAACCACTTTAAGAATTTATATTTCATGAAAACAGGATAATTATATCATTAAAATCACAGTATTTGAAAAATGGTTGTGTTCATCATTTCATAAAAAATAAAATTGATCATAAAATTTCAAAAAATTCACCCAAAATTGATATAGATGCATTGAATCCAAAAGTAAATTTTATTTCTTTTCAATAATTATATATCTATGTGAAATTTGAAAATACATGTGTATTTTAAAATAGAGCATTTGGTGTGTAATATATGAAAATTCTACTTTCTGAAAATGTGTTTTCACTATGGGATTGGTCTGTATCCTTATTTCTATAAATTATTTATTTTTTTTCAATTTATTTTAAAAAATTTTTTATATTATTATTTTAATTAAGTGTATTTTAGTTTCCATATATGTAATCAATAAAAATAGGTTTTCCCACAACAACTGTTATATATCTTGATTTATAATATTGTGACAATATCCATTTTTATGTTCTAAAAAACACATTAAATAAAATTTACCAGAATTTTATTTAATATAATACATTGTTCATAATTTTAGTTACATTTTTCAATAGAAATAATAAACATGTGGAAGCATTATTTTACTATGAAATAGATTACATAACACTTTTAAATTAATTTTTTTACTAATAAAAATGTCCATAAAATATGTTAAAAAATAGATATTAATTGAACTAAAATTTTATTAAAAATGAATGGTAAGTTATTCTATTATTTTTTAATAAATATTGATTCTTCATATTAAATAACTTAATTACCATGAAAATAGAACTTATTAATAAAAGTAATGTATATAAGAAAAAAATTAATATAGAAAATATATATTAATTTATATAAAATTACATATCGTGGAATTTATTGAACACATAGGCTATTAGTTGGAATTATTCCATTTTCACCCTTTGGTAATGGGTTCAGGCCTTGTGGTTTAATTGGACATGAAGGGTTGTGGATCAACCTCCAAGCATCCCTTTTTCTAAAACCATTTTAATAAATAAATTTACATTATACTCTAACAATTTGTAATGAATACCTTAGGCGATATATATATTTAAAAATATATTGGTTAATAAATTAATGTTTTTATTTAAAATGTACATTAATATTTAGGAAATAAAATTTATTAAAAAAATTATAGGACTTCATAGATATTACATCTCATACATCCAAAATCAGATTAAATCAAGGTCTCGTGTGTAAAGACCCATAAATTTCAAGGAAAATTTTTTTTCTTAATTTTCTTTGGAATTTTAAAAGAGCGCAGTTTCTGACGGCAACTGATCCCGAGGCCCAGTGTGCCCGGAATCATTTTCTGAAGTTTGGCTCGGGTACGTTCAGTGAACGGACGAGCGAGTTTTTCTATCTTTTGAACTGGTGCCCGATATCGAATTCTGAGGGCACCGATAAAATCGCAGCGCCGATATTCGCTTAGAAACGCCTCTTCCGGAGTTGCGTTTGCTCGGGTGTGGTTTTTAATTTTCGGGCTTAAGGTTAAGAAATAAAATAATTTTACGACAACTTTATTTTATTTCACTTAAGCCACTTGGAAGCCACTTGAAGCCAATTAAAAGAGGCTTAAACTGAGTTGAACCAGATAGGGTACTATCCAGAAATATCCTACCCTCATGGTAGGATATTTGCAAGGTGGGGACCGCACGAGCCCCGCCGTTTCATTCTGCTATGTAACGCACCCGTGAAAACCCATCATTATGAAAGTCAACTGACGTGTTTTCTTAAATCCTTAATTCACCATTTAATTGGGCAGTTTATTTCGTGAATTAAATGGGCGGTTTCTTTCGTTGAATTAATTCAATGAATTTATGGTTCGTTACTTACCCTTTTTCGTTTGTTGGCGTAATAATAAATTAAGACCAACCAATATTTTTGGAGGATTACTGGTTGAGAGGTTTGACAGAGTCCTCGTGCCTTTATCCTTCTTCGCGAAGAACGCGAAGAACGCGAAGAACACGAAGAACGCCGAACCCAGAAATCGACGACGCGACGCCGTGATCCGCGACGCCGACGTTCCCTTCCTGCAAAGTTCTTCTGCGACGTCTCTTCCTCCGCGACGGATCTTTGATCGGCAGCTTGAGGTAAGAGTCTCGAACATTCTTTTTCTTTTTAATCTCCCTTGTGGTTTTTAACGAAACATAGATTTAATTATTTATAATTAAATCTGTTGTTTCTTGGTCCGTTGAGTTCGCCGACTCAACGCCGGACTCCGCGACGACGCGACGCCTTTCCGCGACGACACAACGCCTTCCACGATGATCAATTTCGGCGAAGAACGCTCACGCGCGACGACTACGAGGTAGGGAATTATTTTGGAATTACCCCTTTTTATATTCCCGTAAATGTTCCTTTAAAAAGTTAAAGAACCGTATTTGTGAACAATTTTAAACTTATTAAAATTATTGTTTCCTGTGTGGAATAAAAAATCTCACGTTGTTTATATCTAACGCGGAGGGTGCAGGCAAAACGAACACGGCCCGACAACCCTCCGCTGTTCTTTGTGGTTGTGCGAATTTGGCGGGCGACGACGGAACCTGCTACAACGGAAGTTTGATGATTCCGCAGTGAAGAACAGATCCCGGGAGGAACAACGGCGCAGACGGGAAGGAAAGAGGACCACCGGAGCGACTCTGGTGGCCCGCGGAAGCCGGTGGCACCGGCGCCCGGCGCGCCGCCGGACGAGACCGCCGCGGCACCGGCCGAGGCGGCGGCGCTCGCGGACCCGCGGCCGCGCGGGTCCGGCGCGTGCGGGACGCGGATGAAGCCGCGTCCGGTCGCCAGGGAGACACCCCGCGGGTGTCGCGGGGGTGTCACGCGGGGGTGGCGGCTCCCCCACGTGTCACTCGGGACGTGGCTGCAGCCGCGTCCGGCTGTCTGGCCAACATCCCGCGGGTGCCGCGGGGGTGTCACGCGGGGCGGCGGCTCCCCCCGCGTCGGCCGCTCAGCCGAGATGGGCCAGGCGGGCCGAGCCAGACCGGTCCGACCGGGTCAGACCGGGTCGGACTGGGTTGGACCGGGTCGGACCGGGTTCGGCCGACCCCGGGGGGTCGGGCCGGGTCGGCCCGGGCCTGGAGCCCCCGTCTTCAGACCGTTTTCGGTCAAATGCCTGTAACTTGAGCTACGGGCCTCCAAACGACTCGCCGTCAGCGGCAACGCGATCCTTGGATCGAGAAGGTCGTTTCCGTATATCGCACTCAAGGTTTTGGAATACTTTGGGTTCAGCCGGGTTGGTTCGTACACGAAACCAACAGGGCCGTCGGAGCGGAAACACTCATATCTTGAGCTACGTACGTCCAATTGACGCGCCGTTAGCTTTGTTGTTTTCCTCTAAGTGAGACGGATCTTTTGGCATACTCCTCCCAAGGTTTGGATGTAGGTGGAGTACAGTCGGGTTGATTTTGCCTTAAAAACCAACTGGGCCCCTGGGACGAAAAAGCCAATAACTCTCAGACCGGGCGTCCGATCGACGCGCCGTCTGCGACGTTGAGTTCCTGTTGGCGATACGGAACTTTTGGATACATCAACTTTGGACTTTGTGACAGTTTATGTATCGGCCTCTCGGCTCGGGGAGCGGACCCTCCCGAACGAGCTTGCTGTGTGCGGAACCCTAGAGCTGGCTGCGACTACTTCTTCGACAGCGACGACTATGCATAGATCCTCCGTGGACTCCGACGACGACCGTGCAGAGATCCTCAGTGGACTGCGGCGACGACTGTGCAGAGATCCTCAGTGGACTGCGACGACTACTGCACTCAGCGATCCTGCGTGGATCAGTGCTACAGGTCTTGTGTGGGCCTGGTTCTATGTGGGCCTGATCCTGTGTGGGTCAGCACTCAGCGGTTCTGTGTGAGCCTGCGCCTATAGGTCCTGTGTGGGCCCTATTCTGTGTGGGTCATTGCGGGGGTTAGTTACCTATCGATCCTTTGTGGGTTCGACGACTTAGATGGATCAGTGATCATCTTTATCGTCATACAAGAAGTATACCTGTGTGATCTGAATCTTGTGTTACTCTCCTTTGTGGATTATGTTGTGCTATCCTGTGTGGGTATACGTTTGCTTTCCTATGTGGACTGGGTTGTGCTTGGGCTCGGACGTTGGAGCCAAACGGGAATCGATGACTTTGGTATATGTATGGGCATATACCTAAGTAGTGTCGGTTGTTACTTCGTGATTGTATCTTTCCTTTGTCGATTATCCTTTGTGGATTTCGGGAGACCTTAGGTGGTCTCGGGGTCCCTACTGAGTAGCTTATACTCACCCCTACACGGGCTATGCCCGCACATCGTGGTGTTGGTTGCAGATGACGGACAGCGCTGATCATGGTGGAGGCGTGCGGAGCAGGACGTTACCTGGAGGTGGAACACTGGGCGGGATGTACTCGGAGCGGTCAGGTGGACCAGAGGAGCAGTGGAGGAAATCTGTACCCACCCTTCAGGTGGGACTTCCAGAGGATGGCTCGACGCTGCGGCTTTTCTTTTCAGTTGTTTTTTTTCCCTTTCAGTTGTACTTTACAGTTGATCTTGTATTTCCGGCCCCTTTTACTTTCAGCACAGCTTGTACAATATTTACTTAGTGTTTACTTTTCTGCTTGCTTACTCTGTGGTGCTTGTTTACTTTTCAATGGGAATGCCTTTCCTTTTGTTTGGATTTACGCCTTGGTGCTAGTCGCCTGCCCCTGGCCTATGGAAGGCGGTCTTGGGGTAGTCATGGCACGGGCCCCGAGGACGGGTCGTGACAAATTGGTATCAGAGGTGGTCGGTTCTACCGCAGACTCTGATCTTTTTTCTATGAGAAGCAATAGTGTTTAGTGTATTGAGTGTGGTTATCAGTCCAGGGATTCCAGTGTTGGTGCGGCGGCCGACGTATCCGTACACCAGGACCCTGACTTCTGATTTCCGACTTAATGCACGAAAACATTGATTGCTTGTGTGTTTCAAGTTTTCTTTGTGATTACTTGTGTCAGCTCACCATGTATACTGTTCTGACCGTGGAGCACTTGTTTCCTTTTCAGGATGGCCCGACGATAGCAGCCAGCTAGGGTTCTGAGAGTAGAGCGCGACGACAGCCCTCCGAGCGACGAGGCCTCGGTGCAGGGCCCGTTGACAGCAGAGGCATTGGCGGTACCTTTACCCACCGAGCCCCCGATGCTTCCAGCGCCGACCGCTGACGATGAACGACACCTCGGAGCTCTGCACGAGTTCCAGCGCCAGTGACCACCCAGGTTCCATGGGGAGACGGACCCCCAGGCATCCGAGGACTGGCTGGAGGCAGTCGTCCGAGTTTTCAGGCTAGTGAGGACACCAGCAGACCTCATGGTGATCCTCGCGGCGAGCCTACTGCACGCAGCAGCAGGGCGATGGTGGAGCTTGATGCTCCAGGTACATGATGAGGACTCCCTCATCTGGATGGAATTCGAGAGCCTCTTCCACTCAGAGTTTGTCCCGGACACCCTCCGTGCGGTGCGCATTCAGGAGCTTCTTCAGCTGCGGCAGGGCAGCTTGTTAGTCGCCCAGTACGCGGCGAGGATCACCGATCTTTTTCACTACTCGACCGACATGGTACGGGACCCCTTCTTCCGGGCCCGGACCTTCGAGCAGGGATTGAAACACGAGATCAGGGCATCGCTGATCTCCCTCAGCATTCCGACCCAGGCAGGTGTGCTGGAGCGAGCCCTTCTGATCGAGAGCTTTCTAGCTGAGTCTACAGCGAGACCTACCGCAGGGCGGCATGTGGCGGAGTCTTTGGTAGCGGGTATCCGACGGATGACTCAGGGTTCCAGGCAGACCAGACCTTCCGGAAGATGACCTCGGGACACTGGCTCAGCAGTGCGGGGCACACAGCGCGGAGCCAGTCTTCCGAGATGCAGGCAGTGCTACGAGTGCGGCGGGCAGGGCCACATGGCTCGTGACTGCCCGACCCATCGTACCGAGGGGCAACAGATGGTGGAGGGACCACCCAGGCAGAGGAAGAGGGTCGACCGTGGTGGTCCACAGGGAGGAGGCGGACGAGGCAGAGGAGCTGGCCGAGCAACAGGTGGTGGGCGACGCTTTGAGGCTCTACCACCACCACCACCAGGAGGCCCGCCCCGACCACAGGGAGCTGGCGGGCAGAGATAGGCTCAGCTCCAGGCAGCGGAGGCCTATGACCATGGCGCGCCAGAGATGATTTGAGGTACAATCTGTGTTTATTCCACCCTTGCTGCAGTTCTTATAGACACAAGATCGATTCACTCTTTCATAGCCGCTGCCCTTGTTCGGAGCTCAGAGATTCCGATAGAGCCGTTGGCTCGATCCTTATGGCTAGAGACTCCTACGGGAGCAGACTCGACGATTACGCAATGGTGCCGGCAGTGTGAGCTTACTCTAGGAGGCGATAGCTTCGGCTGGGATCTTCTTGTAGCGGCGTCGAGGCCTTACGACGTCATCTTGGGCATGGATTGGTTATCTACGGTCCATGCACAGATTGACTGCATTAGGCGCAAGGTGCGATGTGTGCGCACCGATGGGAGCAGGTTCACCTTCACCGGCGAGAAGGGAGCCTTCGCAGCACAGGATGGACTCACGCAGAGGAGAGGACAACCCATCACTCATCAGTTGGCTAGCCTCATCCTTGGAGCAGATGACGTGCGGAGTCCTAGTTTTCCTATAGTGGTGGATCGGTATGCAGACGTCTTCCCCGATGACGTTCCAGGGATACCTCCTCACAGAGAGGTAGACTTTTATATTGATCTGTACCTCGGGACAGCCCCGATATCCACACCAGAATATCGGATGGCCCCCACCGAGCTTCAAGAACTACGGGTACAGTTGGAGGACTTGCAGGGCAAGGGGTTCATCCGACCTAGTGTTTCACCCTGGGCTTCGCCGATATTGTTCTCCAAGAAGGAGGACGGGAGCTTGCGAATGTGTCTCTATTATCGTCACCTGAACCAAGTGACAGTGAGGAACAAGTATCCTCTGCCGAGGATTGATGACCTCTTCGATCAGCTCAAGGGAGCACGGTGGTTCTCGAAGATAGAATTCAGGTCAGGCTATCATCAGCTCAGAGTTCGAGACGAGGACGTGCAGAAGACAGCCTTCAGGTGTCGGTATGGCCACTATGAGTTTTTGGTTATTCCTTTCGGCATAACCAATGCTCCAGCATTGTTCATGAGCCTCATGAACAGGATATTCCAGCCATACCTCGATCTATTTGTCATGGTCTTCATCGAAGACATTTTGGTGTACTCGACGACGGAGGAGGAGAACGCCTACCACCTGCGGGTTGTACTAGACACACTCCGAGAGCACCATCTTTATGGAAAGCTCTCGAAGTTCCGGTTCTGGTTACGTGAGGTCCACTTCTTGGGGCACGTCATTTATGAGGCGGGAGTTGCAGTGGATCCCGCGAAGATCGAGGCAGTGCTAGCTTGGGAGCCACCCAGGAACGTGACGGAGGTGAAGAGTTTCTTGGGCCTAGCCGGATATTATCAGAGATTCGTGCTGGACTTCTCCAGAGTTGCGGTGCCACTCTCAGCTTTGACGAAGAAGGGGAAACCCTTTTTGTGGTCAGACATATGTCAGCAGAGCTTTCAGGAGATGAGGCAGAGATTGACCAGCGCACCTATCTTGAGGTTGCCGGAGGAGGGAGTTGGATATGTAGTCTACTGTGATGCATTAGGGACCGGACTCGGGTGTGTCCTGATGTAGGAGAGGGCCGTGATTACCTATGTATCATGTCAGTTGAGGTCGCATGAGCAGAACTATGCTACCCATGACCTGGAGTTAGCAGTAGTGGTCTTTTCCCCGAAGACATGGCAGCACTATCTGATGGGTGAGCGCTTTACAGTCTTTTCCGACCACCAGAGTCTCAGGTACATCTTCTCTCAGAATGACCTAAACCTGAGACAGCGGCGATGGCTCGAGTTCCTCCAGGACTATGACTTTGAGATAGTCTATACTCCTGGGAAGGGGAACGTGGTAGCCGATGCCCTCAGCAGGAGGACGAGCATCCAACTACTTGAGGAGGTGACGGAGCAGCTAGCTGCTTTGCAGATATCCTTCGTGGATAGAGATAGAGCAGCCTTCCTTCAGTCTCTCACCGTCTCTCCTCCACTTCTACATCAAGTCATAGAGGCTTAGCATGGGGACGCTGACTGTGAGACGTGGCGTGCACAAATATCCTTGGGACAGGCACCTGATGTTTTCTCCCTTAGAGTATATCACGACATCCTTTTCAGAGGACGTACCCTGGTACCAGTTGGTTTACGAGAGGAGGTGCTGAGAGAGTTTCACACTTCTCCTTTGGCGGTTCATCCTGGAGTGGCGAAGATGTACCAGGATCTCAGACGACAGCACTGGTGGTCGGGCATGAAGAAGGCTGTGGTAGAGTTTGTTTCACGGTGCCTCACCTGCCAGCAGGTGAAGGCAGAGCATCAGGTACTAGCAGGTTTGGTACAGCCCTTGGAGGTCCCGGAGTGGAAGTGGGATGAGATATCTATGGACTTTGTGACTGGACTTCCATGCACTTCCAGAGGTCATGACTCCATTTGGGTGATTGTTGACCGACTCACCAAGTCAGCACACTTCTTACCCATCCGAGAGCAGGGCTCAGTGGAGATCTTGGGGCGTCTCTACGTTCAGGAGATTGTATGGCTTCACGGTGTGCCATCGACTATCGTCTCTGATCGGGACGCTTGCCTTACTTCTCGGCTTTGGAAGGGGTTGCAGGAGGCGTTCGGGACGGAGCTACGTCTGAGCACCGCCTTTCACCCTCAGACAGATGGTCAGACTGAGAGGACCATTCAGAATCTCGAGGACATGCTCTGCGCATGTGTCCTCGACTTTGGTCGCAGCTGGGAGGACAACCTACCCTTGGTGGAGTTCGTATACAACAACAGCTACCACTCCACCATCAGGATGGCACCATATGAGGCATTGTACGGCAGGCCCTGCAGATCTCCTTTGTGCTGGAGAGACCCTAGGGAGTCAGCACTTGTGGGACCAGAGATGGTCCGAGCCACGACAGAGAAGGTCCATATCATCCAGGAGCAGATGAGGATAGCTCAGAGCCGGCAGAAGTCATATGCTGACAGGAGGTGGAGGCCACTAGAGTTCGAGGTTGGAGACCACGTCCTCTTGCGGGTCTCACCTCGACGTGGTTTGTGGAGATTTGGCTGAGGCGGAAAGTTGTCTCCATGCTTCATCGGGCCATTCCAGGTCCTTAGCAGGACTGGCGAGGTGGTTTATCGCCTGGCTCTACCACCTCAGTTGCACCGGGTGCACGACATCTTCCACGTATCTCAGCTGAGGAGATACGTGCACAACCCGACACACATCATTGACTATGGGGAGCTAGACGTGGATGATGGGGCGACTTTTGCGGAGGTCCCGGTGGAGATAGAGGATCGACAGAACCGGGTCCTACGTGGGCGATTGATTCCTCTTGTGCGCGTCAGATGGCAGCACGGGAACCTCCATGAGAGCACATGGGAGCGGGAGGCTCAGATGCGTGCTCAGCACCCACATTTGTTTCCCTAGTTTTTGATGTATCTTTACGGGGACGTAAAGCCCTGAGGTGGGAGTAATGTAAAGACCCGTAAATTTCAAGGAAATTTTTTTTTCTTAATTTTCTTTGGAATTTTACAAGAGCGCAGTTTCTGACGGCACCTGATTCCGAGGCACGGTGTGCCCGGAATCATTTTCCGAAGTTTGGCTCGGGTACGTTCAGTGAACGGACGAGCGGGTTTTTCTAACATTTGAACCGGTGCCCGGAATCGAATTCTGAGGGCACCGATGAAATCGCAGCGCCGGTATTCGCTTAGAAACTCCTCTTCCAGAGTTGCATTTGCTCGAGTGTGGTTTTTAATTTTCGGGCTTAAGGTTAAGAAATAAAACAATTTTATGACAATTTTATTTTATTTCACTTAATCCACTTGGAAGCCACTTGATGCCACTTAAAAGCAGCTTAAACTGAGTTGAACCGGATAGGGTACTATCCAGAAATATCTTACCCTCATGGTAGGATATTTGCGAGGTGGGGCCCGCACGAGCCCCGCCGTTTCATTCTGCTAAGTAACGCACCCGCGAAAACCCGTCATTATGAAAGTCAACTTACGCGTTTTCTTAAATCCTTAACGCACCATTTAATTGGGCAGTTTATTTTGTGAATTAAATGGGCGGTTTCTTTTGTTGAATTAATTCAACGAATTGATGGGTCGTTACTTACCCTTTTTCGTTTGTTGGCGTAATAATAAAATAAGACCAACCAATCTTTTTGGAGGATTACTGGTTGAGAGGTTTGACAGAGTCCTCGTGCCTTTATCCTTCTTCGCGAAGAATGCGAAGAACGCGAAGAACGCGAAGAACACCGAACCCGGAAATCGACGACGCGACGTCGTGATCTGCAACGCCGATGTTCCTTTCCGGCAACGTTCTTCTGTGACGTCTCTTCCTCCGCGACGGATCTTCGATCGGCTGCTTGAGGTAAGAGTCTCGGACTTTCTTTTTCTTTTTAATCTCCCTTGTGGTTTTTACCGAAACACGGATTTAATTATTTATAATTAAATCTATTGTTTCTTGGTCCGTTGAGTTCGACGACTCAACGCCGGACTCCGCGACGATGCGACGCCTTTCCGCGACAACGCGACTCCTTCCGCGACGATCAATTTGCACGAAGAACTCTCACACGCGACGACTACGAGGTAGGGAATTATTTTGGAATTACCCCTTTTTATATTCTGGTAAATGTTTCTTTAAAAAGTGAAAGAACCGAATTTGTGAACAATTTTAAACTTATTAAAATTTTTGTTTCCTGTGTGGAATAAAAATTCTCCCATTGTTTATATCTAACGCGGAGGGTGCGGACCAAACGAACACAGCCCGACAACCCTCCACCGTTCTTCGTGGTTGTGCGAATTTGACGAGCGATGACGGAACGTGCTGCAACGGAAGTTTGATGATTCCGCAGTGAAGAACGGATCCCAGGAGGAACAACGGCGCAGACGGGAAGGAAAACGGACCACCAGAGCGACTCCGGTGGCCCGCGGAAGCCGGCGGCGGCGCCCGGCGCGCCGCCGGATGAGACCACCGCGACACCGGCCGCGGCGGCGGCACTTGCGGACCCGCGGCCGCCCGGGTCCGGCACGCGTGGGACGTGGCTGAAGTTGCATCCGGTCTCCAGGGAGACACCTCGCGGGTGTCGCGGGGGTGTCACGCGGGGGCGGCAGCTCCCCCACACGTCACTCGGGACGCAGCTTCAGCTGCGTCCTGCTGTCTGGCCGACACCCCGCGGGTGTTGCGGGGGTGTCGCGCGGGGCGGCGGCTCCCCCCGCGTCAGACCGGGTAGGACCGGGTTCGGCCGACCCAGGGGGGGCGGCCCGGGTCGGCCCGGGCCTGGACCCCCCGTCTTCGGACCGTTTTCGGTCAAATGCCCGTAACTTGAGCTACGGGCCTCCAAACGACTCTTCGTCAGAGGCAACACGATCCTTGGATCGAGACGGTCGTTTCGGTATATCGTACTCAAGGTTTTGGAATACTTTGAGTTCGGCCGGGTTGGTTCGTACACGAAACCAACCGGGCCCCGGAGCGGAAACACTCATATCATGAGCTACGGACGTCTGATTGACGCGCCGTCAGCTTTGTTGTTTTCCTCTAAGTGAGAAGGATCTTTTGGCATACTCCACCCAAGGTTTGGATGCAGGTGGAGTACGGTCGGGTTGGTTTTGCCTTAAAAACCAACCGGGCCCCTAGGACGAAAAAGCCAATAACTCTCAGACCGGGCGTCCGATCGACGTGCCGTCTGCGACGTTGAGTTCCTGTTGGTGATACGGAACTTTTGGATACATCAACTTCGGACTTTGTGATAGTTGATGTATCGACCTCTCGGCTCGGGGAGCGGACCCTCCCGAACGAGCTTGCTGTGTGCGGAACCCTAGAGCTGGCTGCGACTGCTTCTTCGACAGCGACGACTGTGCATAGATCCTCTGTGGACTCCGACGACGACCGTGCAAATATCCTCAGTAGACTGCGGCGACGACTGTCCAGAGATCCTCAGTGGACTGCGACGACTACTGCACTCAGGGATCCTGCGTGGATCAGTGCTACAGGTCCTGTGTGGGCCCAGTCCTGTGTGGGCCCGATCCTGTGTGGGTCTGATCCTGTGTGGGTCAGCGCTCAGCAGTTCTATGTGAGCCAGCGCCTACAGGTCCTGTGTGGGCCCGATCCTCTGTGGGTCATTGCTGGGGTTAGTTACCTATCGATCCTTTGTGGGTCCGACGACTTAGATGGATCAGTGATCATCTTTATCGTCATACAAGAAGTATACATGTGTGAGATGAATCTTGTGTTACTCTCCTTTATCGATTGTGTTGTGCTATCCTGTGTGGGTATACGTTTGCTTTCCTATGTGGACTGGGTTGTCCTTGGGCTCGGACGTTGGAGCCGAACGGGAATCGATGACTTAGGTATATGTATGGGAATATACCTAAGCAGTGTCGGTTGTTACTTCGTGATTGTATCTTTCCTTTGTGGATTATCCTTTGTGGATTTCGGGAGACCATCGGGGGTCTCGGGGTCCCTACTGAGTAGCTTATACTCACCCCTGCACGGGCTATACCCACACTTCGTGGTGTTGGTTGTAGACGACGGACATCGCTGATCGTGGTGGAGGCGTGCGGAGCAGGACGATACCTGGAGGTGGACCACTGGGCGGGACGTACTCGGAGCGGTCAGGTGGACCCGAGGAGCAGTGGAGGCTATCTGTACCCACCCTTCAGGTGGGACTTCCAGAGGACGGGTCGACGCTGCGACTTTTCTTTTTAGTTTCTGTTTTTCCCTTTTAGTTGTACTTTACAGTTGGGCTTTTATTTCTGGCCCCTTTTACTTTCAGCACAGCTTGTACAGTTTTTACTTAGTGTTTACTTTTCCGCTTTCTTACTCTGTGGTACTTGATTACTTTTCAAAGGCAATGCCTTTCCTTTTGTTTGGATTTATGCCTTGGTGCTAGTCGCCAGCCCCTGGCCTATGGAAGGCGGGCTTGGGGTAGTCACGGCACGGGCCCCGAGGACGGGTCATGACATCGTGACTCTATATGTTTTCACTTAAAATACAACTATGTAAGTGATTAATCAAGTCATTTAATAGAACATCATTCTATAATGATGCTATTTTAATAAAAAAATTATAAATAGTTCAGGAGAAAAAATATTTTTCATATAGAAAGATTATGTAATCCTTTACCAAGTTATCACCATAAATAAATTAAGGAACATCAATATATATTATTTTTCTACAAAGAACTAATTTTATATGATATGAATATAAAAGATACACCATTTATAGAGGCATTAATAATCAAATCATTTATATAATCCATGAGATTCATAGAAAATAAATCCCAAAACTAGAAATATTTTGAAACTAGTTACACTATAACATGACAATTCTAAGACATAAATTCTACTAAATCTCTTTTAATTGAATCCAAATTTAGGGAATTGGGTACACTAATTATATATATATATATATATATATATATATACTATTTAATCAATATATTTCTGAAGTTCTCTAAATATAAGTGGATATTTTTATTTAGTTAAAAAAATTCATACAAATGTGCTCAATTTTAGGATTTAGTGTGTTGCATCACATCATTTTATAATAGATTATTATAACAACCAATTAATAACTAAAAATTAAGGGAGAATTATTCAGTATAATATGGAATTGAGAATTTTCAAAATCAATTTAAACAATCATTTCTATAAAAATTCAATCAATACTTAACATCTCAATAGAGTTTCAAGCATGGATGTCACCAAACATACTATCCATCATAATTTCAAACAATTAAATCCCACAATAAGTCTCAAAAAAGTGCCCTAAAAATGATCACACCCAACAAAACATAAAAAAAATTATATTATAAATTAAATAAATTAAATGAAAAACTATATAGGAAAAATTGTGTTCGATTTGGGATAATATGAACCCTTGAGAATTGTCCATTAAACATATTCCAGATTCCAAATGTAATGTGTGCATGGTAAAAACAAGACACATAAAATAATATTAATCTAATATAAAATCTCATTATTAACAGTCCATTCTATGAAAAGACATATGGTACGGAATTTTAGGAAGAAATTGAATGAATTAGAATCATAACATAAATAACAATAAAAATACGAAAAAAATACACTTCCATTTCCCTAAATAACATTAAAATCCTTGAAAACACATAAAGAGGATGTATAAATAGAAAATCATTTCACATTAAAAAAGGTTTGAATGAATATAAAATTTCTATAAAATATCAAATATATTATAGAGTCTAACAAATTCTATAATTAATTCTACTGAAAGAGGAACAAAACTTAATGCAATTAGGGTGTGAGTTTATGAAGGAATGTATCGTCCTTTATCAGACTAAAACATCTAACCAAATTCCTATATTTGGGGATATTTATAGTTTTATTGAGACAAATTTGTGTTTTTTTATTATTTATCAATGTACAATGAGTATTTGATGCCAACAAGTTAAATAATAATCAAATTAGTGTATAATTTCATGTAATGTGGTTTTGGAGAACCCAATCATTATATAGAAGATGTACCCAAACCATGGAATTATTCTTGGGAATTTAAGTGAAGTATTGTATCTTTGGATATTGATGTTACTTTCCTTAATTCATGTGAAACAATAAAATATAAGAAAGGAATTACGTGTTACAGGGATGTCCTGCCACGAACATTTCCTTTCGTGAGGCCATTCTTCACCCGTCCTTTATCAATTATGTTCTGAATTGGGATTTTTCTGAAAGGTTCCATCTCATTGAGCTGTCTTCGGCCTCAGATATATGTGTGTTCACCCCATCTTCCCCTGACTCCTTTACATCTAAGTATTATCCTTGTGAGTTTCTTATGTCGGGCGACGAGGATGAGTAGAATGAGTTTCTTTGGGACAAGAACATACCCACAAAGTATAATTATATTTTTCGGAGAGTCTGCCATAATTCTATCCCCATTGATGAGAATGTTAAGTGATTCGGAGTAAGCATGGCGTCTAGGTGTGTCTGCTATAGGACTCACTTGGAAGAGAGCTTGGGGCACTTGTTCTTTGAGAGTGAGTGGGCGAAGGAGGTTTTTCATTTTTTGGTGATTTCACGGAATTTTATGTTCGTGGTTGGGATGAGAAACCTTTCTTAGCCTATTGGTTCCACCACTCAGGGGATAGGGGTCCAGAGAGAAGGCCCCACACTCTAGTGCTGAATACAGGATGTTGGTGTCTTTTGTAGGCATGCAACAAGTAGACCCATAAAGGTGTCCAATTTGAGGTATGTGGACTTTTTTATCCATTTTTATGTGTTTAAAGTGAATGGGATGATTTGGGAAGAGTTTGGAATGGTTTTGAATGAGTTTGGAGGCTTTTCTTAGGGAGCACGGTTTGAGAACGGTCAGTGGAAACCATGCGGATGCTTCAGAAAACTGTTGAGGGGGAGATAATAGGCTCTACATGTCTTGCGCACAGTTTTCCAAACTGTGTGAGGCAACCATGTGGACCCTCGCTCTTTAGGCAGTAGTGTGTGCACTGTTAGCGCACGGTTTACCAAATCATGCGGGCTAACCATGCGACCACTTAAAAATAGGGTTTTAAAACCCAGGCTCACTCAGGCTTGCATCATTCCTCTCCAAATTTTCTCCCACTCGAGCCTCACTCTGGATTTCAGGTTCTCAGAGGTTGAGGGTGATCTCCCAATCGTTTTGGAAGCATCTTGAAGAAGTTTCTTCATGGATTGAAGGTGGTTTCTCCCAGGTAAGTCTCTTTTCTTGGTCTCCTTGTGTTTTACTCTAGATCCACATCCCTCTCCTTCTTGGTTTCTAGATATACACTTATTGTGTGTAGATCTAGGGTTTTGTTTGCCTTGGATGATGTTTTTAAGGCTTGTGAATTTTCGGGAATGGGATCTAGAGAGGTTTCAGTGGTGCGTTTTCCAGAATTGAGGTGCGGTTTCTTATGGTTTGATTTCTCGGGAATCCTAAAGGTAGGTGGCTTCTCTCTCTACTCCACTTGTTTAGAAGTAGTGGTTTTGGTTGAAATTAATTTGTGTTGTTTAAAATTAATTTTTTTGTTGATGTGAGAAATAGAATGGAAATCCCTTTAGGGAGGGTTTGGGGATTTTTGGGAAAAAGGGCTTGTGGAAAAATGCTCTTGATGTGATTTTAAAATGGTATTTTAAAATGTGTTGTTTTTTTGGTTTGATCAAGATGATTTGAGAAAATGGTTTCCAATAAAAAGTTTTGTTTTATTGAAATATGGTTTGGCATGGAAAATGATTGAAGGGTGTTTTTAAATAAATGTTTGATTTATTTAAGTGAATGACATGTAATGGAAATGGTGAATTGCGTATTGTTGTGGCCTTGAAGGGTTACATGCTTGGTTATGGCTTGTGTTAGATGTGTGGAAGTGGGTGGGTAGTCTCACTATAAAAGGTGAACGAGTTGGGTGGGAAGTACCACCATTATGGATGGGTGGGAAGTCCCACCATTTTGGGTTGTCAGGAGTGGGCGTGAAGTCCTACTAGTTGAAGATGGGGTGAACGAGTCGGGTGGGAAGTCCCAACATTATGGTTGCTTGGTTGTGTGTTGCTTTTCATAGATGGAATTTTGTTGTGGAAATGTGAAACGGTTGAATTGGATTCCTTGCATGGCATGGTTGATTGGGCTTCCTTGTGTGGCATGTTTGGCTCATGGCATGATTGTTTGGATTTTCCTTGGTTGCTTGGTTTGGGTGAGATGGCTTGGTAAGGGTGTGTTTGGCTTATGGAAATGGTTTTACTTGTGATTAATTTTTATAAACTTTTTTATATAAATATGATAACCGTTTTATCCTAGTGGCGTGTGTAGGGAAGTCATTTGGGGAAAACCTACTGAGTTTCTGTACCCACCCCCTGCTTTGGCATGTTGGTGTCTTTACAGATGTTGTGTACCTTGATGTGGGAAAAGGTAAGGCATCTCCCTCCTTTAGTGGTGCATTGTGATGTGTTGGTGGAACATGGAGCTCGGATCTTGGTGTGGAGCTGTGGTGGTGTCTAGGCTCATTGTGTTTGTTTTTTGGTTTCTGCTTGTACTCTGATGTGGGGTAGACATGTCTGGTTGTATTGTTTTTGAGTAGTATTGTGGTAAAATTTGGTTGTTTTTTGAGAATGAATGCTTGAATGTTTTATTGACATGCATCATATAGTGGTGGTTAATATATGGTTTGGTTTGTTTTTTCTTAAGGGAAAATGGTTCCCCAATTTGATCTTGAAGCCCTCAGCATTTATTGCCAGCCTTTGGCATCTTGGGAACGTCGCTTAAGGCGAATTATCCCTCACCACCTCCTCAAGCCAATGAGGTAGGGGTAGGGTTTTACAAATGGTATCAGTTTGTTCGGTCCATAGCATTAAACTATGAGTAATTTTTATATCATTGGTGTTGATCATTGGTTTTGGTGTTGACATTCATTGTGGTATATTTCTTGAGTTGGGATGGTAGCAAGATGTAGGAATGTCGAAACTTGGATGGTATAGCATAAAAGGACGTAGATAACCCTCTTATTCCGAACTTCAAGTTACTATGGAGTTGGGTACATAAGTGTTTTGGAGACATTTATAGGCATTGAAAATCTCATTATCATGGGTGTACCCAATGAGATGTGCATGGAATATAAGGTAAAATGACTTCCCTCTAGGATGCATATTTCATTAGGCATAATGATTTATGGGCTGAATTGAGAAATAGTTTTTCAAAGGTGTTAAATGGTAATGTGAATAAATTTGGTATTTTGAAAATAGTTTGGTTTTCAAATACGGTGAAACATGGAAAATGTGGGAAGGGGGAAAGCCTCGTTGTGATAGTGTTGTGTAATGAAATTTGAAATGGGAATTCTTGATGTCTATGGAAGTGATCCTCATGGTTGTTTGTTTTCTGTTTATAGAAATGGAACCGGGTAGACATCGTAGAGACCAATTGAAGGAAGCTATTGAGAATGTGGTTCCACCTGAGCCCCAGGTGAACTATCATTTGGCCAAAAGCATCGTTCAGGCTTTTCAAACAGTTCAATTTGGACTACAACTGGATACACCTGTTACAATATTTATCACGGTCGGAAATCCATGTAATGGAAGCATGGTTGTACTCACGAGAGGAGGTGTGGACCCCAAAACTGAGATAAATAACAATACATAAACCTTTTCTCAATAACTTAGAGTACATCAAAGTTGGACCACTAGATTATTAAAACATCCTTCGAGATCCAAGTGTAATCTAGGATGCTTTCAGTGTGGTTCTGTAGGCCACCTGAAATGGGATTGTAATGCACAACCTCAAGAATGTCATAACTGCAAGGGGATGGGGCATATTCAGCAGTATTGTCTTAATGCTCTGAGGTCAGGTGTTTGTGAAACTCTTTAGCAAGGGAAGTTTCAATCAGGTAATAAAGAGCAGATCATGGAAAGCACACATCTATTTGGAGCAGAGAAAGTTGTAGTGGATGATAAAGTAGGTCCATCCATGGTGCAAGGTATGGTTCTTTTAAATTCTACCTTGATGGAAGTTTTTTTTGATACGTGTGCCTCAAACTCTTTTATTTTTGCATGTTTGGTTGATTTGTTGGGTTTAAGAGTAGAAATGATGCCTTTGGTTTTGAAACATCAAACTCCTCTAGGTCGAAGAGAGTGTCAAGCCTTCTTGTGTAGATCATGTTGTATCGTTGTGGGTGAGGTTGAGTTAATGTGTCATTCCTCAGGGATTGAGATGGATCGGTATGAGGTAATCCTGTAAATGGATAGGATGGAGGCTTTTAAAGCCCACATTGATTGTAATGCACAAACAATAGCTTTTACGACACATGATGGCGTTAGGCATCTCTTTAGAGGAGAGAGGCATGAAAGGAAGGATGCAATGAGTTTGTTGGCACTAATAGTGGGCACATTATCTTATCATTTGGCAGTGTTCTCATTGGAATCAGTAGAAAATGTTGAGAAGATTTTTCTTCTAGTAGTGGAGGATCGTTTCATGGATGTTTTTTCTAATGAATTCTCTAGGTTACCATCTGTAAGAGAAGTGGAGTTTACGATTGGTCTCCTTTCAGGGACCTGTCCTATCTCACTTCCGTCTTACCGGATGGCACCTACGGAATTGTGGGAATTGAAAGTCTAGTTGGAAGAGTTATAAAACAAAGGGTATATCTGGCCTAGCACATCCTCATGGGCAGCACCGGTGTTGTTTGTAAAAAAGGAGGATAGAACATTGAGGCTTTGTGATGATTATCGTAGACTTAACCAAGTGACGATATGGAACAGTATCCACTTCCATGAATTGATGATTTTTTCGACCAGTTGAGGGGAGCCCATTGGTTCTCAATAATCAACCTGAGATCAGGATATCATCATTTACGGGTGAGGAAGGATGATATTCATAAAAAATCTTTCAGAAGTATATATTACCATTATGAATATGAGAATATGCCCTTTGGTCTAACGAATGCGCCAGTGGTGTTCATGGAATTGATGAATCAGAAATTTCAGAGATATCTAGATTCATTTGTGGTGGTGTTTGTAGACTATATTCTGGTGTATTCAAAGATAAGGGTGGAGCATGAGCAGCACTTGGCGACAGTTCTGGGGATCTTGAGGGATCAGTGGTTGTATGCCAAATTGTCAAAGTGTGACTTTTGGATACAGGAAGTTCGTTTTCTTGGCCATGTGATTTATGAAAGAGGTTTTTCAGTGGATATGAAAAAGATAGAGGCTGTTATCTCATGGAAACCGCCAAAAAATGTGTTTGAGGTATAGATTTTCCTCAGTCTATCTGGGTAATATCGGTGTTTTGTTCATGATTTTTCACGTTTGGATTTTTTGATGACAACTTTGACAAGAAATAATGTTCTATTCCAGTGGAATGAATAGTGTCAACAATGTTTCGTATAGCTAAAGGGTCGCCTTACATCATCACCAATCATGGTTTTTCTAGAACCGAGAAAATGGTACGTGGTGTATTGTGATGCATCGAGATCAGGGTTGGGGTGCGTTCTCATGCAAGGGAATCATGTGGTTGCATATGGCTCATGATAGTTGAGGGTACATGAGAAGAACTACCCAACTCATGATTTGGAATTGGCAGCAGTGGTCCATGCTTTGAAAGTGTGGTGTCATTATCTCTTTGGTGAGAAATTCACGGTATATACAGATTATAAGAGTTTGAAACACATTTTATCATGATGGGATTTGAATTTGAGGCAAGGATATGAATGGAATATCTCTAGACGTTTGATATTGACTTAATGTACAGACCAGGTAAGAGAAATTTTTTGGCGGATGCGTTAAGTAGAAAATCATATGCTCAGATGGTGAAATATGCATTGGACCAGTGGCAGTTGATGTCGGTTATAGATTCCATGTGGTTGGAATGTGAAGACCAGGGTGGTAGAGGGGTATTCTTTCTAGTTTTGTTGATTCCTGACTTGGTTGTCCTGGTTAAAGATGCACAAATATCTGATTCTGAAAGTGTGACCATGAGGTCGAGACTCAATGGTGGGGAGAGCATTGAGAGTTGGCAACTGAATTGATATTCAGTTTTGTGTTTTCGTAATCATATGGTTGTACTAGTTGCTTGTCAGGAGGATATTATCAGGGCATATCACTATTCTAGGTGGGATGTTCATCCTAGAATTCAGAAAATGTATAAAAATTTGAGAGCGTGGTTTTGGTGGGCTGGTATGAAAAGGAGAGTGGATGAGTTTTTTTTGTGATGCTTGAATTCTCAGCAGGTCAAGGTAGAGAATCAGAGGCCAACAGGAATGATGAAGTCTTTACCAATCCCTATTTGGAAGTGGGATCAAATAGGGATGAATTTTGTCACAGGTCTCCCAAGAACGGCTAGAAATGACGATGCCATTTGGGTGATAGTGGATCAGCTAACAAGGTCGGCCCATTTCATTCTGATTCATGAATCTCATACGGTGGAGGATCTATCCAAAATCTATATCTGGGAGGTGGTAAAGATATTTGGTGTTCCAATTTCGATTGTATCAGATAGATATTTGAGGTTTACATCTCATTTCTAGAAATTCTTACAACAATCCCTTGGAACTAAGTTTACTATGAGCACGAAATATCACCATCAGATGGATGGTCAATCCAAGAGGACGATACATAATTTGGAGGATTTTTTTGGGCTTGTGTCATGGATTTTGGTGTCTCTTGGTAGGATCACTTGTCATTGGATGAGTTCTCATAGAATAATAGTTATCAGGAATCCATATATATGGCTCCATTTGAAGGATTGTATGGCCAACCATGTCTTTCTCCACTTTATTGGGTGTAAACGGGTGAGTCCTCAATGGTTGGACCAAGCCTTGTCCCAGAGACTTCAAAGAAGATCAAGTTGATCATGAAGAGAATAGAGACGGATTAGAGTCATCAAAATTGTATGCGGATCATCGTCGATGGTCGTTGTATTTCGAGGTGAGTGATCATGTTTTCTTGAGGATCTCTTCTAGGATGGGACATCATCGGCTTGGGAAGTAGGGAAAGTTTTCTCAAAGTTATTTTGGGCCTTTTTTGATTCTTGAATGGGTTAGTGATGTGCCTATCGTTTGGATTTTCCACCTGGGTTCAGTGCAGTGCACAAGGAGTTTCATGTTTCATAGTTGAAAAAGTATCAGCCGGATCATGACCATGTGATTCGATGGGATCATGTTGAACTAGAACTGGATGCTTCATTGGTGCATGTGACTGTGCGAGTTGTGGATGGGAAAGAGAAAGTCGTGTGTGTTAAAAACATTGGTTTAGTTCATGTTTTGTGGAAGCATAGTCAGATTCAAGAGGATACTTGGGAGCAGTAGAAAGAGATGGTCGAGGAGTGGCCAGAACTCTTTCGGCAAAGGGCGGGTTCACTACTTTTCAAGGACGGAATGTACAATGGAGGGGAGAATGTAATACCCCTAGTTTGAGGTATATGGCCTTTTTTTATTCTTTTTTTATGTTTTTAAAGTGTATGGGATGAGTTGGGAAGATGTTGGGAGAGTTTGGAATGGTTTTGGATGAGTTTGGAGGCTTTTCTTAGGGAGTACGGTTTGAGCACGATTAGTGGAAACCGTTCGGATTCTCCAAGAAACCGTGCTGGGGGAGATAGTTTGCTTCGCACAGACTGCACACAAATTTCCAAACCGTGCGAGGAAATCTTGTGAGGCAACCGTGCGGACCCCTTCTCTCGAGGCAGTAGCGTGTTCACGGTTAGCGCACTGTTTTCCAAACCGTATGGGCTAACCGTGCAGCCACTTAAAAATAGGGTTTTAAAACATGGGATCACTCGAGCTTGCCTCATTCCTCTCCAAATTTTCTCCCATTCAAGCCTCACTTGGGATTTCTGGTTCTTAGGGATTGAGGGTGATCTCCCACTCGTTTTGGAAGCATTTTGAAGAGGTTTCTTTGCATATTGAAGGTGGTTTATCCCAGGTAAGTCTCTTCTCTTGGTATCCTTGTGTTTTCCTCTAGATCTATATCATTCTCCTTCTTGGTTTCAAGATCTACACTTGTTGTTTGTAGATCTAGGGTTTTAGTTTCCTTGGATGATATTTTTAAGGCTTGTGAATGTTAAGGAAGGGAATCTAGAGAGGTTTCGGTGGTGCGTTCTCCGGATTTGAGGTGCGGTTGCTTGTGGGTTGATTTCTCAGGAACCCTAAAGGTAGGTGGCTTCTCTCTCGACTCCACTTGGTTAGAACTATAGGTTTTGGTTGCAATTAATTTGTGTTTCTTAAAATTAATTGTGTTGTTAACGTGATAAATCCAATGGAAATCCCTTTAGGGAGGGTTTGGGGATTTTTGGGAAAACGGGATTGTGGAAAAATGCTCTTGATGTGATTTTAAAATGGGATTTTAAAATGAGTTGTTTTTTTGGGTTGATCAAAATGATTTTAGAAAATTGTTTCTAATAAAAAGGGTTGTTTTATTAAATTATAGTTTGGCATGGAAAATGATTGAAGGGCATTTTTCAATAAATGTTTGATTTATTTAAGTGATTGACATGTAATGGAAATAGTGAATTGTGTATTGTTGTGGCCTTGGAGGGTTACAAGATTGGTTATGGATTGTGTTGGTTGTGTGGAGGTGGGCAGGAAGTCTCACTATAAAAGGTGAACAAGTTGGGTGGGAAGTACCACCATTATGGATGGGTTGGAAGTCCTACCGTTTTGGGTTTTCAAGAGTGGGTGTGACATCCTGCTAGCTAATGATGGGGTGAAGAAGTCGGGCGGGAAGTCCCACCATTATGGTTTCTTTCTTATGTGTTGCTTTTCATAGATGGATTTTTTTTGTGGAAATGTGAAATGGTTGAATTGGCTTCCTTGCATGGCATGGTTGATTGGGCTTCCTTGTGTGGAATGTTTGGCTCATGACACGATTTTTTGGCATTCCCTTGGTTTCTTGGTTAGGTTAAGATGGCTTGGTAACGGTGTGTTTGGATTATGGAAATGGTTGCACTTGGGATTATTTTATATAAAAGGTTTTATATAAATGTGTTAATGGTTTTATCCTAGTGGCATGTGTAGGGAAGTCATTTGGGGAAAACCTACTGAGTTTTAGTACTCACCCCCTACTTTGGCATGTTGGTGTCTTTGCAGATGTTGTGTACCGTGATGTGGGTAAAGGTAAGGCATCTCCCTCCTTTAGTGGTGCATTGTGATGTCTTGGTGGAGCTTGGATATTGGAGCTTGGTTTGGTGTTGTGGTGGTGTCATGGCTCATAGTGTTTGTTGTTTGGCTTCCGATTGTACTCTGATGTGGGGTGGACATGTCTGGTTGTATTGTTTTTGAGTTGTATTGTGGTACAATTTGGTTGTTTTTTGGGAATTCATGCATTAATGTTTTATTGACACGCATCATATAGTGGTGTTTAATAGATGGTTTGGTTGGTTTTTTCTTAAGGGAAAATTGTTCGCCAATTTGATCTTGAAGCCCTCGACATTTATGTCCATCCTTTGGAATCTTGGAAATATCGCATAAGGACAAGTATACCTCACTGCCTCCTCAAGTCAATGAGGTAGGGGAAGGGTCTTACGAATGGTATCAGTTTGTTCGGTCCATAGCTTTCAACTGAGTGCAGTTGTTCGATCATTGGTGTTGATCATTGGTTTTGGTGTTGACATTCGTTGTGGTATATTTCATGAGTTGGGATGGTAGCAAGGCTTAGGAATGTCGGAACATGGAAGTTATAGAATAAAAGGACGTAACTAACCCTCTTATGTTGAACTTCAAGTTACCAGGGAGTTGGGTACATAAGTGTTTTGGAGACACTTATAGGAATTGAAAATCTCATTTTCGTTGGTGTAGCCAATGAGATGTGCATGGCATATATCATAGAAATGACTTTCCTCTAGGATTCATATTTCATTGGGCATAATGATTTATGGGCTGAATTGAGAAATGGTTTTTCAAAGGTGTTAAATGGTAATGTGAATAAATTTGGTATTTTGAAAATAGTTTGGTTTTAAAATATGGTGAAACATGGAAAATGTGGAAAGGGGGAAAGCCTCATTATGATAGTGTTGTGTAATGTAATTTGAAATGGGAATTCTTGATGTTTACGGAAGTGATACTCATGGTTGTTTGTTTTGTGTTTATAGAAATGGAACTGGGTAGACATCGTAGAGACCAATCGGAAGAAGCTATTGAAAATGTGGTTCCACCTAAGCCCTAGGTGAACCAGTAGATGGCCCCAATCATCATTCAGGATTTTCAAATAGTACAATCAGGACCGCAACTAGATACACCCTTTAAAATATCTATCACGGTCGAAAATCCATGTAATGGAAACACAGTTGTCTTCACGAGAGGAGGTGTGGAACCCAACACTGAGAGAAAGAAGAATACAAAATCCTTTTCTCAATGACATAGATTACATCAAAGTTGGACCCCTATATTGTTAAAACATCCTTTAAGACCCAAGTGTAAGTCAGTATGCTTTCAGTGTGGTTCTGTAGGCCACTTGAAACGAGATTGTAAGGCACAACCTCTATAATTTCATAACTACATGTGGATGGGGCATCTTCAGTGGTATTGTCGTAATGCTCTGAGGTCGGGTGTTTGTGACACTCCTCCCCAAGGGAAGTTTCAGTCAGGTAATAAGGAGAAGAGCATAGAAAGCACACATCTATTTGGAGGTGAGGAATTTTTAGTGGATGATAATGCGGGGCCATCCATGGTGCGAGGTACGGTTATTTTAAATTCTACTTTGATGCAGGTGTTGTTTGATATGGGTGTCGCACACTCTTTTATTTCCACACGCGTGGTTGAGTTGTTTGGTTTAAGAGTAGAAATGATGCCTTTGATTTTGAAACTTCAAACTCCTCTAGGTCGAAGAGAGTGTCAAGCCTTCTTGTGTATAGCATTTTATATCGTTATGGGCGAGTTTGAGTTAATGTGGCATTTCTCAGTGCTTGAGATGGATGGGTATGAGGTAATCCTGGAAATGGATTGGCTGGTGTCTTTTAAATCCCACTTCAATTATAATTCATGGAAAGTGGATTTTATGACACACAATACCTTTAGAAATCTCTTTAGAGGAGAGAGGCATGAAAGGAAGAGTGCAGCAAGTTTGTTAGCCCCAATAGTGGGAAAATTATCGTATCAGTTGGTGGTATTTTCATTGGATTCAGTAGACAGTGTTGAGAAGAGTGTTCTTCCAACAGTGGTGGATCAGTTCATGGATGTTTTTCTTGAAGAATTATCTGGGTTACCTCTCGTAAGAGAAGTGGAGTTTATGATTGATCTCCTTCTAGGGACCAGTCCTATCTCACTTCCATCTTACCATATGGCACCTAATAAATTGTGGGAATTGAATGTCCAGTTGGAAGAGTTAGAAAAAAAGGTTTTATCCGTCCTAGAACATCCTCATGTGCAGCACCGGTGTTGTTTGTGAAAAAGGCATAGGGAAATTTGAGGATCTATTTTGATTATCGTAGACTTAACCAAGTGACGATAAATAACAAGTATGCACTTCCACGAATTGATGATTTTTTTGACTAGTTGTGGGGAGCCCAATGGTTCTCCAAGATCGACCTAAGATCAGGATATCATCATTTGCGGGTGAGGAAGGATGATATTCCTAAAATAGATTTCCAAAGTAGATATGGCCATTATGAATATGTGGTTATGCCCTTTGTTCTAACGAATGTTCCAGCAGTGTTCATGGAATTGATGAATCAGATATTTCATAGATATCTGGACTCATTTATGGTGGTGTTTGTAGACGATATTCTGATGTATTCAAATACAAGGGTGGATCATGAGTAGCACCTAGCGACAGTGCTGGGGATCTTGAGGGATCAATTGTTTTATGTAAAATTTTCAAAGTGAGACATTTGGATTCAAGAAGTTTATTTTCTTGGCCATGTGATTTCTGAAAGAGGTGTATCAGTGGATCCAAAAAAGATATAGGTTGTTATCTCATGGAAACCACCAAATAATTTTTTTGAGTTACAAAGTTTCCTCATTCTAGCTGGTTATTATCGGTGTTTCATTCGTGATTTTTCATGTTTGGATTCACTGTTGATAGCTTCGACAAGAAAGAATGTTCTATTCCAGTGTAATGAATAGTGTCAATAGTGTTTCGAATAGCTAAAGGGTCTCCTTACATCAGCCAAAATCTTGGTTTTTCCAGAACCAGGAAAAGGGTACATGGTGTATTGTGATGCATTGGGATCAGGGTTGGGGTGAATTCTCATGAAAGGGAATCATGTGGTTGTGTATGGATCACAGTAGTTGAGGGTACATGAGAAGAACTACCCAACTCATGATTTGGAATTGGCAGTAGTGGTCTATGATTTGAAAGTGTGGCGTCATTATCTCTTCGGTGAGAAATTCACGGTATATACAGATCATAAGAGCTTGAAACAAATTTTCTCACAAAGGGATTTGAATTTGAGGAAAAGGAGATGGATAGAATATCTCCTGATGTTTGATTTTGACTTAATGTACGCACCATGTAAGGGAAATTTGGTGGCGGATTCATTAAGTAGAAAATCATATGCTCAGATGGTGAAACTGGAATCAGACTAGTGGCGGTTGATGTCGGTTATAGCTGACATGCAGTTAGAATGTGAAGACCAGGGCGATAGAGGGGTCTTATTTCAAATTTTGTTGATTCCTGACTTGGTTGGACTGGTTAAAGAGGAACATATATCTGATTATGAGTGGGTGACAATGAGGTCGAGAATCAATGGTGGGGAGAGAATTGAGGGTTGGAAACTGAATGGAGATTCAGTTTTGTGTTTTCGGAATCAGATGTTTGTACCGGTTGCTTGTGAAGAGGATCTTCTCAGGTCGTGTCATCATTCCAGGTGGGCTGTTCATCCTGGAATTCAAAAAATTTAAAAAGCGTTGAAAGTGTAGTTTAGGTGGGCTGGTATGAAAAGGAGAGTGGCTGAGTTTGTTTCTAGATGCTTGACTTTTTAGCGGGTCAAGGTAGAGAATCAGAGGCCAGCAGGAATGCTACAATATTTACCAATCCCTATTTAGAAGTGGGATAATATAGCGATGGATTTTGTCACAGGTCTCCCAAGAACGGTTAGAAAGCACGATGCAATTTGGGTGATAGTGGATCAGCTAATGAAGTCGGCCCATTTCATTCTGATTCATGAAGCTCATATGGTGGAGGATATATCCAAAATCTACATCCTGGAGGTGGTAAAGAGACATGGAATTCCAGTTTTGATTGTATTAGATAGAGATCTGTGGTTTACATCTCATTTCTGGAAATCCTTATAGCTATCCCTTGGAACTAAGTTGACTATGAGAATGGCATATCAGCCTCAGAAATATTGTCAATCCAAGAGGATGATACAAACTTTAGAGGATATGTTGCGGGCTTGTGTCATGGATTTTGGTGGCTCGTGGGAGGAGCACTTTTTTTTTTAGTTCTCGTACAATAACAATTATCTGGAATCCAAACATATGGCTCTGTTTGAAGCGTTGTATGGATGTCCATGTCGTTCTCCACTTTGTTGGGTGGAAACGGATGAGTCCTCGATGGTTGGACCAAGCCTTGTCCAGGAGACTGCAGAGAATATCAATTTGGTCAGGAAGAGAATGGATACAGCTCAGAGTCGTCAAAAATCGTAGGTGGATCATCGTCGACGGCCGTTGTCGTTAGAGTTGAGTGATCATGTTTTCTTGAGGATCTCTCCTAGGTTGGCACATCATCGGTTTGGGAATTAGGGAAATTTATCTCTGAGGTATTTTGGGCATTTTGAGATTTTTGAATGGGTTGGTGAGGTGGAATATCATTTGGATTTTCCACCTAGGTTCAGTGCAGTGCACAATGTGTTTCATGGGTCACAGTTGAAAAAGTATCATCCGAATCGTGACCATGTGATTCAATGGGATCATGTTGAACTTGAACCAGATTCTTCATTGGTGCATGTTCCAGTGAGGGTTGTGGATAGGCAAGAGAAATTATTTCATTGTAAAAGCCTTGGTTTAGTTCTTGTTTTGTGGTAGCATGGTCAGATTCAAGAGGAGACTTTGGAGAGGGAGAAAGAGATGGTCGAGCAGTGGCCCGAGATCTTTCGGCAAAGGGTAGGTTCACTACATTCTAAGGACGGAAAGTACAATGGTGGGGAGAATGTAGTACCACCGGTTTGATTTTTGTGGCCTTTTTTATTATTTTTACGTGTTTAAAGTACTCGGGATGAGTTGGGAAGAGGTTGGGAGAGTTTGGAATGGTTTTGGATGAGTTCAGAGGCTTTTCTTAGGGAGCACGGTTTGAGCACGATTAGTGGAAACCGTGCGGATGCTCCAGGAAATCGTGTAGTGGGATATAGTAGGCTTCGCATGGCCTGTGCATGGTTTTCCAAACCGTGAGAGGCAACCATGTGGACCCTTGCTCTAGAGGCAGTAGCGTGCGCAGGGTTCGGGCACGGTTTGCCAAACTGTGCGGGCTAACCGTGCTGCAACTTAAAAATATGGTTTTAAAACCCAGGATCACTCGGCCTTTCCTCATTCATATCAAAATTTTCTCCCAATGGAGCCTCACTCGGGATTTCATGTTCTTAGGGGTTTAGGGTGATCTCACACTCGTTTGGGAAGCACTTTGAATAGGTTTCTTGGTAGATTGAAGGTTGTTTCTCCCAGGTAAGTCTCTTCTCTTGGTCTCCTTGTGATTTCCCCTAGATCTACATCCCTCTCCTTCTTGGTTTTTAGATCTACAATTTTTGTGTGTATATCTAGGGTTTTAGTTGCCTTGGATGATGTTTTTAAGGCCTATGAATGTTAGGGAAGGGGATCTATAGAGGTTTCGGTGGTGCATTCGCCATATTTGAGGTGCGGTTTCTTGTGGGTCGATTTCTGGGGGACTCTGAAGGTAAGTGGCTTCTCTCTCAACTCCACTCGGTTAGAACTAGTGGTTTTGGTTGCAATTAATTTGTGTTTCTTAAAATTAATTGTGTTATTGATTTGTGAAATCGAATTGAAATCCCTTTTGGGAGGGTTTGGGGATTTTTGGGAAAAAGGGCTTGTAGAAAAATGCTCTGGATGTGATTTTAAAAGGGGATTTTAAAATGAGTTGTTTTGTTGGTTTGATCAAGATGATTTGATAAAATGGTTTCCAATAAAAGGGGTTGTTTTCTTTAAATGTGGTTTGGCAAGGAAAATGATTGAAGGGTGTTTTTCAATAAATCATTGATTTATTGAAGTGATTAAATTGTAATGGAAATGGTGAATTGCATATTATTGTGGCCTTGGAGGGTTACAAGCTTGGTTATGGCTTATGTTGTTTGTGTGGAAGTGGTCAGGAAGTCTCAATATAAAAGGTGAACGAGTTGGGCGGGAGGTCCCACTATTATGGATGGGCAGGAAGTCCCACCGTTTTGGGTTGTCAGGAGTGCGTGGGAAGTCCTGCTAGCTGAAGATGTAGTGAACGAGTCGGGCAGGAAGTCCCACCGTTATGGTTGCTTTGTTTTGTGTTGATTTTCATAGATGTAATTTTGTTGTGGAAATGTGAAATGGTAGAATTGGATTACTTTAAAGGCATGGTTGATTGGGCTTCCTTGTGTGGCATGTTTGGCTCATGGCATGATTGTTTGGATTGCCCTTGGTTTCTTGGTTTGGGTGAGATGGCTTAGTAATGGTGTGTTTGGCTTATGGTAATGGTTTCACTAGTGATTATTTTATATAAACTGTTTTATATAAATGTGCTAATGGTTTTATCCTAGTGGCGCGTGTAGGGAACTCATTTGGGGAAAACCTACTGAGTTTTAGTACTCATGCCCTGCATTGGCACGTTGGTGTCTTTTCAGATGTTGTGTACTGTGACATGGGAAAAGATAAGGCATCTCGACTCTTCAGTGGTGCATTGTGATGTCTTGGTGGAGCTTGGATCTTGGAGCTTGGTGTGGAGCTGTGGTGGTGTCATGACTTGTAGTGTTTGTGGTTTGGTTTCTGCTTGTACTCTGATGTGGGGTAGACATGTCTGGTTGTATTGCTTTTGAGTTGTATTGTGGTACAATTTGGTTGTTTTTTTGGGAATTCATGCTTGAATTTTTTATTAACACACTTCATATAGTGGTGGTTAATATATGGTTTGGTTGGTTTTTTCTTAATGGAAAATCATTCCCCAATTTGATCTTGAAGCCCTCGGTATTTATTTCCAGACTTTGGCGTCTTGGGAACATTGCTTAAGGTAAAGTAGATATCAACACCTCCTCAATCCAATGAGGTAGGGGTGGGGTGTTACATAAGGGGTGTCATTGTCTCGAAGATTGATCGTTAGTATAATTAAAATCCGGGTTATCGATAATATTATATCTCTTAGTAATTGGAGGGAGGCGACTACCTTGAAGAGCTTCATACAGGTTACAACTAGTTCCCATCCTGTTATCAGTCCTAAAGCTGGAATCTGTGTGAAATGGCATCCCCCCAGTAGGGCTTCAAGATCGATACAGATGGTTCACATGTTTTTGGAACCATGCGTGGTGGAGGGATTGTTTGTGATAGCATTGGTTCGGTTATCATGGTGTTTTCTATCCATTGGAGCCAGGGCTCTTCATTGCTAGCAGAGCCAAAGTCTATGTTAGTTGGTCTCACTATTTTTAGGCAAAGGGGTCCGGATTTAGTAAAATCAGAGACTGACTATTTTCTGGTCCACAATGCCCTTCGTGGCCTCAGTACTACTCCTTGGTCAATTGTCTACACCATTTGAAAATTTCATAGTATCCTTGACACCAATACCAAAGTGTCCCACACCTAGCGCAAGGGGACTATGGCAGAAGATTACCTGAACACGTTCGATACTACTGGATTGGAGAGATTATCTCTTCATGGCCTTCAATGTCTTACAGCAATGGGGGTTAATATTATTAGAGGGGATTCCCTTTATCTCCACTATTTTAGGCCTCAATACCATGTTTCCTACCATCATACCTTGATGGGACTTGTGCGTGTATAGTTGGTTTTTTTCGTGAATAAAAATCCTCTCTATAATGCGTTACCAATGGATGTTCATGGAAATTTATTGAATCTTGTAAAATAGGTATTTTATGGAGTTTATGTGTTATATCCTTATGAAACACACATGTTATTTATAAATATTATTGTTTGATGATTGCAGAAGATGAAATTGGACTTCATGCTTGATAAAGCATGACTATCTAACAGGGAAAATAGTTAAACTAGTATTATTTTCAAAAACAAGTTTCAAAGATGTTATTTCATTCTCAATTTCTAGAGTTCCCCTTGGTTGGAAAATCCTCTTAGTAATGGAAATATATCTTCTACTATGGCTGATATGACTATTGTAGATATGTTTTATCATAATAGTGACCTTTATTATATTATCACTCATTAGGATGTATAGGAATTATATAGTTATCCCTTCAGTGACCCATATACTCAAATTTTTAATCCAAATAGGATTGGGAATTACAATAAAAAAGATTATTATAAACTCAATTTTGATTAACATGATCAGGCACCCAAATGGTTCCTTAGATTAAATTCACCTTTCCTTCCTCCTTGAAATTTCTTCTCTTGTGGAAATTAAGGAAGAATCATATACATACCCATGATCAGATGAGGAATGATGGAAAGTCATTGTCTTAGCTTTCCACTTTTGTTTCAAGGATTATTAAAATATATAGCATGTTTTCCTGCACTATCCCTTTACACAACACCTGTGGAGTTACATTAGAGGTTTTTTATTGATGATTTTTGTAGTTATATGAGTATTGATGTGTTATTGATACATGTCATTGTGAAAGGACGAAGTGATAAGATCTATAACCTTCTCTTGGTAGCTATTACAGATGTTTTTCATGCCATCTGGACAGCTATAAATGTGTCAATGCTAGATTGTAGTCAGACCTATCTATATGCAGGTATGGTGCAGGTTCATAGGGATGTGCATACTACTGCAGCAGTACAGGTGGGTCCTATGGAAAATTATGTAGATGATCTTAACTCACTTCACATTTTGGATATTTCTAGTAGGTATAGAAATCCCCTTATAGTCAAGAGTAGTTGTTGGATCCCTCCTCACAAGCCATCTGTCAAAATAAATGTTGAACAAGCATCTCTTGGCATGAAAGGTTTGGACAGATGTGGTGGTGTCTTCCTCACCTATCGCATCTTTGTCAAATGATGCATTCACCACTTTATTATGAAAGGCAATGATTATAAAGCTGAGATTTGTGGGATAATATATGATGTTAAACATGTTGTCTATCATAATTTGGTTGTATGGATTGAATTGGATTTGGAGCTTGCAGTTAGTGCCCTAAAGTCTAGAAATAGAAATGTTTGATGGATGATCCAACCTCACTGGATTGGGTTCCTTAGTCAGGTGAGATACCTCAATATTATTGTGAAACATCTGTATAGGGAGGCTAACCATGTTTCTAAAGAACTATCTAAGTAAGAAATTACAGAGAAGAGTACTATGTGGTTCTTTAGGATACTTGACCACTATGCACATTTTGTGGAGGATGACATGTGGGGAGTGGTGTACTCTCAAATTTGTAAAAACTCTTTTTATATAATTCTTTTCATTATTTTTATCTAATATTTATTAGGTCCATCACGTCTCGACCCCGTCTTTTCCTGGTATGTTTTTGAGTTTATTTTTCCACCTATGTACTTTTAAATAGGTAATTACATCACATAAAAAAAGGTAACTCATGTATTACAGGCATTGTGTAAATATAAGCATTACTTATTGAGGTAAATTTATCCCTGTTTAAAGGATTTTTGAAAAATACATTGAAATTTCCACTCCTATATAAAGTCATACCAAACTCTCTTAAAGTTAGTCTAAGTCTTCATAAAGGTACATGAAATCTCAAATAACGACAGTTGATGTGTCTTTTCAAGAACACATAATCCTAAAGCCAGTGCATTATTTTATTAAATTGGCATAGATATAGGGTTCAAATACCATCAGATAAAATATTCTTGTGTTTTTGTAAAAAAAAATATTACTTACATTGTACCCATATTACATTAGGAAAATACTGAAATAATAAAAAAAAAGATTTTCATCCATCAACTCATTCAAAATAATCTTATCCATAACCTATGGAAGGGAAACATAATAAGGGTTATCTCATATTCTCAGTAAGGGTATGTAAAGAAAAATATATATTGAATCTATAATAATAAATCAACATTGTATGGTGAATAACTAAGAACACGTTCCATTTAAATAACTGGATAAGGAATATTCAATATGGAAAGGTAAATAATAAAAACAGTTGTAATCTAGTAAATAAACTGAAAATGAAATGAATCCATGGACTTTATCATATGAAAACATCATGAATAATAATAATTATAAATAAAATTTCTATGAAGTAAATTCTTAATTATTGGACATCATGTCTAAGGCCCATGGAAACCTATATTGTCAAGACCTTTCATAAGAGGGTTTAAAACTATGGGTAGAAACCCATTTAATTTGGACAATTTTCGTGTCTCATGGGAACCTATAAATTCATTGGAGGTCTACAAAATATTCAGTCCCTACCCTCCACTACCAATCCTACTAATTCCTTGTATCAAATAATGTAATTAATCAATAAAAAATATATATTATCAAATACTCATATTGAATAAAAGATATATATTTATCAATAATTCCCCTGTTAATAAAATAACTATAAAAGTAAACACCGTATATATAAATTGTATACAGTTTAAAAAATATTAATATCCATCAAAAAATAATTTCTATATTTTAATTATCATAATAAAGTGATTGTTTCAAGATAATGTTAACAATCACAAAAGATAGTGAGATTGCAAAGATTACTTTTACCACTGGGTACTTTTTAAGAAAAACCCATTGAATGAGATAATTCAAATTGAAAGATCAACTACTATGAATTAAGATAGTATCATGATATTAAAATAAAAATGGGTATTTTATACACCACATTAATTTTAATTGGATCACAATAACAAATAAGTCTCAATGGAATATAAATTGAGTCGAAATACCTTACATTGAGTGTGACTTTTAACGCATGTATTTTTATTCTTCAATGAAAAACCTATGTTAAATATTTAATTAATTCAGAAAATTTTTCATATTTATTATTTATTTTACATCACTTATTAAAATTTTTTATACAACTAGTTGAACATTTATATTTACTTTGGGTGTTTTTGACTAAATTTGGTTAATCTATCAAAAATAATTTTTTTGGTCAACTCTGGTCAAAGGGTTCATTATATAAACCACTATTGAATAATTATAATAATATATTTATCATATTTAAACATAAATTATTCATTTAAAACAAATTATTAAGTATGTTTATGAATAATGAACCAACATGATAATCATGGAGAAGGTAGGTTGTCTGTAACAAATGAGAAATGTTCCCATTTTTCCGTGATAAATATAGAAAGAAAATTCATAAAATTATACCTTCATAGAATGATGATAATATCATAAATACCATTATATTTATTCATAGACAATAATATATAAAATACTTATTCTGTAAAAGTATTCACATCGCTTCGAGGTGGCGGTATTCTACACCTCCACGAACGACGTTATCACTTTTTCAGTGTGGGATGAGGGTAATAAAGAAAATGATATATTATATTTTAAAAATGGTAATTATGTCATTAATATAATATATATTTCATTTATTTAATATATTTTTATTTAAAACCATCCATGATATATTTCATGTATATCATGAATGAATCACATCAATTTTAGGAGACAGTAGTCCACACATCCAAAAATGAAGTTATTATATCCCCAAAAAATGAAACACATGAATTTATGTGTTTACTTATAAATAAATAATTATAAATACATTATAAATATCATATATACTATATATAAATATTATGTCCATAATAATTCCTACTATTATAGGTGGTAAATGATGAATTAATAATCATCATTTCTCAAGGCAATAGCTCGCCGTACACACGATGGGTAAATTCGTTATCCATTAGAAGGAAGTGTGTGTAAGTGTATAAAAAAACCTTAGAGGAAAGAATTATTATTATATTTATTATATTAAATTTATTATATAATCATGTAATAATAATAATTGGTTAGTGGAGAATTAAATAAAATGAAATTGATCATTGAAGAAGGTTAACTCATTTTCAGTTGACTCCTTTTGGTTTATACCAAAATAATTCCTTGGTTAGATTTATTACATAGAATATTCTTATAGGCATAGCGAAGGGATTTTTGGATATTATTGTATTAAATTTTGGTAGATCCAAATTGATTTAGATGTGTGGATAATTTGGAGGGGTGAGTGCCTTTTTATAGTGGAGGAGGAGTGGCTTACTGGTAAATTTTTTAAAAGGGAATTCCACCAATGATTTTCATATGAAAAAAGGATAAAAATGGGTAATTTATATAAAAATGATTATAGGGTCCAAATAAGATAATAAAATGGTTTTTTTCAGGATTCTATTTCACTTTGGTCCTTATTTTTAAGGATTAGTTCTTTGTAACAAATTTTTTCTCCAAATTACTATAATTAATTTTAATCACATTCACTAATATTTTTGGTCCAAAACTATGATAAACTTTTTATAAATAATAAATAACAATGATTAAAAAAATTAAATCCATTTTTTAAAATTCAAAACCCAGAATTAGATGAAATTAATTTAAAATTATTCCCACAGACGGGGCCACAATGCAGGGTTTTAATGTAAAAAATGTTCAAATGCATTCTCATTTTTTATATCAAATTTTAAATGAAAATTGATTATAATGACCTATATTGGATTAAATGATATAAAATTGATCTATTTAAACATTAAAAACAAATTATAAATAAAATTTAGAATTATAAATAAATTAGACTAAAAGTATTTTTTAATTTAAACTAAGTATTTTTCACTATTCATCAAAAAATGAAACTCCACAGAAAAATACCAAAAATTCATCCTAATATAATTTTCACATTCCAATTTGAAAATTAATTTTATTTTAACATATAAAATTTATAAAAGTTAAAACTTTCTTATTTCAAATAGGTGTTCCATTAAAAGGTATTAAAACTAATTTTTTAAAAATATAGTTTTTAATGCCCAAAATTAGTGTTGTTCTCATATTATGTGTATCAAATATATTTAATGAATGTAAAAAATAATTTATTGAATTTATAATATATATATTTCCATAATATCATTCTCTAATGGTATTTAATTTAATTTATTATGATAAGACACCTTTAGAATCATAAAATTAGTTCTTCATAAAAGCATTTCCTATATATACAATATGTATTTATTTTTATAACTATTTAGTTGTTAAAAAATTAATTCCAAATTATATATTAATAAGATAATTAATAATAAAAATTCTAATAAAATCAACATCTAGGTTGTATCTTATTATATTAAATAAGTAATATATTTTTAATATATTATTGTTCTGTAAAACTTGGTCTCACATGTAATGCACACTACCGAACAAAATCATTTTTGTGTGTAATGAGACATAACTGCGTTTTGCATGAATTAAAATCTATATAATATATTTATTTAAAATATTAAATATATCATAAATTATCATAAAATAATATTCATTTTTACTCGTGGTGTTGTGTTTCATACATTATATTAAATACTGGGTTCATACATTGGAATTTTGATGTGTTATATTCTCCCTACCTTATTTAATGTGCATCCTCACAATTTAAACATGGTCTCAATGATTGATGGTTTGATATTAAAAATTACTATTATTGAATAACCAACACCTTAAATAGGGTTAACAACACATCTTCTTATTAAGAGGTAGAATAAAATGAGAAGGTTATCACAAAACTAGGGTATCAAATATGAAAACATTATTGAAAATATGGATATAGAAGAGAAATAGGGTGATCCTCTTCTAATGGAGAGTGATAGAGGTACTTTTCCTGAGAATGATTCTGACCAAAAAAACCTACACTAGATCTATGAATAAAGTTCATTTTTGTCATCAAAAGTGATTATAATCGAATAATTTTTTTCCCAAACTATTTTCCAAGAGTTGAGGAATTTTTTCACTCTCTAAAATTATATGTAAAAATATTATTCTATTTCATAAACAAAATCTTATCCATTGGTTGTTCCATGATTTATTTATACATAATTTAATATAACAAGTTGAATCATATTATGAATTAATATTTCAATCTCTAAAACCACACCCAAAGTTTAACATAAACCATTTTATAAATGGTCAACCTTTCCAAAAGATTATGATCCAATACATTAGAAGGAGGGTCACTAAATTTTCAAAACGATATTATAATTATCCTTTAATTAACATGAAGTGGATCTAAATTTTCACATTGGAGACATTTGAATACCTTCATCAAATATTCTATTGAAATATGGTAACAGGATGAATTATCATAAAACCTTATTGAAAACCTGAACGCTTCCTTATTAGTTATGTAAAACACATGTTGTTGCATATATTAATCAAATAAAAAAGTTTTATAAACTATTTCAAAGATATAATAAATAACTTTTTAAATAAACCATTAATCAGTTCCAAGGTAGTTGGTATTATCAAAACAATCATATCTACATTATCCAAATCAATAATATCTTCATTATCAAAATAATCATATTTTAATTATCCAAATCAATCATATCTTCATTCCAAATCTATCATATCTTAATTCAAACATCATATCTTCATTCCAAATCATATCGTCATTACAAATCAATCATATCATTATCTCATTATTAGGAACATATTAATGGTTATCTTTCCCTTAACTATGTTCTTTCAAAAAAAATAACTTTATACCAAAACATTTTTTTTGTACCATTCAAGAAATGAACTCAAATCCTTGACGAGAAAGTACTACGGTATATTCCCCATACATTCCATAATACTTATAATGAGTAAATCATCAAAAATAAACCTTTATAACAATATTCAAGGATATAAATATAGTAGAAAAGTATTAATTCTACTTCATATATATTAATATCATAAGCTTGTCCATTAACCATACGCCTCTTATGTGGTAGATTCCCATGAATAATGGGGAATTCATTAGCATAGTGCCCCATCTTATTCAAGTTATAACACTAAAGAGAAGTGTTTTCCTTCTTCACTTTGCATTATTTTTATTGGTGTTTGTTTTATCTGTACTGATAAAAAACTCCAAATCCTTTCAAGAATTAACCAGGGTGACTCTTTAAACATTTTTCACATGTAGGAAAATCACACTTTAGCTTATTCCCTTTATCTGTTATTTCCTATTCTATCTCGTTCTTCTCATTATTTTTTTTGAAGACATAATACTTTCCAAATTATTTGTCTATATTAATAGCATGTAATACTAACTCATATTAGGACTGAAATGTTTAAGAAAACCAGTTCCCTTCGGAGACTTTTAATATTCCATTCAATGAAATGATCAATGTTTCAAGTTGATAGAGTGTTGTCGTGGACGCCCTCAAATGATTAATGTTATTTTGGGGTACTTAAGTGCAGCAGAGTGGCTGACCAAGGTCGTCTCTCAAAGGAGGAAGTGAATTTAACAAATTATTAAAGGTATTATAAAAAAATAAAACAGAATTGAATAAAAACACTAATTTAAAGGATTGGGTTTGTTATAGTTTATGAATCTAGAAGAATTTTGATGGAAGAAGATTGTATATTTTCTATTTTTAGTTTTGAAAGGAATTTCGATTAAAATGACACAACAAGAAGATGGTTTTTTAGAAATCTATTTTAAAAGGCGTAATTGATCTAACTCTACCTCTTCATTTACTTATTAATCATTATCATCTAAATAAATATCCACTTAATTATGATCCCCTAATTTTTTATCCCTCGAACCCTACAAGAGTTAACATAACCCCAAAGATGAAATTACTTACACCCTAGACTAGCTTCGGAACACGCAATCGTAGCACCCTGCTTTGATTGTTGTTCTAAGGATAGATTATGGTCAGTGATTAATTATAGCACATATCCATTTTTGAAATGAGGATTAATTGTGTCTAGGGATTATATTTGAACTCTACAAATTTATCCCGTGTGGTATTGTATTACCGATTAAGATCGCGCTCTCGCAATTTACACAAAATCTCGACCTCGTGTGTTTTGTATTAATAGTTCAATTGCTTGATTAGTTTCTTGTAATTTGAAAACACAATTCATGGATCATATTATGTGAATTACATTAGCTAATTGATTCAAAATAAATGAATGAATAATGGTATAGGTCGATCGATTACTAAAAATAACTACTCTTCCATGGGTGGCGTAATCATCATAGAAGCGTTTTGCATGTGCAAAGGTTTATAATGGGTATAACCCAATAAAGCTTCTACTAAAGAATTCCAGCACAAATTGGAAGATTAAGAGAATAATAAATGTAAACAAAACAGAAGAAAATAGAAGAAATAAAATAATAACAAAGATGTTTATAACACAAACAAAATCATTACAACATGAAGGAGAAGGAGAAGGCTTCGTCGAAGGGATCCTTGCTTGAAGAGCTACCCTAATTTAAATGGTTGGAGAATTGGAGTGTATACACTTCTCCTATTCCCTAAACTTCCCAATGCACATCCCAACCCCTCCAAATGAGAAAAATTCCAATTTATATAGGGGAAGGGAGGAGAGGTTACAAGTGGATTCAAGTGTGAATGTGGAAATTCAGCCAAATATTTTTTTCCAAATTTCACCGCCCATATGACCACAACAACGCGTGAATTGGCCAGCCTTCCAGAAGGATAATATGTACGGATATAGATCCTATATCGCCTCTAAATATTTGGGCTTAATCAAGGCCCATAGTAAGGAGGTATGACCGAAATACAGAAGATTCTCCATTCTGGCGAGTCCAGCCCAACGTTGACTTCATGCCCATTTGTAACAACCCAGTGCACTATTTAGCTCTAGTGTCCTGAATAAAAGTTTTATATAATTACGTTAGGAACACGTTTACAAATTTTTAAATACAAATAATATATATAAAAATATTTATCTTTGAAATACTAAAGCAAACTATAAAGTGTAAAACTGGAATTTTCATTAAATATTCAAATGAATGATCTAATCCCAAATATTTTCTAATTAAACATATTTTACACAATTTGAGGAAATTATATCATTTATTATCAACAAAATATTCAATAAAATAGTGTTTTATCAAATCCCCCACACTTACCCTTTTTCACTCCGGAGGAAAACCTCATATCAAGTAAACATCAATATCAAATCAAAACCAATTTTAAAACACATAACCTTGAGATCAAAAAATTACACACCATGAAATAAAAGATATAATGCTTCATAAAAAACCATTATTTGAAGTTCTTAATTTATATCATTCAATATATTTCCACGTTATTTATCCTCCCATGCACAAAACACTTACCTCACTTGAATTTTCTCTTATCACACAAATGTCAATTTTTTTGCAATGTCTTTCTCATCAAAACTCATACAAGGGTCTCCATAAGCTTGATAGATTCCTACATCTCTACCCGATGTGAGTCAAGGACATATGTTTATCATGATGACTTTTCAGGGTTGTTCTGTGGCTTTCGGTTGGTAGGATTTAGATGTGAAAAATTCTGAGGCTGAATGAGGAGGGCTTGACTCTTTTTGAAGCAAAATTGCATTAATAAAATTTTCACTTAAATATGGTCTTCTCCTAAATCTCCATAGTATCAATTCAGCTCCATAATCAAGAAAAGTCATGAAAGGTTTACACCATTCATCATTTCATCATAAAAAAATTCAATCTTCTCAAACACGATTTTCTTGAAAGGGGCACAGCTTTCCACCTCAATTAAAATCTCTAGAAAAGGCACAACTTCACTTGTCATGAAAGCTCCAGAAAAGGAACAGCTTTCAATATAATGACTTTATTCAGTAGAAAACACCTCTCTTATGAATTTAATTTTCCACCCAAAGTATCACATAATTTGGTGGCACAACACAAGATAGATTCCCCCATACCTAAGCTCAACAAGATTATGCAATTTCACTTCAAGAGTTGGTTGGATAGGAGAAATTGGCTTGTAATGTGGCTAACCTAATAGGATGTGCATGCATTCCAATGGCTACAAGGATTAAATATTCAAGGTAGGGAATTATAAAAAAGTATTATTTGAAATAGGGGATTTAATACCAAACAAATTCCTCAATCATTTAAACATAAGTACCTCAAACCCTCACGTTTTGACAGGATTAGATCAAATTCTGGTTAAATCAATCATGGTTTGGTTCTCTCAAGAAGTGAGGTGAATGTAAAGAATATGAAAATAATGGTTTAGAAGCCTTATAGGAAAGTGATTTCTAATATAAAGATAGTGAGATGTGGCATGGGATTCATAATTCAGTGGACTTTTCATAAAATTAATATATATTTGAACTTGAAACAAAGTCATTTCAGCATTCATTTAAGCTTAGTTTCAACAGGTAAATTGTTTCACTTATTGATATGGATTTAAAAATGGTGATGAGATTCATTTTAGCTCAAAAGTTTAAAAAAAAGCATAGAAAATTGTAAAATAAACCCACAAAATTTTAAAAACACACGATTTTTTTTTTGGTTTTTTTAAACAGGAAAACAATTGAATTTACTAAACTAAAAGGTTCCCTCCCCCACACTTAAAATTTTTCATTGTCCTAAATGTGAACCCATGAGATGATATATGAACATGAAATGTAGAATTTTTAAATAGGACAAATAATATAAAAGTGAAAGGGTTAGGAATAGCCTGATGTGCTCAAGTGATGATGGGGTCAAACAGTGTGATAAAATCCACTGCATCAGTAGGAAGTCCCTCAATGTATCTCTTCAAACATTTCCCATTGACTGTAAAGCTCCTTCTAGCGTCCTCTATTGTGATCTCCACTGCACAATAAGGAAAAATATTAGATACAATATAATGACCTAACCATATGGAACGCAACTTACCAGGCATCAACTTCAGTCGTGAACTGTAGAGTAGGACTTTCTCTCCAACATGAAACTCCCTTTTCTGGATCATTTTATCATAAAATTCTTTTGATCTTTCCTTGTAGAGCCTTGAGTTCTCATATAATGACAGTCAAATCTCCTCAAGCTATTGAATTTGCAACTTCCTTTGAATTCCAGCTTGGGCCAATTCCATGTTGTATTACTTTATAGACCAATATGCCCGATGCTCGACTTCCACTGGGAGATGACATGCTTTCCCAAAAACAATCTGAAATGGGGAAATACCAATGGGGTCTTGTATGCTATCCTATAAGCCCACAATGCATCATCCAAGCGCTTGCTCCAATCCTTCCTATTTGGTTGCACAGTTTTCTCCAAAATTTGTTTCAACTCACGATTTGAAACCTCAGCCTGGCCATTTGATTGGGGGTGGTATGGTGTTGATGTTTTGTGTGTCACCCCATACTTTCAAAGGAGGGAAGCAAAATTCCTATTGCAAAAGTTTGTCCTTTGGTCATTGATGATGGCCTTTGGTACTCCAAACCTGCAAAAAATTTGTGCTTTGACAAAGTCCACAACAACATGAGAATCATAAGTCCTAGTGGCCTTATCCTCCACACATTTACTCACATAATCAATAGTGACCAAAATGTACAAAAAACCAAAGGAACTAGGAAAAGGGCCCATAAAATCAATTCCCCAAACATAAAAAATCTCACAGAATAAAATGGGTTGTCAGGGTATCTCGTGTCTCTTTGAAATATTTCCAGTGTGTTGGTAACGAGAGCATGACTTACAAAACACATGGGAACCATGGAATAAGCTAGTCCAATATAATCCAGAGTCTAAAACTTTCTAGCTGTCCGTTGGGGTCCAAAGTGTCCACCACATGCAAGTGTATGACAGAATTGAATAACAGACTCAAACTCATGATCAGGAACACACCTCCTAATAACTTGGTCACTACACATGCGCCATAAGTATGGATCATCCCAAACATAAAATCTTGACTCACTATTTAATTTTTGGACTTGATGTTTCTTTAAATTTGCAGGGATTTCAGAGGCAACAAGGTAGTTAAATAAATCTGCATACCAAGGATGCGTACCTGAGATGGAATAAATATTCTCATCGGGGAAAGTGTCCCGAAGTGGTACTTGATCCAAGGTTTCATCCTCTATTGTGTGAGTAAGCCTACTCATCTGGTCCGCCACCAAGTTTTCTGACCCCATTTGTCCTTTATCTCGATGTCAAACTCTTGAAGAAGGAGCATCCAATGGATAAGTCATATCTTTGCATCTGGATTCTTCAAGAGGTACCTCAGAGCTGTATGGTCAGAAAAAACAACTACTTTAGAGCCCAATAAATATGAACAGAATTTATCTAATGTAAATATGACAGAAAGAAACTGATTTTCCGTGGTAGTGTAGTTTGATTGGGCTGAATCCAATGTCCTTGATGCATAGGCTATCACATGTGAACGTCCTTCCACCCTCTGAGATAAGACAGCTGCAACCGTGAAGTTGGAGGCATCACACATAATCTCAAAAGGAATCTCCCACCATGGGGTCTGTATGATAGGCGGAGTGGTTAGAAGTTGTTTTAGATCATCAAATGAATTCCCGCAAGAAACATCAAACACAAAATCAGAATCCTTTTGAAGTAATCTTGACATAGGAAGAGAAATCTTACTAAAATCTTTGATGAAGCACCGATAAAATCCTGCATGCCCTAGGAAAGATCTAACATCACGCACACATGAAGGATATGGTAAGGATGAAATAATACCTACCTTTGATCTATCAACCTCTATCCCATGTTTTGACACTACATGACCTAAGAAAATTCCATGCTCTACCGTGAAATGACACTTTTCAAATTTTAGGACCAGATTCTTCTCAATGCAATGATTCAACACCTTTCCCAAACTAATTAGACATTCATCAAATGAATACCCATACCCTGTAAAATCATCCATAAATACCTCCATGAAGGTCTCAATAAAATCAGAAAAAATACTCACCATGCATCTCTGGAAGGTACCTGGGGCGTTGCAAAGTCCAAATGGCATCCTTCGGTAGGAAAATGTGCCAAAGGGAAAGGTGAATGTAGTCATCTCCTGATCCTCTGGAGCTATAGGAACCTGAAAATATCTAGAAAATCCATCCAAGAAACAATAGTGTGTTTTCCCAGCTAGTCTGTCAATCATTTGATCAATAAATGGGAGGGGGAAATGTTCCTTGTGAGTGGACTGATTTAGTTTCCTATAATTAATACACACACACCAACTGTTTTGCACCCTCATTGGAACTAACTCATCTTTCTCATTTTTAACAACATTAACACCACTTTTCTTAGGCACAAACTGAATAGGACTTACCCACTAAGAATCTAAAATGGAAAATATTATACCAGCCTCGAGCAATTTCTCAACTTATTTTTTAACAACTTCAAGTAGGGTGGGATTGAGTCTCCTTTGTGGATGTCTCACCGGTTTAGCCCCATACTCTAAGAGAATACTACGCATGAAAATGGAGGGGCTAATACCTGATATGTCAGCCAATGTACACCCAATCGCCTTGATGTTCTCCCTCAAAATATTCTAAATATTTTCTTCATGTTAAAAAGGGAGATTGTTAGCAATGATAACAAGTAATCTCTCACCACTCAACAAGTATGAGTATTTCAGATTTGGTGGCAATGGCTTGAGTTCTAATGAAGGAGGGTGTTGTATGGATGGAGACATAGAAGGAAATGAAATATGTGCACAAAGAGCATCAGTATCAGAATATAAATCATCAAAATCAGAGAATAAAGCATCAAATCCATCAGCATACTCTATAGACATGTCATAATCAGAGTTCACATGATCAAAATCAGAATATGATTCCATTTCAAAATCAAATCTTAGAGAGTCTTCTTCCTTAGAAACAGGTGTGTAAGTACTCTTAGACATCAAACTAGAACCAATACTCATAATCTCCCTAAGCATAGTACAATCCAATTCCATGGGGTTTTTACTTGGTGGATCAAAATGGGAGATAACAATTGCAGAATGATCCTCTGAGGGGTACTTCATGGAATCCATAACATTAAATATCACAACTTTATCCCCAAATTCCATGGAAAGTGTACCCTCATTGACATTTATGATAGTTTTTGCAGTTTTGAGGAAGGGCCTACCTAAGATAAAGGGGGAATGAGAAGTTACCTGATCATCCTCCATGTTAAGAACATAGAAATCCACTGGAAAGATCATGTCTCTTACCCGGACAAGTACATCCTCAAGAAATCTTGTTGGATATGCCATAGCTATATTTGCCAACTACACCACTACTATCGTCGACTTAAACTCACTAACCTATAAAGAAGAGAATACAGAATGAGGTATCACATTTATTGAAGCTCCTAAATCAAAAAGAGCATCAGAGAAGTGAAACTCCCCTATGGTACATGGGATGGTGAATGTCCTGGGATCCTTGCACATTGTTGGAATTGCTAGAGTTGGTGTAATGAGTGCTGAGAAATTCCTTCCAAGGTTGATCCTCTCATTTCCCTTGAGCTCTCTTCGATTGGAACAAAGTTTTTTTTTATGAATTTTGCATACCTTAGAATTTTCTTAATGGCTTCAAGTAGAGGAATGTTGATCTCCACACGCTTGAATGTATCGAAAACCTCCTTTTTTCATTGATTCTTCAGCCATCTTCTTGGTTTGGACAACCCTGTTGGGAAAAGGAAGGGGTTTATGAGGAACATCATCAATCTTTTTCTTACCTTTATCTTTCTCCTTGGATTTCTCATCAGTTGGTTTGGAATGCGGCTTCTCTGGAGTTGAGGTGAATCCCGGTGGAATGGTAGGTACAGATTTATCGTTCATTTTCTTCCCACTTCTCAATGAGATGGCACTGACATTCCCCTTTGGATTTGGAGTGGGTTGGGAAGGTATATTTCCAGAATTCTTACTCACAAGTTCATGGAGGGCGGTGGAAATCTGGCTCATTTGAGTCTTCAACTCCCTCAACTCCGAACCTTGACTCTTCAGTTCATTCTTTTGATTAAGAACAATGTTATTCAAAATATCATTAGTGTTAGAATCTACCTTGGGTGGGGGATTCCCATATTGTTGACTTGTTGATGTTTTATCTTCAAATATCCTTTGGGGTTGTTGTAAACCCTGCTGGTAAGGCGGAGGTTGCTGGATGTTTTGTTGAAAAGGGGGCCTTTGTTATTGTCCAGATCCATACCTCATGTCTGATTGATCCTTCCACCCTTGGTTGTATGTTGGAGAAAATGAATCAAACTTCTTTTGGGGATATGGTTGTTGCTGCTGCTGAAATGGTCTCCCAGGGAATACTGTTGCACAATCCTCTGTCTCTTGTAGTTGTGGGAAATAGTCTGTTGGATGGCTTGTCTCAGTTCAAATGCCACAAGGCTTAGAAGGAGTGGGTTGGGATGTCTTTTGATCCAAAGCAATCTACCTCACCATAGTGGTCAATTCTTCCAACCTTGTATCAATCAAATGACTTTCAAGAGAAGAAGGACATACCTGATGTACTCCCCTGACATGTGTTGTACCTCTATCGCCAAATAGTTGGGAGTTTTGGGCCATATTGTCGATTAATGCTCGTGCAGCTACTGGTGTCTTGTCCACAAATGCTCCTCCAGCTGCAGAATCCACCATGCTTCTCTCCATAGGTGTGAGTCCTTCATAAAAGTATTGAATGAGTAATTCCTCACTGATTTGGTTATGTGGGAATCTTGCACACAACTTCTTGAATCACTCCCAATAATCATACATTGAATCCCCTTGTGCTTGCTTGATCCCCAAGATCTCCTTACGAATGGAAGTGGTCCTCGATGCTGGAAAAAATATCTGCAATAAAAGACATTTCAAATCGTTCCAACATGTTACATCTTCATGTTGTAAATAGTACATCCAATCCTTTGAAGCTCCATAAAGTAAAAATGGGAATTCTCTTAATTTGATTTGATCTTCAGAAACATTTCTAGGTATTAGGGTTAAGAAAAACACATTAAATTCTTTCAAATGTTTATTGGGATCCTCACTGGAGAGGCCATGAAACTTTGGAAGTTAGTGAATTAACCCAGATTTTAGTTCAAAGTCTGATTCGAGATTTGGGTATGCAATACAATTTGGTTGATAGTTAATATCAGGTTCAGCCAATTCTTGAATGGTTTTATTTAGCTCATTGTTATTATTTTCAGCCATTGGTTCTTCTTTTATGTTTCAATTTTAATAGCCTCTAATTTCAATGTTTCCAGAAGAGAAGAATTCACCAACTGGTTGAATATTAAAACTTCCCTTAGACTGAGAATGTCTGATTCGTGCCCTAAGGCTGCGTTCAATCATTGGGTCAAGATCTAAGAGATCTTCAGGATTACTTCGGGTCATAAATCAATGAAAAATAAAAAGAAGGAAAGTATACCATAGTAAAATAAAAATTAGAAGTTTGAGTTGAAGGTCCAAAAAGAAGTAGAAGAAAATAAAAGAAGAATAAGAAGAAAGAAATAAGATTGGGTAAAAAAGGAAGAAAGAAGAGAGGAAAAGAATAAAATGTAAAATAAAATAAATACCTCTAATTGGTTGAAATAATTACTTGCCTCCCCAGAAACAACGCCAATTTGATAGAGCGCTGTCGTGGGCACCCTCAAATGATTAATGTGATTTTGGGGTACTTAGGTGCAGCAGAGTGGCTGACCAAGGTCGTCTCTCAAAGGAGGAAGTGAATTTAACAAATTATTAAAGGTATTCTAAAAAAATAAAATAGAATAGAATAAAAACACTAATTTAAAGTATTGGGTTTGTTATAGTTTATGAATCTAGAAGAATTTTTCTGGAAGAAGACTGTATATTTTTTTTTTAGTTTTGAAATGAATTTCGATTAAAATGACACAATAAGAAGATGTTTTTTCTAGAAATCTATTTTAAAAGGTGTAATCGATCTAACTCTACCTCTTCATTTACTTATTAATAATTATCATCTAAATCAATATCCACTTAATTATGATCCCCTAATTTGGTATCCCTCGAACCCTACGAGAGTTAACTTAACAAAAATGATGAAATTACTTAAACCCTAGGCTAGCTTCGGAACATGCAATCATAACACCCTGCTTTGATTGTGTTATAAGGATAGATTATGGTCAGTGGTTAATTAGAGAACATATCCATTCTATAAATGAAGATGAATTGTGTTTACACATTATATTTTATCTCTACAAATTTATCCAGTGTGGTCTTGTATGACCGATTAATATCGCACTCTCACAATTTACACAAAATCTCTACCTCGCGTGTTTTGTATTAATTGTTCAATTGCTTGCTTAGTTTCTTGTAATTTTAAAAACAAATTCATGGATCATATTATGTGAATTAAAATAGCTCATTGATTCAAAATAAATGAATGAATAATGATAGAGTTCGATCAATTACTAAAAATAACTACTCTTCCATGGGTGGCGTAATCATCGTAGAAGCGTTTTGCATGGGCAAAGGTTTATAATGGGTATAACCCAATAACACCTCAACTCAAGAATTCCAGCCCAAATATGAAGATTAAGAGAAGAATAAATTTAAACAAAACAGAAGAAAAGATAAGAAATAAAATAAGAACAAAGAAGTTTATTACTCAAACAAAATCATTACAACATGAAGGAGAAGAAAAAGGCTTCGTCAAAGGGATCCTTGATTCAAGAGATACCCTTATTGAAATGGTTGTATAATTGGGGTGGATCCACTTCTCCTCTACCCTAAACTTCCCAGTGAACTTCCCAACCCCTCCAAATGATAAAAACACCAATTTATAAAGGGGAGGGTAGGAGAGGTTACAAGTGGTTTCAAGTGTGAATGTGGAAATTCATCCAAATATTTTATTCCAACATTCACCGCCCATTTTAACATCAAAACGAGTGAATTGGACGGCCTTACATAAATATAATATATGAGGATATGGGTCCTCTATCTCCTATAAATATTTGGGCTTAGTCCAGGCTCAGATGAAGCAGTTATGGCCGAATTACAGAAGATTCTCCATTCTGGCGAGTCCAACCCATCTAAGACTTCATGGCCCATTTTAAACAACCTAATGCACTCTTTAGCTCTAGTGTCCTGAATAAAAGTTGTATATAACATAGTTAGGAACACGGTTACAAAATTTAAAATTCAAATAATAAATATGAAAATATTTATATTTGAAATATTACAGTAAAATATAAAAGCTAAAATTGGAATATTCAACAAATATTCAAATGAATGATCTAATCCCAAATACTTTCTAATTAAACATATTTAACACAATGTGAGGAAATTATATCATTTATTATCAATTAAATATTCAATAAAATAGTGTTTTATCACATGTCTTGTTTCATATGAAATAAGTAGAATACCTTACTAATATTGTAAAGGTAAATTCCTACTCTTCAATACTTTTATCCTTTTTTCTCATTAAACGATGTAAATTTATCTCCATGTAGGTTGCTTGATCATGGTGGATGTATTTATAGAAGAATGTCTCGTTCAAATTTCATCATTACATGAGTTCTATTTCTTTTTCCTCTTTGGTATTCTGGATCATCGACCACCATTAATACACATCACCATTGGGATAATGCATTATATGTGTAACTATTTCCTTTTCACAACTTCCCAATTCCGTGAATATCTTCTCCAAATTATTAATCCATTACTGAGCATCCATTTGGTCATTAGTCCTAAAAAATGATTCAAGATTCTATCACATAAATCTATCCAACATAGAAGATTCTATCTATGGAATATGTTTCTCTATTGAGGTAATTTTATTTTTTATATCCTTCTTATGTTTCCACAATATTTTTATAATTTTATTCATTCTAATATTGGCTTTATTGGTTTCCTCAATATGAAAATATATAAATTTTCCATGAGTATTGATACCATTTGTTCTTATAGGATCCATTTCTAAATAATGTCATATTCTGGATTAGAGATAACATTATGTAATGTAATGTATAATACTAAATGCTGTGAAACACTTATCATAATATGAAAAAAATCTATAATTAATCTCATAAAAATAAAAAAGTTTTCTTTGGGGGTACCTTTACTTTAAAATACTTCATATTATTAGGAAAAGAGTATCTAAATTATCCAAAGAATATCACCCATGAGTCTCAAAATAGTTTTGCAGTAAGGCCCATTGTCATGTACTACATTAGGCTTGAGTCAGGTCCAACAAACCATTCCAGTGTTGTTACCCCTAGGTACATCTATGGCATAACCACATATACTTGTAGTATCCATATAGGGATGAATTTTCTAGGAATACCCACAAAATCCACACCTTACCAAAATAGTTAGAATTTTTTCTATACTTATCCTCAAATTCTATCTTAGGCTTATGTTCCCTAATCATTGTTTTCTAAACCAATTTCCAAAGGTTACTACTAAACCTTCTCTAATACCAAATGTAATTCCCCGACCCTAGAAGCTATATCTAGTGCATTATTTTATTACATTGGCATAGATACAAGATTCAAATCCAAACACAATGAATAATTAAGTAGTTTTAGAAAACAATATTACATACATGATACCTATATTACATTGGGAAAATAAATAAATAATGACAAAAATAAATGATCAACATCCTCAAACTCATTAAATGGATTCCTCTTAATAACCCAGGGAAAAGAATCAAAACAAGGGTGAGATCAAATTCTCAGTAAGGGTAAGTAAATCATAAGAAATAATGCATCAATAAGAATAAAACAATATGTAACATTGAATAATTAATAACACATACCATTTAAAAAACTCATTAAGGCATAATCAATATTGAAATATAAATAAATAAAACACAATCCATCTATTCAATAAGGTGAGAATGAAATTCATCCATAGATTTACATATGAAAACCACATGGATAATCATAACAAACCAGAATTATATAAATAAAATTCCCCTTCATATAATTATTTCATAAAGTATAAATCACATAAACATCACATATATAACACATTAAAAACATTATAAATGATGAATTAACTAAATAAGTAGTATTTATAGAAATTAAGGAACTTACAAAAATGTAATAATATCATGACCTTTAGAATTGTAATATAAACCTTAGGAATAGTAATTTGGAAAATAGAATATTAACCTCACATATTAAATTATAAATAAAATTTAGTTATCTTATAAATGATAATATGCTATATTTATATAATGATATTAGTAAATAAATGTTTTAAAAATGACAAACTAAGTATTGGTAAGAAACATAAATGTTTTTTTACAATTTTATAATTAATATAATGATTTTATTAAAATTTATTTTCATAAAATAGATTTAAAATTAATATAATGTTGTCTAATTATTATAAGATAATTTTATATGACCATAAATAATTTTTCAAAGTCTTATAAAATTAGTTATAATTTTAAAATTACTATTTTTCAAATAAATATTGATATTAATTAAAAATTAAATTTATCATATTTGGAAAATTATTTTCCTAAAATATAGTGCAATTTTGAATTATATATCTTCATAAATTATTATGGTGATTTTTTTTTGGATTTTTCAAAAATAGTTGATTTTTTGTGAATAGTGAAATATGGCAATTTACTGTATTTAAATTATAAGTAAACATATGAATTTTGTAGTCATGTTTTAGTAATATATGATTTTGGTTTCCATTATCTAGAACTCATAGTCTCTATTTAGTTTATTTAGTCACAAAAATCATCACTATTCCATGTTTTGATCCAAAATAATAAAAAAATGAATAAAATAATAAAAAACAATCCTCTATCCCCAATATAAATATCACCCTTCACCACCTCTTCACCTCATACGTGAAAATCGATGAATCTTGTCCCAATTCTACCCAAAATTCCTCCGAAGTTTCTCCCCCATTTCTTGGATCACATGGTCCCAATAAAATATCAAAAATAAAGTTTCTAAAAGTTCTTCTCAAGGGGAAGGAATTCAAGAGGTAAAATACTCTTTCATTTTCATTTATTGTATTTTTATTTTCATTAATTTTAATATTATACCCTCTAATATACTAAAAAAAAGTTGAATTATAACTCAAATATCTTATATATACTACAATATTATTATGTTAATGGAAGAAAACCCATCATCTTTTCTATTCCCCTTACTTTTTTTCTAAAAATGAAAATATTGTCCGTGGTGTGTTGATTTATCAAATTCAAGGATGATGAGTTTTCAAGTTCCATTGATGCCTTCAAGGCTTCTCATAAAACAATTTTTATGGTTAAAAAATATTTCAATATATTTATTACAACTTATTTAATGTTTTGGAACCAGTATATATAAATATTATTATTTAATGAAACAAAACCTGTTCTGATGGTTGAAACAAATGCCAAAATAATCTAAATGGTTGTCATTATGATTTTCTATAATGAATTATCCTCAAATCATGGAAAAAAGGATATATAATATCATTAAATTTTATATAATATCATTAATAATATATAATTTCAATTCTGGATAAATATAATCATTTTATAGGATCTCTTATACACATATACAAGTGAACAGATTATGAGAACCAAGGAAACAATCACTCCTGAATGATGAAAGTGGATGTTATAACTAATAAAAATTGAAATAAATGAACTTAATAAGATTATAATAAGTATAATAAATGTTTAAAATGTTCTTAATTAATTAATTAATTAATGGATTTAATTTTATTATCCAGGAAAATAAGATCATGTAAAGAATAATTTCAGATATAAGGTAAGGGAATCTTTTTTACCCTCAATTTTCCCATCGGGTTATTATTTCTCTCAATATACCCAAATGTAATTATTATTTATTATTATATAATTATTATAAATTGTTTTATTTTTTTCCAAAAATATTTACCTAGCTTAATTATTCTTTATTTTATATGGAAATACTTGTTTTATAAGGTTCCCTTCTCAAATCATCCTGATAAGCAAGCCTGATCAATGGGAACGTCCCAATTTCATACCCATTTTCAAGTACCATTCATAATCTATTTTAAGCCTCTATTATTATTATTATTATAAATTCAATAATCTTATCGTGAAAATATATCTTCTTTCATTTCTAGTTTTATATAAAACATAATTCATTTTCCGCTTTAAATCCTTTTTAATATTTTCCTTATACCACAACAAAATGTTTTCTTTCTAATGTTTCTTAAACATTATTTTTACATGTTGCACTTCATATTGACATCACTTATCATGATATATTCCTGTGTTTCCTTATTAATTTCCATGTATGATTTAAATACATTATTTAATGAATAGTACTATGATATTCGTTGTTTTTATAACTACTGACATGGCTATAATACCAAATTATTTCCATGGGTAATGATTATGTTTATGTTTCTTCCTTATGAATGATTATTCAAGTGGAACACATATTCATAAAAATATTATGATGGTTAAACCCAAATTGTGCTCCAATATATTTGGTGAAGATTACACGTGTGATACGTCATGTGAGAACTGGGAGGGAACCTCAATCCTTTTTTGGACTTTTCCTGCCATGTGATGTGGTCTTGGAAGTTATACTTGACTCATACTCCTCCATCTGAAATGATCTAAGATGTTATCCTTGACTCTTGTTTATTTCATGTTATATACTGCCTCCACATTTCTAAAATTACATGTTTACAATATCACATGTTCTATATGTTATGCTTTCATTTTTTATTCATGTCACATGCCTTTTTATGTGATAATGTTATTCCTTCTAACCCATGATCTATTATTTATTAATATTTTTATTTTCCCTTACTAGGATTATTACTCATCCATTTATTCATGTATTCCTAAAATTATCCTATGCATATGTAATAACTCAATGGATGTTATGATTTCCTTATGGATATTAAATAAATGATGTTTTATTTTTGTTTCAAATTATCAAATTATATACCTGATCTTAAAAATAAATTAGACATTTTTATCCTTGGTTTATATTTGAAGTCTAATTATTCTTAAAATAATGTAATAATATACTTAAAATAAAATATTTTTTTGTATCTTTCTTCTTTAAAGACTGTTTGATCTCTTTGTTTTCACTTAGTATGAAATGAGAAAATTGATATAAGATCTTATAGGTTACCCCTTGTCCTTATGGTTTGTTTAATTTTCATTCCAGCCTACTAGAATCCCGTAAGATAGATTTCCATGAGAACAACAAATAATAAACTATTATAATTTAGTAGTAGATCATGAACTCGTACTCACTTTCTTTACTGCATTTATTAAATGAAAAGAGCATTATGCATGCTAAATAAATGTATATTTCTTTATTTAGTTGATGTTACTTATATTATGAAAGAATATAAGGATTGATTCTTCTAAGAGAGCAGCAAAATTGGCTCTAGAGATTACAAGACTCAATCCCTGGAGCACTTATTGTCATCAACTCATGTTGTACAATCCGTTTAGGTCAGGAACTCTGACAATGGTAGGTTCATTGATCATGATAAAAGCCTTAGTTCTGTTATAACCAAAGGTTTCAACTAGAATCAGTACACTACTCTAATAGTATCACTTTATATCTTTCAATCTCAATACATTCCTATCATAAGTCCTTCTTTTGATCGCTTACTATACTCTCACTATAACAAATAGATACTGACTCACCTGGAGCTTTAACATGGTATTCATTCTTTTTCTTAAGCTGATGTACTTATTTTTTTTAGTGTAATCTACTTCCAACTTCATTCAAAGTGAATTTCAAACTCTATACCTATTGTGTGATAGGGCCCAGAGTCGCTTGCCTTCAGAAACTCTCTTATTTAGTTATAATACGCTTACTAAATGAATATATTATATAATTAGATTACTCTATTTCTTACTCATTAGTGTGCCACAATCCATTCGAATCATATTGGACAACTAGGTGAATAGTTATGTATGAATCTCCTCAAATTCATGAAAACTCTGATCAAAGACAGATATCTTCCATTATTAAAGACCTGCGTTCAAAGTGGCGAGTGAATTTTTCCCAACCAACATGTTCACCACCAAAGGTCTAGGAATGTTCTTTCCTCCCCTTAGTTTAGCACGTTACCCCTATCTAGAAGGAAGTGGAATCTCTCGCATGATACCTTTTTAGGATCATGGACTTCAATTGGATTTTGAATGGCATTATCCACTCCTTGGTTGATCTCAAACATAAGGTCTCCAATCCTCTTATAGTATAGAGTATCCTACTATATCTGACCAGACCTAGGAGGACCGAAGATACATTCAATATATTATGATCTAGATTATATGGATGGAGGAACTTTACTACACCCATCTCTTCTTTCTCATTTCTCATGATCTGGATTATCTTATAAGTAGACATGGTGCCAAAGTAAAATACCCCCGAGTAATTCTCATGACTAAAAATATAATACTCTACTCACAAAGATCTATAATCTTACTAAGTATTGTTATTATAGATCAATTTTCTTGAAGCATACCTCAATGAGTAAAACAATATTGATGTATTAGAATAAGGTTGTAACATAACACAAAACCTGCTATTCTGGCTAGGCCAGAGTGGTTATATTCATTATCTCAGTCAGCACCAATTAACCTGTAATTTTATGTATGACTATGGAACACCACATGGTTTACAACATTTTCCTTAGAATTAAATGTGTGATATATATAGAATGAACCACCTCAAAATTGATCGATCAACGGTTCATGGTTGTACGTAATTAGTAGGATCAAGTAGCAACTTTAATATAAGGGATTTGGACTTGTGAACTTAATATTACTGGTATGATCTCTATGAGTAAGTAACTGGGAGCTGTTACATATGTAAATGAGTCAGAATAGTAGTAGATTCATTCAAAGAGTTTTCTATTCCCCAAAAAGGGATATAGAGGGGTAAGGGTCCTTTCTATTGTTGTTTCCCTGAACTAAGTCAGTGTCCTCTTCTCAGAGAGAAGGAGTTTCCTAAAGGAATAGTTCCTCATGCTAGATGACTTTCAATTTTGAAAATCTACAGTAATTGCGGTAGATGATGTGAAATGATTTATTTATCTCCGAGCTAGACTATTTGTGGTTTAGGTTCTAAAATATATAACTCTTTCTAAAGGGTGAGGTTCTTTTAGATCTGACCCATTCATAAGGTTGAGGTTCTTTTAGAACAAACTACTCACTTATTTCTTTCACATTGCTTTTCCAAGTGAGTTGTTTGCAACTTGAGTCCTTTTATGAACCTCTTTCTTGAACAATTAGATTCACAAGGGTGAGGTTTCTTTGAGTATTGTTTATCAAGTGAACTTCTTCTTCCTCAGTAGGTAGGGAACTGTGATCCCCCTCCTCATAGACTTTCTCAAACCAAAATGAATGAATTATGCTTATGTAAGTTGGGTCCTATGTTTACTCCATATATCTATTGAGAATTAGATCAAGTTGACTATGGAGATGACATATTTATAGTAGTGTAGTAACATGTAATAAGGTTCTAAATGAATCCAAACAACCAACTCCTTTAGATAAAACAAATATATATGGGAAGGTTCTTGTGGCTATCTATTTAGTAGTGAGATTTTCAGTTGTACCTACTGAATAGTTTTAGTTATGTTATCTCTTGTTGGTAATACTTTTTGACTCATGAATGAACCTTTTAGTTGAGTAGGTTTCCTATATTTCTTTCATAACCTTATTCCATAGATTTAGATCCATATCCCGTAGTTTACCCTAGAATATTCCAGCAAACTACTACTTAACCTATCTCAGTTTTCCACCATTATGAGTCCCTTTGGTTAATATCAAGGACTGGTTTTTCATAATACTGATTTGAACTTTCTACTAGTTTCATCATTCTTCCCCTCTTACTTTGGTCGAGCTGTATCTATAAACTGTCGAAAACAGTTCAATTATTGTCAACTAGTATCAGTAAAAACCCAAATCTATTGTTTTCTTTTTTTACTGCTGGCCTTACTTAAATAGGAGTTCCTAATTCCAATTCTTTATCCTTATCGGTATCAGTGTGCTGGAGTTTCTTCCATTTAAAATCTCTTTGGGATGGTTCCAATTCATTTTTTAGGCTTACCGTACAAATAAATATGTAGTCATTCAATAAGATGTTGTAATGAAAGGATTCCCAAAAATTAATTAGAAACCATTCTAGTCTATTTTCTTGAATAAGGGGATGAATCATGCAACATTGACTATATAAGATACCTATACAGGACCTTGAAACTAAACCAGAAATGGGGTCTAATATGAAGTGATGGTTGCAATTATCCAGTTAGAATATTGCCATGTTAAGATAATATTTCATGATGTGAAACTAGATGTTTATGAGTCTCCATTTAAAAGGCTTTAAATTGCATCAATTAGCAAGGATAGGAAAAAAGAGACCACTAAAAAGTTACGTTCAACCCCTAGTTCTATCAAACCATGCACTTAAACCTTGGATAAAGAGAAATAAGAAATGTTTTTAGGTATAGAATATATAGTAGGTTAGTGTTTTCCTCATTTCTTTAATCCAAAAGGTCTAATAATGAGGCTCTTCAAGGTTATGAAATGAGACCTATTCTTCATTTTATACTGTAGTCACCATAGAATGGTTTTCAGGGATGAGAATTACATTGTTGTGGTCTATCTCATTGAAGGATTGTATTTCTAAAAACATCCTTAAATCAGAATTTAAAGGGGGTATCTTAAGGCTATACAACCCCGATCTTTTGGATTTCCTAGTGACCAACTTTATCTTTCCTTCATGAACCACAAGTTCTGGGATGTTGAATGTATGGCTTGTAATCGTTCCCTTGGAACTCAAACTAGAAGCCTGATTCATCGACTTACTACTTGAGGGATTAAAAGGTGTTTTGAAGGAACTAGACCACATTAACTGTTTAATCGAATAAAAAATATGATTTTATCCTTCATTATTCCCCCTCACCATATTATTTTTATCGAAGCTTCCATCAGGCCCTGAAATGAGAGAGAATCAAGTTTAATGCTTTGAGGTCCATAACTTTTGGAAGTTTATTTTAGGATGGTTCCAATAGCATCTACTCTTGACTTTATGACTCATAATTAATTCCCTCTATACTTATAAAAAAATATTATGCACCTTTTTAAAAATTGAAAGAAACCCTAGGAAAGTAGGGATCAATGGGCTAAAAACCTAAAATATTCCACATTTTCACTCACTTGATGCACAAAAAGTCAAAATTATGGCATAGGCATAAGGTAGTGGCATAATAACACATGGAGAAGCCTTCCCCTTCGATTGTTATTTGGGCCGATCCATTAATTAATGGATTCCGTTCTTTCACCTTTTCCCCTATTTAATAAGGATGTGGCATGAATGGACTACTCAGAAAAAAGGGGGAGGGAGAAAGATGGGTTTGGAAAGAAATTAATATAGTCATGGAATTGATGAAAAGGAGGTCAGTGGGAAAGGCTATGAAGAAGTATGATTATACTGTTCACTACGGTATAAGATGATCCATATGAAAATAGGGGGCATTCCAACACTCCATCTATCAATTGAGTTCAGTCTATCATGTCACTAGTAGGTTCACAAGTATCTTCTGAGCTATCTTATAACTCCAAAAAATGAACTAAAGTGTATATGACTTTCACATGAACATAAATTCTATTTCCCACACACCACCATCATAGAGGGATTGCTATGCTGCTCACTTATTTCATGTGGATGTACTTTCTTCCACATACTTAGTTGTTAAAATATAGGTCAGAGTTTCTATATGGGATTCCTTCCTTAGTCCTCTTCTAGGGTTTGTTCTCAGATAGTTAGAGGAGTGGGAAAAAGATAGAGGAAGGTAAGATCGAGTGGAAAATAACCCTGTGGAACATGATACAATGACCAAAAATAGAATGAGGTCAATCTAGATCAGAAAAAAGGTGCATTGGAAAAAGGAAGAGGCATATCATTCCTTTGATTCAAAGGTTATTCATACATTCTTCAAGGCTATTATTCTATCACAAATCAGAAAATGCTTCACTTATTTATACATTCATTCTCATGATGACCTTCACTTTACATGATCTAGTGAATTTCCATTAGAATTATAACCATCAAATCATCATAAGAGAATGGATTATCTATGTTTTAGGGTCTTTCTTCATCTCTAGAAGAGTAATATCACCCTTCACATCTACCTTCAAGAAAAATATTCAAATCTTCATCAAATTATCGCATCAACCATCTAATAAAGATAGTATTGTAATTAAATAGGTTCTAAAAGATCCAATCCTTTAGGTTGAGGTACTAAACCCTTATATATAAGTTTCATCCCTTTTTAAAGGACAGGTTCTAAAAGATCTAACCCTAAAAAGTGAGGAAATGATACTCTGTTATAAAAGGTACGAAAAACCCCACCCATGGGTTTATGATTAGGAATCAAAGAATCAATAAATTCCTATTACCCTTTTTCCTTACTTATTATCTTAAAACAAACAAAGGCATTCATTCATACTTGTAACCATAGATTTCATTCTTTCTAGAGAGAGGTTGAAATCCCAGATAACTAAAAGATAGAGATAGATTCATCCTTTATCTCTTTGACATTTATAGTTAGGATACAGAATGGCTTAAGTATTACTATTCTGAAATTGCATGTGTGTAGCAGATAGGTAAACAAGTATGAGTATTTCTCTATGAAATTAATTGGATAGTCTTCGGTATACCCGCATAAGTCTCACTCGCTTTCTTGCTGGAATGACTGACTCTTTTTTCTAGGATTTGTTCATATAGTTATTTTTAGTATTGGAAATGGATAGAATTAGAGATTTTTTCAATACATACTTGGGGACCCATATTTCTCCATCCTATATTACTTCGTATTGATATTGATTTAGGATAGCATGTGGGAGAAACTCAAATTTATGGTGGTGGTCAACTTATTGTATCCAATGGAATGTAGAAATCAACTAGCTATGCATAAGAGTCGTCAGTCTTCTAAAATCCTAGGGACCAAGAAGTAATGTAGACCAGTGGAAATTGAAATGGTTGAAATACATCATGATAATAGTACTCTTCTAATAGTGATATACAATGAACTACAAAACCTAGTCAATCTGTCTCGTGCCTTCCTATCCCATTATGTTTTTCCTAGCTACCAATAATTATCCACCAATTATTCTGAACTGCTTATGAGATGTCACCTTCAACCTCGAGAATCATTACATTACTTTCTCTAGTACTCATAAGAACTTTTTCCTATCTCATTACTAGGTTTTTGGGTGCACCACTTGATCTTCAACAAGGTGAACTTTCTCATATTATGTATGTTCATGTTCCCGTTGCTTGGATAAGCCTTGGGGTCTATTGCATGACTGACTCTTTGGTTTTTTATTGTTTGTTAAAAAACGTTCTTTGGTTTTACTATCAGCTCATCTGACTGGCTTCAAGGTTATCATTTTACCCTAATCACGTGTTACCGAATGCTAAAACAGTTTCTGAAAGAACACTTGATCTATGCTCAATCATAAACATCTCAATTTGTAAGTGATTTTATGAATCAATAAAAGGTGAGGATATTTGAAATTTATATCAAGTGAGTGAGTGGAGAAGTGGCCCACAGAAGTAATGGGGAACTAACAGTCAAACAAGAGGTAGGACTAGACAAAAAGGGTGTACTCTAGTCTAGGAAAGAAAATATGCTAAAGAATAAACTACCAAAATACCACTCAGTTCCCTCAGAGGAAAATCAAAGTGATCCATGGGACTAATAGAGCATGAGAAAGAGGGAAGAAATCTTATCAGTACATAATAGAAGAATAATAACATAGTCCATTCTAAAAGATATGTAATAATATAAATCCAATAGAAATCCCCTTTTGGAACCCCCTTCATATCCTATTTTTAGGATTTCATATGATCCTTTTTGATAGAGGGAGCAACCCCTACTGAGATAATTCAATCCATGGTCTACCAAGTAGCATGTTAAAGGTCGATGTGATATCCCCAAACTACTACATATATATATTGTTTGAAGGGGGATTTAGAGAAATTATCTATGATTTCAATCATCAGTACTATTCCTATAGTGATTGACAAGCAGGTTTTACTCATGTGAGTCTGATCTATAGGTAGTTTGTCATGTCTCACCCTTAGGAATATAGGTGAAAAAACATTCAGGACATACCAGGTTGGGACATTCAGTGAGGACTTGGTCTTCAATTAATTATAGTAGATGAGTGAGTATCAAATCTCTCTCCCTCCTTTCTTCAGCTTATTCCTTTTTCGTCTACGGTTTTTCCCATGTACATGAAGTGAATAATAGAGGAGACTTGATATTAAGGTGTCAAGGAAAAAAATACACAAGTGGAAGAAATTTAGTCATTCAGTTGACTCTGCTAGTACATTACTGCTATCATGTTGGTCGATATTTATCATTATTAGTGTATAATATAGGTAGTAGGTCCGGTTATACCTACTATTGGATTTCAACCAATGACTCTCACTATATGAAATCGATACTCTAGCCTCTGAGTCAAGTAGGTCAAGATGTGTCAAGTCAGAGAAAATAGACTCCTATAAGAGAAAGTTGTGAAACCAGTGTTCCCCTTATAATTCACGGGGGAGAAATAAGAAAGAGAAAGAGATATCACTATATGAAATGAATCAGTGGATATCACACTAAGATAAACCATTTTGAGAACATAGAGGTTTTCTGTATTAATATAAGTTGATTTTGATTCATGCTCTGCTGAATTGGGTTTTCACTCTCCACCATTACAAAACTTTTGCACTATAAATTAGGAGTTGTCAATGGTTTGAAGTAACTCGACTGATAAGATAGGAAAAAATTAACTAAGAAGTAGGTAATACTAAAATGTATTGATCCATTCAACAAGATCAATTCAGATTGGACCAGGCTGAATGGGATTGTTCTAACAGATGTTAGACTCCTACCGCCGATAGATGTCCCATGCCGCGTTTCATGAAACAAATTCTATAATACCTGATAATGAATGAAAATGTGATATAGTATTGAATAATCCAATGCTCTATTCTAAAAAAAAATCCATAAATTTCATTAAGGCATAACTGCTCTCACTATCTCAGCTTCATTCCTGAATACTAGGAGACTTTTTCTCTAAACTTCTCTCTAATCTCCAAACCTCTATTTTCTCTGAATTTTTTTTTTACTGAGGCTAATAATACATTCATCAGGTTTCTCATAGGCTTCTACCCCACCCTCCTGAAATCACTCCACATACATCTCTGAGTAGTGCATCTGAAAAATTGATTCCTAAAACAGTGTCAGTTATGGACACATAATCATTTTCACACATACATTTTGAACCTAATATCATTTTTCAACTCTTGTTTAAATAGTTGGATATTATGGGGATATTATAGTTATGAATATTCATACACCAAGGGTACTTTTGAGAATAACATCAATCTAGGACTGAGATACCAACTTTGATGAATAGAACCTATAGAAAACTCTTAGTCAGCTAACTAAGAATCACGAGAATTTTCCCTTTCAGCCCCTCTACTTTAAACCCCATCTATTCAAGGTATGAAGCTTCTATGTTGCGATAGGAACATACCTTTTCAACCCATAATAACTGTCATGAAATAAGGTATCCTCATTCTAATCTAGGTAGTCATCCACTTAGAATCAAATAATCAGCCAACACGTACCCCAAACTATGAAAATACCTACTAATTTGTCTTTATTGTGAATTGGACGGATTCTCCACTACTAATGAAGAACCCATGTTATTCCCATAAATACTCTCAACCTAGTTATTTCCATAATCTGGGGTTTATTTTGAGCCTTTTGAAAATGATAACGAAGAAATCCTTTGGGAAGGAACCAGTAGAAATTCTCTCAAAATCAGGCGCATACCAATCCATTATACTTATCTCAGACCAAGAGTAGTGGTCAAAGAACTTAAATCTTGGCTCATAGACTTCCTCATACCATATTAACACAGGATGAGTCACTATGATTCACTATGGTAGATGCACTAATCAATTCAAGCTAATTGACTCATCCCACATCAAACTCTCATTTAGTGCGTCGACTTTAGCACTACTAATATTATTATATTACTCATATATTACAATTAGAGAAAACCAATCTACACAATATAGGCTTATCTTCATGTGTTTTACCAATGGCTAGGGGAGTATCCAAGGTGAGCTAAAGGATTACTCTTGGAGAAGATAATCATGTCTGCCTCAGATAAGGGAATCATAACAACACATAAATAATTTGTCCAAACTACTTCCGCAGTCATAGATGAACCAAATATAATTAGTATCTAAAAAAGTAGTCGATAGAGCTACTCACTATCAGTATTATAGAAGAATCTAAAGAAGAGGACCCTTAATCAACTGAAAAAAATAATATATATTCAACTCTATATATAACAGTACCTTGTTTAATGTGAATGCATTGGTATAGAGTACAACCATGTTATTTTTGGATATTCATACCATAGAACATTAGTAATAACCCTGAATATAATTTTATCACCATGGATAACCTAGATTAATACATAAGGAATCGAAAGTTAAGATATACATTTTATTTAAAAGTTTATACAATTATTTTAAATGTTTATTTTTACATACTTATTAGCTAAGTATTCAAGGCCACCCTAATTGTACTCTCTTTTTCTTAGTTAATTCCTAGAAATTGGAGAACTAGTGCTAAAAATCAATGTGATAGGTAATGTGATGATTTCCAGAATTAAATGCTAAATAATATAGGAATGAGTTCTCAAAACATCATGAAGGTACTTTTAGATACGTTCTAAAGTTATGAATATTAATATGAAACATGTGAAACACCCTTCATACCCTAAGAAAGAGCATGTTTCAGTTGAATCCTTCATGTGATAATGGACTCCCATATTTATTAGATCATTCAATCCCCTCATTGGAGAAAAATGTATTAACTTCATGGAGAAGAAATTATTTATCCTATAGTGCTCAGAAGAAGATAAAGTTGTGTTGGTGGACTATAATTTTGAGGGGGAAGCTAATCATTGGTGAACATTTATCAAGAACACAAATAATAAATAGGAAATTTATTCCATGGAATATGATTATTTTAGTAAAAAAAATAAAAAAATATTTTCATAAATCTCTCCATAATAAGATAGAGAGATTTCCTTGAACTAAAGGGAAAAAAGACAAGAATTTCAAGGTGTACAAGGAAAACATTACACTGATTTTAATATGTGGATTTGTCTTTTTCATGAATAATGAAATAAAGGTGGATTTCTTCTTTATCAGACTAAAATTGATTCTATGAAAAGCATCAGTGATTCAAGACTTCGATTGCTATGACGAGATTGTTAGTTGTTCCATTAAGGATTAAATGGAGATCATAGAGACCTAGTGGTCTAGTTGGACTAGAGATAAAAATAAAAAAAGGTGTTTAATATAGGAGGATAAATATATAAATTACATGATGGAATGAATTCCCAACATCCCACATGTCAATATTGTGGGAAGAAGAATCCTCAGAGAAACTAATGGGAACCAGGAGATGCTTAAAATGTTGAAGAATTTGCCATCATGATAATAACTACCTAAGGGATATGAAGAATCCCACTAATATAGATAAAGAAAGGAAGGTTCATATCAACACTAATATTGTATTGTAGTGTTTCAACTATAAGGAACATGTTAATTATGTGAGATGTTTCCCTAATCCAGGGGTTGTTGGAGGGAATCAATAGCATCAACCTCTAAGCTAGAAATATGCTATCAATACTACTAAGGTAGAGAATAAAACTGATGTTGAGACATTTATGTTGGTTATTCATTCATAATAAATAATATACTATTTTATTTTGGTTCTATTCATTCCATCATATCTTTCATGTTTAGTAGTACTATTGAAACACTGCCTAAAAATTTGGTGGTTGGGTTATCCATGAGAACAAAAAATGGGGAAATTATTGCAACAAAAGTATATAACTCCTACCCCATTTTTGTTTATGGACTTATCCTCCTAGTAAATCTTCTCATACTTTCTTTGGTATACTTTGATGTTATATTGGGCATATATTGGCCATGTTTATATAAATCCAATGTAAACTATCCAAAAAGGGAGATCACTCTTAACATATGAAGAAGACACTAATTATATAAAATTTTAAGGAGGATGATGAATATCATTCCAAATCATCATCTCCATGGTTGATATAATTTCCTTATGATCAATAATATCAATCTCAAATGATTGAGATAAAATATATAATCATGATAGAATACATGCCCATTGTAAGGGACTACACTGATGTATTTCCAAATGAATTACCTAGTCTTCCTCTTGAAATATAAGTTGAGTTATCAATTAAAATTATTCATGGACCACTACTTATATCAAAGACACCTCATAGAATAGCCCCTGTTCAGTTGGAATATCTAAAGAAGTGGTTACATGAGAAACTATACAAGGGTTTTATTGTCTGGTTGCTTGACTATGGGGTATACAAATCCTCTTTGACAAGAATAATGATGGATCAATGTGCCTCTGTATTGAATATTGTGAGATCAATAAAATTATGGTACACAACAATTACCCCATTACACATAGAGATTAATTGTTCGATCCACTATGTGGGGCTATGTATTTCTCTAATATGGACCTTTGGTTGGGATTTCTCTAATTAACGGTGAGGAAGGAAGATAATTCAAAGACTACCTTTTGAATGAGGTATGGATACTATGAGTTCACATTGATTCCCTTCAGACTCACCATTTCTCCATAAATTTTCATGGATTTAATGAATAATGTATTTATAAATTACCAGGAAAAAATGTGTGGTAGTTTTTATTGATGATCTTCTGATATGCTCCAAGAGAAAGGAGGAACATGAGGAGAATTTGAATACTATGATTGAAAAATTGAAAAGGGATAAAAATATATTAAAATTATAGTAAATGAGAGTTTTGGATAGTGGATGTATCTTTTTTGGGGTATGTTTTCACTAGGAAAAGAATATATATGGATCTTCCAATATAGAATAAATCAAAGAGTGGCCCAGGTCAACATCTATACGGTAGATATGTAGATTTTTTTGTTTATCTAGGTATTATATATGATTTTTGAAGAACTTTTCATCATTTTGAAACCCAATAACCAAGATGAATTAGATGGGAGTGATGTTTGTTTGGGACTAGTAAATGTGAAGATTGAAACAATGAGTCAAAAAATAGGCTTATCACTAAATTATAGCTCACACTACCGAAAAGTGGAGATCACTTTTTGGAATATACTGATGCTTAAAATATTTGATTAAGCTATTTAATATTTAATGTTAATAAAGTTTTATCCTATGACAAAAGTCAGTTGAAAATTCAAGAGAAAAACTATCCCATGCATCATATAGAGTTGTCAGTTGTGATCTTTACGTTGAAAATATGGCATCATTATCTATATGTGTAGAGGTTTGAAATATATAATGATCATAGGATCCTAAAATATTTATTCCCCTATAAGGTTATTAATATGAGATATTGAATATGGTTAGATCTCTTTAAGGATTATGAATTATCAATACACCATCATCCTAGTAAATCAAATAAGTTTTTAGATACTCTGTGTAGAAGGGATCCTACCTGTTTATCAATTATTAAAATTGAGAAGAATCCAATATTCTTAAACATGAAAAGGTTGGACATGGGAATCCTTATGGGAGGAACATTATCAATAATTTATCAAATTATTTATTAACCATGTATCATTGATAAAATAATGTTCTCTCAAATAAATGATGTTGACATTCAGAAAAGGCTGACAATATTAAAAAATTGGAAAACCTCAGAGTTAAAAATGGATGAGGAAGGAGTCATGAGATTTGGGTCACAATTGTGTGTACTATAAAATCCATAGATAAAGAATGATATAATGAATTATGCACATATCTCAACCTTTACTATTCATGCATGTCTCAAAAAGATGTATCAATATCTCCAATACAACTATTGTTGGGGCAATATGATGAAATATATCACTGAATATAAATCAAATTTCTTGGTATGTTAGAAATTGAAGGTCAAAAGGAAAAATTATAAGTGGATGATTCAACCATTACCCATAAAAATATGAAAATGGGAAAAAATAACCCTAGAAATTGTACCTAGACTTCCAAACACATCCAGACGAAACAATACTATATGGGTTTTTTGGATCTTATTACAAGGATATCTCACTTTATCACAATTCGGGAGGAATTATCCATCATTAAACTTGGACATATATACATTATTGAAGTGGTAAGTCTACATGGATTAACAATATGGATTATATCTGATCGTTATATGAGATTTACCTCCATGTTTTATAAAATATTCCAAAATTCCATAAAAAATGAGATGAACTTCAGTATGAATTATCATCCTTATACTGATGGTATATCTTAAAAAACATTCAGAAACTATAAGAAATGTTAATAGTTTGTTATATAGACTTCAATGGACGATGGGACCAACATCTACCTCAAATCGATTTCTCTTATAACAACAGTTTACACTCAAGAATCCAAATATCTCTATATGATTCCCTTTATGGGAAAAGATATAAAACACCAACATTCTTGGATGAAGTCTTTGAACGTAAGCTCCTTGGACCTGAAATGGTTGATGAAATAGTAGAAAAGGTAAAAAAACATTCAGAATAACATCATGGTAGCCCAAAGTTGATAGAAGAGATATGAAATTAATCTTGGATGATACATGGAGTTTATGGTTGGAGACATGGTATTACTGTATATATCTCCATAGAAGAGGATCATGAGATTTGGGAACAAAGGAAAACTAAGTCCTAGGTACATCATCCACTTCAAAATTCTTGATAGTTTCAGATCTATGGCATATCAAATATCACTTCCGCCAACCATGTCTTAAGTACATGATGTATTTCATGTATCCCAATTGAGGAAGTATGTATTGAATCCCTTAAACGTACTAAATTCATAAGGGATGTAGTTTGAAAATGATCTCTCTTATGAGGAGAATCTGGTGAAGATCTTGCACCATAGTGATAAAGTTCTACATGACAAGAATACTCACCTAGTCAAAGTAATATGATTGAAACACATGTAATAAGAGATAAAATGGGATCTATAGGAAGTAATGAAGGAGAAGTACACTCACCTATTTTTCTATTAGTTTATAAAACGAAATTTTGTGGGAAAAAATTTATAAAGGTGAAGGAATGTAATGAACCATAATTTTATCAATTAAATTTCCATTCTTATTAATATTTTATATAGTATAAGTCACATTAAAATCACATATAGAATAGAATAAAAACCTTATAAATGATTAATGAATTAAAGAAGAAATATTTATAGAAATTAAAGAACCTAAACCAATGGAATAATAACATATCCATTAGAATAGTAATATATCCCTTAGTAATAGAATTTTGGCCAATAGGATTGTAACATAACCTATGAAAGTATAAATAATATTTACATATCTTATATATAAAATAAAATATATTTATATCTTGGTATAAGTAAATAAATGTTTTAAAAATGATACATTTATACTGGTATGAAACATAAATTTTTATTTATAATTTTGTAAATTTATATAATTATTTAAAATAAAATTTTATTGCCTTGAAATATATTCAAAAATTATTATTTTTTTCTAATGATTATTAGATGATTATATGATACCATAGTAAAATTTTCAATGTGCTATAAAATCTGTTATAATTTTAAAAATGGTATTTTTAAAATAAATGATGATTTTAATTAAAATAAAATTTATATTATTTAGAAAAAAATTCATAATTTTGAGTACATTTTTAATTTATACACATATAAAATTTTTTTGGGAGATGTTTTGGGATTTTTCTAAAATTGTTGAATTTTTGGTGAATAGTGAAATACGGCAATTTACGGTATTTAACATTATAAGTAAAAACATTAATTATTGATTCATTCATGAGTCATGGATTATATAGTTGGACATTATCTAGAATTAAAATTATCTCATTTTTGAATTTAGACACCAGAATGCATACTATTCATAGTCTTGATCCAAAAAAACAAATAAATGAATAAAATAATTAAAAAAGACTCATCTCCTCCCACTATAAATACCGTCTCTCACCACTCATTCCTTACAACTCAAATCCATAAATCTTGTCCAAATTTATCCAAAATATCTTTCCAAGTATCTAGTCCACGTACAGTAGCCTTGGGTCTCAATTAAATACCAAAACTCAAGTTCCTCAAGGATCTTCACAAGGAGAAGGAATTCAAGAGGTACAATCCTATTTATTTCATTTATTTTCTTTTTATTTTATGTTTTTTTATAATCCCTCCTCAAATTCCCTAATATATTTGGAAAGTTAAACCCTATAACTTATATATACTAGAATTTTATTGTGTTAAAGGAGAAACCCATCATCAATTCATTTCCCATCCCATTTTGTTATAAAAAAGAAAATAGTGTCCCTGATGTTTTGATTTATCACATAAAAGGACGATGAGCTTTCAATTTCCATTACCTCATTCAAGGCTTGTAATAAAACCATTAATATCATTAAAAAATATTACAATATCTATATAAGAGATTATTTAATTTTCTATAACTAGTATATATACATAATATTAATTAGTAAAATATAATTAGTTCGTGATGATAGAAAATATAACAAACTAATTTAAACGGATATCATTGACATTTTATCTAATTAATCATCCTCACATCAGAAAAAAATGATATATAATACCATTTAATATTCCTAATTTTCTTTAATAACATACAATCTCAATTTAATACAATTATTCACAATTTACATTATCTTCTATACACATATACAAGTGATATGATCATGAAAACTAAGGAAACAAACACTCTATAATGATAATATCATATCCTAAAAGTCATCAAAAATTAAATAAATATATTCAATAAAATTATAATAAATAAAATACATGTGTAAAATTTTATGAATTAATTAAATAATGGATTTAATATCATTATCCATGACATTAAGATCAAGTGCAGAATAAATTCAAACATGGGGTAAGGGATTATTTCTGAACCTCTAATTTTCCTTCAGGTTACTCTTTCTATCTCAATACTCTAATTTAATTCATATTTATTATAATATACTTCTTATAAATTATGTGTGTATGTTAGAAAAATATTTTAATATCTCAATTATTCTTTTTGTGAGGGTTAAATACATGTTCTATAAGGTCCCCATCTCAGTTCCTCTCGATAAGATAACCCAATCAAAGGGAACATCCCAATTTCATACCCATACTCAAGTACCATAGATAATATATTTTTATCCCCAATATTCTAATAAAAATAATCATTTTATCAAAAAAAACTATCTTCGTTCATTTTTTGATTTATATAAATGATTATCCATTTTCCTCTTTAAATTCTCTTTAATATTTTCCATAAACCCCAATAAAATGTTTTGTTTCTAAGGATTCATAAACACTATTTTATTTTTTCACTTTTATTTGATATCTTATATCATGATGTGTGCCTATTTTATCTTATTAATGTCCATTTATTATTTAAATCCATTATTTGATGGACACCATTATGATACCCATTTTTTTATTCTTTTTTTCATGATTATGATAACCAATTCATTCTATGGGAAACCCTTATGTTTATGTTTGATTCATTATGTATGATTATTCATGTTGTTAAAATATTCAGGAACATGATATGATGGGTGAACCCTAACAGTGCTATAGTTAATTGTGAAATTTTTAGTCTCCTGAGAGATCATATTGGAATAGAGAGTGAACCTATATCCCCTATGGGAAATTGTCCACAATGTGCAACTATCTTGAAAGTTATCCTAGGATCATGCTGCTCCAAGTGAAACAGTCTTAGAAATGAGACTTTACTAATTCATATATAATTTTTTATATTGTTTACAAATTTTTCTTATTCCATGATTACCTGATCCCATATTTTATATGTTATTCTTCTTTATGTTTATTCATGTTTCATGTTTTTTATTCCATAATGTTATTCCTTATATCCCTTTTCGACATTTATTCCTAGATTTATTTTCCCATACTAGGAATTTTAGCTGAATCAATTTTATATTTATTCCCTAGGATATCCTAGGAAGATGCAATATCTCAATTTAAGTTAGGATATCATTATGGCTATTGAATAAAATATGTTTTTATTTTTGGTTTCATGTTTTATAATTATCTAACTAATCTTCCAAAGACACTAGAAATTATGGTCATTGATTTGTTTGTGAAAACTAGTTATACTTAAAATCATATAACAATATGTATAAAATTATAGGGATATTATAATAATAACAATTTTATATGAAATATCTATGAAGGAAATGCTTTATTATTGGGTGCCATGTATAAGGAACAGGAAAACCTATATCATCAAGACCATTCACAATAGGGTTGAAAACTATGGATAGAAACCCATTTAATTTATCCAACTTATTTGTCTCATGATAATGTGTTGATTCATCAAGGGGATAAATAATTAATTGGAAAAACTAATCAATAACCTTCCAAATATTTCCTCATATCAAATAATCAAAATAATCAATTAATAATTTGCATTATCAAATATCTACATTGAATAAAAGATACGAATTTATGAATAATTCCCCATTTAATCAAATAAATATCAATATAAACACTATATGTAAAATTTGTATATGGTACAAAAAATAATAATATCCACAACCAAATAATTTGGATAATTGAATGATCATAATAAACTGATTGTTTACAGAGAAAGACAATAATCACAAAATAATGTGAGATTGCAAAGATTACTTTTACCACTTGGTAATTTTCAAGCTAAACCCACTGGGTTATATAATTAAAAGTGAAAAAAACTATTAATTATGATAGAATAATTATATTAAAACAAAAATGGGTATTATATATCACCACATTTAAGTTCATTCATCCATATCAGCAATTAAGTCTCAATGTAAGGTTAATTGAGATGACATTCCATACCTTGAGTCTGACTTATCACGTGTTTCTTTATATTTCTGAAGAATAAAATGTCATAAATTATTTAATTTAATAAGACCATTTTTCATTTATATTATTAATTTTATGTCACTTGTTACAATGTTTTATAGAATTACTTAATCATTTAAGTTTGCATCGGGTGTTTTTGAACAAATTCGGTCTCTGTATCTAAAACAATATTGGTAGGTTGACTATGGTAAACCAATTAATTATATAAATAATTATAGAATATTAATAATTAAATAATTATCATATTTATAAATCAGTTATACTTTAAAACCATTTATTACATTTATTATTGAAAAATGAACCAACATTACAATCATAGAGATAGTGGGCCACATGTATGCTTGATTAACATCTCCATTTTCAAATGATCATAATGTAAAGGTGATCAACAGAAGTATATCATTAAATAATGAAAATTATATCATAAATATATTTTTATTTAATCATATGTACTTATTTATAGAATTATTTTCACGTAAAAGGATTCACATCATGTTGAGGAGGCGATAGTCCACATGTCAATGAACGACATTATCACTTTTTTAGCGAGTGAAGATGGTTATTAATAAAATGATACGTTATACTTAAAGAAAGACTATTATGTAATTAATATCATATATAGTTCATTTATGTAACATATTTTTATTTAAAACCATCGCTAACACATTCTATGTATAGAGTGAACGAATCATATCCCTTGAGGAGGCAGTAGTTGACATATCCACAAACGAAGTTATCGTAACCCATCACAATGTAACACATGAAGTAATATTTTATATAAGAGTTAAATAAGTATAAATAAAATATAAATATCATATATATCATATAAAAACATTATTTACATCATAATTCCCACCATGATAGGTCGTAAAGGAGAAATTAACAATCATCGTTTCGTGAGGCTATAGTACATCGTACACACAAAAGGTAAGTTCATTGACAATTAGACGGGCATGCGTGTAATTGTAATTATAAACCCTAGAATAAAAAATTCTCATTATATTTATGATACTGAGGTTATAATATATTTTAACAAAAATAATATTTTTTGTCGGGGTGGAAAAGGAAATAAAATGAAAGTGATCATTGAATAATGTTACCTCATTTTTAGGTAACTCCTTCTGGTTTACAGAAAAATTCATCCATAGTTTTATTTATTAAAAATTTAAGGATTATAGGTTTAGTGGATTTATTTTGGGAGATTATTTGAGAATATTTTTGGAAATTTAAAGGGATTGAGTGGTGTGAATAACTTATCAGGTGAGGGTCTTTCTATAGTGGAGAAGAAGTGGTATTCTTTTAAATGTTTGAAAAGGGAATTAATCCAATGTTTTTCCTATTCCAATTCGATCCAATAATTAACCCACAATGATAAAATGTATGACTGGGTTTAAATATTATTATAAAAATGGATTTTTGAAGAACATCTAAGTAATTATGGACCTTATGTTTAAGGATTATTTGTTTATTAAACAAATTTCCATCTTAATTGGAGTAATTACAATTAATCACATTCAATAATATTTTTTCACTAAAATTATATTCATCATATATTATAGTATAAATTATGATAATTCCAAATATGGAACCAATATTTCCAAATTAAAATCACAGTAGTGGAAGAAATTAAATAAAAATTAATACCACAGATGTGATGATAATGGAGGGTTTTAACGTATAAAATGTTTAAAAGTATGCTAAGTTTTTGTATAATATTTCAATGATTAATAGATTTAAATTAAATAAATTATATTAATTGATATAAAATTTAACTACATAAACATTAAAACCAATCAAAATTTTAATTTAACCTTATAAAAAAATATAAGAAGAAGTGATTTTGAATTAGAACTCAATGTTTTTAATTATTCATAAAAACAATTAAACATCACAAAAAAACACAGAAAATTCAAAATATGATCATTTTGAATTTATTATATAAATAATATGGTTTATTTTGAAATATAAAATTAATAAAATGTCAAATTTTTGATTTAAAATAGGTTCTCCGTTAGAAAAAGACAAAACTGCCATTATAAATATATAGTTTTTAATACATAAAATTGGGTTTGTTCACATCTTTTGTGTATCAAATATATTTAATTAATGTTAAAAATATTAAATTATATATATAACATATAGATTTAATTAATATAATTCTCTAATATTAATAAATTTAATCTATTATGATAAAACACCTTTAGAAGCATAAAAATAGTTCTTTATATAAACATTTCCTATATATTCAATTTCTTTTGATATTAATTTATATTTTATTGTGAACTAATGAATTTAGAAAAAATATTTCCATAATTTAGTTATAATATTATGAAAATAAATTTAATGGATATTTTGGATATTTTTATATTAAATAATTAATATAATAATAATATATTATTTTTCAGAAAAACATGGTATTTTGTGTAACACAAACTACCAAATATAATATTTCGTACATGTAAAAAAATATAATATATATAATAGATTTATTTAAAATATGAAAAATATATTTAATTGTATGAACATTATATTCGTTTCTACACATAGTGTTTCATGTCATACATGCTATTAAATATGAGGTTCTTACTTTATAATTTCAGTGTGTTTCATGAAAGGTATGTAGTAACACAAAAAGTTCATATAAAGATATTATCCAACCACATAAGGGTATATTAAGACTTGTAGAGGTTTTATAAGGGCAAATAGTGTGGCATAAAGGTATTCGAGTGCATGTAAGTGTATAGGTCAGTAAGTGTAAAGGTATCAAGAGACATACGTGTGGGTAAATAGGCTAATGTAATGGTATCTCAAGACATGAATTAGGGTTAAATAAACCACATGGTTAACTATATAAGGGTAACTCATGTAGCATATGGGTAGTGTAACACCCCGAGATTTTATAAAAAGTATTCTTTTTTAATTAATGTCTTGTGTTGTACGCTACACCAAAAGGAGCTTTCACAACATGTATCACTGACTTGCCTTGCATTACATGCAATCGCGACCTTCCTCGATAGCGTGTGTTGTACACAATACCAGGTTTTACTAAACAACGATATATTATTATAATATTATTATGAAATAGACGTTATGAATAGTATTAACTAAATTTTGAATTTTATAACATTATTATTCATCTTACACATTTTCTAGAATATGGTATAAGAACAAAATAATTTTTTCGGGTGAAATAAGTATTTTTCAAAACATGCAGTTTTGCCGCCTTTTGATGGCGCACCCACATTAAATCTAGTTTTTGACATGTTTATAAGTTCAATTTGACAAAATAAAATTCTTCTTTGGAATAAAGAAATAAAAATTAACTTAGGTTAAAATTTTCATATTATTCTGGTAACTTTCATATTTTGATGAATAGTAAAAACACGCTATATTTTAAATAAAAACAAATTTTTTCATCGCAATAATTTATATGGTTAAATTATAATATTGAATGGGTTTAAAGTATAAATAGAATATATTTTTACTATTTAATATAATTTATGTCATTAGCATTGATTTTACATTAAATTCGTTGGTTAAATCAATTCAATCTTTTGCAATGTTTTAAAGAAAAACCCGTTTTCTTTCGACAACGGGATTAATTTTAATTAAATTTCTGAAACTTTTGTGTATTGAATTTGGAAAAATGGATTCCATATTTGAAATCAGTGGATATAAATTATGTTAATAAGCTACATTTTATTTTTGGGAATTTTGAATAGTAACTACGGTAAATTTTATTTACCATAGTTGAAGGTAAATCAGGTAATTAAGGGTAAATATAATATTATAAAATTACCTTAACACATTCCAAAATTCTATTGGATGACTAAAATTAGACCCATATAACCTAAGGGTCGGATTAGATTCATTTTATGGACTTTTGACCATGAAAATAATTTAATTATTATGAAAACCAATGAAAGTGACAACATGTCACTCTCTTAAATTTTATAAGTATAATAATTTTTATTTAGTGATAAACATCATAAACCTTCGAACATGAATAGTCTCCAGAACTCTAATAAAAGTATATACATCATGATAATTTATTTAGAATTTTTAGGGGTTAAATAATTGTCATTAATGGTGATACATTATTGATACAGAAATTATTTATAAAGTGGAAAATAAGTAATATAGTTTTTATTGAAATAATAATACCCATTGAAAGGCCCAAAAACCTGACAAAAACTTATTGGTAGTCTATATCTACACCCTCATCATCCAATGACCTAATATATAACCGTTTTGATCCTTATAAAAGTGATTATGACACTTATATTATTTTATTTTAAATGATGCCAAAGTTGTCAACTTCATAATTTAATAAATATAACAATTTAAATATTGTGATTTTAAGATGATAAATTCGAGTACAAGTATTATTGGGAAAGTTAATAGATTTATCTACATTATAGGATTTTATTTTTAATTTTTATGCAACAAATCATTATATTAAATAATTATACAAAAATGTTGTAGTAATTATTTTATTAAGAGATAAACCAAATAAATGGTTTTAAAAATAATAAAATTATTATTATATGAACTATTTAATGTGATCCACTAATTTTATAGATACATATGACCTTTTATGAATATATTAAAGCTTTTATTTCTGACATTTCTTCTGTATATATTTTATTTAAATTCAAATAAATGAATAAGTTCAAAATTGACACTATTGTTATTGTATGAAAATAACATATTATAAATTTTTTTAAAAATTACAAAAATATTTAAAAATTATAAATTTAAATTTATATGGTCTATAATGTTATAAAGTAAACATGTATGGAAAATTCACAACAAATAAGTAATTATTTGTTATAATTTAAAATTTAGAAGTTTATTACCACAAATAAACTTAAATAGATTAAATAAGGATAAATCAAAATGATAAGGTTTAAAATTAGATCCAAACATGTCTAAATTTGATTGGTTGATGATATTTAAACCCTATATAATCTAATATTAAAATATGAGTCATTTTTGGAGGTTTTTAAGTAGGATTAGATTTATTATAAATTAATATTTTTGAGAATTCCAAAGGTGCCCCTCTCCTCCCTTATAAAAGGGAACCTCCTCCCTCTCTTCCACACACCACTTTGAGCCTTTAATCTCGGCCAAACCCTGACCAATTCTCTTCTACACTTCCCTAGAAACAACCTAGAGGTCCTTGTCCTCTTAAAAGACCAATTTTAGTTCTCTAAGAGGAGGTCTCAAAGAGGCGCTTCAAAGAAGAGGTAATGTCCGTTACCGATTCTTTCACCTTTATTTCTTCTTCCACTTCTTCTTCTTAGGTTGTTTCATTATGAAGTAATAACATCATTATCACTAATATACGGATCATTTATTATAATTATAAAACAACCCTATTTCACCATCTATCCATCCTACGGAAAAGGAAATCACCGCTCGTGCGTACGTACGGAATACCGTCTCCACGCCGTGGTGAAATCTATTTTCCACCACCACCTTACTTGGATGGGTATAATGGTGTAAATAATAACTATATATGATTATTTTAAAGTGATATTGATTCTGTAATATTATACATACACTCCAATAAAATTCCACGATCATGGGAATGATATCATCACTCGTGCGTACGTACGGAATACCGTCTCCACGACGCGATGAGATTCATTCTCAATGATTAACCAATCATAAATGATTATAAAGTATATATAATAAGTAATCATGAAATATGTGACATAATAATTCTACTGGATTTATGTATATATATATTAATGTCATCTACTTAATTCCATTCAATTCAATAAGGAAACGAAAACAATGTTCATGCGTACATACGACCTACCGTCTCCATGAACTGTGTATTTCTTTCCATTTATAGATCTATTATATATATGTATATTCTGAATATATATTATATATAAATCATGTTTTATATTCTGTAATTAATTAATCATGATCTATTTAATCATATTATTAATTACAAGTCCAAACACGGACGACAAATGAAACGATTTTACCCAAAACGCTCTTTAACATGGAATTTACAAAAGAACGGGTAATATAAAGTCATAAGTGAACCATATATGATATCATAACAATGAATATGATTCTCTAATAAGTAAATGACATTATTTAAATCATTATAAAGGATGTTCAGATACGTATGAAGCATATCGGACCTAAGGTAAGGGATAATTTTGCAAATCTCATTTTTTTATCCGAGATTGCTTATACGTAAGTATTTACTAGGGTTATTGTTATCATCCAGGTCCACGTTTTCTAAAAGTGTTTTTATGTATGTTTAATGTCCTTTTTACCCATTTTTACTTTTACTACATGGTATGTAAGTAATCTTTCTTTTGTTTTACATTACGAGGTACTTTTTTAAATTTTCTGGCAAAAGTACGAGAAAAATGTTTTTTAACTTATACGGCACGAACAGAATTTTTATAGTTTTATAAAACCTTATTTTCATGAAACTTCCTCCAAAAGATTTCATTACTATTTTCAACAAAATCTCTTTCTTTTAAAATATCACGACGTTTTGTGAAAAGAAATTGATTTTGGAGAAGAAAGGATATTTTCCTCAAGAATTCATTTCAAGTGTTTTATCAAAACCTTTTTCCATCTAAGATGACATTATTTCATATGTGTATGTTTGAGGTATAAAATCTCTATGATTTACGTGGTATCACTTTTCTTATTATGAAATGATATCCAGTTCTTTTATATGGATTATGTGATTATGGGATGATGTTTATGAAACCCATTTTATTTTTTGGGTTATTATGAATGATGTATGTTTATTTTGTGGAACAAGTAAGAATGATTTCATTATGAGATGGGTGGGACCTATATCTCCCTCCAATGCATTGGGAAACGATTTATATCTCATGAGATAGACATGGCTGGAACAACAAGTTAAACCGGTTCAGTAATAAAGGAATGGAACAAGGAGTGAACTCGATTCAGAAAGGGACTTTGTCCACTAAGATGATCTTGGCAGCAATGCCTTGGCTACTATGGAAATCATTACATGTGATTAATGGATGCCACAATTAACTGTTTTATTACCATGATATTTTATCATTCTTAATGTTTTTGTATGATCTATGCCTTACATACTTCCATGTTTTATGTCATTTCTCAAAATTTTAATGTTTAAACATTATGTTCATGTTTTTAAGTTCAAATGTATATGGTATATTTTATTTTATCCATGCTTACCCTTAATGAGCATTTGAGCTCACCCTTTTTATGTTTTATTTTCCCCCAGGATTAAAAGAAAGGTTTTAGGTAGGTAAACAAAAAGTGGAAGCTCTTTATGGGAGATGTTGAAGATCTTTCACCACGATTAGAAGATTAGGTTCCAAGTTTCCAAAGACACTAAACTATTACGGTCCTTGTGTGTCTGTTTTTTTTATATTTTAAGTATTCCACAAAAGTAATATAATATCTATGTACGTCAAGATTTCGGGTCTCTACAGGTAGATGGGTAAACATCATAATGGTAAAGTTGATTTTGTACAACTCATGAAAGGGTAAGAAGAATATGTTATAGTGAGGAATAAAGAAGTGATAATTGAAGAAAATATATTGATCACCGATATTTAAATATCACAGGTAAGATTGAATACATCATATAACCTCAGAATATTGAATTGTATATTTTAATTTTAATTTAAATAAGATTATTATGATAAATAAATTTGGAATCAGTCGACTAATTTGAATGAGAAAATCATGCTTTTAAAATGTTGGTTTTCTATAAATCATATAAGGAGATATTGAATGTGATATTTTTATTTAGAATAATATTAACATAAAATTAATATAAATTTTAGAATAATGATAATGATATTTAGGTTTTGAATACTATGATTTAGTGGGGAAATATTCTTAGGCCAAGGTATATACTGTATATAGAATCAGTTGTAAAATTTCAATATTTCAAAGTGAAAAAATGTAAATAACCAATGTTGTACATCAATAATATCTCTTGTAAATTAAATAATAAGAATATATTAAGATATTGAGAGTGGAATTCTATATTTGATCAATCAGTGGACAATTTTATGAGTATATTTCTTTCAATTTATTCCTATATATAAGTAAGAAGATATCAGGGTAGCATATGTGATTAATAAATGATATGATCATGATCAATTCATATAGTCTATGAGGGAAACAAATCAACACATGTGATCTTATATCAAGGTTTTATAATATAAATATGTTATATAAATGGATAATATTCCCACTTTTTCGTTGTAACTAGCGAGTTTGAGGAAAATGAGTTCAAGGACCAACCCTTTCTCATGCTTTCTTTTATGATAAGTATATGGATGTTTATGTTTGTTGGATAAGAACCATTACACACTGGGGATGTAGTCCTCCTTAGAGAGTTAAACATCATTAATAATGGATGTGTTCTTTAGTTATTATTTATAATTAAACATTTATATTTATACATAATAAAGATAATATAAAAAGAATGAAATTAAATCTGATCACAAAAAAAGTAAAGAGGTAATAAAGGGTGAAATGTTTTAATATGTAATACAATAATAATTCAACCCCCTATAAGGGTGCTCAAATCCCTCTAAAATTCTTTTCAACTAGTATTATAGTAACACATTACACCTCTACTAGATTCTCTTTTATTTGATTCTCTTTTATTCTTATAAAATAAACATGTATTTCGTTTTTAGATGAATTATATCAACTAATTATTACAATATCATATATTATAAGATCCTATAGAATATAATGAATAAATATTTGAAAATGGAAATATGTTTTACTTATTTTTTAAAGAGGGAGAAAAAATATTTTTCCAATGCCTTGATTCTATAATAGATATTACCAATATAGAAGAATATGACCAAGTAGTTCAAACTACTACCAAGAAAATGGAAAACCTTTGTACCTCAGAAGTTGATAAAGGGATATATAATTTTTTTTCAAATATATTTAATAGAATAAATAAGAATTATTTGGAATAATTATAGTACTAGTATACAAGATTTTTTTTTGAAAAATAAGATTACCTATCAAGAAGACGATGTTGAAAACAGAGAAAACAGAATATCACAAATAGTGAAGATGAGTTTTTATCTCACCAAAAAGTATAATTCCAAAACTATAGGATTGAATTATATTGAAGAGTCATTCTCTATATTTGGGAAGGATTGGCCTAAGGCAACCCCAACAAATATCATTCCACTGAAAGGCTTGGAAAATTTCCATGCACAAGATGAGAAGAAAATTTCAAATCATTGATGTCAAAATGTATGATGATGAGATTGAAAAAGTCAATAAATACACTGAATAAAAAATAAAGATATTAGAGAATAAAAAATACCTTCTTGTCTTGAAATATAAGGAGTGTGAAGTTAAAATAATGATTATGTAAATAGCCCAACTAGTGTATTCAAAATAAGTTGAAGGGAATGTTTCTACCATAAAAACTACCCAATATGACTATACTAAAGAAATAACAATATCTAGTCGAAAGAAAATTTTTATATCATTTAATTATTAATACAAAGTAGATATGGAGGGGTAGGTTCCATCCACCTTTGTAATTAATTTTTTCCTAAATATATTTCTATGAAAAATTTCAATTTGAAATCAAAATATATAAAAAATTAGAAGGAAAAAAATGGTTAGACAACCATAATTATAACCTAGGTGGATGAATATAATTTTACTCCGTCATGAACCACTTAAATGTCCCTTTTAGTGATTTAGAATGAATAAAAGCAGAGCACATGCAATTCTGGGTAGATTTATTTAGAAACTAAAATATCAAAAAAATCGGGGTATTGTTGGTACTATGAAATGTTTAGGAAAACCAATACTGATTATTTTCATAATATGTGAAAAACTAAAGTTCATATAAATCCTATATCAATGGGAAGAAAAGATAAGCTTAATAAAAGACCACAAAATAAATAAGAAATCTACTAGTCATAAACAAAATTAAAACTTTTTGACCTCTGCAGTATTTGTTACAGGACTGGTCACATTTGAAAAGGATTCAAGTATAAATCATTAAATAATGAAATCCAAACAAGTGAGAAGAAAAACCAGAAAAATTTAGGAATGGAGACAATACTTTCTTTTTAATGAATTATGAGAAATTTTCTCGAAATAATATTCCTATGAGGTTTAGGAATAAGTATGTTAAGTTATCCCTGGATAGTAAGATGATAAAAAATATAATCAATGAAAAAAATGGACAAAAGGTTCAAGATTAAATGGAAGAATCAACATCATAAGTGGCATGAGTTCCCACACCATAGATTTTTGCAAACTATCAATATATTATATATTTTATTGAATTTAACCTAAATAAAAAAGGAATATAGAAATCTAAATTCAAAAATAAGAGTGTTGGTATAGTGGAGTTTATTCTTAAGATTCCATGTGGAATAATTAAGATGTAGGTATAAATTCTTATGGATTATATGTTCATTTAGACAACATAACTAGAAAGTACATGGCCAAAAGATGAAGTATATTTGAAATAAAAATCAAATGTTATACATAATATTCCACATTAATAAACCAAAATTGATGAGATCTTGTTTACAATTTATGACCACAAAATTCACGAGGTTAGGTGTGGGGGGACAAGTTTGTCCCAATTCTAAGAAATTCACAATAATCACACCCACTCAAGTAGTAATCCTTATAAATATAAAAGTTGTTCGAAAAGGTATGTATTCCTTAATCGATTATTCTCAATGGAATATTCCATACTAGGAAAAAAGAAATGAATCCATGATTCCTAATATAATTATGAAATCTAAAAATTCTGACATACATAATCTTACAAGAAAGAAACCAAATAGAAAATTGAATCATTATAATATCCAATTACTTTTTTAAGTACTTCTTGACACTAGTTTGATGGCCTTTTTTGGGCCTTAATTCAAGGATTTTTGGGTGAAGTTTTGAGTTTTTAGGATTTTTTGGTTGGGCATGGTTAGTGCATAGTTTTCGAAAATGTGCCCACCAATGAAAAATATACATACCTTGATAGTGGTGATACGCACAGTTGGTTCACGGTTTCCTAACCCATGTTACCACCTACGAGAAACCATTCACCTGTGGACAATAAGCCCAAAGGGGATTCATAGTTAGGGCACATGGTTTTCATAACCATGAGGCATGCCCTAGCTAACTGTAAGCCTGAGTTTATTTTATTCCAACAATTAATTTTAAAATCCCCAAACCCCCTAATTTTACCCTCAATCAACCTCACTCAAAATGAAACGTTATTTTATGGATTTTAAGGATCTGAAGATGTGATTTTTACCCCCATAAACCCTTTCTATAGAGGATCAAAGTGGAGTTAATCTTGTTCAATCTCCTAGGGATAAGTGTATCTCCACTATAATATTTTCTTCTAATCTCCCCTTCCTACCTCCTAAGAGTTTTACAGATGAAAATTTAATTGATGGATCCAAAATATATTTTATTGGACCTTTATTCTACCTATAATTTGTATATCTTCTTTGCCTTCGATCTTTATTGGTGTTCCCATTGTGGGTGTGGATCCCTTGATTTCATAAATAAAATGTATGTTCCTCCATTTGAGATTTTCGATGTAAATGAAACCTTTACACAATTTATTTGTTTGAAATATAATTCAATTCATTTATAAAACATTAATTTGAAGTGATTTGATTATGTAAATTGAAATGGCATGGATTTTGAGAACACCCCAATTCTAATAGAATTGTAATTTTGGGTTAAATTATGAAAATAAATGAATTGATGAAATGATTTGATAATTGTTTAAAGAAAAATGGATAAAATTGAAATGATGAAAGCATAAGATTGGATTTGTATTTAAAATGCATGGAATGATGAAAACCCCCAAGTTTTGGATTTTAAATTTAATTTTTATTTTAAAGATGAAAATAGGAAAATATAATGGTAAATAAATATTTTCTTTAAAATAAGACAATCTACCCACTAATTAATGATTCATTGAGAACATGTGAGCATGTATAGTTAGTTGGTTATGAGGAAAATTCATACTAGGATCTTCATCCCCTTATAATAGATTGATGATGAAAACTCTAACAAAAATGTAGTTTGGAATGATTATCCATGATGGGTTATTGATGAGTCCTATTCATACTAATCTTGATGGTAGTGTGTACAAAAATTTATCCCTGATCATTGATTTTAGAAGTTTTAGGATCATATATATATATATAATAATGTACAATATAAAATATATACATAGTTCTTATATTTTATGATTTTCTTATATATTATATTGATTATAAAATAGTTTTTTCATGTTAGGTCATTTATATAGATTATTATATATATAAATTTTATTTAACCCATTTTTAATTTTTATTCCTTCATTTGAGAAGAAATAATTTTTTTAATTTGAAAATGATATTTCATTACATGCCCTAAAATATTTAAATTGAAACCATGATTTATTTTATTAGTAAAGAATCTATTATGGAACACTTGGTGAGACCCTACTTGGATTTATATCTAACACACTACCTTTTAATTTAGGCATTTTATAATTTCTTATCTTGGACATGAGAAAATTTAACTAACCACATAAAGGTGATGGAAATTCTTGATCCTTTGGTCTTGGAGTGATGGTGACGATCATTTTTTATTTTATTTAGTTATTTCATGGGATTTTTGAGTTTTATCTTCCTGGTTGTTGAGTACATTAATGATTTAATGCATTGGGTTTTTCTATACTTCTTTGGTTTCTGGTACTTTCTACATTTTGAGTATTGATCATAATGACCTGTAATCATTATCTTCCTCTATTTGGTGACAATTTCGTTCCATATGTTTTCATGTATGATGACATGTGCCAGTCAGCAACCCATGGGGATCAGGAATAACATTCGAGATATGTCAGACCAAGCTTGATTATCTTGGAACAAGGGTATTCTGGAATGTTCATGAAAAAGTTGTATCATAGGTACTGGTTAATAATCTTTTCATGATGTTAGTATGTAGTCTATGATGTATTTTCAATACATAGGTGGTAGTTACGAGAAAATTTCTATCAAGCTCTCATTATAATGAGCACTAAGTCACCATGGGTGGTTTGGGAAATGCATCATGGGGAATAATTTGATCCAATTCTAATATTTTCTCTTCTTTTTTTATTTTTATATTTTGAAATAAAATTATTGTTATCAGATCTAATGGGACTGATTTTTTTGATTCTTTTATTTAAGATGTTTATTTGAGTAATATTTATATCTCTTCAGTGATTTTTATTAATGTTGTGTGGCATTATGCCTATGATAAGGCATTTGAATAGGCTCTATGAGAAATCTGCTGGTGAACCAAATCAAGTGGATCTTCCCATGGATGAGAATCTTGTAGAGATTACTGTGTGTGTCATCCAAGATCCGAGATAAGTACTTACACCAGTTCCAATTTAGGATTTAGTTATGTAACCTTAGAGGGATGAATATAAATATCCTGATTAGTAGCTCCTTCAACTAAATCAACTAGTGTTCGAAGGATATAATTATCCTCAAGAGGATGGGGATTTGTTTTGAAAAATTGATCTTTTATCTTATTTTTGATAAATTCCTAATTAGATTAAGGTGAAATGTTCCACCTTCAGGATAGAGGGACCTATAAATAGATGGTTGGATTTGATGGAGATAGTGAAGAGTTTTGAGGGTTTAGAGTGGAAGGAATATAGACTTCATTTCAATAATTAGATCTATACAAAATATATAGTCCTGGAAAAGGATATATAGATTTATAGTCTCCATTAGGCTGACAGGACCATGATAGAGTATGTGAATCACTTGGACGAGCATGTTTAGTTTTCACCTAAGATTTCATTGAATGAGAAGATAAAGATTTGATTGTTTTATATAGGTATTTAACCTAGAATCCAATCATAGGTCTTATTTAAATATCTCTTATTATACTGATATTCTAGATAGAGCATTGATGGTTGATCTTGACATAACTGTAATTTCAAGGTTGAAGGGAGTTATTTTTTCCCTTATGGAAGTTCTATGAGTTCAATTAATGGAAGGTAGATGTGTGACGAGTATCATCATGGTTTTCAAAATCAAGAATCCCTTAGAACTCATATAGTTACAATTGAAGACCCTTTTACATACTTCTAGTACCTTAATCCTGGGCATTTAAAATGGTTTTCTAATGAGGTAACCAAGATCTACAATTCCTATGGACTCTTAGGTCACTTATATAAATTCTATTTTATCTTTTCTACCACAAATTGTGGCATTGAATTAACAGAACCTAAAATAATTATGATTATAGTGGATTCTTAATGAACAATGGGGTTCCTGGCATAATAATTCCAAATAAATATTCTTCATGAAATGGAAGAGTCTCCAAAGTAATTTGATTCAGGTCCATCAATTATGATAGGTTCCATCATTGTAGATTTTTCCTTGTTGGTTACTTCATTTGATATTTTTTCATCTCCTTAATTTATATCAACTCATATTATGTTCCTTCTAAATCATCCAACGTGGATTTTGTTTTAAGTAATGGATATTAATAAGACAGTTGAAATGAAAAAGGGCAGGGTATCCATTTTCCTGCATGTGTCTTCTATTTACCAGATATCGAGCTTACCTAGGATTTTTTGGTTCTTGGCAAGAAGCAAACTGAGGTAGTTTTTTTGGATGGATTTAATCACTTCTAATAAGTCAAAAATTATCTATTATTTTGATAAGTCTCCTTTATTTTTCCAAATGGTGTGTTTCATGCCATTTAGGTTGAATGAGACCTAAGTTTAAGTATATCTAGACCATGTTATCCACAGTTGGGGAAAGTAAAATTATTTTTTTCTTTTGATTTGGAGAGGGAGTTCTTGAAGAATGAACTCCCAGTAATTTTTATCTTTTTTAAGGTCATTTTTTACTTCTGATTTATTTAGATTTCCATCGATGATAGATGTTGTGTTTTTTAATGATTTAGTGTATTGCACTTAGCTGATATCTTTACCTTCGTACCATAAAGTACTAGCTGAACTAAAAGAGTTAAAGACTCAGATAGATTATCTATTAGAGAAAGGATTTATATGCTTGAGTGTGTCACCTTGGTAAGTTCCTATTCACATTGCAATGGAATCTAATCAATCAATTCACATTTTTTATTACTGCATACTCAGTCAAGTTATAGTAAAGAGCACATATCAATTGGAACTAATTTTTGTTCTATTAGACCAATTGAAAGTGTAGAATAGGTTCTTGAGGATTGATCTTCAATATGGTTAACACTATTTGAGAAAAAAATAATATAATATTATGAGAACTTCCATCCAGAGTGTGTATGATCATTATGAGTATCTTTTCATTCCATTTGGTATAACTAATGTTCCTTCAGTCCTTATGTATTTGATTAATAAGATCGTCCATTAGAATTTTGATAAGTTCATGGTGGTATTTGTGGATTACATCCTAGTTTACTCTATGTCTAAGGAGGATCATGTGATTCATATGAGAGAGGTTATGGAAATTTTGAGATATCACTAACTCTATGACAAGATATCAAGATGTGAATTCAATATTATATAGGTAAAGTTCTTAGTACACCTGGTATCGGAACATGGAATCTCAGTTGAGCCTCAGAAGGTAATAAATATTATGTAATGGGAACAATAAGTTTTATTTGAGATTTATATCTTCTTTAGTTTATTGGGGATATTACTCAGGGTTTCTAAAGAACTTTTCAATTTTAGTTTCTCTGATGACCGCTCTCACTCAAAAGGAGGTAAAGTTTTCATAGGTTTAAATATGTTAGAGTTATTTTTTCATCTAAAATGTATATTTAATTATATTCTAGTTTTGAATCTCCCAAAGGCTAGGTAGGGCTATGTGGTATTTTATAATGCATCAATTTTTATTTTGGGTATTTTTCTTAAGAAGGGTGATCACATGGTAGTGTATGAATGTATACCACTAATAACGCATGAGAAAAATTATCCAACCCCTAACCTTTAACAGGAAGATGTGATGAATGTGCTTAATCGTTGATGAAATTTCATTTTTTGAATAATGTTTTCCACATTTTGTAACCAAAAAATATTAAGTTATATCTTTTGTCAAAAACATTTAAACATTAGGTAGAGGCATTGGCTGGTGTAGCAGTAGCCTTTTGATTTTAACATCACCCATACCATGGGGAAGGTAAAAGTATTTCCTGATGATTTTATCATGAAACTTCCGACCTAGGCCATGAATGAATCATCAGAATAGTGGAACTTGATGTATCGTTTTTGTATAGTTTCATTTATGATTATGAGAGGAATATGCCAACATTTTTTTTAAATTTTTAGTTCACTACCTCTCTTATTGAGATGAGTATTCCAAAGTAGCTATCATTAGATGAATTATATAGAATTAGGGACTCTCTTATGGGTAGATAGACTATTGATAAATGTTCATTCACTTCTTAGGGAATCATATTTTCCCAGAACAATTACGTTCTTCCTTCTTCCATGATGAAGTATATGATGACATATTGTCATTATTTTTTGTTGTATGTTCACCCAGGTACCAAGAATATGTTTTATGATATGAATAAATGATTTTGGTCACCATGTATGTGATAAGATATTGCATATCTTGTATCTCATTACTATACCTGTCATCAGGTCATAGATGATCACTAATGACCTTCAGGATTACATTATTCACTTTCAGTGTTTAATTTGACGTTGGATGATATTTCTACAATTTTTTTGGTATAATGACATCATACCTCTAGAAAGAATAATGTAGAATTGTTCTAGTTTTCATGAGATGTAACGTCCTAGACATGGATTCCACCCAAAATGGTGCCTTAGACCCAATTGGCCATATGGAATCAAGCACAACTCCCCACATGTCATAGTCTTCCAAAAAGTAGTGAGGGACTAGGTGAGTCATTGGGGAGAATATTCCCTCATTACCAGAGTATCACAGAAAAAGTTAAACATAATAAATAAAAAAGTGAAATATGCAGTAGTCAACTAAAAGTAGACAATATTGGAATACATTTCAATAACTAGGAAAGTCTCATATACAAAATTATAGAGATGATACATGTATCTAGAATGTATCCAAATTAGTACATGGAAATACAATACAGTATAGGAAACAAAAAACAACAAAAGGCCAAAAAGTGTTATTAGCATATTAAGCCTCAGCTTGGTCATATGATCCCCTACTCTAAAGCAATAATCAATAACCTACACCAGGGAAGTTTCCCCTGTCATCACCTGAAACCATATAATTTTTTGGGTCCCCAAGGTGTCCCAGATTAGGTCTGAGATAAACATTCTAGTAGGAAACCACACATGGTATATACATTTCTAACAACAATATACCAAGTTCTAGAAACAATAAATAAATAGTAATGTATAATTAAATGCCCACGGAATGTGTCTACAACAACTAGGAATACCAAACATCCCCTCAAGGATCCCTGAAAAATCGGAAGCTACTAACAAGGTAGATATAATCAGTAAATAAGTCACATAGTAATGCCAAACATCCATCCATATCAGTTAACCAATAGTCATTCTATACATTAAAGTGTATACCCCAAGAGACAGATATAGTGTGTCAAGAACCAAGGAATCCAAGTAAGATATCTAGACCACAACAACCCAAATATAAGGAACTCATCCAAGGTATCCACATCGAGTCCCATGGGCATCCCTGGGGAAACTTGGTCTAGGAACTGGTTAGGTTCCTAGGAGAATGTCAGTAGCACATGTCCTACATGAGTCCAAGAAATCTTGATCCACCGAATAGAAAAACCTGAGGAATCCTACAGAATAAATACCCAAGGGGCATAATCAACCCAAGGCATCTAGTACCATGTTCTAGACCCATAGAGTGTATTTCATGACATCTATCAAACCATTTAATCAAATCATTCAATTTAAAAAATTCATTCTATGCTATTATACCCACTCACATTAACAAGAAAATGTCATTAGCATACCCACTCATGCAACCCATTTATCATTTACAAATCATACAGGCCTACCCTCCCATATAATCCATTTAACATGACATTAGTCATTTTATATATGTATACCCACCAATATGATCCATTTCTCTTAAGACAAGCTATATAAATAGGCATGATGTCACAAGATATAAAAATTAAAGGAGGAATTACATATCATAGAAAAACTATTCCAACCATTATTGCATTAATGGGATTCCTCTAAAGAGGAAAGCACAAGAACACACCCCTTGGGTGGTTTAAATAGATATAAAAAATTCATTTCCTTATGTCACACCACATGGATGACCTTGAATAAATAAACTGGTGCCAACACAACTATACGTAACCTACGGGCATCCTCGCTAAGTCTGACTAGGCCTACTATAAGAAACTTTCAAAGAAAAGGAGGCTACACTAGAAAGTATGATGGGCGGAATATCGGCTGAATGCCCGAAGCCCACTAGAAAAGCCGAAGTAAAGTATAAACTACCTAACTTGACTTAGTAGTAGAAGGATCATCCAGTATCAAGTCATAAATTATCCCAGTTCACGAAAAATATGAATAATGGATGAAGAATGGGATATTAGGGATATGATCCTAAAATCCAATAGTGCAATCATTGTTCCAAAAAAAATAATGAATAAAAAGGAATGTTGGCCTTATCGATAGAGACCCGATGAGACAATTGGAAATCAAAATGGAGTTCAGATGGATAGTTAGGCTCAAATCCTAGAATTAGACCCAAAGGAGATCTCCATGGAGGGTTTTTTGAATTGAGGAGAAGAAAACCCAAAAAGGTTTTAGTAGGAAAATTTATCTTTAAATTATGTTTTAAAAAACACATCCAGTAGGCTCTCTTGGTTTACCCGCACAGTTTCCAAAACCATGTGGCAACTGTGTGCAGCTCACTGCCTATAAGGGGTGTTATGCATGGTAACCCACATGGTCTGTCTATCTATGCAGTAACTGTGAGGAAACCATCTGTAAAAACATATAAAATTTTAGACTTCTTTCATGGACATGCAGCCTCTACCACTCAATTTCACAAACCGTGTAGAATCTACTCCCACCTCCCACATGGTTAGTCTAATTGTGCGGCCTACCCCGCATGGATTCTCCTAACCCTACACTAGGCCTAAAACACCCCTAAAACCAATTTTTAGTCAATGAAAAAGTCCCAAACACCTCTAAGAATCTCATGATCACAAAGGGTAAATATTTAAGGCCATAAAAAAGCTTTTAAACTGAAATAAAAAGGATTTGTACCTCATAATAAAACCTGATATCTTACAATCTCCCCCCTTATAATTTTTTTTCCTGAATTTCTCTCTGAATTGTGGTTAAGATTCTTCTATGAAAAACTCCATCCACTGAGCTAGTATTCCATCCTTCCTCTCTGAGGCCTCTATATGTAAATAGTCGTGCTGGCATAAAACCCATACTAGAGGAACTGACCAGCCTCTAAGAACCTTGGTGCTCCTATTAACTAAACGAATTGGATACACTTCAAATGAGGAATCAACCTACAACTCAACCTCCTCGGGTTCAAAAACGTGTGATGGGTCTGAGTGATATCGGCATAGCTTAGATATGTGGAAGATGTTGTGCATGGATTCATACCTCTATGGTAACTACAACCGATAGGTAACTAACCTGACTCTCTCAAGAATATTTAATGTCTTGACATATCAAGATGAAAAATTACCCTTTCTCATAATCCTATTATGTTCCTACCTTGGTGAAACATCCAAGAAAACCTAATCCCCACCCTCAAAATATGGAGTTTGTCTACGGTGATCGACGTAGGATTTCAAAAGAGATCGCACAGTAGCCATCCGATTCGAAATCAACTAGAACTGCTCAGAAGTCTCCAACATGAGATTTTGTCTCACTAAAGATGCCTCACATTCCTCAAACCAGATAATGGAAGAACATGATGAAATATCATATAAATAATCATATGATTCCATCAGAATAGTCACTTGATAAGTATTATTGTAAGTGAATTCAACCAAGGGGATATGCCTCTCCCAGGAGCCCCCAAAATTATGGATGAATGCCCACAACATTTCCTCTAGCACCTGTATCATACAATCTGACTAACCATTATTCTGAGGGTGGTATACTGTGTTCAGAAACGCTTATATACCTAGAACACCCTAAAAACTCTACAAGAAACGATACATAAAGCAGGAATCCCTATCTGAAATGATAGTGTGTGGTACCCCATGAAGCCGTACCACCTCCTGAATGAACAACATTTCAGGATCATTAACACATAAGGTCTCCATGATCAGCAATAAATTAGATACCTTCATAATCATATCAACATCAAACCACCCATCATCAATACATTGAGGCGACCTCAGTAAACCGGTTACAAAATCTATCAGAACATCTTTCCATTTCCAATCTAGAATAGGTAATTGTTGTAATGGACATTCTCGTCACTAATTTTATGCCTTCACCTGATGATATGTGGAACACCTTGTAAAAAAACTATCATCCTCCCTCTCTATACCCGACCACTATTACTAACGTCGCAAGTCACAATTCAACATGGTGACTCCGGGGTGTACTACCAAAGATAAAGCATGAAAATAACACATCATATCCTCATGGATATCCTTTGTAACCCACACGCATCCATGGATACAAAGGATCTAATCATTTCCTATCATCCATCTAGGAGTAGGTTCATCATCTGCCACACACTCCCATTGAACTAAGCCTTCTAAATAGGAGAGAAACATCATCCTAACATTGTCATGTAGGGTAGAGGTCATAGCTAAGGATGATAGATAGGTATTCCCCAATCTGTCGTGCACCTCAAGATACATCTCATAGAAAAGTGCCATAAGCTACCACTCGCTACTGGTCTACTAAACTTCCAATATCAAAGTCCTCCTACTCAATGAATTGGATACATCATTGCCCTTACTAGGCACATTGGAAAGCTCAATGTCAAAGGAATGTAGGTACTCCACCAACCTCCACTACTTCAAATTAAGATCATGCAACGTAAAGATATAATCTAGGATTTTGTGTTCCATGTACACCACAAAACTCTCTCCCAGTAAATAGTGTCTCCAACACCACAACACATGAATAACTACAGCTAACTTAAGATCATGCATCAGGTAATTCCTTTCATGAGGCCTCATCTTCCGAGACCTGTACTCCACAACTCGATCTCCATACATCATCACATCCCTTAGAATAATACCTAATCTTTCACAAGAAATTGTGTAACTCTTTCCCTACTCTGGATGTATCAGGACTATTGCTCATGTCAACATCCCATTCAGCTCCTGAATCGGCATCTCACAAGATCCTTCCCATACAAACTTCACACCCTTCTTAGTCAAACCCATCAATAGTGCTTCCAAGTGTGAGAAGTCCTATATAAAACTTTGGAAGTAACTAGCTATTTACAAGAAACTCTATATGTAAAACATGTTCATCAGATGTTTCTAGGAATCTACTTCTCTCACCATATCTAGGTACACTAATACTCCTATCTCCGAGATGATGTGACATAGTAAGTCAATCTATTCCATCTAGATGTTTCACATTGAGAGATTATTATATAACTAATGATCTATTATTATATTCAAAATGATCTCATGATATATTTCATGTTCGTGTCGATTGTGAGAATACACCAAGATATAGTCCACCAAAATGGCAAAAAAAGTATCCAAATAATGATGGAACACTTAGTTCATAAGCGCCATGAAAATTGTTGGCACGTTTTTTAGACCGAATGAAAAAACCAGATACTTTTACAGTCCATACCTACTAAAAAGGTTGTACAAGGTATGTATGCAGGTTGAACAAGAACCTGTTGATATCCGAACCTCATTTCTATTTTCGAGAACACTTAGGCTTCTCGAAGCTGATCAAATAGATCATATATCTGTGGTAATGGATATCGGTTTTTAACCATCATCTAGATCAATTTCTAATAGTACACACATAGACTAAGGATATCATCCACATTTTTAGAAAAAAGGATAGGAAAACCCCATAGAGAAGTGGTTGGTCTTATAAAGCACTTCCCCTTTAGATCATATATCTACCTCTTGTGCTCCTACAACTTTATTCTAGATATCTTATATGGAGGAATGGATACTGGTGAAGTTCCTGGAACTATATTTATAGATAAATCCACCTCTCTATCAGGAGGTAAACATTAAAAGTCATAGGGAACGATTCCCCTGAAGTTCTCAACTACTAGCAGGAATTCTTCCTTACTCATTCCCTGATCATCTAGATGCAAACTAGAAATCTATATTGTTATCTTTCACATCCCATGATACTCGGGTCCATCTTGTCTCACTTGGACTCCCATTCAACATTTTGAGTAAACACTTCTCCATACGGTGATGTGAAAGTGACCCTCTGATGAAAGAAGTCAATATACATTCGATAAGCCACTAACCAGTCCATCCCATAGATGACGTCAAACATTGTCATCTCGAGGACATACAACCTCCAGAAGATGTGGCACCAACCAACCTCAAGGGGACACTCCATAAAATAGAGCCCATCACCTTCATTGATTCTAAATGGTGTGTATAGAGTCATAATACCCTTAGAAAGGAAAATCACAAGCCTAATGATTTTAACCACACTGAAGATATAAAATTTTGTGATCACCTCTATCAAAAAGAGTAGATGTAATAGTAGAAGCTACTAATATCGTTCCTCTCACTATAGATGGTCTGAGATCCTGCACCTGTTGGGTTTTTTTCATAGCATAGGTGTAGCTTGTACGGAGGCCCTGTGACATGGCATGGCTACCCTGAGAGTACCCACCCTACTGTCTCTGAGAACATGGTGTCTGACTACAATGTCCATGACTACCACATCCTTATCCTAACTTGCCCACACTGCTCCAGCTTCTAGACTAACACGAAGTTAAAGAACTTATGCATAAACCTAGAGATGGAGCTGACCCCTATCACTAGCAGCTGGAGGGAAGGTCCTAAAAAACTGTTGCAGTGCCCCATCCTACCACAATTTGGACACTCTTATAAGTCATAGTGGCACTAATTCTTCATATTTCCTCACCTAACACATGAATAGAAATACCCCATGTTTTCTGCACCAATAGTTTGACGTTCCTTCACACCACAAGAAGCCTCAAAACAACACTTCCTACCTAAAGACATAGATCCACTATGGTGAGAACCCACACTCCCCTGTTCTGTATCCCAAGCTTCCCTCAAGTTCTACTCTATAATCAACACCTGATTCACAATATCCGTGATAGAAGTCAATTTGAACACATTGACATGATATTTGATAGCATGCATGAGACCTTCTTCAAAGAGTCTCTCCCTCGATAGCTAATCAAGAAGATACATCAGTGCAAAACACTATAGATATGTAAAGAATGTTGAGAATTCCATAACTTTCATCATGCCCTGCTCTAGATGCATGGACTCACATTCCCAATTTGTTCACAAATTCACGGGTTAAAACTAGTCATAGAAGTAGGTTTGTAAATTAGTCCAACACATATCTCATTTCCCTTCATCATAGTTTAGAATTTCACACTAGCACTTCACTGGTCCACATAGTATATAAGTCTTAAGCTTGACCCTCCACTCTAAAGGCTCCCCTAGATACTCAAAGATCACTAATGTGGTCTCAATCCACAACTCTATAGAATGTGGTCCTCCATAGCCCATGAACATGGGAGGATACTGCTACTGGAACACCTGTGTCAGCTCATCAATAGTCAAGGATGGATGTGGTTCTCCCCATAACTTATAAATATTACAACATAAACCCTCATTGAAATATACCTCCAAACATATATCTATAACAAAAGTTGATGTCGTAGCTGGCACTAAAGGAGGATCAACTAGTAGCCAATGTCCCACTATCTCTGGACTTTTTTCATATCCCCCTTATCTGCGTACCACTGGTGGTCATCATGGAGGCGTCACTCTATAGTGCCAAACAAACACCTTAGAAGAGATTAACCTCAAAGTATAAATCTCAAAAGTATAAGACATGTCAAAACCCTCCTAAAAACCAATTTAACCCATAATATGCTCATAAATACATGAATATTTAAGGAACGACCAATTAACCACAAGAAACTATGCCTCATTACCACTAAAAAATCAGGTCTATGTTAGGTTTCTATCATTATTTCAGGGTTCCAATTTATTTTACCAAGGTTTTACCAATTCCAAATCCATGACGGCCCATAACACCTCATGAACCCAAAACATGGATCCCATTCAAATCACAGATACATCAAGTTACTTTTAACATTAGAATTTCATGGGTGCATAATTTCCCAATCAATAAGGTCCCATAATCCTTGTGAATTGAAATATAATTCCACTTTTCCATCTAATGTATTCAATTAACACAACAGCAGGCACAAATATCATATCAGCTATCACAATAGCATGCAAAAACTAATGTAAAAGATTCATGAAATGTGATTTCTAACAAGTTACTATATGATTCATGAGACAAAGAAACCTTATACAATTAGGTTACAACAAAAATAGAACCCAAAATTACATCAACACTAATAGAAAAAAACAAGTGTGTCACCAAACAGTGAAATCAAGTCAACTAAAATATTTAAAACCCATAAAATCCCAATTAAGATCAAGGAAATTTTGATTTTCATTGTACAGGGGGGTAGCTACTATCATGAAAAACTTATTACCAAATTCCATTTCCTTCCTATCCCAATATATTGTCACAAAAAATTAAGGCAAACTAGAAAATACCCCTATGATACCACTTTTGTAAATTCTCGGACACAGATTCCACCCAAAATGGTTCTCTGGACCTGGTTGACCACATAACCTCTAGTGAATCTACCCAAATGTCATAGGATTACGACTAGAAGAGAGGGCCTAGGTGAGTTAGTGGGGAGACGATGACCTCATTACCATAGTACCACATCAGAATTAAAATATAACAAACAGTGAAAGTGAAATAAAGAGTAGTCAACTGAATGTAGAAAAGACAAGAATACATATCAATAACCAGGAAAGTCTCATATAAAAAAGGATACATATGATACATGTATCTTGAAGGCATTAAAATAAGTACATGGAAATACAATATAGTATAGGTAACCAAAAAGAACAAAATACCAAAAATGTGACCATAGCATCATAAAACTCATCTTGGTCTTATGCTCCCCTACTCTAAAGAAACAGTCAACAACATGTACTAGGGAGATTTCCCATATAATCACATGCAACCATATAATCTATTTAGGTCCTCGAGGTGTCCCAAATAGGGTGTGAGATAAACCTTCTTGACGGAAACCACCCATAATCTATACAGTTCTAATAGCAAGATACCGAGTGCTATAAAGTGTAAATAAATAGTAATGTAGATGAAAATATCCACGACATGTGTCTACAAAACTACCAATACTGAACATCCCCTCAAGGCTCCCTAAAAAAGTGGATGCTCCTAAAAAGGTAGATATAGTTAGTAAATAAGTCACATGGACACACTGTGGATCCATCCATATTAATTAACCCATGTTCAGATCATATAATGGTGTATAAACCCCAAGTGCTGGATACAAGGTGTCATGTACCAGAGCATCCAAGTAAGATATCTAGACCACAATGGGTTGGATCCATGGAACTCATCCAAGGAATCCACATTGAGTCCCATGGGAATCCTAGTGAAAACTCAGTCTAGGAATTAGTTAGCATCCTATAAGAATGTCAATAGCACATATCCTATGTGAGCCCAAGCAATCCATATCCATGGGGTAGTAAGGCCTAAGGTATCCTATGATATCAAGACCCAAGGGTCATAATCATCCCATGGATTCCACTACCACATTATAGATTCATAGAGAGTATTTCATGTCATCTATCAAACAATTCAATCAAAACAATCAATTTAATAAATTAATTCCATGTGAGTATACCCACTCAAATCAATAAGCACATGCCATGGGAATACCCACTCATGAAAACCATTTATCATTTATAAAGAATATTAGCCTACCCTCCATTATAATCCATTTAACAATACATTAGTCATTTCATAAAGGTATACCCACCCATATTATGCATTTCATTTAAGCCAAACTATCAAAAAAGGCATGGCATTAGATGATATAATCAGACAAGAAGAAAGTGCATCTTCTAGGAAATCTATTCAAACCATTAAGGAATTAACGGGCTTCCTCCAACTAAGAAGCATAGACATACACCCCTTGGGTGATTTAAACATGAATAAATAAAGAATTTCCTTATGTAACACCCCATATGTGACCTTGAATCAAGCAACGGGTGCCAACACACCTAACTGGAACCACCAAGCATCCTCACTAGGTCTGACTAATCCTACTACAACCAACTTGCTAAGAAGATGAGGCCATGCCAGAATGTCCTATGAACGACATATCGGCTGAACGCCAGAAAAACATTAGAAAATATAAAGAATAGTATAGACTACCTTCCTTGACTCGGTCTTAGAGAGCTCATATAGTATCAAGTCCTGATTCATCTCGGTTCAAGAGAATTCTAAATAATAGATGATGAATGGAATATTAGGGCATTTGAGCCGAAAATCAAATAGATAAATCATTTTTCCAAAGAAACTATAACTTATTAAAGGAAATTTAGGTATTACAGATGGAGATCTGATGAGATTATCATCAATAAAAAATGTGGTTGGGTGGATGGTTGGGCTCAAATCCTTGATTAGGTTCCAAAGAAGAGCTCCACAGAGGGTTATGTACGTTGAGGAGAAGAAAATACAAAAAGGGGTTAAAAGTAGAATTTAAATTGAAATTATTATTCAGAAAATAACATATCCATAGGCTCTCATGGTTTACCATAATGGTTTTATAAACTATGTGGTAACCATGTGAAACTCACTACCTCCATGGGGTGTTGTGCACAATCTGGATAACCGTGCGATTACCATGTAGGAACCATTAGTAAAATCCTATAACATATCAAAATTATCCCATGGTTGTGTGGCCTCTATCACATAGTTTCCCAAACTATGTGAAAGCTATTTTCTCCACATGCATGATTTTCCTAACCATGCAGCCAACCCCCACACAGTTTCAGTTAACTTTGTGCTAGCTCTAAAACATCCCTAAAAGCTTATTTAGGACCCTGAATGAGCCCCAAACACCTAAAAACCAACTAAAATCATAAATGGTACACATGTAAGGCCATAAAAAAGCATTTAAACAGAAAATAAAATGATTAATACCTCTTAAAAAAAGTCAGGTTCTTATATGAGACTTGGGAGGGGGAGGCAATGATGTATGTGTAGTGGCCACATATCTTTATTTGTAATTTCATGATAGGATTACAAGAGTTGAAAATTTTTTAGGGTGGGGAGGTTACAATATATCATTAATTGTTTTTGGGTACTAAATGAACCTAGTTTTACCTCCATTTGGGGGATTGTTTTAGTGAGTATTGAGTGAAATTTGGAGATTTTTTAGGTTTTTTGGGATGTCTAGGTTTAATGAAAGGTTTCACAATCTTTTCATTCCTAGTGGAAATTTTTCACCACTTAATTGTGGTATGTTTCATGGTTGGTTCTTGGTTTCCCAAACCATATGTCCACCTAGGTGAAACCGTGCACTCTTGGAAAATGAGTCCATATGGGTTTCATGGTTAGGGTTCATGGTTTGTCTAACTATTTTTACTCTTTTTCTAACTATGTGAAACTGTTTATTTTATACTAAAAATTAATTTTAAAATAAAAAATCCCACAGTTTAACCCCTTTCAATCCTCACATAATCATATACCTTTTTTGGGAATTGAAGGTTCTCCAGAAGTGATTTTGTCCCATACAAACCTATTTCCGGGGAGATAGAAGTGTTTTATAATCATTCAATCTCCTTAGGGTAAGTGGATATCATATCTTATAAATTCTTCTAATATATCCTTCATTACTCCTTAGATATTGATAGACTATCTTGTAATTGATGTGCTAAGCACTATTTGATTGGATTGTGATTCCAATTTTGATTTCTAGATCATATTCACCTTTAATCTGCGTTGGTGTTCTCGTTCTCATTATAGGAGTTGGTAGTTTGATTTTGTAATTAAAATATAGGTGATTTCGTTTGATATTTTCCATATAAATAAAACCTTTTATTTCATGATTTATTAAAAAAATCAATAGTTTTTAAAAATATTTATTTTTTTGTGATTTAATTATTAAATTTCAAATAGAAATGTTTTTGAGAAAAATATCAATTCCAATGGAATTTGAATTATTGGATGTCTTTTGAAAAAGGTGGAACCTAAGAAATGATTTTAGAATTTTTTTGATAAAAATATATAAAATTGGAATAATGAAAACCTATGATTGGTTTTAAATTAAAAAGGCAATGAATGATGAAAAAAATCCATATTTTGGTTTTCAAATTTAAGTGTCATATTTAAGAAAAAATTGGGAAATTAAATTATAAATAAGGACTTGATTTGAAATTGGATTGTCTTCCCATTATTTATTAATTTATTAAGAACATGAAATCCTGGGTAGTTAGTAGTATATTTGGGAAAATAATGATATGATTTTGATACATTAATAATATATTAATGCTAAACAATTTAACCAAAAACTATTTCATCATGATTATCCCCAATGGGATGTTGATGAGTCCTATTTAGCTTGATCTTGAGGGACTTGTGTGCAATTAATTTGTTGTGACCACTAATTTGAGAAGTGTGAGGATCCTATAGTCAAAAAATAATGTACTTAAAGGTATATAACCAAGGATCTTGTCATGTATGATTTTATTATATATTCCATTGATTATTAAAATAATTTATTCATTCTATATGAATTATATTAATTCTTTTGTATAAAAGTTTTCTTTAATCAATGTTTTAATTGTTTTTCATCCTTTTAGAATAATTGAGTCTTCATTTTTAATATGAAAATTAAATGTGATTCCATACCAAATTTTATTAAAATTAAAATAATTATTTTGTTTATTATTGTGGCATATATTATGGAACACCAAGTGAGACCCTCCTGGTCTCTATATCTAACAAGCTACCCTTGTCTTTGGGAATTTATAGCCATTCTTATGAGAGGTCCGAGTAAAGGGAAAGATCCAATTATAGGTTGTGTATGTTCATGAACCGTTGAAATTTGAGTTATGGTAGTGATTGGGGGAGATTTTATCCACTTGATTGATGGGAGGTTTGAGTTTTATCATTCCAGTTGTTGAGTACATTGATGATGTACTACTTTTTATTTTTTTATATCTGTTTTATTTCGAGTACCTTATCCCTTTGGAGTGTCGAGCATAATTTATTTTAATCTTTATCATCCAATTTTTTATAGAAAATTCAATTCCATTTTTATCATGTATGATGCAAGGTTCCAGTAAGAAACCCATGGGGATTGGGAATTCCCTTTGATCTATTTTATAGTTAGATCAACTATTAAGGTACCAGGTTATTTTTCTTGGTTCATGACAGTATTGGGTGAGAAAAAACTATCAATCATTATGATCACACTAAACAGAAAAGTAGGTTCTACCTTATTACCTAAATCATTTTTTGTATTTATATTATAATCATGTTGGGAATTGAAGGTGATTTTGGTTCATGATTGGAGAACTAAAGAAATTTAATCTCGGATAAATATTCCACATATAAAATTATTTTATCAAGGCATGATTTATCAATCAATTACAATATAAATGAACACTTGAATATATTATCTGCCTTGATGATGTAGATAAGACGATATTCTCTTGAAATTCAGTAACATGAGAAGATACCATATTAGATTGTTCATAAAAATTCTGTTTTTTGAAGGTTCTTATGAGTATATCATTCAGTAGTATTTTTTGAGATTCTCTCATATTTAAAGAATTTTTTATAACATCAAATCGGGGAAATTATTTTCATTAATGTGAAGATAATTACAATATTATGTTAATTTCTAGGGATTTATGAAGTAATTACCTACTAGTTATACTTGTTTATTTTTAATATATTGTATTAGAGGTACTTTAAATTTATTCTAAAAATATATCTAAATAATTCAGTCAATAGAAATCAACATGATTCAACCCGAATACAAGTAAAAAACCATTGAGGGAAAGACTTATGAAATGGTAATAAGCATAATTTGTTATAATTTTCATCTTTTTAAATGGAATGATCTATTTTCTAACTCAAATCCATTAGTTTTCTATACCTAGTGTGGCTTAAATAGACATTCAGTGGGGTAAATGATGGAAAATTACTAAGAATGAAATGATAACAACATCTCTTATAAAATTATTTCTATTTGTTTTAAATAATGGGGTTGTTAAGAAGTATGGTAGAGATAATTAATATAGCATATGTTAAAATTGGATGAACAAATTGACATTTCATTTTTGGTTGGTATTGAAAACAAATACAAATTGGGGAATTGTTGAGCCAACCATGTTTTTGTTTTATTTTTTTCAATGTATATTGATTATTTGATGTCTAAATGTTAAATAATTGTCAAAATAGAGGATAAGGTCTTCAATGTTTCTTTTAGAGAACCCAAAAATTATAAATAATATGTTTTAAATCCACAAAAATATACATGGAAGATGATGTGAAGCCTTGAATCTCATATTTTGGAGGTACATGTCCTAATTCATGTGATAAAATGAAATACAAAAAAATTTAGTTACAACCAATGGATATTCTAATAAATTGATTCATTCTTGTCATATAGTAATTTTATGGAGTTAAGGTGTTCCTTCTTTGTAATTCATAAAGATTATTTAGAAATATTTTTGGATGAAGATTATAGAAGTCGACATTGGATTTCATGATTTATAAAAAATGACTAACTGATTTTGATGATTTTTGAAGAAGTATTAAAATCACAAACATATTTTAATGAATTTTTATAAGTAACATAATATTTAACATAGTGATGACCATGAAAATATTTATTTTCCTAAGGAATTGATTCAAGGAAATGAAAAATATTATTTATTGTTCCTGATGATTAATTGATAAGAGGACTATAATGTATTATATTATTTCAAAATGAAATCATTGGTGATAAGTCCATAAAAATATATTCATTTTATTCCTTAAAGAATATATGAAGTATAGAAGGCCTCGAGATAGATTATGGAAGGCATGAGGTGATTATAGTTGATTTTGTTACCAGTATAAAAGGTAGATTGGGAATTAAATTACATTATTAAAGGTAACTATTGAATTATAGGTTCTATGTAAAGAAAAGTGTTATTGTGAAATGGTAACCAATCCATGTGTAATGGTAAGTGCTGTATAATGGATTTTCATAAATGTATATTGAGATTTTTACTCCCATGTAGTGTTAAACCAAACTCATGTAAGGGTAACTAAAGGATGTGTAATGGTATAGTAAATCTCATATTAGAGTAGTTTAAGGATATGAAAATTTACATGAAATATTATATAATGGAAATATCTAACCACATAAAGGTATAGGCGGAGTCTTTGAGGTTGTGTATGTGTAACCCATGCGTGGTATTGGTAACTGGGAAGTTATAAGTGTGCAGTTCAAACTATATAAGGGTATATGGGGACATAATTTAAGGTAACCTAACCAATATTAGTGTATATAGTGACCTGGGTAAGGGTAATAAATCTTGATTCAAGTTATTTGGTGAGCTGCATAAGTGTAACCCACACTGCATAAGGGTATATGGTAAACCTACGCAAATGTAATTCTACGTTTTCATTGTATTTATTAGGTTAAGAACAAAAGGCTACATAGTAGAAGAACATAACAAAAAACATCTATGTGAAGTTGAGATGCTAAGAGTATTCAAATACCACAGTGTCAAGGGTACACCATTAAGGTCGGATGAAATAGATTTATGGTGATGGTTCCTCCATAATAAAACATACACGTCATAGGAGAAACATTTTTTCACCATGGAGAATATGTATGTGCCTCATAGGTTAGTGTAGTTTGTACCATTATTATGTTTTTTGAGTGATATCTACACCACATAGAAGAAGCTACTCTTTGAGAAATGGGTTTCTCCAACTATTTTGGAGAGGTTTCCACTATGGAGGTAATGGATATATTCTAGTAGACACACATGGATAATGAATTAATATTTGAGTAAATTATTGAGATCCAAGATATTTAAATATCATGATAAATATTGAATATGTAATTAGTCTTTAGATTAATGAAATTAATATTTAAATTGGAAATTAAATGATATTATTATGATAAATAAATCAAGAATCATTTGAAAATTTGAATTAGAGGATCTTACTAACAAAGATCATGGGGATTCCATAATTCAAATATTGATATACTAAATTTGATATTTTATTGATAATAATATTCACTTATAGTGAATATAAAATTGTGAATAATGAGGATGATATTGTGTTTTTCAACAGTTTGATTTTTTATGTACCAATTCTTATGTGAAAATATCAATTTGATATATCATTTTTGGATATTTTTTACATAGAAACGTGAGATAAATTAAAGAACCAGTGATGCACATCAATAAATTTTCATGTACACTGAATAAGAAGAATATAAGAAGATATAAAGAGTTGCATACTATATTTGACCAAACATAGTCTGCAGTTATGAGTATAAAACCTACAATATATTCTTATATTGTAAAAGTCTATAGAACTTCATATAAACACATCTAATTTTTATTAGAGAAGAATAATATCAACTATTATACTCCAGGATGGTCTCAAGTCAAATATGGGGATCTTTCTTCATGGTGGCATGAGATCAATCTATTTTAAAAAGGGACAACAAGAAATCTCTTTTTTTAAGCTGTTTAGTGAAAAAAAATTGAGTTCAGGGCCATACCCATTGAAATTATTTCATTTATTAAAAGAAGAAATCAATGAGTTCATGGGATACAAAACATCATACACTGGGGACATAATCATCCTTAGGAATGAGAACTTCATTTACAATCTTTTAGTTCTCTTGTGATTCTTTTATATTCCACTTTTGTATTTACACTGACCAAATATAAGATAAAAATACATAAATTGAAATCTAATCACTAAAGAAGTGAGAGTTAAAAAATGTATAAATGTTTTAATAGTTCATCCAACACTAATTTACCCCCCCATTGTGGTAAATTACTTATTGCATCCATTTCATGTTCCCTTTATCATTAGATTTATGTCATTAATTTATTCATTGTGTTGTTTTTGAGCCTTGAATAAGTGAATGCCTTTTGTTTTAATCATTATAGATGGAATAATTAAATTTAACAACATTACAAGATAGGTTTGTTAAATATGATTTTGTAAGAGGTTTATATTTGATTTTATAATCTGAATTTAATTTTATTAGTATATAGGAAGAAAGTAATACGACCTAATTAAAAAATATTTCCATCATACCTTCTTGAAAAAAGAAATTACAATCTTAAATATACCTAAAATAACTCTAATAATCAAATTTTATGAGAACACTGTGTATTTTAAAAATTTTGATCCCTTGAGATGCCATAAGGAAGAACACTTACTATTAATTGTTACACATAAAAATAAATATAACTCATATGAGATAACTAATTTATTGAATAAAATATTGAGTTTCTGTAAAAAATTAAAATTTAAAAATTATGGTGAAAATTATATGATATCATGTGACATTATATAACAACTAATGGATGAGATAACCAATGAATTATTTGATGAATTTCATTATTTATATTCTAAGGGTGATGAATTTATAATTTTCATTTATAAATGAACATTAATAATAAATGTTAATTGAACCTAAATTTTAACCTTCTTTTATTCGGACAACAAACATGAATTAAAACCTTTTTCACTTGAAGTTAAATGTTTTATAGTGGAACAATGTAGTCTTAACCTTACCATTACCATAACATTTCAATGTAGTAAGTACTAAAATCCATTATTTTTTGATGTAAAATTTAATATCCATGGGGTCAATTCTACGTTTCATGCCTGGTTGAGATCATAAAATCAATATTTATATAATTTTACATGAAAATGAATCTAGATCGGTTATAAAAAATCCATTAGTATATTTTTGGGTTGTTTTGTTAATTTTTTTGAAGTGATAATTCTGAAGAAGGATCAAAATGTTATATCATTGAGATTTATAACATTATAGACGTACCTTTAGTAGTATCTTGTGTCTCCCATATGTCACTATTGTGGTATATTTTACATTATTTTGGGGTATTTTATGTTTTTATGAGTTTTGAATTTGATTTTTATATTTTTAATTGTTATTACTTTGTCACATGGTTAGAACATTGTTAATAGAATCCTTTAGAATAACCCATTAATAGTGATATAAGTTATTGGAAAGGGTGTTTCACATTCAACACATGATTATTTGATTCCATGTGTGTTTTTGAGGAAACCATTCAAATGAATCTAGTGGGGTTTTTTCACGGATGGGTCATGGTTTGTATATATATATGTGGTCTCTAAGAAACCATGTAGCTTGGATTGTTTTATTACGTAAACCTACATGGTTTCCATAAAATTATGGAAAACCATTTAGACAACTTGTGTTGGGTATAGGGGTTTGAAACAATAAATTCTGCATGATTAGTGCATGTTTTTTCTAACCAAATGGATTAACCATTATCTATACCAATTTTATAAAAACATTGAAAAATGTTTTACACACCAAATGATTTTAAGTATTTTTAGCATACAAATTTCTACCCTATCATTTTACAATCCATGGAAATGTGTGGGGATGACCTTTCATCTCATCCCCTCATATTTCAATCCATACTCAGTCATTTTCAAGGTGATTTATAAGGTAATTTCCTTCCTTTATTATCAAACATATACTCTTATTCTCCCTTCATATATTCCCATTGATTTTACATCACTCTCAAATCCTAATCATTATGTGTCTTTGTTTAATTGGTATTAATTCTTTTAATGATTGTGCTTTGGGTATTCGGGGTTTAGAGAATCCATTTCATTTCTTATTTTTTCTATCACTATCGAAGGTGATATGTTTCTACATATTTTCACTAGAATGATATAGATTTTATATTATGGTTCCTTTATATTATATCCCATGAGACTCTTCGATATTTCAAAACTCTTTTCATTCTAAATTATACCTATATGTGCTACCCATGAAGGGATCAAAAAAGATAATGGTTTTTCAGACTTGGAATGGAAGAATTTTTAATTAAAATTACAGTATACATTTCAAAATTTTAGGATTATTCATATACAGTGTTCGAGATAATTTATAAATGGGGTTTTAAAGTGAAATTGTTGATTTTATGGTGGTTAATAAAACTAGTTTATATTTTAAAGATTTACTTATGTTTTAAGAATATTTATTCCATAATGGGGTATTCCTTAGGTGAGTAAAATTATTTTAAGAAATTATGGTCGTATGGTTCTTTTAATGTGATTTATAAGAAACTTTTTGATTTCCAAATGGATTTTAAATAATGTTTTCATTACCCAATTTGAATTGTTATTTTAAGAAGGGATCTAAAATTTTGTGCAATATCATAACATCATGAGATTATTTTTAAATGTACCTATGTAATTTTATAATAGATTAATTCAAAATAATGTGACCCCTTAAATCTGATCCCCCAATTTTTTATGTTTTTTATTCACATGTTCCCATTTTATGGGATCTGAATTGATTATGTTTATGTTATTCGTGATTGGTGATAGGGATTTTTTTCTTTAGAGGGTGTTGGAGGAGGGAGGAGGATAATTTAAAATGCTATATTTTTTATTCATGTGATAATCACACACTCAATTGTTTTCTCACCTAAATTAATTAATCTCATGTGAACCATAGGATTATATATAGAAGGTTTGGAAGATCTCATCAGTAGTATATATTCTATTCTTGCTAGTAAATTTTTCCTTTAAGATAGACTAAGAAAATGGGGTGTATTAGTACCATAGTGGGAGTTTGAGAGATCTCAAAATAGTTCATTTCATTTTAGATAGTTTTTTTATGTTGGGTATAATATCATTTAGGTTAGAACCCGGTGAGCTACCAATTATGTTTTTTTCCAATTGAGGGTTGTTTAGGGGGACTATTTCATTTTCTTATTTGTATACATTAGTTCTTTTTCATATTTTGTATCCTTTTCTGGGTTTTATCCATTCCTTTTTATTAATATATTCCAACCTACTTATGTTTATATTCTTCATCAATTATGGGTTTGATTTATTTTTAAACTATATTCAAATTTGGTTTTGGAGGATGTGTTACATTGAACATAATGTGGATTGTTTCCAAAATAGAATTTAGAAGTGTTTTTATAAAGATGAATAAAAAGATAATGATTTTAAATTTGAATTTTGATGTTTTATTTTTTCAATTGTTATAATTTTTAATGGATATATTTCATTTATTGGTTTGATTTAGAATTACTATTTTAGTCTAGATGAGCCTCAAAGGTTTTCCAAAAGATCTTACCTTAGTTTTTGGAAATAAAATTGATATATCTTGATACTTTCTTTCATTATTATTTCTCATATCAGAATAATATTTTATACATATGTTCAAACAAGAATTTATGTAATTTATTATGGTATAAATTTCATAGAGTCTTTAGTGGAATCATATAGGTCACATATAAATCACTCCCGATATATACAATAGTGTGTGCACGTATATGTAGCCCTCCTGTTTTCTCTCATGTAATTAGGTATTGATCACATTGGATGTGATTTATTTGGGTCTATTAAGTGATATATAGGGATGTCGTGAGTGACCAAGTTTCACATAGAGGTCATTGGGTTGTGGATCAAATTTTATATTAATACTTAGGTTACTTGTATATTGTCCAATTAGGTTTGTTTTATTTCTTGTATTTTACTTCATTTGAATATATTGTGCCTATTAATTGTTCATTTCTATTATCTTTAATTATTTTCACTATTCAATTTTTTAATGAGAAAAATAAAACATATTAATTATATCTCTTTTTGGTTATTTAATTGGTTTATGAAATGTTTATCTCACTTTATTATTCTATATTTATTTATTTATATTGATGAGAATCAAATATATGAATGAGTCAGGTTGTATTCTTAGTAGTTACTATTTCTTGTTTATTTTATTTTTCCAAGGTAAAATCATAGTCAAGTTTTTGATCATGATACCTAGGAACAATTTTCCAGTCTATAGGGATATGTAACTCCCTTCAGGACTAGTGGTGAGGTTGGGTGGAATGTTATTCCATCTTGGGTCTATTGAATACATTTGTTTTATATCAAAAGAAACATATTCTGGCATCTTATTCCATGTCACATGTCACTTCCTGAACCATGTCAGGGATCAAGACAAAACTACCCTAAGCCGACGTCCATAGGCTAGGGGTGGCAATAAGTGTTGACAACACATCAAACTTGGGGAGGCTTTTTCCTAATAACATGTACACACACACAACCCACCCAATGAAAAAGTGCCGAGGGAAAGGAAAAAAAGATACAAAACTACTATAAAAAATAATACAAACATGCATCAACCTCTAAACAGTACAAGTACAATAATGTAATCTAAAAGGGAAAGAGAAAAAATAAATTCCCTACCAGAAAAGTGACACAACATGGAAGTAAAAAAAATTAAAATAGATGATAGAGACTCACTCTTGGGTTCCAAGCTATGACCACCATACGTGGTCTAGGGACCCATATCCCTAATCTCATTTGTAGTAACGATCAACCTATTCGTCATCTACATATGGCACGACACGTACCAGAAAATACCATGAAGGGGTGTTTATAAAAATACACAGTTCAATTCCATGAAAAGGTGAAGGGGAGTAGTAAGGTATACACTAAAGAGAAATTTAGTATATAGGACAAGGTAAATTAAAAGGAGTGTATCTAAACCCAATAAGAGAGTGAAATAAGATCATCCAAACACAAGGAGATAGAAACAATGATAAGGTGAACTTCTCATTGAGACTTCACTACGTATAGTAGGAGAGTAGACTCTCCCAACTATGAGAATCTAGACATAGAATGAACATGGAATAACCTATGCGTCTTCACCTATCCTAGAAAGAGATAACAAAAACCCAAGGAGTGGGTGCTAGAAGTAGAATATATATATATGCTCTGTCAAAGAAACCCAAACAATAGAGTAATGTGATTCCATCTCAAAGTTCATCCCTAGAAGAAGAGAATCCAATAACATAAAAGTAACCACCATTGATTCCAAGCACCCCTCATGTATGCTCTGAACTACAAGTCAAAGGGACTCAATCACCACACCTTGATACTACCTTCTTTGGGCAGCTTTGCCTCACCCACACGGTTTTAGGTCACGTCACAAGGATGAATCTTTTTGCAAAAAGGATCATTCTTTATCATGAGTCCAAAGGTACATCAAACCATGTATGGTCATTCATCCATATAGTCAAGGAATCATGTCTTAATGTTGAGTACCCCTGCCCAGCCTGGCTGGAGGATTCCACTCCAAATTTGTTAAGGACCCATGTCATGCCCGACTAGATACTTCCACTCAGAAGAGTTCAAGGAACCATGCCCATTCTGGAAAGAGGGTTCCACTCCAGTGTCATCGAGGAACCATGCCCAGCTAGGCTGGAGGGTTCCACTCTAGTTCATCCAGGACCCATTCCCAGCCCGCCTAGAGGGTTCCACTATAGTTTCATTGAGGACCCATGCCCATCCTGACTGGAGGGTTCCTATGAGAAGAAACTATAGAGAACTCCACTGGTCACCCATGGTAGATGCTACTTATTTGAAAGCATCGAGGAAGAACATGGAAAACCTCACAGGTCATAGCCATTTTCACCGTTGCCTAAAAAGGTATCATGCCTAGAACATCTCACATCATAACCCATAAGCCACTAGATTGTGTACGATCACATTATATATGGAAAAAAAACTCAGGATAGGTTTTGTGGATGCCAAAATCAGATCCCAAAAGAAAGAGGTATGATAGAAAAAATATTCATAAAGTGGTTCACAACACGTGTGGGGCCCACATGACGTATGACCCCACCTCATCACCTGGCTATGTACCAAGACATACTTTGGTACTAAAATATGAAGATGTACCCACATGGCATGCCAGTTTCCTCTGAGAGTACATGGAAACTAAATCCAAAAGGATGATGAACGTACGATGCACATCATTAGTCAAAAGGGAGAAACATAACTTTTCTAACTTGCCTACATAGATGGACTCAGAGAACCAAATAGACCACATTGTTTCAATCCATGTATAAAAAATTCACAGGATTGACTATTCATTCACCTAAAATGGACATCGTGTGAAGAAGCTACATCTGTCAGCATCGCAAACAATGAGTGCTTTGTGGGGCCCATTCCTTGATACCATTACACATAATAATGACAGAAGTATTGAAATCCTCCTGAAAAAACACACGGAATCATCTATTCATTCATCCAAAACAAACACTCGGTAAAAAAGTCACATTTCACCATAAACGCCCAAACAAGGCCTCATGGATCCCAAACCATGATTTCCATTTAAGAAACCAAAATCAATCTAGAAACATACAACTCAAATTAAGGGTCATGATACCATTGGTGGAGCATCAATAATACATTGTATGTATAAGTAATGGAGGGCCAAAGTAGTAATAATAATAATATATTATTATTATTTGTGCATTTCGAGGGCCCAAGCTAAGAGCCTAAAATATAAATTTTCTATCTAGCCTCCAAAGTTCCATCTCAATGATAATAATGTGTGGCCACATATTTCAAAATAATTAAACACTCCACTTAGGAGTTATGGTTATTTGAATCCAAAATCTGAAGACCCAGCCTACTCTGGTCTGGTCTGGACACCTCAACCCGACCCAACAGTTGCGGCCCAACCCGCTCCTTCATAGCCCGCCATGGCTCCTCCACCCTTACATGTTGGTTCTCCATGATTCCACCAATGTACCCCTATGCTACTTCAAATGAACCTACGTCCACCACAGGTTCCGTCGCACACTACCTCCGGCCTCGTATCCCCTCGTCACCTTGTGGACCGTAGTCGGCCTCTGTGTGCTGGTGGTCCTTCCACAGACCACTAGGGACACCCTGGTGGTTGAACAATTATTCCAAGACCAGATATGGTCTCCTAATGATGACATATTCACCGACAAAACCACCACTCAAATATCTTTATTTGTTTCGGAGTATCGAAAATTAGTCTTCGTTGTGCCACTCTAGTGCCTAAAACCCAAAAATATCACATATAAATGGATCACCCCCTTCATAGAACCATTATTTTCTTGAATATTAGATTTCAATTAAAATTTTCAATTAGCTATTCAATTAATAATTTTTATAACGAGAAAAGAAAATGAAGAACAAGTGATCCAAAAATTAAATAGTCGATGGACACTGGTAGTTTTTCCATCAACAAAGGATTTCAAGGAAAAAAATTGATAAATGGTCTAATTAGAAAACAAAAACACCAATTAGGGAAAGAATAAAATTAAAGAAGAATCATACCTAGATTTTAGATCGACATTTGTGTTTTTTATGTTCTAATTTACTCAGATATGATGTTTCATCATGATACACTAATAATCCAACATCGATTCAGCATCTGAAGGAGATGAGATAACTTCATCAAAATCCATTAGAGAAATGAGACAACATTTTATCATTTCCCTTAAACACAGATTTATAGGAAACCGCCAGCAATCATGGAACCCCAACCTCTCACACCCTCTCACATTAGCTCATCCTTAGAAAAAACCCATGTTTCGAACTGAATGAAAGTCTCATATTCCCAATAAAATCCCCAATTAAAAATTTATTTGATTTGGAATTTGAGATAAATAATTAAATTTAATTATTCCATTTATGAAAACACAATTCTTGGATTTTTATATAGAAGGCCCACACTGACAAAAGTTATGTCCCGCCTAGGGTAAATGCCAAGCTCCGGACTCAACTATGTGCTCAGATTTCTGATCCAATATACCATTTGAGAGATATCCCATTTCTATCTCACGCATAGTATAAAATATACTTATTATTTTTATAAAATTTATTCCAAAAAACCTAGGCATCAGAATCGCATGTCGTCTAAGCCCCTGGATCTTTATATATATATGTATAAATATTCAAAAGTCTTACAAGGAAAAACCAGGTGTCTACATCATTCCTTCCTTCAATATTTTTTTCCCAGAAATGCAAAAACATGGGAAAAAACTTGGGATACTAAGATCACACCTGGATCTCCCAATCCTAAGAATTCTCATACACATTTCCAAGATGCTACAGCATACGAACCAAGGGGATAGTTCATACTTGTATGGTCATCTCCTATCCATGACATGTGTAGTATCATGCACTTATATCTTCAGTTGCGACATGTGGAAGCCTTCATGCACCCACTCAATCTGCGGGGTTAGGGAAAGTTTATAGGCACCCCCAACACCTATTTTCATGGTCCTGAATTCCTTAGTGAACCTCGAGGAAATATTTCCTTCCTGTGCAAAAACCAAAAAGTAATCCCTTAGCATAACCTCCATCACCTAGATACTCAACTCGTTCTTCCCATCAGTTTGGGGATGAAAGGCTACACTCATCCAAAATTGGGTCCGAAATGCCTCTTGTTGGACTCTCCAAATTTTTTATGTAAACTATGAGTCACAATCAAAGGAAAATGTCGAGGGTACCCTGTGATGGTGAACAATCTCCCGTACATACAACTTCCTCACACTCTCTATCGAAATCTACTCTCCAATTACAAGGAAGTGTACCAAATTTGTGAGTCTATATATTATCACGCAGATGGAATTATGTCCCTTTATTCTGTGTGGAAAACCTATGATTAGGTTCATGGATATGTCATCCCATTTAAACCATAGAATTTCAAGAGGCTGCTACAACCCACTAGAACTTGGTGCTCAGCCATCACCTTTTGACAGGTGAGGCATCATGAGATGAACTACACTATGCTTCCTCTTATTCCGCACCACCAAAACTACTACTGAAGATCCCTTCACATCTTCCCCACATCGGGATGTACAGCTAAAGGAGAAGTCTAGAAGTCTCGCATCACCTCCACCCTCATCACAACTGGATCCACTGTTTCCCTCTAGCATATGGTCTAAGGATTCCCTCCTTTAGAATATCCATCTAATGGGTCTCCTATGGATACCTGAATCATGAAAGTTCTCATAGTCAGTGTCTCACAACTACGACTCTCTCACACACTTGAGAAGAGAAGGAGTCGACACCATTGACTAAAGAAAAAATGTACCCCTTCCTGCATTAGGGTTAGATTCTAGGAATCTAACTGCTCTAAAACGTCCATTACATGGAAATACCAAGACTTCCTGCTAAAGGAATCTACAATAACATTTCCATTTCCAAGAGTATAGACTATCTCAATTTCATATTCCTTCATTACAATCAACTATAATTACTACCTTATGTTCAATTATATTTGAGTGAAGATGTATTTGAGACTCTAGTGGTCTACGCAAACCACCTGGAGTTATCCCAAAAGGTTGTGTCTCTATATCCTCAAAGAGGATACTACCACTTCCCACACCAAGTAGTGAGTCATGTATTTCAGTTCATGGGGTCTCCATCACCTCAACCTCTACTTGATAACTATAGTATCAATATTGATATTGATCACTCAATGTACCAAAAAACATGGTAGGTAAGTAAAATCATCCAACGAAAGAAGATAGACATGGAATGAATGTGTCATACCCTACATGTCTTTTCTTACCTTGGAAGGAGAGTAATCCCAAAACTACACACACCACCACACCCACTTGTGGAATTTCAAAGGAAAAGAGGGCAATAAGAAAGGCTCTATCAACAATTCATGGACATGCTCCAACACTCCACTACAAAACCCCACCATGAATGCCTAAGCCAGAGGGGATCATCCACCACACCTTCATATTATCTTCTTTTGGTTTAACTTATTCTCCCTCATGGTTTTGTTCGCATCACAAAAATACATTTTGGTGGGGGAAGGACCCCTCTTCCACATGGATTCGAACATACATCTAACAACACCGACATAGGGTTACACAGACGCCCCATGTCACCCTAGTAAAGCCTCAACCAAGAAGCAGGGAGAAAAGAGTAACTCACACAGTGTCTAAAAATTTATATTGTAAAACTTTAGAGAAGAGACAAGGTGTATCTATTATAATATCATGAACTGTAGGATTATAGACATCCATAACATGAATTTTCCCGCAGCCCTAACCAATGGCTCCCTAAGCCTAACATGGGCTGCTCAGTGGCGGTAGAATGTCCACATTGTGTCATCCACCGACCAAAATTCTTCTTTCTCTGCCTCTAACACTACCTCCCAAGGGACAACGCTATCCTTTCCAAGGATATCTCTAATCATGGTGTCATCTCTATCATGGCGGTTCGTTTCCTATCTTCCTCGGATGCACAACACATCTTGTTAGAAAGTATCATTCCATGTGACCTCTCCCATCACAAGGATAGCACTAGCCCTCCCTGGTCTTCTGTGGTGGTCTACACTATCCCATTCCATGTTCCTATGTATGATCACGGCAAGATATCCTATGTCGTGGCCCTTCCAACTGACATGTTCTTGTTGTAGCAGACGTATTTGCTCTGATGTTCCCACTACCATAACTAGTTAACTAGAATTTCATGGGTATAAATATATCCTCCAACAGTTCCCACTTTAGCACCCCGACATAGGTGGGGATGCACAAGGTCACTATATAGACACAGATCTCTCTACAGAGTCCCTCGTCAAACACCTGTGCTCAAAAGCAGCCATCACGGATCATTTCTGGAGAGAGTGTGTATGGTCTACAAACCTAGTCACTTACATAGGCACTGTCATCCCTCCATGATGAAGCTCACGAAGCTCCCTGAATCCGAAATATGTGTAAGAAGGAGGGGTAGTAATACTCATTGAACAACTATTGGAAGTCATCCTATGAGAGGATCTACTAATCATGTTTCTAAGTAACTGGACTCCTCTAATATCCAGCTTATCCATTGAAATTGTTGGATTCCAAATCCACCATATAATCTATCAATGAACAAACAAGCATGAAGAGGTGAACCCCTGACTCAATCCAAACCTCCATTACTTGAGGGTATGGCTCATTGCAGAACCTCAATCGTCTCTGATTATGGAACTTGTGGAGTGTGCTTAGCCTGCCCATGTCCTCACCCTTATAATCATGTATTTTATGTTACTCAATGGGTGGAGGTGCTACGACCTACCCACCTAGAGGAAGGGGATCTCATGATGGACACTAAACTGAGGCCTCATCGCACACAAAATAGTCATCATGAACAAGATCTAGTCTCCTAGATGGGTGTCCTCGTAGAGGCATCCAGAATTTTATTAAGGAGTTCCACAGTCAGATGAGCACACACACACACACACACACAGATATACATCAACCACATTGGGGATCTAATCCAAGATGTATAGTCAAGGACTCCATCCTATATGATTCATGTACCAATGTTCTCCATAACAAATGTCTCAGTATTCTGAGTCCATAAATGGGTAATCAGGGTCCTAGTGAATGGTAACATCGACCACCACACAATAATTGGACTCCTTGGCCTGAGATCTGCTCTCGAGACATGTTGACATTTTTTTTATTAAATCCAATGAAAAAAAACAATAGTGAATCATCCAAACTACATCCCAAGGGTCAAACCCCCATCGATACCACTATGACATGACCCAGCCCATGCTAGGGCTCGAGCCGCAACTACCCCAAGCCCACCGATATAGGCGAATGGGTGGTACCAATCACTGAATGAACTAAAATCTTGGGGAAGCCTTTGTATATGAATATGAACACACAAACGAGGATACTCAATGAAAAAGTGCATAGGTAAAGTAAAAGAAGATAAAAAAATTATATAAAAGTTAACCAAACATGTATCAACCTATAAAAACACATGTATAAAAGAGTAAACTGAAAGGGAAAATGGATAAATACACACCCAACCAGAAACGTGCAACAAAATGGTTGTAACTGAAAAGTAAAATAGGTGAGAGGGCCCTACTCCTAGGTCCCAAGCTACAACCACCATATGTGTTCCAAGAACGTGTATCCTGAAGCTCCTCTGAAGTCATTGTCAACCTATCCTTTGTGTGCATATGGCATGACACGTGCAAGAAAATACCATGCATGAGTGAGTATAAAAATACCCAATATGATTCCCTGAAAAGGCGAAGGGGGAGAAGTAAGAAATAAATTAAAGAGAAAATTAGTAGTCATGACAAGGTACATTAAAATGAGTGTAGCTCAACCTAATAAGAGAGTGAAGTAAGATCATTTAAACACAAGGATATAGAAACAGTTATATGGTAAACTTCTAATTGAGTCTTCACTAGCTTTGTTACGAGAGTATACTCTCCATACAATGAGAAGAAAGACATATAAAAAATGAGGCATACCCCATGCATCTTCCCATCTCTTGGATAGAGAGTAACCAAAAATCAAGTAGTGGGTACTAGAAATAGAATATATATATATGTATATATATGGTCAGTCCAAGAAACCCAAACAAGAGAGTAAAGGGATATCCATCTCATAACTCAACCCACGAAGAGGACTATCTAATAATCCATAAGTAACCACCATAGATTCCCATCATCCATCATGTATTATCTGAATTGAAATTGAAAGGGAATCATTCATCGCACATTGATACTATCCACATTAGGCGGATTTGTCTCACTTGCACAATTTTAGGTCGCGTCATGGTGGGAAGAAATTTCAATCTATATTGTTATCCTATATGAACATCAAACAATCTTTGGACACTAATCCGTATATTCAAGGGATGATATCTCAATGTAGAGTACCCATGACCATCCAATCTAGAGGGTTCCACTCTGAATAGGTCGAGGACCCATGACTAGCTCGGCTGGAGGGTTCCACTCTAGTGTCATCAAGAACCCATGCCCATCCCAGTTGTAGGGTTCAACTCTTGTGTTGTCAAAGACCCATTCCCAGCCCAGCTAGAGGGTTCCACTCTAGTGTTTTCAAAGACCCATGCCTAGTATGACATGAGGTTTGAACTCAGAAGTTACTATAGAGGAACGACATTGGCCATCCCAGCTAGATGGTACCTCTTGGAAAGCATTGAGGAACTACCCTGGTAAACCTAACTAATCACAGTCATCACCGAACATCGCCTAAAAAGGCATCATGCTCGGAAAATCTCAAATCGTAACCTGTCAGCCACTACAGAGGTAACCATCACATTCTTTATGTAAAATCAATCAGGATAGGCCACTCACAAGATAAAATCTAAGTTAAACAAAAATATTCACGAGACAATGAAGATTCATAAACTGGTACAAGATGAGTGTAGGGCCCACATGAGGTGTTACCCAACCTCATCGCTTGGTCCTGTACCTAGCCATACTTGGGTACTAAACTGTGAATCAATAACCACAAGGAATTCCTGAGTACTCCAATAATACAAGAACCTCTAGACAAATGGTTGATGAGTGCACGACACTGATCATTGGTCCAAAAAGAGAAAGGATTACATTAATAGATCTCTTCCATAGATAGAATTAGATAACCAAACAGATCATAACACTATAATCCTAGTAGAAAAACACACCAGATCGAATATTCATTTGCCTAAAAAAGACACCATGTGAAGATGTTGAATCTCTCAGCATCGCATACAAACAGTTCTTCAAGGGGTTCATGCCTCAATCATATAACACATCATACTGGTTTCACCTTTGCGATCCTCAGAGAAAAACACAAGGGATCTTCTATCCATTCATCCAATGTGGAAACCAAGTGAAAAAATTACATTTCATCAGAAATGCCAAAAACATGCCTCATGGGGTCCACACCTCAATTTAGGTTTAAGTGCCCAAAATCAGTATTCAAATGGACACATCAAATTCATGGACTCTATACTGATGGAAGTGCATCAATTGAACCTTAAATACAAAAGTTATGGTGGGGGAAAGTCAAAATAATAATAATATATTATTATTATTTGAGCATTTCTGGGGCCCGATCTATGATACCAAAATATATAATTCTCTAACTAGCGTCAAGAGGCCCATCTCGATGATAGGAACATGTGGTCATAGACAGTATGCAAATCAGATTCTCCTTTTAGGAGTTAGGGTGATTTGAATAAAAAATCTAAAGACCCATCCAACTAAGGTTTGGTCTGGCTGCCTCAGCCCATCCCAACCACCACAGCCCCCCGTGACTCCCCTACACCTCCTTTTCTAAATCCATGACAAATATTGGTTCTTCCATGCACCAACTCTGGCCTCGTGGCCCACCACCACCATGAGGCTCCATCGCCGCCTCGTGGACTGTTGGATGCCATGTGCCAGTGGTCATTCCACAAACCATCAAGGATACCCTAGTGTTCAAAAAATTATTCTATGACTAGATATGGGGTCCTCAGTATGTGAACTTCATATACATAGGCTTTGCTCAAAGATCCGCCGATGTTTTGGCATGTTGAAAAGTAATCGCTGTTTATTTTCTCTTTTGCACCTCCGATGGCTCCAAAAACAAAAAATTTTCGTAGATCTAGAATCCCTTGATCATGATCTTCACAGAACCTTGATTCACATCATGATTGGATGTCATTTCAACGTGTCAAAAACTTATTAAATGATCAACTCTAACAATGAGTAAAGAACATGAGTAAAGAGCGATCCAAAAATTAACTAGTCGATTATCGTTGTTAGTTCATCCATCAGTAAGGGATTTAATGGTACTGAAATTGTTAAAAGGTCGAATTAGTTAACAAAAACATTAATCGGGGGAACCAGAATCCAAAAGAATAATCCTACCTGGATTTTGGATCTACCAGTGTGTTTGATTTTCTCGGATCTACTCAAATACGACATTTCTTTATGATCCTCTAAATATCCAACATTGATTCCCCATCTATAGGATATGAGAGAGCTTATATATCATCCATGGGATAAATGATCCAACCCTTTCTCATTTCCCTTAAACACACATTTATAGGAAACCCCCTAGTGGTTGTGGAATCCAAACCTCTCGGACCCTATAACTTTAGGTCGCACTTAGGAAAAAAACCCCATTATGAACTCAACATCGGTCTTTGATTATAAAAATGAGTCCCCATTCGAAAGTTATTTGATTCAAATTTCGAGATAATCTAATTAAATTTAATTGTTTTATTTATGAAAACTCCATCTTTTTATTTTTCTACAGTATCCCCATGCAGAAAAAAATAATGTCCCACCTAGGGTAACCGCCACACTCCAGACTCAATAGTGGCCTCAGATTTCTGATCTGATCTACCGTTTGAGAGATATTATGTTTACTGTATTTACATATTATAAAATATACTTGATATTTTTATTTAAATTATTCTGGGCACATCGGGCCTCAGAATCTCACGTCGTCTTAACACCTATTTCTAAAAATATATGTATAAATATTACAATTTCTTATAAGAAAAAAACCAGGTCTCTACATCAGAGATCATCTTATATCATAATAATATTTTTTACTAATTGAATAGTTGTTTTTTTAGTTGAGGTCGCACCATGATAAAGAAATTTTAGGTAAATATGATGATATAAAGGAATAAATCATGATTATAGAATACTGATTTGTTGATGTGTGATATCATGAAATTTTAGGTCATACTACAATCGAGATTCATTAGAATAACTTGTTTTAATGATGGTTATTATAGGAAATGGTCCATAAAATTAATGTGATACCAAGAATATTTTTATCTAGGTTGTTTGAAGATTATTTACTTATTATTCAATAGAAGCTAGTTTTACACTATGATACATCTAACATGTGATTAAATTATATTAATGAGAGAATAAATTTTGAAATATCAAATAGTGACCACATCATCATCAGTGTGATATAATAATGAGGTAGGAGGAGGTATTTATTATGATCTTCCAATGAGAATGATACTTCATCATGAAATGATTCATGTTCTATGGTGAGATGGTTATAGGTAAACCCTAATATTTCACCACTATGTGTTTTATGGATTTTAAGTCGTGATTAATGGTATTGAAGTGTTTTCATCCATGAATAAGTTACTCACACTTCAAATGTGTAAAAAATATATTTTTTGGGATTTTTCTATTTTCAATTGAGCAGTGGAATTGGGAAATAATGATATTGGTCACATAATAATGATGTTGAGTTGGTACATTTAGATATTTTTAAGTTTTTATCTTTAAGGATATTATGGGATCTTTTCATGGAAGAGTTTGACTTGGATTTGAAGGCATAACTGGATGAATTTTACCATATTGATATGGTGAATTGATGATCAATAAAAGGATAAAATTAGGGATTCCCTCTTGAATAAAGAGATACGATTCCCTAAAGAGGGGTAAGAGGATCATTGATGAAGATCATTATTCTGAATATTAAATTAAATATTATAGAAAAAATAAAAGGGGCCCAAGGATTTTTTCTCAATATAGGTTTATAGAATTAATTATGTGTATGAAGGTGGATCTAATCGAAAAATCGTTGATGGTGTAATATCATTATTGGTTTTCCAAGATCTAGATAGTTTCAGATGGATTACTAGTGAGATTTATAAGTAACTAAGAGCAGTTATTTCTACACATTTTTTAGGGTCGTAAACCATGAGGGCTAGTCTATACACACTAAAGTTTAATAAAAAATAGTTTACTTTTTTATTTTAGTATATCATAACATCTCCATTGTATTCTACTTATGTTATATTTGTCTATGTGAATGAATTAAAATTTTCATTTTACCCTCCTTACTTGATTTATCACTTCATATTTTTTATAAATTAGGTATTTTTACAAAAACAAATTGATAATAATATTCATGAAAATTATATTAATTCATATTAATACTTACTAATATGATTTCCTGAGAATTAACTTTACTATTATATGGAATTAGAATATGATTTTCTATTTGAAAGGTAAATAGTTTTAATTCTAAATGAATTAGATTCCCATTGTTTATGTGGTTTTTTTTAAATATTATCTTTTTATATGTTAAAAAATAAACATGATAAAAATTATATTTATTTTTTCTTTCCTCATGTGGAAAAAATCTTTGCATGAATTTTTGGGAATTTTCAATGCATGTTGTTTTTTATGAATAGTTGAAAATATAGTTTGAATATCATATATTTTATGAAATAATCATGATACAAATATGAAATTATCTTCAGTTAGTCATGATTATGGCATGGCCTCTCTTGTGGCGGCTTCTTGGGCTCGATATTGGCATATCTCATCGTTTTATAGCCTTCACATGGTGGCACGGTGAGGGTTCAAGGTTCGGATTTCCACGCTGTGGTGAAGGTTGTTGCGTTGTGTCTGACTTGTCTAGGGGTGTCTTGGGAGGATCTGGTTGCTGGGTGAGGTCCCAAAGGTGGAGATGAGCTTTCTTATTCCTCCTTGCAGGTTCAGATCTGGAGGTGTTAGTGGTAAGGGGTATTTTCTTTTTTTCATTGATGTTCGATAGTCATTTGGATTTGTGCGGTGTCACTCGTGGGAGGTTCCCCACTCCTCCTTTTCTATTCCCCTGCATGATTCAGACTCTGGTGAGGCTCCTCGACCATCAGGCGTCTGTGGCTTGTTGGGGATGGGATGGAGGTAGGGTCCCGGCTTCGATTCCGACAAACAGTGATGGTCTCATGGTGAATGAGTTCTTATTGTAGGTTTATTGGTCTGCATCCATGATCTTCATTATTTTTCTCCAATCATTAGATCCGATGGGCTTGGTAAGAGATGGTGATATCAGCAGTTCTCCTGTTGATGAAGGACGGTGTTGGGACTTCGCCGGATTTGTCTGAACATGGATCATGATTCCATTGGGTTTTATGTCTGTTTTTTGGATGTTTTTTTGCCTTTTGATTTATATATTCTTTCATCCATTGTTGTTCAATTCTTACCGGCGATGTGGGGACAATTAATGTCTATTAGGTTACGCGACCGACATTCATGTTTTGATGGTTACAACCGGCATTTTGGTTTGGTGCTTTGATCATCAACGGGGACGATTCCAGTGTAATGACGACATCGAGTGGTGATGACATCGCAGAAGGTAGTGTCAGTGATGATGGAAATGATGGTTTTGAGTATGGAACGTGATGAGATGGGTGTTGGTTTTTGAAATTTGAATTTTGTGGTTTTGAAAGGCAGTTATGGCGTTCTTGGATTAGGAGTGCTGTTTGATTTGAAATTTGAATTCTGAATCCAGTGTTTTTTGTATAGGTTCACACTTACCCCTTAAAAATGTCATTAGAAAATAGAAAAAATATGGATGGGAGGATAAGACATCAATATAAAGAAAATATATTATTTTTGAAAATATTCATGAATTTTGATTTTATATGAAAATTTAATTTTCCCAATGCTTATAGAGTGATTTTGTAGGGTAAGAAATGTACAAAAAATAAATCAAATATGTTTTCATGATAATAATTATAATTAAAAAAATAAATACTTTTATATGAAAATATTTATGGATAATAAAATATTTTTTTCATTATTTTTTTAATATCATTTAATAGATTCAATATCTCAAGCGCTTAAGAATCATCAATTAGTGCTTGTGCAAGAAGGATAAAATTAATTGTGAATTTTTTAAATAATATTAAAAGTGGTACGATTTAGAAGAATATTGTTTATTCAATATTTTTTTAGTGATAGACATGATAGTTAAATAATTTTTCAAAATTTTTAATTTTAATTCCTTATTTATCGAAATAATATGAAAGTCAAATGACGGAAATAGCCATGAAATTTTCTTTAAAAGGAATTTAATGATAAATAATAATTTATATATGGATAAAAATAATTAATTCATGTCATGAGACTGGTGGGTTTTTGAATTGATAATAATATATTCAATTTTACATTTTTGTACCACTTTTGATTTTAAAATTTCAGTCCTGGCCCTTAAATGTTGAGTATTTGTGATAATTCTATTGAATTTACTTAGAAATAGAAACACATTATCTACTTTTTAAATCCCATATAAGGTTCAATTTCCTATCTATATTCTATATACATCAATAAATTCTACATTCCATGTCCATAAAGTACTATACATTCTAAAATCCATTTCTCTAAATTCACTATACTCAATCCTATTATGGTGGTTCGAGGAGTAGGGAAATGGTTTCAGAGAAATTTTCCCATTTATTATTTATGATTATTTGGAATAAATTCCTTTAAAACATATTATTTTATCTAAAATTATTCTATTCCCCTAGTACTAAAAAAAATTATCCATTAATGATTAAATATGACCCATTACCTATCAATTAAAACATTTTCACAATCCATTACATCGTAAAAATATAGTGTTTTGAAAATTTTTATTTTTCATTTCAATTCTCCACTTAATCATTTCAATAAAATAATTAATATTTAAATGTAACCAAAAATTAATATTTTATTTATAGGATATTTTTTCTATAAAACTAATATTTTTATTAGATATAACATTCTTTTTATGTGTTTTGAAAACATTTCTCGTCATAATGGTTTTTTCTACCAAAATTTATAATTATGTCTTCATAAATTTATACGCTACTTAGATATTATTAAAAATCGATTATATAATTTATTATAATATAAGTATTCATGTAATTTCATGATTACGATTCCATGATCTTAATGTATTGATGATAATAATTAAATTAATGGTAAACAATCATTGTCATTTAAAATCATGAAAAAAATTATCAATGAAGATTCACTAAATGTTAAATATTTCATGTCCTATTGAACTCTCTTATTTACAGAATTATATCAACATGTTAACTCAAAACATACTGTTCTTATGGGACCATGAATAAATATCATTGAATATTACTGTTATACAACAATATCTTTGGTTGTTATGAACCGAATGATCAGAAGACTATCGATGTGAACAATTAAATTTTGGTAAATGAATCAAAAATGAAAATAAATTAAATAAAATGAATAATAATGATGGAAAATTAAAAGGGTTCTTAAAAAATAATTAATTAATATTATTTTTTTATTCATAATTCTAGAGGATGTATAATGAGATTTAAGACCCAAAGTAATAGAACATTTCATTTAAAACCATTACATGAAATGTTTTGAAGGTTTACTCTAAAAGTTTTCTCCTATACATTGATAAATATTTTAATGTTCTATATATTATTATATAAACAATTATTATTGTTTTATTTAATTCTATTTTAGCTATTTCTTTCTTATAAACTTATGAAAGGCATTTATTTTCATGTTTTCTAAAAGGATCATTATTTATTAATCTATAAAGAGAGTATATTTTTAAATGATTTATGCATGATCAATTTTAGCCTCCATAAACTATTGTATTTTATATGAGTATTAATCTCTATATATTTATGTTTTTATAAATTAATTTTTATTAACAGGGTTTTAAAAATTATTTCTTTTAATATAACATATCTTTAATGATATAATGATTTTTGTTTTTAACAATTAGTAATGTTCAACTCTATAATGTCACCCATTAGTTTATTTCTCTTGTTTGTTATGATTTTATTCAATATTATATTTTTTACATTGGGTAATGATTGATTTTCTAGACAGATGATATATGAATCAACTAATTATAAAATATTTCATTATGAGTGGATACGAGTGAATATAGATAATGTATATGATGTCCCAAATTTCCTTAATTATTTTCTATTTATATTATGAGCTCAATTGAAGTTTATATATTCTTAGTACAAATAAGTTGTTTCTATGAGAATTATTAGAATCTCGAACCTTGATTATTTAAACTGGATACTTTTTGAAACTTTTTCATTTTTTCCAATAACATAATGGGTTTAATTTATTTTTTACATTTTTATCTAATTTTATCATACCTTGTTTTCAAATAATATAACAAGTTTTATTGATCATAAGTACCAATAAATAACTCATATTTTGATTATGGATATTTATCTTGAATAAATAAAGTGTATCATTTTAGGAATTCGTTTTTGGGGGAAAATATACACTTAATGGAATGTGGTTTATTGAATTATAATGGGTTTGGTAATCTAATAAAACTCTTAACAGAGAAGGTTATGGTAATATATATTATGATATTTCAAATAATTCATGTAATGATACAATGTCTATGTATGGGTTGTTATAGTTGGTATTAGTGTTTGGTTTAAAAAAAATAGGGTTTACCTTGATTGTTAGTAAAAGGAGAATATATAATTTATGGGTTATAAATAGTTTTTTAGAGGGATAAAACATTAATTTATGGTATTATTAGCAATATATTGTTTGTTGATAATTATATGTTTTTCTGAGTTATTTCATCTAATCTATGTCCATTCTAGAATTTGTTTCACAGAGGTAATAATATAAATGAATTATGAAGGACAAAAGAATAAAATATCATTCCAAATCAGAAACCAAAATTTTTTGAAGTTGAAGAGATGTAGTTTTTTTTCTAACTCAGTTAATATAGTCTATGAATGGTAGTACCCATAAAGAGTAGAGACCAAATTTACGAAAATAATTATATATCCATATTTATGCATTTTTTGAGACAAAATCCTATAAAATTTAATGGAACATCTTACCTATTGTTATTTGAATGATAGGTGGTTTATTTGGAGTGGATAATTAAGGATTTATATTATTTAGAGCATTAGAACGTAACATTTGTAGTCAGTCATCTTGAAGGAAAAATCAATCAATGGTGGTCTCTAATTAAAAATACTAAGGAGAAGAATGTGATTTTTAATATAGAATGGAATATATTTAAAGATATTTTTCATGAAATAATATTTTCCTAAAAAGATCCATTTTAGAATGAAAAAGGAATATTTATAATTCCATAAGATCTCACTTTATACATTTCCTTTAAATAATAATTGTGTTGGTAGCTTATTTCACACCCAACCCCAAACTAAAGCCACTTGCGACATATTAAAAAATATTATTCAAAATACTTAATATTAATTAAACCTATATAGAATAAATATATTTTAATAAATTATAAATTAATAAAAAATTGAATTAATAACACTAAAAGTTCTGAAAGACAATTTTTTAATAAAAGTAGTTTTTCATTATATATTGTATTTTTTTGAATATTTATTTATAAATTTCATCATTTTATTTTTTCAAAATTGAATTATTTTTTCTAAATCCAAATTTCAATATTATCTTAGGATAAATTATGAGATTATACTAAAATAATTTATTTTTAGGTTAATAGTGAAAATTACCGATTATTCCAATATCATCCCTTCAATAAAATTATTATAATTAAAACTTACTTTAAATTTTATAAAACGTTTTTTCTATAAGAAATTTATTTATAAAGTAAATTAAATCATTTAAAAATACCCTGTTGAATTTATAAAACCAATGTTTATTATTTTTCAAAAATAAGTAATATTTTATTATTAGAAATATTTCTATTCATAATATGTTAAAAATTAGTTTTATTTACTTATTAAATCTAAAAATGGTTTAAAAGTTTATATTAATATTTAAATATTATTTAGTAATTTTATTCACATTATAGTAAAAAATTATGATTAAAAAAATTAAAATAATCTCACATGATAATGGTAAAAGTATTATTTTAAAGGAATTATTTTATTATTGTTATCTAATTTTTTATTATAAATTATATATATCCAATTAAATAATTCAAATTATACGATGTGAAAAAATGTATAAAAATATATTATCAATCCTTTAATTTTGAAATAATGTTTTATATGATTAACAACCGTTAATGTTAGAAAGAAACTTTTCCTACACAACAGTCTTTCTATATATTAGATGTTTTAATTCAAATTCTAAGTGGGTTTTATATGGTAATTTGATTATATTATATAGATAATAATTTTTTTATAACATAAATATTTTGTCATAAGGGTTAGCTTATGTATTTAATAAAATACAAATTACTGTAGTAAAAGCTAGTTAACAAGGAAGAAACCAAAATAGTAAAATGTAGAAAATCTAGTGGTAAAAGACTAAAAAAGTTTATAAATGTGTTAAAATGATTTTTACCAGATTTAATGAACCTATGTTACACCAAAATCCAATATTTTATTATAATGGAGACATTGAACCTTGAATAGTTACATACTATAATTGAAATTTAATGTTTGCTTCCAAAATTACCATTCTATTCCCTTATAAAAGGGGGTAACTTACACCCATTCATGATAAACATATTCCTTATAATTTCATCACAAAAAACAACCATAATTACACTTTTTTAATACCCTATAATTTTTATAATTCTATGTTCTTAATTATTTATCCTTAAGCCTCTTTTTCCATGGAAATTTCCAAAATAAATATCATGTTCTCAAAAAGAATATTTTATACACATAAGTATTTTTTTCTTAATATTATTTTTTTTAAATTAGACACCATAATATAATTGAATTTTAATTATTTATATACTTATGGTTTCTTATATTAGTGGATAAACCATTATTTAAAATTGTACATCCACTAAGAAAAACTAACAAAATTGATCGTGTGTATGTAAAAACTAATACCTCTTCAAGGTGATGTGGTTCATTTTTAATCACTACCACTCATGGATGGAAATAAGGATGAATTTTAGTTATTAATATGTTTCTAATATAATAATAATTATTAAATTATTATTTATCATACACCTAAATTCCATTTAATTCATTAAGAATTGGAAACATTACTCATGCATATGTATAAACTATTATCTCCACGAAATGAAATATTTTATTTTCTATTCCCACATAATATGGATGAATTTAAAAATTAATTTAACTTATAATAATATTTTTTATTAAATTATTAATATTACTGAAAAATAATATAATATATTCTATAATTTATATTAATAAAAATGATCATAGTAAACTTAATAGCCTTTAAAGAACATATTGATACACCTCTCTTAATATTAATCCATTTTTTAAAAACTAGTAGAACTATATAAATTTTGTGATAATGGAATTATAAAAATAATTAAATCTCAAAAATAAGGGAAATTATAATTCTATTTTAAAACACATTTGACCATGTCCAACATACTGGATAATTTTAAGGGAAATCAACCGAACCACCACATGTAACTTAGGTAAGATAAGACAATTTAATAAATAAATAATATATAAAGAAAAATAGATTATATAAAACTAAATATAAATTGATTATTTTCTTAATATAACTTTTAATAAAATTTCTTTGAATATTGAGTATGTTTGGTTCATGGGAAGATTGAACTAGGAACTAATTTAAGTGTTATTTTTCACCGTTTTCAATTCCATGAGATATGGTTCATGATGTGAACCATCACATATTTTATATAGTGTAATCATGTCCCTATTTACAAAAAGTATAATCAATATATTTTATTTAATTATATTTCAATTTACATTTCATTATAACCCTCTTTTTCTTATGTTTATATTACAGTAAAAGTTTTTGGACACCTCATTGTCATTCATTGAGTAATATATATTCTTATTGAACTTATATAACATAAGTTGGGGAAATTATTCTATTTGATTTTATTATGAGGTTTATTATCTTTTTCTCATGTATTTAAAATTTTTCCACGTAAAATCCTTTATAAATTTCCCTTTATCATGAATTATGATGTATGTAAGGGATTTGATTAACTCAAATTTCCATTCATTAAGTTACAATGTTATTCCCTGAGCATCATTCGTGTATATTTGATAAATTATTATATATCCTGTTTCATAAGATATTCTCAACTTTAAAAAGGGTGAGTATGATATTTTTAAATCAATAATTCATTCTCAATGAAATTATTTCCCAAAATAGAGTAATGTTTTAAAAAAAACACATCTCAATTAAAGGTAGTTTTTCCTCCATTTCCATGCTCATTGATCCAAAAAATATTTTTATCAATTATATTGATATCCAAATATTTTTTTAATCATGTGACCTACCTATTTTAAATTAATCATATTAAATGAAAATTTTTAATACCTCTTTATAGGATTAATGTCTTTAGAAAATTTATTTTAAAATATTAAAATGGTTTTCCATATTTTTAAAACAAAATGTTTTATCTTTCACTCCACATTTATTTTGGATAACCTTTATAAATTTTAAAAGATCTATTATTGAATTTTATTTTTTTAAATTTTACATTTTTTATATTCATCAACTAAATTTTTTGAAAATTACATTTCAATGTTAGTATAACTATATGTTTATACCAAATACAAAATCATTTTCTACAAACTCTTTCCCTATTTTTCTACAATATTCCCCTTTATATATAAAGGAATTATTTCCAAATAATTTATTTTTCATGAAATACCCTCCAAAATTTCTTATTAAATAATATTTCTGGTTGATTGAATTTGTTGTATCCACCACTTTAATTCTTGAGATTATTTTTGGTGATACCACAAGGAAATGTTATAAAACCCATTTTTCATTTTGTTGGTGCTGTATAATGTGATGAATGATTATTTTCATGTGGCATGAATATGTATAGATGGGTGATCAATTGGTTTATATATCTCTCTCCAACACATTGTTTAATGTTTTACATATCATAAGATAATTATGGATAATTAGTTTGTGAAACCTATGTCACTTATTGACTGAAGGTTTCTGAAACAAAATAGACTTATGAAAAATAAACTTTTTCAATCTAAGTCAATTATATATCATATGTTTATTAAAAATAAATTAAATTATATATCATAGGTCTATGAACCCTAAGTCAATTTTGTACCATATTTTTTTGAAACCTATTTCACTTTTGGCCCATTCATTTTTAAATATAAATCACTTAGGGAACATATTTTTCTGAAACCTAAGTTAGTTATAGATCATAGGATTTTGAAACCTATGTCACATAGGGAGTGGTCAATTGTGAAACCCAAGTCTCTTTTGGGTCCTAGGTTTTTGAAACCTAATTCACTAATGGTTTTTAGGATTGTGATTCCCCAACCACCATGTAAATAATTCTTATGATTATTGTTTCATCATATTTCATTGTTATGAATAATTTTCATGACATACCTTATTATTAGGAATATAATTATGCTCACTAGATCATGTTTATTATCTAATGTTTCTTCACTATTATTCTATGGTATATGTTTTCTCAATTGAGATTATAAGTCTTTCAATCTTAGATTATGGATAAATCATATTATTCAATGATCTTTTTAATAAGATATTTCTACCTTGATAATATATTATCATATTCTTTTTATCTAAAATTTAATAAAAAAAATTAGATCTTTTCCCTTAAAAAGTTTTTGATCTCACTACTTTCTTATGATTTTACCATGTTATAATGATGAGCATAAACAATGAGTTTTCTATATATGGATCTAGTGTGGGCTGATTATAGATAACATTCCACAAGTTTAGTAAACAAAATTTCATTAGTATCTTATCCTAGAAGAGAGTAAACCTTTTAATCTTGGGTTTTATTATTATTATGATTTCAAAATTTTATGTTATAAAAATGATGTGGAATATATATTTTTTATATTAGGTTCATATCACATTGTATCAAAGCTAATGTTTAAACAAATTGTTTTTAAAACAGGGCATGAGATTACTAGGCCAGGGTACCATAGGTGGTATTAGATAATGGTATAAATATTTTTGTGATGGATTAGTTATTATTTGGGATTTAGAAGAGATAAATTTAGTGTAAATACAAGGGATATTTATAAATATATTATAACATATCATTGTTTTGATGAAGTGGAGATTGTGTAGTTCCATAGAAAAACATCCTTATTTGGATACTAGAAAGTGGCTATATCTGTAGAATATATGCATATTGGGGTAATCACCACTGAAAATGGTTAGTTGAGTATTAACATGATGCTTATTTGATGGATGATAAGTGGTCCTATGAATAAAAACCTAGATAGAAACACCCAATAGATATTTTTTAGTGATTATCTTACCCATTATGAATTATTACGAAGGATTTTGGCACAACTTTAGGGAATGGTTAGAGAATCTAAAAAGAATATGACTATAAAAAAACATAGGTTGAATTAACGGAGTTATAGTTTGATCCAATTATATCATAGTTAAACTGAAAATATCATAGCTTAAAATAATGGTTTCATTATATAATATATCTTATGATTTAGTATTCAAATTAATCAGAACATTTTCTATAATTTTATTAGATATTATCATAACTAACTTGGATTTTAATTTTGGTATGAAATAGAAACATAAAAATGGATATGTGAATGTTTTATATTAGGAAATCCATATTTCTTACTTGGAAACTAAGGAATAATATATAGAATAATTTTTCTTGAAAAACTATAGTATTTATATATGTTCATTAAGAGATAAAATATGAATTTTCTAGTCTAACCTATGATAGTATGGTAGATATTTTATTCAAAATATTATCATGATTCATTAATATCTTTTGGATACCCTTATAAAATATTTTTTTACCTGATATATAAAATTACAATGTTTCATTTCAATTACCATGTGGAGAATGTAACACCCTAAGATCTTACCATATTATTTCACTAAGGTAAACATTATTACAATATATTTTTTCACATATGAAACTAAAAAAAAATGAGCCATGGTATATTAAATTAATATTATTTATAAAAATTTAGTATAATAAAACCACTATAAAATAAATTTTTACAATTAACAAGAAATGCATACAAAATGGGATTAAAAACACTTGGTGTTTTAAAAGGGAATTTTTCAATTAAATTGTTTTTCTTTATATATTGTGTTGTAATTTTAAATATAAACTTTATAATTTTATAATTAATATTATATAAAATCAAAATAATTTTTTGGATTCATCATTCCAGTATTATGTTAGGAAAAGTTTTTATTTTTTATAAAAAATTGATTTTTTGGTAAGTAGTGCAAATATAAAAAATTTTCTACAACTTCCACTTTTATAACATAATCATAATATAAGAATGAAATAAAAGTTTATAGAACCATTTTAATATAAATTATATATTTTTAAAGTAAAACAAATCATTTAGAAATATTATGTTGAATTTGTAGAACTCATGTTTAACATTATGGAAACTTACGTAATATTTTACCCAAAAAAGTATTTTATTCAATTATGTTAATAATTAGTTTTCATCACATATTAAATATAGAAAAATGTATATAATATTTTATATTAAAATTTTAATATTATTTTAAATTTGAAATTATATTATTTGGTATAAAATTATTATTAAAATGATTAAATTTATTGGCCTTGGTAATGATCAAAGTGATATTTTCAATGAATTTCATTAGAAATGACGTATACTTTTTATCGAAAATAATTAATTTATATATTTTATATAATTAATTTGATATTATTTTTAAACATCTATAAAAATATATTATAACTATTTTAATAGGTAGTTAATATTATATAACATTAATAAACTTTAATGGTAAAAATAATATTTTTCTACAATATAGTTTTTCTATATAATAATGTTTTAATTAAAAAGATGATTTTATATTATTTATAAAATGAATTAGATTACATGGAGATTATATTTAGTTTCAAAATAGAAAAAAAATTAAGTAAGTTAGCTTATATTTTATATAAAATATAAATTACTAGGTAAAAATATTGTTACCATGGAATAACCCAAAATGGTAAAATGAAGAAATAGTGGAAAAAGGAAATAACATGTTTAAAAAACGTGTTTAATTCAGTGTTATAAGATTTAAAAACCAATATCAGCTAAAACCCCATCATTTTAAAAAAATTACTCCTTTTAACATTGAATAGTTGTATATCATTATTGAAATATAATTTGCACTTAAAAAACTTACCCTTCTCTTTACTTATAATAGGGATAACTTCTAACACATCGTGATATAAAAGTTACTTCGAAAATAAATCTAAATCACCTTTATTTTTATCCTTATAGAACTAAATCCCACAATCAAAAGTATATGGTCTTAATTAGTTATCCTAGACCAACCAATTCCAAGGATATTTTCAAGGGAAATCATAATTTCTCAACAAGAGTATTTCTTTATACTTAGTTTTCTTATTAATATTCATATCAAAACCTTTTTATATCCAAAAAAATTTAAAAAAAATTATATTAATATAAATAATTTTTTTTATATTTCGGGATAAACTATTGTGAATAATTTTCCTATGTAAAAATTATTATTCTAAAATGGTATTTTATTATATTCATTTATTCCACCCCACTCAATAAGAAATGGAAATGTTAATCGATATGTGTGGGCCTACCACCTCCATTGATCAACACATTTAGCTTTCCATGTACACCTAACGCGGATGAATTTAAATAATTATTTAATGTATAAAAATGATATTTATAACACTATTAATATTATGGAATGATAATACTGGATATTTTATATGTGATATTTATAGGGACCTAGCATTAAGCATTACATTATCTAGAGTTTTGAGTCAAGAATTCATTCTCTTACATTTGGGAGTCTTTTTAGGTTTTGAGATTTACAGAATTAAGCCATAAATTTTATATACAAAATAATATACAATGTAGAAACATCCAATTAGTATCAATTTTCCCATAATATAAAACTTTTAATCTAAAGCGTGATTTCTTTTCATGAAAAATATTCATGTCTTTCATCTACAATTCTTCATTTCCAATACCAATCCTTAAACCCAATGAAAAAACATAAACATGGGATGAGAATAAAATCCCAATAAGGGGAATAAAAATAAACAAACCTATTAGTATTGTTAAAATCATGAACAAATAATATAAATTTTACATTTATATTCAAATTTCTTTGACCGTAGGAAATAATACATTTCAACATGAAAAACACACATATGTTTTTTACAAAAAAATGCATTAAACCCCATAACAAGAAATTAAATACCGTATTGAGAACACAAATATTCGTACTCATATAATCCATTCAAAACCCTCTTAATTAGAATAAACATACGGTCAATATCCAATATAATAATTCCCCAATTCATTGGAGGGCTATAACAGGGATCACCCTTTGTTTAACAACCCCTACTCCAGAATCCTAGAATCAGCAAATATTTCATTACATTGGAATATATTATAAGGAATCAAATCCCAAAAGAAAGAATATTTTATTAGTTTTAGTAATCTAGAAACATTCATTATTCCCATATTAAACTTGAAAACAAAAAATATAACATAATTATTTTTTGAAAATAACATTATTTTCTCTAGAATATCCCCTCATAACAATCATATTATACTTCATGGATTCCTAGGGTAAGGAAAAAAATAAGGGTGGCCTAAAAGGCATAGTGTGGGTTAAATTAATCAGAATTTATGAATAAATAAGGTATAAACAATATGAAATGGTAAATAACTAAAAAAATTATTTTATCAGTAAAATGATCATAATATGGCATGTATAAAAGATGATCAAATAATTCCATATAAATAATAACATGATAGTAAAACAAGAACATGGATATTATAATAATTGAATAATCACATTGAATATCAAAAAATAATCTAATAATGGTAGGATTAATAATTAAAGGAATCATAAACATACCATCAAGGATTTGTCCAAGAATCCATAGCTAAATGGGTAAGGCCTTAGTGAATACCCAAAGTAGTTGGTCTTGTGAGACCTACCGATTGATCGAGGGTCTATAGCGGGACATGCCTGTCACTTAATACATAAAATAAATTTAATATATATAAATGATTTATTTAATTAATCAATCAATATAAATTATCAATAAATATCCATATTGAGTAAAATATTTATATTTAACATTATTTCATGAATTATTCAATCAACTTTTAATGCTATTAGTGTTTGTAATAATGGTATCAAACTTAAGAAATAATAATATCCATGAAAAAATAAATATGTATGTTTAATATAAATTTAATTTTTCATCAATTAATATGATAAATAAATAAAAGGGGATATATATACAGTATATAAATTAAATTTGGGGCAGAATAATGAAATACTATTTAATGAATTTAAATTTAGATGGATTCCCTTACAATGATAATATGTTACATAAAAATCATATTAGATTATATAAATATGAAAATGGTTCTGGTATAAATTATTAATATATTTAAAACCATTATACAGTAGGTTTGAACACATTTTGGGTAATTATTACATAGGATATAGGTCAAAAATATATAAAATTATTTTAATGTTATAAATATAATATTTAAAGATTAAATAAAATTTTAGAACCATTATTAAGTTTTGGATATGAATAATGATTTTCGTCGCATTGTAGAGATGGTGGGCCCAATGTATGCACTAGTAATTGTATCATTCCCTTAATGGTGAATGAGTAGGGAAATCGATGATATATTCAGTTTAAATAACCAATAAAATTCCATAATTATCATGTATATAAATTATTTTTATCATTATCCCAATCCAAGTAATGTGGTTATGAAAAACAAATTACACCGTTATGTGGAGACTGTAAGCCGTATGTACGTACGAACGGTCCTTCTGTTTTTCATAGAATGGGTAAAAGTGTAGTATTTTTTTCAAATAATAATAATAAAATCTTATTATATATATGAAACAATATTTAATAAATTAGTTTGGAAACAACTTATCAAGGGGAAGTAGAATAAGATATAAACTTCAATTTGGTAAAGATTATTACCTCTTCATCAGATGACTTCATATAGATGTCTTCTTAAGGGATATATAGTTTGTCTTTGGGAAGGAAAAGAGCCTCTAAAACATTTGTATGGATTAAATTAAAATAAATTGGTGGTTTTTGGGAGCTATATATGGATAAATTTGGTGTATAGGAGTGATGGAATGGGTACACTTTTATAATTGAGGTAAGGGGAACTTTTTGGAAATTCTCAAATTATTAAAATATAATAAGACTATTCTAGAGAAAAATGATATCAAATGGAAAATAAATTCATAAGGGATTAATTTTTATACCATATATTATACGTTTTGATATTATTTAATATTTTTATAATTATTTAAATAATTTAATAAAATATAATATTCATGAATTATCATTATTGTCAATTTTGACACTATTGAATAGTTTGACATTAATAAATTCAAAAAAGAATAATAAATTAGAAATAAATCTTTATATAGACACATTTTTTGTAATATTTATCTATAAAAGTTTCCAACCACCTTAATTACTTAAAATTATATTATGTTTAATATTTTTAATATCATTTATTTGATTTTTTTCACTAATAGAATAATTGCTGCATCAACACTCTATAATCATTTTAGGTAATTATTTATTCCCTAAAATTTAAAAATGAATTTCCATGATAAGGATAAATAATTTATATTTAACAAAATTATTTATAGATGAATATATTTCCTCGATAAAACCATATTGAAAAAACAATAGGTATTAAAAAATGAATATGACATATTTTACTTTAATTAAATAAAATATTATAAACAATATAATCTCATTTAAATGGACATAAATGATCATATAAACAAACCTTAGAATATTATGGATGAAATATACTCATAAAATAAGATTTATTTTAGTTTTTTTATCATTAATGGGTTCTTATAATTTTATTTCAACCGAATTCACCCAATTTTCCTATTATCATGGTAACAAATATTATCAATGATACTATTAATGTTGGAAAAAAAATAAATGTGAAATATTAAATAAATTTTTCCTCCTGAATCCAAATATTTAATCTATTTTTAAAAATTCAAGACACCTAATTTTTAGAGTTCAATTTTTAATTAATTCAATACAACGCAATGAAATAATTTTCATGAAAAACAAAATTTTATGCCAAAAAATGTACTTATAATAAAATATGATATTATGATTATTAAAATTCAATTAATTAGATTATATTTAACAAAATATTACTTATTTTAATTTGGTATCAAATTAAAACCATAGATTTATTTTTTAATATAATTAAAATAATTGTTTTATAAAATTTGGTATTTTCAAAATTCACTGGAAAATAAACCTTTTTATAAAATAAAAAAAAAATTCACCCTTAAATAATTTTAATATTATGATTTCCAAAATAAAGATAATTTATTAAATAAATTTTTGAAAATTAAAATAATTAGTAATATTTAATTTTTCACATAAAAAATAAAAATAACTTTTCAAATAAACATATATTGGAAGAATTAAATAAATTTACTAATATTTTTGTGTTAATTAATGAAAATATATAAACATAAACCTAATATATCTTTAAAAATATATATAATCTTATTCTTAACCTCCACTTTAATAACTTATTTATAATGGTCTTTTTAAAATAATTTATTTAATATTATATTGTGGTTTGTTTAAACTCGGTGTTGCATTCACCACAAGCTATCATTTAAATTTTATATTTTCTAAAATATCAAACTCTATACTCTACTAACAAAAAATATATTTAATACTCAAAATTTGATATTATATTTTTTAAATAAATGTTTTATATTTGAAAATTCAATATTGGGAAACCCACATCGTAAAAATTGTTAATAAAACATCCTCTTAAAAAAAGGGAAAATTAAATGTGAAGGTCCCCACGAAACCTAGATTCTTAATTAGTGAGTGTTAGTGTGAAGTGAAAATATTTATATGTAAGGGGAATATAAATATCAAGTGATATTGGAGAGTGATAGATAATGTGGTCATTAGAGAGTTAACAATCCAAAAACTATAAATTTATGGTTGGTTAAAAGGCTATTGAATTCTAGGTAAGTAAAGTAAAAAAATAATATTTTTTCCAAAATAATTTTCCTATTGTTGATGAATTTTTATACTACCTAGAGTATGAACATAAAGGAATAAACTTACTTGAAATGCATATTTTCAACCATATATCTTTTTCCACCAAAAACTCAAATTTTTATCCAAATGATATCTATGAATTTTTTTATGCCTAACACACTACAGTCATCTTCTATAGATCAAAAAAACCTGAATATAATTACTATCTATTCCTCCTTTCTATATGCATTAACAAAAATGAAAATATATAGAACATGATGTTTTAATTTCCAAAAATAATTAACGTTCTTAATAATAATAAAAAATTAATCTCACAAAATTCAAAAATGATACACAAATTTAGATATAAATCATTTAATAAATATGTATCCTAAAATTTTCTCACAAATATTCTATCCTAAGATTGAAACCTAAAAATCAGAAGGCTTTTATCACAGTCTTCACAGATAAATTCAATATTTACCTAAAAAAATATAATTCACTAAACATATCATCTCCATGATACACTAAACATTTCATTAGATAACCTGAATAACCATAAATCAACAATAAATCATATATTCCTCCAAAATAAAATTCAACCATTATTCCTCAAATAATATTTAGCTTACCATATTCATATAGAGTTACTAAAATATTGAGGGTCTTATGTAATAACATTTATCAGATATCACTAAATAAAATTCCAATCCCATGAAAGTCTTTTTGATATCACATAAATAATGAAAAACAATTTCTTACTAGCCATCATATCTTGTAGGTTAATGGTAGGTGATGCACCATCTTTTCACTTAGGTTGTGGGATCAAGTCCCATGGTCTTTCCAGACATGATTATTTTCTACCCAGCCTATGGGATATCCATTTTGAAAAACTATTTTAATTATATATACAAAATTCCAAAAAAAACCTTAATAAATTCATGAATAATGAAATGTTTTGTCCTCAAAATTTATATCATACATTTAATTTTTTGTTTCCAAAAATATAATAACCCATATTTACCTTAAAATCAAGGATCATATATACCCTAAAGGTTATCCTTACCTTTAAACTTATGTACACCCAATGTATAGTCCTTTTTCCTAAAATAACCCACTTTCACATTCTAAAATTAAGGTTTAAATCAAACTCATACATTGATCAAAACTAAATAATTATCTCCCAAAAATTATCACCTTTTCAATATACTAATTTGAAAAGGTGTCTCTTCAATCTAACATATGATTCCAAATTTTGAGAAAAAGCCTAATATAGAATAACCTTTAAGTGTTTCATGATTCTCGTGATATCTAGGATATATCAAAATATTAGTGATAAAAATATTCCATACTCAACATTTTTCATAAATCTTTAACTGTGATTTGTTATTTTATCAATATATAAATCAAACATATGAAATATATTATTATGATTCATCTATATTAACCCAAAAGTATCAATATTATATAACAAGAAAATAATTTATACCTTAAATACACACATCAGTGTCTTCCTTTATGCTATTTATATCTTCTTAATCTTCCAGTTTGATATCTATATATCTAGAAAAAATATTCAAGTCCTTGGTATTATTCCACTTTTCAAATGAGATGGATAAATTTATGTTTTTATATAAAATAAAAGCAACTCCATGATTAATTAAAAATTTAGAGAAATGAAAATGTGTGGGATATATCAAACAGTTTCCTATAAGTTATTTTGATATTCAAAAAATAGTCAAAATAATTTGAAAAATATTTTTCCATGATAGTGAAAATTAAATCATCAGGTTTGAATAAGAAGGTTTTATGAGATACATTCCATTTAATCTTGATAATAATTCTATAATCTATTGAAAATAACATCATTAAAACATTAAATTAATTATTTCATGTTATAATGGTAGTTGTTCATTTATGGATAATGACTATAGAAACTCCATAATAAATTTACATTCAAATCATTTATTCTTATGTTGATTACCTTTCTAAATATAATTTCCTGAAATATCATTATTATCTGCAAAATCCATTACATAAACAACACAAGAAGAGTATAATAAATCAAAATTATGTTCATATTTAAACTTATTAAACTGTGATAGTAAATAACAATCTTAAACAATCATCATTTGAATCACAAAATTATTTTCATTTGAAATATTCTTGAAGTCCTCTAGAGGGTCGTGTTCCCTAATATATTTTTTCTTAAATCTAGTTCACATGGTTTCTACTAAACTTTACTTAATACCAACTATAACTACCCCAACTCCAGTCGCCTAGAATTATCATTTATTTCATTACATTGGCATAAGATTCAATGAACCACATCCATAAAGAAATAATATTTTAGTAGCCTTTGTAAACTAGAAATATAAATTATTAAAATATTACGTTTTAAAAAACAAAATGAAAAATAGTTTTTTCAATAATAACATTATTCCCTCTACCATATCCTTAAATAATAATTATAGTACACTTCATAGATCTCAGGGGAAGGAAACATAAAATGGGTGATCTCAAATGATCAGTAGGTGTAAAATATTGAAAAATATGTCAATCAATAAAACATAAACAATATCTAATGTAAAATAATAGAAACACATTCCATTTAATCAATAATATAATGATAATATGGAAATAATAAAAGCTGATCAAATAATTCCATATAAATAATTATATGTGAATGAAACATACCCATGGATATTCTACGTAGTTGGGGTTTGGCTTAGTTTTAATCAACCCTTAAATCTACCGGAAAAAAGGGGGTTCAAAACCCATTGGGTGTAGGGTAATGTAGATTACTATAGCAGCGGCGGCACTATAGAAATAGAGGGCACTGTAGCAGGGGCAGGGCGCTGTAGCGGCGGCAGAGTACTGTAGCAGTGGCAGGTACTGTGTAGTGCTGTAGCAGTGTGGGTACTGTAGCCGTACTATTCACAGAATGGGATTTGGGCCAAAAAATGGGCCTATGGGCCATGTAATGGGATAAATGCCCACTGGGCCTTCGAGCTATGTAATGGGTCTCCCTCTACCCAGTTAAAAGAGGTCTTTGCTTTGCATTAAAAATAAAATTGGGTTTCATACCCAACCTCTAAAAAAATAATCACATGGAATATCAATAACTAATCTCTTAAAGAGGGGATTCATAATGTATGACATCATAAAATTACCATCAAGCCTTTATCGAGGACATCATATATAAAGCGGTAAGGCCTCATCCAATCCCTAAACATATTTTCCTCTTGATACCTATCAATTCATTGAGGGGCTATAACATGCCTCACCCATCACATACTATGTCCAATGGATTCCACATATATCAAAATGATCAATTTAATTCATGAATCAATTTTTATTATCAAAAAATATCTATATAGGAAAACTATATGGATTAAACATTTTACCTAGTTGTTTAAATAATTTTCAATGTAATCAATATATGTAAAAATTGTGTAAGGCATTAGAAATAATCATATCCAAGATAGAGGAAATATGGATATTAAATATTAATGTAATTTTCAATGAATTTGGATCATAAATAATTAAAAGTGGTAGTATGTAAACCATATAAAATAAATTATGTGCATAACACTATAATATGCCTCAATGAAGATAAATTGAGACAAACTTACATAAAAAGATCATATCATTGAAGTGGGTGTCAATAAAATGGATAGATTATGTGTATCCACTATGAATTCACATAAAAAAGTGTAAATAAAACATAATATAATCAAAATTCATTTTACACATAATATTAGAATGAAAAAATCAATGAAGTAGAAGTATAGACTAATGAATGGAAATTGAGTTAAGAAGTACCTTATAACATTGTAATATGTCGATTCGTTTATTCCATGAATAAAGAACATTTAGATTGACTTTAAATATCACGAGAATAAATAAATTCATGATATAACATGTAAATGTGGAAATATATAAAACATAAAAAATAATATATAAGTATACAAATAAAATATATATGAATGAAAGAAAATTGAGATAAAGTTCCTTAAAAAGATCATAACATTGATGCGAGAACAGATTGAAATAATATATTATGTATATCCACAATAAATAAACAAAAAAAATATAAAATACCACAAAATATAATAATTTTTTTTTCAAACAATATAAGTGTGAGATAATCAATGAAGTACATGTTTAACCCAATGATTAGAAATTGAGTTAAGAAATATCTTACCACAAGTTTTAATTCCTTAAAATCTATTCAAACCACATGTATAATGATTTTGAAAATTTATTTAATTTTACCCTAAACCATTTTCATATTTATAAAATATTATATGTTCCTTTTATAACATTTCACCACCCTTTCATTAATAATATTTCATTAATTTCACTATTATGGGTGTTAATTACATGGTTTTCTCATCCATGATTCATCCTAAAAGTCCCAATTCCATGCATAGAATATATATACATCTTCTACAGAATTATATTAATGTCTTAAATACCAATTTTAATTATTAAATACATGTTTATAACTATTCATGAATGTTTAATATTGAAAATGAGTCGCATTGCTCTGTGGAGAGGGTAGGCCATACGTACGCACACGTGATGGTTTCATTCTCATAATGGTGAATGGGTAATGAAATGGATGATATATTATTCTTATATAATAACTATCATGATATAATTATCATATATATCTATTATATACATAATTATACCCATTCGTGTAATGTTGTGATGAAAAATGAGTTACACCGCTATATAGTGACAATAAGAAGTATTTACGCATGCATCGTGCTTTTATTATTCATATGATTGATAAAAAGTTTAATATGGTTGTGTCATATTCATAATAATATATACTTTTATATATGGTACTAGATTTTTTAAATTAGTATGGAAATAAAATATTAAGAGGGTGTAGAAGAGGAAATAAACTTGAAAGAGTTGGTAAAGACAATTACCTTTTCTTTGGTATACGTCCTTTATATCTCATCTTATGGGATCTAGGCTTGGTCTTTGGGAAGGGAATGAACATATAGAACATGTATATAGATGTTATAAAAATAAATTGGAATATATTTATCAATATATATGGATCAATGTGGTGTAAATAAGTGAATGATGGGTTCCCTTTTATAATTGAGGTGAGGACACTTTTGGGAAATTCAAAAAATATTAAAATAAGAATAAGTTATTCTAGGGAAAAATTAGAAAAATGGAATATAATTTCATATTTGATAATTTTTTAGACCATATATTAACCTACTTATGACTATGTTATTTTTTTATGTTTTTAAAATAATTTAATAAAATATTATTTTCCCAAATTATCATTATTGTCAGTTTTGAAACTATTCATTACATTGAATTTTAATAAAATAAATACGATAAGATAACTTAAAAAAATTATACAATAATAATATTTCGTATTATTCAATATAATTTTTTTATCTTCTTAATTAATTCAAATTCTATTACTTTTAATATTTTTAATATCATTTATTTGATTTTCCCTATAATTGAATAATTACTTTTTAGCATTGTGTAATCATTAAAGTAATTATTTATTCACTAAAATTTAAAAATAAATTACCATGATGTAGATATATAGTTTATACTTCATAATAATATTTATAATTGAACATATATTCTGCATAACACCATATTAAAAATGTTTCATTTCTTAAAAATAAGTTTGTGAGATCGTTGACTTGCAGTTAATTTAAATATTACGAACATTCTCATTAAAATGGATATTAATGGTAAAATAACAGAACCATAAATGATCGTGGATGAAATTTAATCATCCAATATGATTTAGTTAAGTGTTTGGGGAACTAAATGACTCTTATAATTTTATTTTCATCCCAAATTACCAAATTTACCATTTATTGTGGTAACAAAAATTACTGAGGATATGATTCCAATTGTAATCAAATTACAGGGGATGCTTACTAAATTTTTACCTCATGATTAAAAATATGGTGTTAATTTCTAAAAATAAAAAACACATAATTTTCCGAAATTAACTTAAAATTAATCCTATAAGACGCAATAAAAAATGGATTTCTTGAAAAATGAAATTTACAACTAAAACTATACCTATACCAAAATAAGGTATATTTATGATTAAAATTAAATCAATTAGATTATTTTTTAGTAAAGATTACTTATGTTACTTTGAGATCAAATTAAAATCATAAATGTAATTTTTAATACAAATAAAATAATTTTTTTATAACATTCTAGAAAATAAATCTTTTCTAAAAATTAACAACAAATAACCCTAAGATAATTTTAATTTTTTGACTTCAAAAATTAAGTTCATTTTATCAAATTAATTTTCTAAAATTATCAAAAATTAGTTATATTTATTTTCTCATAGAAAACAATCAATTATTATTTTTGAGAAAATCATATATTTTAATAATAAAACAACTTAATAAAATTATATTTGTTTATTTCCTATGAATAAATAATTATAAACTTCATATATATTTCAAAATATTTTCATTCATAATAACATTCACATATTTAGTGGCTGGTTTATAATAGTCCTGTAAAAATAAAAATAATAGTGTATCATAGTCGATTTAAGTTTGGTGTTAAGTGCCCCTAAAGATACTAATTAAATTTTATTTATTCATAAATATTTTTATGTTTCTATTCACATAAGCCATATTCAGATCATAAGTTTTTCATGAGCTATAATGGCTCTCAACCCCTAGTATATGGTTTATCTGGCTCACCCATCAGCTATAATGTGGTTCAAACCATCTTATAATTTGTATCAAGCATACCCAATTCATATAATTATCATGTAATATATTAGGGATAAAACACCTTCATTGTAAAACCCTTTCAAAACATTTTAAACCAATATGAAAAAACATTTGGATAAGGATACCCATTTCAAATAAAAACTTTTTCAATTCCAAAATACTTAAAAAATGACTAATAAGTTTTCATTGAATAAAAAAATAATGTTTTTAATGGAATACATAAATCATATAACTCCATAGTGGTGGAAATGTCATTTTCACCATTTAAATTAAGAATAAAACGTTCCTTTTTTCCTATTTCAAAATGTTCCATATAACATATGTAAAAAATTTCATTTTTAAAACATTTGAAATTAATGAAAAAATAGGCATAATATATACATATTAAAAATGTTATGTCCATTTAAAAATTATCAAAAAATTTTAAAAAAAATCATTGAAGAGAAATATTTTTAAGAAAGACATTAAAATATAATTTTTTTAAAAGAAAAGTCTATTGTTACTTGGGAAGCACACTAATCTTAAACACAATTAAATAATGATTTTAGAAAACATCACCTATCATGATAATATATATAAAATCCGGATATATAATTTCAAAGGGACTATATATACAACTTATAGAATATTTATTGTGCATAAAATCAAATGAAATGCCTCAATGAATGGAGAATGAGATGAAGTCCCATACTATGAGTCTGACTTATCACATGTGTTATTATCTTCTTAAATAATAGTCTTTTGTTAATAAATTATTTTATTTATAGAAATTTTCATGATTATTTTTACATTTATTTCACTTATTACCATTTTTTATACAATTAATTATTCAATTACTTTTTCTGGGGATGTTTTTACTATATTGGGCTTATGTGTCAAAAATGACTTTTGTAGGTTGGATATGGTCAAAATGGTCATTATTTAAACATATAAATAATAATTATCATGAAATAATTATCATATTCAAACATAAATTATAATATTAATACTAATAATGAATTTTGGTTTTCAAAAATGAAGTATGTTACGATCATGGACATGGTTGGACGTACATATGGATAGGTAACATTTCCATTTTTAAAAAATCATTATTGAAAAAAGGTTAGTAATATTTTGTGTTTAAATTGTGATTATAATATCTTATATACCATATTATTTCTTTAAATATACTTATTTATATCAACCATGTGGTTTTTTGATGTCTAAATAGTCACATCTCTTCGTGAAGGTGGTAGTACGGACATACAAGAACGACATTATTATTCTTAGTGAGGGAAAAGATAAGAATAAAAATTATATATTTCTTTTTAAGAATTAAAAATTTGTCCTTAATATAATAATTATGTCATTTATATAACATATATTAATTATATTTCCCCTTAATACATTCCATTTAAAGAAATAGTGAAAACGAATCACATTGCCTTGTGAGGCGGTAGTCAAACGTGCATATGAACAATATTATTGTATCCCCTACAAAATAGAATGTATAAAAGGTATATATGATATAATGAATAAATAGGTACAATTATGTTTTAAATACAATATATATACTTTATATCCATCATCATGTCCAACCATGATATATGGTAATTGAAAAAATAAATGACATCTATTCGTGAGTTGGTAGTCCGCAGTACACATGAATTCTAATTTTATAACTCATTTGATGGACTTAGATAAGGTTTTAAATAATTTAATTATCATAAATACATACTATTATATGGTAAATAATTATGATATTATATAATCATAGGTTAATAAGAATTTATGGAGGTTAAGAATGAAATAAAGTAAAAGTGTTCATTGAAGAAAATTACCTATTCTTCTGGTATCCTCTATAAGTTTAGACAAAAATCCTTACTAGTTGGTTTTTTAACAAAAATAAGGATTATATAATGTTGGTATGTAATTTGGGATGTTATTTATATAGGTATTTTCTAAGCCAAAAGGGTTTTATGGAGTGAATAAGAGAGGATAGGGGTGACCTTCCATAAGTGAGGTGAGTGGCACACTTGTAATGTTTTAAAATTATTAAATAATACCCATGTTTTTATCATACTAAAAGCCTAAAAAAGGAAAATTATTGAAATTATAAGATTTAAATTCAAAATATTTATATCCAATTTTTTGACAAGTTTTTATCTCATTTTAAACCTTATCATATTATTTTAACCCCTGATAAATTCATTTTTTCCTTAACGGTGATAATTAAGTATTACTACTTTCAATATTATTTTCGGTGAAAAATTATGTTGGACATAGAATAAATGAAAAATTTTACAGATTCCAAATATAAAATCTATTTTTCAAAATTAAATTCACATAAGTGGAAATTTTTTATTTAAAATTAATCTAACTGACGTGACGAGAAAGAATGTTTTTCCCATGGATGCTGGGTTAAATGGAGACCACCAATGAATGGATTGAAGATTAATGTGGATTGTTCTTTTACACATTAAATGATTCATGGGGGTAGTCTTCTTCATGAATATAAGGGTTAATTACTGTTTTCTTTTAGTACATTTTATGGTCTTAGGAGCTCATTGGGTACGAAAGTGAAAGCATTACACACTGTTGTCATGCTTTGTAAGAGTCTTGTGTTTCTATTTTCAGAGGTGGAGTCCAATTCTGAGACCTGAGTATGATCTTTACATGGACAGGTGGATCCACTATGACACTTTATTTACCTTATTCTAAGTTTCTATTTTAATATTATCCATGGAGGCTCTATTCTACGAGTTCCAAGAGAGGCTACCTTCTCTATGAATTCCCATTCTCAGGGGAGTAATCTAGAGGATCCTTTGATTGTGTATTCTAGTGTGGGTTCACTTCCTTGGGATTGTAGTAATTTTGTTCAAGGGTATTCCCTTGTACTTCACAACCATATAATTTCATGATATTTTCCTCGTTTTAATGGTTTTTTAATCCCATAGTTGAATAATAAAAAAATTCAATTTTTGATCAAGAAAGATTTTTTTTAAATAGAAATTTTTCAAACGTTTATAAATTTAATATATCAAAATTAAATATGAAAAATATTCTAATGAACTAAATTGTATTAATTGATATAAAATTGACCTAATTTTACATCATACAAAATTTAAAATATTATTTAACTTTATAAATAATTAAAATGAAAAATATATTTTCAATTAAAATTCAGAATTTTTCATTATTTGTCAAAAAATTAAAATTTTCAAAAAAAATTCCCAAAACATCACCCTTTTATAATTTTAGTATTCTAATATAAAAAATTAAGTTTATATTTTCAAAAAATTTAAATTGGTAAAAATTATTAATAAATTATATTTGTAAAGTGTGATTAACCCGTCTTTTAGATAAATATTGTTTTTTAGAAAACATTTATTTTTTATTCAAATGGTTGTAATTTTATTTTTAATCAATATATATCCATTTTAATTAAGTTTAAATCATATTTTTTCATATTTTTTATTACTATTTATACCTGCCAATTTATCATCCATTTTATAATGGCATTGATTAAATAGTAATAATTTAATAGAGTACCACATTTCATTCAAACACCATGTTTCATGTATCATAGGATATAAAAGAGATTAAATTTATTTATAAATACATATACTTTAATGACTTGGGGTGTTATATTCCCATAAAATATCATTGTTTCAAATTTTTTAAACTATAAAACATATTTCTCTCTTTTTAAACCCTTGGTGTGTTACACGCCCTAATAAATTGCATCCCCACAATTTTAACATTATCTCAGTAAATAAATATGGAAATTTGAAAATATATTTCTATAAACACATATCATAAAAAGTGTTAATAAGAGGTACTCTAAATATTATAGAAAGGTGACTATATAGTTCATATGGAATAACATATAACATGGATTCCAAATATGATAACATAGGTGGGAAGGGATGCTCTCAAAAATGAATATAAGTGTAAATATTTAAAGAGAGTGATTGAGATCATTGATCAAAATAAATTTAATTACTAATGGAATATTAAGTGCCTCAAAACCATTAATTTATGTTGATCTAACAACCCTTAAGATCCATTGGACATGAATGTTTCAAAGTAACCTTTTTTCAAGATCCTTTTCCAAAAGTTGTGGAAAAGTTTTAATTTCTAATAATATAAGGAAATATCATTACATGACACATTTATATTTAATAATCCAAATTTCATCCATTTATTATTCTACAATCAATATCTAATTCATCCCATAATCTGAAAATTAATATCCAAAAAATAAATTTTTATGCCTAAAGTTGTAAAATTATACTTTAATGGATCATAAAATCTTTGAAAGAGTGAAAAGGTATTCCCTATGTCCTTAACTATTTACTAGACCAATATAATTATCACAAGTTATCCATTATAATAAATTAATATCTAAACCTCAAAAGTAACACCACTGGTTCATCGTTAATATTTATTTTTTCCAAACAATTAACTAAAAAAATATCATGTTAAACAGAAAATCCCATAGGCTAGTGGTAGGTGATAAACCATTATAATCATTTTTTCATGGTTTCAAGCCTTATGAGATTTCTAGAGGTGATGGTATGTTACCCATCATGTGAGTTTTAATTTTTAAAAAATAGGTTAATAAAATTCTAGTAATGTTCCCAAAAACAATACTGACATCCTTGAAATAAAATAAATCAATTAAAAAATACTATGGTTTTAAAGGTAATAGATCTTCTCAAAGTCTAATAATCTTATTTGAAAAATATTAAAACATTTTTAATGAAAATATTAACATTAATAATTATCAATAGCATTAAAATTATGTCTATAAACATTAAATAAATTATTCCTCAAATAACTTTTCCACTAAAAAATATAATTCATTTATCTAAAAAAATTAATAAATGTCACCCAATGTATTTATATTATATAAAACATCAATAGTGGGATTCCTAATTAATTTTTATTATTATTATCCTTCAAAATATATTTATCTTCCTAGAGTTGTTAGCACTTCACCAGATAGTCCAACATCAACTGTAAAAGTATAAAATGAATTTCCACCCTTTTTTCCTTGTGATCATTATGATTTACACCCTATGTAAGTAACTTATAACACGGATTAGTATAATTTTACAAATCATTAATGATATAAAATCTAACTATTTACTAGTAATCTATTATCTCATTCTTGGATTATTCAGGACTTTTTTGTTTGCATTCATGAACCTTCTGACCAAACATTCCACACTAGTAACACTTTACAAATCAGGATATTCATTGCCTAAAATATATCTTACCAAAGTTGTAGCATGTTTTGGGATTATATCCTTTCTTATTATATGGTTTATTCTCCATTTCCTATCACATTGAACATTACTTGCTCATTTCATCTCATGGCACAAAAGTGTGAGAAACTAAATATCAAAATTCTTAGAAAATTTTAAAATAACATCATAAATTTTAAATTATAATGTGGGAATCTCACTTTAAAATATTGGTTTCAATCCTAATTAAAATCTATTAATTTAAAAATCAATATCATATACAACTTATAGTACGTACCTTTCCAATGTTTTAATATTTTCTTCATATGAGGAAATCGAGTCTTTATCATTTTTTACTCAATTCCATGAATTGTTTCTATATACTAAGATGAAAAAATTGGATAATATTTCTCAAGGAAAATATTCTAAAATATATCATGTTCTATATCCTCAAGATCATCTTTCTTACTAGTATTCTTAACCAAATTCCTCCATCAATCAACTTCACCAAAAAATAATAAATGGAAACAATCGCCTGTTGATATTTGGAATATCCCACAACTTCAAATATATTTTCTAGAGAAATGATTCATCCTTCATCTACCACTGGTTAAAATAATCCATTAAATGGAGGGGGGGGGGGGTTTCCTCATAAAATGCTCTAATATAGGTATGTTCCATCATGGTAGTTGGGTTTCCCCTCTAGCAAGGATACCACCATAATTTATAGACTCTTTCAACTAAGCCATCACTAGAAAAAAATTGTTTTTTTTTTCAAATTCAAACTTTGTTAGGGTACTAATTTGGATGTATATTTTCCTCTTAGTTCCTTAAAACTATATATTTATAGTTTCCTTGGTGGAAAACTATTCTGAATATATAAATAGTTTAGATAAAGCAACATGGTAATCTTAAAATGCTATAATATTTTGACTAGACCTTAAAGTAAAATCATCAAAATAAATTCTATTTAAACGATCCTAAACTCAAATTTTGTCTAAAACATCCTTTAATACAAACAATATGGGCCTAGCCTTAAACATGACATAATCTTTAGGTTTAAGCCATTAATTTATCCTCTTATATTTGAGGATATTTCCATGTTTATAGTTTTATAGAATTATGTCATAACTCATATATAAATAAACCATAAATTAAAAAGTTTACAATTCCAATTAGCATCCATTTTTTGAATAATATAAAACTTTTAAAATAATGGATTATTTATTTAAAAAAAAGAATAAATAACCTTTGTATTTTCTTATTTCTTTCCCATACCCATCTATAAACCCTCTGAGAGATATTTTAAATTATTGAATGTGAAAAAAATATCATTAAGGGACATAAATATAAATAAACCCATTAATATAGTGAAAAACATTAATAATCATATAAAATTTACCTTTATCTTTAATTTTCTTTGAGTTTATTAAATACAACATCACCAAATGAAAAATAAGAACTTATTTTTTTTTAAATAAATCCCTTAAAACCCTTAATAAGAAATTAAATCCCTTAATAGTGACTTTGAGAATCATTTTTATAAAACCCTTTCAAATTCCATTGAATTAGAATAACTATATTTTTAACCTAACATATACTAATTACCCAATGCATTGGAGATCTATAATGGAGATAACACTTCTTATAATCTTTATTAGGCTCACCTATTATTCATGATCTATAATGGGGCACAACCCTCATTTTAAGATATATCAGGCTAACCCATGATCTATAATGGGGTTAAACACTCCTTATATGTTTTTTTAGATTACCCATTTCATATATTTATCATCTACCATATCATGGAAAATTCACTTTCATCATAAAACCCTTTCAAAAAATCATTTAAACCCATATAAAAAACACTTTCAGATTAAAATACCATTTTATTTTAAAAACCCATTTTCAGTAATAAAATAAAAAACAAAATATTAGTTTTCATTGAAGGAAACATTAAATAATGAAAAGGAATCTTCAAATAATGTAATTTCTAAGGAGGTTTAAAATCCATTGTCATGGTGTACTTAAGAATTGAAATTTATTTTTTTCATTGGTCAAAACATTCAATATAAAACATGAAAAAAAATATTTCTTTCAAAAAACATTAAAAATAATGTAAAATGATTCATATAATTTATATAAAAAATATTTTATATCCATAATTTTTTTTTCATAATATATTTTTAAAAACATAAACATTGAATAGAAAGAGTTGGAAGGAAATATTTGAAAGATGAATTATTAAGAAAAGTCACATATCACTTGGGAAACACTTGAATCCTAACCCTAATTAAAGAATCACAAATAAAAACATTAAATATCATGAGAATTGATAAATTCATGTTATATCATGTACACTGGTCTGTATATACACATAAAGAAATAATATTGGTTCATAACATCTAATAAAATGCCTAAATGAAAGGAAATTAGGATGAAGTCCATTACCATGAGTCTGAATTGTCTTATTTTCCTTTATCTTCCTGAATAATAAACATATATTAGTCATTTACTTTCTTGAGAATTTTTTTTAAGTTTATTATAACATTTTTTCACTAAATAAAATTTAATATACAATTACAAAATAAACTATGTTTATATCAGATCTATTGACCTTATTCGGCTTATGTGTCAAATATGAATTTGGTAGGTTGATTATGGTCAGAGTTCTCATTATTTAAATATATAATGAATAATAATCATGAAAGAATTATAATATTTATATATAAATTATACCTTTAATACCAATCATGAATGTTGTTTTTCAGAAATGATGTTTGTTATGTTTTTGGGTAACACCCCAAACTTCCACGATATTCTTCTCTTTGAATAATACAATAGATTATGTTGTGCACAACATCAAGTTCTAGCACATCACGAAAAATACAACTAGCCATTTAAAAAACATTATGAATAGTAATACCCACTTTTTGAAGTTTTATAAATTTTATTTTTCAAATAATACTTTGTTTTTGGATTTAGAATATCAAAATTAACGTATGGTGAGTTTTTGGTATTTTTCGGAGAACTTTCAATTTTTGATGAATAGTGAAAAACAATGCGTTATTTTTTAAAACTGACTTTTTAATTTAAATAATTATTTTTAATTTATATTTATTTTAATGACAAAATAGATACATAATACCTATATTTGTCCAATGTAATTCATTGGAGTCCTTTTATAACAAGTTTAGATATATAAAATTTTATTGAACTTTTTACCGTCTTTTACCCACCTTCTAGACACATCTGCAAATTTGAATAAAACATAATTTTTCCTCTTCTGTGAATTGAATTTCAAAAATCCGAGAGACACGGTTGACATTAGTAAGTAAAATGTGGTTCAATAAGATGAATATAATTTTTCGTGAATAGTAACTTTTGATTTTTATTTAAAATAATTAAAATTAAATAGGGTAATTAAAGTTAAAAATGATATTTTCAATACACTAACACATGTACTAATTATATTAGATAAGTGTATTTTGACCAAAAAAAACCTTAGGAATAAAATATGATCCTTTTGATCCACTTGGATTAGATTAAGACAATTATTATTATTTTATTTAAAGAAGAGTTACAAGTGTAAAATTAAAAATTTCATAACTAAAACATTTTTAATATAGGGTTATACATAAGATAAATTCGACCATAAAAATTAATTAAAAATATAAACAAATTTCCTACATAATGGTATTTTATTTATAATTTTTAAATATTAAATGATTAAATTTATTTTTGACACAATCATGATGTAGTAATTACCTTATTAATGAAAGATTAAAATAATTGAGTTTTTTAATATCCAAATAAATGTAAATTAAGACTTTTTATGCATTAAAATAATTTTCTAGGTTAATGTGACATTTTAAGGTTAATTGAGTGGATTTTTTTAAGTAATAATGTTGATATGTCTTTCACAAAAACCAAATACCAAATAGTGTCAAAATTGACATAAATGAGTTTTTAAAATAGATACTATATTATTAAATGATATTATAATCGTAAAAATCTAACATTTAGCCAAACGAATTAGATAAGGTTAGATATGTAAATAATTAACCAATTTGGGTTGTCATGGTAGTCTATATAATGTTTATTAACCATATAATATAAAAATACAAGGAGACATGGTAAATGTGAAACTATTTATCAAAGAGTTAAATATAAAATATAAAGTTAATATGGTGACCTAAACCAACCTAAAACCTATTAGTTGGGTGTTTATCGACACATCCCTACATTATACTCAAAATAAATCCTTTTGGATCCATTATAAACCGAAAATGAGTTTATTATATAATAATATTTCATACTTTTCCTATGGTTCCACTCACCTCTCTTAGGAAAGGGCACTTCCCCTTCTCTAAAAATTACACCTCTAAAAACATTTGGCTCATCCAACCCTTGCTCAAAGATCCTACGAACTACCCTAAATTCACCCCATTGTCATTTCTTTGATCAGGAATCCAACCTTAGGATCCCTTTTGATCAAATCAAAAGGAAGTACCCGAAGAAGATATAATAATTTCATTACCTCTTTAAAAGATATTTTCTTCTTCCACCTCCTCTATCATTGTTGTTTCCATAAAAAAGGAAATCTATAGTAACTTCTATATAATAATATTTTATTATAAATATCGTACAAAAATATTCATTATTTTATCCATCCTATGAATGGAAAAGTCACCATACGCGGGTACGTAAGGCTTACCGTCTCCACATCGTGGTGTAGTTTTTTATTCAACACTTCATTTCAGATGGGTATAATAATGATCTATAAATGATTTAAATAATAAATATAATATTTTAATGATTATGTATATAGGTTATAACATCCAATTATATATTATTTTACCTTCAATTGAATGATATTGTCGCTTGTGCATATGTACGGATTACCGTCTCCATGAATGTGATTAGATTCATTTCCCCATCATAACCATTGAAGAATAGTTTTCATTTCATGATTGAAAATAATTTTTATGTACTTAATATAATTATGGATATGAATAAATTACATCCTATCCATTATAAACATGACTTATGTTATAGAACATATAAAGGTAAACGAATCAGTTAACACCTGAAACAATGATACTATTGAAATATCATTGACAATGCAAAAATAGAAGATCATAAATGATATCATATTTATGTGTGTAGTTATATTCTAATTTAATTAAAATTATTTAACCATTATATAGGATGTTAAATTACCATCGACCAAGGAAAATTATAAGGTAAAGGTTAATTTTACAATCTCCTTATTATCCGATGTTGTTAATACGTAAGTATCTACTGGGACCTCATTATCATCCAAATACATGTTTCTTAAAAAAAATTCAAATTATTTTTACTATTTATTATACTATGGGTTAAATTAATTTATACCCTTGTTTTACTTTTTATAAAATGTTATGAAAGGAATATTTCTGTCATTTTCAAAACAAGGTACTTTATGTCCTTTTCGAAAAATTAAGGTAAGACTGTTTTTTTAACTTATATGACAGGTGAGACTATTTTCTATCATTATAACACCTTTAAAGCATCCATTACAAGCTTATAAGAATATTTTCAAAATAAATGATTTATTTTATAATTACATTACTTTTAAATAATTTCAAAATAGATAGAGATATTTGTCTCAAATAGTTTTGATTTCATCTATGTCAACATCCTTTGATGGATTTCACACTTTTCTGAAGATGATTTATTATGATACACTCTTCCATATTGTATAGAAATTTTTTGTGATATGTTTGACTTTGGATGTGTTATTTTTATACCATTCATGGTTTATGGTTGATGTATTAACATTTCATATGCTGGGTTTAATACGAATGTTTGTGTTATGTTTCAAAATTTTCATCTGATGAATACATTGAGGTTGGTTAGTGATGGGTGGAGCCTGCTATATATCCTCGATGAATCTATAGGTCTCATGAGACAAACTAGTTTCTTGGCACAATTCCTTGACAAATTCTTATTTTTAGTATTGGCACAAGGCCTTGACTATGTGGTTGTGATGTCTGGCATTATGCATTCCATCATTATGAAATTGGATATTGATATTACTTGTGATTATTCGACTAATAGAATATACATGTGAGGAAGTAAATGGAATTAATTTATTTATCTTTTCCATATTATGCAGAAGTTATGATTAAAATGCTTGTATTTTATTTTTATATATTGCGTTAAATTTTAATTCTTATTTATGAAAGTTTCTATTATATTTTTATCCTTACTGAGCATCTGAACTCACCCATTTATATGTTTTATTTTCCCCAGGATGAGAAGTAGTATATCCTAATTGACCTGAAGGGATAGTCTACGAGATATGACTGTGTGTAAAGGAGACACCATTTTGTTGTTTTTCATTTCATAATGTAATGTAAAACTCATGTATGTATCTAGTATTTCCAAGGCTACTAAACTAATCGGTCTTTCGAGACATGATCATTTGAGATCATGACAATGTTATGTAATAATGCACCAAATCTGGGTAACTAGTATCGAGGTGTTATAATTGGTATAAGAGTATGTTTAGTATAATCATTGGAAACTATATTTATAAAAGTATTTATTAGATCACATTACCCTAAGATAGACATTAAAGATTAGTATAGAAGAAATTCCTAGAATTTTGGTAATATAGGGATTTTGTGTATTTTACAAGAAATACATCTCTATCTAGATACGAGAAGGTAGAGACGGCTTTGGCACAATTGTACCCAGGAGGTAAAACTACGATTAGGAGTTTGGGGCTTGACCCGGGGTATCCTGGTACATGACAATGGGCCTTGATGCACTCTTGGTTACGACACTCCCGGGAGATATTCTTAAGATAATTCACCTTTTCATGACAAGCCATTATGAAAGATTTATGAGTATATACTTACTCCAAGAAAACAATATTATGGTTATGGATTATATCCATAAACTATTCAATTTATATTAAGTGTTTTACATGTTTGGAATTATGTATTGTGATTCATAAACTAATCTAGTGTATTCCATTGTTTAGAAATGTCGCCTAGTGGAAGGAATGGAAACTTTATCAACGCACATAATCCATATAGGGAATTCCCTAATACTCAAGATAATTATAGAGGAGCTAGTGATGCAACTGGTGCTGATCAACTTATAAATATACTGGGACAACTCACTCAGGTTATAAATAGTGACCTTACTCGTATGGATCACCCTGATCCATAACATGGAGGATCAATGTTAGACATCTTCATGAGGAAACAACCACTAACATTCAATTGGACTACAAATCCATTTGTAGCTGAGCAATAGATAAGTTCCTTAGAGAAAATATTTTATGCTTGGGGAGTAACAAAAAAGAAAATGTTGTCATGGTAGTTTATCGCCTCAGAAGAGAAGCTAATCAATAGTGGTCATTGATTCAAAATTCAAAGGAAGATGATAAAGTATCAAATATATAATGAAAGGAGTTTAAAGAAATTTTCTTAGAAAAATACTTTCCTTGTGACCATCGAGCGAATATGGAAAGGAAATTTCAGAGTCCTAAGAAAAAGGAGGATGAGAATGTTTCAAAGTATGAGCCTAACTTTACAAGGTTAAAAAGGCATGTTGCAGATTATATACATAAACCACGGTGTAAGATTGATCAATTATTTTATAGGTTAAAACCATTTCTCTATCGAGCATTAGTCTCCCAATCCTTGTCGTCATATGAAGATATAATCTCATGTGCTATCAAGGTAGAAAAAAATTCTCAAAGTCTTATGACTTTAAAGAAAAGTTGTAGAAGAATAGATCTACTGAACATTATATAAATGGAGATAAAGGGAAGAATGGAAATGATGAATTTCAATCCTGTAGTAAATGTTGGATGAAACACCCTGGTACTTGCCTGAATGGAATGGGAGTCTGTTACCAGTTTGGTGAAAAAGGCCACCAAGCTTGTGATTTCAAGGGAATGAAAGAGGATATCACTATTTAATGCTAAAATTGTAGAGAAATGAGACATTATGTAAATTAATGTCCTATGTTCTGAGGAAACATACCTCAGAAAAGGCCAATGGAGCAAGGCCAAGCATATGCAATCACTACAACTGAGTTTGAAGCTCTGAATGACGTGGTGGAAGGTAATTCAATGGTTTCCTCAAACATAGTCAATCCTTTATTATATTCTATATCATTGCATTGTTTAATATCTTCCTAGTTTTCTATGAAAATTATATATTTCCCATTTTTTTCAAAAGTGGAGTTTTTAGTCAAAACTCTTAAGGGAAGTATCATTGTAACAAAGTTTTGTGAATAATTTACCATTATAGAATATAAATGTGCATTATCTGCTGAACATATTTTCATACCCATGATTTAATTTGATATAATCCTTGGTATGGATTGGATTTCGGACAATGATGTGAATTTTTTTTAAGAAGTAGGAGGTTATAATTTTTTATGATGATTATAAAGAATGCCATATCTTTAGAGCAGAAACGTCACCATCTGATTCCTATCTAGATCCACCCCCATTAGCTCTACTAAATTCAATTATTAGGGAGGAAGAGAGTGAAATAACTATGGGTGAGGAAAATAAAGTTCAAATAGAGGATGTAACTATTGTGAAAGAATATGTTGATGTGTTTCTAGAGGATTTATCTAGACATCCTCCAGAATGAGAAATTAAGTTCTCTATTGATTTAATTCCTAGTTCAAGTCCCATATCGAAGACCCATTATAGAATGGACACTATGGAATTAGTGTAACTAAAGAGACAACTAGAGGAATTGATTAATAAAGGATTTATTCTCCCCAGTGTTTCTCTATGGGGAGCCCCTATTCTCTATGTTAAAAAAACGGATGGATCTATGAGGTTTTACATTGACTATAGGGAGATCAATGCAATAACAATAAAGAACAATTATCCCCTACAACACATTTATGATTTATTTGATCAACTTAATGGATCTCAATACTTTTCAAAGATTGACCTTCGATCTGGATATCATCAGTTGTGTAAAAAGAAGGAACACATTTTAAAGACAACATTTTGTAATAGGTATAGGCATTACGAGTTTACAGTAATGCCTTTTGGACTGACTAATACACCCTATATTTTCATGGATATAATGAAAAGAGTTTTCATGGAATATCTTTATGACTTTGTAGTGGTATTTATTGATGATATCTTGGTATACGCTAAAATATATGAAGATAATGAAAATAACTTGAACACAATTCTAAAGAATCTTAGAAGAAATGAATTATATGTGAAGTTTAGAAAGTATAAATTATGGCTTCAGGATATTTCTTTTCATGGCCATATTATCTCTAAGGATGGAATCTCTATTGATCCTTAGAATAGAAGAGCAATACAAGAATGGACAACAATGATGAGTATAACTGAGGTACGTAGTTTTATTGGTCTAGCATGTTATTATCAACATTTCATCCATATTTTTACCCGATTGGCTAACCCATTAACTTAGCTCACATGTAAAGGGGTTAAATTTGTTGGTAAAAAAATAGAGTTAAGAATGTTTTGAAAAAATTATGAAGATATTAGTCAATTCTCCTATATTGAATCTACCATCGGGGAATGATGAGTTTTCTATTTATAGTGATGCATCAAAGAAAGGACTTGGTTGTGTCCTTATGCAGAATGAGAGATTTATTGCTTATGCATCATAAAAGATAAAAATTCATGAAAAAAACTATCATACTCATGATCTTGAGTTAGAATCTGTAATATTTGTTTTGAAGACATATAGAAACTATCTCTATGGTGATAATTGTGAGATTTATACTGATCAAAAGAGTTTGAAGTATATTTTCTTACAAAAATAACTAAACATGAGGCAAAGCATATGGATCAAAATACTCAAGGATTATGATTGCATTGTACACTACCACCTGGGAAAGGCATATAAGGTGGCATATGCTTTGAGTAGAAATGATCATGGCGTTTAGAACAAGATGAGAGTTGAAAAGGATCCTATGCTCATGGATCTAGTAATGATAGATATGGGAATAATCATGGAAGGAGAAACATCGATAATTTTTCAAATTCTTTCCCAACCATATTCACTAGAAAGGATAAAAAGTTATTAAAATGATGATAAAGAGTTTTAAAAGAAAACTAAATCTGTGAATGATGGGATATTGATTTACTTTGTGTATGAAGATGGAATTTTGAAATTTGGGAAGAGACATTGTGCTCATGACATATCTAATCTAAAAAGGGAATTGTTGGATGATACTAATATCTCCAATTTCTGAATACACCCTAGTATTAGTAATATGTATAGATATTTGGAATAACATTTTTGGTGGGACACCATGAAGTAGGAGATTGCTGATTATCTGTCAAGATGTATGGTTTTTCCACAGGTTAAGGCTGGATGACAATATCCTGGAAGAGTCATGTAACCTCTTCCCATACCTGAGTGTAAATGCGATGATATTACTATGGACTTTTTCATGCGGCTACCAAAGACTCCTAGAAGGAAAGATGCAATATGGGTCATTGTTGACTGTCTTACCAAGTTAACACATTTTATTACTATAAGAGAAGATTTACCACTTGAATGTTTAGCAAGACTGTATATTAATAAAGTTGTAAGACTTCATAGTGTTCCCCTATTGATTGTTTCTGATCGTGTTACCCGTTTTACATGAATATTCTATAAAATTATTTAGAAATCTGTAGATACTGAACTTCTTTTGAGAACTGCCTACCACCCCCAAAATGATGGACAATCAGAACGAACTATTAAACCTTAGAATACATGTTGATATCTTGCTAACATGACATTCAAGGTATTTTGGAGCAGTATTTACCACTGGTAGAATTTTCCTATAAAAATTGCTTCCATTCATGTATTTAGATGTCACCATATGAAGTGTTATATAGAAAGAGATTCCGCACACTAACTTGTTTTGATTATGTTGGTAAAAGAAAACTCATAGTCCTAGAAATTTTTGAAGAAACAATAAAAAATGGGATGATTATCCATACCCATATCAAACTAGCTCAAAGTAGAAAAAATATCTATACCGATAAACAAAGGAAGGATTTGGAATTCTAGGTAGGAGATCATGTTTTCTTGAAGGTGTCTCTATGGAATGGAGTTATACGATTTGTTAAGAAGTGTAAATTAAGTCCAATGTACATCAGACCTTTAAAAATTCTAGAATGAATTGGGGTTGTAGCTTACCATTTTCCAATGCTTCCAAGTCTCTCCAATGTTCATGATGTGTTCCACGTATCACTATTGAGAAAATACATTCCACACCCAACTCATGTACTCACCTATAAAGAATTATAACTGGTACCTAATCTATCTTATTGTGAAGATCCTATCAGGATTCTTGATATCATAGAACAAGTGTTGATAAACTGGATGACTCATCTGGTAAAAGTTCCATGGGGAAACCATAAAATGTAAGAGGCAACATGGGAACCTTAAGAACTTATGATGAAGAACCAACCAAATATTTTTATACAGTAGTATTCTAGAAATTTTAAGGTAGAAATTATTTTAGGGTGGGAAGAATGTCACACCCACATCTTCCACAACATTCTTCTCTTTGAATAATATAATAGATTAGGATGTTGACAACTTCGAGTTCTACCACATCACTACAAATAAAACTAGCCTTTTAAAAAGAATTTATGAATTTTAATACCCAGTTTTTGAAATTTTATAAATTTTATATTTCAAATTGAACTTTATTTTTCAATTTGGATTATCAAAATAACCTTTGGGTGAATTTTTTGTATTTTTCTGAGAACATTTAATTTTTGATAAATACTGAAAACACTACATTATTGTTTAAAACCGAATTCTTATATGAATAATTATTTTTAATTTATATTTATTTTAATGACAAAATAGATACATAATACCTATATTAGTCCAATGTAATTAATTGGAGTCATTTTATAATAATTTTAGATATATAAAATTTTATTGAACATTTTACTGTCTTTTACCCACCTTGTAGACACATTTTGAAATTTGAAAAAAAAACATAATTTTATTGCTTCTATGAATTGAATGTAAAAAATATGAGAGAAGCAGTTGAAATGATTAAGTAAAATGTGGTTCAATAAGATGAAAATAATTTTTGGAGAATAGTAACTTTTGACTTTTGTTTACCACGATTAAAAGTAAATTGGGTAATTAAAGGTAAAAATTATATTATAATTCATGTACTAATTCTATTGGATAAGTGTATTTTGACCAAAATCAACCTTATGAATAAAATATGATCCTTTTGATCCACTTTTATTAGACTAGGAAATTTATTATTATTTTTTAAAGAATATTTAAAAGTGTAAATTTCAAAGATTCATAACTAAATCATTTTTAATATAGGTTTATAAATAAGATAAATTTGACTATAAATATTCATTAGAAGTCTAAAAATATTTCCTACATAATATTATTTTATTTATATGTTTTAAACATTAAATAATTAAATTTATTTATGACACAATGATGATGCTGTAATTACCTTATTAATGAAAGATAAAAATAATTGATATTATAAATATCTAAATATATGTAAATTGAGACTTTTTATGAATTAAAATGATTTTATAAGTTAATATGACATATTATAGTTGATTAAATAAATTGTTTTGCAGTAATAATGTTGTTATGACTTTCACAAAAATGGAATACCAAATAGTGTCAAAATTGACATAAATGAGTTTTAAAAGAAATACTATATTATTAAATGATATTATATTCCTAAAAATAGAAGGATTGGCCAAAAGATTTAGATAAGGTTAGATATATCAATAATTAACCACTTTTATTTCTATTGGAAGTTTATTGTATGTTTATTGACCATATAATATAAAAAACAAGGAGACATGGTAAATGTCAAACTATTTAACTAAGAGTTAAATCTAAAAAGATAAGGTTAATATGGTGACCTAAACCTATCTAAAATGTATTTTTTGATAGTTTGTAGACCAATCCCCACATTATACTTGGAATAAATTCTTTTGGATCCATTAGAAACCAAAAATTAGTTTTTTATAAAATAATATTTCAAGCTTTTACTAAGGTGCCCCACACCTCTCTTATAAAAGGGCACTTCCCCTTCTCTCAAAATCACACCTCCAAAGCAATTTGGCTCTTCCAAACCCTTCTAAAATATCCTCTAACCTACCCTAAAATCATCCTAAATCATTCCTTTTATCATAAATCCATCCTACGGTGCCCTTTTTATCAAACCAAAAGGATACATCCGAAGAAGAGGTAATAATTTCATCACCTCTTTCAAAGTTATTTTCTTCTTCCTCCTCCTCTTTCTTGGTTGTTTCCAAAAAAAGTAATAGATACAGTACCTAGTACATATTTAGATGTTATTATATATTTTTTACATAAATATTCATTATTATATCCATCCTATGAATGAAAAAGTCAACATATGTTCGTACGTACGACTTTCTGTCTCCACGTCGTGGTGTAGTTTGTTATACAACACTTCATTTTGGATGGGTATAATAATGACGTATAAATGATGTAAATATTAAATATGACATGTTAATTATTATGTATATATGATATAAAATAAAACTATATATGATTTCACCTTCAGTTGAATGATATTATCGCTCGTGCATACGTACAGATTACCGTCTCCACGAACGTGATGAGATTCATTCCCCTATCGTAACCATTCAAGAATAATTTTCATTTTATGATTAAAAATAATTTTTAAGAACTTAATATCATTCTGGATATGAATAAAATATATCTTTTGCATTCCTAATATTACTTATGTAACATAACATATAAAGGTAAATGAATCCGTTAATACCCAAAACAATGATACTGTTGAAATATCATTAACAAAGAAATATTATAAGATCATATATGATATCATATTTATGTATGTAGTTATTTTATAATTTAATAACAATTATCTAACCCTTATAAAGGATTTTAGATTACCATCGACCAAGGAAAAGTACAAGGTAAGGGTTAATTTTAAAATCTCTTTATTATCTGAGGTTGTTAGTACGTAAGTATCTACTAGGACCTCTTTATCATCCACATCCCTATTTCTTAAAAATGTTATTCAAAGAATTTTTTTCACTATTTATTATACAATGTGTTAAATTCATTTATACCCCTGATTGAATTTTTATAAAATGGTTTTAAAGGACCCTTTTTATTATTTTCAAAACAAGGTTCTTTATGAGCTTTTCGATAAATTAAGGTAAGAATGTTTTTTTAACTTATACAGTGGGTGCAGTTATTTTCATCCATTATAAAACCTTCAATGATTCCCTTACAAGATTATAAGAATATTTTCAAAATAAATTCTTTCTTTTTAAATTACATTACTTTTATATAATTTGAAAATAAATAGAGATATTTCCCTCAAATAGTTTTGACTTCATCTATGTCAACATCCCTTGATGGATTTTACACTTGTATGAAGTTGATTTATTATGTTACAATCTTCCATATTGTATTGAATGTTTTTGTGATAAGTTTTACTGTGGATGTTTTATTTTTATACCATTCATGTTTTATGGTTAATTTATTAACATTTCATATTCTAGTTTTAATACAAATTTTTATGTTATGTTTCAACCTTTTCATATGATGAATTTATTGGACTTAGTAAGTGATCGGTAGAGCCCACTATACATCCTCGATGTATCAGTATGTATAATGAGACGAACTAGTTTCTTAGAACAATGACTTGACAAAATCATATTTTTAGTCTTACCATGAGGCCCTGACTGTGTGGTTATGATGTCCGGCATTAGGCATTACATCATTATGAAATTTTCTATTGATATTACATGTGATTATTATACTTGTAGAATATTCATGTGAAGAAGTAAATGGAATTATTTGATTTATCTTTTCCATATTATGCTGATGTTTATGTTTAAAATTCTTGTGTTTTAGTTTTATACATTTCCTTATATGTTTATTCTTATTTATGAATGTTCCTATTGTATTTTTATCCTTACTAAGAATCTATTCTCACCCCTTTCTAGGTTTTATTTTCCCAGGGATGTGAAGAATTATATTATGATTGACCTATATGGATATTCTATAGGATATGTGTGTGTCTAAAGGAGAAACAATGTTTTTGTTTTTCATTTCATAATGTAATTTAAAACTCATATATGTATCTAGTATTTCCAAGGCTGCTAAACTAATCGATCTTTTGAGACTTGATATATTGTGATCATTATAATGTTATGTAATATTACACCCACATTGGGTTACTATGGTCATGGAATTACATCATGGACATGGTCGGACATACATGCGCATGAGTAACATTTAGATTTGTCAAAAATATTTGTGGAAATGAGGTAATTAATATTTTATCTCTTAATAATGAAAAAATATAATATATACCATATAAGTTATTTAATCATACTAATATATATCATCCATGTGGTTTAGTGGTAAAGAGAGTGTCACATCTCTTTGGGAAGGTGGTAGTCCACATGTACACGAATGAAGTGGTCACTTTTTTTAGTGAGTTAAATGTTAAGAAAAAAATGATATATTTACTTTTAATAATGTTAAATATATCATTAATATAATAATTATGTAATTTATATCTCATATAATCTTTATTGTTTCCCTCATTACCTTCCATGAAATGTGTTAGTTAGAATGACTCATATCACTTCGTGAGTTGGTAGTCCCCCATACAAACGAATGATGTTATTTTATCCCCTACATAAAGGAATGTAAAATAATATATTTTATATAATGAATCTAGAGGTCAAATTATGTTATAAATATCATATATATACTTTATATCTATCATCATGTCCAATCATGAGAGATAGTAATGGAAAAACAAATGAAATCAGTTCACAAGGCAGTAGTTTTCCATACTCATGAATGATGATTTCATAATCCATATATTGGAAGTGCATATGTTTGATGTTCAGGAAATAATTATAAAAAAACTACTAATATTTATAATATAATTATGTTATTATCTATTCATTGTTTAATTATAATTTAAGAGTGTTTAGAATGAAAGTAAATAAAAATGATCATTGAAGAACAATACCTCTTCTTCGAGTATCCTCCATAGGTTTGCAAAAAACGATTTCTTATGTGGGTTTCATGACCTATATAATGCTTATAGGATGAAGTGAGGGATGTTGGGAAGTTATTTGGGTAGGTCTTGGAAAAATTAAATGTGTGTAGTGGTGTGAAGAAGAAGGGATAGGTGGTGTCTTTTTATAAGTGAGGTGAGTGGAACACTTGTGATGTTTTGAAAAGATTCAATCATACACATGTATTTATCATTCCAAAAGCCTCCATAATGGGAAATTATCAATTATATAATATATAAGGTTGAAATATGTACAAAAAATAGGTTTTGGACAAGTTTTTTGATCGTCTTTAACCATTATCTTCAAAATTAAATTCATATGATTAGAAAATTTTAATTGAAAAATAATCCTGCAAATGAGACGAGGTAGTGTGATCTTAAAGAGAAAATGTTCAAAATGTTTGCTATATTTTATATAAAAAATAAATATGAAAAAACATACAATAAAAAAATTGGATTTATTTATATAAAATGAACTAATTTTACTTTAAAAAATTTAAAATATAATATAAAATTATAAATAATTTAATGAAAATTCATTTTTTTAAATAAATTTTTTTATGTCTCACTATTCAACAATAAAATGAAAAATTTCAGAAAATATCACAAAAACAACACCTAAATTTATTTTTGGTATTATGATTTGAAAAATGAAGTTATTTTTATCAAAAATATTCTAAAATTGGTAGAAAAATGATTTTAAATTATGTGTTCAAAACATGATTAAACCATCTTTTAGAAAAACACAGTTTTTTAAAACATGTCATTTTTTGGTGGTTCTAATTTTATCTATAAAAAAAATCATATTATTTATGTTTAAATAATTTAATTTTTATTATTTAGTTATTACTATTTATACTCACCAATTTAACAACTATGATAATATGGAAATGTTTAAATTATGATATTTTAACTTAGTATCACATTTCAATCAATCATGATGTTGCATGCATTGAAATCTATCGAATAGATTAAATGGATTAAAAAATAAATATATTATAATATATTTGGGTGTTATATAATCATCAAATCTTATTGTTTCATTTCATTTATTCTATCATACAAAATCTTCTTATTTTAAAATCATGGGGTGTTACATCCTCCACCCCCTTAAGAAATTGCATCCTCGTAATTTGAACATTATATTTGTAATCAACTGATAGACATTTAAAAATAATTTTTTATAAATCAAAACTATAAAAAGGTCTAATAAACCATAATATTAATAACATGGAAATTTAATTATAGCTGGTATATGTAATAACACATAGTTTGGTTTCTAAATAGAATGAAAATGGTTAAACTTTAAGAGTTGGATTTGGAAGAAAAAGTATAAATAATTATAGAGAGTGATTGAGGTAATTGATAACAAGAAATTGAATGATACAAGAAGTGTTAAAGGCCCAAAACCATAAATACGTATTGATCTAAAAGACCATTTGATTCATTTAATATGATTGTAATAGGATAATGTTTTTTCAACATACTTTTTCCTAAAGTTAAGGAATTCATTTAATTTTCAAAAATATATGGAAATATAATAAATTGATATGTTTCTATTTCATAATCACAATTTAATCATTTTATTTTTCTTTGATCAATTTCCAATTTATCCCTTAATCCAAGAAATTAATATCTTAATATGATTTTTTAATAAAGCACTAAAATTAACATTTAACAGATCATAAAATCCATAAAATGATAAAAGCCTCTCCATATGCCTGTAAATATTTTCCAAAAACAATATTTTTATAACAAGTTATCCAATATAATAAATTAATCTCAAAACCACATAACTAACACCATGAGCTCATCATTTATATTTATTTGTCAAAATTATTTAACAAGAACAATTTCATATTAACTTGGACATCGTATATGCTAGTGGTATATGGTAAAACCTTATCATCCTTAGATCATGGTTTCAAGCCTTTCGGCCTTTCCATACATGATGGGTTGTCACCTAGCATATGAGTTATCTTCTTTATAAACTAAGATTATGTAATTCCTATTAAGTTACCCAAAAATTGTAGACATTCTTGAAATAAAAATAACATTAAATAACCTTTTTTATATGGTTTTAAATACAATTTTTTTGACAAAGTATAATAATCTTATTTTACTATTATTAAAATTTCAATAATGATCATATTATCCCTAATGGTTATCAATACCTTTAAAATTTTTCCATATAATTTAAATGAATTCTTCCTCAAATAACATTTTCACTATAACTTATAATAGACATATCTATAAAAACTAAATAAATATCTCCAAACATATTTTCATTAATTATGAAGTAAAATGAGGGTGCATAATAAATTGAGATTGTGGTTAACCTTATAAAAATACTAAGATCGTTGGAGCTATCACCACTTTAATAGGTATACCATCATTAATAGTATAAGTAGAAAATGATATTTACACCACTTTTTTATTCTGATAATCATAATTTCCACCCTGAGTAAGTAATAACAGACACACATTATCATCATGTCCCAACTATATATGGGTAATCTATCTCCCTATTGATTGTCTATTTGTTTTTTCATTATTGGATTGTATATGACTCTTTTTTATAGTAATAAACCTTATAACCAAACATACCATGCTGGTAATATATTCCAAATCCTGACATTTATTTGTTGAAATGTATCCTACCACACTTGTAGAAATTATAGGGTTTACCTAAAGGATTGTTTGTTGGTTTAATCTCCATTTCATGAAATTTCAACTGTTTATTAGTTATTTCATCTCATTTAACATATGTTTCAGAAAACTCAATATAAAATTTCTCAGGACAAAGACCAAATTTATCTTAATGTTTAAATTCTCTTGAAGCTAAAACACTGTACAATATTTTTTTTAATCCCAAGTAAAATCTATTAATTTTAATATAAATGTCTTGAAAAAAATATTATACATACCTAGCCAATCTTGTAAAATAATTTTTATACGAGGACATCAAATCTCAATCCTTTTTCCTCAATTTTGTGAATTTTTTATTTATACTATGAAGATAAACCTTAGGGAAATATTTATCAGTAAAATTATTCTTAAATGATTCCTATTTTATAGAATGAAGATCATCTTTGTCCCTAATATTTTTAACCAAATACCCACATCGATCATCTTCACCATAAAAATGATAAATTGAATGAGTTTAATTTGGAAATTAAGAATGTATCATGACATTGAATATATTTTCCATTGCATAGATACATCATTTGGATATGACTAGGTCTGATGTTATAATGAATTGTATGGGTTGTTTCCTCATGAAATAATCTTTTGTAGAATTGTTCCTTCGTGGTAGATAGGGTCCCTCTTTTGGGTGGATACCATCTCCATTTATATCATGTTTCAATGGAGTCATCACTACCACAAATTGTTCTCTTACGATTCCAACCATCTTGAGATATATATTAGGAAGGAAATTTTCCTCTTAGTTCCTTCTAACTACTTATTTCTTATTTCCCTGACAGAAATCCATTCTGGATAGAAATATTTTAGATGAATAATCAAGGAAATATTAATTTTATATATCATTTCAACATAATCATAAATTAAAAAATTCCAAGGGAATTATATTAACGCACTCTTAACCTATATTGTTGTATAAAACATCCATTGACACCAACTAAAAGGTCCCGATATTAAATATTAAATTATCTTAAGTTTTATGTCATGAATTTATTCTCATGCATTTAGGTATCATTTCATGTTTAGAGTTTTAGAGAATTTTTTCATAAAGCATACATAAAAAACCATAAAATAAAAACTGGACACGTTATATTAGTATCTATTTTTTCTTAATATAAAACTTTTAAGATAATCCATGATTCCTTTTCAAGGATAATATCCACAACATTTATCATTGGCTTCTTCCATTCCCAAATCCTTCCTTAAAACATTTGAAAACAAATTTAAAATGAGAGATGAGATAAAAATCTCAGTAAGGGATATAGAAATAAAGAAAACCATTAGTATAGTGAAAAACATGAAAACTCTTATAAAATTTAAATTTATCTTGAACATTATTTGAGAATTTGAAATAAAACATTTCTAAAAGAAAAATACACACATGTTTTTGACAATGAAAGAATTTAAAACCCATAACATGAAATTAAATCCCATATTGGTGACTTAGAGAATCATATTCATAAAACCATTTTAATTGGAATAACCATATTTTTTATTTCCAATATAATCATTAACCAATGCATTTTATAGCTATAATAGGGATCAAACTTAGTAAAAGCTATATTGGGATCACTATTTTTTCATGTTCTATAATTTAAATCAACCCTTTCAATATACTATATCAGGATCACTCAAGAGCTATAATGGGGCTCAACCATTATTATAAGTTGTATTGGGATAACTCATTTAATATAATGCTCAAATACCATATCATTGATAAATCCCTTTCGTAATTAAACTATTTGAGATCTCAACTATACCCATTTGAAAAACATATTCAGATAAAAATGCATTTTTTCTTTTAAAAACACAATTTCAATACTTAAATACCGAAAAATAGAAAGATGGGTTTTCATTGAGTAAAACATGAACAAATTAATTGGAAGTCAAAAATCATATAATCTCCGTAGTGGTAAAAAACTAGTTTTCCCATGTATGTTAAGAATAAAACATTCTATTTATTGTATTACAAAACATTCTGTATAAAACAAATAAAAAGATTCACTCTGAAAACCATTGAAAATAAATGTAAAATGGAAATAAAATTTACTTTATAAATATTTTATAATGATATAAATATTTTTATAAAATCATTTTGAAGAAATGGACATTATTGTGATATATTTTTATTAAAAACATCAAATATATGATTTTTGAATGGAAAGTATCTTATAACTTAGGGAACACATTAACCAAAAATAAAATTAAACAATAACATTTAAAAAATTACTACCATTCTAATAGAGAAATGAATTTATATATATATATATATATCATGTAAAATGTTTTTTATATACACCTTATAAAATAATATACGTGCATAACATCAAATGAAATAAGTTGATGGAATTATTTTTTAGATGAAGTCCCTTACCTTGAGGATAACTTGTCATGTGAGTCTTTATCTTCCTAAATAATAAACATATGTTAATTAATTGAATACATTCTAAAATTTTATTATTTATTTAGAATTTAGTTTCACTTATTACAATGTTATAAAAATTACTTAATCAATTAATTTTACATCATATATTTTGAGCATATTCGGCTTATGTGTCAAAAATGACTTTGGTAGGTTGACTATGGTCAAAGAGGTAATTATTAAAGAATATCCAGAATAATAATCATGAAATAATTAAAATATTTATATATAAATTATAATTTTCATTACTATCATGAATATAGGATTTGAGTAATCAAATATGTTATGGTCATGCATATGGTAGGTCGTACGTACGCATGAGTAAAGATTTTATTTTGAAACAATATTTATGTAAAGGAGGTAAGTAATATATTTCATTTATATAATTATTATAATATCATATATCCCATATTATTTCATCAAATATACCTATATATACATTCCATGTTGTGTGGTGATAAAACAGATTCACATAACTTCGTGAAGGAAGTAGTACATGCATACACGAACGACATTATCACGTTTTTAGTGAGTTTAAAGGTAAAAAATAAAATTATATATTTACCTTACAGAATGAAAAATATGTCAATAATATAATTATTTTTTCATTTATATCACATATATTATTATCTTTATGATTATTACCATCCATGTAAATTGTGATTGGAAACGAATCACATCACTTCACGAGGTCGTAGTATGTTGTACACACGAACAACGTTATCATATCCCCTATGGAATGGAAAGTAAATAAGGTGTTTATGAAATAAGGAATATATAGGTATAATTATGTAATAAATATCATATATATATATATATATATATATGTATATATAATTTTATCCATCATCATATTCAAATTTGAGAGGTGGTAATCAAAAAACGAATGACATCGGTTTATGAAGTAGTTGTCCACCGTACACATGAATGATGATTTCATAACTCATTTAATGGAAATAGATATGGTTATGTATCATCAAATTTTTACAATAAAATTATAATATATATAATATATTTATAATATTATATAATCATGGTTTAATTATAATTTAAGGATGTGGAGAAAAAATAAAATAAAAATGATAATTGAAGAATATTACCCCATCATCGGGTATCCTCCTTAGGTTTACACCAAAAGCCTACTTAGGTTTTCATTCTGCACAAAATTATTCTTATTGTATAATTTAATTTAATTTTGGATGTGATTTGGGAAGGTATCAAATTAACCATAATGGTTTTATTGTGTGAAAAAGAGTGAATAGTTGTCAGCCTTTTATAAGTGAGGTGAGTGGAACACTTGTATTTTTTTTTGAAAAGATTCATTCATACCCATGTTTTTATCTTTACAGAAGTCTCCAAAATGAGAATTTATCTATCCTATAATATATATGGCCTATATTTTTTAAACCAATTCTTGTTTTTAAAGTTATTAGGCCGTTTTTACCCATCTAGTTTAACCCCTCTGTAAATCAATTTTTTATATTAACCATGGTAGTTAATATTTACTGTTTTCACTGTTTATTTTGGTCAAAAATTAATCTGTACTTAATAGAAATTATATATTATTATGATTAAAAATATATAATACTTTTATCAAAATTAAATCCACCTATGTGTCAAATTTTAATATATAATTAATCTCATATATGTGAAGAGAAAGCGGGGTTTTAAAGACAAAATGTTCATAAGTTTACAATGTTTTTATATGAAAATTCAATATCATAAATATTTAAATACCCTATATCGGAATAATTAATTTAAAATTAAACAAATTTGAAATTAAAACAAATTTAAAATATAATTTCACTTTATAAATAATTTAATTAAAAAGGTACTTTTCAATTAAAATTTAGAATATTTCATTATTTATCAAAAAATGTAAATTTTCCAAAAAAATCCACAAACATCACCCTAAGATAATTTTGGTAATAATTGTTTTTAAAAATAGACTTTTAGTTTTTCAAAAAAAAATCTAAAGCTGTTAAAAATTCATTTTAAATTATGTGCAAAAATCACGATTAAACCATATTTCCAAAAAATACATCTCTAGAAAACCAATATTTTTCATTCAAATGGTTCTAATTTAACCAATAATAAATAGGCATATATTTTATTTATGTGTAAACCATATAATTTTAGTTATTTATTTTTTACTATTAATAACCTTAAAAATTAACATCTATTTTATAATTGGAAGATTTTAATAATAATATTTTAATTGAGTATCACATTTTGTTCCAACTCTGTGTTGCATTCACTTCATCATATCAATGAGATTAAATTTATTTAAAAAAATGTATATCATAATGTATTTGGGTAATATTTTATCATCTATTATAATTATTCAATTTCAATTAATCTATTAAACATAATTTTATTCTTATAGTATTTTGGGCTGTTAAACTCTATACAATAAATGGTTATATTAAAATTTACCACCTTAAATAATAATATTATGGATCCTTTGTTAATTTGAAACCATTTTTTGGATAATAAATGGAACTATAAAACATTATAACTGAATTTAATAATAAAATATGTATATATATAAATTTACTTAGATTAGGAAGCTATTTTATAACACATTTTACTATGATCAATAACCTTACGAAGTTTCATAAAAATCGACTGAACCACCTAAACTAACCACCATAAGCAAAATGTATTTACTAAATAAATAAAATATAAAAATAAATATACCTTATAAAATTACATATATATGTGTAATGATATTAATTATGTTTATAATAAAAAATTATATAATTTAGGATGATAGGTTCTGAGGAATAACAAATTAGAAACTAAAGTGAGGGTTATTTGCCCCTATTTTTAATTACATGAGACATGATTGAAATTGTGAACCGTCAATTATTTTATATGGTTTATTAACTACCTTACTTCCATTAATTATATTTAAAAAAAATTCATTTTATGATAATATAATTTACATTTTATTCTAACCCCCTTATTCTTACATTACCATTATTGTTCAGGTTTTAAAAACCAAACTCTCATTCTTTGAGTTATGATTGTTCTTTATGAACATATTTCATATAAGTTGGGAATATGTTTTAATTATAAAAAACTATTTCTAAATGTTCCCTACACATGAATTATGATATCTATTAGGGATTGGCTGACTCACATTTTCATTCTTGGAGTTAAAATGTTATTTCATTAGCTTAAATCTTATATGATTGATAAATTATTCTATTTTATATTTTGTAAGATATTTTCCATTAAATATAAGTAAGAAAAATTGTTTCAAATAAATTATTATTTCTCAATAATTTTTTTTTATCAAAATAGTGAAACATTTTTAAGGATAAATTCTCATTTACTTTAAAGACAAATTTTCTTCCATTTTCATGTTCGTTATTCCAAAAAATATTTTCCCTTATTTTTTTGATGTAAAACAAATTACATTTTAAATCATTTTAACTTCCTATTTTCCATTACCACTATTCAATGGTAAGATATACTACCTTTTTTATGATGTGGAATTTCATCAATGGTATTTTAAAATATTACAAAATCCATTCATTCAAAATCTAATACTTTGTTTTACAATCCAAATTCATTTTTGATGCTCTTTATATCTTTTCAAGGATCTATTATTGAATTTAATTTTTGAAAATTAAATTCTTTACAAATGATATTTAAATTATAAAAATTAAATTATTTACAAATGAAATTTCATTTTTCACTTATCCTAATTTAAATTTACATTTTAAAATGAACATAACAGTATATTTTACACAAAAGATAGAAGTGTTTTTTAAAAAATATTTTATTTTTTATACCATTTTCTTCAATATCTATAATGGAATTATTTCTATAAAAGTTATTTTCAATTACCCATCATCTAAATGTTATAGTTAAATAATACTTTGGGTGATTGAATTTTTGGTGTCAACTATTTACATTCATGTTTTCAACCTTAGTTATCACTTCTAGAAATGTTTTTGTAACCCACATTTTTATTTCTAATGGTTATTTGTGATGTATTGAAGGACTGTTTTCATGTTGGAAAACAATATGAATAATATGTGGTGTCCAATATATTCCTTAAATTCATTTTCTAAGCTTATATATCTCATAATATACCTATAGAGCACAAGTTAGTGAAACCTAAGACACATATTGATCGTATGTTTTGGAAACCTATGCCACTTATGGGTTATAGTTTTTTGAACACTAAACCAATTATAGACTATAGATTTTGGAAACCTAAGATGCATATATACCTATTGATTTTTTAAATCAAACTAACTTTTGGATTGTAGGTTTGTGAAACCTAATTTCCTTTTAGATTACAGTTTTGTGAAAAATATTTCACTTATAAACTGTAGGTTTCTAAAACATAAGTTACTTATAGAACATTGGGTTTTGAAACCCTAATCACTAATTTTTTATAGGTTTTTGAATCTTGAATAACCCTGTAATTAATTTATTTTATTATTATTTCTCTTTATATTATTATTATTCAACATTTCCTTTACATTCCTTGCATTTCTAATTATGATTATATTGCATGGATCGTATTTGTTTTCTAATGTTTACACACTCTTATTCCATGGTATATTTTTTCTCAAATGAAATTTTTTGACATTATTAAATTTATTATAGATAACTCATATTATTTTATATTATTTTAAATATGATATCTCTCCACTTATTATGCTTTCTCTTAAACTTATTATATTACCCTTAATGAATTGTTAAAACTTTATTCCTCATTAATTATTTGAGATCACCATTTTACTAGTTTATCTTTACTCGTATTATAATGGTGACTATAATATAAGAGATTCCTTGTAGAGACCCAAGATAGATGTACAAGGACATTACATTACTTTTTCATAAACCTTAATACATAACAAAAACAAACACCCAAGGACCGTAATAGTTTAGTGTCTTTTGAAACTTGAAACAAGATCTCCTAATAGTGTAGAAAGATCTTCAATTTCTCCCATAAATAACTTCCCCATTTTTTTTTCTTACCTAAAACCTTTCTTTATATCCTGGGGAAAATAAAACATAAAAAGGGTGAGCTCAAATGCCCAATAAGGGTAAACATATGGATCATAAAACAATCCATAAACATTTGTATGCAAAAACATGAACATGAAATATAATCATTAAAATCTTGAGCAATGACATAAATCTTGGAAGTATGTAAGGCATATATGTAGAGACCCGAAGCTTGACATACATGGAAATTAAATTACTTTTGCGGAATACATAATACATAACAAAAACAGACACACAAGGACCGTAATAGTTTAGTGTCTTTGGAAACATGGAATGTAATCTTCTAATTGTGGTGAAATATCTTCAACATCTCCCATAAAGATCTTCCACTTTTTGTTTCCTTACCTAAAACATTTCTTTTGATCCTAGGGGAAAATAAAACATAAAAAGGGTGAGCTCAAATGCTCAGTAATGGTAAGCATAGATAAAATAAAACATACCATATACATTTGAACTTAATAACATGAACATAATGTTTAAACATCAAAATATTGAGCAACGACATAAAACATGGAAGTAGATAAGGCATAGATCATAATGGAACATAAACCATGATAAAATAGCATGGGAATAAAACATGTAATTGTGGAATCCATTAAGAACATGTAATGATTTCCATATTAGCCAAGGCATTGTTGCCAAGACCATATTAGTGGACAAATTCCCATTCTAAATCGAGTTCACTCCTCGTTTCAGTCCTGTAACACTGAACCGGATTAACTTACAGTTCCAGCCATGTCTATCTCATGAGATATAAAATCTTTACCCAATGCATTGGAGGGAGATATAGGTCCACCCCTCTCATATTTGAATCATTCTTTCGTGTGCCACAAAATAAACATACATCATTCATAAAAACCCAATAAATAAAATGGGTTTCATAAACATCATCCCATCATCACAGAATCCATATAAAAGAAATGGATATCATTTTATAATAAGAAAAGTGAAACCATTTAAATCATAGAGACATTATACTTGAAACATACACATATGAAATAATGTTATCTTAGATGAAAAATGTTTTTTTTGATAAAACAGTTGAAATGAATTCTTGAGGAAAATATCATTTCTTCTTCAAAATAATTTTCTTTTCACAAAATACCATGAAATTTTAAAAGAATAGGATTTTGTTTAAAATAGTCATGAAATATTTTGGAGTACGCTTCATGAAAATAAGGCTTTATAAAACCGTAAAAATCTTTTCATGTTGTATACGTTAAAAATAATATTCTTCTCGTACTTTTGTCGGAAAAGTCAAAAAGTACCTTGTAGGGTAAATAAAAGAAATATTCCTTGCATACCAAGGGGTAAAAGTAAAAATGGGTAAAAAGGAAATTAAACATACATGAATACACATTTATAAAACATGTACATGTATGATAGCAATAACCATAGTAAATACTAACAAATAAGTAATCTCGGAGAATATGAGATTTACAAAATTATCCCTTAACTTAGGTCTGATATACTTCGTACATATCCGAACCTCCTGTATAATGATTTAAATAATGTCATTTACTTATTACAGAATCATATTCATTGTTATGATATCATATATGGTTCACTTATGACTTTATATTACCCGTTATTTTGTAATTTCCATGTTAAAGAGAATTTTGGGTAAAATCATTTCATTTTTCGTTCGTGATTTGACTTGTAATTATCCATATGATTACTTAGAACATGATTAATTTACTCCAGAATAAAAGAAATTATTTATATATAATATATATTCATAATATACATATATATTATAGATCGATAAATGGAAGGAAATACAGCGTTCATGGAGATGTTAGGTCGTACGTACGCATGAACGTTGTTTTCGTTTCCTCATTGAATTGAATGGAATTAATTGGATGACATACATATATATATAAATAAATCTAGTATCATTATTATTTCATATATTTCATGATTAATTATTATATATGCTTTATAATCATTCATGAATGTTTAATCGTTGAGAATGAATCTCATCGCTTCGTGGAGAAGGTATTTCGTACGTACGCAAGAGCGATGATATCATTCCCATGATCATGGAATTTTATTGGAGTGTATGTATACTATTAAATAATCAATATCACTTTACAATAATCATATATAGTTATTATTTACAACATTATACCCAACTAAGTAAGGTGGTGGTGGAAAATAGATTACACCACGGCGTGGAGACGGTATTCCGTACGTACACACGCGTAGTGATTTCATTTTCCGTAGGATGGATAGATGGAGAAATAGGGTTGTTTCATACTTAAAATAACATATAATTATATGAGTATTACTGATGTAATTACTTCATAATGAAACAAACTAAGAAGAAGAAGTGGAAGAAGAAATAAAGTTGAAAGAATCGGTAACAGACATCACCTCTTCTTTGAAGCGCCTCTTTGAGACCTCCTCTTAGGGCACTAAAATTTGTCTTTCAAGAATATCAGGAGCTCTAGTATGTTTCTAGGGAAGTGGAGAAGAGAATTTGGCAGGGGTTTCCGAGATTGAAGGCTAAATGTGGTGTGAGGAAGAGAGGGACGAGGTGCCCTTTTATAAGGGAAGAGAGGGGCACCTTTGGAATTCTTAAAAATATTAATTTATAATAAATCAAACCGCACTTAAAAACCTACAAAAATGACTTATATGAAAATATTATATGATATAGGGTTGTAATCGCATCAACAAATCAAATTTAGACTTGTTTGGAGCTTATTTTAAACCTTATTATTTTGATTTATCCTTATTTAATCTATTTATGTTTATTTGTGGTAATAAAATTCTAAATTTTAAATGATTATAAATAATCACTTATGTGTTGTTAATTTTATATAATGGGATACTTTATGAAATTTTAGACTATATAAATTTCAAATTATAATTTTTAAATATTTTTGTGATTTTTAAACAATTTAATAATATGTTATTTTTATAAAATAACAATAGTGTCAATTTTGACACTATTCATTTATTGGAATTTAAATAAAATCTAAACAGAGGATATATTCAAACTAAAATATTTAATAGATTCATAAAAGGTCATATGTATATATAAAATTAGTTTTGCACATTAAATAGTTTATATAGTATTTATTTTATTATTTTTAAAATCATTTATTTGGTTTATCTCTTAATAAAATAAATACTACAACATTATTGTATAATTATTTAATATACTTATTTGTTGCATAAAAATTAAAAATAAAATCCTATGAGGAATATAAATATATTACCTTTCACAATAATACTTTTACTCGAATTTATCATCTTAAAATCACAATATTTAAATTGTTATATTTATAAAATTATGAAGGTGACAACTTTGGCTTCATTTAAAATAAAATAACATAAGTGTCATAATCGCTTTTATAAGGCTCCAAATGGTAAAATATTCAACCAGTGGATGATTATGTTTTACATTTACATGACCAATAAGTTTTGGTCTGGGGTTTGTGCTTTTTAGGGTCACTATTAGTTTAATAAAAACTATATACTTAATTTTTCACTAGATAAACAATTTCTGCATCACTATTGTGTCATAATTAATGATAATTATTTAATCCCAAAAAATTATAAATAAATTCATATGATGTAGATAATGTTACTAGATTTATAGATACTAATCATGTTCTATGTTTCATGATTTTTATCACTAAATTAAAATTATTATACTTATAATATTTAAGAGAGTGACATGTTGTCACTTTCTTTGGTTTTAATAATAATTAAATTATTTTCATGGAAGAAAGTCCATTAAATGAATCTAATCCGACCCTTATGTGATATGGGTCAACTTCTAGTCATAAAATAGAATTTTGGCATGTGTTAGGGTAATTTTATAATATTATATTTACCCTTAATTACAGGATTTACCTTTAACTATGGTAAATAAAATTTACCATAGTTACTATTCATAATTTCCAAAAATAAAAAGTAGCCTACTAACATAATTTGGACCCACTAATTCCAAATATGGAATCCATTTTTCGAAATTCAATACAAAAAAGTTGCAGAAATTAAATTAAAATTAATCTCGTTGTCGAAAGAAAATGGGTTTTTGTTTAAAACATTGCAAAAGATTGAATTGATTTAACCTACGAATTCAAGGTAAAATAAATGCTAATGACATAAATTATATTAAATGGTAAAAATATCTTCTATTTATACTTTAAAACCATTCAATATTGTAATTTAACCATATAAATTATTACGATGAAAAAAGTTGTTTTTAATTAAAATATAGTGTGTTTTTACTATTCATTAAAATATGAAAGTTATCAGAATAATATGAAAAATTTATCCAAGGTAAAATTTTATACCCGGATTCCAAATAATAATTTTATTTTGTAAAATTAAACTTACAAACATGTCAAAAACTATATTTAAAGTTTGTGCGCCATCAAAAGGTGGAAAAACTGCATTTTTTTAAAAATTCTTATTTTACACGAAAATTTTATTTTGTTCTTATACAATTTTCTAGAAAATGTGTAAGATGAATAATAATGTTATAAAATTCAAAATTTAGTTAATTATATTCATAACGTCTAGTTCATAATAATATTATAATAATATATCACTGTTTAGTAACACCCGGTATTGCGTACAACACACGCTATCGAGGAAGGTCGTGATTGCATGTAATGCAAGCCAAGTCAGGGTTGCGTGTCGTGCAAGATCCTTTTGGTGTAGTGTACAACACAAGACATTAATGAAATTAAAAGGAATATTTTTCATAAAATCTCAGGGTGTTACATTCTACCCCCCATAAAATGAATTTCGCCCTCGAAATTCGTTGGGGTTATAAATGGTTTACTACTCGAAAGTTTCTTTAATTGAAACCCACAACGTAAAAAGGAATACAAAAACTTCATTTAAAAAAAGAATGTTAGAAACATAACGGATACCCAAATAACTCATCACTGGGTTACCACATAGGAGAACGTAGGTGAAAATATGGATATGGAGGAGAAATATGACCATCATGTTCTAATGGAGAGTGGTAGAGAACATGGCCATGAAAAATCCATCAATCACAAAGCCATAGATTTGTGATGATCTAAAGTACCATATTATTCATCGGATATAAGGGAACTAGGACAAAATTTTTGGTTTTCAAGATCATTTCCCTAAAGTTGATGAAATTTGAATTAGAAGAAATACTTTCGTGATTTTTGGTATAGTCTCGCCATTGTTCATTCATTGGAAAATTTCCACTTCATCAATTAAAGAAATGAAGTTGAATTTGTCATTTGTGAAGTGTTAGAAGATCATGTGATAGAATGATGGGTCATTCCATCTGTCTCAAACAAAAAGTTATAAAAGTTATCAAAAATACATAAGTCCATCTATAGTGAGATTAATCATATATGGTTCCTAAAATGGACTTATACTTCATATATCATACTGATTAATATAATAAAACTAGTTTCTACTAAACAGGGACTTCATGTAGGCCAGTGGTAGGAAATAAAGGCCAGTCGCACATCGGTTGTGGGTTCGATTCCCATAGCCTTGTCCGACGTGATGGGCTGTCGCCCATCCTGCAGGTTGTCCTTTTTCTAAAACTACATTACTATAACATCCCATAAATAATATCGAAAAAAAACTTATATCCTTAAACAATACTAACTTATTTCAAACATAATCCATTCCAATCTTTAGGCTTATCCATAATACTGTAGTCCACTCTCATATTATAGTGAAAATGATTACCAGAGATTTCATATAACAAGCATGTTAATTCCATCGTTGATCCCCATATATCATAAGATATGTCTTGTTGGTCACATTCCAAACATTCAAAGGCCTTAATCATGTATTCTCTTGAAAAATGAATACCCATTGAATCTTAGTGAAAACATGAATGCTGTCAAAAGTAATCTCTTTCCACATACCAAAATCCAAAAATTCTATATACTCAAACCATGATATAACCTTCTCGTTATATCAGTCATGATCTCATGAATACTATCAAACATTTAATTTTCTCCTTATCCCTTCATTATGCACATATCATATAATTTCCAAAAATATATGAATAACCTTTCATGGTTACTAGTACCATTAATCATACACTTTCAAAACATAGGAAATACTAAAGTGTAACAATCCTTTGATGTCTCTTTATTCCATAGTACCATGAGATTACTTATACAACATTACACTTGATAAACATGTAATCATTCCACTACCTTCTTAAACCATTTCCCGAGCTTCAACAATTCTTTCATCTCACATATCATTTGTAGTCTCTTCATCATCATCAACATAAATACTACCCATACGACCGTACTGATTCTCTTCATGAGACATTCCCTTAGGGAATTGGTTTTCATAATGCCCGTACATTCCACATTTAAAACATTTAACCATTTTTGATGTCGTAGCAATACCATTATCCTCGTCCATGGTGTTAACTGAACCTTTTTCATTGCACTTACTGGATTTGTGTCCTTCTTTTCCACACCCAAAGCATCTTCCAGTTCCTTTGAAACAATCTCCTCGATGCCTCTTCCCACATGATTTACATGAGGGAAATTGAACTTTCTTTCCTCTATGATCATCATGAAACTCTATCTTTCTCTTATTATCTGAGTCGGGAAACTTACCAAAGTTGAGATTATTAATCATATTATGAGATTGCTAATTAGGCATAATAACGATGTTTGGAATTCCAAATACCGTTTCATTTGGTTTCTCATGAAGAATATCATTCCATTGTCCGTCATATCCTCCATTATCATGAATCTTCCTATTTCCAGCCATTTTCTAAAACCCAAAAAGAATACTGTGAGAGGCAAAAATCATGCTAGGGAAAACAAAATAGGAAAGGGGGAGCACCCTCAATATCTGACATCTTAGGTTAAATTATATGATCGTTACCATAGTTCTAGGACTATATCCTATACATATACTTATCCTTAGGTACATCCCTAGACATACCTTAGAAATATCTCTAGGGATCTCACTAATATTTTCTCATCCTAGTTTCCAAAGGTTGACTAGACCTTTCCTCTGATACCAACTGTAGAGACCTGAATCTTGACGTACCTGGACATTACATTACTTTTTCGAAATACTTAATACATAACAAAAATAGACACACAAGGACCTTAATAGTTTAGTGTCTTTGGAAACTTGGAACGTAATCTTCTAATCGTGGTGAAGGATCTTCAACATCTCTCATAAAGATCTTCCACTTTTTGTTTCCTTACCTAAAACCTTTCTTTTGATCCAGGGAAAAATAAAACATAGAAAGGGTGAGCTCAAATGCTCAGTAAGGGTATGCATGGATAAAATAAAACATACCATAAACATTTTAACTTAAAAACATGAACATAATGTTTAAACATCAAAATCTTGAGCAAAGACATAAAACATGGAAATACATAAGGAATAGATCATAATGGAACATAAACCATGATAAAATAGCATGGGAATAAAACATGTAATTGTGGAATCCATTAAGCAAATGTAATGATTTCCATAGTATCCAAGGCATTGCTGCCAAGACCATATTAGTGGACAAAGTCCCATTCTGAATCGACTTCACTCCTCGTTGCAGTCTTGTAACACTGAACCGGATTAACTTACCATTCCATCCATGTATATCTCATGAGATATAAAATCTTTACCCAATGCATTGGAGGTAGATATAGGTCCCACCCATCTCATATTGAAATCATTATTTCGTGTGCCACAAAATAAACATACATCATTCATAAAAAACAAATAAATAAAACGGGTTTCATAAACATCATCCCATCATCACATAATCCATATAAAAGAAATGGATATCATTTAAAAATAAGAAAATTGAAACCATGTAAATCATAGAGACATTATACTTGAAACATACCCATATGAAATAATGTTATCTTAGATGAAAAGTGGTTTTTTGATAAAACACTTGAAATGAATTCTTGAGGAAAATATCATTTCTTCTTCAAAATAATTTTCTTTTCATAAAATGAAAAGCAATTTTAAAAGAATCGGATTTTGTTTAAAATAGTCATGAAATATTTTGGAGGAATATTCATGAAAATAAGGCTTTATAAAACTGTAAAAATCCTTTCATGACGTATATGTTAAAAATAACATTCTTCTCGTAATTTTATCGGAAAAGTCAAAAAGTACCTTGTAGGGTAAATAAAAGAAAGATTCCTTCCATACCATGGGGTAAAAGTAAAAATGGGTAAAAATGACTTTAAGCATACATTAATACAATTTTATAAAACATGTACATGGATGATAGCAATAACCCCAGTAAATACTTACAAATAAGCAATCTCAGATAAAAATCAGATTTGCAAAATTATCCCTTAACATAGGTCTGATATGCTTCATACATATCCGAACCTCCTGTATAATGATTTAAATAATGTTATTGACTTATTAAAGAATCATATTAATTTTTATGATATCATATATGGTTCACCTATGACTTTATATTACCCGTTCTTTTGTAAATTCCAAGTTAAAGAGTGTTTTGGGTAAAATCATTTCATTTGTCGTCCGTGTTTTGACTTGTAATTATCCATATGATTACTTAGATCATGATTAATTAATTCCAGAACATAAAACCTGATTTATATATAATATATATTCAGAATATACATATATATAATAGATCTATAAATGAAAAGAAATACACCATTCATGGAGACGGTAGGCCGTATGTACGCATGAACGTTGTTTTCGTTTCCTCATTGAATTGAATGGAATTAATTGGATGACATACATATATATATATATTTAAATAAATCCAGTATCATTATTATGTCATATATTTCATGATTAATTATTATATATACTTTATAATCATTCATGAATGGTTAATCATTGAGAATTAATTTCATCGCGTCGTGGAGACGGTATTCCGTACGTACGCACGAGTGATGATATCGTTCCCATGATCATGAAATTTTATTGGAGTGTATGTATACTATTAAAGAATCAATATCACTTTACAATAATCATATATAGTTATTATTTACACCATTATACCCATCCAAGTAAGGTGGTGGTGGAAAATAAATTACACCACGGCGTGGAGATGGTATTCCGTACGTACGTACGCGTGGTGATTTCATTTTCCGTAGGATGGAAAGATGGTGAAATAGGATTGTTTCATACTTATAATAACATATCAGTATATTAGTGATACTTATGTTATTACTTCATAATGAAACAACCTAAGAAGAAGAAGTGGAAGAAGAAATAAAGTTGAAATAATCGGTAACAGACATTACCTCTTCTTTGAAGCGCCTCTTTGAGACCTCCTCTTAGGGCACTAAAATTAGTATTTGAAGAAGACCAGGGCCTCTAGGATATTTATAGGGAAGTGGAGAAGAGAATTTGGCAGGGTTTATCCGATCTTTAAGGATCAAAGTGGTGTTAGGAAAAGAGGGAAGAGGTGCCCTTTTATAAGGGAGGAGAGGGGCACCTTTGGAATTCTTAAAAATATTAATTTATAATAAATCTAAACCCACTTAAAAACCTCCAAAAATGACTCATATTCAAATATTATATGATATAGGGTTGTTATCTCATCAACCAATCAAATTTAGACGTTTTTGGATCTTATTTTAAACCTTATCATTTTGATTTATCCTTATTTAATCTATTAAAGTTTATTTGTGGTAATAAAATTCTAAATTTTAAATGGTTATAAATAATCCCTTATGTGTTGTTAATTTTACATAATTGGATAATTTATGACATTTTCGACTTTATAAATTTCAACATATAATTTTTAAATGTTTTTGTGATTTTTAAACAATTTAATAATATGTTATTTTTATAAAATAACAATAGTGTCAATTTTGACACTATTCATTTATTTGAATTTAAATAAAATCTAAACAGAGGATATATTCGAACTAAAATATTTAATAGATTCATAAAAGGTTATATGTATCTATAAAATTAGTGTAGCACATTAAATAGTTCATATAATATTTATTTTATTATTTTTAAAACCATTTATTTGGTTTATCTCTTAAAACAATAAATACTACAACATTTTTCGTATAATTATTTAATATACATATTTGTTGCATAAAAATTAAAAATAAAATCCTATGATAAATATAAATCTATTACCTTTAAAAATAATACTTTTACTCGAATTTATCATCTTAAAATCACAATATTTAAATTGTTATATTTATTAAATTATGAAGGTGACAACTATGGCATCATTTAAAATAAAATTATATAAGTGTCATAATCGTTTTTATAAGGCTCCAAATGGTCAAATATTCTTCCATTGGATGATTATGGTTTACATTTACATGAAAATTGAGTTTTGGTCAGGGTTTTGTGCATTTTAAGGTCACTATTAGTTTAATAAAAACAATATTCTTAATTTTTCAATAGATAAACAATTTCTGCATCACTATTGTGTCATAATTAATGATAATGGTTTTATCCCTAAAAATTATAAATAAATTAATATGATGTAGATAATTTTATATGATTTCTGGAGACTAATCATGTTTGTTGTTTCATGAAGTTTATCACTAAATTAAAATTATTATACTTATAAGATTAAAGAGAGTGACATGTTGCCACTTTCTTTGGTTTTAATAATAATTAAATTATTTTAATGGACAAAATTACATTATATGAATCTAATCAGACCCTTAGGTGATATGGGTCTACTTTTAGTCATCCAATAGAATTTTGACATGTGTTAGGGTAATTTTATAATATTATATTTAACCATAATTACCCGATTTACCTTTAACTATGGTAAATAAAATTTACCGTAGTTACTATTCATAGCTTCCAAAAATAAAATGTAGTCTATTAACATAATTTGGAGCCCTTGATTCCAAGTATGGAATCCATTTTTCAAATTTAAATATAAAAAAGTTGCAGAAATTAAATTAAAATTAATCCCGTTGTCGAATGTAAACGGGTTTTTGTTTAAAACATTGCAAAAGATTGAATTGATTTAACCTATGAATTCAAGGTAAAATCAATGCTAATGACATACATTATATTAAATGGTAAAAATATATTATATTTATACTTTAATACAATTCAATATTATAATTTAACCATATAAATTATTACGATGAAAAAAGTTGTTTTTAATTAAAATATAGCATGTTTTTACTATTCATTAAAATATGAAAGTTATCAGAATAATATGAAAAATTTAACCAAGGTAATATTTTATACCCTGATTCAAAATAATAATTTTATTTTGTAAAATTGAACTTATAAACATGTCAAAAACTAGATTTAATGTTGGTGCGTCATCAAAAGGTGGCAAAACTGCATTTTTTTAAAAATACTTATTTTACCCGAAAAATTTATTTTGTACTTATACAATGTTCTAGAAAATTTGTAAGATAAATAATAATGATATAAAATTCAAAATTTAGTTAATACTATTCATAACAGCTAGTTTATAATAATATTATAATAATATATCGTTGTTTAGTGACACCCAGTATTGCGTACAACACACGCCATCGAGGAAGGTTGCGATTGCGTTTAATGCAAGCCAAGTCAGGGTTGTGTGTTGTGCAAGCTCCTTTTGGTGTAGCGTACAACACAAGACATTAATGAAATTAAAAAGAATATTTTTCATAAAATCTTGGGGTGTTACATTCTACCCCCCTTAAAATGAATTTCTCCCTAGAAATTCGTTGGGGTTATAAATGGTTTACTACTCGAAAGTTTCTTTAATAAAAACCCACATCATAAAAAGGAATACTAAAACTTCATTTAAAAAACGAATGTTCGAAACATAACGGATACCCAAATAACTCATCACTGGGTTTCCACATAGGATAACATAGGTGAAAATATGGATATGGAGGAGAAATCTGACCATCATGTTCTGATGGAGAGTGGTAGAGAACATGGATATGAAAAAGCCATCAATCACAAAGCCATAGATTTGTGATGATCTAAGGTACCATCTGATTCATCGGATATAAGGGAACTTGGACAACGTTTTTGGTTTTGAAGATCATTTCCCTAAAGTTGATGAAATTCGAATTAGAAGAAATACTTTCGTGATTTTGGTACATTCGCACCGTTTTCCGTTCATTGGACAATTTCCACTTCATCTCTTAAAGAAATGAAGTTGAATTTTTAATTTGTGAAGTGTTAGAAGATCATGTGATAGAATGATAGGTCATTTCATCTGTCTCAAATAAAAGGTTATAAAAGTTATCAAAAATACATAAGTCCAACTATAGTGAGATTAATCTTATATGGTTCCTAAAATAGACTTATACTTTATATATCACACTTCTTAATATAATAAAACTAGTTTCTACTAAACAGGGACTTCCTGTAGGCCAGTGGTAGGCAATAAAGGCCAGTCGCACATAGGTTGTGGGTTCGATATCCATAGCCTTGTCCGACGCAATGGGTTTTCGCCCGTCCTGCAGGTTTTCCTTTTTCTAAAACTACATTACTATAACATCCCCTAAATAATATCGAAAAAAACTTGTATCCTTCAACAATTCTAACTTATGTCCAACATAATCCATTCCAATCTTTAGGCTTATCCATAACACTGCAGTCCACTCTCATATTATAGTGAAAACGATTACCAGAGATTTCATATAACAAGCATGTTAATTCCATCGTTGATCCCCATATATCATAAGATATGTCTTGTTGGTCACATTCCAAACATTCGAAGGCCTTAATCATGTATTCTCTTGAAAAATGAATACCCATTGAATATTAGTGAAAACATGAATGCTTTCAAAAGTTACGTCTTTCCACATACCAAAATCCAAAAATTCTATATACTCAAACCATGATATAACCTTCTCCTTATATCAGTCATGATCTCATGAATACTATCAAAAATTTAATTTTCTCCTTATCCCTTCATTATGCGCATATCATCTACTTTCCAAAAATATCTGAATAACCTTTCATGGTTACTAGTTCCATTAATCATACACTTTAAAAACTTAGGAAAGACAACAGTGTAACAATCCTTAGATGTCTCTTTATTCCATAGTACCATGAGATTACTTATACAACATTACACTTGATAAACACGTAATCATTCCACTACCTTCTTAAACCATTGACCGAGCTCCAAAAATTCTTTTATCTCAAATATCATTAGTAGTCTCTTCATCATCATGAACATAAATACTACCCATACGACCGTACTGATTCTCTTCATGAGACTTTCCCTTAGGTAATTGGTTTGCAAAATGCCCGTACATTCCACATTTAAAACATTTAACCATTATTGATGTCGTAGCAATACCATTATCCTCATCCATGGTGTTAACTGAACCTTTTCCTTTTCACTTACTGGCTTTGTGTCCTTCTTTTCCATTCCCAAAGCATCTTCCATCTCCTTTGAAACAATCTCCCCAATGCCTCTTCCCACATGATTTACATGAGGGAAATTGAACTTTCTTTCCTCTATGATCATCATGAAACTCCATCTTTCTCTTATTATCTGAGTCGGGAAACTTACCAATGTTGAGATTATTGATCATATTATGAGATTTATTATTAGGCATAATAATGATGTTTGGACTTACAAATTCCGTTTCATTTGGTTCCTCGTGAAGAATATCATTATATTGTCCGTCATATCCTCCATTATCATGAATCTTCCTGTTTCCATCCATTTTCTAAAACCCAAAAAGAATAGTGTGAGAGGAAAAAATCATGCTAGGGAAAACAACATAGTAAAGGGGGAGAACCCTCAATATCTAACATCTTAGGTTAAATACTAAGATCGTTACCGTAGTTCTAGGACTATATCCTATACGTATACTTATCTTTAGGTACATCCCTAGACATACCTTAGAAATATCTCTAGGGATCTCACTAACGTTTTCTCATCCTAGTTTCTAAAGGTTGACTAAACCTTTCCTCTGATACCAATGGTAGAGACCCGAAGCTTGACGAACATGGACATTACATTACTTTTTCGGAATACTTAATACAAAACAAAAACAGACACACAAGGACCTTAATAGTTTAGCGTCTTTGGAAACATGGAAGGTAATCTTCTAATCGTGGTGAAAGATCTTCAACATCTCCCATAAAGATCTCCCACTTTTTGTTTCCTTATCTAAAACCTTTCTTTTGATCCTGGGGGAAAATAAAACATAAAAAGGGTGAGCTCAAATGCTCAGTAAGGGTAAGAATGGATTAAATAAAACAAACCATATACATTTTAACTTAAAAACATGAATATAATGTTTAAACATCAAAATCTTGAGCAACGACATAAAACATGGAAGTAAATAAGGCATAGATCATAATGGAACATAAACCATGATAAAATAGCATGGGAATAAAACATGTAATTGTGGAATCCATTAAGAACATGTAATGATTTCCATAGTAGCCAAGGCATTGCTGCCAAGACCATCTTAGTGGACAAAGTCCCATTCTGAATCGAGTTCACTCCTCGTTTCAGTCCTGTAACACTGAACCGGATTTACTTACCGTTCCAGCCATGTCTATCTCATGAGATATAAAATCTTTACCCAATGCATTGGATGGAGATATAGGTCCCACCCATCTCATATTTAAATCATTCTTTCGTGTGCCACAAAATAAACATTCATCATTCATAAAAACCCAATAAATAAAATGGGTTTCATAAACATCATCCCATCATCACATAATCCATATAAAAGAATTGGATATCATTTCATAATAAGAAATCTGAAACCATGTAAATCATAGAGACATTATACTTGAAACATACACATATGAAATAATGTTATATTAGATGAAAAAATGGTTTTTTATAAAACACTTGAAATTAATTCTTGAGGAAAATATCATTTCTTCTTCAAAATAATTTTCTTTTCACAAAATCCCATGCAATTTTAAAATAATAGGATTTTGTTTAAAATATTAATGAAATCTTTTGTAGGAAGATTCATGAAAATAAGGCTTTATAAAACCGTAAAAATCCTTTCATGCTGTATAGGTTAAAAATAACATTCTTCTCGTAGTTTTGTCAGAAAAGTCAAAGAGTACCTTTTAAGGTAAATAAAAGAAAGATTTCTTCCATACCATGGGGTAAAAGTAAAAATGGGTAAAAAGGACTTTAAAAATACATGAATACACTTTTATAAAACATGTACATGGATGATAGCAATAACCCCAGTAAATACTTACGAATAAGCAATCTCAGATAGAAAATGAGATTTGCTAAATTATAACTTACCTTAGGTCCGATATGCTTCGTACGTATCTGAACCTCCTGTATAATGATTTAAATAATGTCATTGAATTATTACAGAATCATATTCATTTTTATGATATCATATATGGTTCACTTATGAGTTTATATTACCTGTTCTTTTGTAAATTCCATGTTAAAGAGCGTTTTGGGTAAAATCGTTTCATTTGTCGTCCGTGTTTTGACATGTAATTATCCATATGATTACTTAGATCATGATTAATTAATTATAGAATATAAAACCTGATTTATATATAATATATATATTCAAAATATACATATATATATAATAGATCGATAAATGGAAAAAATACACCGTTCATGGAGACGGTAGGCCGTACGTACGCATGAACGTTGTTTTTGTTTCCTCATTTAATTGACTGGAATTAATTATATGACATTAATATATATATAAATAAATCCAGTATCATTATTATGTCATATATTTCATGATTAATTATTATATATACTTTATAATCATTCATGAATGGTTGATCAATGAGAATGAATCTCATCGCGTCGTGGAGACGGTATTCCTTACGTACGCACAAGCGATGACATCGTTCCCATGATCATGGAATTTTATTGGAGTGTATGTATACTGTTAAATAGTCAATATCACTTTACAATAATCATATATAGTTATTATTTACACCATTATACCCAACCAAGTAAGGTGGTGGTGGAAAATAGATTACACCACGGCGTGGAGAGGGTATTCCGTACGTATGCACGTGCAGTGATTTCTTTTTCCGTAGGATGGATAGATGGTGAAATAGATTTGTTTTATACTTATAATAAAATATCCGAATATTAGTGATACTGATGTTATTACTTCGTAATGAAACAACCTAAGAAGAAGAAGTGGAAGAAGAATTAAAGTTGAAAAAATCGTTAACAGACATTACCTCTTCTTTGAAGCGCCTCTTTGAGACCTCCTCTTAGGGCACTAAAATTGGTCTTTGAAGAAGACCAGTACCTCTAGGATGTTTCTAGGGATGTGTAGAAGAGAATTTGGCAGGGTTTTTCCGAGCATGAAGGCTCAATGTGGTGTGAGGAAGAGAGGGAGGAGGTGCCCTTTTATAACGGAGGAGAGGGTCACCTTTGGAATTCTTAAAAATATTAATTTATAATAAATCTAGCCCCACTTAAAAACCTCCCAAAATGACTCATATTCAAATATTAGACGATATAGGGTTTTAATATCATCAACCAATCAAATTTAGACATGTTTTGATCTTATTTTAAACCTTATCATTTTGATTTATCCTTATTTAATCTATTTAAGTTTATTTTTGGTAATAAAATTCTAAATTTTAAATGGTTATAAATAATCACTTATGTGTTGTTAATTTTACATAATTGGATACTTTATGAAATTTTAGACTATATAAATTTCAATTTATAATTTTTAAATATTTTTTTTATTTTTAAACAATTTAATAATATGTTATGTTTATAAAATAACAATAGTGTCAATTTTAACACTAATCATTAATTTGAATTTAAATAAAATCTAAACAGAGGATATATTCAAACCATGATATTTAATAAATTCATAAAAGGTCATATGTATCAATAAAATTAGTGTAGAACATTAAATAGTTCATATAATATTTATTTTTTTATTTTTAAAACCATTTATTTAGTTTTTCTCTTAATAAAATAAATACTACAACATTTTTGTATAATTATTTAATATACTTATTTGTTTCATAAAAATTAAAACTAAAATCCTATGATAAATATAAATATATTACCTTTCACAATAGTACTTTTAAACTAATTAATCATCTTAAAATAACAATAATTAAATTGTTATATTTATTAAATTATGAAGCTGATAACTTTGGCATCATTTAAAATAAAATAATATAAGTGTCATAATCGCTTTTATAAGGCTCCAAATGGTCAAATATTAGACCATTGGATTATTATGGTTTAAATTTACATGACCAATAAGTTTTGGTCAGGTTTTTGTGGATTTTAGGGTCACTATTAGTTTAATAAATACTATATTCTTAATTGTTCACCAGATAATCTATTTCTGCATCACTATTGTGTCATAATTAATGATAATTATTTAATCCCTAAAAATTATAAATAAAATTATATGATGTAGATAATTTTATTAGATTTATGGAGACTAATAATTTTTGAAGTTTCATGAAGTTTATCACTAAATTAAAATTATTATACTTATAAGATTTAAGAGAGTGACATGTTGTCACTTTCTTTGGTTTTAATAATAATTAAATTATTTTCACAGACAAAAGCCCATTAAATAAATATAATATGACCCTTAGGTGATATGGGTCGACTTTTAGTCATCAAATAGAATTTTGGCATATGTTTGGGTAATTTTATAATATAATATTTACCCTTAATTATCCGATTTACCTTTAACTATGGTAAATAAAATTTACCGTAGTTACTATTCATAATTTCCAAAAATAAAAAGTAGCCTATTAACATAATTTGGACCCACTGATTCCAAATATGGAATCCATTTTTCGAAATTCAATACAAAAAAGATGCAGAAATTAAATTAAAATTAATCCCGTTGTCGAAAGAAAACAGGTTTTTGTTTAAAACATTGCAAAAGATTGAATTGATTTAACCTACGAATTCAAGGTAAAATCAATGCTAATGACATACATTATATTAAATTGTAAAAATATATTCTATTTATACTTTAAAACCATTAAATATTATAATTCAACCATATAAATTATTACGATGAAAAAAGTTGTTTTTAATTAAAATATAGCGTGTTTTTACAATTCATTAAAATGTGAAAGTTATCAGAATAATATGAAAAATTTATCCAATGTAAAATTTTATAGCATAATTCCAAATAATAATTTTATTTTGTAAAATTGAACTTATAAACATGTCAAAAACTAGATTTGAAGTTGGTGCCCCATCAAAAGGCGGCAAAACTGCATTTTTTGAAAAATACTTATTTTACGCGAAAAAATTATATTGTTCTTATACCATGTTCTAGAAAATGTGTAAGATGAATAATAATTTTATAAAATTCAAAATTTAATTAATAATATTCATAACGGCCAGTTCATAATAATATTATAATAATATATCATTGTCTAGTAACACCCGGTATTACGTACAACACACGCTATCGAGGAAGGTTGCGATTGCGTGTAATGTAAGCCAAGTCAGGGTTGCATGTAATGAAAGATCCTTTTTGTGTAGCGTACAACAGAAGACATTAAAGAAATTAAAAAGAATATTTTTCATAAAATCTCGTGGTGTTACATTATATCATAAAATAACATCAATCATGATAAAATAGAAAGGAAATAGAACATGTAATTATGGAAAACCATTAAGAACATGATATGATTTCCACAGTAGCCAAGAAATTACTTCCAAGACCATCTTATTGGACAAAATCCCATACTGAATCAAGTTCACTCCTCGTTCTAGTCATGTATCACTGAACCAGATTAACTTACCATTATAGCCATGTCTTCATCATGAGATATAAATATTTAGCCACTGCATTGGAGGGAGATATATGTCGCACCCATCACATATTGAAATCATTCTTACGTGTGCCATAAACCAATCATAAATCATTCATCATAACCCAAAGAATATAATGGGTTTCATTAACATCATTCCATCGTGACATAATCCATCTAAAACAATGGATACCAAAATAAAAATAAAACCATGTAAATAATAGATACATTATACTAGAAACATAAACATTCTAAATAATTTCATCTTAGATGGAAAATAGTTTTGATAAAACACAGGAGATGAATTTTTGAGGAAAATTTCCTTTCTTCTTCAAAATCATTTTCTTTTCACAAAATGCCACTAAATTTTAAAAGAAAATTATTTTATTGAAAACAATAATTAAATCTTGTAGAGTAATCTTCATGAATAATGGTGTTATGAAACCATAAAAATATTTTCATACTGTATATGTTAAAAAAGCATTATCCTCGTACTTTTTCCAGAAAAGTCAAAAAGTGCCTCGTACGGTAAATAAAAGAAATATTCCTTACATACAATATAGTAAAAGTCAAAAGTGGGAATAAATGAATTTAAACATACATGAAACCATTTTTATAAAACATGGACATATATGATAAATATAACCCTAGTAAATACTTACAAATAAACAATCTCGGATAAAAATGAGATTGGAAAAGTTATCCCTTACCGTAGGTCCAACTTCTTCTGTATATGTCTGAAACTCCTGTATAGTGTGTTTAAACATATTATTAACTTGTAACAGAACCATAATAATATTTATTATATCATATATAATTCACTTAGGTCTTTATATAACTCGTTCATTTGTCAATTCCATGTTAAAGCAGCGTTTTGGGTAATAATTGTTTCATTTATCGTACGTGTTTGGAATTGTTGTTCTTGATATAATTACTTATATAATGATTTAATTACTTCCAGAATATAAAACATAATTTATATATAAGATATATTCAGAATATAATATATATAATAGATCGATAAATGGAACGAAATACACCGTTCATGGATACGGTAGGTCGTACGTACGCATGAATGCTGTTTTCGTTTCCTTATTGAATTAATTGGAAGTAAATGACTTATATATATATATATAAATAAATCCAGTATAATTATAATGTAATATGTTTAATTATTACTTATTATATACATACTTTATAATCATTCTTGAATGGATAACATGGAGAATGAATCTTATCGCGTTCATGGAGACGGTAGTTCGTACGTACGCACGACCGATGATATCATTACCATACTTATTGAATGGAATTGGAGTGGATGATATAATATCTCAGAAGTATTATCATGTTATAATAACCATATATAGTTATTCTATACACCATTATACCCATCCCTGTAAGGTGGTGGTGGAAAAACTGATTGCACCACGGCGTGGAGACGGTATTCTGTATGTATGCACGCACGGTGATTTCATTTTCCATAGGATGGATAGATGGTGAAATAGGGTTGATTAATATTTATAATAGCAAATTAGTATATGAGTGATACTGATTTTATTACTTTATTATGAAACAACAAAATAAGAAGAAGTATAAGAAGAAATGAATTTGAAAGAATTGGTAAAGGAGAATACCTCTTCATTGACGCGCCTCTTCTAATCTTCCTCTTAGGGCACTAAAGTTGGTCTTTGAAGAATACCAGGAACTCTATAATGTTTATTGGGAATTTTAGAAGTGAAATATGCAGGGTTTGGCTGATCTTGAAGGCTCAAAATTTTTTAAAGACGAGAGGGAGAAGGTGCCCTTTTATAAGGGAGGAGAGGGGCACCATAGGAAAAACTTAAAATATTATTTTATAATAAGTCTTATTCGGTTTATAATGGCTCCAAAGTGACTTATTTCGAAGAAAAAGTGGGTATGGGTATAAATACTCTTAACCAATAGGTTTTAGACAAGTTTAGGTTACTATTTCAACTTTATCATTTAAATTTAACTCTTAGTTAAATAATTTAACATTTACCGTGTCTTCTTGTTTTCTTACAATATATGGTTAATAAACTTACTATAAACTACCAAACGGACCCCAAGTGGTTCATTATTAATATATATAACTGTATCTAAGTCATTTTTCTGAAACTTATATTTTTAGGAATATAATATCAATTAATAATATAATATTTGCTTTAAAAACTATATTATGTCAATTTTGACACTATTTGGTAATTTATTTTTTGTGAAAACCATAACAGCCAGATTAGTTAGAACAAAGTTAATTAAATAAATATTAACATGTCATATTAACCTATAATATTAGTTTAATGCATAAAAAATTCTCAAATTACATTTATTTGGGTATTTATAACATCAATTATGTTAAACATTCATTAATAAGGTAATTAATGCATCATCATTGTGTCATAAATAAATTAAATTATTTAATGTCTAAAAATTATAAATAAAATACCATTATTTAGGAAATATTTTTATCTTTCTAATGAATAATTATAGTCGAATTAATCTTATTTATAACCCTATATTAAAAATGTTTTAGTTATTAAACATTGATTTTAACTCTTTTAACTCTTCTTGGAATTAAATAATAATAACTTTCCTAATCTAATCCAAGTGGACCTAAATGGTCATATTTTATTCATAAAGTTTTTTTTTGTCGTATTACACTTTTCCAATAAAATTAGGACACATGTTAGGGTAATAATAATATCATTTTTACCCTTAATTGCCCTATTTACTTTTAACCATGGTAAATAAAAGTAAAAAGTTACTATTCACCAACAAAATATTATCTAATTGAAACACATTTTACATACTAATATCAATTGTGTCTCTCGGAATTTTGAAATTCCACTCACAGAAATGATAAAATTAAGTTTTATGTAAATTTGCAAATTCTCCTAAGAAGTGGGTAAAAGACAGTGAAAAGTTCAATAAAATTTATATATATATAAAATTACTATAAAATGACTCAAATGAATTATATTGAAATTATATAGGTATTATGTATCAATTTTTACCTAAAATAAATATAAATAAAATAAATAATTATTTATATTAAAATTTGGTTTTAAACTATAACTCAGTGTTTTTCACTATTCATCAAAAAATGAAAGTTTTCAGAAAAATACCAAAAATTCACCCTAGGATAATTTCGATATTCCGAATCCAAAAATGAAGTCCAATTTGAAAGATAAAATTTATAAATTTTCAAAAATTGGTTATTACTATTCATAATGGCTAGTTTATATAATATTTTAATAATATATCATCGTTTAGTGAAATCTAGTATTGAGTACTACACACACTATCGAGTAAGGTCATGATTGCATGTATTGCAAGCCATGTCAGGGCTGCATGTAGTGCAAGATCCCTTTGGTGTTTCATATATCATAATCAAAACTTATTTCAATAAACAAATTCTATACTTAATGTTTCATAGAATAATTTCCACAAAACGAATTTGAAATTGTGTGTAACACAAGCCAAGAATAGTGTTGTGTATACTACAAGCTAATATGGTGTTGCGTATAGTACAAGATAATCTTGGTGTATCGTACAACAAAAGACATCAAAGAAATTAAAAAGAATATTTCTCATAAAATCTCAGCATGTTACATTCTATCCCCCTTAAAATGAATTTCGCCCTCAAAATTCATCGGGGTTATAAATCTTTTACTAATTGAAAGTTTAATTCATAGAAACCCACATCCTAAAAAGAAATAATAAAACTTAATTTTAAAAAGTAAAGTATGAAACATAACGGTTACCCAAATTAACTCATCACTGGGTTTCCACATAGGATAACATAAGTGATATATGGATATGGAAGAGAAGTCTAACCATCATGTTTGGATGAAGAGTGGTAGAGAACATGGATATGAAGCTAACAATCACAAAGCCATAAAATTGTGATAATATAAGGTACCATCTTATTCATCAGATATGAGGGAACTAGGAAAACATTTTTCGTTTTTAAGATCATTTCCCTATTGTGGAATATTTTTTGAATTAAACAAAATACTTACTTTATTTTGGTACAATCTCACTATTGTTTGTGCCTTGAACAATTTCCAATTCATCTATTAATGAAATGAAGTTGAATTTTTCATTCGTGAAGTGTTACCAGATCATGTGATAGAATGATAGGTCATTCCATCTGTCTCAAACATAAGGTTAGCAAAATTTATATACATAAGTCTATATATAGTTAGATTAATCATATATGTTTCCTAAAATAGACTTATAATTCATCTATAATACCACCTAATCAATTAAAACTAATTTATACTAATTAGGTACTTCCTGTAGGACAGTGGTAGGTGAAAAGGCCAGTCGCACTTCAGTTGTGGGTTCGATTCCCACATCCTTATCCGACGTGATGTGTTGTCACATGTCCTACGAGTTTTCCATTTTCTAAAACTATACTATTACAACATTTATGAAATAAAATCTAAAAGTTATAGCCTTAAGCAATACTATCTGATGTCTAAATTAATCCATTCCAGCCTTTAGTTTTATCCACAATACTTCTCTCCAATATCATAGTATACCAAAAATGACTACTAGAAAGTTTATCTTCCAAGAATGTGAATACTATCATTTATCCCTCATATATAATAAGATATCTCTTGTTGGTCACATTCTAAACATTTTAATTCCTTAACCACGTATTCTCATGAAAAATGAATACCCATTGAACATTAGTGAAAACATGAATGATGTCAAAAGTTAACTCTTTCCACATACCAAAGTCCCAAAATACTATATAATCAAACCATGATATCACTTTGTCCTTATATCAATCATGAGCTCATTAATAATATCCAACATATTATTTTCTCCTTATCCCTTAATTATGCGCATATCGTCCACTTTCCAAAAATATCTGAATAACCTTTCATGGTTACTGGTACCATTCAACAAATACATTAAAATAATTTAGGAAAAACAATAGTGTAACAATACTTAGATGTATCTTTTTTCTATAGTACCATTACCTATGCAACATAACTCATGATAAACATAAATCATTCAACTACCTTCTTAAACCATTGACCGAGCCTCAACAATTCTTTCATCTCACATATCATTTGTAGTCTCTTCATCATCAGCAATATAAATACTACCCATACGGCCAAGATGATTCTCTTCATGAGACTTTCCCTTAGGGAATTGGTTTTCATAATGCCCATACATTCCACATTAAAAACATTTAACTGTTGTTGATATCTTAGCAATACCATTATCCTTTTCAATGGTGTTAACTAAACCTTTTCCTTTGAAATTACTAGCTTTGTGTCCTTCTTTTCCACACCCAAAGAATCTTCCAATACATTTGAAACATTCTCCTTTATTACTCTTCCTATATGATTTACATGAGGGGAATTGAACTTTCCTTCCTCTATGGTCATCGTGGAACTCCATCATTCTATTATAAGGTTAGTCGGGATACTTACCAAATTTGATATTATTGATCATATTATGAGATTTCTGATTAGGCATAATAACGATTTTTCACCTTATAAATCCCATTTCATTTTCTTGATCATGAATAATATCATTCCATTGTCCATCATATTCTCCATTAACATGAATCTTCCGGTTTCCAACCATTTTCTAAAACCCAGAAAGAATAGTGTTAGAGGAAAAAATCATGTGAGGAAAACAACATAATAAAGGGGGAGTACCTTCAATATATAATATCTTAGGATTAATTCTAAGATAGTTAACGTAATTATAGGACTATAACCTATACATATACTTATCCTTAGGAACATCCCTAGACATACCGTAGAAATATTTCTAGGGATCTCACTAAAGTTTTCGCATCCTAGTTTTAAAAGGTTAACTAAACCTTTCCTCTGATACCAACTATAAAGACCCAAGCTTGACGTACATGGAAATTACATTACTTTTGTGGAATACTTAATACATAACAAAAACAAACACCCAGGGACTGTAATAGTTTAGTGTCTTTGGAAAATAGGAACAAAATCTTCTATTTGTGGTGAAAGATCTTCAATATCTCCCATAAAGAACTTCCCCTATTTGTTTTCTTACCTAAAACCATTACTGATATCCTGGGGAAAAGAAAACAAAAAAATGGTGAGCTCAAATTCCCAGTAAAGGTAAACATATGGAACAATAAAATAATCCATAAAAATTCTAATCCAAAAACTAGAACATAAAATCTAAACATCAAAATCGTGAGAAATGAAATAAATATTGGAAGTATGTAAGGCATATATCATAAAAAGAACATCAATAATGATAAAAAAGCATGTAAATAAAACATGTAATTATGTAAAACCATTAATCACATGATATGATTTCCATCATAGCCAAGACATTGGTGCCAAGATATCTTAGTGGACAAAGTCCCTTACAGAATTGAGTTCACTCCTCGTTCTAGTCTTGTATCACTAGACCGAATTAACTTACCACTCCCTCCATGTCTATCTCATGAGATATAAATCTTTACCCAATGAATTGGAGGGAGATATAGGTCCCACCCATCTCATATTGAAATCATTCTTACGTGTGCCACAAAACAATCATAAATCATCCATCAAAACCCAAAGAATAAAATGGGTTTCATAAACATCATTCCATCGTGACATAATCCATATAAAACAAATGGATATCATAATAAAAATAAAACAATGTAAATAATAGATAAATTATAATTGAAACATAAACATTCTAAATAATTTCAACTTAGATAGAAAATAGTTTTGTTAAAACACTGGAGATGAATTCTTGAGGAAAATATCTTTTCTTCTTCAAAATAATTTTATTTTCACAAAAATACCACACAATTTTAAAAGAAAAGTATTTTATTGAAAATAATAATGAAATATTGTAGAGTAAACTTCATGAATAAAGGCATTATGAAACCATAAAAATCTGCTCATGTCGTATAAGTTAAAAAAACATTCTCCTCGTACTTTTGTCAGAAAAGTCAAAAAGTACCTCGTACGGTAAACAAAAGAAATTTTCCTTACATACAATGTATAAAAAGTCAAAATGGGAAAAAATTAATTTAAACATACATGAAACCATTTTTAGAAAATATGTATGTGGATGATAAATATAACCCCTGTAAATACTTATGAATAAACAATCTCAGATAAAAACGAGATTGGAAAATTTATCCATTACCGTAGGTCCAATTTCTTATGTATGTGTATGAAACTCCTGTATAGTGGGTTTAAACATAATATTAACTTGTAACAAAACCATAATAATATTTATTATATCATATATGATTCACTTAGGTCTTTATATTACTCGTTCATTTGTCAATTCCATGTTAAAGCAACGTTTTGGGTAACAATGGTTTCATTTATCATACGTGTTAAGACTTTTTGTTCTTGATATCATTAATTATATCAGGATTTACTTACATCCAAAATGTAACACATAATTTATATATAAGATATATTCAGAATATAATATATATAATAGATTGATAAATTGAATGAAATACACCGTTCCTGGAGACGGTAGGTCGTACGTACGCATGAACGGTGTTTTCGTTTCCTTATTGAATTTAATGGAAATAAATGATATATATATATATATATACATAAATAAAGTAGAATTATTATTTAATTTGTTTCATGATTACTTTTTATATACATACTTTATAATCATTCTTGAAGGGCTAACATGGAGAATGAATCTCATCGCATTCGTGGAGATAGTAGTCCGTACGTACGCACGAGCGATGGTATCATTCCAATAATTATTGAATGGAATTAGAGTGGAGGATATAATATCTCAGAATTATTATCATGTTATAATAACCATATATAGTTATTCTATACACCATTATACCCATCCAAGTAAGGTGGTGGTGGAAAAACCGATTCCACCACGGCGTGGAGACGGTATTCTGTATGTACGCACGCGCAGTGATTTCACTTTCTGTAGGATGGATAGATGGTAAAATAGGGTTGTTTCATATTTATAATAACATATTAGTATATTAGTGATACTGATATTATTACTTTATTATGAAACAACAAAATAATAATAAGTAGAAGAAGAAATGAATTTGAAAGAATTGGTAATGGATATTACCTCTTCTTTGACGCGACTCTTCTAATCCTCCTCTTAGGGCACTAAAGATGGTCTTAGAAGAATACCAGGACCTATATTATGTTTCTAGGGAATTTGATAAGGGAAATGGGCAGGGGTTTTTCGATCTTGAACGATCAAAATTGTGTAAAGATGAGAGGGAGGAGGTGCCATTTATAAGGGGGGAGAGGGGCACCTTAGGAAAAATATAAAATATTATTTTATAATAAAGTAATATTCTGTTTATAATGGCTCCAAAGTGACTTATTTCGAATATAAAGTGGGGATGGGTCGAAATCCTCTCAACCAATAGGTTTTAGACATGTTTAGGTAACTATTTTAACCTTATCATTTAGATTTAACTCTAAGTTGAAAAATATAACTTTTACAGTGTCTTCTTGTTTTCTTACAATACATGGTTAATAAACTTACTATGAACTTCTAAAAGAACCCCAAGTGGTTCATTATTAATATATATAACCTTATCTATGTCATTTGACTGAACTGTATATTTTTAGAAATATAATATCAATTAATAATATAAAATTTGTTTTAAAAACTATTATATGTCAATTTTGACACTATTTGGTAATTGATTTTTTTGAAAATTATAACCACATTATTAGTTAGAGAAATGTTAATTAAACCAATACTAACATGTCCTATTAACCTATAAAATTAGTTTAATTTATAAAAAGTCTCAAATTACATTTATTTGGGTATTTATAACATCAATTATGTAAAAATTTCATTAATAAGGTAATTACTGTATCATCATTGTGTCATAAATAAATTAAATTATTTAATGTCCAAAAATTATAAATAAATTACCATTATGTAGGAAAAAATGTTTGCTTTATAATTAATATTTATAGTTGAATTTATCTTATAAATAACCCTATATTAAAATTTCTTTAGTTATTAAACTTTGATATTAACTCATTTAACTCTTCTTTGAATTAAATATTAATAAACGTCCTAATCTAATATAAGTGGACCTAAATGGTCATATATTATTCATAAGGTTGTTTTTGGTCGAATTAAACTTATCCAAGAGAATTAGGACATGTTTTAGGGTAATAATAATATCATTTTTCCCCTTAATTACCCTATTTACTTTTAACCGTGGTAAATAAAAGTAAAAAGTTACTATTCACCAAAAATTATTTTTATCTTATTGAACCATATTTACTTACTGATATCATCCATGTCTCTCATATTTTTGAAATTCCAGTCACAAAAGCGGTAAAATTACGTTTTATGTAAATTTGCAAATTTACCTAGGAGGTGGGTAAAAGAAGGTGGGAAGTTCAATAAATTTTTAATATATATAAAATTACTATAAAATCACTCAAATGAATTAAATTGAAATTATATTGGTATTATGTATCAATTTTTACCTAAAAAAATTAAATTAAATAAATAATTATTTAAATAAAAATTCGGTTTTAAACTATAACTCAGAGTTTATCACTATTCATCAAAAATTGAATGTTTTCAGAAAAATACCAAAAAATCACCTTAGGCTAATTTCGATATTCCGAATCCAAAAATGAAGTTCGTTTTGAAAGATAAAATTTATAAAATTTCAAAAAGTGGGTATTACTATTCATAACTGCTAGTTTATATAATATTTTAATAACATATCGTCGTTTAGTGAAACCCGGTATTGCGTACTACACACGCTATCGAGGAAGGTCATGATTGCATGTAATGCAAGCAAAGTCAGGGCTGCATGTAGTGAAATTTACCTTTGGTGTTACTTATATCATAATCAAAACTTATTTCATTAAAAAAATCTATACATAATGTAGCATAGAATAATTTCCAGAAAACGAACATGAAATTGTGTGTTACCCGAGCCAAGAATAGCGTTGTGTATACTGCAAGCTAATATGGCGTTGCGTATAATACAAGGTAATTTTGGTGTAGCGTACAACACAATACATCAAATAAATTAAAAATAATATTTCTCTTAATATCTTAGGGTGTTACCTTCTACCCCCCTTAAAATGAATTTCCCCCTCGAAATTCGTCAGGGTTATAAATCGTTTACTACATGAAAGTTTCATTCATAGAAACCCACGTAGTAAAAAGGAATACTAAAACTTACTTTTAAAAATTGAAGTATGAAACATAATGGTTAACCAAATAAACTCATCATTGGGTTTCCATATAGGATAACATAGGTGAAATATGTATATGGAAGAGAAATCTAACCATCATGTTTGGATGAAGAGTGGTAGAGAACATGGATATGAAAAAGTCAACAATCACAAATCCATAAATTTATGATAATCAAAGGTACCATCTGATTCATCATATATGAGAGAACTAGGACGAAATTTTTGGTTTTCAAGATCATTTCCCTAATATTGAATATTTTTTGAATTAAAAGAAATACTTACTTGATTTTGGTACAATCTCACTGTTGTTTGTGCCTTGAAAAATTTCCACTTCATCTCTTAAAGAAATGATGTTGAATTTTCCATTTGTGAAGTGTTATAAGATCATGCGATAGAATGATATGTCATTCCATCTGTCTCAAACAAAAGGATTGCAAAATTTATATACATAAGTCTATCTATAGTGAGATTAATCGTATATGGTTCCTAAAATGGGCTTATACTTCATCTATCATACCACTTAATAAATTAAATCTAATTTATACTAAGCAGGGACTTCCTGTAGGACAGTGGTAGGTGATAAAGTCCAGTCGCACTTCGGTTGTGGGTTTTATTCCTGCATCCTTGTCCGACACGATGGGTTGTCGCCCATCCTATGGGTTGTCCTTTTTCTAAAACTATACTATTATAATATTTTAGAAATAATATCAAAAAGTTATATCCTTATGAAATACTATCTGATGTCTAAATTAATTCATTCCAACCTTTAGGTTTATCCAAAATAATTCTGTCCAATCTCAAAGTATGCAGAAAACAACTACTAGAAAGGTCATCTACCAAGAATGTGAATACCATCATTTATCCCTCATATATCATAAGATATCTCTTGTTGGTCACATTTCAAACATCTTAATTCCTGAACAATGTATTCTCTTGAAAAATGAATACCTATTGAACCTTAGTGAAAATATGAATGTTGTCAAAAGTTAACTCTTTCCACATACCAAAATCCCAAAATACTATATACTCAAACAATGACATCACTTTTTACTTATATCAATCATGAACTCATTAATAATATCAACATATTATTTTCTCGTTATCCCTTCATTATGTGTATATCATCTGCTTTCCAAAAATATCTGAATAAACTTTCATGGTTACCAGTACCATTCAAAATATACTTCCAAATACATTAGGAAAAACAAAAGTTTAAAAATCCCTAGATGTGTATTTTTTCCATAGTACCATTACCTGTACAACATAACTCTTGATAAACATAAATCATTCCACTACCTTGATAAACCATTGATCGAGCCTCAACAATTCATTCTTCTCACATATCATTGGTAGTCTCTTCATAATCATCAATATAAATACTACCTATAAAACCATGATGATTCTCATCATGAGACTTTCCCTTAGGGAATTGGTTTGCATAATGCCCGTACATTCCACATTTAAAACATTTAACCATTTTTGATGTCTTAGAAATACAATTATCCTTGTCTATGGTGTTAACTAATCATTTTCCTTTGCAATTACTGGCTTTGTGTCCTTCTTTTCCACACCCAAATCATCTTCATGTCCCTTTGAAACATTCTCCCTAATGACTCTTCCCACATGATTTACATGAGGGGAATTGAACTTTCTTTCCACTATGATCATCATGAAACTCCATCTTTCTCTTATAAGCTGATTCGGGATACTTACCAAAGTTGAGATTATTGATCATATTATGAGATTGCTGACTAGGCATAATAATGATTTTTCTCCTTCCAAATCCCATTTCATTTTCTTGATCATGAAGAATATCATTCCATTATCCATAAAATACTCCATTAACATGAATCTTCCGGTTTCCAGCCTTTTTTTAACCCAAAAAGAATAGTGCTAGTGGAATAAATCATGCTAGGAAAACAAAATAATAAAGGGGAGTACCTTTAATATATAACATCTTAGGTATAATTATAAAATCATTACCATAATTCTAGGAATATAACCTATACTTATACTTATCCTTAGTTACATCCCTAGACATACCTTAGAAATATCTCTGGGGATCTCACTAAAGTTTTTGCATCCTAGTTTCCAAATGTTAACTAAACCTTTCCTCTGATACCAATTGTAGAGACCCAAGATTGATGTACACAGAAATTACATTAATTTTGCGGAATACTTAATATATAACAAAAACAAACAACCAAGGACTGTAATAGTTTAGTGTCTTTGGAAACTCGGAACAAAATCTTCTAATCGTGGTGAAAGATCTTCAGTATTTTACATAAAGATCTTCCCCTTTTTATTTTCTTACCTAAAACCTTTCCTTATATCCTAGGGAAAAGAAAACATAAAAAGGGTGATCCCAAATTCCCAGTAAGGGTAAACAAATGGAACATAAAACAATCCATAAACATTTGAATGCAAAAACATGAACATAAAATCTAAACATCAAAATCTTGAACAATGACATAAATCATGGAAGTACGTAAGGAATATATCATAAAACAACATAAATCATGATAAAATAGCATGGAAATAGAACATGTAATTGTGTCAAATGATTAAGCACATGATATGATTTCCATAGTACCCAACGCATTCCTTCCATGACCATCTTAGTGGACAATGTCCCTTACTGAATTGAGTTCACTCCTTATTCCAGTCCTGTATCACTGAACCAGATTAACCTACCTTTCCATCCATGTCTAATATCATGAGATATAAATATTTACCCAATGCATTGGAGAGAGATATAGGTCCCACCCATCTCCTATTGAAATCATTCTTACCTGTGCCACAAAAAAATCATAAATCAATCATCATAACCCAAAGAATAAAATGGGTTTCATAAACAACATTCCATCGTGACATAATCCATATAAAACAAATGGATATCACAATAAAACTAAAACCATGTAAATAATTTATACATTATACTTGAAACATAATCATGCTAAATAATTTCATCCTAGATGGAAAATAGTTTTGATAAAACATTGGCGATGAATTCTTGAGGAAAATATGTTTTCTTCTTCAAAATCATTTTATTTTCACAAAATTCCATGAAATTTTAAAATAAAATGATTTTATTGAAAAGAATCATGAAATCTTGTAGATTAATCTTCATGAAGAAAGGCTTTATGAAACCATAAAAATATGTTCATTCCGTATAAGTTAAAAAACATTCTCCTCGTACTTTTTCCAGAAAAGTCAAAAGGTACCTCATATGGTAAACAAAAGAAATAATCCTTACATACAATGTAGTAAAAGTAAAAAATAGGTAAAAGGAAATTCAAACACACATGAAACGATTTTTAGAATACATGGACATGGATGATAAATATAACCCCAGTAAATACTTACGAATAAACAATCTCGAATAAAAATGAGATTGGAAAAGTTATCCCTTACTGTAGGTCCAATTTCTTCTGTATGTGTCACAAAATTCTATATAGTGGGTTTAAACATACTATTAACCTTTAAAAATCCATAATAAAAGTTATGATATCATATATGATTCACTTAGGTCTTTATATTACCCGTTCATTTGTCAATTCTATATTAAAGGAGCATTTTGGGTAATAATTGTTTCATTTATCGTACATGTTTGGACTTATTGTTCTTGATATCATTACTTATATCATGATTTAATTACTTAAAGAATTTAAAAAATAATTTATATGTAAGATATATTCATAATATAATATATATATATATATATAATAGATCGATAAATGGAATGAAATACACCGTTCATGGAGACAGTCGGCCGTACGTACGCATGAACGCTGTTTTTGTTTCCTTTTTGAATTGAATGGAAGTAAATAAAATATATATATATATATATATACATAAATCCAGTATAATTATAATGTCATATGTTTCATTATTATTTATTATATACATACATTATAATCATTCTTGATGGCTAACATGGTGAATGAATCTCATCGCATTCGTGGAGATGGTAGTCCATACGTATGCACGAGCGATGATATCATTAACATAATTAATGAATGGAATTAGTGTGGATGATATAATATCTCATAATTAGTATCATTTTATAATAACCATATATAGTTATTCTTTACACCATTATACCCATCCCAGTAATGTGGTGGTGGAAAAACAGATTACACCACGGCGTGGAGACGGTATTTCGTACGTACACACGCGTGGTGATTTCGTTTTCTGTAGGATGGAGAGATGTTGAAATATGGTTATTTAATATTTATAATAACATATCATTATATGATGGATACTTATGTTATTAATTTATTATGAAACAACAAAAGAAGAAGAAGTAGAAGAAGAAATGAATTTGAAATAATTGGTAAAGGATATTACCTCTTCTTTGACGTACCTCTTCTAATCCTCTTCTTAGGGAAATAAAGTTGGTCATTGAAGAATACCAGGACCTCTATTATGTTTCTAGGGAATTTGATAAGGGAAATGGGCAGGGTTTTTCTGAGCTTGAAGGCTCAAAATTGTGTAATGAGGAGAGGGAGGAGGTGCCTTTTTATAAGGGAGGAGAGTGGCACCTTAGAAAAAACTTAAAATATTATTTTATAATAAATCCATATTCAGATTATAATGGCTCCAAAGTGACTTGTTTCGATGATAAAGTGGGGATGGGTTGAAATCATCTCAACCAACAGGTTTTATACAACGTTAGGTTACTATTTTAACCTTATCATTTAGATTTTACTCTAATTTAAATAATTTAACTTTTACCGTGTCTTCTTGTTTTCTTACAATATATGGTTAATAAAATTACTATAAACTTCCAAAAGAACCCAAAGTGGTTCATTATTAATATATATAACCTTATCTATGTCATTTGGCCAAGACATAGATTTTTAGGAATAGAATATCAATTAATAATATAATATTTGTTTTAAAAACAGTTTTATGTCAATTTTGATACTATTTGGTAATTGATTTTTGTGAAAATCATAACAGCATCATTAGTTCAAAAACATTTAATTAAGTCAATACTACCAGGACATATTAACCTAGAAAATTATTGTAATTCATAAAAGGTCTAAAATTACATTTATTTGGGTATTTATAACATCAATTATGTTAAACTTTCATTAATAAGGTAATTAATGCATCATCATTGTGTCAAAAATAAATTAAATTATTTAATATATAAAAATTATAAATAAAATACTATTATGTAGAAAATATTTTTATCTTTCTAGTTAATATTTATAGTCTAATTTATCTTTTTTATAACCCTATATTAAAAATGTTTTAGTTATTAAACATTGATTTTAACTCCATTAACTCTTCTTTGAATTTAATAATAATAATTGTCTTAATCTAATCCAATTGGACCTAAGTGGTCATATTTTATCAATAAGGTTGTTTTTGGTCTAATTTCACTTATCCAATAGAATTAGGAAATGTTCTTGGGTAATAATAATATCATTTTTACTCTTAATATCCATATTTACTTTTAACCGTGGTAAATAAAAGTAAAAAGTTACAATTCACCAAAAAATATTTTTATCTTATTGAACCACATTTTACTTAATAATTTTTACTGTTTCACTTGGATTTTTTAAATTCCACTCACAGAAGTGGTAAAATTATGTTTTATGTAAATTTGAAAATTCTCCTTGGGGGTGGGTAAAAGACGGTGAAAAGATCAATAAAATTATTATATATCTAAAATTACTATAAAATGACTCAAATGAATTACATTGAAATTATATAGGTATTATTTATCAATTTTGACCTAAAATAAATTTAAATAAAATAAATATTTATTTAAATTAAAATTCGGTTTTAAACTGTAACTTAGTGTTTTTCACTATTCATCAGAAATTGAAAGTTTTCAGAAAAACACCAAAAATTTACCCTAGGATGATTTCGATATTCTGAATTGAAAAATGATGTCCATTTTGAAATATAAAATATATAATATTTCAAAAATTGGGTATTATTTTTCATAACGGCTATTTTATACAATATTTTAATAACCTATCATCATTTAGTGAAACCCGGTATTGCGTACTACACACGCTATCAAGGAAGGTTGCGATTGTGTGTAATGCAAGACAATCCAGGCCTGCATGTAGTGCAATCTCCCTTTGGTGTTTCATATCTCATAATAAAAACTTATTTCATTAAACAAAATCTATACTTAATGTTGCATACAATAATTCCACAAAAGGAACATGAAATTGTGTGTAACACGAGCCAAGAATAGTGTTGTGTATATTGCAAGATAATATTGTGTTTCTTATAGTACATATAATCTTGGTGTAGCATACAACACAAGACATCAAAGATATTAAAAGCAACATTTCTCGTAAAATCTCAGGGTGTTACATTCTACCCCCCTTAAAATGAATTTTTCCCTCGAAATTCGTTGGGGTTATAAATTTTTTACTAAATTAATGTTTCATTCATAGAAACACACATATTAAAAAGGAATACTAAAACTTAATTTTAAAAATTGAAGTATGAAACATAACGGTTACCCAAAATAACTCATCACTGGGTTTCCACATAGGATAACATAGGTGAAAAATAGATATGGAAGATAAATCTACCCATCATGTTTGGATGAAGAGTGGTAAAGAACATTGCTATGAAAAATACAATAATCACAAATCCATAAATTTGTGATAATCTAAGGTACCATCTGATTCATCAAATATGAGGGCACTAGGACACCATTTTTGGTTTTCAAGATCATTTCCCTAATGTTGAATATTTTTTGAATTAAAAGAAATACTTACTTGATTTTTTTACAATCTCACTGTTGTTTGTGACTTGAACAATTTCTATTTCATCTATTAAAAATGAAGTTGAATTTATCATTCGTGAAGTGTTAACAGATCATGCGATATAATGATAGGTCATTCCATCTGTCTCAAACATAAGGTTTGCAAAATTTATATACATAGGTATATCTATAGTGAGATTAGTCATATATGGTTCCTAAAATGGACTTATAATTCATCTATCATACCACTTAATAAATTAAAACTAATTTATCCTAACCATGGACTTCTTTTAGGATAGTGGTAGGTGATAATGTCCAGTCGCACTTCGGTTGTGGGTTCGATTTCCACATCCTTGTCTGACATGATGGGTTATCACCCGTCCTATGGGTTTTCCTTTTTCTAAAACTATACTATTATAACATTTCAGAAATAAAATCAAAAAGTTATAGCCTTAAGCAATACTATTTTTTGTCTAAATTAATCCATTAAAACCTTTAGGTTTATCCAGAATACTTCTGTACAATCTCATGGTATACAGAAAACCACTACTATAAAGGAATTCCTTTAGGATAGTGGTAGGCAATAAAGTCCAGTCGCACTTCGGTTGTGGGTTCGATTTCCACATCCTTGTCTGACAGGATGGGTTGTCGCCCGTCCTACGGGTTGTCCTTTTTCTAAAAGTATACTATTATAACATTTCAGAAATAAAATCAAAAAGTTATAGCCTTAAGCAATACTATTTTTTGTCTAAATTAATCCATTACAACCTTTAGGCTTATCCAGAATACTTCTGTCCAATCTCATGGTATTAAAAAAAATGACTTCTATAAAGGTCATCTACCAAGAATGTGAATACCATCATTTATCCCTCATTTATCCCTCATATATCATAAGATATCTCTTTTTGGTCAAAAGGCAACTCTTTCCACATACCAAAATCCCAAAATTCTATATACTCAAACAGTGATATCACTTTTTCCTTATATCAATCATGAGCTCATTAATAATATCCAACATATTATTTTATCCTTATCCCTTCATTATGCGCATATCGTCTACCTTCCAAAAATATCTGAATAACCTTTCATGGTTAATCGTACCATTCAATATATACTTTCAAATACATTAGCAAAAACAATAGTGTAACAATCCTTAGATGTGTCTTTTTTCCATAGTACCGTTACCTATACAACATAACTCTTGATAAACATAAATCATTCCACTAACTTCTTAATCCATTGACCGATCCTCAATAATTCTTTCATCTCACATATAATTTGTAGTATCTTCATCATCATCAATATAAAAACTACCCATAGAACCATGATGATTCTATTCATGAGACTTTCCCTTAGGGTTTGCATAATGCCCGTACATTCAAAATTTAAAACATTTAACTGTTTTTGATGTCTTAGAAATACCATTATCCTTGTCCATGGTGTTAACTAAACCTTTTCCATTGAAATTACTGGCTTTGTGTCCTTATTTTCCACACCCAAAGCATCTTCCAGTCCCATTGAAACATTCTCCCTGATGCCTCTTCCAGTACCTTTGAAACATTCTCCTGGATGCCTCTTCCCATATGATTTACATGAGGGGAATTGAACTTTCATTCCTCTATGATCATCGTGAAACACTATCTTTATCTTATAAGCTGAGTCGGGATACTTAACAAAGTTTAGATTATTGATCATATTATGAGATTGCTGATTAGACATAATAACGATTTTTCGCCATCCAAATCCCATTTCATTTGCTTGATCATGAATAATATCATTCCATTGTCTATCATATTCTCCATTAACATGAATCTTCCTGTTTCCAGCCATTTTCTAAAACCCAAAAAGAATAGTGTTAGAGGTAAAAATCTTGCTAGTAAAGAAACATAATAAAGGGGGAGTAACTTCAATATATAACATCTTAGTTTTAATTCTAAGATTGTTACCTTAATTCTAGGACTATAAACTATACGTATATTTATCCTTTTGGACATCCCTAGACATACCATAGAAATATCTATTGGGATCTCACTAAAGTTTTCACATCCTAGTTTCCAAAGGTTAACTAATCCTTTCCTCTGAAACCAACTGTAGACACCCAATATTGACATACATGGACATTACATTACTTTTTTAGAATACTTAATATATAATAATAACAAACACCCAGGGATCGTAATAGTTTTGTGTCTTTGAAACTCGGAATAAAATCTTCTAATGGTGGTGAAATATCATCAATATATCCCATAAAGAACTTTCACTTTTTGTTTTCTTACCTAAAACCTCTCCTTATATCCTAGGGAATAGAAAACATAAAAAGGGTGAGCTCAATTTCCCAGTAAGGGTATACATATGGAACACAAAACAATCCATAAACATTTGAATGCAAAAACATGAACATAAAATCTAAACATCAAAATCTTGAGGAATGACAAAAATATTGGAAGTACGTAAGGTAAATATCATAAAATAACATCAATCATTATAAAATAGCATGGAAATAAAACATGTAATTTTGTCAAACCATTAAGCACATGATATGATTTCCATAGTAGCCAAGGCATTACTGCCAAGACCATCTTAGTGGACAAAGTCCCTTACTGAATTGAGTTCACTCCTCATTCCAGTCCTATATCACTAAACTGTATTAACTTACCATTCCAGCCATGTCTATCTCATGAGATATAAATCTTTACCCAATTAATTGGAGGGAGATATAGGTCCCACCCATCTCATATTGAAATCATTCTTACATGTGCCACAAAACAATCATAAATCAATCATTATAACCCAAAGAATAAAATGGATTTCATAAACATCATTCCATCATGACATAATCCATAAAAAACAAATGGATATCACAATAAAAATAAAACCATGTAAATAATAGATACATTATACTTGAAACATAAACATCATAAATAATTTCTTCTTAGATGAAAAATAATTTTGATAAAACACTAGAGATGAATTCTTGGGGAAAATATACCTTCTTCTTCAAAATTATTTTATTTTCACAAAATGCCATGCAATTTTAAAAGAAAGGAATTTTATTGAAAATAATAATGAAATATTGTAGAGTAAACTTCATGAAGAAAGGAGTTATGAAACTATAAAATTCCATTCATTCCATATAAGTTAATAAAACATTCTCCTCCTACTTTTTCCGTAAAAGTAAAAAAGTACCTCGTATGGTAAACAAAAGAAATATTCCTTACATACAATGTAGTAAAAGTCAAAAATTGGTAAAAAGGACATTAAACATACCTGAAACCATTTTTATAAAACATGTACATGGATGATAATTATAACCCCAGTAAATAATTACAAATAAACAATCTCAGATAAAAACGAGATTGGAAAATCTATCCCTTACCATAGGTCCAATTTCTTCTGTATGTGTCCGAAACTCCTGTATAGTGGGTTAAACATATTATTAACTTGTAACAAAACCATAATAACATTTATGATATCATATATGATTCACTTAGGTCTTTTTATTACCCATTCATTTGTCAATTCCATGTTAAAGCAGCATTTTGGGTAACAATTGTTTCATTTATCGTACATGTTTGGACTTGTTGTTCTTGATATCATTACTTATATCATAATTTAATTACCTCTATAATGTAAAAATTAATTTATATATAATATATATTCATAATATAATATATATAATATATCGATAAATGGAATGAAATACATCGTTCTTGGAGACGGTAGGCTGAACGTACGCATGAACGTTGTTTTCGTTTCATTATTTAATTGAATGGAAGTAAATGATATATATATATACACATAAACCCAGAAGAATTATTATGTCATATTTTTCATTATTACTTATTATATACATACATTATAATCATTTTTTAATGGATAACATGGAGAATGAATCTCATCACGTTCGTGGTGACGGTAGTCCGTACGTACGCATGAGCGATGATATCATTCCCATAATTATTGAATGGAATTAGAGTGGATGATATAATATCTCAGAATTATTATCATGTTATAATAACTATATATAGTTATTCTTTACACCATTATACACGTCCAAGTAAAGTGGTGGTGGAAAAACAGATCACACCACAGCGTGGAGACGATATTTTCATACGTACGCACGCGCGGTGATTTTGTTTTTCGTAGGATGGATAGATAGTGAAATAGGATTGTTTCATATTTATAATAACATATAATTATATGAGTGATACTGATGTTATTACTTTGTTATGAAAAAACAAAATAAGAAGATGTTGAAGAAGAAATGAATTTGAAAGAATTGGTAAAGGATATTACCTCTTCTTTGACGTGCCTCTTCTAATCCTCCTCTTAGGGAACTAAAGTTGGACTTTGAAGAAGACCAAGACCTCTATTATGTTTATAGGGATGTTTATAAGTGAAATGGTAAGGGTTTTTCTGAGCTTGAAGGCTCAAAATTGTGTAAAGAGGAGAGGGAGGAGGTTCCCTTTTATAAGTGAGGAGAGGGGCACCTTAGAAAAAACATAAAATATTATTTTATAATAAAGTCATATTGGTTTATAATGGCTTCAACGTGACTTATTTCGAAGATATAGTGGGTATGGGTCTAAATACTCTCAACCAATAGGTTTTAGACAAGTTTAGGTTACTATTTTAACCTTATCATTTATATTTAACTCTAAGTTAAATAATTTAACTTTTACTGTGTCTTCTTGTTTTCTTAAAATATATGGTTAATAAACTTACTATAAACTGCCAAACGAACCCCAAGTGGTTAATTATTAATATATATAACCTTATCTAAGTCATTTGGCCTATCCTTATATTCTTTTGAATTTAATATCAATTAATAATATAATATTTTTTTAAAAATCTATTTTATGGAAATTTTTACACTATTTGGTAATTGATTTTTTTAAAACTCATAACAGCATAATTAGTTAGAAAAAAGTAAATTAAAACAATACTAACATGTCATATTAACCTATAAAATTAGTTTAATTCATAAAAAGTCTCAAATTACATTTATGTTGGTATTTATAACATCGATTATTTTAAAATTTCATTAATAAGGTAATTATTGCATCATCATTGTGTCATAAATAAATTAAATTATTTAATATATAAAAATTATAAATAAAATACCATTATTTATGAAATATTTTTAGATTTATAATGAATATTTATAGTTTAATTTATCTTATGTATAATCCTACAATAAAAATGTTTTAGTTATTAAACTTTGATTTTAACTCTTTTAACTCTTCTTTGAATTAAATAATAATAAATGTCCTAATTTAATACAAGTGGACCTAAATGGTCATATTTTATTCATAGGGTTGTTTTGGTCGAATTACACTTATCCAATAGAATTAGTATATGTGTTAGGGTAATAATAATATCATTTTTACCCTTAATTTCCCAATTTACTTTTAACCGTGGTAAATAAAAGCAAAAAGTTTCTATTCACCAAAAAAAAAATTTATCTTATTGAACCACATTTTACTTACTGATATGAAACATGTCTCTCGGATTTTTGAAATTCAACTTATAGAAGCGGTAAAATTAAGTTTTATGTAAATTTGAAAATTCTCCTAGCAGGTGGGTAAAAACGGTGAAAAGTTCAATAAAATTTTTATATATCTAAAATTACTATAAAATGACTCAATTTAGTTAAATTGAACTTATATAGGTATTATGTATCAATTTTGACCAAAAATAAATTTAAATAAAATAAATAATTATTTAAATAAAAATTCGGTTTTAAACTATAACTGAGTGTTTTTCACTATTCATCAAAAATTGAAAGTTTTTAGAAAAATACCAAAAATTCAACATTGGAGAATTTCAATATTCCGAATCCAAAAATGATGTCCATTTTTAAAGATTAAATTTATAAAATTTCAAAAATTGGGTATTACTATTCACAACGGCTAGTTTATATAATATTTTAATAACATATCGTCGTTTAGTGAAACCCGGTATTGCGTACTACACACTCTATCGTCGAAGGTCGTGATTGCATGTAATGCAAGTCAAGTCAGGGTTGCGTGTAGTGAAATCTCCCTTTGGTGTTTCATATATTATAATCAAAACTTATTTCATTAAAAAAATCTATACTTAATGTTGCGTAGAATAATTTCCAGAAAACAAACATGAAATTGTGTGTTACCCGAGCCAAGAATAGTGTTGCGTATACTCCAAGCTAATATGGTGTTGCGTATAGTAAAATCTAATCTTGGTGTAGCATACAACACAAGACATTAAAGAAATTAAAAATAATATTTCTCATAAAATCTCAGGGTGTTACATTCCTTGAGGTAGATCTAGTGTGTTTCAATTATAGAGAAATGTTCACAACTCTCATAAAATAAGTAACTTGTGTTTCTACTCCACAAATACACTGAAATGTTCAATCTATAGATTTTGTAATTATTATGAGATGTAGGGTTAAATTATGAAACTAATGGGGAATATATACATGTTTATCTTAGGTTTCTCTCACTTCATATCAAATCCAATGTTTAAAGAATATGTTTTTTTCATGATCTTAGAGTGTGGGTCTGAGGCGCATCATAATTTCTAGAGTTAAATCAGAAGGAATATTACAAAATTGATTCTTATAAAGAATAAATTATCGGATTTTTAAGTTGTGCACTAAATTTTATTTACAACGATTAAAGTAAAATTGATATATTTTAAAATAGTTTTAAACTAAATTAATGGATGGTGTTAGTTACTCATGTGTTTGGAAGTTATAATGAAAATTTAATGATATGAAATAATGTTTGAATTAGAGTTTATTAACTATTACATATATCATAGAAACAAGTATAAGAAATAATTAAGGTGGAAAACAACAGGGAAACAACAAACAAGTAAATATAGAATTAATGACCTCATATATAATAAATGTCGGAAAAAAATTGGGAATTTATTATAAGATATTGATAAAGTTACTCGTGTGGTAAATTTTGAAATATTTCATGTTGTTATAAATAAATGAAAAATTATTCGAATAATAATAATTATCAAGAAATGAAAATGTTTAATTATAATGGGATGGGATATCAGGCTAAACATTGTGTAAATATAATAATCAATGGTGGCAATCATCAAGATCAAAATCAAAAGGTCATAGAAAAGTCATTTTCTAATACCTTAGAAAATATAGCTCCATAAAATGAATTGGTAGCTTCTACTATATTAATTTATAAAAATTATGTTAATTTATTATTTGACTCTATATCTACACTATAATTTATTTATGGGAAACTTGACTGTAATAAGGAAATATCATCTCTAGATATTGAGACTAAAAGTTTGGTAAAAACTCTTAATTGGGGTATTAAGGCTATTACTATTTTTATGAATCTTCTTATAATTATCTAGTTTATTTTCTTAAAAATATTATTTTCTTACCTATACTAGAGTTTGATGTTATTTTTGGTATGGATTGGATTTTAGGTTTTCCTACTAAGATATATATAACACTCTTTTATTTTTCTATTAGGTATGTTTTAAGCTTTACTCTCTCTTTCCTTCTTCATTATTTGGGTAATTCCAAGAAGGGATTGGTAGGATACCTGTAACAGTGAACTCTGTGATTTTTTGGAATTTTCACCATAAAACATGTTGTTTATATAGTCTTTTGGGTATTTAAATGTTCTGTAATAGGGATACACAATATATAATCATCACCTAGAAGATTCCTTGAAATTAATACACATTTCGAGAGATTAAACATAGTGTAAAGCCTTCACACTATGTAAATATAAAAAATTTTGTTTTTAATAAAAAGGAAATGGGTTTTTTGGTGTATATGGGACTCAAAAATTACACAAATTTTAATTGGGTTGCACATCTTGTAAACTACTAAGTGTCAGTATTAAGCATTTATCGTAGCTAAAAATCTCATTTCATTTCTCTATGTTTTCTTCTCTCTTAAACTAGTTACATCCCTATGTGATTTTGGTTACCTTCAATCCCACTTAATCATCTATTCGGTGATTCATCATTATGTTGTTTATGTTGTATCTCTCTTTTTAAGTTGTATCCCTTTATCTTCCATCTCTCCCTCTCTATTTAACTCCATGAAATTTGGTATATTGTCATGGGAATTGATGGATCTAAAAACTTTTTATTATAATCTAGTTTCATAGTTGATTTCTAGATCTTATCCTCATTCATTCTTCATTAGAGAGTCTCAATGTAGGTGTTGAGTTTCCTTGAAAAAGGTTTGTGGTTCAATTTAATGTGTCTAATAGATTAAAATGTGAATATCTTATTTCTTGAAATTTATTTCAATTTCATTTTTATATTCCAATTTGATTTGAATTTCAATTGAAATTTATATGGTATCAATTTTGCGGAAAACCCCCCAATTCCTATATAATTTGAAGTTGGGTCTTAATTTTAAATTGGTGGGAATTGTGAAATGATTACATAATTGATTTCAGAAAATATTTTAAATTATAATGATGAAAACCTGTTATTAATTTTATTTTAAAAAAATCTTGAAATTATGAAAGACCCATGATTTTTTTTTTGAAAATGAATTAGAATTTTGAAAAGGAAAAGTGGGAAATTGTGAAGTATTATGACATGAAATGATTTTACCCCTTTCAATTGTCTGATTAAATACATTAGATCATGGGATGTTAGGGGTTATTTGGGACAAACACGCTAGGATAGTAATGCCCTAGCAATGAATTAACACTTTAAAACTCTAAAAACAGATTTCAGAAGATCTTATCCTAAGTAAGAAATTGATGAGTCCTATTTGGATTGAGTCTAAGGGGAATGTGTGTGCATTTTGTTTTGATCATTCTTTTGATATGTGTAGGATCCCATGACTTGTCACTATTATACCGCGAGGTAGGTGACTGTGGTGAAATATATGTCCATTTTTGTAATAAATTCCATTTATTTTGAAACTATTTTTCCCATTAATAATGATTTATATATATTATGTTATATAAAGTGTTCATTTAATCCAGGTTTGAAATGTTTTCCATCATTTTAAATAAAAATCAGGCTTTGTTTTAAATATGAAAATGTGCATACGTACCTATTATTATTACAATTGGAAGCATTATTAGGTTTGATATTATTATAGAATCTTATTATGGAACACCTGGTGAGACCCTACTTGGATTTTTAGCTCCCACACTACCCTTTCCATTAAAACAATTTATATTTTTTCTATCCAGTTTTGAGTATAGGTAATAAAACTCTTGTAGGAGGTTGATTTTCTTGATCCATTGGTGCATTGAGTGACTTGTCTGTTGAGATGTGTATTCTATCTTGTCTATTTTTGGTACTTTGATTATGTATTGTTTGGGTATTGATGTACCTATTCAGTTTCAAATATTGTCTCCTTTGGTAGTTTTTTATCATAATAATATGTATCTATTTATTATTTTGTGGTTTAGGAAAATTATATCCCCTGATTTTATTATGTGATTCCAGGTTCTAGTCACTAAACCAAGGAGATTGGTAATTCCATGCAGACTATGTTTATCTCAGATTGGGTATCAGGGTACCAGGGAATTCCAGATGGTTCACGAAAAAGTGGTATCATAGAAAGGTTAAAAAACATGGATTAATCTTAGTATATAGTTGAGAAATATTTTTCAGTCTTAGGATGTAGTTGAGAGTGAGTCCCTAGATAGCTCTCATCACAATGAACCTTAATTGACCATGGATGGTTCGAGAAAGGAATCTTGGGGATTAGTTCTAGTCTTTTACCTTTATTATATTTGGTTTGGTAGAAATAAAAAACATGTTTTCTTATCTAATGGGATTAATTTTACTTGTTACTCTTGTTTGGGTATTGATCTGTGCAATCTTATAATGTGGTCAATGTAGTTTGATGATGTTGTGTATCATCATGCCTCCACGAAGACATGTTAATAGGATCTATGAGTAAAATTATTATGAACCAAAATTATTGAATACTCCCGTATACTAAAATCATGATATGGTTTTTTTTTTGCATTCTTTCCAAGCTCTAAGACATGCACCCACAAACATACCACTCTGGCTTTAGTTGTGGAACCTTAGATGTATGAATCTAAAAATCATGCTAATAAGCTACTTAATCGAAAATGTCCTTATTTCCAAGGCTTGAATGAGCATCATGAGGACGTGGACTAGCTGAGAAATGTAGTTATTCTCTTTTTCATTTGGGAAACTCATGAAAATTTTATGGTAAGGATTGTTACCTATTATCTAGAGGGACCTATTAGGGGGTAGTGAGACATTATGGCTACGATGAAGAACAACATGGGTTTAGAGTGGAAATACATCAAATTTATTTTCACAAACTACTTCTATTCAGATTCTATGGTGTTGGCAAAGGCTGTGGATTTTTTTGTAATTGAGTATTCTGATAGGACCATGAAAGAGTTTGTGAAACGATACACTGATATTGTGCTGTCTTAACCTAATATTGTATCTAATGATAAGATAAATACATGATGGATTGATATGAGACTTTAATATGATATTTTTCTATTAGTTTACTTGATGAAGATCTCTTATTATACTGATATAATGGATAGGGTGTTAATGGTTGAAAATTATTTGAATGATAAGTTAGGTTTGATGGGAGTTTGTTTCTCTTTGTAGAAGTTTAATGAGTTCTAATAAAGGGAATAGAAATAATAATGATTCTCATGGTAGTTACCGATAATAGGGTTCTTCTATACCTTATATAGTGTCCGAAAGATTCTCTTTGACTTGCTACTATTGTAGAAATCTTGGGCATTCAAAATGGTTTTTCACTGAGGTACATAAGAAATGTGTTTCCTATAGTATTCTAGGACACTTGTTGAAATTATTCCATATCTTCTCTTCTCCACATAGGGTCAAAAAATCATCAGCACAAAAAATTACAATGGTATAATAAAAATATTAATGATCTAATAGGTTCCATCCATAGGAATATAGAACAAAGCTTCTTCATGCAGTGGAAGAGTCACCCTGGGATTCAGAGACAGGTCTAGCGACTATGAGAGGTACCATCACTATAGCTTCTACTATAGTGATTTCTTTATTTGATAATGGAGCATGTCACTCGTTCATTTTTTTAGTAATGTGAATTCTATATATCTTCTTATGGATATTTTATCTTATGTTATGGATATTACTACACCATGTGATAAGAAAAGTGTTCAGGTTATTCACTACCTTGTGTCTGTCTTCTCATTATATGATGTTGAGTTTACTTGTGATTTTTGATTCCATGACATGAAACCACTTAATATAATTTTTTGGATGGATTGGGTTATTTCTCTTAAATTCTAAATTGATTTTTATCATCAATGGGTATACTTCGCTGTACCTGATGGGGTGTGACATATATTTCATGGAGAATGGAACCTGAGGTCAAGAATATTAATACCTTCTTTTCAAAGGATAGGGAAAATAATATCATTTTTTACATTGGATTTAGAGTGAGAATATTTCAATGATGGTCTCCCTTTAGTTTTAAATGTTTTTTGATGTTTTTTCTTTTTAGCTTATCTAGTTTTCCATCGATAAGGGAGGTAGATTTTTCTATTGATTTAGTTTATGGTACTCAAGAATTTTCTATTAATTCAAACTATATGGTACTTGCTAAAATGAATGAGTTGAAGACTCAGTCGGATGATCTGTTAGTGAAAGGATTTATAATCCCAAGTGTGTCACTCTGAGCGATACATATTCTATTTTCTAATAAAGCTGATGGAGAACATCATATATGTGTTTATTATGATAATATTAATCGAGTCAGGGTAAACATAAAGTTTCAGTTACCATGGATTAATGATTTATTTTATCAGGTGAAAGTGTATTATTAGTTCTCAATGATTTTTCTCTGATGTGGTTATCACCAGATCAAAATAAAATAATCTAACATGTAGAAAACATTCTTCTAGAGAAGTTATATCCATTATGAGTATCTTTTCATTAAATTTGTTCTAAAATATTCTTATACAGTCATTATTGATTTGATGAACACGATTCCCCATGAGTATCTTGATAAGTTTATTGTGGTCTATAGGGATAACATCCTGGTTTACCCTAAGTGTGTGATTGATCATGTATGTCACCTTATAGTAGTTCTCCAGTTATTAATAAATCACTGAATTTATACCAATATATTGAAAAGATGTTTTTGAAATCAGGAAGTGAGGTTCTTGGGGAACATGCTCTTGGAACATGGTATTTTAGTTGATTTTGAGAAGTTGAAATCTATTCAAACATGGATACAACAACAAATTATTTTCTAGATTTAGAGAATATTAGGTTTAGCGGGATATTGTTCATCATTCAAAAATGGTTTCATAATGTTTTTTCTTTGAGTATGGAGCAAACTCTGAAGTGGTATGGTTTTATTGGTATGAGAACTGTCAAAATTATTTTGTTGAGCGGAAATTTCTTATGAGAAATTTGTCGACTTTGACTCTTCTAGTGGTTGGGAAGGTCTATATAGTCTTTTATGATGCATCAATGTTATGTTTGGGATCTTTTCATATACAAGTTGGTCACATCATTTCCTATTAGTCTTAGAAAATTTGGTCACAATAGAAAAATTATCTGGAACACAACCTTGAACTTGAAGACATGATGCATGCACTTAAGAGTTGGAAGCATTGTATTTTCAGAGATATTTTTACCCTGTATTATGACCACAAGTGCGTAAGTTATATCATCTCTAAAAAATATTTGAATCTCCACAAGAGGACTTGGGTGGAGTATCAGCAATATTTTGATTTCGATATTACCTATACCTGAGGAAAGTTAATCTCATTTCATATGCTTTGAGAAGGAATCCTTCAACCCATTCAATGAAATAATCTTTATAAAAGTGTAATTTGATGGATATTTGTCCATAGTTTAATAAAGGAGTTCCAAAAATAGGAGATAAGGATATTTTGAAAAGTGTTATATTTAATTCTTATCTTCTCGATATGGTTATTGAGGAATTGTATCTTGATGATGAATTGTGTGGAATTAGAGACTGTCTTTATAGTGGGGAGACCGTTTTTTTGTGGTCATTCTCTATAGAGGGTTTTCTATGTTTCTATAATTGGTACATTATACCATTGACTATAAAAAAATATAGTTATGGATTTTAATAATTCACACTGGGAAATGCACCTAAGAACCACAAAATTGTTTAATAACATATGATGATGATTCTTATGGTAGGGTATGAGGTGGAAAATTATGAATTTTTTTCTATCATTGGTATACATGACATCATCTCAAGGGTGAGAACTAATGACCTTTGGGATTTCATAAGCCGCATCCAACTCCAACATGGAAGTGAGATAAGATATCTATAGATTTTTTGGTTGGGTTCCCATGTACCTATAAAATGAAAAATGTGGTATGGGTTATGATCGTTAGGCTGACCAAATCTACTCATTTTATACCCATTTTTTATGAATCCAATGTTAATGATATATTAAATTTATATGTGGTATATATTGTTTATTTATATCAATTTCCTTTTTCTATAGTCTCTGGAAGTGATCCTTATTTTACTTGTCACTATTGGAGAGTCCATTATGAGGCACTTGGATCTTGGGATCATCTTATCATAACGTACCACAAACAGATGGATGGACAGACAGAGAGATCTATACAAATTATTGAGGATATTCTTTATTCCTATATCGTTGATTTTGGTGGTTATTGGTATGAAAATTTGGGGTTGGTTGAGTTTTATTATAATAATAATTACAATTGTTCTATTAGAATGTCTCCTTTGGAGGCATGTATGAGAGGCTTTCTAAATATCCATTATGTTTGTCAGAGATCATTGAAAGTTTGTTGTTTAGACTAAACATTGTTCAATATGTGAAAGCTATTATTTAATTAATTCTTCAAATGAAATTGATGACATATATATGGTATAAATAATTTGTTTATCATAGGCATAGACCATGGGATTTTTTTATGGGCTGTGGATTTTCTTGATAGTTTCACCATGTTTTGGTTATTAGGTGCTTGAGAGTAAAGGTAAGTTTGCCCCTCATTTTATGAGACCTTTTGATGTTGTTGAGAAGGTGATAAAGTTCACTAATCATTTTGTACATCCACCATCATTTATGTCGATACATAATCTGTTCCATGTATCCTAGCTAGATATGTATCTTTCTAATCCATCGCATGTTTGAGCTGGAGTGATCTTGATGTTGAGTTATATTTTTCAATGAATGAGAATATAGGTGGGATAGGTTATTATAGGACCTAGGTACTTCATGGGAGGATGATACCTTTGGTCAGTGTGTTATGGCCTCATGGTTCTATTTCTCATGATATGTAGGATCATGAGGCACTGATGAGAGGGTAGAGGCCTCACCATTTTGAAATGAAATCTTCGTAAAAGTATTTTTGGGGATAGAAATTTTTTATGGTGGGCAGTTTGAAACACCTCATTACATTTTAATGATTTATGTTTTAAGCTTTTAACTGGATTTCCTTTTTCATTGGTTGGATAATACAGATAAGGAATTGGGGGGATACTATTAATAGTAATGTTATTGATTTTTTTTTAATTTATCGTATTAAACCAATAATTTATATATTATGGGGTTGCACAATGGGAAATTATCACCTGAAAGATATCGTGAAATGAATACATGAAAGGAAAGTTTATTTATCATGTAAATCTTACACACTGTGTAAGTATTAAGAATTGGTTTTTAATAAAAATTAAATGGGGTTTTTCAGAATATATAGGACTCAACAGTTACATGATGTGTAATTGGTTTTCACAACTTCTACGATCTTTACTATTAGTTTTATGTAGGGGATCTACTAAAAATATCATTTTATTACTCTAGGTTTCCTTTTATGTGGACCAATATTCATGCCCCTAATATTTAAGTGATCTCCAATCCCTATGGATCATCTATCGGAAGATTGATCATCTTATTGGTTGCAATGTACCTCTCCAGGTAAGGGGTCTCCCTATCTCTTCCATATCTCTCTATTTACCTCATTAGAATTTGATAGATCATCTTGTACTATATGGATCTATACATTGTTTGTTCAAATAATGCATTAAGATTGAGTTCCTCGATCTTATGAACATTTTTTCTTCATTGAAGATTCTCATTGTGGGTGTTGTGTTTCCGTAAAAAAAGTAGGGGGATCCTTTTAGATAGACCATTGATTAAACCATAGATATATTATTTTTTAAAATTTATTTCGATTTAATTTTGAAACCCCAATTTCATGTGAATTAAAATTTAAATTGATATGTAATTAATTTTTGGGAAGCCCCCAATTATAATATATTTGAAAGTTGTGGTGTTATTTTAAATTTATGGAAATTGTTAAATGGGTTGAGAACTGATTTAAGAAAATGGATTAAATTAATATGATAAAAATATATGGTTTGTTTTATTTTGAAAAAGGAATTAAATGATGGAATAACTTTTAAATATTTCTAAAATTGAATTTTTATTTTGAAAAGTAAATGTGGGACACTATGAAGTGTGATGAAATGAAACGATTTGACCCTTCTTAATGGCTTGATTGAGTAAATGTGAGTTTGGTTAGTTGGTGGGTTATTTGTTATAGACGCACTAGGATGGTAATTCCCTATAAATGGATTAAAACATTATAAATCTAAAAAAACGTAGTTTGGTATATCTCATAACCAATAGAATGTTGATGAGTCCTATTCATCCTGGTCCTAAGGGATTAGTGTGCCCATATTTTTGTGATCAATGATATGAAATGGGTGAGAATATTGTAAATTGAAACTATCAGACCTTAAGGAAGATTTCCATGGTGCTATTTGTGACTATTTTTATTATAAATTCTATTTTAAAACTATTTTTATTAGGACTAATGATTTATATAAATGGTTCTATATAAACTATTTATTTGAGACATGTTTGACATATAAACCATCATTTGAAATGAAAAGGCTATTTTTAAAGTGAAATTGTAATTCGATACATATTTTTGTTATAATTAGAAGAATGATTTGGTTTATTTTTTTTTATTATGGAATCATATTATGGACACATGGAGATACTCTATTTGGATTTTTATCTCACACCATACCTTTTTCTTTATCCATTTTTATATTTTCTCATTTCAGGCATGAGTAAATTGAAAGACCCTCTTGGAGGAAATGGATGTTATTGATCCCTTGGGGTGGGGAGTTACATGTTTGTTGGGAGATAGGGTTTAAAAATTTATTCTCTAGTACTTTGATAATGTATTGTTTGGGTTTTGATGTACCAGTTTGGTTTATAGTGCTATCTCCATTTTTGAGTTCCTGATCATACTAATATGTATTTTTTATTCTGAAGTGTTTGAGGAATGTTTTTTCCCATGTGTTGGAATTGTGATTTTAAGTTCTAGTCACAAATATATTGGGATCGAAAAAGTACATTGGAAAATGTTGGTATTAGGTCAGGTATTAGGGCACTAAGGAATCTTTCCTAGTTAATGAAAACATAATATATAGAAATGGATAATCTGTCACCTATATATTTTAATTATCACAAATCTTTTTTTTAATAACTCTATTATTTTATATGAGTAAATATTTTTCTATTCATGTTTTGAAATTTAACTACGTGTTAATATACTGTTAGTTTAAATGTTATACTTCCAGTTATGATGTTTATCCATAGGTGAAGGCATGTTACTATTGGCTCATCCATATACCGCTAGAACAACTATCCTACCACCAAGTGTTGTTTTAGCTAGGAAAATATACCATTGATAGAATATAGAATAATAGTCAATGGAACTATATTCATCGAAAATGGAACAACTACCCAATCAATATACTATCAAGTAGATCTACCAACAGTTTCTGATACTATATATCTTTGAAATAGTCACTTAATTTAACCATAATTTCAATAATACTTACACCAATCTACTACCACAACTATTAGATGGTAATACTTCCAGAATGAAGCTACCATTCATAGGATCTAAAATCATTTTGATCTACTACTGAAAAAGAGAAGACACTCGTAAGTATATACTTCTAATGAATTTAATTTCATATTGTTACAATAAATATCTAGTATTAATTTCAAATAAATTCTCTAATGGGTAGTTTAATCATTTAAAGTTGTAGAGATCTATGTGGAATTAAGAATGATTATTCTTAAACAATTTCATGGTTGTCTTAAAGGAGAAATTGTTCCTCAAGATATTTTGATCAGTATGAGGATGATATGATTATTCTAACATTATCCTTAAATGGATTATTGGACCTTATGTGATAAAAATTCATATGAACCATCCTTTTTCTCTAAATGATATGCACAATAGACACACATATGAAGGATATAAGCATGCATGAACACTAAATCACTAACTCTCACATGCTATGATAAAAGGAATATGGAGAAACATGTGTGTGAAAGCTCCCGTGATATTATAAAATTGAAATAAAAAGATTTTCTAGACTTCCAAGAAACCCTATTATATTTCAATTCTTATGAAACTTGTTTGATATTATTTCAAAGAAAAGTACAAGGTCTTATGAATAACTACATCTATTCGGTTTGAGAAGAACTGAATTTCATCATTTATATAATCTTTATCTTTCTATTTTACTTTTCATTAAATATATGTTTTTATTTTACATGGAATATTTGTAAAAATAATATCTTATACTAAACTGGTGTTTTATTGGCACACTCCCGATTTTATTTATTTGTATCCACACATTCAACTATGTAAGACTTCTTGTGTGACCTCATATCTTGTTTTTTTATCCCACGTATAACCATGGAAGAGGCCCTATGCATAGAAATCCTTGATAGGTACTATTTATAAAACATATTAGAAGTTGTGGATAAGTTTATTTAACAATAAATTATTTTGAATTAGGTGATTTATAAGTGGAGGTTACTAAGTCTTAGCTTGAGACTGAATCACATTATAAATTGTATATTTCTAAATTTTTTCAAAACTAATTTACTAATTTATATTTTTTTCTTATTTATTAGTTAAAACCAATTTATAGTGTTGTAAAATTATAAAAATCTAAACTTTAAGAGTTAATAAAGACTATTTGTTTTATATACTATGCTTCATACATGCAGATTAATTTCAAAAGTTAGATTTTTTGAAAAATTATTTTAACTATACTATAATTGAGATTTTACAAAACTATTCTAGAGATTACATCCTATATTTATACTATTTTTTCAACTATGAGTTTTTACCATATTTGGGGGGTTTAGATTTTAATTTTTTTCAAAAGTTATTTGATTGTAAACTCAATTTACCCCACTCTTGAGTTTTCCACTACAAATAATATTTTGTTTTATAGGTCTTCAATGTATCTTTTTACTATGATTAGTTTTTATAACGATAAAAAATTTATAATTTTTTAAGTTTATTTCATTATGGATAATAATAATCTTGAAGGAACATCCACTAATCATCCTATTTATTTAATGAAACAAATTATTCTCAATGGATGATTAAAATGAAAATTCATTTAGAAAGTATGGGATTTGATATCAAGACTATTGTTGAAGGTAACTTTTAAAAACCTCAATATTCTAGTGATACTTGGAGTGATCTTACTAGCGAATCATATAAATTTATTTGTTAATATATTAATTTTTTATAATATTTTGTTCAAAAAGATGAGTTTAATATAATATCAGTATGTACTACTACTTTTGAGATTTTGGATTCCTTTGCTACATCTCATGATAGAACATGGAAAAAATGATATTAAATACTTATAATAAAAAAGTTATAATTTTAGGATGAATCTTAATAAATCTATTTAAGATATAAATCTAAAGTTCAATGATACTATTAACATGATCCATTCTCTTGGAAAGATAATTACTGGGAAGGATCAAGTCATGTGAATTCTCAAATTTTTTCCATAAAGATGGAGATGAAATTTTGATTCCATAAGAGAGTCTTATGACATAAGTACACAAAAAGTAGAATACCTAATAGGAAATATCATGATGTGAGAATAAAAATAATATGTGATAAAAGTTTTAGTGGATGAACCCAAAGGGAATCTAGTTTCTCTCAGGCTTCTAACTCTAAAAAAGAGAATATCAAAGTTGAAATATTGAGTGATGAAGAATCACCATCTGACAGTGAAGAAGAAATTGAACTTGCATAAAGACATTTAAATATGTTTTAGAGAAAGGAAAACAACATCAAGAAATATAATTAAAGAATAAAGTATAAAAATAAAGGTAATTAGATAAAATATTGGAGAAAGAAAGATTCATCCAATGAAGTAATATTCTATGAGTATGAATGTGAAAGAAACATGAAACAAAACTATCCCAGGATCATGTATAAAAAAGTATGTGGAAAAAGAAAAAAGATATAAAATGGATATGGAGGGCACTTTGAGTGCCTCCGAGGATAGTTTAAGTGAATCTGATTCTAGATGATAGGACAAAAATGATATGGCCAATATGTGTTTTATGATAGGGAAATCTAAGATAGAGCTTGTTTTTCCTAAATCACCAATACATATTTCTTTTACATAGAAAAATGAAAATAAAAATGGATATATGACCAGTGATGATATATTTAAATATTTGAACATAATATCAGATATATTTAATGATGTAAATAGAACAAATAAATGTCTAAAGTTGCAACATGCAATGTATTCTCACATTAAGAGTGATTATACTATAGAAAATAAGAAAAATTATCAACTAATTAATAAAATAATGAGCTTAACTATCTAATAGAAAATTAAATAATTATTTGGATAGATTTAAAAATCGAAGAAAATGTCTTACTGAGATTCATTGAAAATAGACAACTCTTAAATACACTGATGAATTAGATACCAACTTATAAAAAGTAACGTATATGAGAATTTATGTTTCCCAAGTTATAGTTCGTTTAGATCTTATAGTAATTCTTATTCTAACAAAACTAATAACTTTTTTATTCTAAATGTTTAATATCTTCTTGTATGAAACTAGTAAAACAATTATGGATTCAAAAATTAAATATTTCAAACATTTTTATAACCAAAAATATGGTTACCAAAATATTTTTTGGTGTACATATCATCTATAGTTAACTTGATTAAAGATTTATAGTAATAAATTATGGTATCTAGATTGGGGATGTTCTTGAAATATGATTAGAAACTACTCATGTTTCAAGAACCTAATCAACGTGGATGATAGACATGTATCTTTTGGTGACACCTTCAAATGGAAAATTATTAGACTTGACCAAATTAGTAACTCTAGTATAGTTTTAATTTATAAATTTTTATTTTCAAATGGATTTAAATATAATATTCTTGTAATGTCAAAATTATGTGACTATATGTTTCTTTTTATATTTTAAAATAATGCTTAAAATGTTTTTTATACAAAACATGTTTTATTTTTTACTACTATGGGAAAATAAAATATTTATATTGTAGATTTAAATACCTTGTTTTTTCATAATGTTTCCTTTTTTAGTTTCCTTCACAAAGAATCTTAGATTTGGAATAGGGTACTAGTACAATGTACTATTCATTCACATATAAAGAAGACTAGGAATGATTTATTTAATGTTCTACAAAAACATTAATTTTAAATATATAGAGGCCATAATATTTTTCATATGGGAAAGAAGTAAAAAAAATTCTTTCAAATCAAACAGTGAAGTGAAAAATTCTCAACCTTTAGAGTTAGATCACATGGATTTGTTTAGAGCTTATAGAGATTCTTTTATAGTAGAAAAAAATTATTCTTATTTTATAGTGGAGTATTATTTAAGATATACATGGGTATTTTTACTTAGTCATAAGAGTGAACCTCATTCCAGTTTTTCTAAATATTCAAGATATATAAAAAATATTAGTTGAATTAAATTAATACCTTATGATTTGATCATGTTTGTGAGTTTTAAAATCAAGAGTTTGAATCATTATTCTCAGAACATGGCTATAGTCACAAATTTTCTAATCTTATGACCCTATAGAAGAATGGTTTTATAGAAAGAATAAATATAACACATTAATAAATTTTCCAAAACAAAATCAATGAGTATGATTTATATGTTTATTTTTTCGAATAAGCAATAAATATATATTTATATAATTAATATATTATTAATGAGACCACTCATAAAGAATACACATTATGAATTATGGAATCATGCAAATACACATGAAAATTATTTTAGAGTTTTTGATTTTAAATTATCTATACTAAAAAAAGATAATTTTGATAAGTTTATATATATTAGTGAGGAAGGTTTTTTCCTTGAATATTTATCACTAGTAAGTCATATAGGGTGGTTAATAAAAAGAATAACACTATGGAAGAATATGTACATGTAAAGTTTTATGAGGCATATCCACATGAGTGTAGTACAACATTAGGAAATCTAGAGGATGATATTTAGGAAATAAATTTATCATGACCTCCTATAAATTAATCACTCAGTTCCAATGAATATCCTAAAACTGAACTTGTTGATAAAAATTAAGTTCTAATAACATTTATTCCTCGAGATATTAGGACTCAAAGATATCATCCCATAGATTATTTTTATGTGACCTATACAATGGAACTTATACTAGATATTATCTAAGAAATGAGGTTAAACACCATGTTTTCTTGTTATAACTTGTACCTAAGAACATCAATGATTTAATTAATGTTGAATTCCAAGTAATGGAAATACAAGATGAGTAAAATCATTATGAAATAAATAAATTCTATGAACTACATGATAAACTCACAAACTAAATTACTATTTGTACTTAATGGGTGTTTAGAAATAAAGTTGATGTGTTAAGAACAATAGTTAGAAATACGCCAAGACAAGTTGTAAAAGGGTATATTCAAGAGAAAGGTATTAACTATAAGGAAACGTTTACACCAGTATCTTGATATGAAGCCATCAGAATGATTCTTCCCTTTCAATCACATTTAGATTTGAAATTATATAAAATGGATTTCAATAGTGAATCCCTAAATGGTGATATATATGATGATGTTTTTGTTGAGCAACCCCCAAGATTTTAAAACTCTCACTTTACAAATCATGTATTAAATTAACAATAGATTTATATGGTTTTAATAATGCTCAATTTTCTTAGTATGATAAGATCCTCTCATTATTGATTTCAAAGGTTTTTACTAAATTGATAGTTAACCCTAATTTGTTTAATAATATAATTTTAAAAGGTTTTTTTGTTGTAAAAAATTATATTGATTAAATTATTTTTGGATCTTCAAAAAAATATTTTTGGTACTAAATTTTCAGAAAATACGCAATGTGAATTTGAAATGAGTTTCATCGGTAAAAAATAATTCTTTGTTGGTTTTAAAATTTTCAAAATAAATATGGAACTATTTTAAATAAAATTATCTAAAATAAGGATATTTTAAACCATTTTGGTATGGACAATACTGAATGTAGTTATATTCCAATGAGTACAAATAGTAAATTGGATTTTGATGAAACTGGGAAATCAATTGATCGAAACGCTAACATAGATATGATTAGAAGCATAATATACTTAAATGATAGACATCCTAATATAATGTTTATTGTGTGTTTGTGTGATCATTTTTAATAAAAAAAAATATCCAAATTTACGTTCTATAAAAATAATTTTCATATACATAAAAGCTACAACAAAAATATGACTATTTTTTATAGATACGAAAAATTTGACATAGTGAGTTTTTAAAATGCTGATTTTAGTGGCTCTAAATTAGATAGAAAAAACCTATGGTATATGTCACTTTTTTCACAGGTGTTTGTTTTCATGGTGTTTTAAGAAATATAATTATGTTTCATTATCCATATTTAAAGATTAGTATATATCTATAGGGAGTTATTGTGTATATATTTTATGGATGAAACACACCATAAAACACTATAGTTATCAATTTTTACTTTTCCCTATAAATTGTGATGATACGAGTCATGTTAAAATTTCTAGGACCCCTACGTCTCATTCAAGATCTAACCATATTTATATAAGACATCAATTTTTGAGAGATCATTTTAAAAAGGGTGATATAACTTTTGAGTTCATAGGTTTTAAACATCATATTTCTAATATATTCATGAATATTATTAAATTTTAAATATTTAAAAACACAAGACTTGGATTTGGAATGATATGTTTTGGTTGGTTTATAATCATAGCATTAATTCTGGATAAGATATAAAGAACACAATGTTAGTGATCAATCACTGGTGATTGACAATTACTGGTTGATCATTGGTGATAGACTATTGGTGATCAACCATTGGTGAATGACCACTAGTGATTAACCATTGGATATATAACATTGGTGATTGGCCATTGGTAATAAACCATACATAATTTACTATTGCATTCAATTTTATGGTGCCTTTTTTGATCGGTTCTTTTTAATGCATTGGGCATGTCCTAAAAAAACGAATCCCCAACTCTTGTCCAAATCATTCATCACTGATGAAGTTAGAGATATCAAGTGTTTGGTTTTGATAAAGTCTCTTGGGTTTAATCTGGTCAAAGACTATGAATGGGGTGAATGGTCATTATGGTATGATCGAGCCTTGTATCCTAGTATGGTTCATGAGATTCATCTGTTTGAAGAGTTTGATTTTAGTGATTCAAAATATGTTATTAAGACTATGATTGATTGGAAATATATGAATGTTCATTTATTAAGTGGAAAAGGTGACTCAATTTTCCAAATAAAGGTATATCTGATGATTCTCAATGATCTATTTATAATAATAGTGAGATTTCCGATTTTTAGGATTTTAGTGTTAGAGTTAACTGGGAATGTAATTGTTCAAAGGCATAAATAAGTAGATCTTAATGGAGAGTTCCAAATACTATTTAAGTGTTTTTCAGAATATTATTTGACATAGAAATTGGGAAATTAGAATCAGTAGGCATAAAGATGTCTTTTTATTATTTATTATGAATGTACTAGATATGTTAAATGAGTGTAGATACTTGATAATTCATATGACAGAGTTTAGGAAGATATCTTCTAGGTCAAATTCTTTGTCCAACACTGTTTTTTTTTCCAATTTTAGAAGATAGGTGATTATTTATAGAAGGTTATGAAAAAGTGACAAAATATGCTGGTTTATTCCTACTTTAGGTGACTTTCAAGAGGATGAGTGTTAATTAGAACCCTTGGTTGAAGAAATGGGTGGTTGGAAATGAAAATACATTTGAGAATTTTAATATAGTGTATCACTCTACATGACCTAGACATATGGTTGACACTAGATTAGATCTATAATAGGTTGTGTTATATTCCTCTGATGAATATGTTTAAGAAGAAGTAGAATAAGAAGAGGTTAAATCTTATGAAGAAGTATTAGTGGATAGATTAGTAGATGTGGGTAGTGACTAAGATATAAATAATAGACCTATATTGTCCTTTGGGCTAGCTAGTCCTAAACTTTCACTTATTATTATAATTTCTTTTTTAAGGGAAGAAGATGATTTTAAATAGACATTAGTATCTAATGGTGATCCAATTTTCATGTCTTTATATTTTATATTTGAGGATTTAGTAGTATTGTCAGATGACTCCTAGTATGCTATTTAAAAAGGTGACTAGGATCAGAATTACCATGCTTATCAGTATATTAATAATAAAAGTGAATCTGCAAGTGGTGAGTGGTATGGAGTATTTACTTTAGCTTTCGTTAGTCATGCCTCCAATGATATAGATGATTCCTATGTTCTGAATTCTAATTTTAATTTTGATCTATCTACCTCTGACAGAGATGATGATCAGAACCTACAAAGGGGATAAATACCCAAGATCTTCTCATTATGGTTTGGACTACTTTGATTCAGATGGTGATGGTGGGGATGATGATCAAAGATGTCCTCTAATGTATGGTGGACATGCCATTTAGATTGATAATAAGAATCCTAAGGGTTCATTAGTATAGGGATTTAATCATGAAGGTTAGCTATAAGTATTTCCTTCTAATGATTATACTATAGTGATAGGAACTAAGGATGTTTTTATTCCAAGTTCACAGAGGACTGCTAATCTTCCTTCTAATTATCCTCCTCTATTTATGTATGGGACTTGAGATGATTTTGATGACACTATGGTGATCTATTTATCAGATATTGGTGGGATTTCTAGGTCTTATTCTAAATAGTTGATAAATATCATGAAATAAGAACCCAAGATGATAGTAACATTAGTTATTTCTCATATACATATTAGAATATTCTTGAAGATTGAATTTCATGATATTGTGAATATAAGGTTATTAGAGCATATGGATTTCATCCATTTCACTATAAAGGATATTAATTAAAAATTTACTTTGAAGTATATATATATATATATTAAAGGTTTCATTCTCTTTACCATCCTGGAGTATCATCTTCCAGAGCTTCACTTCTTCTTACTCATACTTTAGTGGATAGATATTTGATCAGATCAAAATGTCCAAGAGGATATGCATGTAGTGATGAACAGTCATTCCTTCTCTCCCAGATGATAATATGAAGATCTGGTTTCATGGTGATAATAATTATAAGTTATTAAGATAATGATTAAATACGGTAAGAAGTGTCACATGAGCCTCAGCCCGGTTGGTGAAGACTCGACAATGCATTCAAGAGACGCAAGATCAAATCCAAGTGGAGACATATTTTCATGTACTATAGCAGTATTATAGCAGCTATTGTAGCAGGAACTGTACAACTACTATAAAAGGTACTTTTCGGTAATGTAGAAACCTGAACTATTCATCCGTATGGTCCTCTGGGCCACTGGTTTGTTTATCGAGTCATGTAAGGCCTTCAGGCCACCCAAGGCCTTTAGGCTAGTTGTCTCTCAAATCCCTTCGGCCACCTTAAGGACATAGGGCCACCCCAAGGACTTTAGGCCACATTATTATGTAGAAGTACCAGTCAAAATATATGGGAAAAGTCTCCATATGATGATTCAGGGTAGGCACATTCACTAGAGCAGAGCTAACCAGAATTGGAAGAACGGGAGGGTATGGATTTTCCATTGGTATTGGGTATGTGCATCTTTTTATAGGATAGCTAGCCGACTAGCCCTATGTAGGTGTAGTTTTGATATCATCATGACATATGATAGTGAGGAGCAGTTCCAAGTTGTCTTGTCTGGGTGATTCCCACTAGGACCTATGGTTCATGTAATTTTCTCTATGCCTTAGGGTATTACATCACCCCTTGAATGGTGGATTTTCAAAAATAATAAAAAATGAAGGCCTTCAGCCCATTCCAATCAAATATGGTAATAAGTGTTAGAGATGATACTAATAAGGCAATTATGTAATATATTTCTAGGATTTACACAAATAATAAAATTTATTTTCATTTTATTTTTTGGTTGAAAACTTATGGATCCCTCCTATGAATAGGGCCTTCAGGGAGCAGCTGAATCTAATAAAGTACTTTCCCCATATTATTATTCTTTTTATGGAAGATATTGTTGAATTGTTTGAGGATATATAGTACGGTGGTATATTCATCACTTAGTTTTTAGAGCTATCCAAATCTTTTTTATACCCCATCAGGATAGTAGTGATATCTTCCACAGATCCGTGTCCAGACATTTCATTTTCTGGATCGATTTCTACACCACTCCCCATTACATTACAAATTACCTCTATTATAGTGATCCTCTTTATCCTCATTAATATTAAATATGTGATATGTAATAGACATATTGAATCTCCTAGAATTCTCTTTTGGACAACCACGCCTCCAGCTCCACCTACCTCCACTTTTCCACCTCCAACCATATGCATAGGAAAATACAGTTGATTATGAATCTCTCATAAGGAATGATGGATCTTCTTACTATAGATAGATTTTGAATGGGATTTTTTTTATTTTGGTCCCTATTTGTGATATTATATGAAATTTTCATTTATAATGTAGATATTATTTCATTCATATTTCTCTTTTTGATAATCCCAAAAGGGGGAGTAGTATTTATGAAATATAATGTGTTCCAATATTCTGAAATACACAATGATAAACTTAGTTAGTGATACTATATTTTTCTCAAATCCAATAAACATTAAATGTGATCATAAATTCCACATTGTTTTCACAAAAAATGATGATATTGACTGTATATTTTTATTTTAATGATAATAAATCAAGTTTATTTTGTTTCTAATAAGATAAATATTTGGTGGTATTAAATTTTTTTTTCATGTTCTGATATTTATCTATGTGTTAATATACTATTGGTTTAAAAGGTTTACATCATGTTATAATGAGCTACCATCATTTATGGTGTGATACTATTGGATCATCAATCTATCACTAGTTCAACTATCCTACCATCATGTTATGATACAACCAATACATTATACTATTGAATAAAGCCACCACCACAATCAATGGTGCTATAATCAGTTAAAATAGAACCACTACTTGGTTGATCTACCATCAAGTAGAACAACCACCATTCTATTCTACCATCCATATATACTACCATATCCCAATTATTTCATCAACTAAATAGTACATATGCAATTCTATTAGTGTGACTATCAGATTCATATACTACCAGAAAGAAGATACCATTCATATGATATATCATTATATGGATATACAACTAATTAATATCTACTTCCAGTAAGTATATTCTACCATTTATGGTACTGAAAGTGTTATACCATAGCTATCCAAGATTAATTTTAAATTAATTCTGGAATTTATAGTTTAATCAAATTTAATGTTGTATATAACAATGTTGATATAAGAATAATTATTCTTAGACAATGCCACGGGTGACTTAAAGACAATTTAACTCTTTTCTAGATTTATTTATTACTATGAGTATAGTATGATTATTATAATATTATCAATTAAATGATAATTTGACCTAAGTCAATATAAATTCAGAAAAACAGTCCTCATTTATGATATGATATGAATAAGAAACACACTTGTGATGGATAGTCACATGCATGAACACTAAATCACTTAATCTCATATGCTGAGAATAATGGAATAAGTGTACACATGTGTTTTAATTATCCCTATATATTCTCATACAAAAATCAAAATATTTTTCATAATTAAATGACACCCTATTTTACTGGAATTCTTGTGTAACTTGATCACGAACTTTACAAAGGAAAATCCTTGAAATTAGGCACAAATACATCTATTCAGAATAATAAACACTAAATTTCATCATGTTTGAACTCATACTATTTATTAATATACTTTTTTATTCAAACATTATTTTTTTAAACATTATAATTATACAATATTATCTCATTTTTTAAAATAAATAGTTCACGAAACTCTATCCATTTTCATAATTTATATCAACATGAACCATAACATAAAATGGTATGTGTGACTAATTATATTGTTTTTATTTAATATATAAACATGTTTGAGGCTCCATTCATCGAAACAATTAAGATATTTTTTTTGTAAAATCTAAAATATATTTTGGATTAAATTATTTAATATTATTCTGATTTTCATCAGGTGACTTCCAAGTGGAGGGTAATAAGTAATGGCTTGAAACTAAAACCCTTGTTAAATTACACTATTCTATATTTTTGTAATTGATTTAATATATATTTTTTATAGTTATAAATTAAAATTAATTTATTAAATTATAAACATATAAAAAAACTAAACATTGATGTTAAATTCAACAACAATATTATGTGTTTTAAAAATGTAGATTAGTTTCAAATGTTACATTATTTTCAAAATCATTTTAATAGATCTGTGATCAATCTTTGAGGAAACTTTTCAAAAAAGATCAGATTTTATATTTATACTACTTTTCTAACTATGTTTTCCCTCCATATTGAAGGATTTTTATTTTATTATATTTAAAAATAAATAAATTTGAATGGAAAACTAATTCTCATCCTTCTTGATTTGGACACTCTGATTAAAAAGATACTTAATTTATTATTCATAAATATTTTGAGTTTTTATTTATGGATGAGTCTATAGTAGTGATAATTTTTCAAGAATTTTTGTAATTGATAAAATATAGGGATGAAATATTTTTTATTCATATTATTAAAAAGAATTAATTTTTCTGGACCTATGATTTTCTTACATTATATAAATATTTAGATGTATTTCCTAATGAATTTTCTAATGTTATTCTGGATAAAATGCACAAAATAATTATTTTCTTATTTGATAATGATAATATATTTTTAAAAACACATTATAAAATGTATCCATTAGAGATAGTATATTTAAAATGGACATTACAATAATATATTAAAAATTATTACATGCATCCTAGTACTTCACCATAAGATTCTCTTGTTTTGTTTGTTATGAATAAAAAACTTATATGGGATTTTTACTGATTATTGATCATTCAATAATATTAATATTAATAAAAAGTATTATTTTCATCACATTGATGCCTTTTTTAACATCATTAGGGGTATAATTAATTATTAGAGTTTGAACATAGGTATTCATATCATTAGATGAATTTCAAGGAGGAGGATATTCCCATGATATTGTTTTAAATAAGGTATCTTCACTATGAGTGTGTTGATATTCCCTTTGGATTAATGAATGCACCTATTGTATTCATGGATTTAATGAGTAGATTTATTATAGAATATTTTGAAATGTTTTTTTCTATTTACTTATAATATTCACTTATATTCTAAATGTTTTGGAGTTTATGAGAAATATATGGTAATTTTCTCTATAATATCGGAGAAAATATGGTATATAGAAAATTATGTAATTATATGTTTTGTTAAGATTAAATTTCAATCCATAAGAATATTTTGACTATATATTTCATAAAATTTGATCCTACTAAATTAAATTGATTGAATATTGGCTATAAGAAACCAATATCACTAATATTCACAGTTTTTGTTGATTAGTGGGTTGTTACTAATAGTTTTTCTAAACACCTTCTTGGTTATCTATCCTAAAAACAGGTTAACTAAAATGGGTGTTAAATTAATTTCTAAACACTAATATGTGAAATAGTTTCAATAATTACAAAAGCTATTGTTTATTTCTCTATTATTATCCTTTCTATCAATAAATGTGAAATATTTGATTTATATTAATTCTTTATCAAGGTTTCTTGGTTTTGTTTTGATGAAAATTGATTAGGTAATTATTTTTAATAATGATAGTTGAAACCCCATGAGAAAAATTATCTAGCACAAGAACTTGTTCTTAAAGAAGCAAATTTTTATTTAAAAAATTTATAGAATCATTTATATGAGTAGAAACATGATATATATATATATAATGATCATAAAATCTTGAAATATAAAGTCACTCAAAAATAATTGACCATGAGATGAAGTGGGGGGTTAAAATTTATTATAGATTATGGGTATATAATTCATTTTCATATTGGTAAATCAAGGTAGTATATACTTTTATTTGAAACTATAATGAATAATTAACCGGTTTATTATGGAGTATTATTCATTAGTTGATGATTTAATGAAAATTGGATTGGAATTCATTCATGTAGATAGATCATCCTCTTTTAATCTCGTACAAATATAACCATCCTTGTTGAAAAGAACAATTTATAGTCCGAAATAACATCATGGGTTGCAATAAAACATAAAATTTATTAATGAATGAAATTTATATGAGTTTGATATTGATGATAATATTGTTAAATTATTTAGAAAGAGGTTATGTGTAATGGAGGAATTTCAATTGAAAAAATTAATATTGAGTGAGGCTCATAGTTCTCCATATTGTCTTAACACAAGAAGAACATATATATATATAGATCTTTCGGAATATTTTTTATAAGATGGAATAAAGAAATGTAATATTTATTTTACCTAGAAATTATTCGTTTAATAATAGGTTAAGGTATAAAAAACTATTTAAATAGAGGATTCAACGATTTTCAATTCTAAAATAAAAATTAAAACATATATGTATGGATTTAATCATTTGATTACCATGTAAATCTCAAGGTAATGATGAAATATGTGTTATTATTGATAGTTTGGCAAAACCATCTCATTTTCTTCCTATTTGATATGACATGTATTTGGATAATGTTTCTCAACACTATCTTATAGATATTTTTAAATTATATAGAATTCCACTTTATATTATATCTAAAATTTATCCAAAGATTAGATGAAATGTTTTGAATAGACTTATGAAGTAATTTTGTACTAGATATAGTTTCATTTGTATCATTTCATCCTCAAAATAATGGATAATATGAGATGAAAATTAAAAAATTGGTGGATATTCATGATCATGATAATTAAATTATCATGGTGGTTCAATTAAACTGCTATCTTGGGTTTTATTTTCATATAATAATAGTTCTATTACTGTATAAAAAAAACTTTTAAATAACTGTATGGAATTCATTTTCAAAATATTTCTTTTTATGATGATGTTTTGAAAATGATGTTATTAGGTACTATGTTTGTTAATATGATGGTTGGAATGTAAAATTGATTCAACATCATTTGAATGTATATCTAATTAAAGAAGAAATAATGAAAATAATCAAATGAATAATATATCATTTTTGGTTGGAGACCATGTTTTTACTCAAATAACATTGTGGAAATGTGTCGTGTGTTTTGTTAAGAAATGTAAATTAAACAAACAAATTATTATTCAAATGAAATATTAGATAAATAGGGATTAGTGTATTAGTAATTAGATTTTCATCCTAGTTTAAAAGTGGTGCATAACAAGTTTCATGTATCTCTATTATTGAAATATATTCATGATTCATCCCATATATTGAGACCTGAAGTATTCAAGTTGAAAGATAATATTTCTTATGATGGAAAAAAAGTTTAGATTCATGATCGTAGAGAACATGTTTTGGGAAATAAATAAATTATCTTATTATTATTATTATTTATGATTTTTTTGATTAAGTAACATATAATTTTTATGAGTCTTTATTTAAAAGTATCCCTATCTTATTTTCAATGAGTAAAGAATATAAGGATGAAATTTATTTAATTGGGGTGATCTTACAACCCACGCATTTTTTCTTATAAATCATTTTGATATTAATATTAAAGATAATAATATAGATTCATATTAATATTTATTATTGTGATACTTGTAACACCCCTATAAAAGTGAGTGAAAAAATCCTTAATGGTGTCATCTATTTCAAAAAGATGAAGACTTTTTTTCAGTATCCTACATGATTCGAAATCTACAGTTAATCATTCTTGGTCTCGAGTTGTGTTAGGATGATTTTATTCCTATGAATTTTCTTATAGGGTTAATCATTTAGAAAAAAGTACACTAAAATAAAATATGTTGGCCTTTGGAAATAGACATTAGTTTGATAAGTTATCATGGTGGGTAAAAGCTTGTCGTGTTCTTAGAAGGACACTAAGTTATTAAAAGAGCCCCATGGGTTTAGATTACTAGTTTCAGGGACCATAGTGGTTAGGTCGTGAAAAAAGGTGTCAGATAAAATACACAACCAGATGCTGAAAGATCCTACCTAGGATTTAGGTTTGGGGTCCACAAAGATTCCTTTATTTTTTTTAAAGTGGGGTGTACTATAACACCTTAATAAAATGAAGTTATAGAATTAAAAAAATACTACCTATGTTTACAATGTGATCCTTTATTTTTAGGATCCTACCTAATTAGAAATAAAATATTATGTTTTCGTGTCTTAAAGTAGTTTTAATATAGGAAACCACTTGTAATGCTTCCTAAATTGTAAACCAGGAAGCATAAATCACATTAAAAAACATGTTTTGGCCTATGGGGACAATGGTCCTAGTGGGTAACATCATCCATAGTGCTGTGAAGGTAAAAATGTTCTTAAAGGAAGCCCTTGGGGTTATATGATATGATTCATGTTTTGGGGATGTTGAGTCATGAAAATAATTTCAGGATTAATTTGTTTATGATATGAAATAGGAATATGATTTCTCATTTGAAAATAAAATATTTTTCATTATAAATAAATTATTTTTACATGTATTATATAGTTTCACTTAAAAAATAAATATTTAAATATTAGATATTCAATTTTTTTTAAAAAAATAAATTTTTTAGGTCAAAAATATCTCAGGTTTAATTTTTATTATTTTCCTAAGAATGTAATTTTTATTTATGAATAGTTATAAAATATTTTTTTATCGAATCTTTTATGACTTCATCTTGATATAAAAATCATAAGACAATTTGTAAAACATATTGAAAATATATTAAAATAATGAATTCTCAAAATTTTTTATTGATATTATTTATATAATATAAATTAACTGATATGTCATGATAAATCTGAAATATAATTATTGATATTATCCAAATATTTGTGAAGTGTTTCAAAATTAAAATTTGGGGTCTTTAAGAGTATATCTAGGACATGGTAAGTCTTTCATAAAAAATAATATATAAAATTGATGAATAATAAATTATTTTTACATATATTAATAAATTTGATATTTATATAAAAATTTAATTATGCATATTTTAACCCAGCATTTGAATAAGGTAAATGAAGTCAAAATAATAATTTAAATGTATTTTTGTGATAATGATAAGAATTATAATAAACTATGCAAGGTATTAGATGATAATATTTATGAATAATAAACTATATTTATGTTATTAATTTATATTTAAAATTTAATAATAAGAAGATTATCCAAAACTCTTACAATGCGTCCATGCAGTGCTTGTGCAATATGTAAAAATGTAAAAGTCAACAATTTTTAAAATAATAAAATTTATATGATTTGGATTAATTAGGTTATTATAGAGTTTTTATGGATAAAAATTATAATTAATTAACATATTTTATTTTTATTTTTTAATTATTTAGTTATTTATATATTATTAATTAGAAATTATTAAAATAGCCCTATAAATGACTTTAAAGAGTATTGAATGGTAAAAAAACTAAATATTTTATTTAGAAAAATTTAGTTGTTTAATAGTCAATAAAATCATTCATTTTCAATTTTTCAATAACTTACCCTTTTAAAATTACATTTTTGACACTTAAATGTTGAGGAAACGTGAACAATAATATTGAATTTTTCTTATAAATGAAGACTAATTCTCACCATTTAAAACCAAATATGTGGTCAATATTCCTCTATAAACTCTTCAAAAATATCTATATAAACTCTATATTACATTTTTATAGGGATCTATAATTCCCCAAATCCATTTCCCCTAATTCTTTGGACTCAATCCAAACAATGTGGTTCAAGGAGAAAGGTAAATGTGTTTGAGCCTATCACTCCTATATTTTTTTATGAATGTTTCTCTTAAAACATATTTAAAAATTTTAATATTTTTCTTAAAAAAATATATTATTATTTAATTATAATTTTTTCCATAAATTATTATCTATAAAACTTTACCTCTCACCAAACTCTTTATTATATGTCATTATTATGTCAAAATATGAGTTTGTCAAAATTGATGTTTTTTGTTTAAATTATAATCCAAATTTTTTTAATAATAATATTATTCTGTAAATGATACCCTCTGAAGTAATCTTATTTATAATATAATTTTTCTATAAAACAAAAATATGTATTGGTTTCAACCTAATTTTAAACACTTCCAAAACAATCACTCAGTATTTTTATTTTATGCTAATTAATTAAACAATTAAATTTTCATAAACATATGTATTCCATATATATTATTAAAAATAGATTAAATTTATAAATATGACATTAATATTAATGTAAACTTCAAACTATTATTATATAATTTCATGGTATCCATCATAATAATGAAATAAAATGTAAATAATCATATTAATTTTTAACCGTCAAATACATGATTTTCATATTTGATTCACTAAAAGATAATTATTTTAGGACCTATTAAAATGTTTTATTTATATAATTATTTGGATATAATAAATTTAAACTTATTATTATATATAAACCATGTAGAAATATATTTTACTCTTACTACTATATGGTATCAATTTTGGATGCTATGAACGGAATGATCACAAGTCAACTCTCATAAACAATACCAATTTGGTAATTAATGAAATATGATAGTAAATGAAATTACAATAATAATAATAGTATTAACATTAATAATTATATTCATATAGTAATTAATTGATATAACATTATTATCCATTAGGTTATAGGACATATAAAGGGAGTTAGGACTCGATATAAGGGGGCTTCTCTATTAAAATATTTACCTAATCTATTTTATAGGGTTTTTCTAAAACTTTTCTCTTACATGTCAGTATTAGTCATTTTTGTGTTACAGGTTTTCTTATCAATTCATTTATGATTAATTAATGGAATTTTTATTTGGCCTTCACTTTCTTATAAAATAATCTGGTAAATATATTTCTAGGTTTTCTTCATGCATCCTTTTTTACAGAAGTGTAAAGAGTGTATTTTTTAAATTATTTCTACATGAACTACATTACCCAAAATCAACATTAGCCTTTTCAAATAGTATTCCCATATAAAAAATTAGATTTTCCCAAACCAATTTGTATTGTTATTATTTTATAAATTATTTCCCAAAAGTTAAATTTGTTTGAATTTGTATGGGTTTTCTTATAAACCTTTTATATTTTTATATTTAAACTTAATCTAAACTCTTTAATGTTTATTGTGAGTTAATTTGTTATTTTATTATTCTTATTATTAAATATAATTAATTTTTATTACATTCTCCTATAAATAAGAAATTTTTTAACCCATTTTGGAAAACATCATATTTTTATGGGTAAACATAAGAGTTTGTCTTTATGGGTTAAAATGTACTTTTTATGTGTTTATGGAAATTGTTAAATGGTTTGAGATCTAATTTAAGAAAATGATTTAAATTAATATTATAAAAACATATGGTCTGTTTTATTTTGAAAAAGGAATGAAATGATGGAATAACTTTGACATATTTCTGAAAGTGAATTTTGATTTTGAAATGTAAAAGTGGGACACTATGAAGTGTGATGAAATGAAACGATTTGACCCTTCTTAATGGATTGATTGAGTAAATGTGAGTTTGGTTAGTTGGTGGGTTATTTGGTATAGACGCACTAGGATGGTAATTCCCTATAAATGGATTAAAACATTATAAATCTAAAAAAACCTATTTTGGTATATCTCATAACCAATAGAATGTTGATGAGTCCTATTCATCCTGGTCCTAAGGGATTAGTGTGCACATATTTTTGTGATCAATGATATGCGATGGGTGAGAATATTGTAAATTGAAACTATCAGACCTTAAGGAAGATTACCATGGTGCTATTTGTGACTATTTTTATTATAAATTCTATTTTTAAACTATTTTTATTAGGACTAATGATTTATATAAATGGTTCTATATAAACTGTTTATTTGAGACATGTTTGACATATAAACCATCATTTAAAATGAAAAGGCTATTTTTAAAGTGAAATTGTAATTCGATACATATTTTTGTTATAATTAGAATAATGATTTGGTTTATTATTTTTATTATGGAATCATATTATGGAACACATGGTGATACTCTATTTGGATTTTTAGCTGACACCATACCTTTATCATTAGCCATTTTTATATTTTCTCATTTCAAGCATGAGTAAATTGAAAGATCCTCTTAGAGGATATGGATGTTATTTAACCCTTGGGGTGGGGAGTGACATGTTTGTTGGGAGATGGGGTTTACAAATTTATTCTCTAATACTTTGATAATGTATTGTTTGGGTTTTCATGTACCAGTTTGGTTTATAGTACTATCTCCATTTGCGAGTTCCCGATCATACTAATATGTATTTTTTCTTCTGAAGTGTTTGAGGAATGTTTTTTCCCATGTGTTGGTAGTGTGATTTTAAGATCTAGTGACAAATCTTTTGTGATCAAAAAATTACATTGGGAAATGTTGGTATTAGGTCAGGTATTAGGGAACTAAGGAATCATTCCTACTTAATGAAAACATATTATATAGAAATGGATAATCTGTCACCTATATATTTTAATTATCACAAATATATTTTTTATAATAACTCTACTATTTTATATGAGTAAATATTTTTCTATTCATGTTTTTAAATTTAACTAAGTGTTAATATACTGTATGTTTAAATGTTATACTTCTAGTTATGATGTTCATCCATCTGTGAAGGCATGTTACTATTGGCTCATCCATATACCGCTAGAACAACTCTCCTACCACCAAGTGTTGTTTTAGCTACGAAAATATACCATAGATAGAATATAGAATAATAGTCAATGGAACTACATTCATTGAAAATGGAACAACTACCCAATCAATATACTATCAAGTAGATCTACCAACAGCTTCTGATACTATTTATCTATGAAATAGTCACCCAATTCAACCATAATTTCAATAGTACTTACACCAATCTACTACCACAACTATTAAATGGTGATACTTCTAGAATGAAGCTACCATTCATAGGATCTACCATCATTTTGATCTACCACTGAAAAAGAGAAGACACTCGTAAGTATATACTTCCAGTGAATTTAATTTCATACTGTTACAATAAATATCTAGTATTAATTTCAAATAAATTCTCTAATGGCTAGTTTAATCATTTAAAGCTGGAGAGATCTATGTGGAATTAAGAATGATTATTCTTAAAAAGTTTCATGGTTGTCTTAAAGGAAAAAAATCGTTTTTCAAGATATTTTTATCAGTATGAGGATGTTATGATTATTCTAACATTATCCTTCAATGGAATATTGGACCTTATGTGATATAAATTCATATGAACCATCCTTGTTCTCTAAATGATATGCACAATAGACACACATATGAAGTATATAAGCATGCATGAACACTAAATCGCTAACTCTCACATGCTATGATAAAAGGAATATGGAGAAACATGTGTGTGAAAGCTCCCTTGATATTATCAAATTGAAATAAAAACATTTTCTAGACTTCCAAGACACCCTATTTTACTTCAATTCTTATGAAACTTGTTTGATATTATTTCAAAGAAAAGTACAAGGTCTTATGAACAACTACATCTATTCGGTTTGAGAAGAACTGAATTTCATCATTTATATACTCTTTATCTCTCTTATTTACTTTTCATTAAATATATGTTTTTAATTTACATGGAATATTTGTAAAAATAATCACTTTTGCTAAACTGGTGTTTTATTGGCACACTCCCGATTTTATTTATTTGTATCTACACAATAAACTATGTAAGACTTCTTTTGTGACCTAATATCTTGTTTTTTATCCTACATATAACTATGGAAGAGGCCCTATGCATATAAATCCTTGATAGGTAGTATTTCTAAAACCTGTAAGAAGTTGTGGATAAGTTTATTTAAGAATAAATTATTTTGAATTAGATGATTTATAAGTGGAGGGTACTAAGTCATAACTTGAGACTGAATCCCATTATAAATTCTATATTTCTATATTTTTTCGAAACTAATTTACTAATTTATATTTTTGTTTTATTTATTAGTTAAACCAATTTACAGTGTTGTAAAATTATAAAAAACTAAACTTTAAGAGTTAATAAAGACTATTTGTCTTATATACTATGTTTCATACATGTAGATTAATTTCAAAAGTTAGAGTTTTTGCAAATTTATTTTAACTATACTATAATTGATATTTTACAAAACTATTTTAAAGATTATATCATATATTTATAATATTTTTTCAACTATGAGTTTTTACTATATTTGGGGGTTTAGATTTTAATTTTTTTCAAAAGTTATTTGATTGTAAACTCAATTTACCCCACTCTTGTGTTTTCCACTACAAATAATATTTGGTTTTATAAGTCTTCAATGTATCTTTTTACTATGATTAGTTTTTATAAAGATAAAAAATTTATACTTTTTTAAGTTTATTTCATTATGGATAATAATAATCTTGAAGGAACTTCCACTAGTCATCCTTTTTATTTAATGGAACAAATTATTCTCAATGGATGATTGAAATGAAAATTCATTTAGAAAGTATGGGATTTGATATCAAGACTATTGTTGAAGGTAACTTTTAAAAACTTCAATATTCTAGTGATACTTGGAGTGATCCTACTAGGGAATCATATAAATTTATTTGTTAATATATTAATTATTTATAAAATGTTTTTCAAAAAGATGAGTTTAATATGATTTCAGTATGTACTACTACTTTTGAGATTTTGGATTCCTTTGCTACATCTCATAATAGAACATGGTAAAAATGATATTAAATACTTATAATAAAAAATGTTATAATTTTAGGATGAATCTTAATAAATCTATTTAAGATATAAATCTAAAGTTCAATGATACTATTAACATGATCCATTCTCTTAGAAAGATAATTACTGGGAAGGATCAAGTCATGTGAATTCTCAAATGTTTTCCATATAGATAGAGATGAAAATTTGTTTCCATAAGAGAGTCTTATGGCATAACTACACAAAAACTAGAATAGATAATAGGAAATATCATGATGTGAGAATAAGAATAACATGTGAAAAAAGTTGTAGTGGATGAACCCAAAGGGAATTTTGTTGCTCTGAGGCTTCTAACTATAAAAAAGATAATATCAAAGGTGAAAGATTGAGTGATAAAGAATCACCATCTGGTTGTGAAGAAGAAATTGAACATGCATAAAGACATTAAAATATGTTTTAGAGAAAGGAAAATAACATCAAGAAAAATAATTAAAGAATAAAGTATAAAAATAAAGGTAATTAGATAAAATATTGGAGAATGAAAGATTCAGCCAATGAAGTAATATTCTATGAGTATGAATGTAAAAAAAAATGAAACAAAACTATCCCGAGATCATGTATAAAATATTATGTGGAAAATGGAAAAAGATATAAAATGGATATGGAGGCCACATTGAGTGCCTCCGAGGATAGTTTAAGTGAATCTGATTCTAGATGATAAGACAAAAATGATATTGCCAATATGTGTTTTATGATAGAGACATCTACGATAGAGCTTGTTTTTCCTAAATCACTAATACATATTTCTATTAAATATAAAAATGAAAATAAAAATGGATATATGACCAATGATGATATATTTAAATATTTTAACATAATGGAAGATATATTTAATGATGTAAATAGAACAAATAAATGTCTAATGTTGCAACATGCAATGTATTCTCACATTAAAAGTGATATTACTCTAGAAAATAATAAAAATTATCAACTACTTAATAAAATAATAAGGTTAAACTATCTAAAAGAAAATTAAATAATTATTTGGATAGATTTAAAAATGGAAGAAAATTACTTACTGAGATTCTTTGGAAATAGAAAAATCATAAATACACTGATGAATTAGATACCAACTTATAAAAAGTAATGTATATGAGAATTTATTTTTCCCAAGTTCTAGTTTGTCTAGATCTTATAGTACTTATTATTCTAACAAAACTAAAAACATCTTTATTTTAAATGTTTAATATCTTCTTGTATGAAACTAGTAAAACAATTATGGATTCAAAAAATACATATTACAAACATTTTTATAAAAAAAATATGGTTACCAAAATATTTTTTGGTGTAAATATCATCTATAGTTAACATGATTGAAGATTTATAGTAAAAAATTATGGTATCTAGATAGGGGATGTTCATGAAATATTATTGGAAACTACTCATGTTTCACGAACCTAATCAACGTGGATGATAGACATGTATCTTTTGGCGACACCTTCAAAGGGAAAATTATTAAACATGGCCAAATTAGTAACTCTAGTATAGTTTAAATTTTTAACTTTTTATTTTTAAATTGATTTAAATATAATATTCTTGTAATTTCACAATTATGTGACTATATGTTTCTTTTTTTGTTTAAAAATAATGATTAAAAATGTTTTTTATACAAAACATGTTTTATTTTTTACTACTATGGGAAAATAAAATATTTATATTGTAGATTTAAATTACTTGTTTTCTCATAATGTTTTCTTTTTTAGTTTCCTTCACAAATAATATTATATTTGGAATAGGGTACTAGTACAATGTATTATTCATTCACATATAAAGAAGACTAGGAATGATTTATTTAAGGTTCTACCAAAACATTAATTTTAAATAGATAAAGGCAATAATATTTTCCATATTGGAAAGAAGTAAACAAAATTCTTTCAAATCAAACAGTGAAGTAAAAAAATTTCAACTTTTAGAGTTGGATCACATGGATTTATTTAGAGCTTATAGAGATTCTATTATAGTATAAAAACATTATTCTTATTTTATAGTGGAGTATTATTTAAGATATACATGGGTATTTTTACTTAGTGATAAGAGTGATCCTCATTCCAGTTTTTCTAAATATGCTAGATATATAAAAAATCATAGATGAATTAGAATTAATACCTTAATATTTGATCATGTTTGGGAGTTTTAAAATCAAGAGTTTGAATCATTATGCTCAGAACATGGCTATAGTCACAAATTTTCTAATCTTATGACCCTATAGAAGAATGGTTTTATAGAAATAATAAATATAACACATTAATAAATTTTCCAAACCAAAATGAATGAGTATGATTTACATGTTTATTTTTTGGAATAAGAAATAAATATATATTTATATAATTAAGATATTATTAATTAAACCACTCATAAAGAATACACATCATGAATTATGGAATCGTGTAAATACACATGAAAATTATTTTAGAGTTTTTGATTGTAAATTATCTATACTCAAAAAAGATAATTTTGATAAGTTTATATATAATAGAGAGGATGGTTTTTTCCGTGAATATTTATCACTAATAAGTCATATAGGGTGTTTAATAAAAAGAATAACACTATAGAAGAATATGTACATGTAAAGTTTTATGAGGAATATCCACATGAGTGTAATACAACATTAGGAAATCTAGAGGTTGATATTTAGGAAATAAATTTAGAAAGACCTCCTATAAATTAATCACTCAGTTCCAATGAACAACCTAAAACTGAAGTTGTTGATAAAAATTAGGTTCCAATAACTTTTATTCCTCAAGATATTAGGACTCAAAGATATCATCCCATAGATTATTTTTATGTGACCTATACAATGGAACTTAAACTAGATATTATCTAAGAAATAAGGTTAAACACCATGCTTTCTTGTTATAACTTGTACCTAAGAACATCAATGATTGAATTAATGATGAATTCCAAGTAATGTAAATACAAGATGAGTAAAATCATTTTGAAATAAATAAATTCTATGAACTAATTGATAAACTCACAAACTAAATTACTATTTGTACTTAATGGGTGTTTAGAAATAAAGTTGATGTGTTAAGAACAATAGTTAGAAATAAGCCAAGACTGGTTGTAAAAGGGTATATTCAAGAGAAAGGTATTAACTATAAGGAAACATTTACGCCAGTATCTAGATATGAAGCCATAAGAATGATTCTTCCCAATGAATCACATTACATTTGAAATTATATCAAATGGATTTCAATAGTGAATCCCCAAATGGTGATATATATGATGATGTTTTTGTTGAGAAACCCCCAAGATTTTAAAACTCTCACTTTACAAATCATGTATTAAATTAACAATAGATTTATATGGTTTTAATAATGCTCAATGTTCTTAGTATGATAAGATCCTCTCATTTTTGATTTCAAAGGTTTTCACTAAATTTTTAGTTAACCCTACTTTATTTAATAATATAATTTTAAAAGGTTTTTTTTGTTGTAAAAAATTATATTGATTAAATTATTTTTGGATCTTCAAAAAAATATTTTTGGTACTAAATTTTCAGAAAATACAAAATGTGAATTTGAAATGAGTTTCATTGGTAAAAAAATAATTCTTTGTTGGTTTTCAAATTTTTAAAATAAATATGGAACTATTTTAAATAAAATTATCTAATATAAAGATATTTTAAACCATTTTTCTATGGACCATACTAAATTTAGTGATATTCCAATGAGTACAAATAGTAAATTGGATTTTGATGAAACTGGGAAATCAATTGATCGAAATGCTAACATAGATATGATTAGAAACATAATATACTTAAATGATTGACATCCTAATATAATGTTTATTATGTGTTTGTGTGATCATTTTTAAGAGAAAACAAAATATCCAAATTTACGTTCTGTAAAAATATTTTTCAAATACATAAAAGCTACAACAAAAATATGACTATTTTTTATAGATGCGAAAAAGTTGACACAGTGAGTTATTCAAATGATGATTTTGGTGGCTCTAAATTAGATAGAAAAAACCTATGGTATATGTCACTTTTTTCCCAGGTGTTTGTTTTCATGGTGTTTTAAGAAATAGAATTATGTTTCATTATCTATATTTAATGATTATTATATAGCTATAGGGAGTTATTGTGTATATATTTTATGGATGAAACACACCATAAAATACTATAGTTATCAATTTTTACTTTTCCCTATAAATTGTGATGATACGAGTCATGTTAAAATATATAGGACACCTATGTCTCATTCAAGAACCAAACATATTTATATAAGACATCAATTTTTGAGAGATCATTCTAAAAAGGGTCATATAACTTTTGAGATCATAGGTTTTAAAAATTATATTTTTGATATATTCATGAATATTATTAAATTTTAAATATTTAACAATACAAGACAAGGATTTGGAATGATATGTTTTGGTTGGTTTATAATCATAGCACTAATTCTGGATAAGATATAAAGAACAAAATGTTAGTGATCAATCACTGGTGATTGAAAATTACTGGTTGATCATTGGTGATAGACTATTGGTGATCAATCATTGGTGAATGACCATTAGTGATTAAACATTGGATATATAACATTGGTGATTGACCATTGGTAATAAACCATACATAATTTACCATTGCATTCAATTTTATGGTGCCTTTTTTGATCGGTTGTTTTTAATGCAGTGGGCATGTCCTAAAAAACGAATCCCCAACTCTTGTCCAAATCATTCATCATTGATGAAGTTATAGATATAGAGTGTTTGGTTTTGATATTGTCTGTTGGGTTTAATCTGATCCAAGACTATGAATGGGGTGAATGGTCCTTATGGTATGATCGACCCTTCTAACCTAGGATGCTTCATGAGATTCATCTGTTTGAAGAGTTTGATTTTAGTGATTCAAAATATGTTATTAAGACTATGATTGATTGGAAATATATGAATTTTCATTGATGAAGTGGAAAAGGTGCCTCAATTTTCAAAATAAAGGTATATCTGATGATTCTCAATGATCTATTTATAATATTAGTGAGATTTTCAGTTTTTAGGATTTTAGTGTTACAGTTACCTGGGAATGTAATTGTTCAAAGGACTAAATAAGTAGATCTTAATGGAGAGTTCCAAATACTATTTACATTTTTTCAGAATATTATTTGACATAGAAATTGGGATATTAGAATTAGTAGGCATAAAGATGTCTTTTTATTATTTATTATGAATGTACTAGAGATGTTAAACGAGTGTAGATACTTGATGGTTCATATGACAGAGTTTAGGAAGATATCTTCTAGGTGAAATGCTTTGTCCAACACGGTTATTTCTTCCAATTTTAGAAGATATATGATTAGTTCTATAAGGTTAAGAAAAAGTGACCAAATATGGTGGTTTCTTCCTACTTTAGGTGACTTTCAAGAGGATGAGTGTTAATTAGAACCCTTGGTTGAAGAAATGGTTGGTTGGAAATGAAAATCCATTTGAGAAGTTTAATATAGTGTATCACCCTACATGACCTAGACATATGGTTGACACTAGATTTGATCTAGAATAGGTTGTGTTATATTCCTCTAATGAAGATGTTTAAGAAGAAGTAGAATAAGAAGACGTTAAAGCTGATGAAGAAGTATCAGTGGATAGATTAGTAGATGTGGGTAGTGACTAAGATATAAATAATTGCCCTATATTGTCCTTTGGGATAGCTAGTCCTAAACTTTCACTTCTTATTATAATTTATTTTTTAAGGGAAGAAGATGATTTTAAATAGATATTAGCATCTAATGGTGATCCAATTTTCAGGTCTTTATATTTTATATTTGAGGATGTAGTAGTATTGTCATATGACTCCTAGTATGCTATTTAAAAAGGTGACTAGGATCATAATTCCCATAATTATCATTATATTAATAAGAAAAGAGAATCTGCTAGTGGTGAGTGGTAGGGAGTATTTACTTTAGCTTTAGTTATTCACACCTCCAATGATATAGATGATTCTTATGCTCTGAATTCTACTTGTAATTTTGATCTATCTACCTCTGACAGAGATGATGATCAGAACCTACAAAGGCGATAAATCCCCAAGATCTTCTCATTATGGTTTAGACTACATTGATTCAGATGGTGGTGGTGGGGATGGTGATCAAGGATGTCCTCCAATGTATGGTGGAAATTCCATTTAGATTGATAATAAGAATCCTAAGTTTTCATTAGTATAGGGATTTAATCATGAAGGTTAGATATAAGTATTTCCTTCTAATGATTATACTATAGTGATAGGAACTAAGGATGTTTTTATTCCAAGTTCACAGAGGAATTCTCCTCTTCCTTCTAATTCTCCTCCTCTATTTATGTATGGGACTTGAGATGATTTTGATGACACTATGGCTATCTATTTATCAGATATTGGTGGGATTGCTAGGTCTTATTATGAATAGTAGATAAATATCATGAAATAAGACCCCAAGATGATAGTAACATTAGTTATTTGTCATATACATATTAAAATGTTCTTGAAGATTGAATTTCATGATATTATGAATATAAGGTTATTAGAGCATATGGATTTCATCCATTTCACTATAAAGGATATTAATTAAAAATTTACTGTGAATTATATATATATATATATTAAAGACGTTTCATTCTCTTTACCATCCCGTAGTATCATCTTCCAGAGCTTCACTTCTTCTTACTCATACTTCAGTGGATACAGATTTGATCAGATCAAAATGTCTAAGTGGATCTGCAAGTAGCGATGAACAGTCATTCCTTTTCTCTCCTAGATGAGAATATCAAGATCTAGTTTAATGGTGATAATAATTATAAGTTATTAAGATAATGATTAAATATGGTAAGAAGTGTCACATGAGCCTAATCCCGGTTGGTGAAGACTCGGCAATGCATCCAAGAGACCCATGATCTAATCCAAGTGGAGACATATTTTCAGGTACTATAGTAGTATTATAGCAGTTATTGTAGTAGGAACTGTACAACTACTATAACAGGTACTTTTCAGTAATCTAGAAACCTGAACTATTCATCCATATGGTCCTCTGGGCCACTGGTTTGTTTATCGAGTCCTGTAAGGCCTTCAGGCCACCCAAGGCCTTTAGGCTAGTTGTCTCTCAAATCCCTTGGGCCACCCCAAGGCCTTTAGGCCAAATTATTATGTAGAAGTACCAGTCAAAATATAATGGACAAGGCTCCAGATGAGGATTCAGGGTAGGCACATTCACTAGAGCTGAGCTTACCCGAATTGGAAGAATGAGAGGGTATGGATTTTCCATCGGTATTGGGGATGTGCAGCTTTTTATAGGACATCTAGCCGACCAGCCCTATGTAGGTGGAGTTTTGATGTCATCATGACATATGCTAGTGAGGAGCAGTTCCAAGTTGTCTTGTCTGGGTGATTCCCTCTAAGACCTATGGTTCATGTATTTGTCTTTATGCCTTAAGGCCTAGTGAGGGTTTTACATCACCCCTTGAATGGTGGATTTTCAAAAATAATAATAAATGAAGGCCTTTATCCCATTCCAACCAAATATGGTAATAAGTCTTAGAGATTATATCAATAAGGCTATTATTATTATATTTCTTGTATTTACACAAATAATCAAATTTATTTTCATTTTATTTTTTTGGTTGAAAACATATGGATCCCTCCTATGAATAGGGCCTTTAGGGAGCGGCTGAATCTAATAAATTACTTTCCCATCATATTATTCTTTTTATCGATGATATTGTTGAATTATTTGAGGATATATAGTATGGTGGTATATTCATCACTTAGTTTTTAGAGCTATTCAAATCTTTTTTATACACCATTAGGATAGTAGTGATATCTTCCACAGATCCTTGTCCAGACATTTCATTTACTGGATCGATTTCTACACCACTCCCCATTACATTACAAACTACCTCTATTATAGTGATCCTCTTTATCCTCATTAATATTAAATATGTGAGATGTAATAGACCTATTTAAGCTCCTATAATTCTCTTTTGGACAACCACACCGCAATCTCCACCTACCTCCACTTTTCCACCTCCAACCATATGCATAGGAAAAAATAGTTGATTATGAATCTCTCATAAGGAATGATGGATATTCAAATTATACATAAAATTTGAATGGGATTTTCATTTTTTTTGGGTCCCTATTTGTGATATTATATGAAATTTTCATTGATAATAGAGATATTATTTCATTCATATTTATCTTTTTGATAATCCCAGAAGGGGTAGTAGTATTTATGAAATATAATATGTTCCAATATTCTTAAATTCTCAATGATAAACTTAGTTAATGATAATATATTTTTCGCAAATCCTATAAACATTAAATGTGATCATAAATGCCACATTGTTTTCACAAAAAAATGATGATATTGATTGTATATTTTTATATTAATGATAATAAATCAAGTTTATTTTGTTTCTAATAAGATAAATATTTTCTGGTATTAAATATTGTTTTTTCAAGTTGTAAAATTTATCTATGTGTTAATATACTATTGGTTTAAAAGGTTTACATCATGTTATAATGAGATACCATAATTTATGGTGTGATACTATTGGATCATCAATCTATCACTAGTTCAAATATCCTACCATCATGTTATGATACAGCCAGGACATTATACTATTGAATAAAGCCACCACCACTATCAATGGTGCTATAATCAGTGAAAATAGAACCACTACCTGGTTAATCTACCATCAAGTAGAGCTACCACCATTCTATTCTACCATCCATATATGCTACCATATCCCAATTATTTCATCAACTAAATAGTACATATGCAATTCTATTAGTGTGACTATCAGATTCTTATACTACCAGAAAAAAGCTACCATTCATATGATATATCATTATATGGATATACAACAAATTAAGATGTACTTCTAGTAAGTATATTCTACCATGTATGGTACTGAAATTTTTATACCATAGCTATACATGATTAATTTCAAATTAATTCTGGAATTTATAGTTTAATCAAATTTAATGTTGTATGTAACAATGTTGATATAATAATATTTATTCTTAGACAATTCCATGGGTGACTTAAAGACAATGTAATTCTTTTCTTGATTTATTCATTACTATGAGTATAGTATGATTATTATAATATTATCAATTAAATGATAATTTGACCTAAGTCAATATAAATTCAGAAAAACAGTCCTTATTTATGATATGATATGAATAAGAGACACACTTGTGATGGATAATCACATGCATGAACACTAAATCACTTAATGTCATATGCTGAGAATAATGGAATATGTGTACACATGTGTTTTAATGATCTCTATATATTCTCATACCAAAATAAAAATATTTCTCATAATTAAATGACACCCTATTTTACTGGAATTCTTGTGTATCTTGATCAAGATCTTTTCAAAGGAAAATCCTTGAAATTAGTCACAACTACATCTATTCAGAATAATCAACACTAAATTTCATCATGTTTGAACTCTTACTATTTATTAATATACTTTTTCATTCAAACATTATTTTTTTAAACATTATATTTATAAAATATTATCTCATTTTTTAAAATGAATAGTTCATGAAACTCTATCCATTTCCATAATTTATATCACCATGAACCATAACGTAAAAGGGTATGTGTGACTAATTATATTGTTTTTATTTAATATATAATCATGTTTGAGGCTCCATTCATCAAAACAATTATGATATTTTGTTTGTAAAATCTAAAATATATTTTGGATTAAATTATTTAATATTAAACTAATTTTCATCAGGTGACTTCCAAGTGGAGGGGAATAAGTAATGGATTGAAACTAAAACCCTTATTAAATTACACTATTCAATATTTTTGTAATTGATTTAATATATATTTTTTATAGTTATAAATTAAAAAGAATTTATTAAATTATAAACTTATAAAAAAAACTAAACATTGATGTTAAATTCAACTACAATATTATGTGTTTTAAAAATGTAGATTAGTTTCAAATGTTAAATTATTTTCAAAATCATTTTAATAGATCTGTGATCAAGCTTTTAGGAAACTTTTCAAAAAATATCATATTTTATATTTATACTACTTTTCTAACTATGTTTTCCCTCCATATTGAAGGATTTTTATTTTATTATATTTTAAAAAAAATAAATTTGAATGGAAAACCAATTCTCATCCCTCTTGAGTTGACCACTCTGATTAACAAGATACTTAATTTATTTTTCATAAATATTTTCAGATTTTATTTAAGGATGAGTCTATAGTAGTGATAATGTTTCAAGAATTTGTGTAATTGATAAAATATAGAGATGAAATATTTTTTATTCATATTATTTAAAAGAATTAATTTTGCTGGACCTATGATTTTCTTACATTATATAAATATTTCAATGTATTTCCTAATGAATTTTCTAATGTTATTCTGGACAAAATGGTAAAAATAATTATTTTCTTAGTTGATAATGATAATATAATTTGAAAAACACAATATAAAATGTATCCATTAGAGATAGTATATTTAAAATTGAAATTACAATAATATATTAAAAATAATTTCATTCATCCTAGTACTTCACCATATGATTCTCTTGTATTGTTTTTTTATGAATAAAAAACTTCTATGGGGATTTTCACTGATTATTGATCATTCAATAATATTAATATTAATAAAAATTATTATTTTCATCACATTGATGCCTTTTTTAACATCATTAGGGGTATAAGTAATTATTAGAGATTGAACATAGGTATTCATATTATTAGATGAATTTCAAGGAAGAAGATATTCCCATGATATTGTTTTAAATAAGGTATCTTCACTATGAGTTTGTTGATATTCCCTTTTGTTTAATGATTGCACCTATTGTATTCATAGATTTAATCAGTAGAGTTATTATAGAATATTTGGAAATGTTTTTTTTCTATTTATTTATGATATTAACTTATATTCTAAATGATTTGGGGGTTATGAGAAAAATATGGTAATTTTCTCTATAATATCAGAGAAAATAGGGTATATAGAAAATTATGTAATTATATGTTTGGTTAAGATTAAATTTCAATCCATAAAATTTTTTTAACTATATATTTCATAAAATTTGATCATACTAAATTAATGTGGTTCAATATTGGCTATGAGAAACCAATATCACTAATATTCAATGTTTTTGTTTATTAGGGGGTTGTTACTAATAGTTTTTCAAAACACCTTCTTGGTTATCTATCCTATAAACAAGTTAACTAAAATGGGTGTTAAATTAATTTCTAAACACTAATATGTGAAATAGTTTCAATAATTAAAAAAAGTTATTGTTTATTTCTCTATTATTATCCTTTCTATCAATAAACGTGAAATATTTCATTTATATTAATGCTTTATCAAGGTGTCTTGGTTTTGTTTTGATGAAAATTTATTAGGTAATTATTTTTAATAATGATAGTTGAAACCCCATGAGAAAAATTATCTAGCACAAGAACTAGTTCTTAAAGAAGTAAATTTTTATATAAACAATTTACGGAATCATTTATATGAGTAGAAACATGATATATATATATATAATGATCATAAAATCTTGAAGTATAAAGTCACTCAAAAATAATTGACCATGAGATGAAGTGGGTGGTTAAAATTTATTATAGATTATGGGTATATAATTCATTTTCATATTGGTAAATCAAGGTAGTAGATACTTTTATATGAAACTGTAATGTATAATTAACCGTTTTATTATGGAGTATTATTCATTAGTTGATGATTTAATGAAAATTGGATTGAAATTCATGCTCGTAGATAGATCATCCTCTTTTAATCTCGTAAAATATAACCATCCATGTTAGAAAGAACAATTTATAGTCCAAAATAATATCATGGGTTGCAATAAAACATAAAATTTATTAAGAAATGAAATTTATATGAGTTTGATATTAATGATAATATTGTTAAATGATTTAGAAAGAGGTTATGTGTAATGGAGGAATTTCAATTGAAAAAATTAATATTGAGTGGGGATCATAGTTCTCCATATTCTCTTCACACAAGAAGAACACACACACACACACACATATATATATATATATATCTTTCGGAATATTTTTCATAGGATGGAATAAAGAAATGTAATATTTATTTTACCAAGAAATTATTCGTTGACTAATAGGTTAAGGTATAAAAAACTATTTAAATGGAGGATTCAACGATTTTCAATTCTCGAATAGAAATTAAAACATATATTTATGGATTTAATCGTGTGATTACCAAGTAAATCTCAATGTAATGATGAAATATGTGTTATTATTGATAGTTTGGCTAAAACATATCATTTTCTTACTATTAGATATAACATGTATTTGGATAATATTTATCTACTCTATATTATAGATATTTTTAAATTATATAGAATTCCACTTTATATTATATGTAAAATTTATCCAAAGATTACATGAAATGTTTTGAATGGACTTCTGAAGTAATTTGGTACTAGATATAGTTTCATTTGTATCATTTCATCCTCAAAATAATGGACAATATGAGATGAAAATTAAAAAATTGGTGGATATTCATTATCATGATAATTAAATTATCATGGTGGTTCGATTAAACTGCTATCTTGGGTTTTATTTTCAAATAATAATAGTCATGTTACTGTATAAAAATAAAACCTTTTAAATAACTATATAGAATTCATTTTCAAAATATTTCTTTTTATGATGATGTTTTGGAAAGGAAGTTATTAGGTACTATGTTTGTTAATATGATGGTTGTAATGTAAAATTGATTCAACATCATTTGAAAGTATATCTAATTAGGGATGAAATAATGAAAATAATCAAATGAATAATATATCATTTTTGGTTGGAGATCATGTTTTTACTAAAATATCATTTTGGAAATGTGTCGTGTGTTTTATTAAGAAATGTAAATTAAACAGATAAATTATTATTCAAATGAATTCTTAGATAAATAGGGATTAGTGTATTAGTAATTAGATTGTCATCCTAGTTTAAAATTGGTGCATAAAAAGTTTCATGTATCTCTATTATTGAAATATATTCATGATTCATCCCATATATTGAGACCTGAAGTTTTCAAGTTGAAAGATAATATTTCTTATGATGGAAAAAACGTTTAGATTCATGATCGTAGATAACATGTTTTGGGAAATAAATAAATTATCTTATTATTATTATTTATGATTTTTTTTGATTAATTAACATATAATTTTTATGAGTCTTTATTTAAAAGTATCCTTATCTTATTTTCAATGAGTAAACAATATAAGAATGAAATTTATTTAATTGGGGTGATCTTACAACCCACGTATTTTTTAATATAAATCATTTTGATGTTAATATTAAAGGTAATAATATAGATTCATATTAATTTTTATTGTTGTGATAATTGTAACACCCCTATAAAATTGAGTCCAAAAATACTTAATGGTGTCATCTATTTTAAAAAGATGAAGATTTTTTTCAGTATCCTATATGATTAGAAATCTACATTTAATCATTCTTGGTCTCGAGTTTTGTTATGATGATTTTATTCCTATGAATTTTCTTATAGGGTTTATCATTTCGGAAAAAGTACAATGAAATAAAATATGTTGGCCTTTGGGATAGAAATTAGTTTGATAAGTGATCATGGTGGGTAAAAGCTTGTCGTGTTCTTAAAAGGACACTAAGTTATTAAAAGAGTCCCATGGGCTTAGATTACTAGTTTCAGGGACCATATTGGTTAGGTCCTGAAAAAATGTGTCAGATAAAATACTCAACCAGATGCAGAAAGATTCTACCTAGGATTTCGGTTTGGGGTCCACAAAGATTCCTTTATTTTTTTAAAGTGGGGGGTACTGTAACACCTTAAGAAAATGAAGTTATAGAATTAAAAAAATACTACCTATGTTTACAATGTTATCATCTATTTTTAGGGTCCTACCTAATTTGAAATCAAATATTATGTTTTCTTGTCATAAAGTAGTTTTAATATAGGAAACCACTTGTAATGCTTCCTAAATTTTAAACCATTAAGCATAAATCACACTAAAAAACATGTTTTGGACTATAGGGACAATGGTCCTAGTGGGTAATATCATACATAGTGTTGTGAAGGTAAAAAAGTTCTTAAAGGAAGCCCTTGGGGTTATATGACATGATTCATGTTTTGGGGATGTTGAGTCAAGAAAATAATTTCAGAATTAATTTTATTATGATATGAAATAGGAATATGATTTCTCATTTGAAAATAAAATATTTTTCATTATAAATAAATTATTTTTACATGTATTATATAGTTTGACTTAAAAAATTAATATTCAAATATTAGATATTTAATTTTTTTTAAAAAAATAAATTTTTTAGGTCAAAAATATCTGATGTTTAATTTTTATTATTTTCCAAAGAATGTAATTTTTATTTATGAATAGTTATAAAATATTGTTTTTTTATATCGAATCTTTTATGACATAATCTTGATATAAAAATCATAAGACAATTTGTAAAACATATTGAAAATATATTAAAATAATGAATTCTCAAAATTTCTTATTCATATTATATATATAATATAAATTAACTGATATGTCATGATAAATATGAAATATAATTATTGATATTATCCAAATGTTTGTGAAGTATTGGAAAAGTAAAATTTGGGGTCTTTAAGAGTATATCTAGGACATGGTAAGTCTTTCTTCAAAAATAATATTTAAAATTTATGAACAATAAATTATTTTTACATATATTAATAAATATGAAATTTATATAAAATTTTAATTTTGCAAATTTTCAACCTAGCATTTGAATAAGGTAAATGAAGTCAAAATAACAATTTAAATGTATTTTTATGATAATGATAAGAATTATAATAAACTATGAAAGGTATTAGATGATAATATTTATGAATAATAAACTATATTTATGTCATTAATTTATATTTAAAATTTAATAATAAGAATATTATCTAAAACTCTTACAATGCGTCTATTTAGTGCTTGCGCAATATGTAAAAATGTAAAACTCAATAATTTTTAAAATAATAAAATTTATATGATTTGATTAATTAGGTTATTATAGAATTTTTATGGATAAAAATTAAAATTAATTAACATTTTTTTTATTTATTAATTATTTAGTTATGTATATATTATTAATGAGAAATTATTAAAATAGCCCTATAAATGAATTTAAAGCGTATTGAATGGTAAAAAAACTAAATATTTTATTTAGAAAAATTTAGTTGTTTAATAGTCAATAATATCATTCATTTTCAATTTTTTAATAACTTACCCTTTTAAAATTACATTTTTGACACTTAAATGCTGAGGACCTATGAACAATAATATTGAATTTTTCTTATAAATGAAGACTAATTCTCACCATTTAAAACTAAATATGTGGTCAATATTCCACTCTAAACTCTTCAAAAATATCTATATAAACTATATATTACATTTTTATAGGGATCTATAATTCCCAAAATCCATTTCCCCTAATTCGTTGGACTCAATCCAAACAATGTTGTTCAAGGAGAAAGGTAAATGTGTTCGAGCCTATCACTCCTATATTTTTTATGAATGTTTCTCTTAAAACATATTTAGAAATTTAAATATTTTTCTTATAAAAATATATTATTATTTAATTCTAATTTTTTCCACAAATTATTATCTATAAAACGTTACCTCTCACCAAAATCTTTATTATATGTCGTTATTATGTCAAAATATGAGTTTTTCAAAATTGATGTTTTTTGTTTAAATTTTAATTCTAATTTTTTTAATAACATTATTATTCTATAAATGATACCCTCTAAAATAATATTATTTATAATATAATTTTTCTATAAAACAAAAATATGTATTGGTTTCAACCTATTTTTAAACTCTTCCAAAATAATCACTTAGTATTGTTATTTTATGCTAATTAATTAAACAATTAAATTTTCATAAACATATGTATTCCATATATATTCTTAAAAATAGATTACATTTATTAATATAACATTAATATTAATGTAAATTTCAAACTATTATTCTATAATTTCATAGTATCCATCATAATAATGAAATAAAATGTAAATAATCATATTAATATTTAACCGTCAAATAAATTATTTTCATATTTGATTTACTAAAAGATAATTATTTTAGGACCTATTAAAATGTTTTATTTATATAATTATTTTGATACAATAAATTTAAACATATTATTATATATAAACCATTTAGAAATATATTTTACTCTTACTACTATATGGTATCAATTTTGGTTGCTATGAACGGAATGATCACAAGTCAACTCACAAAAACAATACCAATTTGGTAAATTAATGAAATATGATAGTAAATGAAATAATAGTAATAATAATAGTATTAACATTAATAATGATATTAATATAGTAATTAATTGATATAACGTTATTATTCATTAGGGTATAGGACATATAAAGGGAGTTAGGACTCGATATAAGGGGGCTTCTTTATTAAAATATTTACCTAATCTATTTTATAGGGTTTTTCTAAAAAATTTCTCTTACATGTCAGTATTAGTTATTTTTGTGTTATAGGTTTTCTTATCAATTCATTTATGATTTATTAATGGAATTTTAATTTGGCCTTCACTTTCTTATAAAATAATCTGGTAAATATATTTCTAGGTTTTCTCCATGCATCATTTTTTACAGAAGTGTAAAGAGTGTATTTTTTAAATTATTTCTACATGAACTACTTTCCCTAAAATCAACATTAGCTTTTTCAAATAGTATTCCCATATAAAAAATTAGATTTTCCCAATCCAATTTATATTGTTATTATTTTATAAATTATTTCCCCAAAGTTAAATTTGTTTGAATTTGTATGGGTTTTCTTATAAACCTTTTATTTTTTTATATTTAAACTTACTGTAAACTCTTTAATGTTTCTTGTGAGTTAATATGTTATTTTATTATTCCTATTATTAAATATAATTTATTTTTATTACATTTGCCTATAAATATGAAATTTTTTAACCCATTTTGGAAAACATCATATTTTTATGGGTAAATATAAGAGTTTGACTTTATGGGTTAAAAAGTGCTTTTTATGTGTTTTTGTCATGAAATGATGAAAGTAAGACTCCTATGTTGTTTATTTATATAATTATTATTTTAAATTCTAGATGATTATTGGTGGGTCTAGGATATCCCTTTAATGCATTGGGAAATTATTTATTCTCAATATAAATGACTTTAAAATTAAATGATTATAAGTTGTTCCATTACTAGTTGATATGGGTGAATATGAGTGATTAATATAATTTACCTCAAACCATAATGATTGTTCCATTGATTTTATACACGATATAAAATATAATTCATTATTTGAGAAAATATATTTTTTTATAAGTATTTTTTCATGGGTGAATCATGATTTTCAAAATAAGAATATGTTTCTTGGGTTTTCCTATTTTTCAATGGCCTAAAGAGTTTTTATTATTTTATAACCATTACAGATATTTATTCTATCATACTGAGTTTTTAGATGATTTTAAAAGATTTATGGTAGAGTGGGAATAATTATTATGGAAAATTATAGTTATAATGATTTTCATGAATAAATAAATTTTATTCTTTTAAGAACATATTTTTGTGGGAAAATCTCACTGATTAGAAGTGTGATTTTTATATCATAATGGGTTATCTAACCCTCTAAAAATAAACCTAAAATGTTATGGGAATATATATATATAATGAAATATTTTCCCCAAATAATATAATAATTGGGTTTCTACGTATGAGTTTTTATAAGATATATTCATGAGGGATATTTTTATTTATAAAAATGGTGGAACAAACTTTTTTTTAGGTTCATTTAAAAAATAGACATACCTTGTTTCACCAATACCCCTCTTAGGGTATTTATATTTTAAAGGATGAATACGTGTTTTCAGTTATTTAGGTCACTAATGGAGTTTTTCCCTTTTTATTATATATCATTTTTTATGAACCACAAATTAATTATGATCATCGTTAGAAAAAAATTCAAATTATAAAATAATTAGATGGAACATTATTTTCGATTATTGGGAATAAATTATTATTCATCTTCCATTTATGGTATTGTAGTGTGTATAGATAGTAGATGATTACTAATGGAATACAATAGGTATATTGATGTCAACACCAATGGAAAATTTATGTTATGATTATATTTGTCAAATAAAATATATGTGAAGGTGATATTAGGTAAATCATCAAATGTCACGTGGTAAAAACATTACAAAATCTATGAAGGTGATTCCTAGATGTGCTAAGAAAAATTTAAGGTTCTAAAGAATTATTATGTTTATTTGTTATAGAAACCCATGTATTGTCAATAGAAATCAACTTCATGACTTTATTAATATATTAAAATGTTATATTCAATATAAAAAAGTTTAGCTAATTATTCTATCAGAAGGGGTAAAAGAATTATTTCTAATTTGATTTTCATGTATTGTAAGGTTTTATCAGGATTTATAAATTCTATAAATTTAATTTAAATATTTTTAATTGCATTTTTTATTCATCCTTTTACAATTATAATACAATTAATTTTTTATATTCTAGTAAAATTATTATTTTTTCATTGAAATGTGAAAATATTGATTTTTATTGAATATTTTTTCCTTTCCAAGTATTTATAAAGTCAAATACTATTTTTGATGAGTATTAAAATTTAATTAGTTCATTTTTACATAAAATAATACAATTATGTGTTTTTAAACAATTTTCATACATGAATTTTGTATAAATAAATTTCTACATTAAAAAGGCAATTTTTCATGAAAAAAAATTTCATCGTGTTTTTCCTGTTTAATTATAAATTAAATTATATAACTTATACAAATTGAATATTAAAAAAATGCATATATAATATTTGGAATTTAGTGGTTGAAATTTGGTAAATATTTAACTTTTATTTTTATTCATTATGAATTTTGGCTATATTGTTTTTTTGTTACTATGGGAAAGGTTAAATTAGATAATTAATGGTAAAAATAAAATTACAGGGATTGAAAATGAATATAAAACATTAATTAATTTTATTAGATGAATATGTTTCTTCCATCACCATCAATGAATTATTTATATGGGATTTTGTTTTATCCTCATGATGATAATTTTAATTATAATTTTTAGTAAGGAAATAATTACCATAAATTCTTACAAAAAGTTTACACAATAATTATTTAATTTGTGGAAAAATAAAATAAATTGATATTTTTTATATTTATTAATATATATTTAGAAAATTAATGTGATAAATGAATTTTTAACTGAGTATAATTGTTTTGGGATTTAGTAATATATTTTCTTCTAATTTCATCTGTTTTATTGATGTGACTAAATTCTAAGTAATGAATAGTTCTAAAAATTGAAATTAAATATACTTTATAACAAATAATATATAATTAAATGATTTAAAATACCTAAAAGCATAGATTCATCCAATTTATTTATATAGGACTTATAATATCAATCATGGTACATTTATGGGAATTTTTTCTACTTATAGTAACAATATTGACCCTTAGAGAGTAAAATTCCATTTTTCTCATGATAAGTCCGAAAGGAGATAATTAGGGGTTAAACCCCAAATATAAGGGTGAATATATAGTAAAAACATGTTTGATTTTCATTTTATGATATTATTTCAATTTATAAATATCTAATATTATAAATAAATAAGTTTGGATCTATTTTTAATTGAAAATTAATTTATTTCAGTTTAATATTTTGGGAAATTCCAATAACACCCCTCCCCAATCTTAAAAAATGGAGTTAATTATTTCACATAGATAAAAATTCAAAAAACATTTGTTTTATTAATTATCTATGAAAATACATTCCTCAAATCACAAAACACATTTTATATCTCCTTTTTATGACATAATACCAACTTTAGTGGTCTTAAAGTGCTAGGAAAAGGAGATTGTCTAAAGAAGAGGTGTCTTTCTTAACCAAGGGTTTCTATATAATATCTTCTTCCACCACTTCAAATCTACCTTAAATATGATTATATAATAAAAATATTATATTACATATAATTAGTTGTTTTTATGTTATGGTAACAATCTATATCCATTTCCTATTCCGTCAAATGGGAAACGAAATCACTAATCAATTGTTCAAAGGACTACAGCCTTACAAACCAATGTAATTCCTTTTCCATCACCATCCCTCGTGGATGGTTGTAAGGATGGAATTAATGTATATATATAGAGGATATTAATTAAAATAATTCAGTATAAATATTTAACATATCATTTATATTCTAAGATTTTGTTTCATTGAAAATTAATAGTGTTCTTCATCTGTACCTGTAGAAGACCCCTCCACGAAGCAATGTGATTCATTTTTCCTCACCACATCACATGGATGATATATATATATATATATATATATATATATTAGTATGTTTAATTAAATTAAATGGTATTTATGATATAATTTTCAATTTATAAATACAAAATAATACTTACCTTCTTTCCATAATTATTGTTGAAAAATGTTAAAGTCACTCATGCATATGTATGACCTGTTTTTCCAATTATTGTAACTTAGTAAATTTTTCATAACCATATTCCATGATTGATTTTAAAAGTATAACTGAATTATATAAATTATAATTATTAACTTTTTATTATTATGTATATGATTTAATAATGACTATTTTTACCATATTTAACCAACCAATGTTTTTGGTACATATGTACTGAAAATTATCAAAACATTTGACATAAAAATAAATGATTATGTAATTATATATTAAATGGTAATAAATAAAATTATGTGAATAATTAACATGAAAAAGGATCTCACTAAGGTAATTAATTAACATTTGTTTTTTATTCAAGAAGATAAGGAAAAGACATGACAAGTATTATCTGAGATAAGGGGATTTCTTTTTAAAAATATTATTCTAAATCTTCCCATAAAAATCCATTTTTTCATTCATATTCATATTTTTTAAATTATTTATAAGATGTATTTATATTAATATTATTGAATTATAAATGAAAATTTATTTTTATTTTAACATTATTACAATTTTTTTTCAAATTAAATCTTTTATGGAGTCTTTGAAGATGCTTTAAAAAAGAAAAAATAGGTAATGTTCAGTTTTAACAAGTGTGGTGTCAATGAATTTTCGTTCTGATATAACCATTATTTTATTTATTGTATCCTCTAAAATATTTCAGATTTTATTTAAATAAAAAAAATCCATCTTTTTTATGTATAGTTCGGTATTTAAATTATTTTTAATAAAATGATATTTTGATATCTAAAAGTGTTTTGGACAGGGGTTTAAAGGGGGTTTTCGGGGGTTTTATTCGTGATATAGTCCATATATATGTTCTACGATGGTTTTCCCGCATTATAGCTGATGGTTAATCCTAATAAAACTCATATAATGTTTTATCCAAGATAAATCACCAATGAATTGGATAATGATTATGTTATCTGGAAAAATATATTGGAATTCGGTCATATTGTTATTCGAATTATAAGGGTTCTGTAAGGGTTTCAAAATAATGATGTCTAAAGTCACCTTCAAGTTTTTTATAATCTTAGTAATGATTCATATTTGATACCATTTGTCATAAAAATGAAGTATAATTTTTTTTATAGTAACAGATGATAATTGTTTTTAGATTAGAGGATATTTTTTAATAAAAACTTGATTGTTGGTTTTTATGTTTTTCACTGGACTAATAGATTTCATCTTTTTTACATCCCTTACTGGTCTTTTTTTATCATCCAATATTTTTAAATATTTTTTCCAGGGTCTATGAATAGTTAAAGTAATTTAAGAAGTCAAGTTAACTGTTGTGAAGACTTTTTATCAAAAAAACATGTTTCATTTTTAAAAATTTATATTGTGATAATTGGATATTGATTATAATTGTCCACTTTGAATATATTTGGTTATTTAAAGTAATATTTATGACCTAAAAAATCTAAAACTCAATACCTAAAATTTTATTAGGAATATAAGAATATGGATTACATTTTCAATTCATATGAATGAGTAATGGTTACGGCTAGGTCTTTACAATTGGTATACAAGAAATGTTTTAATAAGATTGGGGGTTTTGATAATGATAATATAATACCCATTAAAGATTTAACATAATTTTTTAGTTGAAATGGTATATAATTTTATGATTATAATGTTGCGTCATCTAAAATAGTTTTGTTCAGAATGGTTTTCTATAGTGTAATCAATGAATCTATAGTAGGAAGGTACCAGGAGGGGTATATCCTTCAAGATAAGAAACCTAGAATGGTTGGAATTAAGAATGAGTAGTTTTTTAAAATTATTGATCATATGATAAAATCTATAAATGGTGGTGGAATTCATTCTAGATAGAATCTAGATATAGCTCACAGGAACATGATGATTGTAAAGAATTTTAATGTCATGTGTTGTTAAGAATTTCAAAAATTAACCATATCTATTTATCATTTTTGAATGGGAAGATAATCGATATTATTATTTGATTAGGAATTCATAAGAGGGTAATTATTGAGATTCCATATATTATGAAACATTTTATAATATCTTCATTGAGAAATATTTCCCTAAGATTGTTTGAATCATAATGGAGAAAGAGTTCTCCAAATTATGGTAAAAAGATGATGATTTTATAGCTTCATAAAAAGATACATTTACATGATTGGATAGGTATATACCATATTTTTATTAGGATCTTGATATTAATATTAATCCATTTTATTGGGTTTTAAAACCAATATATTGAAGGAAATTAACTTCATGGGAATTTAAAATTTATGAGAAACGTTTTTAGCGTGTTGGTAAGGTATAAATGGTGTTTATTGATGATCGTGTATTCCATGACAACAAGATCAAAAAAATGTCTGAATGGTTGTAAATGGGGAAGTATTCATTAAATAAAAATGGAGTTAAGAAAATTTCTCATAAGATGATTATTGTAGAAAAAATAATCCTTGGTAATATCTGGTAAATTCTAGATAGTTTTAATAGTGTGGTAATTTTTTCCACAGGCCTCGTGACTGTAAAGAAAATAGTTTATGGAAATAAAATAATGGGTTAACTAATATCTATCCATCAGTTATATTTTTTTAATTTAATTAATTTGGTTCATCATCCCAACATGTTTCTTAATTTAGCTACTCATGATGTAAATCAACCCGTTCGATATAAAAAAAGGCATGTAAATTTTTTTTCTATTACTATAGTTGTTGTAGTTCTATCTAATTAAGTGGTTATAGGTTTGTTACATGTTTATTCTAATTATGAAAAAACCATTTTTGACACTAGGTCTTCATATTCATTCATTTATGGAAAATTTTAATGAATACTAGGAATAACACCTCATGAAATTATGAGAGAAATTTTGATGAAAACTCTTGGTAGAAATATTAAAGCAACCAATACTTAGAGAAATATTATTATTGTTATTAGTTGTATGATCTTTCCATAAAATAATGTTGAACTGACCATGGAAGAGTTTGATATTATTTTGGGTTTGGATTAGCTCTAATTATATCATGATAAGATAGATTTAAGATCTAATAATGTTTTATTCAATGATTTTATACCCCGATAACCTACCAAGAAATTAAGAAAAAGATTATATATGGAAATGATAGTTTTATAGAACATGTTTTTTAAAATAAAGAAATTATTCAAACTAGTGATGTTCTAAAAGTTAATGAATATATGTATTTTTTTAATGAATTTATTATTGTTATTCCTAATCAAGATGTTATGTTTACTATTTACATAGTGAATGATTATAAGCCAATTTTAAAACCCCTTATGGAAAGGCCCAACTAGAACTTTTAGAATTGAAAAAAAAGAGTTGTTATAAAAATGATTCATTCATACAAACACTTCACAATGGGGTTTTACTATTTTTTCATTAATAAGAAAGATGGTTCCATGATAATTTACATTTATTAGAGAGTCTTAAAAAATATTATTATTATGAATAAGTATTAGTTTCCTCATATCAATGATATATTTGATCTTCTCTAGGGAGGACAATACTTTTTGAAGATTGATCTAAACTCAGGGTACCATCAGTTGAAGGTGATGGAGTAATACAACCTTAAGATAATGTTTCTAACTAGATTTTGTAACTAAGAGTTTTATTTTATTCACTTTGTTTTCTCTAATTATAACTCACTGAGATTTTGAAAAATATTTTTTTCAAATGAAATTATTATTTTTTATATTTTTCATTTCACACAACTCTAAAAATAGTTTTTTATAAGTTTGGAATGTGTTATACACACCACCAATATAATCATGCATTAATTTCAAAAAAAATATAAATTTTTTAACACAAAAAACACATAGGTTAGCCTACGTTACACGCAAGAATGGTATTCATCGATGGCTTCTGTAACACGAAGGACCGATTGTTACCGAACAATAAAGTATTAATAAAATATTATTATTAAATATAATAAGATATAAACTAGCGATTAAATCTAATATTATAAGACTAAATAACTTAATAAAATATATAATTCAATTCATTTCTTACCAATTAATTTCTAATGAATACAGAAACCAAATGTATATAAAGGGAGATATTTAATAAAAGGCTACATTTTGTGAAAAAGGGGATTTATCTGAAAAATTAAAATTTAATTTCTAATATTGAATTATATTAATTAAATTTATATATTATATATTAAATAAAATCATTTTTATATTAATCCAATTTATTTTATTGGCATTATATGATAACACACCCAATATGACACATATAAACATTTATTTTTATAAAAGAATTTTTATGGCCTTTTAATATAGAACCTGTTTTAAATATAATATTTGGAACTTTTATAAATTTAATTTATAAAATAAAATTCATATTTTAATGATAAATATAAACTTTAGGTTAGGGTGAATTTTTGGTAATTTTCTATGAAGCTTTATTTTATGATGTATAGTGAAAACACTAAAATTTAATTTATATTTTTTCAATATAATTTATTTATAAGATTAAATTATTTTTTTAAATTGGTTTTAAAGATTACTTATGTCAATTGTTTTATCAATTAATCCAATTTAGTTAATTTTTATCAATTTAAATTTGAAATTGACTTTAAAATCATAGAAAACTTTTTAGGGTTATTACTTTAAAAACCAACATTTTCGTCATGTCTACGGGATTAAATTTAAATTAATTTCTAACAATAATATTATTGGAATTTGGAACAATGGATTAAATATTTGGAATATTCATAATATATAATTTCTAATAAGTTCAACATATTTTTCTACCAAAAATAATAGTGAATTTTATTAAAATTAATTACAATGATTAAGGTTAAAATATTCTTAACAAGGGACTTGACCTTAAACATAACAGAACAAATGACCTAAAAACTTGTCCAAAATACATTATCTAACCATATTTCAATAATATCATCCATGTAATATAATTTTTTTATCATTACTAGAGACACTTTCAATGGAAAACATGGGTGGAATTCTCTTTCCAAAAATTTATTAGAGTGTCACTCCACTATAAAAAGGCCTCCTCTCCTCCCACTTCCTCAAACCTCTCAAGACAAATATTCTCAACAATGCTATACACAAATAAATAATGAAAATTGTTTACAACATCTTATAATACTCACCTGGGGGTGATATTCATCAATGGAATTCCTTTGGGGAAAAAACAAGTTTCGAACATAAGAGGTAATATCTTTCCTCAATCTCTTTAGTTTTATTTCCTATATCCACCACTAAAACCTCCTTATTAAATGATTATATAATAAAAAAATTATCCTAAATATAAATTTGTTTTTTTATATTAAGGGTTCTACCTACAATTAAACACACTTCAATATAATGGGTAACTAACTTACCGTTCTTTTGTACGGTGAACCATAACCTCATGAAACGATGTTGTTCATTTTTCCTTTAACACCTTTCGTGGTTGGGAATTATGATAGACACACTTTATATATATAATATAAATTATATTTATTATATATTTATTCTTATGTAATAATTTTATAATAAATTCCATTATACTTTCTATCTTATGTAAATATGATAACAACGTTTATGGACATGCGGACTACCGACTCCTCAAAGCGATCACTAGTACAAAAATACTTTAATATTTTAGTTTTTTAGCATTTAAACATTGTTTCATAAGGTAAAATGTTTAAGAGAAAAGTTTTAAATACTTTTTTTCAATTTATTTATTAAAATATAAATTCAAAATTTTTTGTTTATTATTTTTTACATTGATTTTTAAAACCGATTTGAATGGCTATCCGTTTTACAAAAAACGATGTTAAAAAGCTATTTTCCCATCGGTTTTATTAAAAAAATATTTGAAATAAATTTTTTATTTTTTTTAAATAGATTTGAAAATTTTTATGAACTTTTAGATAATTTCCTAGGATTTTATTTAAATAAGTGTAGATCTGAAACCGAGTTACAGATCAAAAGGTAAGATCGTCAGAAGTTGGAAATATTTTTTTCCAAGGAAAGATCAAATGAGCCAACCAAGGCTTCATCTTAGACATAATTATGGAATATGAAGAAATTTTTTTAGTTTTATAATTATAAAAGATTTATTCTTCATTATTAAAAAATAATAATCATTCAATGGTATTTCAATTAATAGAACTAATCAAAAAATCATAAATCATGGAAAAATAATGACAAATAACTTGATGAGATTGCGAATAGATGAAATATTAGATTCGGGATGGAGATAAAATGAGTCGAGTTGATGAAAAAATGGCGGTTTGAATAATTTATCATAAAATTAATACATGTGTAAAATGAAAACATAAAAATGAGATAGTAAAAAAAGGATGTAATAAAAAAATTATGCGATAATCAAAAAGTTTGACGTATCGCTGAAACAAAATTGAAATTCCTCATTACTATGATATTAAAATTATCTTTGGAATATGTTTTAAGTTTAAAATTATAAAAATATATTAAAATTTTCATTTTTCATATTGGTTATCATAAACCTGATGTGAAAAACTAAATTTGCACATATTTATTTCAAGAACTGATGTTAAAGGGAATTTTTAACATCAGTTTTCATAAAACCAACATTTATAATGTTTCAAAACAAATATTTAATTTCTGAATATATTCATTTGCTGTCTGTATTAGTAAAATGGATTTATGGATAAAAATTTGTTTCTATAAGAACTTGGACTACTCTAAGACATCATTTAGGTATGACCAAATTCAGATATCCATAACTTTGCATCTTAACTCTGTTGGTGCTCTAAGACAGGTAAAAAATCTTTAGAAATAAAATAATTATTTTCAAACATTTTTATCATATTTTATCAATTAAATGTTGTGAAAAATTCATGAATATTGGTTTTTCAAGTCAGTTATTAAATTACCGATATGAAGAACATATTTTTTAGTTCAATTATTTAAAACTGACATGAAGAAGACATGCAATTTTATTTTCATGTATTTTCCTATATAAATTATGTGGAAAAGAAGTTAAAATGGATTTTCACATTAGTTAAATAATAACCAGCATTAAACATAAATTTTCTGAGATTTTCACATCATTTTTAAAAAACCGACGTGAAAGGGAAATGTAAAAAATAGTTTTTATACTAGTGGATTTTATTTGTTCACACTTTACATGGAATGTATTAAGGACTTTTTTAGTAAACATATATTGTATATATAACATACTAATTCTAATATAATTATATTATATACATATATACATATATTTCATTTACTTATTTTCTTTCAAATTTATAATAAAACGAAAACTGTGTTCATTCATACGTAGGGAATACCATCTCTATGAATGATGTATTTCATTTCATATATCTATATTATGTAGATTATTATAAATACATAGATAATAATTATAAATTATATTTATATTATGGTTTACATTCTTTAATTCTTGATATAAGTATGTGGATATAAATGAAACAAATTATGCACAGGCAAAAAACTAAGCAAACATTACCCAATGTCCAACCTTAACATGTAATTTTTAAAAAATGGGTAATATAAAGTCATAATGAAAACATATGTGGTATTAGATATAATAATATGTTTTGTTAAAATATTTATAATAAACATGAATTTATTATATAAGATTTTTGTATGAGTATGAAAAGTGTCAAGACATAAGTTAAGGGAATTTCATCTCAAATTTTATTTTCATGAGACACGTACATTTTTTAACATTCATTTTGTTGTGTCAAGTGTATAATTACCATTTATGTATTCCATTATTATTATAACTAAAGTTATGGTTATTTATATATCCATTTTTTGTACCTCCTTTCATTGGTTTTATGTTTTAAAAGTTAACAAATTAATAAAGTAATTTTGTCTTCCTTATTTTCTTTTTGACTCATGCCATGCTATGCACCTATACATTTACATGAGGTGTATTTGATAAATTTTTCATGTTATATCATGAATGTAATTATTTTAATGATATTGTAATATTCATGTAATTTTATTATTTCCTTGGTGTTATGATTCAGATTTTCCAAATTGGTAACAGTTTATAGTCACAATCTCACCGTTTATCAAGATTGTTTAGGTTTATTCTCACATTGATGAAATATTATGATCCATATATCAATAAATCCCATGATATTTAATAAACTCTATTTAATCATTTTATATCCATTTAATGGTACCATTTTCCACTCATTGGTACATAATATGGTCAATAAATGTTTTAAGAAAGTACAACTGTACCTCTCTCTTCGGTAAAAAAATCATTATTCCTTTAGATCTATGTTTTATAAAAATGATTCAATAAATATTATAACATTATCCTAATATATTTAAAATAAATTTTTACTCGTGATTTAAATTTTAGACAAAATTTCTTTTAAAAATGAATCATATTGTCATTTTTCAATTAAGGCACTTTTCTAAACATTTTATGGTGTAAAATGAAAGTTCGGTATATAGGGATTTATCCAATGTCATGAACATCATTCTCTTAAAGACTAATTTAAAATATTAAATTGTTTTTTAAAAAAATTCATCTTATGTTATGGAAATTCATTTTTTTAATTTGGTTTTCAATGAAAAATATTTCCAAAAAAGTATTTTGTTTAAAAATATTTTAAAATGTTTTTCAAAACATCCTTTTTAAGTTTTTAAAAGTTTGTTTTCAAGGAAAATGATTTTAACGATTTCAAATATACTTTTATATTTTTTAAAATTGTTTTCCAATTAAAAGTTTTTCAAAATTATATCAAGCTTCATTTATAAGTTTATAAGGGAAATTTTTTAAAAAATGATTCCAAAATTTCATTCTATATTTCCAAATTATTTTCAAGGAAAAAGATTTTAAAAATTATTTCAACATTTCTTTCTATGTTTTTAAAGAATTATTTGTGAAAATGGGTTTTAAAAGGTTTTTTTTAGAGATCATTTTTCAAATATTAAAGGATATTTTCCTCATGAACTTTTTTAAAATGTATTTAAAAATTATTTTCCATCTATGATGACATTAGTTGATATTAATCATTTCCTTATAAGAAATGATCCAAATGTGCTATTCATATTTTTTCTTTAATGGTTTATGTTTCTATGGAATGATTCTTAAGAATCTGTTTTCCCTTCCTTGGGTTATATTATATTGAAACCTGCTTCTTTTCATGGATTATTTTTTAATGACATGATAAAAACCTATCCATTTTCCATTGGTCATGATGTGATGGAATTTTAATGATACCCATTTCATTTCCTAGGTTATGATTTGATGTTTATAAAACCTATCTTTTTTCATGGGTAATGATATGATTAATATTTTATCTTATGGAACATGTATGTATTATTTTTTTATGTGATGGGTGGGTCCTATATCTCCATCAAATGGATTGGGTAACAATAAATATTCTATAAGCTCAATAGTGTACATATTAGGGAATCCCAAAAAAAAGAGAGAATATAAAGCCCAAAATAAGTAGGTAAATGCAATGGAATCCCAAGGCAGAAATAAGATAATATCTTAAGCCCAAAATAAGAGGGTAAATAGGAGGGAATCCCAAGCCTAAAATAAGACGGTATATAGGAGGGTATCCCAAGATCTAAATAATAGGGTAAATGAGAGGGAATACCAACATCGAAGTTGGTATATGGGTTATTGGACAAAGCCTAACATGTCACAAAGGTTGTGGTTGGTATCCTTGGCATAGTATTTTATAAGTTTATATGTATTCCATGAGTTCCATTTTTTATTCCTTCATGGATAATGCTCTTGTCTCTAGTGTGATTCATGACTTATGAACTACTAATATTTATGCCATGATTAATGTTTATGATTTTGATATGTATTGTATGATAAATTAATATTATTATAACCTTATCATACCATTATGATCTTGTTTAGGATTACATGTATCCCCTTTTTATGGAACATAAAAGAGGATTTGATGGGAGAAAATCAAGGTAAGTAGACTAGTGGAAACACTAGATTAGGTGAACATGTTCCTCATGCGAAGAAGGATGATCAAGGGAAGATAATTGGGGAAGATCTCTTTGATGATCTCCCTAAACTTATTGGTCACAAGGATCTCTTTTGAATCTGTGCAGAAAAATATGAAAATAGGTCGAAGCCTATTAATTATAGTGGATCTGGATCCAGGAATAATTTTTCATATGTCATAATGTTTTGGGGGAATATATCATTCTTGGAATTCGATTCTCCTCCTCTGTAAAGAATTATAAAAAAGGGTTGAATTTTTCATGTGTTTTCTAATAAAGATGTTGTGGAAGAATGTAATATCCCATGTTTTAAGAAAGAAACAATATTTTCAGTAACATATATGATATACTACATTGAGTTTAAATGAATAACTAAATATTATTATTTAAATGTTACCATTATAACCTAGTATTTTGAATGCTGGGAATCAGTATTATCAGCTAAATTATGAAAATATGGTCTACACTTGTTTAAATAATGATTTATTAGTTACTAAATTTATTATAAATGGAAATTAAATCCAATTGAAGATAAAGGATGTTTTTTTAGGAAAACCTATTTAAAAAGAGAATAATTGTGTTTATAAAATCATATCACTCTTTATGGATTTTTATGAATTTTTTTTATATATTCAATATATTTTTTTAAATTCATCTTATATGGTTTCTAGATATTATACGGGAACAAATTCAATTTTTCGGATAAAAGAAGTGTTTTTTCTAAAAATGCCATTTTACTGCCTTTTGATGGCCAACCCTTTTTAAATTTAGTTTTTGACACTTTTATATGTTTTATTTGAAAAACATAACTTCTTATTTGGAATAGAGAAATAAAAATTTACTTTGGATGAATTTGTTTATATATTTCTGATAACTATCATTTTCTGATGAATAGTAAAAATATGTAAAATTTGAATTGAAACAACTTTTTTATCAAGATAATTTATAAGGATAAAGAATTTTATTTAATGGTTTTAAAGAATAAATATAATATATTTTTATCATTTATTATAATTTAGGTCATTTTTATTAATTCTATATTGAATTCAGATGTAAAAACATTTCAACCTTTTGTAATGTTTTAACTATTAAAAAACCTGCTTTCTTGTTTTGACACCGGGAATTAATTTTAAATTAATTTATTCTAATTCTATATTTTGAATTTGAAAAAATGGATTCCATATTTAGAATAAAATTTTCCAAATTTTATAAATAATTATGTTTTATTTTTTGGACATTATGAATAGTAACTTCAGTAATTATTTTTATTTACCATGGTTAAAGTGTAAATTATGTAAATAAATGTAAGCAAATAATATTATAATAATATAAAAATACCCTAACATGTGTCCTGATCTTATTAGAAGACATATATTCAACCCTAATCATCCTTGGGTCGAATTAAATACCCCATGGAGCCACTTGGTTTTGATAATGACCTTTTATAATTTTAATTTAAATCAAATGGAAATATATCATAAACATGTATCTCCTAACTAAAACAATTTTAATTTAGATTAAATAAATGATCTATTGGACTATAAAATTTAATTATAAAGGTAAAAATATTTCTACATCATGGTATTTTATTTATAATTTTTAGTCATTAAATAAATAAATTTATTTATGATAGAATTATGAGGTAGTGATTACCTTGTTAATGAATTATTCAAATAAATTATATTATAAATATTTAAATAAATGTAATTTGAAAATTTTTATGCCATAAACGAAATTTATGGATTTTTATGACATTATATGATTTATTTAATTCTTTTTTTTTTGAATTAATCAAGTTTTTATGACTTTAACAAAAATAAATTACTAAATAGTGTCAAAATTGACATAAATGATTTTTTTAAAACAAATACTATTTTATTAAATGATATAATAGTCCTAAAAATATATTATTCAGCCAAATGAATTATATAATGTTTAAAATTTCATTAATTATCAACTTTGTTTTCCCTTGGAATTTTATAAAAACTATAGTAACAAAATGTTATGAAAATACAAGAAGACGTGGTAAGAGTTAATGTTTTAAACTAAGGGTTAAAGCTAAAAGATAAGGTTAATTTTTTGACCCAAACTTCTCTAAAACCTATTAGTTGAGATGATTTCAACCCATCCAAATATTATCCTTGAAATATATCACTTTATAACTTTTATAAATCTAAAATCAATTTATAGTAAAATAATATTTCATGACTTTATTAAACTTCCCCTTCTCCCTCTTATAAAAGACCACCAATTATACCCACTTATGAACACCTCTCAAGACTCTTGGATCATAATAACTCTACTAAAATAATTTACCAACATTTATAGATTCCTTCTATAATCCTTAACTTCAAAAGATGGAAATTCAAGTAATCCAGTTGGCACAAATCAAAAGGATTTACATGATTTAGAAGTAATGTATCCTCTCAAGATCATTTCTGTTAGTTTCCCCCAACCACCTCATAACCTTTATTTTTTAAATTATTTTATTAAAATAAGTATCCTAAATATACTATGATGTTTTTATTCTAAGGTTTCTACCTACACTGACACACACCTCCATCTAATGGATATAGAACATACTGTTTTTCTGTACGATGAACTATTGCCACCCAAATGATAATTGTTCAATTTTCTACTACCAAATCTCATTGTGTCCATTATGATGACATTTTATGTATCTATTATATATATTATACTTATATTATCTATTTTATTCTATAATTTTTTATTTAAAAAAATACCTTTATTCTTTCGATAATGTTTAAATATGATAATTTCATTTGATGAAGTGTGAACTACTGCCCCCTCAAAGTGATATGACTCGTTCATTCCATACATGGAACGTATAAAGGATGGTTTTAATTAATATATATAACATATATATTATATTTAAATTATAATGAACCAATGTATAATTTATTTTTATTTCCTTTTATATGACAAATAAATGAAAGTAGTGTTCATGCGTACGTACGACCTACCATCTCCATGAATGGTGAATTTCATTTATTATCTATAAATGTTATGGAATCTTATATATATATATATAATATATAAATATATTATATTTAATTCATGAATAATATTCTTGAGATGATATACTTTTTACAACGTGGAAAATTTACATTAAAACAAGTTCCTTTTCGACTCATGTACCAAACATCGACAAAACATCTGATATAAAGTCAAATAATTAACTAATTGTTATAACATGGTACTAAGAAGTATAAAATTAATAATAAAAATTTAAAAGTTTATAAATTAACTAAAAATAAAACTATTTTTATTATTCACGAATATAAAGAACTAATAAGACAAGTTGGATTTGAGGTAAGGGGACTTTTTAACTCAATTTACATTTTTGGGTTTATCTTATACTTCTTGATTATGTCATGATATAATTATGTGAGAAATTAATTTTAAATATTATCTTGTATTTATACTTTATTTATTATTATTTATAGTAAATACACATAATCGATCTATTTGATTAAAAATGATCATTGTATGGGAATTTACCACCCTTATCTTATCAAGCTCTCAATTAATGTTATGCCATCTTAATTTCTATTTTATTTTGTTGGGATTTGAAATTCCATATTCTCCTTACTATAAATGTTATTTAAAAATTATGACAGACATCTTTTTATCTCAATGAACTCATTTTATGAATTTTTAATTGACGTCATTAGGCATCCAAGCTTTCATAAGGGAAATCATGAATCAATCACATTTCATTGAGTTAAATATCCATGTTATTGGTATTTTTTTAAAGAACATGTGTGAATTATCATTGATTTTTTTACACTGGATATCCACTTATATTAGTTGTATTTATATTTTTCACACATAAATATTTCATTGACATCTTCTTAATCTAATGATATGATCCCTATAAGGGATTTCGCCTCAATTTTCAATCCATTGAGACTTAATTTTTATTGTGATCCAATTCAATTTTATAGTGTATATACTTCTCTTTGACAAATTATATCATGAATATCCTTATTCTCAAGATATTATAAGTTCTTTTAATGTTATTATTCAATTATTTTTATTCAATTGTTTTAACAAGTGGTAAGGGACATCACCTCAATCTCCATTAATTGAGGCATATTTTGATAATATACACTACCTTATTTTATATGGTGTATAATAAACCCCTTTGATGTTTAATTTAATACAAAGGGAATATTTTTTCTAAAAAAATTTTTACTAAATGAAACAAATAATTTTTTTAATGTATGTAGTGATGACGACTCCTCCATCTCCATAACTGATATTTAATATTTGGATTACTCTATAAAACATAATGATTTTAAAAGGAAAATAAATCCCTTATTAACTTTTTTGGGTTTTTTGGTATTGAAAATGGTTTTGAAAGTGGACTTACTATTTCAATATCATGAAATAATTTCTTGTGAATACAAATGAAATTTTATGTGTAAAATGTTGATAATTGCAATCTTTTATGTGTTATGATTATATAATGGTACTCAGAAATTTTACAGGTGGTTACATGATAAACCAAATATGGGTGATTATATGATAAACCAAAGACGAGTGGTTCTTTGATAAATAGAGGATGGGTGGTTACATTATTACCTCCAATTCTTTGGTTATGGAAGTTGATCGTATGGATATTCCATTTAGTGATATGTGTGTAAGTCAACTATATAGTTATTCAATTTAATTATGTTTATGTCCCAAGTTACCTTTATAATTTATATTTTTCTTTCTCTGGGATTTATTTTAATCTTTTGGTTACAAAAAGGGTAAGCAATGTGCTTATATTTAGTGAAGTGTTTTTTTTCTTCTTCATGGTGAAAATTATTACATGATGATAAGTGTTCATGGTTTACATGTTTTTACAAGAATAATATTTTTCATTCTTTATGTTTCCCTCACTAAGTATTTTATGCTCATCCCAAATTTTGAAATGTCTTTAAAAGGATTTAATAATGAATAGATTCAATGATGGGATCACGGAAAAGTCATGTTGTTTAAACAAAAAATTAACCATGTTTCTTTTTAAAAAATTTCTATTTTATGAAAAAATTAGATAGTGAGTAGAAGTGTCTACATGTAATATTTGAGATGTAATATAATAGTTATGGCCTAATTAAATGAATATGTAAACCTAAAAATATCTTAAATCTAAAAAAAGTAAATTATTGATCAAAACTATAGTTTATGTAATATATAAGGTCAAGAACTTATAGTTTGTATCAAAAGTTGGTTTAGACATATTTAAGGATTAGGATTTTTGGATAACCACATGGTAAGTCTCTATGTCTATTCTTTTAGTTGAATCATTATTTTATAACTTTTTCAGATCAAGTAATGTCAGTTGCAAATGAAAGGAGGAGGATCTTAAACAACATTCTTATATCTTCCTGATGACATGCTTGCAATAATTATTACAAAGTCTTTTTCGGATGATTTTGAAACTTTTTATAACATAATACTAACTTGAAAGTAGTTTTTTGATATATCAAACACCTATACTATAACTTGATACCATTTTGGATCATGGGTTGTATTTAATCAAATCATACTTTCTCAATATTCTCATATTTTTAATAAAGGTAAATATTATCAAATCATTTTCAAATAATTTACCTTATCAAAATATTTTTAATCATATTATGATTTTAAAAAAGGTATTGAAGATGGAGACCCTTTTGCAACATATTTATATTTTTTAAAATATAAACTTTTATCACATACTTATGGTATTTTGAATGGACCATTGATTTAATGTTTAAACTCAAACTCAGTCTGATTTTTTTATAAAAATCAATTATTATTAGATGTTTTGAAATTATATGTGATGCATGATTTATTCCAGAAACTATTTTTATGTGAACACCCATATGACCTAAGTTATAAAAGGTCCAATTAGATGAAGGAAGAAAATGGTTTTGAAGGATCTATAAATCGTTATTGCATTGCATGGACATTATATCTATGTGAACGGGATGATAATAAAACAAGGTGGAAACCCGGATTAAGGTATGATGTTATTTCTATTGGAAATAGTTTTTATTTTATCATATGAAGGTGAAATAAATAAATTTCAATATATATAAGACTTCATGAATTATGATATTGAGGTCATTATTAGTTGGGATGAAAATGAGACGTATAAGAAAACCATTGAGGTTAAAACATGATATGGTTATTTTTTATTTTCATAAAAGAGAAAACCTGCAAGATAGGTGACAATCCATCACGTTAGGAAAGGTTTCGGAAATCAAACCCACAACTGAAGGGTGACACGGCTGCATAACCGACCACTAGCCTATGTGAATTCCCTCACTAGTATGACATACTGTTTGTAGTTACCTGATTTTATGTATTGAGAATAAGTTGATTTTGGGAAATTATGTTTTATCAAATCGGTATCCTTAGTATAGGAAAATTATTTGGTTATTAACTGACATATGTTATTTTTGAAGATGTTCTCTCTTTTGGGAACACTATATACCAATTGAAAATAGAATACTATGGGATTTAATTTTAGTATTTATGGTTGAATTTTATTTTTTAAGGATCTATCTTTTTATTATGGACTTATGGAGATTTGGGTTATTTATGGAAATAATTAAACTATCCTATAGAATATGTTATTGGGTTAATTAATTTTAAGTACGATACTTTAAGAGTACTTGATGTTATTTGGAGATAAAAGGTAATATTTATCTTGGAAGAATATGTTATCAACTCCTTCTAAATTTTTTCTTTCAACCCTAGTTTGGATTATTTTTTAATAATCTTAAGGGAAATTTTTTACTGAATGGTCCTTGTTGAACTTTGGATTTTTTGTCTAATTTTGGATATTAAAAGTATTCCTTTTCCTTATAAAGGATTACTATTTTTGGGGATTATCTAATATTTTACTAATTTTTTTTTTGTTAAGGTCAAAATTCCAATGAAATATATGGTTTATCCTTTCTGAATTATGTGATTCTCTAGTAGTTGATTCTAGTGCTTTAGGTGTGTCCAAGTCATATTGAATACTCATCATTTAGAGAAAAGATGAGTTTTTGGTAGATATATATTAAATGATGAAACTCTACATGACAAGTATATATGTTTCCTTATGTTCTCAGTCAAGCTCATAAATAAATTCCTCAACTTTATGAAAAGGATATTAAAACAAAAAAAATTCTGTTTAATTTTCATATTGAGAAATCAAAGACTATTTAACCCATCACAAGTTTGTGGTTTTATAATTGTTAACATTCTCCTGGTCATGTTTTCTATAAATATCCATCAGATATAGATGGTTAATTTTTCTTCCATATCCATGTTTTTCTATATGGAATCCTAGTATGTGTTATCTGAGGTGACCTTTGTACTTCTCTTTCTTTCCTTTAAAGTGATATTTTTATTAACACTTTTTCTCATGTGGGATATTTAATGAAGATTCTGAGCCCAGTTTTAAAATTTTGAGGATGCAATTTAGAAAAGGAGAAGGATGTAACATCCTGAGTATTAAAAAAGAAACATTATTTTCAATAGTGTACATGATACACTACATCGAGCTTAAACGAACAACTAAATATTATTATTTAAATGTTACCACTATAACCTAGTCATTGGAATGGTGGGAATGAATGTTATCAACTTATTTATGAAAATATGGTTTAAAAATGTTTAAATATTGATTCATTGGTTACAAAATTTATGATAAATTAAAATATAAACCAATTGAATATAAAGAATGTGTTTTTAGGAAAACCTATTTCAAATGAGAATAATTGGGTTTATAAAATCATTTCACTCATTATGGATTTTTATGAAAAATATAAGTTATATATTCAATTTATTTTTTTAAATTCACTTATATTATTTCTATAAATGATATAATAAAAAATTCAATTTTTCAGATATAAGATGTATTTTTCTAAAAATACAGTTTTACCACATTTTGATAGATAACCCTTTATAAATTTTTTTTCTCACACCATTAAATTTTCTATTTAACAAAATATGATTCTTATTTAAAATCGGGTCATCAAAATTTACTTTGGATAAATTTTGATATTTTTCTAATAACTATCATGTTTTGATGAATAGTAAAAATACGCTAAATTTTAATTGAAAACAACTTTTTATATTGAGATAATTTATATGGATATATAATATTATTTAATGGTTTTAAAGTATAAATAGAATATATTTTTATCATTTATTATAATTTAGGTCATTGGTATTAATTTTATATTTAATTCATATGTAAAAACATATCAATCTTTTATATTGTCTTAACTATTAAAAACCCCAATTTCTAGTTTTGACAACGGGGATTAATTTTAATTTAATTTCTTCCAATTATGTTATTTGAATTTAAAAAATGGTTTCCATATTTATAAAAGGAAGTTCCAAATTGTTTAAATAGTTACCTTTTATTTTTTGTACATTATAGAGATTAACTTTAGTAATTATATTTATTTACCATGGTTAAATAGTAAATAAGGGTAACAAAATAATATTATAATTATATACGACAACCCTAACATGTATCTTAATCGCATTTAATGATATATTTATAGCCTTGATCATCCCTGGGTCTAATTTAGGACCCCATGGAGCCACTTGGGTGTAATAAAGACCTTTTATAATTTTTAATTTAATGAAAAGGGAATTATTACATAAACATGTATCTATTAACTAAAACAATTTTAATTTTGTTTATTTAAATGAAATCTTCAACTATAAATAAAAATTAGAAAGATAATAAGATCTCCTACATCATAGTGTTTTATTTATAATTTTTAGACATTAAATAAATAAATTTTTTTCTGAAACAATGATGATGCGGTGATAAACTTATTAATGAATTATTCAAATAAATGATATTATAAATATTAAAAATAAATTGTATTTGAAAATTTTGATGTCATACACATATTTTATGGATGTATATTACATGTTATATTTGATTTAATTCATTTGTTTTGAGGTAATCAAGTTGTTAAGACTTTAACAAAAATCAATTAGTAAATAGTAACAAAATTGACATAAATGAGTTTTTAAAACCAATACTATTTTATTAAATGATATAATATTACTAAACATATATTATTTCCCATTCTGGGTGACGAAGAACCAACTTTATTATCCTTGAATTGTCTTCTTCGGGTAGCTACAGATGCGGTTTGAGGATTCTTGAGGCTGCGGTGGGGTGATCCTGGATTCGGGTGTAGCACTTGGACTCTACAATGCTGATTTCATGTTGGTTTGATCCTGTTTTGGTTCTGGAATTCATATGGATGGTTGCTTTTTTGATGGATTAAAATATGTTGGAGGGATTTTATCCACTTGGTTCTGTTGGATATTCTGGTTTGGTTGTACTGAAAGCTTGAATGGTTTGTTTTTCAAAGGTGGTAAGTTTTTGTTACCATATGCGACTTCATGAACAGACCTCAGGAGGTTTCAGAGCTGGATTTTCCTCTTTGCAGAGTTTTTTGAGAGGGTATGGCGTCAGCCATCCGATCGGGCCTGTGCTTTGACACAGGACACTTGCTTGCCGATTTTCCTTGCAAAGATGGAGAGTTTCTTTAAGATCAAATACTGGGGAGGAGTTGTTCAGTGGTTTCATTTTGGTCTTACTTTTTCTACCTTTCAGTGTGATTGTCCTATGTCAATGATGTCTCTGTGTTTTCTCCCCCTTCATCCCTCAAAAGGGGGATTTATTATATAATAAAAAATTGAAGGCTATTGGGCCGTTGGACTAAACACATATTATTAGAATAAATGACTTATATAATTTGTCAAATTTAATTAATGTTAAACTTTTGGTTCTATTGAAATTTTATAGTAACTATAGTAACCATGTTATATGAAAATACAATAAGACAAGATAAGAGTTAATGTTTTTAACTAAGGGTTAAAGCTAAAGTATAAGGTTAATTTTGTGACATAACTTGTCTAAAACTTATTAGTTGAGATGATTTAGACCCATACACATCTTATCCTTTAAATATATCACTTTTTAACTTTTAAAATTATAAAATAAATTTATAATAAAATAATATTTCAAGAATTTCTTAAAGTGCCCCTCCTCCCTCTTATAAAAGGCCAGCACTTCAACCCACTTACTCACACCTGTAAATCCTCCTATATCATACAAAATCTACTCAAATAAGCTCCAAAAATGTATAACTTCCTTATATAATCTTTATCTTTGTAATAAGGAAATTCAAGTCATCTATTTGGCTCAAATCAATAGGATTTTCCCTATGTAGACGTAACATCTCCTCTCAAGCTCTTGTCCTTTATTTTCATTCTCCACCACCCAAACCTCTATTTTTTACATTATTTTATAACACAACCATTAACCTAAGTATAATAGGATGTTTTTATTCTAATATTTCAACCTAAACATACACACACCTCCATATAATGTATATGGAACATACTGTTGCTGTGTACAGTGAATTATTGCCTCACGAAATGATGATTGTTCAATTTTCTCCTACCACCTCTCGTGGTGGACATTATGATGGAAATTTATTTATATATGATATATATTATATTTATATTATCTATTTTCTTCTATAATTTTTATTTACAACATACCTTTATTCTTTCCATAACGTGTAAATACGATAATTTCATTTGAGGAAGTGTGGACTACCATCCACTCAAAGTGATATGACTCATTCATTCCATACATGGAACATATAAAGGATGAAATTAATGAAATTATGTAAACTTTATGACATATATAATATACTATAATTATAATATACCTATTTATAATTTATCTTTCAATCCATTAATATGACATAGAAATGAATATAGCGTTCTTGCATATGTACAACCTACTGTATCCTCGAATAGTGCATATTGATTCTTATCTCAAAATGTTATGAAATATTATAAATACATATATAAAGGATATATATTATATTTAAATCATGAATAATTTTCTGGGGATAATGGACTTTTGAATACATGTACAATTGACATCAAAACAACATCATTCTCAACTCTTGTACCGAACACCGACAAAACGTCTGATGTGAATTCCAATAATTAACTAATTGTTATAACATGGTAATAAGTGATATAAAATGAAAAATAAACTTTAAAAATGTTCCAAAGTAAGTATAATTTAACATATGTTTATTATTCAAGAATATATAGAACAAAAGAGACATGTTGGATTCGAGGTAAGGGAACTTCTTAACCCAATTTACATTCTTTGGGTTGATCTTATACTTATTGATTATGCCAGGCTATGAATATGTGAGAAATGAGTTTGAAATATTATCTTTTATATATTATTGATTTATGGGGATTTATAGGTAATACACATAATCAATCTATTTGATTAAAAATGATCTTTTTAAGGTAATCTACCACCCTTCTCTTTTCAAGGACTCCTTTAATGTTATTCCTTCTTAATTTCTATTTTCTTATGTTTGGATTTTTTTCATTACAAATCACCCTTAGTATAAATATTATTTAATTATTATTAGAGAACCTTTTTCTCTCAATCAACTCATTTTATGAATTTTTAAGTAATGTTGTTAGGCTTCCAAAATTTCGTAAGAGAAATCTTGACTCAATCTCATTTCATTGAGTTAAACATCCATGTCATTGGTATTGTATTTTCAAAAATATGTGTGAATAAACATTGATTGTTTTACACTGAACATGCACTTATATTGGGTTTATTTATATTTCTCACACATAACTATGTCATTTATTTATCCTTAATATAATAATACAATCTTTTTAAGGAATTTATTCTCAATTTATAATCCAATAAGACAAATTTTTTGTTATGCACCAATTCAATTTTATGGGGTATATGCTTACCTTTGACATATTATATCATGAATCTATTTATTCTCAATATATTATAAGTTTTATGTAATTTTACTCTATAATTTTTTATTCATGTCTTTTCTCAAGTAGTAAGGGACTTCATCTCAATCTCTATTAGTTGAGGCATATTTTTATAATATACACTACCTTCTTTTATATGATATATAATAAACCCCTTTGACTTTTAATTTCATTCAAATAGAATATTTTTCTATGAATTTTTTTACTAAATGACATGGAAGAATGTTTTTAATTTGTAGAGACAATGAATCCTCTGCCTCCATAACAGTTATTTGTTATTTGTATTCCTTTATAAGCCTTAATGTTTTTAAAAGGAATAGAAATCTCTTATTACCTTTTTTGGTTGTTTTAGTATTGAAAATGGTTCTTAAAGTGGATTAACAATTTTAATATCTTCAAATGATATCTTGATATTGCAAATGAAATTCTTTTAGTGAAATTTTTATAATTGTAATATTTTATGTGTTATGATTATAAAATTATACTTGGAAATTTGACGAGTGGTTATGTGATAAAAAAAATATGGGTGGTTATGTGATAAACTGAATATAGGTGCTTCTATGATAAAAAAAGGATGGTCATTTACATTATAACCTCAAATTCATTAGATATGAAAGTCGGACTTATTGATATTTCATTTAGTGATATGTGTGGAAGTTGACTGTGTGAATATTATATTTAAGAATGTTTATGTCCCAAGTTACCTTTATATGTTATATACTAATTTATATGGGATTTATGGTAATATTTTTGTTACAAAAAGGGTAAGCAATGAGCTTATATTCAGTGAAGTGTTTTTTCTACTTCTTAATGGAGAAAATTATTACATTATAATAAGTATTCACGGTTTACATGTTTTCGCAAAACTAATAGTTTTCATTCTTTATGTATCCCTTACTATGGTTTTTATGCTCATCATATGTTTTGAAATTTCATTCTTTGGATTTAATGAATAATAGATTCAAGGATGGGATCAAGGAAAATCCATGTTATTTAAACATGAAACAAACCATGTTTATTTTTAAAAAGTTTCTTTTTTATAAAAAAAATAATTTGTGAGTAAAAGTTTCTAATTTTGATATGTGAGATATAATGTAATAGTTATGGAAAAATTATCTAATGATCTAAAACTAAATGGATCCTCATTGTGAAAGAATGTATATTGTTGATCAAAACTCAAGATTATGTAATGTATAAAAATGGGGCCTTCTAAATAATATTTGAGACTCAACATGTTATCAATTAGTGTGCATGTTTTAATTATAAAAGTGTGGAATCCATTGAAATTAAATGAAATCATCTATAGTATTTCATAGATATGGGGATTTTATGATTGTAGGACAAAGGATTTGGGTTGTGGTTTTTACCATATTGTCTTCCCTTCTAATGAATGAAAAAGGAGATCATGGAGCTTAGGTATACTTTCACTGCAACTTAGATTTCTCCATATTGAATAATGGGATCAAAACTTTGATCCCAACAATGTAAATAATTCTCATTCCCAGCTTTGGATCTGAGTCTATAAATTGAATTAGATTTACTAGCATCCGTGAATCCTTTGGGACATCACTTATTCTATTGGAAATCCTATAATATTGGATAGTTAGACAAATAATCCATGTTTCTTTCATTATAAATGGATCCTTGTTGAGGTTTATATGTCTACCACTCTAGTTTAAGAGGTTTTTCTAACCACCAGGGATGAAAGTATCAATCTAGAATTTTTTTGTGTGAGGAAACCACAATTCCGTGTGAAAATAAAATTATTTGGGCATTTGTATTTGATTACTATAGGAATAAATTGTGTAAATTCTGTAATATTAGGTTAATTGATGATGAAACCAATTGGAGATGGAATGGGAAGGATTTGGATCCTATCTCTAGTGTTAATACCTCTAAACCTAGTCTATCCAATGGTAATATTGCATATCCTTCACCTGAGGATGGAACTGAGGATAATAATATCAATTGCATTAATGAACATAGTCTTGATGATCTGGGTAGGAGAAAGGAGATAAATATGGTTCTTACCCCTCATGATTCTATGGTTTCAACATCAGTCCTTTGAAAATCTACTTTAGACTTAGTGGTTTCGGCCATAATGATAATGATTTTGTAAAAATTGGTGATGATATAGTTTCACAATCTAATAATGATAATGATATAGTCTCTAGTTGTAATTTTATTTAGGGAGTTTAGTCCCCTGATAAGGCTACTACATCATTACCTGAGAAAGTTTCCCATCTTTTCTATTCTCTGGAATCTATATAGGCTCTTGTTCAGTGCATTGTTTGGGATTCTGGTCATTCTATGTTTAAGGATACACTTTTTTCTTCATATGATAAGGCTCTTGCTTCTCTTCCTAGTCTACAAGGAGATGTTATTTCCTTGAGATTTGTTGTTCCTTCTTTATACTACTTACTAACCAGTGATATGGGGAATTCGGTGTATATTTCTAGTCATCACAGTGGTGATCCATTTTGGAAACTTCCAACATCCAAAACACCAAGGTGTAATCTAAAATAAAGCATTAATATGATTCAATTAAATGAGAAAACATGTTTAATTCTGTAAGTTTTGACTCTAAGGATGAAGGTGATGAAGAATCACCCCCATTTAGGAAAACCCTGTGTGATCTTTCTCTTACTGATGAAGAGGAAGATAAGGGTGATAAGATTAAGAAATAGGTGCTTCTTAATAATAATAGGACACAACTTCATGAGGGGCCTAGGACTAGGCTCAGGTCTCTTAATAAATGAATGTCCTCTTATGGAACTACCAAGGTCAAGTAAACTCTCCTATGGTCAAATCCCATAGGTAATTTCTTATGACCAACAAACCTGTACATATTATTATTGCTGAACCAAGAATGAATTTTGATAATTGTAATTAATTTATGTGGAGTTCATTAGGCTATTCTCTTATTGTTAATAAATAATTTTAAGTTTTTATGGAGTCCTTGTGTGTTCATAAACATGAGAGTGCCTCTATTAATTCCTACTGTAATTATTTTCTATCTGTGACTATTTCCTTTGGTATGAATGGTATTTTCTATTCTATGACCTATTTTTATGCTTTCAACCTTTATATAAGATAAATATCTCTTAGAGAAGTATAGAATCTGTCTTAGATAGTATGTGTCATAGTTAGATTATAATAAGTTATTTTAATGTTGTTTTGAGACCATATGAAATAATGGTATAAATTTCTATAGAACATCATCCACTAAATTCTATTCTTACATTTTTAAATTTGGATTGGTTGAATACCCTATGGTTGGATATGATTGTACTTATAGTAGGTATACTCTTAATGGTAGTCATGCAAGTAAATTGGATATATTTTTTGTGAAAGTGGATGATAGGAATGGTGTAGTTGATTTATTTGTTATCTCTCTTCCAATGTTTAATTCTAATCATAACCCTCTATTGGTTGATATTTTTTTAAATAAATCAAGTTAATCTAATTTAACTTTTAGGTTTAACAATCCTTGTCCTGTTGTGTTAGGTTTTAGGGAAATTATTCTACATACGTAGAAGGTTGTATTCCTGGAAGTCCCTCAAAATAATTCTTTCCAAAAAGTTAAATAATGTTAAGGAAATATATAAAGAATGAAGTAAAACATCATTCTATAATCATTAAATTGATATACAGGAGACTAGACCTCATTTGTTTCATTACCACAAAAGATATATAAGTCAAGATGTGCCCTCTTAAGAGGAGATCGAATCCATATCAAAACATGAAGGTTTATTGACCCTTAAGAATAATTATTCTTGTAATCAATTCAACATCAAGTGGATTAAGTTGGGGGATATAAACTAATGATTTTTTCATTACATCTATAGGAAGTAAAAGGATAGAAGAAGTATTTATTCCCTCAAAATTTACTAGAGTTTGTTTAACTCTGAAAATGAATATTAAAATTTTGTGACCTGTTATTTTAAGGATCTTAACTCTCATAACGGGGATGCCCACACCCATAAAATGATTAAATTAATTGATCTACGCATTGTTGAAATCCAATAAAAGAATATTATTGAGGCACCTATTTAATAATAAATTAATGTAACTATTTTCTCTTTAAATATTGATAGTGTTTCTAATCATGATTGTTTAACCAATATATTCATCATGTTTTAATGGGATGTTGTTCATCATGAGATAATTAATGCAGTGAGGTAATTCATTATTCACGAATTTATTCCCTATAGTGTGAACTCCAAATTCATTCCATTTATTCCAAATAAAGATAATTCTCTTGATATTAAGGACATTAGGAATGTTTCTATTGGAAACTTTGTGCCAAAGGTGACTAGAAAAATTATGACTCATAAGTTGGGTGACATTTCCAAGGGATTTGTTTCATTAAATTAGTTACGTTTTTTTCATGGGAGGAATATTTAGAACATCCTAAATACTTTTTAAGAGTGTGTGAATACTATGATGAAAAAGGTTAAATATGGTAATGTGGCCCTAAAATTGGTATATCTAATTCCTTAGATACAATAAAATTTAAATTCATTTTTTCTATTATGAGAATACATGGGTTTTCCAAGATATTTAATTATTTGATTTATTCTATTATTATGATATTGAGGCTCTCTATAATTTTTAATGGGTACTTGAGGGGTTTCTTTTACTGCTATAGAGGGGTTGGGTAGGGGGACTTTATATGAGCTTCTTTATTACATGTTGAGGATTACATAAGTTTTTTTTATACTGATCTTGTTAATTTAGTCTTTATCAATAAATGAGGGAAGGGAGGGATTTTTGTTCACCCTCACATCAACTATATTTAGATTATATTCTCTTTTTTAGTAATGTCGACATAGTTACCATTTCATTTATCAAAGGCATTTTTTGTCATTATGAAGGATTTTGGGCCAGGTTATTAGTTGAAACAAGTCCTTTTTTATGTTTTGAAAGGATTGAATATTTCTAAAACGAAAATGGTGTCCTGATGTCTCGGTGTGAAAAGAGGGTCCTAATATTTCTTTATCTTGGAGTTCCTGTTTTTTGGGAAAGGTGAAAATAAGTTACCTAAGAAATACATCTTAAAGAATTATTAATTTGATGACAACCTATTAAGGTATTATTATGTCTCAAGTAGATATAGTTTTCTTGATAAATTCTATGATCACATAAAATTTTTTATGCTATCTCGTTATACATATAACATATAGACCATGTTAATGTGTTTCAAAACATGATTCTCAATTTTATATGGATTAGTGAAATTCATGAATGAAAGATTGTCCCTGTTTCTTGGAAGGAGTGTGTCAATACAGTGAATATAGTGGAATGGGTGTCAAATATCATAGGATTTTCAGTGATAAATTGCTAAAAACATCCATGAAGGATCCTTTCTACCTCTGATTCCTCATTAAAATTCATTTACACATGATTTTTTAACAAGATACAAAATTTACATCATGTATATTCCTTTATCCATTTAGACAACTGTTAAGTAAGCCTATTGTGAGATTATTGGTTGATCAAAATGGGTGGTTTGTAGGAATACATGATTGAATTTCTAGAGAAATCTATGGCTATCGAAGATTTTCATTAATGATGTTGATGTTGATGTTCCTATACCTGTGAGGAATGAAAAAAAAATTATAATCTTTTTGTTAATTCTAATATGTATGATATTCTTCCCACTCACCTCACTATGGAGTTCTCTAGGTGTGTGTATTATGATCTTGATATTCTTATATGGACACCTAATATGGATGGTAGCTTTAGTAATAAGCATTGCTATAAGTATCAGTGTAGTGCCTCAATCTATCTTCCTAATTGGGTTTTATAATTTAGAAATAATTTTATCTCTACTGATGATCTTCTTTTAATCAAGAAAATTTGGAGTAAGAGACTGACTCTTCAAAGTCTCATTCAGAATATAAAACCTCATCATTTTCATGCCTGTTATTTTTGTTTGCAAGCCGAGGAGTCTATTTTCCATCTCTTTTCTTAATGTATCTTCACATTAAAATTATGCACCTATGTGTGGGATTTTTTAATTGTATCTTTTATTTTTAGAGTCTTGAGGTGCAGATTTCATCTATTTTCATTATTTTCCTATAGAGAGAAGGTTCACCCTCTCATGTTGGCTGTTTCGGTTAGTGTCCTTCCATATACTTGGAGAGAATGGAATGATTTGGCCTTCAATAATCATGAACCATCATTTAATACTAGAGTTTATTCTATTCATCTAGGTATATTCTTGCATAAAAACCCAAATTGGGTCAAAGAATAATTATTTTTCCAATCTTAATATTTTGAAATCACTTGGTGTCAGTGGCATGGTAGAGAAACCATTAGTGTCCAAATCAATTAAATGGATACCACCGGTCTCAAGGTAGTTAAAAGATAATATTGATGAGGCAGATTTAGGTGCACAAGGGCCCTTAGGATATGTCGGTATCTTTCTCACCCATTGAGGCCTCATTAAGGTATTTTTCTATCACTTCACCGGGATTGGTTATGCAATTGAAGCTGAATTATGGGCTATGAACAAGGCCGGAAGGTATGTTTTCCATTATTATTGGTGTATTCTTTAGATGTAATTAGATTAAAATATTTATGTGAAAATTACCAAAGCCAACTCTATGAATGTTTGGAGAAACATTTTCTCTTCTTGTTACCCATTTTTACATAGAAGAAATCTAGTTTTCGATGCCCTTTCTAAGAGTTAAATTACATAGGCTAGTACACACTGGCCTTTGTGTTTCTAGATTTTTTTTGTTTGGTTATGGAAAAATATCATGGATATTTTAATACCCACCATTTTAAATAATCTTTTTAATGTTTTTTTGGAACTTTATTTTTCTAGGAAAATTTCATAAGAGTAGCTTCTAATTCATCTTGTACCATTTTTCTATCTCTCGTATTTACCCTTAGTGACCATCTGAACTCACCCCTTATTATGTTTACTTCCCCATGTTATGAATATATATTATATGTATGATATGTCTAAGAAGGGTGATAGTCTTGGAGAACCGAGTGGGAGATAATTTATCTCACTCTGTACCAATGTTTATGTTTCCATGTTTTCAAAGGCACTAAAACTAATAGAGACTTTGGGAATCTACTTGTGTAATGTTTCAAGTACTCCAAATGAGTGATTTCATGCCAATGTATGTTTTTATTGGGTCTTTATGGTTAGTATCATAGTGGATGTTTATTCAACCTAGGTAAACTAGGATTAGGAAACATTAGTTACATCCTTTGAGATATTTCTAAGGATATTTCTAGGGATGTCTCTAAGGTTATTTTTAAGGATTAATAAAAGTATAGGAAAATGTCCTTGAAATTTGGTAAAGGAGAGAGAAATTGGTTTCCTAGAAATACATATATATCTGAATAATATGAGTGGATGTTTCTCTGGAACTAATGTATCCAAGAGTAACAAATCTGACAAGGTGTGTCAGGATTGACTCGACATAACCTAGTATACAACAATGGGACTTACTATACACATGGTCTAATACTCCTGGGGGATATGCTTTGGTAATTAAAAATTTCTTCATAAAGCAACATGAAGGATTTAAATATAAGATTACGATGAATAACCTAGGTTAAACATAATTTTTCATAGATTAAATAAGTATGTGTGTCATTATTTTGACAACCTCTAAGTTATTTTTTTCATGAGTATGTGGTTTTCCATTTTGATAAGTATTTCTCACCCTGTGATTTATTGTTTTAATCAATAAATATAACTATAAGGAACTTGGATAGCATTTAATTTTTCATATGTGGAAAGTATGGGCTTGATGAAAATCAATTGTAAATCTCATGAAGAGAATCAAAAATTTCCCAGAGTATTGGATAAACTACTATAGATAAATAGACATCAAACAACATGTGAAATGTATGGGATGTTATTCTAGTGTTGTTTACATTTAAAATAACAAGAAAGATTATATTAATTTCTAAGAACCATAATTCTTTATTTATATTTCATATTATTAGGAAGATGTATTAAGGAATAAGTTGATAAAGATTGAGTGATTGTTTAAAAATAAATTTGAATGAATGAATCATTTATGTTTTTGAATTCAAATATTATTTTATATGAACCATGAAATATATAAGTATTTTCATTAAACGTTTCCTTAAGGATATGTTTAATGGTGATGAAGACGTATAAAAGTGATTTAATGGAAAGGTGATATTTTGACTAAGGGGAGGTAACCCTTAATGTGTTCAAGGAATAGGGAAATTTTTTTTGGCTTGGATAAATAGTTTATTGTTTTGTATATAGTAATTTAGATAGCGGCAATGAACTTAGAACTAATTAAGTATTTATTAACAAAGTGGTCTATGTAATCATGGATGTTGTTTATAACTTCATAGATTTAATGAATATATCCAATAATATTTAGAATAAGTAAGTATACATGTTTTCCAAATGGATTTATGGTAATTAATTTTATTACCTTATTTCAAGAGAATATATGATGACAGTGTTAAAATTTTTGGAATGTGAAAATGAAGAGGTACATTGTGATATATGGTGGGTCAAGTTTAATTAATTTTTTGACCTTCTTTCTAAAGTGTTGGATTTTAATCTTTTATAAGGGTTATAAGGATAAACATTTGTGGAAATTATAAGTTACATAGGATGAAGTTTTTGAGATTAATGTATTATCTCACCACATGAGGATTCACGTATATTGGATAACCTATTCTAACCACTTTGCAAATATGGTAGATAAAGATGGATGAGATAAATTATCATGGATATCATGATCTTTTAACACTTCAGGATTGAAAAAATCACCTTTATGTTTTGGAATGAGTGATGAAGTGGGAGATGATAAAGGCAAGAAAATAGTAAGGTTTTCCTCAAATCATGTAGAAATATATTTTCATTAAAATTCTTGAACTTTAGGAAAAAAGATCCTAAAACCAAAAATGATATCTTAGTACCTACATTTCTAATGAATCAAATTGAAACTTAGATTAACACTCATTTACTGCTATGTGATTGTTATCTTTCTTCTAACCATGTTCTCTCACTCTCCAATAGATAATGATGGTTAGAATTTCCATGTTTTCACTTCCCACCTATTTTTTCTTATGGGATAATCTAGTTATGAGTTACATTGAGTAACCATTACGGTTCAAGATTTACCTTTTGAAAGGATGTTTTATTATTCATTTCTATGATGTGGGTTTCTATAGAATGAACATTAAAAAATTAAGCCTTTTATAAACTAGATGAATTTTAATGGTGAAATTCATTTTAATGGGGGTATAATGTATCACCCCAAAAAATTTTGAAATATTATTTTCGAATTTACTTATTCTTTTTTATATTTTTTATTCAACACAAAACTTAAAAAAAATTTATAAGTTTGGATTGAAATATATAAAACACAAAGTTAATTGTACACTACACACAACATAAATTTTATCTATCTCTATGGGTAACACTGAGGGTAGCTTAAATTACACACAAGATTGACTTTTCTTGATAGCTTGCATAACATGCAAGACTGAGTATTATCAAAAAATTAAATTTTATTATTCTATTAATATAATAGGATATAACATACCCATTAAATAGATGATTACTGGATTAAATAACTTAGGAAAATATATATTTGAATTCATTGGATACCAATTAATTATAATTGATTATATAAAACAAATAAATATAAAGGGGATGATTTTATAAAAGACTATTTTTATGTGAAAAAAGTGATTTTTATTAATAAGATAAATTAATTAATATTAGTGAATGATATTAATTAAATTTATATGTTATATATTCAATAAAATATTTCTGATATTAATCTAATCGATTTTATAGGCATAAGATGTGAAGAAACACAATATGACATATAAAAACCTATATTTTTATAAGTCCAATTTTACAAGCTTTTAATAGAGATCCTTTTTAAAACTAAATTTTTGAAATTTTATAAATTGAATATTTCAAAATAAACTTTTTATTTTAAATATAAACATAAAAAAATTGGTTTGGGTCAATGTTTGGTATTTTTCTATGACATTTATGTTTTTGATGAATAGTAACAGATACGACATTTTAATTCAAAACATCATTTTCCAAAAATTTATGTATAAGGATAAATTATATTTTAAATTGGTTTCAAATTTTAATTAGATATATTTTATCAATTAATCTAATTTATTTCAATTTAATCAATTTCACTTTGAAATTGACAATAAAAATAGATTAAACGTTTGAATGTTTTTACTTTAAAAACTCGCATTGTCTTCCCGTCTGCAAGGTAAAATTTTCATTAATTTTTGGAAATTATATGATTATAATTTCGAAAAATAGATTCCATATTTTGATTCATAATAATATATAATCTCTAATTAGTTTAAATTATTTTTTATCAAAAATATTAGTCAATGTAATTGAAATTAATTACAACGATTAAGGTGAACATAATCTTAAGAAGGGACTCAACCTTAATATTAATGGGAAAAATTAAATATACACATGTATAAAATCCATTTAATGTTTATATTTGGAACCTATAATCACATTTATTGAATTTGGACCATTATTTGAGAAACTTTCAATGGGAGGAACGTGGGTGGAATTCCCTTTCAAAAAATTTACAAGAGTGCCACTCCTCCTCCACTATAAAAAGGCCTCCTCTCCTCCAACTTCCTTAAACTTATCAAGACACTTTTACTAGACCAATATCTACCAAAATATATCCTAAAAAACAATACCTCATCCTATAATCCTTACCTTGGTATGAAATCCATACAAGTAATCCCTTTGGTGAAAACCAAAAGGAGTTACCCAAAGAAGAGGTAACATTTTTCCTCAAGCTCTTTAGTATTATTTCAATTCACAACCCCATAAATATAATAATTATGTGATTATATAACACAAAATATATAATAAATATAATTATATGTTTTTATATTATGTATTTTACCTACACTTACACCAACATCCATCTAATGGGTAATGAACTTACAATTCTTGTGTACGGTGAACTACCACCTCATGAAGTGATGATGTTCATTTTTCCTTTTCCACCTTTCATGGTTAGGAATTATGATGGAAAAAATCTTTACATATTATATATGTGATATTTATAGTCTATTTATTTTTATTTAATTATTTGAGAAGACTTACATGTATAAATTCCATTTTGTGTAAATACGATAACATTATTTCTGGATGTGTGGACTACAACATCCTCAATGTGATGTGATTTGTTCACATATTTCATGGAATGTATTAATAATAGTTTTAGTGAAAATATATAATATATATATATATATATTTAATGTAATAATGATAATATAATGATATTATATACATGTTTACATATATTTTTGTAACATATTATCCTTCAATACGATAATAAAATGGAAACAACATTCATGCGTATGTATGGCCCACCATCTCCATGAATGGTGTATTAAATTTCATATTTATATATTATATAGATTATTAAAAAAACATATATAAATATTATAAATGATATTTATGTCATGTTTTACATTTTTTAAATCATGATATGAGTATTAGGAGAAAAAATATAACAAACTAAGACACATGTGAAAAAAGCAGATATTACCCGAAATGAAACCATAACATTGAATTGGTAATAAGAGTGTAATATAATGTCATAATAAATCCATATATGGTTTTAAAAATAATATTATGTTTCTATAAAATATTTATAATAAACGTATATTTATTATATAGTAGGGTTTTATGAGTGTGAAGAGATTTTGGATATAAAGTAAGAGAATTTAATCTCACATTTTATTTCTGTGAGATACATTCCTTATTCACCACTCATGTATTTTGTGTGGTGTGTATACTACCCATGGATGTCTTCTATGATTCTTATAATTAAATTTATGGGTATTTACATAACCATTTGATGATCTTACTTTCATTTGGTTTATCTTTAAAGGTTACCAAATCGGTAAAGTAATTTTGTCTCAATTTACCTTCTTTGAGACACATGTCATGTTATGCACCAATATTTTTCCATGACATGTATATACTACCATTTACATGATATATAATGAATATCCTTATTTTCATAATATGTTAATATCCATGTAATTTTATTCTTTCCATTTTTTTATGATTCAATTTTTTCAAATGGGTAATGGATTATATCTACAATCTCACCGTTTATCATGATTATTAATGGTTATTCTCCCATTTATGAACTATTATAATATTCTATCAAGAACTCTTATAATATTTATTAACCTCTAGTAATTAATGTTATTTCCATGTAATTGTACCAGTTTTTTACTCTTTGGTTCATAATATTATTAATAATGTGTTTTTAGGAAAGCCTGACTACCCCTCTCTCTTTGTTCGGAAATATACGTACTTTTAAAACCATGTTTTCTAAAAAAACCAAAAATATTAAAATATACTCCTATAATCATTAAAATAATTTTTTACACAAGTTTTACCATTTAATCAAAATATTTTTTGAAAAAGGATTATTCCTTTCATTTTTCAATTAAGTGTCTTTTCAGAACATATTACGGTGAAAAAGGAATGTTAGTTATCTAAAAAGATACCCACCATCATGATAGTAATTACATTGATTATTCCTTTATAAGATTAAAATTTTATTTTGATTAAATAATATATTTTCCTTAATATTATATAAATTAATTTTTTAAAATTGGTTTTCATGAAAAATGTTATCAAAAATTATTTATGTTTAAAAATTATTTTAAATGATTTTGAAAAACATCCTTCATAAGTTTTAAAAAGTTTTTTATCAAATAAAATAACTTTAGTTATTTTAAATAGTATTTTATATGTTTTTTAAGTATTTTTGAAAAAAGAGTTTTTCAAAATCACATTAATATTTTTAATAAATTTTCAATAGAAAAGGTTTTCAAAATGTATTCAAGCCTCCTTTTTATGTTTTCAAAGTATTTTCAGGTAAAAAGGTTTTAAAAATTATTTCATTTTATTCTATGTTTTAAAAGTATTTATATGAAAATGATTTTCCAATTTTTTTCTATTTTAAATATCATTTTTATAGAATACATGAGATTTTCCTCAAGAAAAATTTGAAAGGATATTTCAAAATTATTTTTCGTATATGATGCCATTTGTTGATGTTACTCATGAAATTATAACAAATTATACAAAGGTTTCATTCATATTATTTCATGAATGGTTTATGTTTTTATGGAATGATTCATATGACACCCATATCACTTGCACGGGTTATATGATTTTGAACCACACTTTTATTCACAGATTATGATTTAATGAAATGATTAGGAAACCAATCTATTCTCTATAGGTTATGATATGATGAAATTTTAATGATACTCATTTCATTTCAAGTGCTTTGATTTGAGGTTTTTAAAACCCATATTTTTCATGGGTCATGATATGATGAATGTTTTTTTATATTTTGGCACATGTATTTATTAGGATTTTATGTGACGGGTGGGACCTATATCTCCCACAAATTCATTGGGTAACAATAAATGATTTATCAACTCAAAAGGGTATATCGAAGGGCATCCTAGTCCTGCAATAAGAGGTAATATTAAGGCTGAAATAATATGGTACATGGGAAGGAATCCCAAGCTTTAAATAAGAGGGAATATTATTCCCAAAACAAGAAATTAAACAGGATTTCATCTCAATCTTGAAACAAGAGGGTACACATGAGGGCATCTCAATCCCAAAACAAGTGTGTTCATGGGAGTGCATCTAATGCCCGAAGTAGTTACACGAGTTATTATACCATGAAAACATGTTATAAATGTCTTGGTAGGTTTCCTTAAAATAGAAATTTCTAAATTTATGTGTATCCCATGAGTTCCATGTAATATTCCTTCATGTATTATCCTCTTGTATCCCTTATGATTCATTACTTATAAATTTTTAACGTTTCTTAGATGATTCATGTTTATGATATTTAATATATTTGGTATGATCATATAATGTAATGATCATGTTCTCAAACTCTTATATTCATGTTTATTCTTATATATCTCCCTTGATTACCCTTATTGCGCATCTGATCTCACACATTTTTAAGATTCCTTCCCTATATTATGCATAAATATTTTATGTATGATATGTATAAGAAGGGTGATAGTCTTGGAGAACCTATTAACAGATAATATAGCTCATTCATGTACCAACTTTTATGTTTCCATATTTCCTAAGTCACTAGACTAATATGGTATTTGGTCATCTATTTATTTAATGTTTTAATTATTCTAAAAAAAGTGATGTATTGTCCATATATGATAATATTTGGTTATTATACTAATACAATAGGTATATTTATGGATCTAATGAATATAGTCTTCAATGGGATCTTGGATAAGTTTTTTGTTATGTTTTTTATAGATATATTTTTATATTATAAAATTGACGAGGATCAAGAAAGGACCATTTGAATTTTTTTCCAGGATTTAAAGAAAAATAATTTATATGGAAAATTTTGTATGTATAAATTTTAGTTGTAATAAATTTCCTTTCTAAAGTATATTTTTTTATAAATAATGCATTACAGCTGATTGTATTAAAACTAAAGGTTCTAAAGAGTGGAATAGTCATATCATTGTCACATAGATTGTTTGTTTTCTTTGGTTTAGAAGTTCACTAATAGGATTTTTTTGAAATCATTGCATGGTTATCTTTCCCAATTATTAAGTTAACTAAAAATGTAGTTAAATTTATATAAAAAAATATTATGATTATTTTTTTCAAGAACTATAAAAATATTGTTTAATTATACAGTTTTAGTCTTCCACTATTGAGATGGATAATTTTTTATCAGAAGTGATTCCTCATTAAAGTGACTTGGTTACATTATGACGTATAATGAATAGGTAATTTTATATAATTAATGGAAACAAATATAATGAGTAAAATTATCCAACACATGATCTCGGATTAGAAACTATGGTTTTCTCATTAAAAAATTTAGAGGAATCATTTATATGGATCTAGGTGTAAAATATATGTTGATCATAAAATTTTAATGTATATATTCACCAAAAAAGAGTTGAATATAAGATAGAGAAAATTAAAATAATTGATTAAGTATTATGATTTAATGATTCATTGTCAATGTAGAAAAGAAAAAAAATATTTGATGCTTTGAGTCAGAAAAAAGTGTTTCATTAACCATTTTATGTTTGGAACACGACTATTTGTTTAATGATTTGATGAATTTTGGACTAGAAGTTTCCAATGCATGAACCTCCTCTATTCTGTTTCATATTTCAATGAAATCCTATCTATTAGAAAGATTTATGGATTTTCATAAGGAGACTATGAGTTATAGGGGAAGGTATAATTTGTTAATAAAGTTGTGTTGTAAGAATTTACTGATAAAAAATGGTGTCTTAATATTTAGACAGAGATTGTGTCTACCTTTTGATTCTAAAATTGAAGAGGCAATAACTTATTGAATATCATATATCACTATTTTCCTTTTATCCTAAAAGTACTAATATTTATAGAGACCTTCAGGAGTATAACTGTTTAGATGGAATGAAAAGAAATATTGATGAATTTACTATGAAAAGTTTGACATTACAATTGGTTAATGAAAAATGAAAATTATTAAGGGGTTACATCACCATTTTATAGTGTTAGAATTAAAATAGTAAAATGTATACAAGGAATTTTTAGTGGTATTTAAAAATACATCTCATGGTAATAATGTTATTTGTGTTATGGTTGATCTATTAAATAAAGATGAAAATTTCCTTCCAATTTGAGATACTATGTATTTGGATCAAATTTATCCATTATATGTCAGGTATATAGTCAAGTTACATGGAGCACCACTATATATTATATCTGATCCTGATCTAAAATTCACCTCATATTTCTATAAATTTCAGTAGAACTCATTTGGTAAAAAATTAAAATTAAATACATATTTTCATCCTCAATCTGATGAAAAATTTAATTGAAAGGTTTTGGATATGGAGGATATGATTTTCACTTATTCAATATATTTACAAGGAAGGGATAAAAATCATTCCTTAATTTAGTTTTCTTAAAAAAATAGTTTCTATTCTAGTATATAGATGGCACCTTTTGAAGTTTTATATAGAAAGTAAGGTCAGACTAGAGTTTTTTTGTGAAAAAATAATAAAATATAAGTTGATGTGTTCATAATTGGTCAATGAAATGCTTGATAAAATAAAGATTATTTAGTATTATAAGAGGAAGGATAAATTTTGGGTTAAAATGTGTTTAGATAATAGGAGTAAAGATCATTCTTTCATGGTTGATGATAATGTTTTCTTAAGTATCTCTTAGAAAAACTGTGATGTGTTTTGGTAAAATTGGGAAGCCTTTTACAAGATTCATATTTCTATATTAAATCTAAGAAGACATTGGATTATTTCATTATTGAGAATCCTTATCATTGAGTTTATCAAAGGTTAACAACATTATTCATGTTTCGATGTTAAAATGTGTTCAGATAATATGAGGAAATAACATTCTTTCAAAGTTGATGATTATGTTTTCTTAAGTATCTCTTTGAAAAAATGGGATGTGTTTTGGTAAAATTGGGAAGCCTTTTCCAAGATTCATTTTACCATATAAAATATAAGAAAATATTGGATTATTTTATTATTGATAATCCTTACCATTGAGTTTATCCTAGGTTCACAACATTATTCATGTTTCGATGGTATAAAAATATGTTCTAGATTCATCTCATGTTTTAAGTCATTAGGTTTCTCAGTTGGAAGAAAACATTTCTTATAAGGAATAACATTTTCATATTATTGGCCATATAGGGAAATTATTATGTGACAAGGTAATTCACTGGATTATGGTTTTGTGGAAAAACCACATGGTTGAACAAGAAAAATATGAATATGATTATTATATGAGGGAAAGATGTACCCACTTGTTTAAAAACTGAATTAAACTATGAAGATACAGTTTCTAAAATGGGGGATAATGTAAAATCCCATTTAATTTAATGATAAATAATTTTTTGGTATTTTTTTAGATATTATATAGTAATTTTAATTACAATAATATTAGTAAATTTTTTAGTCAAGGAAAAAATTTATTTATTCTAATTTTATTTTCATGTATTATATGGATTTATCATGATTTCAAAATTATTAAAACCTAATTTATAAAAATGAATTTATTTTTTGTATTCATCAATTATAAATTATCTTAGGTTCAATTTTTAAAAATTTTCCAAAAATAATGATTTTTCATTTTATAGTGAAAAATATTGATTTTTATTGAAAATTATATATCTTTTAAAGTATTCACAAAGTAAAATTCTATTTTTTATGAGTCACAAATTTTATGTAGTTAATTTTAATTTTAAATAATCTAATTTTTTAATTAATTTTTATACTTGTTTTAATTACAAATACATTTTTACATTAAAAATGGATTTTTTCTGAAAAACTGTTCTTTTAATGTGTTTTAAATTTTTATTTTAAATGAATTTTTTTCAATTTAATGAATTGAATATAAAAAATGGAATAAATATTTGTAGTTAGTAGATCCATTTTTTTAAATATTTCCTTTTGAATTTTAGTCATTATTAATAGTAATCATGGAAACTTTTGTTACCAAGATAAAGGGTAAATTAGGTAATTAAAGGTTAAATATAAAACAATAAGGACTATAAAGTGACCCTAACACTTGATTTAATTTAATTTTATGTTCCCATTTCATCCATAATCATAATATATTTTTTTATGTGGAATTTTTTTCCATTTGGATGTGATTGTAACCATTATAATGATTTATTTAAAGAAAAGTCAAAAATGTTACAATTTTTTTAATGACTATAAAATTTTTAACTTGACGTAACCAGAGGATATGTTATGTTATCAATATTATTTTTAAGTAAAAAATTATTTATCTTAACAATTTTACTTTATTATAAATTTTTATTGACCATATAATCACCTTAAATTTATACACAATGCCGACACAATAATTATTCAATTATCAGAGAAATAAAATAAATGATATTAAAAAAATGAATGGAATTTAATTTTAGATAATTAATGTGATACATTAATTTCATAAATTAATATAATAGGATAGTTATGTGATACATTATTTATTAATAATTTGATTTATTCTCTTAATGTTATTGAAGACAAATTAATGAATGGTTATAAAATTTACTTTTATGATACTTTATAATAAATAATATTTTTTGAAATGATATAAAATTAATAAAAGTATTAAATCCAACTAATTTATTATGATATTATTTATAATATCTAAAATTATCTATTTATAGGTGTTTTTTCTATTTATAGTAACTATATTTACCCTCAATGAGTAAAAATAATTAATGCCATGATAATAGTGAACAAGGTTAACGAGGGGTTAAAAACAAAATATTAGGTTAAAAACCTAGTCAAACATGAATACTTTTTATTTTATGATATTATTTCGATAAATAATCATCCTATATTTGAAATAAGTAATTTTTTATCCATTTTTATTTCAAAATGTATTTGTATTATTTTAATATTTTAAGAAATTCCAAGACTGACACTCTCTTCTCTTATACAAGGGAATCATTTCTTTCCTTTACATCACACATAAAAACCCAACTAGATCATCATAACACTTACCATATCCCTAAAAAAATTCCACAGGACATCCTTGAGACATTATTTATGGAATAATAGGAACCTTAATGGTCATTAGATGTCATTCAAAGGAGGCTATCTGAAAAAGGGGATTCATTGTTAACCAATAGTATATATTCTATTTGTTATTACACCTCATTAAAATAATTCTTAATGAATATTTTATAATAAAATAATAATAGTCTATATAATGAGGTGTTTTATGTTAATTTAATTATCTATATCCATCTCCACTACCATCAAATGGGAAAATATATCATCATTCATGTGTACGATAGACTAACATTCTGCGAACTAATTTAATTCTTTTTCAATCACCGTCCCACATTGATTTTTATAATTATGTAATTAATGTATATAATTATATAAATTACATATTTATAATTATTAAAGTAAAGTATTTCATTTAATTTATTACCATTCTATTCATTGAAAAATGTTAACGTCATTTCTGTGCATGTGTGGACTGCCACCTCCCTGAAGTCGTGTGATTTCTATTTCATCACATCATCATATGGATGATACATAAAACTATGAGTAAATAAATTAAATAGTATTCATGATAATATTATAAATATTTAAATATAAAATAATACTTACCTTCTTTCCTAAATGATCATTGGAAAATGAAAATGTTACTCATGCGTACATATGCCCTATAATTACAATGATTGTAAAATAGTTCATTTTTCATAACCAACTTTCATGATTGGTTTTTAAAGTTTAATTGATTTATAGAAATTATAATTATTTCATAAATTTTTAGGAGATTATTTAATAATTACCACTTTTACCATTTTCAACTTAATAAAGTAATTTTGGACTTATGAACTGAATGTCAACAAAACGTCTGACATATAATTTAATGATAAATTAATTAAATTTAACATTGAAATGACTAAAATTAAGGTAATTATAAACTTGAAAATGTTTATTATGAAGTTAATTAATTAACATATGTTTATTATTTATGAAGATAAAGAACATACCCGAGGAGTCTCTCACGAGGTAAGGGAGGTCCTTTTTAAAAAACATCTTTTAATGTTTTCCTTAAATATCTATTTATCTTCAATATATATATTTTTAATTTTTTAATGACGTATTTATATGGGTACTTTTGAATTATAAAGGGAAAATTATGTTCCTTTTGACTTTATTTTATATTTTTTCTAAAAAAAATCTTTTATGGAATCTTTCTACATCCTTTACAAAAACACAAAATTAAATGTTCTATTTTAAGATGTATTATGAAAATGAATTTTCCCACAACCATAAATATTATTTCATTTTTGTATTACATGATAATATTTCATGTCTTCATTAAACAAAAACACTCTTTACCTTTTTCTCAGTATTTTTTATCAAAAAAGGTTTTTATGAAAAACATTAATTTTATATACGAAAGTGTTTTTTACATTTGATTATGGAATCTTGTCAAGGGTTTCATTCCATATATAATCTTTATAAATTTTGTAAAAATGCATGATCTTGATTATATATCATGTGTGATCCTTCTATATCTTATATAATGGGTGGTCCTAGAGAGGGATCCAATTTATTGGGTAATGATTATTTTTTATAGGGTATAATATTTTAATTCTGTCTTATGGTAATTTAAATTCTAATGGTATTTTATGTGTTTCAAGATGATGATTTCCAAATGCACTTAAATTGATTTTCTATGCTTGATAATTATTTTTCATGGAAATTTTTTAATTTAAAAGGGAAATATAAAAATATTTTTAATGGAAGAATGATTCCCTTTTAGGATAGAAAGGTATGTTTTTAAGGAAAAAAATAATCGTTTTTAATGTTCTTCAGTAGACTAACATATTTCCTATTTTTATGTCCCTTAATGATATTTTTTTTATTAACCACAATTGAAAAAAAAAATCACAAGGTTTAATTATGGATTATGTAAAGGAATATTTTCATTTGAATGTTGGGAATATTTTGCATGAAACAAAATATTATAGATTAAAAGTTTTATATTTTAAAAAAATGGGATATTCATTGAAGTGTAGAATTTTTATATATTTTGGGTTTTTTGTAAAATTTATAATGAAAATATCAAAAACTATAAAACTAAAATATATTTGTTAATATAAGAGAGTTCATTTATTTTTAATGACACTAGAATGTTCAATTCTTATTTTTGGGTTCTTACGCATGAGGTTACCCTCGAATGAATTTGTTCAAGCATTCTTTAATCGGGTGAATATGGTCACGGAAGATAGATATAAACATATAGAAGCTAAAAATAATGTCAAATTAATTAAAAAAATTTATAATATTAACACCATGTTTCAATATGAATGTCTTAGTGATTAAGTAAAAAAATTTACAGGAGTTGATGCTCATTAGTGTTCACAAAACTCTCATTGTAAACGAGATGTGTAGCGACAAAAATGATTCCTCAGAAAAAGAGTGTTCTTAGAACATGGAGTTAATGGAAGTGAGAAAAAAATAATATTTGAATATGAATCTAATGATAAAAAATTTAAAGTGGTATTTTATTTACATTACCTAAAATCATAAAAAGGAAAAAAACAATTATTCAAAATCAAGCATACAGTTAAATTATTTTAGTGTGGAAAAGTTCAGAATATTACTACAATGTGTATAATGAAATTCTAGGATAATTTTAATGAATATGAAGTACCCATAAATAAATAATCTAAGTATATAAATGGAAATTTTAGTTCATATAATATGTTCCCCAAAAATAAGAAATTGATTTAATAAGATATTGTTATCCTGATTGAAATGGAATTGAGAGAAATTATTTATTATAACACCCTAATTGAGGATGTCCTCTGGGTATCATAGATAAAACACATCTGTAGGAATGTGATGAGGTAATCCTAAGAAATAGTAGACCTAAAGGATGACGTATATTCTATTTTTGAACAAATTTATATTTGGAGGTCCAAAATAAAGATGTATATCTGCTTAATTCACGATTTAATAATATATATTCTATAATAATAAAAGTATAATTTTATGTTAAAGGGGAAAATTTAATGAATCAGATATTAAAATCTATAAAAATATGAGAAGTTAAGTATATCCTAGTGAAGATCTTCTCAGTAGGAAGAATCATAATGTAGAATCAAAACTAATAATAAATTTTCATCCATGTAAGATGAGGCTGGTCTAATACTGTTAAAGGTGGAACAATCATATTCACTAGTAAAGGATATTTGGATGAAAACGTGGATCAACAAAGGAAAGTAAAATATGTCTAAAATTGTTTAGATTTAATTATGAGAAATGTATTGATTCTTAGTGTATATAATGGATAGTAGATGACTTCTGATATGATAGGAAATAATGATCTTGACCTGGGTATTAAGTAAAATAATGTTGGTGTCATTCATTTGGGAAATTATGATGTTCTGAAGATCACTACCTCTATGAAGTGTAAAATAAGATGAAATTACTTGATGGGTATATATATTATATTCATTCAACTAATTAATATTTAAAAAATATTTTTTCTAGAAAATATATAAGAATAAATCCAATTTTATGCATAAAAAATTATAATTCTCTTAAAATGAAATTTTGTCACCTTTTAAGGGAGATTCTATTTTAAATAAAATTTTTGAAATTTTTATGAATTTTAATTTTTAAAAAATAAAATTAATATTTGAAATAATAACATCAAAATTTAATTTGTATTGTTTTTTGGATTATTCTGAGATTTTTTATTTATTGATGAACAGTTAAAACACTAAATTTTAATTGAAAACTACATTTGAATATAATTTTTTTACATATTTAACCTATATTTTAGACTTGTTTTAATGTATATCAAGATAAATTATACATATAAAAATAAAATTTATTTTCTTGTAATAAATATCATAATGAAATTTGATATAAAAACATTTCAAACTTTTGAAAATTTTCACTTAAAAAACTTGTTGTCTCATACCATCTACATGATTAATTTTAAATTATTTTCTATCACTTGTGTGTTTAAAATTTTGAAAAATTGATTCCATATTTTGAATAATAATAAATTATAATTGTTATAAATTTCACCTTAGTTTTTTACCAAAAATATTAGTGTAAGTAATTAAAATTAATTACTAGGATTGAGGTACAAACGAGTTTACTTAGTCGTTAAACCATAACTTAAGATAGAAAATAACCTAAAAACATATCTAAAATACATGGAATGAATATATTTAGATAATATCTAATATTTTCATTAACATTAACAATTATTTGAGGCACATTATGTAAGGTATACCTCTCATTAATGTTTACATTTTTGTATTTAAAAGAATGCCACTCATCCTCCACTTAAAAGGGCACCCCTCCCCCCTCACTTATTCACACATCTAAATAATTTTTGATCATCCAAAACATACCACAAAAAATTTCTCCACAAAACCTAGAGGACTTAATTTATGTAGAAATCCTAACAAGGAATCCATTTGGTGCCAACCAAATGGATTTACCCAAAGAAGAGGCAACATCCTTGAACAAGAACTTTTGTTTTGTTCCATTACCCACCCATGAATTCATATTATTCCTTTATTATATAATAAACTCATAATAATAAATATACTGATATTTTTTTATGTTAAGTGTACAACCTATAGTCACACACACTTCCATCAAATGGATACGCCATCACTTTTCATGTGTTTGATAGACTACCACCTTTCAAATTGATATTGTTCTTTCTTCCATTGACAACTATGAAGGTTTGTAATAATGATATATGATATTTATAATTATTTTATTCTTAATTAATAATTATATAATATATACCATTATGTTTTCCATATTGTGAGAATATGATAACATAATTTTTGGGTGTGTGGATTACCTCCTCCTCAAAGCAATGTGATTCATTGAGGATTTAAATGAAATGTATATGTGATGGTTTTAATAGAAATATGTGATATATATGACATAATAATTATAATATAATGATAATATATATATTGCATTTATTTCTCTTATTTCTTTCAATATGACAAGAAAATGGAAACATCATTCTTGCGCACATACGACCTACCATCTCCATAAATGGTGTATTTCATTTCCTATTTCTATACTTTTTTTTATTATTATAAATACATATAAAATCAATATATATGATATTAAAATCATTTTTATCATTATAAAGATGATAAAATCATGATATATGGAAGAGGGGAAATATAAAAAATCAAAACACATGCGAAAAACTAATAGGTTATTATGAGAAACGTAACCTTAGCATGGAATTGTTAATAAATTGGCAATAAGATATCAATATAAACTCCAATATGGTATGAAAAAAAATTAAATAGTACATTTTTCGATATATAATATACTTATATAAATTATATAAGAGGTTTTAATGAGTACTACGAGATTCAAGACATAAGGTAAGGGAATTTCTAGTCTCACATGTATTTCTATGAGAATTATGCCTTATTATCTTACCATTTGTTTTTTAAGTGCATATACTTCCCATGAATTTATTATATTTTCATTATCATTAAATTTTATTTATTTACATTTCAATTCTATGACCCTATTTCATGGTGTTTTAATGTTCAAAAGTTACCAAATTTGTAAATTAATTTTATCTTAATTTTCCTACTTTGAGGCACCAATTTTGTTATGAACCTATATTCATTTATGAGGGGTATATACTAAATATTTGACATCTTATATCATGAATATTATTATTTTAATTATATTTTAAGCTTCATGGGATTTTATTCTTTCATGGGGACTTTGGTTCAATGTTACCAATGTGTTAAGAGTTTATTGTTACAAGCTCGTCATTTATTAAGTTTTTTAGAATTCTTCTTCCACTATTGAAATATTATGATCCATATTTCAAGAATTATAATTATATTTATTACAATATTTTATTTTAAGATATATATAATTAACGGTATCATTTTTCCACTCTTTGGTACTTAATATAATTATAAAAATTATTTTAAGAAAATATAACTTTTTATCTATTTTTAGAAAGAAATATTTGTTCTTCCAAAACCATTTTTTCTTAAAATGTTTTAAAAAAATTAGATATTTCTCCTATGATCACTAAAATACATTTTTTTTGTTTACTCTTTCAAAAAATGGGTTTCAAAAAGCAAACTTTTTGTCGTTTTTTAATTGAGGGACATTTCTAAACCTTTTACCATGAAAAAGGAATATTTTATATGTATGGATTTATCTGCTATCATGACCACCATTTCACTAAAGCATCATTATAAAGATTACAATATATTTTTTTTAGAAAATTTCTTTTTCAAATATTTTTTCCAATTTATTTTTTTAAGGTAGTTTTCAAAAAAATATTTTTTCAAAACTGTTTTATATTTAAGAAGTGTTTTAAATGTTTTTCAAATATTATCTTATATATTTTCAAAAGTATATTTTCAAAGAAACGTTTTTCAATGACTTAAAAGATTATTTTAAAAAAATTCAAAGACATTTTCAAAGAAAAAATTTTCAAAATAAAATTTATGTTCATGAAGTGTTTTAAATTATTTTTAAATACTCATTTATATGTTTTCAAAAGGTTATTTTCAAAGAAAAAACTTTCAATGATTTCAAATTATATTTTATAAAAATTACAATCTATTTTAAACGAAAAATGGTTTTAAAAATAATTATGATCAAGACATATTTTAAATAATTATTTATGATTCCTTAATATTTATTAAAATATTATTTTCAAAGAATATGATTTCAATGATTTCAAAGCTTCCTTTAGAAGTTTTCAGAGCTATTTTTTATGATTTTTTGTCAAAATATTTTATGGTCTAAAACAATTTTCAATGTGAAAAAGGTTATTTTTCTTTAAGAAATGTTTAAAATAAATTTTAAATATTAATTCATAAGTTTTCAATGTGGTTATCAAAAAAATTGATCTAGAAATTGTATTATGATATCAAAATAGGTTTTCAATGGAAGGTTATTTCAATTAATAAATACCCCAAGTGATCTTTAAAAATTATTCTCCATCTAAGATGATACACTTTGATATATTTTATGTTTTACTAGGAAAATTATCCAATGAAAAGTTTCATATTATGTTTTTTAATTTTTAATGATTAAGATGCCCAGTTATTCAAAAAACATGTTTCACTTTCGTTGTTTATACCATGATAAAAACTTATGAAACCCACTTCCATTATTGGTTTATTCTATGATTTTTATACCTATCTATTTTCAACATGTTATGATATGATAATGTTTTTTTGATTCCCATTTCATTTTAGGAGTTATGATATGATTTCTATAAAACCCATCTCTTTTTATGTGTCAAGATATAATTAATGTTTCATTATCTTGTGGAACACATATGTATGATTTCATTATGAGATAGGTGGGATCTATATATCCATCCAATTCATTGGTTAGTAATTTATATCTCATGAGTTATACATGTTCGGAAAGGGGAGTGAACTAGATTCGATAAAAGAATTTTTTAACTAAGATTACCATGGGAGTGAACGTTAACTACGAAGATGGTCTTCAGTGTGATCCTTTTCTAATATGGTTGTTTTAGGAGGGAACTCATTACACTATAAGGATAAGTACATGACTTGGTATGGTGGTGTGTCTTGTCTGGTATGTGTATCCCACATGAAGTTCCATGATAAGTTTTGGTAATGAGCCTTCACTTATATGGAATGATTTTATGTTCTTATGTATCTTCAAAAATTCAAAATCTTATTCCTATGTTATGATTTCACATATTATTCTCTTAATTTCATTATGATTCATTTCTTATGAACTACCATTTTTTATAAAATAACTCATTATTATGATATTTTAAATATAGGGTTGAAGACACCATGAAATGTGTTCCATGCACTTATACACAAATCATCCTCTACCAAGGTCAAAAAAAGTTCATGGTGCGACTTTGGATTTTTCATGGGGGTTAATGACGGTAGTGAAGGCATCGGCCTGAAGGCCTAGGACCATACCCTGGCCCTGATCCCAAGTAGGGGCACAGGCCCTGCGGTATGGAGCAATAAATTTGGCTAAGTCCCCAAAGTGGAACCCAAGTTACCTGCACACAAACATCTACGTGCCACCATATTGGAGCTGAATGAAGAAATTATTTTGGTTAAATCCTTAAAGAGGCACCCTATTTTAGCCAAAACAATATCAGCACGTGAGGTACTTGCGCACCGATATTCTAGTTCGTAAGAAACTTACATTACAAAACATCTTACGCATAGGGTCATATTTTTTTCCTATAAATAGACCCTTGGGGCCTTCATTTGTCTGGAAAAATTTCATTGAAGCCCAATTACTGCTCTGGTCACCCTAGTTCTTCACCCAAGTATTCTAAGACCTTAAATGTAGTTCTTTAACACCTATAGTGGAGTAATTGAAGGAGGATTATAGTACTTAAGTCTCTGTAGTGTTTCAAATTCATAACACTTGTATTCCTAAAGTTCCCAACCTCCCTAAATCAGAAACAATTACACACCACCTATTACTCTCAAAGGAACTTGTGCACCCTACTTCCTAGAATACCTATGAATACTCTTGCAATCTTGATTCAAGTCTCTCCAAAGTATTAACATCTAGTTTGTTCATCACTTAAATTGACATTAGGTTTCCCAAGTTACTTTTGTTCATATACTTGTTAGCCATATACTTACATTGGTTTCCTTCTTCGATTCACCTATTCCCTTCAATCTATAAAATCCTTTCATTAATTCTTATTCAAATCCATTAATAGAAAGGCTTCTTCTTCATTGGAACCCTTATCTGAAAGGGGTTATTTTTAAACCTCCACCAAAACCTCTTAACTTATCAAACCATTGGGAAGGGCACATCAGTGTGTCTCCTATTTGGGTTTGTATTTCTGCAGTCAGAGGTTTACCACATTTTTTTGAAATGGGGATAAGATTCATGGAGTGTATGTGGGTTTTTATATCCACAATCACATAAACCATTCTCCATTGAATAGTTTTGGGAAGTTCTCAGTTGTGAGGATTAGGGTTTGGGTCATGATCTACCCTTCTCATCTATAAAACATAGAATTTTAGGTATCTGGTAGGGAAGGTACGGTTCAAACATACCTTACCTTTTAAACAAAAGAGAAGTCTCCCTCCCCTACTAGCACCAATTTTAGGGAAACCATCTTAGTGTAATCCCCTAACCATTAATGTAAGAGGTTGCAGTCCTGATCCTCTCTACTTCCTTCACCTTCACTAATTTCTTACATTGGGCCCTTATCTAATGTAAATTGAATTGAGGGAAAGTTCTTATCCTTGACCTCATCCACCCTCTCTGTCATAGGACCGTCCTCATCTACTAGTGAAGGAGGAAAACTGAATGTGCCTTTGTTGAATCTTTGACATCCTCTTGTTTATCACACCGAGCATGAATCAAGTGGGCTTAGAGATTGGTCATGATCACAACATTTTCACAAACACCTCATACTCTTGAAATATGGTAACTCTAATTCCCATCATAATTGGGATACATAGGAAGCCTTCCTCAGGGTATGAGCGCATTGGATAGCCTCATTAGGAATCCAACCCTAATTCCCTAAATCATGGAATCCTCTTTAGTATTAAGCCCTAACCTAGTTCTCTTAAAGGTTAATACACCCTTGAGAGATTTATTGAACTACGAGAACTCTGATTCCCATCATAATTGGGATATGTAGGAAGCCTTCTTAAGGACCTTTATCCATCACATTTCATCCATAAATGGGTATCCTTTTTTGGAGTAAGCCTCGAATTAAACACCCAAATCACCAATACATCCTTTTCAGGAAGTAATACCAAACTCATTTCTCCCAAAGGACTATGATCTCTTATGAGACTCACCAAACTACATGGGATTTGATTCCCATCCAAATGGGATACGTAGGAAGACTCTCTGAGGTTCAAACCCAACACTTCAAATCAACCATATTCTTCGAGGTCCAAATTCCCAACAGGGTCTAATCCAACTTGGAAACTTCTATCTTTTACAAGTTACTTGGGATTCTTAGTCATAAGTCCCACACCAAAATTTTACTAATAACCTTTATCTTACATATCATTATCACGTGATCTTAAAAGGTATGATGTGTCCAATTAAGCAGCACCGAACAACGAGGGTTTTGATTCCTTTCACAAGGATATGTAGGTAGACCATTTATGGGTATGATCCCGACATTAAAAATACATTCATCTCCCTGGATGATAATTAATTCCAAAGTCCCCCATTGATTGGATTTAAAAAATAGTATTATCATAAAAATGGTTAAAATATTCTATAAATATTATATAGGAGGATATCATTGATGGAGAACCTCAAATACATATGGATGTATACATTTTTGAAGAACTATAAATACAAATAGATGATTATAAATTTCACACATTCTAATAATTGATTGAAAATTCCATGGGAAACCTACGTTATACTTTGTGAATAAATAAGGATTCATGAAGATATCTCAAATCTAAAAGAGAGTCTAGGAGTATGGGATAATTCCCCTCCCCCCAAAGGGTGTGATGAGTCTGAAATCCCATCCTCTTGACCAATTCATATTCTTAAGTATCGTAAGTTCAAACTTAACGAATGCCTACCTTTAGAAATTAAGTCCCTTGGATAAAGAACCATTGTATGTTTCCTATTCCATAAATAAATCCAATGGAAATAGCCCAAAAGTAGTGATTCCTAACCATAACATGTGTTTAGAGGGATGTGAAATAAGGGTATGATCATTAAATTTTATGATCATGTTATCATACCCTCATGTCTAAAGTTATTCTCACATATCTCTTTTATTTTTAGCCTTACTCAGCATATCAGCTCACCTTTTATTATATTTTCATTCCCCATGTTAAAAAGAAAGGTTTCAGCTGGTATTTCTGCATGGGAATATTTTTATAGATGATTTTGAAGATATTTAACAAAATTAGAAGAATATGTTCCACAATTCCAAACACACTAAACTATTATAGTCCTTGGACATGTAATTTTTAATGTTCTGAATATTCATCTAAAATGATGTAATATCCATGTATTTTAATAAAAGGATGTTATAGTGGGTATCAAATTGTGTTTTTAGTAAACATTTAGAAACAAGGATGCTAAAAAAATAGTGAGATCCCTAGAAATATTCCTAATGATATGTATAGGGATTTATCTAAGGATAAAACTAAGGTTTTAAATTTTTAAATTAATGTGTCATGATTTAGACATTTTATAAGAAATTTTCATTATTTTATGGTTTTCTATCATAATTGGTGTTTCCGACAGTATGCTTTCTCGTTTTAATTAAATGGAATGAACTATAGGGAATTGTGTTAATGTTAACTGATATAAATAAATTCTTATGAGATTTAAATTTGGATGATCAATGAAGTTAAGGAAATTATAATCTTGCCTAATTATGTTTCATAGAACATGATTGAAAATGTGTACCTTAATCAACTATCAAACTCAAAAAATAATAAAAGGAGTAAGTTCTATAAGAAATCAGGTAATGGATACCATAAAGAATAGATGATTCATTTTCCTTTATTTTGAGAATGTGGGAAGAAACACCCAAGTGAATGTCTTATAGGAACATAAAGATGTTCAACTATGGAAAATAAGGACACAAATAAATTAACTAAAAATGGAAAAATAAAATTTTAGTTAATAGAGTGGATGGAAATACTAGCCTCCTAAATGTTTTATCAACAATTGAGTGTTTTATGTTTAGAATGTATGGTCCTTATGAAAATAAATTTCTTAGGGGGGAATCTCAAGATAGAACTAAACATGGTTGTATACGTAATGGTGTTCTTACTAATGTTGAAGAGAACAAAACAAAATATTAAAGAAATGTGTTATTTTATTAATACTATTTATAGCCATGATTAAATTCAGTTTGATGAATGTTAAGACATGATTGTTACTTCATATTTTAATAAAGGGGTATTAAGGAATAAGAAAATGAATCTTAGATTATTGTTTGAGTAGAACGTGGCATGAATAAATTTTTTATGTTTTGGAATTCAAAGATTATTTTATTCAAATCATGAAATATATTAGTATTTTCAGTATAAATCATTCATTAATGATTTAAAAGGATATTTTGAATATTTCGAAGTATATATAAATGTTATTTAATGTAAAGGTTATATTTTTATTATGGTAAGGTAACCATTAATCTATTTCTAATGTTGAGAAAATTATGTTTAGTTTGGATGAAGAGATAAATGATTTAGATAAAGTAATTTGGATTATATTTATGGTCTTAGAACTGATAAATGATTTCTTTAAAAAGTGGTTTATTTTATCATGGATAGAACTTATTAAAAAAATATTTAAGGAATATATCCAATTATCTTTCTATTAATCCATAATTCATGTTTTCAATATGTATTTTTGGTAATTAATTTTATTACAATGTTTAAAGATAATAAATGGTGAAGGTATCCTCAATTTTGTTATGTGAAAATCAAGAGGTGTTTTATGACATAAGGGGGATTAATGTTATGTTTATTTTAAAAATTTAGTGACCTTATTTCTAAATATTTTGATTTTCATATTTTTAAAGGGTTATATGTCATACCATTTATGGAATTATTTTAGTTAAACATTGGTTGAAGTTTTAGAGATTAAAGTATTATCTAACCATATGATGATTTGTGAATATTGTATAACATGTTCTAACCATTTTTTATGATGATAAATAAGGATATATGTAATGAATAATCATCATATTTATGAATCCCATGATCCATTAATTATTCGAGAATGAAAATAAATTCAACCTCATTTCTTATAGTAAGATATAAAGTAGATTTTTTTCAAGGAAGAAAAGGGAATGTTTTTATAAAAACAAGTATATATCCTTATGAAAATTATTCAACATTATAGAAATCTCCTTGGAATAAAATTTATCCCATTATTAACATTTTTTATAAAATAAGTTACCTTTTTAAAACCAATTTGGTTTATGGATTTTTGGTTGTTAAAATTATCCTAACCATGTTCTATATCACTCTCCAACAAAAAATGATATTTATATTTCTCTTATATGCCCATATTTTCACTTTCCACATGTGTTATCCTAGGTGGAAACCAAGTTATAATTTTTTTCGTAATCACTATGTTTCCAGCTGTAACTTTTTAAAAGAAGTTTTTAGTATTCATTTTTATGATGTGGGTTCCTATGAAAGGGGAATTAAAGTATCAAACCTTTGATAACCCAAACTAATTCTTATGGAAAAATTAATTTTCCGAGGGGTAGAATGTTACATCCCATGTATTTATTAATTATTTTCATCAATTAGTTTAATCTTTTTGATATTTTTAATTTCATGGAACACTGAATATAGCTTGTGTTTATGAAAAGAAAAACCAAGTAATTTTATATTATACACAACACTATTTGATCTTATTCTACAAAGGAAACTTATATTAGCTTATGGTAAATGAAACACTATGATATTATTATTTTTTACACACAATTCTTATATCCTTCGATAACTTGTGTGACATGCAAGGCCTAGTTTTACAAAACAATAATGTACTCTAAATATTATTATTAAAATATTATTATAGTTTTCACCACTCCATTGGAATTGAAGTTATGAATGAGATTAATTAAATTATACAAAAAATGGTTTATATATGTATATAATAAGAATTATTTTTTGAATAGTAAACTATAAATTAAAATAAAACTCATTTAAAAATATAGGAAGTTTTTTCATGAAAATCTATATTTATGAAATCAAACTCTTTTTACCATAATAAATTAATTATACTAATTTGAAAATTTAATTTAATTATATATATGTGTTTGTTATATTAATTCAAATAATTAATTTTCATCTTATGTGTTTTCTATATAACACGAAAACTAAATCCAATTTTATGCATAAGGATATATATTTTTTCAAAAAAGGAAAATTTATTACCTTTTAATTGTAAACCTATTTTAAATATATTTATTGAAACATTAATAAATTTTAATTGAAAAAATAAACTTATTTTTTAAAATAGGAATATTAATATTTAATTTGGATGAATGTTTTTTAGTTTTTTGAGAAGTTTTATTTTTTGATGAATAGTGGAAAACACTAAATTTTAATTGAAACCCTCATTTTTGTCTAATTTATTTATATAGATAAATTCTATTTTAAATTTTTTTAGATTATATTTAGATTAATAGTACATATATTAACACAATATATTTTATTGGAATCAATTTAACAATGAAATTATATATATATAAATATTTCAAATGTTTGAACATATTCACTTTAAAATCCTATTGTCTTATCCCTTCTAAATGATTAATTTTAAATTAATTTCTTCCACAACTATTTCTATAATTTAAAAAAAAATAGATTTAATATTTATAATTATAATAATTTATAATTTATAGTATTTTTAACATAGTTTTTGATAAAAAAAATCTTAATTAATGTAATTAAAAGTAATTACATCGTTTAAGGTAAATATGAGTTTACCTACTAGTAAACCTTTAACTTAAGGGGGTAAATAACCTAGAAACAAGTCCAAAACACTTTTTATAGAAATATTTCAATCATTTACAATATTTAATCAAAAATTGAACATTATTAGAGTCACATGATGTGATATATTCATCTCAATAGTGTTCACCTTTTTGTATTTACCAGAATGCCACTCTTCCTAGAATATAAAATAGAACTCCCCCACCACTCACTTCTTAACACCTATCAATCCATTTGGATCACTAAAAATCTAGCTAAATAAGCTCAAAAAAATCCCTCAATTATTTATATTGGCCTGAATTTGGGCATAAATCCAACCAAGGAATCATTTTGGTGAAAATAAAAAGGAGTTAGCCAAAGAATATGTAACATCCTTTGAGAAGAACATTGTTTTATTTCTTTATCCACCCCCTCAATTATTATAATTACATTACTATATTATAAACTCGGTATCCTATATATACTAATATTTTTTTATGTTAAGATTATGACCCAAACTCCAACACACATCAATCAAATGGGACACACAATCATCATTCATATGTATAGCGGATTACCGCCCCACAAAACGATGTCGTTTTTTCTTCCATTACCACCTGTAAATGCTATTTATAATTATTTAATTAATATTTTTATGTTATATTTATGATATTAAGTTTTTTTTTATTCTTATTTAATTATTATATAATACTTATCTTAATTATTTCTATCTTAGGAGAATATGATAACATTGTTTGTAGACATGTGGACTACCGCCTCATCAAAGAGATGTGATTCATTAACACTTTACATGGATTGTATTAAGGATGGGATTAATAAAAATATTTGATATATATACCATAAAAATTATACTTTAATGGTGATATATATATTTATATATCATTTACATATCTTATTCCTTTCAATACATCCTGAAAATGGAAACATCATTAATGCGTACGTACGGCCTACCGTCTCCATAAATAGTATATTTAATTTCCTATTTATATATTTGATAGATTATTATAAATAAATATATATTATTATATATGATATTTATATCATTTTTTAATTCTTAAGATTATGATATCAGGGTATAATTAAGGATAAAAAAGTATAACAAATCTAAACATGCTGAAAAAACAAATTGGACATTACATGAAAAGTAACTTTAACATATAATTAATCATATAGGTAATAAAAGGTCATAAGAATATAATATATGGTATGATATAATTGAATATGGTTCTTTAATAGATATATAATAAAATTTTATTTATTATAAATTATTATAAAATAGGTACAATGAGGGTTAATGAATAAGGTAATGGAATTTGTAGTCTCACTTTTATTTATGCAAGACTTATCCCTTATTCACCACTCATTTATTTTTTTGGGTGTATATACTACCCCTAAAATTTTTTATGTGATAATTATCCATAAATTTATGTTTATTTACATATCCATTTTATTATCTCTAATTTATGGGGTTTTATGGTTCAAAATTTAAGAAATCAGTATGGTGATTTTGTCTTAATTCTCTTTCTTCAAGACACATGTTTTATTATCCACCAAAATTATTTTAATATATTTACATACATCCCTTTTAAATTTCATATCATGACTATAATTCAATTAATTATATTTTAATATTCTTTTAAATTTATTATTTCTTGTGTACTTTTATTAAAAGTTACAAAATTGGTAAGAGTTTATTGGTACAATCTCATCGATTATGATGATTATTTATGATTATTCTTCAATTGATGAAATTTCTTTATCCATATCTCAATATTTATCATGATATTTATTTTCCTCTAGTATTTCATGATATCTTCCATTAATGAAACAATTTTCACTCTATTTTTTACATAAGATAATTGTGAAATTGTTTTCAAGAAAATACAACATTATTTGTCTTTTCAATTAGAAATATGTGTTATTCTAAAACCATGTTTTTTGAAAATGTTTTAAAAAAGTTCCAAATACTATTATATTATTTTTAAAATAAATGTATAAAATTGTTTTATTCTTTTAGAAAAATAGTTTTTAAAAAGTAATATTCTTTTATTTTTTTGATAAATACACTTTTTTAAACTTATCATTGCGTAAAAGGAATGTTTGGAATGTACAGATTTATCCTCCCTCATGTCCATAATTTCTTTTAATCTTAATTTTATAGTTTTAATGATTAATGTTTAAATAAAAATGTTTTCCTAAAATTCTGGACATTAATTTGTTTTTTAAAATCACAGAAAAATGTTTTGGAAAAAAAATTATGTTAAATAAGTGCTTTAAATGTTTTATAGTGCTTCCATTATATCCTTTTATAAGGTTATTTTGATATAAAATGATTTAATTGATTTCAAAGAATAATGTATAATTTCTCAAATATATTTTCAAATATATTGTTTTTCAAAAAAAAATACAAGAATAATTTTAAATGATTTTAAAGATTCCTTTATATCTTTTAAAAATATTATTTTCAAAAAAATGTATTTCAATGATTTAAAATATTATTTTATAAGTTTTCTAATCCATTTTCAATGAATTGTTTTTTTTTAAAAAAATTATGTTCAAGAAGTTTTTAAATTTATTTTTGAATCTTCATTTTTATTTTTTTCCAAATTGAATTTTCAATGAAAAGGATTTCAATGATTTCAAATAGTATTTTATATGTTTTAAAAACTATTTTTAAAGAAATATATGGTCAACATGTTTTTTGTTATAAAATTCATTTTTCAAGGCGAAAATGATATTTTCATTGATAATTTTTTTAAAATTATTTTGGAGCTTAATTCATATGATTTGAAAGTGGATTTCAATAAAAATAATTTTGAAGATTTTTATGTTAAAAAATATATTTTTGACCAAAGGCTATTTACCTAAGAAATTATCCATGTGATCTTTAAAAATCCTACTTCATATAAGATGATATCATTTGGTATAGTTTATGAATTACTACACATATAATCCAAGGACACCATTCTTATTCTTTTTGGAATGGTTTATGATTAATATGATAAGTTTTTTATGAAACCCATTTCTATTACATGGGTTATACCATGAAAAAATAGTTTTGAATACTCCTTCCTTTCATGGGTTATTTTATGATTATGAAACCTTTCAAATTTCCATAGGTTACGATATGATGAAATTTTTATGATACCCGTTCCTTTTCATGGTTTATAATATGATTTCTATGAAACTCATCTATTTTCATAGGTAATAATATAATAAATGTTTTGTTATCTTGTGGAACACATATGTATGATTTATTTATGATATGTATGGGACTTATATCTCCTTTAAATTTATTGGGTAAATATTTATATCTCAGGATATATACATGGATAGAATATGGAGTGAACTCGGTTTAGTAAAGGACCTTTTCTAATAAGATGGTTATGATTGTGATCCTTGAAAACTAAGATAGGCTCAGGAGTGATGATTTACTAATAAAATAGTATTGGGAGTTAATATTAACTTCTAATGTGGTTTTGGGAGTAAAATCATTCCACTGTAAGAAAAGGGTGGTGATTGAGGATGGTGGTGTGTCCTTCCTAATAGGTGTATCCCACATGAAGTTCCTTGATATGTTTTGGAAATGAGCCTATCTTTATGGGAAAAATTATATATTCTTATGGCTCTACCAAAATTCCATGTATTTTTATTATGTTATTTTTTAATGGAATATTCTCTTGATTCCCTTATAATTCATGTCTTATGAACTACTAATCCCTATACCATGACTCAAGATTATGATCTTTAATATGCAGGGTATGATCTTTGAATGTTATTCTCTTGTTATCATACCCTTATTTCAATGTTATGCTTGTGTATGTTGATTATTTTTACCCTTATTGATCTTATGAGATAACCCTATCTTATGTTTCTATTCCTGAAGTTATGAATAATTTTTTTAAGTAGGATTACTAATAAGGGATATCTTTATGGGATATATTTATGATCTTTCACACAATTATATGAATGCATTAAATGCTTCAAAATACACTAAACTATTATGGTCCATGTTTATATAATTTTGTAATGTGATGAATATTAATATTAAATTTTGTAATATATATATATGTTAAGCTTGGGATGTTAAATTATTTATCATTAAATATATGCTAAATAGACACTCAATTGGTTTTTAATGGAAGATCGGGAGTTGATGACAAAACTGATCGTTACCCTACTGAATTTATCAAGTGAAAGTGATATGAAAAATGTTTATGTGATAGAATATAAGAAAATAACTATAAACCTTTTATTCCAAACAAAGGTATGGCCTTAAATTATGTTTTTTGTGGTCCAAGACACAATATTGTATAGTTTTCTTCTATAAATCCACTAAATATCAATGATTAGGATTATTATTATTATAAAAAACATTGTGGATTCTAGGATATTTTAACATGAATAAATAATGTGTCATGACCCGTCATCGGGGCCCGTGCCGTGACTACCCCAAGCCGTCCTTCCATAGGCCAGGGGTTGGTGACTAGCACCAAGGCGTAAATCCTGGTAAAAAGGGAAGGCATTGCCTTTGTAAAGTAAACAAACACCACAGAGCAAGCAAGCAGTAGAAGTAAACACTAAGAAAAAACTGAGTACAATAGTAAGTGCGGAAAAGTAAGTGGGCTAGTATACAAACCCAAACCGAAAGTAAAGTACAACTAGAAGTGAAAAAGCAACTGAAAAGTAAAGCCAGAACCCCGAACTGTCCACTAGAAATCCCACCTGAAGGGTGGGTACAGATAGCCTCCACTGCTCCTCAGGTCCAGCCGCCCGCTCCGAGTACGTCCCGCCCAGTGGTCCACCTCCAGGTATCGTCCTTCTCCGCAAGCCTCAACCACGATCAGCGATGTCCGTCGTCTACAACCAACATAATGTAGTGCGGGCATAGCCCTTATAGGGGTGAGTATAAGCTACTCAGTAGGTACCCTGAGACCCCCGAAGGTCTCCCAGAATCCAGAAGGGATAATCCACAAGGAAATATAAAATCACGAAGTAACATCTGACACTGCTTAGGTATATGCCCATACATATACCTAAGTTATCAATTCCAGTACGCTCCAACATCCGAGCCAAAGTACAACCCAGTCCACATAGGAAAGCACAACGTAAATCCACATAGGATAGCACAACACAATCCACATAGGAAGGAAAAACGTAAATCCACACAGGATAGCACAACACATTCCAATAGGAAAGCAAAGCAGGATTCAGCTCACACATGAATACTTCTTTGTATGACGATAGAGATGATCAGATATTTCCACTGATTCATATAAGCCATCGGACCCACAAAGGATCAATAGGTACTAACCCCCAAAATGACTCACAAAGGATCTGACCCACAAAGGATCGATAGGTAACTAACCCCTGCAAAGACCCACACAGGATCGGACCCACACAGGATCTGTAGGTGCTGGCCCACACAGGACTGCTGAGGGCTGACCCACATAGGATCGAACCCACACAGGATCTGTAGCACCGACCCACGTAGGATCGCTGAGTGATATAGTCATCGCTATCAAATCCACTGAGGATCTCTGCACAGTCGTCGTCGTCGCAGTCGCAGCCAGCACTAGGGTTCCCGCACACAACAAGCTCGTTCGGGAGGGCCCGCTCCATGATCCGAGAGGCTGATACATAAATTGACACATATTCCAGAGTTTATGTATCCAAAAGTTCCATATCGACAACAGGAACTCAATGTCGCAGACGGTGCGTCAATCGGACGCCCGGTCTGAGAGTTATTGGCTTTTTCATTCCAGGGGCCCGGTTGGTTTTTAAAGAAAAACCAACCCGACCGTACTCCACCTGCGTCCAATCCTTGGGATGATTAAGCCAAAAGATCCATCTCACTTAGAGGAATCCATCAAAGTCGACGGCACGTCAATCGGACATCCAGAGCTCAAGATATAAGCATTTCCACTCCGAGGGCCCGGTTGGTTTCGTGTACGAACCAACCCGGCCAAACCAAAAGTATTTTGAAACCTTCAGTGCGATATACCGAAATGACCATCTCGATCCAAGGAACACATTTCCGCTAACGGTGCGTCGATCGGAAGCTCGTAGCTCAAGTTATGAGCAAAAGACCGAAAAGGTCCGAAAACAGGGGGTCTGGGCCCGGACCGACCCGGCCCAACCCCCCATGGGTCGGCCCGAACCCGGTCTGGGTACGACCCGGCTGGCGCGGCCCGGGCCGGCCTGGGTGGCCCGGCTCGGCCGATTACGGTCGAGCGGTGCGGGGGGCGCGCTGCCCCCGCGTGAAGTAACTGCGGCCCCGCGTGGGTCAGCCCTTTCCAGTGGATGCGGAAGCCAGCAGCGTCCCGTCCTTCGCCGGTCCCGCGTGGTCACGGGACGACCGGCCCGCCACGGCGGCTTCAGCCGCGGCGGTTCTTCCTGGCGGCGCGCCGGGCGCCCCCGCCTCCCGCAGACGGTGCCGCCGTGCCGGCGTGGTGCGCCGGCGGGTTGCTCCGCGGACCACCGGATGAGTTCCGGTGGTCGGAATTCCTCTTCGTCTTCGCCAAAAGCCCTCCTCGGGTCCGTCCTTCACTGCGAGGACCTTACATCGCCCGTGCGGCTGATTTTGTCGACGTCTGCCATTTCGCACACCAAGAACGAAAGGGGCAGTGGGTTTGGACTTGTTCATTAGTCCGCACCCACCGCGTTAGCGGTTTTAAAAGTCTCCCAAAAAATTTTAATAATACGCCGCAGGTATAAAATCACAAATATTTAAAAGAATCAAACCCCTACCTCGTCGTTGTCATCGGACGTGAGTTCTTTGCGAGATTGATCGTCATGGAAGATGAGGATCGTCACGTCGCAGAAGGGGACGTCGCGTCGTCGCGGTACACGGCGTCACGTTGACGATCTCCAAGGGTTAAAGAAAACACAGAGATTTAATTGCACGTTTAAAACCATGTTGAGGATAAAATTCACAAATAATTAGAGAACCGTAATCCCCTACCTCAAGCAGTTGATGATCGGTGATTGTTGCGGGGAAGAAATATCGCGGATGAAGCTTCACGGAAGGAGAATCTTCAGCATCATGGAACACGGTGTCGTGTCATCGATCTCTGAGGGTTCGGCGTTCTTCACGTTCTTCGCGTTCTTCGCGAAGGAGGATGATGATCTCAAGCCTTAGAGTCTTCTCCAAATCCTCTCAACGAGCAATCATGAAGAAAGACATGTGTTGGTCATATTTTATTTACATGCCAACAATTTGAAAAACAAGTTAAGAAACAAACCATTAATTCGGTGAATTAATGGTAACGTATTAACTATCCAATTAATAGGATTGTTAAGAGTTTGGAAAATGTACCAGTTGACTTTTATTGAAGAGGATTTTTCATGGTTGCGTTACATAGACGAAAAGAAACGGTGGGGCTTGTGCGGGCCCCACCTCACAAATATCCTACCAAGAGGGTAGGATATTTTGGATTCCACCCTATCCACTTCAACTTAGCTTAAGTGGCTTTAAGTGGATTTAAGTGGCTTTAAGTGAAATAAAATAAATTTGTCGCACCACTTTATTTTATTTTCTTAACTTAACCCCAAAAATTAAAAACCACACCCGAGAAAACGCAACTCCAGAAAAGTCGTTTCTAAGAAAATAACGGTGCTACGATTCCATTGGTGCCTTCAGAATTCGATTCCGAGCACCGGTTCAAAATTTAGAAAAACCCGCTTGTTCGTTCACTGAACGTACCCGTGCCAAACTTCAGAAAATGATTTCGGGAACACCAGGCATCAGAATCAGGTTCCGTTAGAAACTGCGTTCTTGTAAAATTTCAAAGAAAATTAAAAAAACATTCCTCTAATTTTACGGGTCTTTAAATCACTCCCACCTTAGGGCTTTACGTCCCCATAAAGATAGATCATAATCTAGGGAAACAAATGTGGGTACTGAGCACGCATCTGAGCCTCCCGCTCCCATGTGCTCTCCTGGAGGTTCTCGTGCTGCCATCTGATGCGCACTAGAGGAATCGACCATCCACGTAGGACCCGCTCCTGTCGATCCTCAATCTCCAATGGGACCTCCGCAAACATCGCCCCATCATCAACGTCCATCTCCACATGGTCAATGATGTGTTTCGGGTCATGCACGTATCTCCTCAGCTGGGATACATGGAAGACGTCGTGTACCCGGTGCAACTGAGGTTGTAGAGCCAAGTGATAAGCCACCTCGCCAATCCTACTGAGGACCTGGAATGGTTTGATAAAGCGCGGAGTCAACTTGCCGCCTCAACTAAATCTCTGTAATCCACGTCGAGGTGGGACACGCAAGAAGACGTGGTTGCCATCCTCGAACTCTAGTGGCCTCCGCCTTCTGTCAGCATAAGACATCTGCCGGCTCTGAGATGTCCTCATCTACTCCTGGATCACCTGGACCTTCTCTATCGTGGCCTGGACTATCTCCAGTCCCACCAGTGCTGACTCCCCAGCGTCTGTCCAGCACAAAGGAGATCTTCAAGGCTGGCAGTACAACACCTTGTATGGTGCCATCCTGATGGTGGAGTGGTAGCTGTTGTTGTACGCAAACTCCACCAAGGGTAGGTGGTCCTCCCAACTGCGACCAAAGTCGAGGACACATGCGCGGAGCATGTCCTTGAGAGTCTGAATGGTCCTCTCCGTCTGACCATCCGTCTTAGGGTGAAAGGCAGTGCTCAGACGTAGCTGCATCCCGAACACCTCCTGCAACCCCTTCCAAAGCTAAGAAGTAAAGCGATCATCTCGGTCAGAGATGATAGATGATGGCACACCATGAAGCCGTACAATATTCTGAATGTAGAGACGTCCCAAGCTTTCCACTGAGCCCTGCTCTCTGATGGGTAAGAAGTGAGCCGACTTGGTGAGTCGGTCGACAATCACCCAAATGGAGTCGTGACCTCTAGAAGAGCGTGGAAGTCCAGTCACAAAGTCCATAGATATCCTGTCCAACTTCCACTCTAGGACCTCCAAGGGTTGTACCAAGCCTACTGGTACCTGGTGCTCCGCCTTCACCTACTGGCAGGTGAGGCATCGAGAAACGAACTCTGCAACAACCTTATTCATGCCCGACCACTAGTGCTGTCGTCCGAGATCCTGGTACATCTTCGCCACTCCAGGATGTACCGCCAAAGGGTAAGTGTGAAACTCTCTCAGCTCCTCCTCTCGTAAAGCAACTGGTACCAAGGTACGTCCTCTGAAAAGGATGTCGTGCTCTGCTCCAAAGGAGAAACCATCAGGTGCCTAACCTGAGGATATCTATGCACGCCTTGTCTCACAGTCAGCATCCCCACGTTGTGCCTCTCTGACCCGCTGTAGTAGTGGAGGAGAGACTATGAGTGACTGAAGGAAAGCTGCTATATCTCTATCCACAAAGGATATCTGCAAAGAGGAAAGCTTCTCTGTCGCCTCCTCAAGTAGCTGAATTCCCGTCCTCCTACTAAGAGTATCAGCTACCATGTTCCCCTTCCTAGGAGTATAGACTATCTCAAAGTCATAGTCCTAGAGGAACTCGAGCCATTGCCGCTATCTCAGTTTCAGGTCCTTCTGAGAAAATATGTACCTGAGACTCTGATGGCCAGAAAAGACTGTAAAGCGCTAGCCCATCAGATAGTGTCTCCATGTCATCAGAGAAAAGACCACTGCTGCTAACTCCAGGTCATGGGTAGCGTAGTTCTTCTCATGTGGCCTCAACTGACGTGATCCATAGGCGATCACTGCCCGCTCTTGCATCAGGACAAATCTGAGTCTGGTCCCTGATGCATCGTAGTAAACTACATACCCTACTCCCTCCTCCGGAAACTTCAAGATAGTTGTGCTGGTCAATCTCTGTCTCAGCTCTTGGAAGCTCTGCGGACATATGTCTGACCACACAAAGGGTTTCCCCTTCTTCGTCAAAGCTGAGAGTGGTGCCGCAACTCTGGAGAGTCAGGCACAAATCTCTGGTAGTATCCAGCTAGTCCCAAGAAACTCTGCACCTCCGTCACACTCTTGGGTGGAACCCAAGCTAGCACTTCCTCGATCTTTGCAGGATCCACTACAACTCCCGCCTCAGAGATGACGTGCCCCAAGAAGTGGACCTTTCATATCCAGAACGGACACTTCGAGAGCTGGCCATAAAGCTGGTGCTCTTAGAGTGTGTCTAGCACAACACGCAAGTGGTAGGCGTGCTCCTCCTCAGTCGTCGAGTATATCAAAATGTCGTCAATGAAGACCACTACAAATCGTTTGAGGTATGGATGAAAGATCCTATTCATGAGGCCCATGAACACTACCAGAGCATTGGTTATGCCAAATGGCATAACCAAGAACTCATAGTGGCCATACCGACACCTGAAGGTCGTCTTCTGCACGTCCTCGCCCCAAACTCTGATCTAGTGATAGCCTGACCTGAGGTCTATCTTCGAGAACCACTGTTCACCCTTGAGGTGATCGAAGAGGTCATAAATCCTCAGTAGAGGATACTTGTTCCTCGCTGTCACCTGGTTCCGGCAATGATAGTTGACACAAAGTCACAAGCTCCTGTCCTCCTTCTTGGCGAACAGTATCAGGGAAGCCCAGGGTGAAACACTAGGTCGGATGAATCCATTGCCCTGCAAGTCCTCCAACTGTACCCATAGCTCTCCAAGCTCAGCGGGGGCCATCCGATATGCTGGAGTCGATATCGGGGCAGTCCTGGGGTACATGTCAATATAAAAGTCTACCTCTCTATGAGGAGGTTGTCCTGGAATGTCGTCGGGAAAGACGTCTGTATACTGATCCACCACTGCGGGAAAACTTGGACTCCGCACATCAACTGGTCCTAGGATGAGGCTAGCCAACTGATTAGTAATGGGTTGTCCTCTCCTCTACGGAATTCCATCAGGTGCTGCGAAGGCTCCCTTCTCGCCGGTGAAGGTGAACCTGCTCCCGTCGGTGCGTACACATCGCACCTTGCGCCTAATACAGTCAATCTATGCATGGACTGTAGATAACCAATCCATGCCCAAGATGACGTCATAAGGCCTCGACGCCGCTACATGAAGATCCCAGCCGATGCTCTCGCCTCCTAGAGTAAGCTCACACTACCGTCACCAGTGCGTAATCGTCGAGTCTGCTCCGGTAGGAGTCTCTAGCCATAAGGATCGAGCCAACGGCTCTGTCGGAATCTCCGAGCTCCGAACAAGGGCAGCGGCTATGACATAGTGACTCGATCCTGTGTCTATAAGAACTGCAAAAAGGGTGGAATAGACACAGATAGTACCTCGAATCATCTCGGGTGCGCCATGGTCGTAAGCCTCCACTGCCTGGAGCTGTGCATGTCTCTGCCCGCCAGCTCCTGGTGGCCAGGGTGGACCTCCTGGTGGTGGTGGTGGTGGTAGAGCGTCAAAGCGTCGCCCACCACCTGCTGCTCGGCCAACTCATCTGCCTCGTCCGCCTACTCCCTGCGGACCACCACGGTCGACCCTCTGCCTCTGCCTGGGTGGCCCCTCAACCGTCTGCTACTCCTCGGCATGGTGGGTCAGAGAGTCACGAGCCATGTGGCCCTGCCCGCCGCATGTGTATCACTACCTGCCTCTTGAAAGACTGGCTCCACTTTGTGTGCCCCGCACTGCTGGGCTAGTGTCCTGAGGTCGTCTGCGTGAGGGTCTGGTCTGCCTGGACCCATGAGTCATCCGTCGACTGCCTACTACAGAAGACTCTGCTACGTGCCACCCCGCGGTAGGTCTCGCTGCTGATGAAGGCTCAGCAAGGAAGCTCTCGATCAAAAGGGCTTGCTCCAGTACTCCTTCCGGAGTCGGAATGCTGAGGTGGATCAGCGATGCCCTGATCTCATGTCTCAATCCCTGGTTAAAGGTCCGAGCCCGGAAGAACGGGTCTCGTACCATGTCTGTTGAGTAGAACGAGAGATCGGTAAATCTCACCGAGTACTGGGGGACCGTCAAGCTGCCATGCCGCAGCTGGAGAAGCTCCTGGATGCGCACCGCACTGAGGGTGGCCGGGACTAACTCTGAGCGGAAGAGGCTCTCAAAGTCTATCCAGATAAGCGATGCTTCATCGTGCACCTAGAGCATCAAGCTACACCATCGGCCCGCTACCGCGTGCAGTAGGCTCGCTCCGAGGATCACCATGCGGTCTGTTGGTGTCCTCACTAACCTGAAAACTCATACCAATGCCTCCAGCCAGACCTCGGCTACCTGGGGGTCCGTCTCCCCGCGGAACCTGGGCGGTTGTTGGCACTGGAACTCGTGCACTGCACTAAGGCGACGTGAATCGTCAGCGGCTGGGGCTAGAAGCATCGGTGGCTCGGTGGGTAGAAGTACTGTCGGTTCCTCTGCTGTCAAATGGCCCTGTACCGAGGTCTCATCGCTCGGTGGGATATCGTCACACTCAACTCTCGGAACCTTAGATGGATACCATCATGGGGCCATCCTGAAAAGGAAACAGGTGCGCCACGGTCAGAACAGTATACCTGGTGAGCTAACACAAAGTAATCACAATTAAAACTTGAAACACACATGCAATCAATGTTTTCGTGCATTAAGTCGGAAATCAGAAGTCAGGGTCCTGGTGTACGGATACGTCGGCCGCCGCACCAACACTGGACTCCCTGAACTGATAACCACACCCAATACGCTTAACACTATTTCTTCATATAGAAAATATCAGAGTCCCAAGTTCTGCGGTAGAACCGAACTCCTCTGATACCAATTGTCACGACCTGTCCTTGGGGCCAGTGCCGTGACTACCCCAAGCCCGCCTTCCATAGGCCAGGGGCTGGCGACTAGCACCAAGGCATAAATCCCGGTAAAAAGAGAAGGGATTGCCTTTGTAAAGTAAACAAACACCACAGAGCAAGCAAGCAGTAGAAGTAAACACTAAGAAAAAACTGAGTACAACAGTAAGTGTGGAAAAGTAAGTTGGCCAGTATACAAACCCAAACTGAAAGTAAATTACAACTGGATGGGAAAACAGCAACTGAAATGTAAAGTCGCAATGTCGAGCTGTCCACTGGAAATCCCACCTGAAGGGTGGGTACAAATAGCCTCCACTACTCCTCGGGTCCAGCCGACCGCTCCGAGTACGTCCCGCCCAGTGGTCCACCTCCAGGTATCGTCCTACTACGCAAGCCTCAACCACGATCAGTGTTGTCCGTCATCTACAACCAACACAATGTAGTGCGGTCATAGCCCGTACAGGGGTGAGTATAAGCTACTCAGTAGGGACCCCGAGACCCCCGAAGGTCTCCCAGAATCCACAAGGGATAATCCACAAGGAAAGATACAATCACGAAGTAACATCTGACACTACTTAGTTTTATGCCCATACATATACCTAGGTCATCAATTCTAGTACGCTCCAACATCCGAGCCAAAGTACAACCCAGTCCACAAAGGAAAGAAAAACATAAGTCCACACAGGATAGCACAACACAATCCACATAGGAAAGCAAAATGTAAATCCACACAGGATAGCACAACACAATCCACATTCGAAAGAAAAGCAGGATTCAGCTTACATGGGAATACTTCTTTGTATGACGATAGAGATGATCAGATATTTCCACTAATTCATCTAAGCTGTCAGAACCACAAAGGATCAATAGGTACTAACTGCCGCAATTACCCACAAAGGATCTGACCCACAAAGGATCGATAGGTAACTAACCCCCGCAAAGAACCACACAGGATCGGACCCACACAGGATCTGTAGGTGCTGGCCCACACAGGACCACTGAGCGCTGACCCACACAGGATCGGACCCACACAAGATCTATATCACTGACCCACGTAGGATCTTTGAGTGCTGTAGTCGTCTCCATCGAATCCACTGAGGATCTCTGCATAGTCGTCTTCGTCGCAGTCGCAGCCAGCACTAGGGTTCCCGCACATAGCAAGCTCGTTCCGGAGGGTCCGCTCCACGATCCGAGAGGATGATACATCAACTGACACATAGTCCAGAGTTGATGTATCCAAATGTTCCGTATCGACAACAGGAACTCAACGTCACTGACGGCGCGTCAATCGGACGCTTGGTCTGAGAGTTATTGGCTTTTTCATTCCAGGGGCCTAGTTGGTTTTTAAAGTAAAACCAACCCGACTGTACTCCACCTGTGTCCAAAACTCAGGCGGAGTAAGACAAAAGATCCTTCTCACTTAGACTAATCCATCAAAGTCGACAGCACGTCAATCGGACGTCCGGAGCTCAAGATATAAGTGTTTCCCCTCCGAGGGCCCGGTTGGTTTCGTGTACGAACCAACCCGGCCAAACACAATGTATTCTGAAACCTTGAGTGCGATATACAGAAACTACCATCTCTATCCAAGGATCACATCGCCGCTAACGGTGTATCGATCGAAGGCCCGTAGCTCAAGTTATGAGAAAAAGACCGAAAAGGTCCGAAAACGGGGGGTCTGGGCCCGGACCGACCCGGCCCAACCCCCCCTGGGTCGGCTTGAACCGGGTCGACCCGACTCGGTTCTGGGTCCGACCAGGCCGGCGTGGCCCAGCCCGGCATGGGTGGCCTGGCTCGGCCTGGGCGCGACTCGGCCCGGCCGCCATGCGGTTTGGCTCGGCCAGTTACGGCCGAGCGGTGCGGGGGGGGGGGGGGGGGGCGCTGCCCCCGCGTGAAGGAACCGGGGCCCCGCGTGGGGCCGCCCTTGCCAGCAGACGCGGTAGCCAGCTGCGTTCCGTCATTCGCCGGTCTCGCGCAGTCGCGGGATGGCCGGCCTGCCGCCACGGCTTCAGTCGCGGCGTTTCTTCCCAGTGGCGCACCGGGCGCCGCCGTGCCGGCACGACGCGCCGGCGGGTTGCTCTACGGACCACCGGACGAGTTCCGGTTGTCGGAATTCCTCGACGTCTTCTCCAAAATCCCTCCCGGGGTCCTTCCTTCACTACGAAAACCTTATATCGCCCGTGCGGCTGATTTTATCGACATCCGCCATTTCGCACACCAAGAACGATAGGGGAGGTGGGTTCGGACTTGTTCATCAGTCCGCACCCACCGCGTTATCTGTTTTAAAAGTCTCCCAACAATTTTTAATAATAAGCCGCGGTTATAAAATCACAAAGATTTAAAATAATCAAACCCCTACCTCGTCGTTGTCTTCGGACATGAGTTCTTCGCGGGATTGACTGTCGTGGAAGAAGATGATCATCGCGTTGCCGAAGGGGGTGTCGCGTCGTCGCGGTACATGGTGTCGTGTCGATGATCTCCGAGGGTTAAAGAAAAAACACAGATTTAATTGCACGTTTAGACCCATGTTAAAGATAAAATCCACAAAGAATTAGAGAACCGTAACACCCTACCTCAAGCAGTTGATGATCGGAGATTGTTGCGGGGAAGAAACGTCGCGGAAGAAGCATCGCGGAAGGAGAATCGTCGGCATCATAGAATACAACGTCGCGTCGTCGATCTCTGAGGGTTTTGCGTTCTTCCTATTCTTCACGTTCTTCGCGTTCTTTGCGAAGGAGGATGAAGATCTCAAGCCTTAGTGTCTTCTCCAAATCCTCTCAATGAGCAATCCTCAAGAAAGACATGTGTTGGTCTTATTTTATTTACATGCCAACAATTTGAAAAAAAAAGTTAAGAAATGAACCATTATTTAGGTGAATTAATGGTAATGTCTTAACTGTCCAATTAATAGGAGTGTTAAGTGTTTAGAAAACGCACCAGTTGAATTTTATTAAAGATGAGTTTTCGCAGGTGCGTTACATAGAGGAAAAGAAATGGTGGGGCTCGTGCGCGCCCCACCTCACAAATATCCTACCAGGAGGGTAGGATATTTTGGGTTCCACCCTATCCTCTTCAACTTAACTTAAGTGGCTTTAAGTGTCTTTAAGTGGCTTTAAGTGAAATAAAATAAAGTTGTCGCACCACTTTATTTTATTTTCTTAACTTAACCCCAAAAATTAAAAACCACACCCGAGAAAACACAACTCCGGAAAAGGCGTTTCTAAGCAAATATCGGCGTTGCGATTCCATTGGTGCCTTCGGAATTCGATTCCGAGCACCGGTTCAAAATTTAGAAAAACCCTCTTGTTCATTCACTGGATTTTATTTTAGTTTTTTATGTATTTTTTAGATAAGTAAGATTTAAGACATAATTTCACTAATAATTACATAAACTAAGTATATCATGGAAACTTAATCGTGTTTTAAATTTATATATATATATATATATGAACAACTTTAGGATTTCATATTTTTTGTGAACCCTCATATTTCAATCAAGTGTTATAACTACAGTTCTATAAATTATAAGGAAATATTATCAATAATTTATGGAAAACTGAGATAAAAACAAAAAAAACATTTCACTAAAATAGAGGCATGAGAAATTTATAGTGATGGTTTATTATGTTTTAACAAAAAAATCATATTGAAAACATCATGATAAAAACATTGTCCATGGATGATTTAATGTGTCACATGATATATATGGGAGTCCAAAACATCCCACAGAAAAATGGTTTTGAAAAGAGACTTATAATCCTTTATGGAGTTACATTTTTCCAAGGTATGATAATTCTCTTGAATAACTTTTTTTGGATTTCTAGCCCCCTATTGGGATATTTTAGAAATGTACTCTATCGATTCATTGAAAAAGAGGGTAATTTTTTCCATAAATTTATTTAAATAATTTGTCTATAATTCATGTTACAGAGAGATGGAATTTTTATCACCAATTAAAAAAGGAGGGTTTGTCTCATGATAATTTTTTAGATTGGGGTTGAATACTTCATTGTATATTGGGTGAAAAAGCTTGGTTAATAAGTGTTAAATAGCATGTGGATCTCAGTATTGTTTTTGTAATAGGATTTCCACTTTAAAATTTTATATAAAAATTAACTTCAATAATATAGATTTATAGATTATTATTATTAAATCATTTTTAAACCATCAAAATGAAATAAGTTTTAAATTATGTTTCTTCTTAGTTCTGATGTTTTTGGATAAATATATATTAACCAATTTTTAAGATGTTTTAAAACCCAATGGAGATGATTATTGGAGAAAAATACTTTGAGTATTTTTTTTACTTTTCAATGATTAAAATTATATGGTGGAATAAAAACCAAAAATGTATCAATAAATAATAACATAGAGTTTAAAAAATATATATAATAAGTAATAATAATTTTTTTCATAAGATAGAATTAAAGATATAACATCTCAAATTATGACATAGAACATCTCAAACAATATTAATGTTTTGTAGTAGATAGAATATTTTTTTCATTTTTTTTAGACACCATATTTTGATTTAGATATATTAGGTGAAATTAATTCTATATATAAATACCTCATGACTATAAAATATTATGTTTCTAGAGTGTCATGTTGTGAAGGGGTGGGTAATGTTACAATTGAGATCTAAAATAATAATTTATTATAATGATGTATATTTATAGTAATTTTGAAGTGTTTGGAAGGATTTATTTTGAATTTGATGGTATAGGATATATCACTACATTATTTTATATGAATTTATTTTTAAAAAATTAAGGTATTTGATAGGTTACCTTCCATATAACCGTGACTCTAAATTAATATTGATATTATAATCCTTTATAACATATAAATTTGAATGATGGGTATGAATATGATTAAATATATTATCCAATATGTTTATAATGATTCAGGATGGTAAAAAATGTTGGTAAATTAATTTTAATGGAATCATTTAATGATTAAAAAACTTTTTTTATGAAATATATTTTTCCTCATGTTATGTATTTTTCTATAAACAATTATATTCATCAATAATTAAAAATTATTTCAATAAAATATATTGATAATATAAATTATGAAATGAGTAATAATCTATTAATTACTCTTCAAATGGTTAAGAAGGAATATGAAATCATTTAAATGTAAAAAGGTTTATTTTTAGAAAATTATTTTTATATGCGCAAAGTACCTTATAATAATAAATTAGATAAGTCCTTATTGATTTATGTTTTAATGATATTTATAGATTTTATATTCAATACAATATTCTAACATTAATTTTATATTTTTTTACAAGGCATAGAATAAAATTAAATTCAGTGTTCCACATAGAAATTCATATTTCTAAAAACTAATTATTGTTTAAATTTTCATTCTTATTTAAAATTAAATTATTCCTCTTATAGAAATTGAATCTAGTAAAATTAATTACATATTTTGGATCATAATATTTAATATAATTTAGTTTCTTAAACTTAATTTATTTCTTAATAAATAGTATAAACAATAATATTTGGTTACCATGATTAGGGTTAAAATGGGTTCACTGGGGGTGGGGTTAAACTAAAAAATAAAGTTGGAAATTCCAAATATAATTTTATGATTCATAATGTTTACAGAGATTTATAACATATCTTATCTTATCTTCTATGTATGGTCTATTTTCCATTTGTATCATAGAAGTGAAGTTATATTACTGAAATCTTTTGAGTAATTGTGTGTGTGACCCTACCATCATTTATAAAAGGGGACCTATTTTGTTCCATTTTTACCATAATTTTAGCCTTCTAGATTCGCTAATACAAACTCAAAAACCTTTTAATATTCCTTCCCTTTATCTTATATCTTTTTGTGTTCCCTTAATTACATCCTATGAAGGATTATAGTGTAATCCATAGGAGTTATCTCCAATAAGTGGTATAAATCTTAAACGATCACTTCTATTTTTTTTCCTACGTCCACCTTATCAAAACTTATTGTATACATCATACAAGATTAATCTTATATCATAAATATACTAAGATTTTATAATTATTATTACATAACAATTTCAATTTTATTTCCTCTTCCACCATCTCCAAAAATATTGTATACATCATAACTAGATGAATATACTAAGATATAATTAAGATTATTTCATGTCCATTCCACCATCCATCCTATCAAATTTAACATAATATTATTACTTGTGATAATAAATGGATTACTTCCTCCACATCGAAATATGATTTATTTTCCTTGTCTGTATATTATAGTTGGTTATAATGATGAATTTCATGTTCATATATGAAATTTATAATTTAATTAGGCCTTTATAATAATAATATATTATCTACCATCTTATCTTCTCCTATTTTAGAAAATGATAATGTCACTCATGCTTACAGGTGGAAAACAACCTCCATGAATTAATGTGATTTGTTATTTTCATTTTCACATTACATGGATTGTAATAAGGATATATTTTTTTGGAAATACAAACATTAAATACATAAATATTAAAAATTATTAGATGAATATTAATTACATAAAATATAAATCCATTCTATCAATGAAATGGTTTAGTGTCTTTATAAACATTGATACATAAAAAACTAGTATAGACATGATCCACAACATCTCCCAGTTAGCTCCTAACAACTAACACACTTGTTAGACATTTCATACTAAAAAGTATCTTCATATACTGGGTAAAAGGAAACATAATAAATGGTGGGATCAAATTCTCTATAAGGGTAAACATGGTATATATTAATGATAATTTCATAAAAACATATAAATAAGGGTATAATAACAAGAGATTAACACATTAAAATCATACCCACCAATTAATACATCATAATCATAAATCATTTATTACATATTTTTAGTTTATAACACATGAATCATAATGGGATAATATAATATGATCAATTAGAACATTGTATTTTCATAAGGTCATGTTATAAAATAGATTCATAATGTGCCAAATAATTATAAACCTAGATATATTATATCAAGGCTATCCACCAATACATTCATCACATGTTAGGCTTTGGATAATCACCAAATAACCAACTTTGGGCTTCGGATAACCTTACAAGTACCATATTTTGTGATTGGGATAACATCTCACGTATCCTTTGAGAGAATAAAAAAATTAACTTATACCAAATTAATTTGAGGTATATAGTGTCCCCACCCATCACAAAATCATAATCCATTCAAATGTATGTCATAATACCATGAAAACATTTATAATTTATTCAAAACATACCACATCAAAAAGGAACTGGGTTACAAAAATATTTCAGCATCATATTCATAAAATATAAAGGGAAATAATAAATATGGTATAATTTTATCAAATCTGTAGTAAAGAATATGTAACAACAATTGATTATTTTATATAATAAAATAAAATTAAAATATCCCTAAAAAATTTAATGAGGGAAACAGAATTTTCATTTTGAAATTGATTAATTAAAATATAAAAATTTACAAAATGTAAAAGAAAAAATTTTAGTTGAAAATAATCATGAAAACTTATAAATGGTGCTTCAAATAAAGTATTTTTCATTATGGGGGGAAAAGTGGTTTGTGTAGTATTTATTAAAACATTGATTTTGTTAACATTGGGATTAAAAAAGTGCCTATTTTATAAAACAACATGTATATTATTTTTTTAAAAAAAAATTAAAACATGTGTAAAAATAATTTAACAAAAAATAAGAGAATATTAAAAAAATTCATGATATCATTTTAATAACATATAGATATGAAAGAAAAATATTCGAAACATAATAGATAAATAAAGTCAGTTTTTCTTAAAAATATTTATTTCTTATATTCATTACATGTAGTAGAGAAAATGAAATGAAAACATGTAATATATTTAAATAAATAGAGTATCAAAAAATAAGAAATATTTTCTATAGATAAAACATATAATTTCATCATTGGAAATTTAATCATAAACAAACTCAGTAAAAATTATACTGTGACGTAAAACCCTTACCTCAATATCAAATTTCGTCATAATTGATCTAACATCATGTATAATAAATTTCAAATTTTTATACTTATATTAAATAACCATATTCATACATATAATATTGTACATGTGTTTAAGTAAAATTTTACCATTATATAATCATAATTAAATCATATAAATCACAAATATCTATATTAAATCCATTATTATAAACACCCATGTGCGGAATTCAGGGAAACTATTTCATATGTTGAGGCGGTAGTCCATAAGAATACATAAGCAATACTTTCATTTCCCAATTGATGGTAAAGAGGTGGAAAAAATTTTTTGCATCATAATAAAAACATATAATTATAGTTATTATATTTTATTAATAATTTTGATGATAGATAAAATAGGTTTACTAAATGTGGAACAACAAATAAAATCGAAATAGCTCGGTTAAGATTTATACCCGTTCGTCCATATGCTTCCTTTGGATTACACACTAAGCATTAAAATATTGATCTTATGGGAATAAAAGAGGATAAAAGATGAAGTTAAGAAATCTTTGAAGGTATTATGTAAGAATTTGTATGATTTATAAGGCTCAAAATTTGTAAATAATAGTGAATAGTGTGTTATCTTTTATAAGTAATAGAGAGGACACACTTGGAATAACATAAAATATTTAAATATAATTAATGCATTTCTCAAGTATAGTGCTTCTAAATGGTGAATTATTAAAAGTTAGGGAAATATAGGGTTTAAATACATCAATAAAATGATATTTATAAATTTTTATGTTGTAATATTATATGTATCTCTTAGATTCACCCCCTCCCCCTCCCCCCACTAAGTAAACATGTTTTAACCTTAAAAACATAATAAATTATTATTGTTTTTACTATTAATTATGAAACAAAGGCATTTGAATCATTAATAAATTTATAAATTATGATTACAAATATTTAATCTATTTAATTAAATTAAATTTCCATAATTGGTAGGAATTAATTTCAAGATAATAATGTGAAACATAATAAAAATATGTCTTTATAAAATTCATTTTTAACCATCAAACTGAATTTTCATTCATTCCTTTCCAAGTAAAAATTAAAAAACTAAGTTTAGTTTGTATTTTTTAAAATATAAAATATATAAATTTTATTAAAACATCAATAAAGAATGATTTATTTAATTTATAAAAATAAAATCACTTTGCGCATGTAAAAACACTTTCCTAAAAAATAAATATTTTTACATTTAAATAATTTGACCTCCATTACTAACCACTACCTAACTATTCTATGAATTATTATTCATTTATTATTATAAATTATAAATATATTTCATTGAAATATTTTTTAAATAGTGATAAAAATACTTTATTTAGATGAAAATACATAACGTGTATAAATATATATTTCTTAAAAAATGGCTCTTTTAATCATTAATGAATTTCATTGAATATTAAATGATTATTTATTAAGAAATAATATATAAATTTGAATTAATAAAAACATTTCAATATATATTTAATAATTTTTTAGCCCTATTCATATCCACCAATCCAATGGATATATTAAAAAGGTATAATATATCACAGTTCATTTAGACTCGAGGTTGTTTGTAAAGAAATTTATATAATACATGAATTTTATTTCAAAGGTAATACATATAAAATATTGGGGTATTTTAGATTTAATTAATATATGTGATATTTAATATTAAATAATTATTATTTATAGTTGTATTAAAATTTACATTACATTTTTTTATCCATTGAAAAGTGGAAACATCACTCGTGCATGTAGATGGACCACCGTCACCATTAAAGTGATATAATTCAATTTTCATAATTATTTTATATGATTTATTATAAAATTGTATATAATTATTAAATATGATAATTAAAAAATTATTAATATTTTTGATTTTATGGAACTATGATCAAAGATAAAGTACAATAATTGTCGAACCGAAATTAACATGAAAAACAGAACAGTTATCAGCTGAAAATGAGAGTTTTAATAAATAATTGTTAATATATAGATGAAGAAATTATATAATTTGATCATATATGGTATTATATCCTTAAAATATTCATGTTACATAATTATAAGAAATATAAATTTATTATACAGTATGTTAGATTGCTTATGAATCAAGTCAGATATATGGTAAGGGTTCTTCATCTCAATGTTATTTAATTGAAAAATTATTGATATTACATACCAATTTAGGTTTTTGATGTGTATATAATAATCTGTATACATCTTATAACATGTATAATTATAAATTCATGGTATTTAAAATTAAAATTAAAATTAGTTTATATAAAGGTGTTTGATTTTAAAGTTTCCAAAGTCGTAAGGGTTTTCCTATTTAATTATATTATTTGGGAGATATGTTATGTTATAAATATATCTTATTTTATGATGTGTATCTACTTACACATTTATACTTTAATATCATATATTCCCATATTTTTAGGTAATTTAATGTTTCATTTGATGTTATTTCTTTCAGTCAAATTACAACTCAAAAGTTACCAAAGTAGCGTGGGTTTTATAATACAATCTAATTTTTACTAGGATTACTTGTGAAAAAATTTCCAATGATTAATTTATATGATATATCTATAATAATTATTATTAATTTTCTTTACCTATGGTTTTTTTAATCTATATGTTTTCCTTTCATTTTCTTTTCTTGGGTACTTACATGTTTGAGGGAACATTTTTAAGGAAAACTCACCTTATTTTTCTATTCCGTGAGAAATATTTTTCTTTTAGGTCTATATTTTATAAAAAAAGTTTTCATGATTTTTTTAATATTATGAAATAAATTATTAGATTAAATTTTACCCATATGTTACTTTCCATAATATATTTTTAAATGAATCCCCTTGTCATTTTACAAATGATATACTTTTTATCAATGGTGCAAATAAATTATTTGTTTTGACATGCATTGGATGAATTAATTTCTCCACTATTGTAAATAATATTTTCAGTGAAGCTTCCTTTACAACATTAAATGGTTAATTTTTAATAAAACATTTTCCCCAATATTTTATAAATTTTAATCTTTTAAATAATTGATTCAAAATGATTAGAGTATTTTTCTCAAAAAATGTTATGGGGATATTTAATAGTTTTTTTCATCTATGAAAAAAAATATTTTTATTACGATTTAAAATATATATGATCCAATGTTAGAAAATTTATTTTTTATCAAAATGTTTATTGATTATGATTATTAAATCTTGATGAAACCTATTTTCTTTTCCATGGGATAAGCTGTGATGAAATAATAAATGTTTCCATGACATTATGGAATATAAATTAATGGATTATCATTATGTGATGGGTGATTACATTATATATCTCCATTTAATTTGATAGAGTTTAATGTTTTATGATCTCAAAGGGTATATAAGAGTTTTTACCAAGCCCAAAATAGGGTACATGGTTGGTTAGACCAAGCCGAACAGGGGTACATGGGAGGTTATCCCAAGCCCAAAGAAGGTACATGGGTGGTTATCCTAGGCCTAAAATGTGATGAATGTGTTGATGGTACACTTGATATAATATTTCTATGATTATTATTTTTTAAAACATTATTCCACTTTTTTATAACATGATCATATTATATTGTTATTTTCTCCGGGCTCATATACTTTTTTTCTTTACATATTTATGTCTTTTAAACTGCCAAGAATTTTTCAATGAATCATGATTCTGGTATATGAATTTTTTAGTATAGTTTTTAGCATTTTTTTATTATATTATCATACCCTTATACTAATGTTATACTTAAAAATGATCATTAAATGATATCTCAAATTGTTTACCCTCACTAAAAATATAATCTCACCCTTTAATATATTTCCTTGTCACCATGATATTAATAATGGTTTCATGTATGATATATCCAAAAAGGGTTCTATTTGTGAAACAATCAGTGGGAGATGTTGTATATATTTTGTATATCAATAGATTACATATATAAGTTTCTTATAACACTAAACATTTATGGTTTTAGCATGGATTATATTGATATACAATCAATATTAAACTAATAAAAGGTATTATTTATGTATTTAATATTTGGGGTGCCTTAAAATCCATTTGAGGATGATTTATTATTCATACGACTGAATTTTGTGTCATATTATGATACATCATACATGTGATTAAATCAGAGACACATAATAATTATTCCAAAATGGTAAAATATTTATTATGTTATAGTCAGTTTGATTTCTTTATCAAGAAGAAGGTGTAAATTAAGGTGTTCTTAACATGATAAGGCTATTTCTACAAGGAAGGAGGTATGCACTATAGTGTATTATTCAAATGATACCACTAAGATTTTCACCACTACATTTTTTGTATATTATGATCAATTATTCTTAGAGGTGAAGGTTTTTGGGCCGTGAAGAAGGTACTCATGCTATAGAGGTGTAAGAAATTTAATTTCCACATTTTTATGTTTTTAAGTGATCAATGAAATTACATCATATATTCAGTGGTTACTCAATAATTAGTTCAAGTCCACATATATCTAAAAGTCAAAGTTCATATCCTTTATTAATCTTTTATGATTTTCAAGGTATTATTTCACTCATATTTTAAGGCCTTGTTAGATGAATTTTACATACATGATTAATATGAATTTAAAATAAATGAAAGGTTAAACTTGTATATCCTCTCATAAATGAAGGTATATTTTCTCTAAAAAAAAGGACCTACGAAAGTGGGTCAGGAGAGTTCTTCTATATCTATAATGAAATTTTACAGAGCAAATATAAGTGAGATAAAAGAATTTATCTTACTAATGGTTTATTTAATTCATTAGGTGTATTAATGTGATTCCTTAGACCTACTCTCCTGAATCCAATGTGAATAAAAAAATTATTTATATACATTATTTGAGATAAATTGAACTGACCCAATTTTAACCAACAATAATTACAATATCGCCATAAAATATTGATTAACATACATTAAAATGACCATTTATGATTAGAATTTTAGATAGTTATTGAAACTATATATCTCATTAACTAGATATTTTTCATCCATTATATATGAAATTACATCATCCATAATAATTCTTCAACACCAATCATAAAATTATCAAAAAAAGGTACTGTGTTTTTCGTATCAAGTGTAATTAGTTTTTTCATAACCTATGTAAACGGAAACATATTAAGGGGTTATCTCAAACACTCAATAAGGGTAAATATAAGTGAAAACAATTAATGATTATAAGTGAGTATAATATGTTCATAAAACATTTGGTAGAAATACATAATCAAAAAAATGTCTCAATCAAAAGAAACATTTACCATAACATATCAATGGTTGACAAATCAATGTATAAATGAATGGATAAAAATAATTGGTCCCTTGGCAATGAAATGTATAATTTTAGATAGTATATTCTTTTCCTTAATCGAAGACATCGTGATCCTACAATCAAGGAAAAATGTTTATGAAATATTTTTTGGGTAGGAATACACCATAACAACCAAGATAGTTTGTTTCATAAAACATAACATTTAATTGAGGTTATTTTTTTATCCCCACTCAACAAAAAATAATTATAAAGATTTATACATATTAAATAATGGATAATATATAGAATACATATTTAATATTCTTTAATAATCAATCTACAACCATATAGTAATTACAATTATATTTATTTTCAATATATTTCCAAAAAATAAATAGAGTTGATTTCTATTTAATAATCCCTAAAACTAATACCATATAAAACAGTTGGTATATAGTCAAGTAAATTATTTTCCTATTCAATATATGTGTAGAATTTTTGTGAAAAATATTCCATCAATGAAAATAAATTGGATGAAAAATTATTCCTATAACATAGATTATTTGGGAATGAAAAATGTATTGATGGGTTTTCACTATGTTATTCCCCATAAATTAAATAGTAAAATAGGATTTAGAAGGTTATACATGACCAATATATACACCAGAAGAAGGAAACAAGTTATAAATATTAATCATATATCAATAAATAAAAATTGAGATACAAAAACCCTTATGGTAATTGTAACATAAGAATAATAATAAAATGATAGGAATATTATTAAACTGAATGATATCTATTTTATATGATGTAAATAGGATATGTAATACAAAATTTAAGATAAATTATGGTGTATAAAATAAAATATGTCTTATGGGATTTAAAATAATGAAAAATAACACTTAAAGATTTAGAAACATTTGAATAAAACCCACTTGAAAGATACAATTTAAAACAAAAGATTAAATATTATAATTATTAATAGAATAATGTTATAAAATATCAAATGGAACTAATTACACCCTAAAATATAAAACATGGTTTATAATATAAACACGTCTCAAGAAATTGTAATTTGAGACAAATAACCTTTATAAGTAGTATAATCATTGAGGTAATAATCTTTTGACGATGAGGTTATAAGGAAGAATTTCAAGACCACATAATAGAGGTAGGAAATATAATAGAAATTATTCAATAGGTATAATAAATATTGAAATTATATAGTTTCAATAATAATTTTTTTAACTCAATAGATGAAAATTGGTTTTTCACAGTCCATTAAAACAATGGTATCTTTTGAATCAATGAAAATTAAGATAAATAAAAATATATGGCTCTAAAAAACACATGAATTATATGAATTTATTAAAATACAGTAAATATTAATTAATAAAACCATATAAAAAATTACATGGTTCATAATAAGAAATATATGTCAATAATTTAAATATTTGACAAATAACCCTCTGACAAGTAACATAATTATTGAGGTAAGAATCATTTGATAATAATATTATAGGGAATATTTAATGAAACCCATAAAATAAAGAGGAAATGAAATCACATGAATTATTTAGGCATAAGTAATCATTTTGGGAACAATAGGTTTTATATAATAATATTTTTAACTCAATGGAAGAAAATTGAATTAGCACAAACCCTTACCTAAATTCATTCTTAGAAGAAATGTGATATAACCTCTTGTATAAACAATAACTATATTAATAACCCATTTTAAACCATTTTAATATATATAAACATTTATAAATATTATTTATAATAATTCTATGCATGTGTATTAGATATTTGTTATCTATTATCGATATCATGTGTGAGTGATCTTAATCATTTTTAAACAGATTCAAAATTGAGGTTTTAGTATTCATAATTATCAAAATATACATCAAAGCTAGATGAAAAATGTGTTTTAATTGATTTTTTATAATTATTTATAATTTTATAATTTCATTATTTTAGAATTTGAGATACGATACATAAATATTAAATCGGTATTTGGAATTTTTTAGTTATTTTTCATGACAAACATGTTTATCTTAACTAATGAATTTAATATAAATTTTATCATTAAAGAACAAAAATAAAATAATTATTTACTTATTTAAATAATATTTTGATTAAAATTAAATCCCTATAGTCATCAATGATATAAATTTATATCATTGTTTACGTATGTTGTTAAACTTACCCAAACAATAACATAACATAATCAGTAAATGATTGTGAAGTGATTTAGTTTCCATTAAATTATACAAAAATAACAATGAATTTATTTTGTGATTATTATTGTGATATATCATAATTGTAAGGACATATAAGAACAATATAACCTATATTATGTCATTTCATAGTATGAATTAATCATTTTCTTCTATTAGAATGCTCTTTCAGATGATTTTATTTACCAAGGTTGTTTATTTCTCATATTATTAATAAGTTTTGAAATTTATCTTATAATAAATTTAATAATATCATAAAAATCATATATATCTATCAAAATCAATCTCATGACTCTTCATGAAATTCATATATGAAAAAAACAATATAAATCAATCATTCTTTAGAGGTAGCCGCCTATATATATTTAGGGATGGTGATTTCATTTTCTATAGAATGGAAGAAATGTGTTATATATTTAATAATTTCAAAATATAAAATATTTTATAAATATAATTAAATTTATTAAATTAAACATTATGAAAAATAATGTATGGTGGTTATGGAAAATGAAATATGTCGCTTAGTGGAGGCAGAAGTTCATACACATGCATAAGTGTCATTTTTTCCCTCAAGAGAAAAAGAAAATGTGGTTAATATTTAGTCCTATAGAATAAAAATATTTAGTATAAACAAAAAATATATATAATTTTACATTAATGATAATAATATATTTAGAAAATATATATATAATATAATAGAAATTACGGAAAATAAAAATTCATTTTGAGGACTCCAGCTTTCCCTTAGAGGACTCCTTAGAAAGGGAAGGAAAATGGTATTTTGTTATGGCCAAAAGATTAATCTATTGAAATATGATTATATGATATGGAATATAGGAATATTTATAGGATAAAACTAAATTTTTTAGTGTTATTTAATGGTTTGTGAGAGGCGCCATTTTTATGTGATGAGAATGGTATAGTTTTTAAATATTTCAAATTAATTTAAGTAGTGCACATGTTTTATATTCCATGAAGCTTCGGAAATATAATATAATTTATTTGGGTGATATTAGTTTGATAAAACATCATTCATTAATTTTCAAAAAAATTTAAAATATTTTTTCAAGACTTTTTCTCATATAATTTTCACTTTTACCATTTTGTGTTTTACCGTGGTAACTAGCTTTGACCTAGTAAATTTAATTTTAATGAAAAAATAAAAAATTCCTTATTATATAATTTATAAAAAGAAATAAAAAATATTAAATCCATTTTATCATATAAAATTTATAAATGTTTTAAAAATAAATTTTAATATTACCACATGTAAATCGTAGAAACCCATTTTTATAAAAAAATGTAATTTTAAGCTTAAAATCTATATATTGGATAATGTTTTAAATTTATTTGGTTATCAGAATAAATATTGGTATGTCATAATACAAAGAACTATTTTGTGTCTTTCATATCAATAGAAAACTAAATTTTAATTTAATTAAAAGAAAACACAAAAAATTGAGTTCTTTTATTGGAAAGCATAACTTAGGTACATAAAATGTTAAAACTAGGATTTATAAATTCGTAATGGTATTTATAATTCTATATTACTACTCAATAAATTAATATTTCATCAGTTAAAATGTTTTATATTCTATTTCATCTTTCAAATATAATGATAAAATAATAAAATTTACAATTTTGGTAAATTAGTATTATTCACTATTAATATAAAAATCGACTATTTTTTAAAAAATCTCAATTATTAATCATAATATAACATTGAAATTATGAATCGAAAAATGATGAATATTTTTTCAATTTCAAATTTTAAATGCAGGGAATTTAATATTTTATTAAAAACCATAAAATATAATGATATATATTTTTATAGGAAAAAAACTTTTTATAAAATAATTACTATTATAATTATTATTTTTTATTAATTTTTAAAAACTATTTTTCTAATAGTTTATTCATTTCAAAAATTTATTTTTCCCATAATATATTTATTTTTTAAAAAAATAAACTAAAATAAAATTTCTAGAAATGTTTTATTTTAAAGAAAAATTTATCCTTTTTTATAATCAACTACACTAATTTAACTTATTAATTACTTTGAAATGGTAATGAAATTTGTTTTTAATTATACATATATTTCATAATTCTATTATATCTATTTTTACCCACCAATTCTATGAGAAAATTTTATTTATTATATAGTATTCTTTAGTACATTTGGATTCGGTGTTGAGTGTATAACACACCATATAACAAATTAGGTATTAAATGAGTATATAATTTAAAATCATTGGGTGTCAAATTTTACCCATTAAATAAATTCTTTCCCAAAAATTTAAATTATTACTCACCAGTGAATATAGTTGAGGATATTCTTAAAATATTTATCATTTGTGATATAACCTCTAATATTAAAACTACCATACTCTCTTATTCCATATTAAGTTAAAAATATTTCCTCAAAAAAACATTAGTCTTATATATAATCATATAATCAGATATGTATATACCCTTACCATACATTCTCTAAAATATACCTTTCCTAAAATGTGATAATTCACTATAACCTTAAACCACAGTGAAACTATATATTCTTCCAAAAAATAACACTAACTTTAACCCTCAAATGGTATTAATCATTAGGTTATGAGATCTCTCACTAGCCAATATATAACACAATCCTAAAAATTTTATAAAATTCACCAAAAATATCACGAATAAATTACCAATCCCAAGGTTACTAAAACTGCATAACTAAATTTTTCAACATCAATCTAACTTTTGTTATATTGACATAAATAATATTCTAATACTAAGATTTATCCATTCTATAATCATGTGTTAATCATTAGGTATCTCCAAAAACTATAACATTGTCAAAAAATCACTTTTCATGTTTATGGATACCATAAAATATATGTTTCTAATCCTTTCAAGAAAAGTGTTGAAGGAAAATCGTTCAATTTTTCACATAGTCCTAATAACTTTTAAAATATACTATAATATCATCAATAAATATTTATCACTAATGAAAATACATAAGAGTACCGTGAATTCATTTCTATTAGTAAATCAGTCTCACTACATTAAGTAAGAATAAAAAAAACTTATCTTTTCTACCATAATAGGCATATAATATTATTTGCAACCATTCAAGTATGTCCCTTATTTGGTTACAACGTAAAATGGTTTATAGAGAAATTAATTACTTAGCTTCATCATTGTTGTCATGTTTCATCCAAATTCTAAAACAAAAATTGTTATAACAATATCCCAAATGTGAATATGAAATAATCAATATGAATATTAATTACCATATAAAACCTTTGTTTTTAACATTGGATACTTTTAGTTTAACCTATCACTATCCTTGTTCAATCCTTGTTTATCAACACCCATTTTGTTTTATGTTCTTTAACCAAATTTTTAAACATTATACTCAAATTCTTCATAATGGTTCATAAATAGAATTTGATTAAACAAGTATATCCCTTTGGAGTGTCATGCCTAATCTATAATTTATCTTCTTTTTTGTGCACCATTTTATGATCGATTTAATATCCAATACACCATTTTCATGGTTATTATACCCAACTATATATTTGTAAAAGTTTGAATCAACTTGTAGTAACCATACTGGTATGTAATTTCTAAGAGAACCACAGAATTTATACTTTAACAAAATTTCTATAGTTTATCTTATACTTATAGTTATCCCTTAGTATTATCCTAGGTTTTTTACTAAATGTATCTTATTATAATCCCTAAAATATTCAATATTACCTCTACTAGCATAAAGTATTACTTACACCATTGAAATTATGATCAACCATAACATATCTACACTTAAATTATCTTCAACTAACCTTATAACCTTTAATGTTATATAAACCCTTCTTTAATACAAAATTTGATACCCTTATCCCACACTCATAAAATCTAGTATGAATAAACAAATTTTTTTACATAACATATTATAGATAAACCAAATATAACTAATTTTAACATTGATTATTTAAAATAGCACTACCAAATATTTTATCATATACATTCACATGACCTTTAAGTTTAGAGTTTTAAATATTTAGGGAAGAATTAACTAAAAAAATCACATTCATGTATCATCAAATATATTTTTACCACTATATTATAAACGAATTAATACATAATAATTTTTCATCATATCCCGTAAAATTCGTAACACATCTAATTCTGTTAGACATATAACGTGTAATAAATTTATTTATAACCTATGGAAATGGAAACATAATTAGGGGGAAATGATTTGTAATGGAAAAAATAAGATATAATAATCAATGATATTAATTGAGAATAATATGAGTATAAATAATATGAAGGTAATATATAATTAATATAATTTCATAATCAAAATAAAATGAGAGCGTAATATATCCATTATTTACATATAATAAATAAATAAATGGATAACAATAACTAGTTCCTCATATATAAAATGGATGGTTTTGGTTAGATTATTCCATTAACTGATCAAAGACATCATTATCTTAATATCACAGCCTTACCTTTAGAAAATATTTTGTTTTGAGCAGGCATACACCAAACCTACCATGCTCTTTTGTCTCATGAGAACAATTTCTCCATATATAGAAACTTTTAGGCCATACCCATCAATAATTATGTCTAATTAATTCATCATATGAAGGAACAATTAATCTATTTGATACATATCCAATATTTATTAATATTAAATAAAAATCCATATTGGAATAACAAAGATATAAATTTTAAATATTTCCCCAAAAAAATAGAATAGATTTCTACGTAATTGTCTTTAAAAGTAACACTATATAGATAAAGGGTTATATGGTTATTTCAATAATTTCCCCAATAAATTTATGTATAGAATCTAGGTGAACAATCTTGAATCAAAATAAAGAAATATATAGTGTTTGTAATAGAAAGGTATTTGAAAAAGAATTATGCATCTTATATTTAATGATTTTTAAAGAAAAAGGTATTGATGGATTTTTTTGTTTTAAATCCCCCAAAATTAAATAGTTTGAGAATATTTATAAGGTCATGCATTAATTATATATACACCAAAATGATAAAACACTTAGTGGATATGAATATTATATCAATGAAGAAAAATTTAGATACAAAAACCCTTACTGTAATGGTAATATAAAAATTTGAAGAACACTAGATGAATACCTTTAAATTGTAATATATTCATTTTACATAAATTCATTCAGGTAATTAATACACGATTTAATATAAAATTTTGTTTTTAACATCAAACATTCTTCATATAATTTAAAATAAAGAAAAATAACACTTAGTTATTTTGAAACATTTTAATCAAAATCCCTCTAAGGATACAATTTTAAATGGAACATTAAATACCATGAATAATGAGATAATCATGATATAAAATATAAAATGGTTATTTAATTAAAACATAAATTATAAAACATGGTGTATACCATAAACATGTCTTAAGGACTCTAAATATGTGGAAAACAACCCTTACAAATAACATAATTATTATGGTGATAATCATTTGATAATGAGGATATAAGGAAGAATTTTAAAACCCTATAAATTAATGATTAAACACAAATCCATTTACTCAATAGGTATAATAATTCATTCTTATAATAATATAGTTCAATAATAATTTTTTTATCTCAATTGAGGAAAATTGAGCTAACACAAACCCTTGTAAATTTTGTACCTTTTGAATCAAAATCAATTTAAATAAAGAACATGATATAGATCCTAAAACCCCTTGAATTACATGAATATAGTTAAATATAATAATTATGAATTAATCCCTCCATATAAAATATTTCATGGTATAAATAATAAATATGTCTAAATAGTTTAAATTTGAGACAAAGCACCCCCTTCCATGTAACATAATATAAAGGTATGAATCATTTGAAAAGGTGGTTATAAATAAGATTTATAGAACCCTATAGAAAAGGGAATAAATAAAATAATATTTATTCAATAGGTAAAATAAATTATTCTTAGACCAGTGTAGTTTCAATCACAAATTTTGTAACTCAATTGATGAAAATTGAGTTAGCAAAACCCTTTACCTAATTCAATCTTAGTAAAAATACAATCTAACATCGTGTATAAAAAATGACCATCTTAAGCACCCATTTAAAAATATTTCTCATATATATAACCATTTACACATACAAATAATAAATATAATCAGCATATATATTAGATATTATTCATTTATTTTTGATATCAGGAGGGAGTAATTATTGTTCTTTTTAACTAGCTTCATAATTTCAATGTTGTGATTCATCCATCCTACAAATGTTCATGATACCCAAATTATACATTTAAAATTAATTTTCATTTTATTGTTAATTAAAATGTTATAATTTTATTTTTCATTGTTTTTTTATTTGTGATCCTTAAAGATGAAGTTGATGATGAGCATATTTCAAGGATTTTTCAAAAACAAACATTGATTTCTTAACTGCTAAATTTAACATTAAGGTTACCATTCCAAAGATAAAATAAAATCATTATTTTATTGTATTTATAAAATATTATCCTAAATTAAATTTCTATATTCATCCATGATATAAATATATATCATTGTTCTAGTAATTGGTTACACTAACCCAGATAAGAAAATTCCAAAATTAATGGATGATTATGAAGTGATTTAGTTATAATGACTTTATTAAATAAGTATAATGACCATATGTAGTGTTAAATAATCGGATATATCAAAATTAAAAATAATTATAAGAATAATATAACTTATATGTTTTATTATGTAGTATGAAGAAATCCTTTTTTTGTTAGAACACTCTTTGGGACGATTGAATTTGTCATGGTTGTTTATTTCTCGTTTTGCTAATAGGTTGTCAAATTTTTTTATATAAGATTAAATATATGATAAAAATATCATCATACATTAAAATATTCATTGATAATAACCATGAGTGGTGATATTGAAATGACAAAAATAGATATTAATCACTCCATAGAGGCGGTAGTCTTCACATATGTATGGTTGACAATTTCATTTTCCATAGAACCTTTGTGATGTATAAAAAGATTTATCATTTTATAATCTAAAATATATTATAAATATAATAATTATTTATAAAATCAAATATTAATATCATCCATATATGGTGTCCATAGAAAAATAAATATGAACCTTTTTCAAGGTGTTAGTCCACATACTTGAATGATTTTTGTTTTATTCCCTTAAGGGAAAAGGGGAAAGGTGGATAATTTTTATTTCATTAGTGTAATAACATTAAGAATAAATATAATACTTATTTTTTAATATAGTAATAAGATAAATATATTAGGTAAATTAATGTTGATAAAAATTAGGTAAAATTAATACCCATGTTGAGGACTCCTTCGAAATGAGGGATTAAGATAATATCTTGAGTGGCCCCTATTATAAGTGGTGAAATTGTAATTTTTTATAAATATGTAAACTTAATATAAAAATAGATCATGTTTCACATGTAAAGTGGATCAAATAACAGGAAATAATTTATTTCGGATGGTTAGTGATAGATAATCCCTCAACCATTCATTTTCACACAAGTTTTAAACATTTTTTTTAATTCCATTAATTATAGAATTACAACTTTTATAATTTCTTGTTTTAACATGGTAACTAGTTTTTACATTGGAAATTTACATTTAATGCCTAAAATTAAATTTTAACCAATAACCTTATTATGAAATAATTATTTAAAATAATAAATCAATATTTTCATATATAATTTATATTGTTATGTGAATTCAATTTTAACATTCATTCAAGTAACACATAAAAATGGTTTTTTAGAAAAAGTGTATTTTTAAGAATAAATTTTTTGTGTATGTTAAATTTATCAATTTTATTGTTTTATATAATAAAAATTTATTTATTATAAAAAATAATTGTTCGATTTTTATTAATAAAATACTGAATTTTACTAAATAATATTTAATTAAAATATATTACAAAAAATATATTTTATTTGAAAATTTTACTCATGTTCGTAAAGTATTATCAATTGGTTCTATAAACATATAATTGTATTTAAATATGTATATTATAACCCCATAAATAAATATTTAATCAATTATAAGTATTTATAAACTTATATATATTTCTTATATGGTGATAATGTCAAAAGATTGTATGTTTTTGGAAAAAACAGTATTTTCACTATTCACATAAAAATAAAATATTTTACAAAAAAATTCAAAAAAATTATATTAATTTAATATTATAATTATTAATATAAAAATTATTTTTATTTTTTCCAATTAAAATTCTAAGACATTAGAATTCAAATTTAAAATAAAAATATAAAATTTAATGATAACTGACATCATAGAAATATAAATTTTTAAAAAATATAAATTATTCTTATTATTTTTTATATTAACTAATAATTAAATTAATGTTAATATGTGATTCATATTAGTAATAAATTTTATCCATGATATATTTAGTTTCTTAAAAACCACATACAATCTACTTACTATAAAGATTGCATTTAAAATCTTTAATTAGTCTTAATAGTTACTTACCTATAATAATTTAAATAACCAATTATTTAGAAATGATAATAAAATTTATTCTTATTTACACATATATTTTATAATTTATTTACATCAATTTTAACCCACCAATTATATTGATAAATTTTAATGGTAATATGTTTTTCTATGGTTTGCTATGGTTTGATGTTCCTTGTATCACATGTTATTGAATATATTAGGAAATAAAAGAATCTATAATTTAAAATATTTGGGTGTTTGTATGATGGTGAGTAAAATTGTTTCACCATTGATGGTATAAACTCATTACTGGTTCAAGATTATTAAACAATTTCTCTTTTAGGATCAGTGATATTTTTGAATGATTAATTTCAGCCACTTCTTTACTTTTGTGATATTTTTATACCTAGTTTGTCAGTGTAGAATCATTGAATTTTAATAAAAAAATAAGTGCACTAATTTATTCTTCTATATTATAAAATCATCATTATATACTCATTGAATTAGTATAATTTTAGTAAATTCAGAAAAAAATGATTATGCACCTCTTTACTTATTCCATCACTTGATATTTTTCATAAGGGGGGGAGTTAGTTTTACTAATAGTGGAAAAATAATTAGTGATAGTAATGTGAAGAATATTACAAACCCTAATTCACCCCTCCACTAGGTATTTACATTACATGGGAAAAAAATATGTGGTATCCAAAAAGTGTACTTAACCCAAACATGATAGTGGTAGTTCATAAAGAATTTGAAAACTACATAATGTAAGAATGATATACCCCATATCAAGTTCACAAAGGGTCATCCAAATTCACATAATACATAAAAAGTCATGAAACTAAATTTTTAAGAATGAATTCAATGAATTTATTCCTGTGATAGTTTAACACAGTTAGAGGGTGTACATTTATTATAGGATACTGAAATAATTAACAATAAATGATCACATACTTAAATTATTAATTGGAAACATTTTGGAGATACTATGCGGATAAATAATGTATTGATTTCTTGTAACATCTCAACCTAGGTTCAACACATTGGTTTGTTGAGTCAGTTTTTCACATCAACTCCAGAGTTCATCTTGTATTCCAAAGGCTACCAACTAGAAACTAGGGTCTAATATTGATCATAGTGAGAATATACCCTCTTTATCAAAGTAGCACTATATAGAAAATAAATGACAATAACAAAACTATAAAATCATGACCATAATGACACCAATATCACATGATGACCAAAATAGGAAATAAAAATCCAAAACTGAAGAGAAGATATGTCATGCCAATATGTTCCAAGTATCAATATGAAAACTCTGAAAATAAATAATTCTATTGACTACTCCTAAGTGGATTTTAAACAATTTTTTGTTTCCCCATCCATGATCCATCCCAAATCATCCATCTAAAACAAGGTTATTTCCATTAACCCTATCCTACAAACATTAAATCTATTCTGGTACCAATCAAGTAGCCCAAGTAGGGTGTGAGTAAAACTCAGTTTTCCACCACCAACGATGTCAAAACAAATATAGACAAAACAGTGTATGAATTTTTATAAATAATAAATAAAATCAATAAAGTAAAAAAAGGATTACATTTATTAAATTATCCTTTATTTACCCACATAATACCTCCAGTTATTGAGGAAACCAAAACACTCAATACATGCTTTATAATTTTCTAGAAAATGAATTGTCCCAAAGGGATATCATAGATCTAAATTACATTTTTACCATTCATCATCTCAATTATCATCTGAATTCCATTATTACCATTCATTTTTTAATTCGAATATGAATTTCATTGTTAATATTCATTGTCTCAATTCATATATGAATTAAATTGTAACCATTAATTATCTCAATAAACATGTTAATGTAATTATTTCCATTCATTATTTGAATTCACATATGCATTCTATTATTAACATTTATTTTCTCAATCCATAAATTAATTCCATCATTACCATTCATTGTCTCAATTCACAAATGAATTCCATTCTTACCATTCATTATCTCAATTTACATTGAATTGCATTTTTTAACTCCCTAGGACTTTAAAATAATTTCCTTTCAGAATAAATATAATTTTTCTTATTATAATGATTTATAAAGAAAAGTTATTTTTACGCTACACAAAACCCTAAATTAATGTATATTAAATGCAAGATCGAGTTTTACCACCATTTAATAGAAATCCACTTTTAAAAATTAAATATTAAAAATTTTATAAATGTTATATGAAAAAGAAGCATCATTTTTTAATTCATAATGTGAAAAAATTATATTTGGGTTAATTTTTGTTATTTTTTTGGGACCTTTCATTTTTTGATGAATAGGAAAAAATTCTACATTTTAGTTAAAAACTACAATATTAATTTAAATAATTATTAAAATTAAATTAAATTATAATTTTTTTTATTTCAAAATAGATCATTTATAAATATAATAACCTAATTTAGGTCATTGGAATCATTTTATATTAAAATTTGATATAAAAACTTATTGAACAATTGAGCATTTCTACTCTGAAAACCCTCCTTCTCGCCACGTGTGTGGGATTAGCAATAATCATAAATTTTCCACTTATATTATTTGAATTTTGAAAAAAAAAATACAAATTTTTAATCAGTACAATATTTATTATCTAATAAGTTCAACTTAATTTTTGAACAAAAATATTTGTGAATGTGATTAAAATTAATTTTAGTGATTAAGGTAAGATTAAGCTTAATAAGGCACTAAACCTTAATCTTAAGGGCCAAAATGACCTATACACTTTTCCAAAATACATTGTACGTCTATAATTTAACCAAATATCCACATGGTTTTAATTTATGGGTTGTTGGGATATTAATAAATGTAAATTCCCAATATAAAAGGGAAAGTAAGTAAAAAAGACAAAAATGGAACTTTCCTTAAATTTAACATTTTTAAAACTTTTAGATATGTCAAAAACATCATATTTTCTATTATACATATTATTTTAAAGTATAAATGGTTTATTGTAATCATATTAATTCATTATTTGTTTTTAAAGTTTATTATGTTTATTAAAATGCTTAATAAATGCCAATGTAGTGATTTTTTAGTTAATAATTAACTAAAATAAGTGATATTATTAATATTAAAAGTGAACTATATTGATTTAATTTTTTGTAATGAATTATTTTTCAATATGAATATATCATGTTACATAGATTTAAACTAAATATATTTTAGTTCCAATATTGTTTTGATATTTTAAAATTTAAATTAAATAAATAATATCAAAATTGATAATATTATTATGTTAGAATAAATGATATTTTATTAAATGATTTAAAATTAATAAAAGTATTATATTCAGCCTAGGTATTTTTTTGGGTTAATAAATATTATATATGGTCTATTAATGAACTATTTTATCTTTTATAATTATCATATTGACTCATATATTGTAAAAACATTTTCAACAGAGTCCGGGTTTAAATAGTGTTTGAGCACGTGACATGTGCTTGTTTTAAAATTAATTTCCAAAAAACATGGGTTTTTTATTTTAAAAACTTTATATCATATTAATAATTCAGTGTATCTATATTTTATAATAAATCTCACATTATTTTATCCTTAATTATTAAATTACTTTGGTTAGAAAACTAGATGCTTTAATAATCCCCAAAATGACAAGATTGGGGAATCTTAGAAGTTAAGGATCCGAATTATTAAAATGCACATATTTTTTCTATTATAGGTTTTCATCGACCATTAATCCCATTTAATCTATTATTTGTCAATTTTTGAGGCACATTAGGTAATGTAGACCTCCCATTAATGAATACCTTTCAGTATTTACAAGAGTGTCACTCCCCCTCCACTATAAAAAGGTAAGAACTCTACCCTTTACTCACACCTCTCAAGCCACATTGGATTATCCAAAATCTTCCTATATATTCTCTTAACATCTATATCCTAAAACTATAAGCCTCCCATTGGGTATAAATCCATTTATGGAAGCCTTTTGGTACAACCTAAAATAAGTTACCTGATTAATAGGTAACATCTTTTCTTAAACTCTTTAGTTTAATTTCCATTGTCCCCCCCATAAACTCTTATTATTACATGATAGTATAAAAAATTAGTGTCATAAATATAATATTATGTTTTTATTATAAGATTTAAACCTAAACATACACACACTTCCATCTCTATGTACGGCGAACAAATGCCTCACAAAACGATGATTGTTTATCTTTCCTTTTACTACCTCCAATTGTGGCCATTATGATGGAAATTTTATTTATATATGACATATATGAAATTTATAATGTATTTATTCTTCTATAAATTTTAATTTTAACATACATTTATGCTTTCCATCTTATTTAAATACGATAATTTCATTTGAAGAAATGTGAACTACCACCCCCTCAAAGCGATGTGACTTGTTCATGCCATTCATGGAATGTATAAAGGATGGTTATAAAAATCATATGTAACATATATAACATATATATGATACTATAATTATAATATAAATATATATTTTTATTTTTATTATTATAATACAAATAATTTATGAAAGTAGTGTTCATGCGTATGCGTGACTTACCATCTCCATGAACGGTGCATTTCATTTATTATCTACAATCATTATAAATTATACTAAATACAAATTTAATAAATATACATGATAATTAGGTCATGGTTTAAATTATGTAGATGATGAAACAAAGATTATTTAATATTAACAAAAATTAAAATTCAAAACATACTTGAGAAAACTGGGAAATTAACACTTGAAATAGTTAAAATAATGAAAGAGTGTTAAAAAACTTGTAATAAAATATTTTATGGAATTAATATATGAAATTATAAAGTTGAATAGGTTTATGGTATAAGTTTGTAACATATTTTAAAAAACTATACAAGAGGATTAATACCACACAAAAAACTTAAGGTTAAGGTAATGGAATTTTATCTCAATTTATATTCCATTGAGACTTATATGTTATTATACACCAATTCACTTTTATTCAGTGCATGTACTACCATTTTCATTTATATAGTGAATCATCTTATTCTCATGATATTTTATGATTCATTTGATTTTATATCTTTTTTTATATTATGATTAAAATGTTTCAATGTGGAATGGTATTCTTTGGAATGTTTAAAGATTATTCTCCAAAAGAAGGTTTATAATTATTATCTTTGTAATCTCACTTACATCTGTGATTGCTAAAATTTTCATATGAAAATATATTTATTTTGAACTTTTTTCAATGGATTTTTACTTGAATATCCATATTCTCATATAGTGGTTATTAGTATCTCTTAAAACCTATATCATTGTATAAACAGTGTTCACTTTCATAGTTATTTGATTTACTGGGAAATTACTGATAAAATCATATTCATTATTCAATAAGGTTATTTGATAAGGAATTATATTTATTTAATTATTTTATATGAGGAAGTTGTTGGACTATGAATGATGGGTGGGCCCCAGACATTATATATCCCCTTAATGCATCGATAGGTTCTCATGAGTCAAATAAGTGGGCCAAATTAAACGGGTTTCTATACATATTTTTAAACCATCTTTTGAAAGGTCTTGATAGTATATGATTTTATATCCCTTACACATGACATACATTAAGAACTAATTTATCTCATCTAGTTTTAGTTATTATTCATCCATGAGTTTTTTCATCGACATATATATGGGTACATTGAATTTCAGTTCATTGATTAAATTGCTTTTGTTTCAGTTTCTTACCATTATATATTGGTTTTTCATTATTTAATTATGTGAATGGAATATGTCATTAGTTATTTACAATTCCATGTTAATTTATTATCATTGATTCATTATTTATTCTTCTTTACATAAACTTAATAAGAATTTTATCTCACCCTTACTATGTTTCATTTCCCTAGACTGTGAAGAATAAATCTTTGAATAAGCATTCAAGGATGCAGTTTGGTTAATTTTCTTCTGTATCGTGTTTCTATATACTATTTCCTAATGTATTATGGGTATCATGTACGGAATATAGATTTACAATACATATAAACTAATCGGTCCTTTGGTACATTATTCCTTATAATCATACTAGTGTAATAAAGTAATGCACTGGATCCAAGCTTCCAGGGTCATGGAATTACACTTATTATCAAAGAATGTTAATTAGTAACCTTGAAAACTAGATCAAGAAAACTTATATTAGGGATAAAAACCCCTAAGATAGAAATTTAGTGTAAGAATAGAAAAATATCCTAGAATTTTGGTAAGGTAGAGATCATGTGGGTATTCATAGTAATACATTCCTTCCTGGATTCTACAAGTGGATGTGGTTCTAGCATAGATGTACCTAGGAGTAACAAATCTAACAAGGTGTGTTAGGCCTGACTTGGTGTAACCTACTACACAAAAATAAGCCTTATAATGCATATGGTTTCACACTCCTAGGGGATACACATGGGAAAATTACCATTTTCTCTTCAAACTAATTTGAAGGATTTATAATTGAAGATGTCCCCAAAGAATCTATGTTTAAGATTATGAGATTAGATATACATAAATTTTTAAATTTATGTTAATTATTTCACTAGTTTTGGGATCATACATTATTTTATGATTTAATCTAGTATATTCCATTTTTTATAAATTAAACATAGTATATGTAATTTGATCTTCACCAATTCACATTATCTAAAGAGTAAGAAGGATCATATCTTTAATGGCCTTAAGACATAATTTTGAATGGAAATAGTCTCCAAAGTATAATAACCATATGAGTAATTAGTATCATGATAGAAAGAGAAAATTCAATAATTATCCAAGTATTATGGAATTGAAGGGAAGTAAGAGAATAATAATATGGAAGACAAAAATACGGATAAAAGGAAGAAGGGAATTAAGAATTTTCCCGCATGTGATAATTGGTGAAAAAATATCCCTGATAAATTCTTGAAGGGAATTTGAGTTTTTTAAAGTGTGGATATAAGGGTAACCATGCTAAATAATGAAAAGGGAAAAATAAAAATGCTACTATTCAGTGTTAAAACTGCAAGGATATAGGAAACTAGGAAAATCAATGTCTCAAGTATCAAAAGAATATACCCCAAATGATGTTATTAGATAATGATCAAGTTATTATACTACAGGATATGAAGAGGAATGATTAATATTTATATTCAAGAATTATTTCATTTGAATATTTTATCAACAATGTACCGGTTATAAGAGTTATGTAATATATGATGATTTTACTACAGTACTTTTTCATTAAGGATTTGAGATCAAATATTGAAGGGTACTAAGAAATTTTATTTAGTAGAAAGTTAATTTTTTTAGAAAACATTTGACTGAGGGAAATAAAACACTTAACATATTCCTGATGTTGTTATAATGATGAATAAATTATAGATTTGTTTAAGTACTAACTACCTTGGATATAATTGATGACTTATCAATATGTTTTTTATGAAACACTTTTGGATTTATGGAATATATGCAATAACATGTGCCTTACATCAGCCATAAAGAAAATTTCTTGAATCTAATAAGGTTTTATGGTGATTAGAGTTCTTACAATATTTTTATAGGATACATGATAAAGTTATTCACATGTTTGGAATGTGAAGATTTAGGGATGCTTTATATTTATTGATGGTTAATGATAAGTTCATTTTGGAAATCCAATGTCCTTCTTTCCATAGTATTGGATCATAATATTTTGGGAAAGTTAACCATTTATAAAATGATATACATTTATCTTTGGAATATATTTTATAATTTAATGTATTACATCACTATATGATGAATCTAGTGAAAATATACAAAGTGGAAATAGTTAAAAGATCGGCCATGGATAAGATTGTGTTTATGAAATAAAGTGTATACTTACTTATATTCAGAGAGAGAGAATAAATTATTCAACTCTAAAAAAGGATTTTTAAGAAAAAAAATTATCTTATTAACTTTATTTCCAATGAATAAAATGTTACCTTAGATTATTGTGGATTTATGGCCTTATGATTACTAACTTTCTCCTAACCGTGTTCTCTAGCACTCTCCATTTGAGCATGATTTTATATTTTTCCTCTATATCCATGTTTTAAATTCCCACATATATTATTCTTCTGGGGAGCCTCATTACGTGACCATTATAATTTCCTTTATATCTTATTAATTGTATGTTTTATTGATCTTATTTACCATGTGAGTTTTTTAACAATAATTAATTTCAAAATATCAATACCCTGATTACCAAGATTATGTTTAAATTTGGGGGCATAAAATTTAATTAAGTTGTGGAGAATGAAACACCCCAATAATTGAAAATATTTTCATTTTGGAATAAATATTATTTTTTATTTTAATTCTTCGTAAAAAAATTAAACTTCTGCTACACACAACAATGAATCAGCTTGTGTAACATGCATGATTGAGTTTTACCGCCTTTTAATAATGAACCTATTTTAAAAATAATTTTTCAGAATTTATGTCTTTTATGTATTTTATTTTTCAAAATAAAATCCATTTTGGAATTTGGAATGTCATAATTAGCTTATTGTGGATTGTTTTTATTTTTTTCAGATGTTTCATTTGTTGATGAATAGTGAAAATACTACATTTTAGTTAAAATGTTATTTTTTTTGTTTACAAAATTATTACCATTAAATTATAACTTAAATTAGTTTTTGGTGTAAAAATAGATCAATTATACATATATTAACCCAATTTAGGTCATTTGAATCATTTTATATTAAAATTTCACATAAAAACTTATTGAACATTTCAACATTTCAACTCTAAAAACCCGCCTTCTCGCCATGTGTACGGGATTACTATTATTCATAATTTTTCCACTTCAATGATTTGAATTTTGAAAAACATAAAAAATATGTATAATCAGTAAAATATATGAGGTCTAACAAGATCCACATAATTTTTGAAAAAAAAATATTAGTGAAAGTGCCTAAAATTAATTATAGTGATTAAAGTAAGATTAAGCTTAGTATGGGACTAAACCATAATCTTAAGGGAAAAATGACTTGTAGAATTGTCCAAAATAAATTGGATACTAATAATTCAACCATATCCCCCTTTGTTAGAATTTTATTGGTTATTGGGTTTTTATTAAATGTAAGTGCCCTGTATAAATGGGTAATTAAGGAAAAAAGAAAAAATGAACTTTCCACAACATTAACATATATAAAACATTGAGATATGTAAAGAAACATTATATTTTCAGTTATACATATAATTTTGAAATATAAATAGTTTAATTTTATCATAATAAATTATCATTATTTTTTTAAGATGATTTAGTTACTTAAAATTCTTAGGAAATGACAATGTGGTGATTATTTTGTTTATAATTAACTAAGATAAATTATATTATAAATATGAAAAGTGAAGTATATTAACTGAATTTTTTCATTAATTATTTTTCTAGATGAATATATCATGTTAAATTGAATTAAAAATAATATATTTTAGTTCCAACACATTTTTCATATTTTAAAATTTAAATTAAATAAATATTGTCAAAATTGATGTTATTGTTATTTTACAATAAATGAAATTTTATTAAATGATTTAAAATTAATAAAAAAACATATATTCTAAAAAATAATTTTAAGTATTAATAAATATTAAATATGGTAAATTAATGTAAAAAATTATATTTTATAATTAACATATTGACCCCGATACTTTAATAATGTTGTTAACACGGTCCGGGTTCAAGTAGTGATTCAGCAAGTTACATGCATTCGTTTTAAGATTAATTTCGAAAAAAGGTATGTTTTATGAGATATATATAATATTAATATTTCAGTGGATATATATTTTATAATAAATATGCCTGTATTTTATTCTTAATTATCAAATTACATAGGTTATAAAACTACATACTTTAATAAAAACCAAAACAAAAAATTTGGGGAATCTTAGAAGTTAAGGAAAAACTATTAAAATTAACATATCTTTGTGTGTTAATTGTTTTTATCAACCCTTATTAACATTTAATCCGTTATTTTTTCTTTTTTGAGACACATTTTCTAAGGCATACCTCCCATTAATGAATATCTTTTCGTATTTACAAGAGTGTCACTCCCCCTCCACTATTAAAAGTAAAGAACTATACCCCTTCCTCACACCTATAAAGACACTTTGGATCATCCAGCCTCTGACAATATAGTCTCCCAACATCCATCCACTCAACCTAGAAGCATCCCCTTGGGAAAAAATCCATCCAAGGAATCCTTTTGGTAAAAATAAAAAGGAGTTACCCAATTAAGTGGTAACATCTTTCCTTAAGCTCTTTTGTTTTATTTCCATTATACGCCCCAAAAAATGTTATCATTAGATGATTTAATAACCCAAAAATTATCCTATATATATTTTTTTTTCTATTAATTATTTTATATTCACTTACACACACATAAAACTAATGGATAACTAACATACTGTTTCTATGTACGGTGAACTACTACCTTACAAAATGATGATTATTCATTTTCCCTTTTACCACATATCATAGTGGCCATTGTGATAGAAAATATATTTATATATGATAAATATGATCTTTATAATTTATTTATTATTATTTAATTTTTATTTAGAACATACCTTTATTCTTTATATCTTGTGTAAATATGATAATTTCTTTTGCGGAAGGGTGGACTAGCCCCCCCCCCCCCAAGTGATGTGACTCATTCATGCCATACATGGAATGTAAAAAGGATGGTCTTAATAAACCTTTGTAACATATATAAAATATATATTATAATATAATTATAATATACATATATCATTTACTTTTAATTCTTATAATACAAAAAATAAATGAAATTAGTGTTCATGCGTACGAATGACCTACCATCTCAATGAATTGTTCATTTCATTTCATATCTTCAAACATTATAGATTATCCTAAATGAATATTTTTGTAATATATATGATAATTCAATCATGGTATACATTTTTTAGGCGATTAAATCATAATCTATGTAATATTGATAACAAATGAATTGTTAAACATACTTTAGAAAACAAGGCAATTAACACACAAAATAGTTAAGATAATGAATGAGTGTTAACAAACGAGTATTAAAATATTATAAGGAATTAATATATGAAATTACAAACATGAGTATGGTTATGATATAATTTATTAAAATATTTTTAACCACAATATAATAGTTAAAATAACACACACAATATTATGGTTAAGTGAAGGGAATTTCTTCTCAATGTACATTCCATTGCGACTTATTTGTTTTTTGAACCAATTCCCTATTTGGTGTATATACTAAATTTTTCTTATTATATCATGACTCCCAATATTATCATGATATTATATGTTTCATTTAAGGTTATACCATTCTATATATTATTATTCAAATTTGTCAAAGTGGTACAAGACACTTCGGAATGTTTAAATATTATTATCCTAAAGAATGATCTTAATTATTATCTTTTCAATCTTTCTTCCTTTTGTTGTTGTTAACTTTATATTAAAACAATCACATAATTTTTTATCATTTTTCTTTGTAAGATTACTTGAATATACATATTCTCATACAATGTATCATATTATTTCCTATACCATGAATCATTTTACATATGGTGTTCTCTTTTATAGTAATTTTATTAACTAGGGAATTATTGATAAAACCATATTCTTTATTCAATACAAATATTTGATATGGAATATTAGTTATTTTATTAATATATATGAGGAATGTTTTAGACTAGTAATAAATGGTGGGTCCTGGACTTTATATAGCCCCTCTATGCATCGATAGTTTCTAATAAGACATATAAATTGGCCAAATTAAACAGGTTTCTATACATAGTTTTAAATAGTATTATGAATGGTCTTGATGATACATGTTTTTACATTAATTAGACATTAATTCTATTAAGAAATAATTTCCCTAATTTAGTTTTAGTTATTATTAATCCCTGAGATTTTGTGTCATCATATCTATAGATACATTTCAATTTAGTTCATTGATTAAATGGCTTGTGTTTCAGTTTATTACCTTTCAATATTGATTTTTCCTTATTTAGTTATTTGAATGGAGTATATTATCATTTATTTACCTTGAAATGCTAATTTATTATCACTTATTAATTATAGATTCCACTTTACTTACCCTTATTGAGCATTTGAGCTCACCCTTACTTTGTTTCCTTTCCCCGTGTTATAAAGAATAAATCTTTGAATAGGCATTCAAGGATATAGTCTGTTTCATTTTTTTATGTATAATGTTTTTTTCAATTTCCCAATGTATTATGTGTATAATATGTGTAATCTTCTATTCCAATACTATTAAAAAGATCAATAATTTAGGATTTCATTCCTTGTAATCATACCAATATAACAAAATAATGCATCAACTCTGGGAATCTGGGTTGAAGCATTACAATTCTTACCATGAATTATCTTAATTCACATATGAATTCTATTTTTATCATTAATTTTCTCAATTAACATATTAATTATATTATTATAATTAATTATTATAATCCACATAAATTATAATATAACATTAATTAATTAACTAATTATTTAATCAAATTAAAAAATTTCATATCAACATCATTTCATTAATTAATTCAAAAATTAATTAAACTCATCAATTTCCTTACCAATTCAAAAATAAGATTATCACATCGATACCATTAATTAATTCAAAAATTTCCTGATCACATCAATCAATAAAAAAATCATAACAATCATTATTAATTAGTTCATCAATTAATTAATCCTATTCAACTATCTCAATATCAATATAATTAATTAAAAAATTAATTATATTAACTCAAATAATTTCATAAACAAAACAATTTCCCATTAATTAATTATACCATTAATTAGTATAATTCAATGATCCCAATATACCCATAATTAATTCAACAATCCCAATATCCCCATAATTAAGACAATAATTAATTATTTCAATTCAATAATCCCAATTTCCCCAATATAATAATCCCTTAATTAATTTATTTAGAAAATTAATTAATTAAATTTTAAGAAACTAAATTTCTAATAAACCTATTGAAATTATATAATTACATACATATAATTGAAATAAAGACTTTTGGATTTGAATTATAGACCACCTACCTCACATTTGACAATGAATGGTCACCAGCAGATATACCCAATTCGAAATGGAACATGGAAATAGAACAAGATCTGGATCTGAAACTGTAATTCATAATCAAATAATAAATATCCCTAATTATAAATATAGATCTAAAACCTAGATCTGGATCCAAATAAATAGAGGATAAATTCCCTCCAAAGATGAGGGAGATACTGGAGAGAAGAATGAAACCATGCGAGATAGGATCATCCTACCGAGAGGGGTGCATATCATCGATTTGGAATTTCAATTGAGAACAATGGATATTGGTAGGTCTATGAATCTATCTTGGAGCCTTATAAATTTTTAAAGTATGTTTATGTTTTATCTAGGAATTATTATAGGTTAAAATGGTGTTCAGATATTTTTAAAACTAATCTTTGAGTTAGTTTAAGACCCAAGCACAGATTGTTGGGTAGGGGCGCATGATTTTCCAAACCATTAACCTTAAATGTGAATATATTCTAAGGGGGTCATGGTTTATTCTTATAGTTTTATCATCTTAACAAAAAAAAATTCATCTATTTGAATCCATTCTATCAGGGTTTGCATAGTTTTCTTGGCTGGGGTGCACTATTTGGGAAAACTATGTGCCAGCTGTGAACTTTCCCTCTTCCTTCCAAACATCTCAATTTCCATCAAAGCATAGATCAATATACAATCACAAACAATATTAATCAAATGTAGGAAAATAGTACCATTAAAAAATATCAAGAAATCTCTAGAAATAGTCAGGATCTTACATTCTTCTGACCTTATAACCTCTCATCCTACAGTTATACTCCTAACTCTCTCTATGATTCTAAGTCAAATAAGTTGGTCCACTGATCCTGCATATCTGCATATTATTTCCATGTCTCCTTATACACTGGCCCATTTTATACAATAAAAAAACTATTGACTTGGTCTTTCCCCACAACACTTTCTCATTGTGATCCAACATAAGTATTGGATACTCCTAAAAGGATGTATTTAACTCCAACTCAACATCATCCACATTGATCACATGAGAGGTATCTAGGTGATACTAGTAAAGTTGTTAACCATGGAAAAATTCATGCACAGAACTATACCTCTATGTAAGAGACAATTGGTATTCCACCTGCCTAATTCTATCCACAATCGCACTATGGAAGAGACAATCGGTATGCCAGCAGCCTAATTCTCTCCACAACCGCAAATAGTAGAACAAACCTGGGTTCCAACTTTCCATATATATGTATCATGTGGTGATCCAGTCTTTCTAACACCTAACGTAATAAATGATAACCCTATTTAAACTCTATGGTCTATCGATACTTATAAACATGTACCTTATGTCTACTCTGATTCATATCCATCTGCTTTTTAATTAGCTGAACCTACTCCAATATCTCCTGCATGATACTCGATCCCAACAAGTCAAACTCACTTCTTCAATCTAGCATAGAGGATACATCCCTAAACTATAATAAAGTTCCTTATATGGTGAAATTTAAATAGTTTCCTATTAACTATTATTTTATGTGAACTCTACTAAAGCTCAGTGGTTCTCCCAAGACCCATCGAAGTCTAGGACACATAACCGAAACATATCTTCACACACCTGTATATTATTTTATGATTTACTATCTATCTATGGGTGAAATGTTTTAGTCAAAATAAATATCATATGAAGTGGCTTCTTCCAGCCCTCCTAGAAGAGTGAAGAAAAATGTGAGTCACAGGCAAAAAACAATAGTTTGTGGAACCCTGAGTAGAAGTACTATTTCTGAAATATACAATTCTCCCAACTACTCAACTAAGAAAGTCTCCCATATAGGAAATAAATGTTATACCTTTTTAAAATGTTCAAAAATAACCCAAATTGCATCATTAATGTGTGGAGTCCTCAATAGACCTCCAAAAATTCCATATTCATGTCTTCCCACTTCCATTTTAGAATAGTCAACAGTTTTGGTAAACCATCAGGTTATTGATGCTCAACATTCACCTATTGGTAGGTGTTGCATCGTTTCATGAATACAGCTATCACCTTTTTAATTCTCAACCATCAAAACTATAATCGAAGGTCATGTTAAATATTCATCACACGTAGATGTACTGCTCACTTCGAGGAATAAAATTATCACATCAGTTCTTCCTACATACTCGTAAGAACAACAACCCATTTATTCAAATAGATGATATCATCCTTATTTATGCTTCAATCTAAAGGTAAATCCCCACCTTCATGGATTTCCATAAAAGTCAAATATTCTAGATCCTGATACTCCATATCCTTAATTTCCCTAAAGATTGTAGACTCCACTAAAACATACATGAGATTTATCTTCTCCGGACACTCAGGAAGCACAACATGCATTTCTACCAGAAATTCATCATCTTCTACTTAGCACAAGACTCTTGAACTGCATGAGTCTGAGTATTTCTTCTTAAAGTAGTAGCAACATTTTTTACCTATTATATCATATATGTGATATTAAAAAATAATGAATTCATATAATCAACCTGTATACACTTCTATGTATTTAAGTAACATTATATGAAGATATACTTAAAACTCTTTTGAACTGTATATACAATAAACTTCTCACATGACAGATAATGTTTCCAACACTTTAAAGAATAAACCACTACATTTTATTTGAGGTCATGCATAGGGTGGTTCCATTAATTTTTCCTTAACTTCCTAGACCAATAAGTCATAATTCAATCTCCCTACATCAACACTACTCCAACCCCTATCCTAGAATCATCAAAAAACTGTATACTCCTCACCTTGATCAGGTAGGATCAAGATTGGTTGTGATTTCAACCACCTCTTTAACTCTTGCAAATCATTCTCACATGCTCCAAACAATTAAAACGTTACTCCATTTATTTTCAAGAATGTTTGTTTTTCTACCAATCAGAAAAAGACCAAGTTGAATCTTTGATATTATCCTCATAACCCCGGAAAGCTATAAATATTGAAAATGGTTTTGGGACGATCCCAAGATTCAATTGCCTGCAGCTTCTTTGTCTCTACTAACATAGCTTCCTCATAGATGATATGACCCAAGAATTATTCCAGGTCAATCCAATACTAAAACCTAGAATTTTTGGTGTATAGAAGATGCACTCTCATTGTACTTAGGATGATGGTAAGATATTGGGAATGATTTTCACAATTCTTGTAGTACAACAATATTTCATCCATGAACACTACCACAAACTGATGCTAATATGGATGGAAGATTCTGTTCATCAATACCACAAAATTTTTAGTGCATTCTTCAACCCAAATGACTTTTCAAAGAAATCATATAGGCCATAACTTCTCCTAAAATTATCCATCATCATATCATAATTTTGAACACTCAATAGATAATACTTGGATCTCATGTTGATCATGGAGAAAACACAATCCCCTATCAATTGGTCAAATATATTGTCAATACATGAAAGTGGATATTGGTTCTTCATATTCATCTGGTTAAACTTCCTGTAATCAATAGATGATCATAGATTATTTTCATAATTCTTAGGAAACAACACCAAATAACCCCAAGGTGATGTACTCAGATGCCAAAAAAACCCTTGTCCTAAAATTCCTCCATCTATGTCTTGAGATATTGATGCTCGGTCGGTGACATTATGTACAGTGTAATTGAAACTGGAGCATCCTTGGAATGGGATCAAGTATAAATTCCACATCTCTCTTAGGTGGAAGCCCAAATAATTCTTTAGAAAACACATCATGACACATGTCCACTATTAGTGTAAATTCATCGTATTTAACACCACCATAATCCATAAATATACTAGAAACATGGATGGTAATCTCTCTTAGATTTTTTATGAACAATCCCTACACACCCTGTCTTGATATATCACGATGAATATATTTTTTACCCATAAGGGACGTAAAAGTCGCACTCCTATAATAATAATCAATGTGGTCTCTTTATTCCACTAACCACTCTATGAAAATAATTAGGTTGAAACCTGGCATTTCATCGATGTAAGGATCCCAACTAAAATGATACCCCCTAACATTGAGAGGACACCCCTTGAATAAATAGATGTCTCTCAACCATATTCCTAGATTTTTGTATATTATCAACACCCCAATAAAAAACTCCACCATTAGGTTCAAACCATTCACAAGTTGGGAATATATAAAATAATTTTAGGAATAAGTATCAAATACAGAAATAGATAAAATAGAAACTATATGAATAGTACCTATAACTGTTGATGGTCTAAACTCACTTCCAACCTTTGTATTCTAAATTGTATTTAACTAACATTCCCCTCTTCCCTATGATGCAGTTCGAGCTCCATGAGATGAACCACTCTGCTGATACTTGTGACCTTTCCAAGATGTATCTCATACACTTCAAATATCATCACATCTATAAGAACACGAGATATCATACTAATATGGAAGAGAAGATACCCTTTTCATACTCCGGTTCTATCTATATCCTCTATCACTACTTGTCTATCATGGGTTCCTATAGAACTTATGTTTATGTCTCATCCTACTATAAGATAATCACTGTACTAGTAGTTAGGTAAATTTCATATGTTAGTGGATTGACCTACCACAATGGTGAAAAAAAATCCAGGTAAGATCCTGAGTAACTAATCCTTACACCTGACTACTCTTTTTGCTACCCCTAGGCTAACAATCTCAAAGTGATGCTTCCTACTCTTGGAAGACATTCCTCATAATCATCTAGAAGCAACCATATGTCCTTCAATAGAATCCTTATTTAGGTTACCCTCATCTATGATATCCTAATACACCACATCAACAAAATTATTTAACCGAAATAGGTTAACCTAGAACCTAATCTCACATTTAAGACTATCCTGAAAACACATCATCATAGTTGCATCATCAACTTTTATCACTAGAGAAAAGCACTGCAAGTCTGTAAAGTGTCCATAATATTCCAATAGGGACTTTCTCCCCTTTGTTAGTCTCATAAACTCGCCTACTCTCTCCTACCTCAACCTATCTAGATATAAGTGCTCCAAGAACTTCAACAAGAAGTCATCACATAAAATACCATCACTATGTCTATCCTGAGCCTGAAAGTCCCCTGGTGCTTCACTAATCCTCATAGAATACAAGAATGAAAATTCACCCTCTTCTCAACATGATTCTTCAAATGGTCTGGTATCATCTATAAAGACTCAATCCAAAACTCTACTGCCTCAGGTCAACCTTATTTGGTAAAATTTAGTGGGTGATGTAACTAAAACTCCCACATCAGATCATATCTTCCTTTTGAAACCCACCCAAGGTATCTTTCCTTGAATTTCATTAAGAAATAAATGTTCCTCTGTAACTTATCTCTTGCTTCCTAACCAAGAACTATCAAGGACTCATGTTCCATTACTAGTGGAGCATCTCCATCCATGTCCTCAGGTTGTCCTCTGAACAAGAGTTGTGATATAGGCATGTTAATACAATTCCAAACACAAGTATCAGTACACATAACACAAAATTAACACATTTTACAAGAGGTATTAAAATAATTCCATAACATTTCATCCCCCTGAACCCCTCCACACAGTCAAAACAAAGTCTTTATCACTACCATTAACCATCCTATATCTAGTTATGGTTAAAAAAGTAGAATCTCATTCTCATTATTCAAATTTCTCATTAAAACCCTATTTATTACCATATTTCATCATTTTACAATTCCCAATTTCATATTAGGAACATTTTCATTTCAATTTCATAGGCCAGAAAAAATAGTTCAAGTTTAACAACATACCCACAACTTTCTTTTCCAAGCATTCCTAAAGTGATGCATATCACAAAATAATCTTGAATGCCTAGAATTATTCATGCATACTCATATCTCATGTCGTACCAGTCCCTGAGTCAAGTCAGATTAAATATCAGAAAAAAAAATTTCATCACACAATAAGTGTATCAGCCGTAGTGAAATAACATCCAATTGTAACTGAAATTTCCAATAAAAATTATCCCAACCTTGTTAATAGGGGTTTCCCCCATACATGGGGTGTCTACACTCATGTATGGGATCATGTCCATGGAAAGAATCTTCCTATTATTCTATATACCTTTCCCAAATAGTAAGTAAAAATAATATAAAATAAAACCCTCTAATACCACATTATAACATCCTGACATGGGTGTCACACACCGGTGCCCCAAGATGATCAGTCACATAACCTCAGGCATACCTCCCATACTCCAAAGGCTCCTGAATAGTAGTGAGGGACTAATATAGATCAAGGGGAGAATATATGATCTTTATCAATTTATCACAACAACAGAAATAAATGACAATAACCAAAATATATAATCATGCTAATAACAAAAACAAAATAGTAGATATGTCTGTCCAATATGTTTCAGGTTTCAATATTGGAAACCCAAAATAAATAAAAAATTGACTAATCCCATGTGGGTTCCAAACCACATCTGGTTCCCTCATCTATTCCCCATCCCAAATTAGTATGCCTCTGTCAACAGCGTCTAAACAAATATTTAGTGAAATAGTGTATGTAGTTTTATAAAGATTAAATAAAATAAATTAATTAATCATTTTACATTTATTCAGTTAATCATTATTTAACTATATAAACATATGGGTTCTTGAGGACACTCAAACTCTCAATACCTACATCAGCCCAAAAAAGGATATCATATATCTGAGTACCTTTTTTACCAATCATCATCTCAATTCTCATCTAAATTCCAAGGTTACCATTCATTTTCTCAATTCACATATGAATATAATTGTTACCATTAATTGTCTCAATTCACATATGAATGTCATTTTTACCATTCATTGTCTCAATTCACATATAAATGCCATTATTTCCATTAATTTTCTCATTTCACATATGAATTCTGTTAATACCATGTATTTTATCAATTCACATATGAATTCAATTGTTACCAATCATTATCTCAATTTACATATGAATTTCATTATTACCATTCATTATCTCAATTCACGTATGAATTCAATTATTACCATTCATTGTCTCAATTTTCATATGAATTCCATTTTTAACATTCATTATCTCAATTCACATATTAATATCATTGTTACCATTCATTGTCTCAATTTATAAATGAATTATTTTATTAAAATTAATTATTTCAATCCACATAAGTCACAATATCACATTAACTAATTCACTAATTAATTAATCAAATTAAATAATTGCATATCGATATAGTTCCATTAATTAATTCAATGTTAGTTAACCAAATAAATTTCATTACTAATTCAATAATTATTTTATCACAGAAATCACATTAATTAATTCAAAAATTAATTAATCACATCAATCATTCACATAATCATCAAAATCACTATTAATTAATTGATCAATTAATTAATTGAATTCAATGATCTCAATTTATCCATAATTAAATCCACAATTAATTATTCTAACCCAACCAATTTTAAAAACAAAAAAGATTCCAATTAATTAATTCAACTATTAATTAATTTAATTCAACGATAAAAATATTCTAATAATTAATTCAATAATTAATTATTTAAATTCAACAATCCAAATATCCTTATAATTAATTTAACAATTAATTATTTCTATTAGACAATCCCAATATCCCCAATTTAAAAATCCCTTACTTAATTAATTTACCAAATTAATTAATTCATTTAAAGAAAATAATTTTCTAATCAACCAATAAATATTCTATAATTAAATACGCTTAATTGAAATAAATACTTTTTTATTTCAATTACAAAGCACCTACCTCAATGTTGATGATGAATAGTTTCCAACACATATACCCATTTCAAAATTTTACAATGACGTAAAACGAGATCTGGATAGGAAAATCTTATTCAAGATCCAAAATTCTAGATATAAATATTACAATACAAGATCTAGATCCAAAAAAAGGGGATAACATCTCTCTAAATATAAGGGAGATACGAGAGACCATAATGAAACTACACGGGATTGGGTCTTCTTACTTGGAGGGGTCAATATCTTCCTTCCAGGAATTGAATCGCGAATAATAGAGGTTGATAGGGTTAATAATTTTTTTGAGAGCCTCCGAAATAATTAAATAATGTTTTGGATATATTTATGGCCAATTATGGGTTAAAATGGGGGTTTGTGTATTTTAAAACTAATTTTCAAGTAAATTTAAAACTCGTACATGGTTTTTGGGAAGGGGTGCACAGTTTTCCAAGATGTGTTCCTTAATAGTGTACCTCTTCTATTGGGGCCATGGTTTCCTCATATGTAGTGCATGGTTTTAAAAACTTGTCACCTTCCATGTGAATCCCCACTATTTGGGTTCGCATTTTTTGGGAAAACTATTCACCAACCATGCACTTCCCCTCTTCCATCCAAAATTCTCAATTATCAACAAAACACGCCACAATATACAATCCAAAACAAGATTACTCAAAACTATGAAAAAGAGTACATGTACAAAAGCCTGATAAAATTTCAGAAAAGTTTGGGATCTCAAATTTTTTGATAGGTTTGGAATTTTCTTCCAATTGTCCATTTCTCATGATGATCAGGTGAAAACCACATTCAATTTTCCTCATAGGATATTCACAGAAAATTGAATTATATAAAGTTTATGAAATAATAATAGAGATTTTAAATAATGCACGATAATTTTATTCTCTCATTTGATTAAATATTTCAAAAAAGTGTTTCTTCGTCACTTTATTATTTTTGTAACATTGATCATTTCCTATTAAACATGAAAAATGTTTTTGGAAAATTTTATTAAAAATTACCTTATTATAAATTTTAAAGAATATCACTTCTGAGTAGAAAATAGAATTTTGTTTGATCATTTCATCTTAAAAAATGGTTTTTAGAATGAAAAATAAAAATTATAAATCATTATTTCCTCACATTATCCCATATATGTTAAACTTTTAGGACTATTTTTAGGTAATTCATGTTTCTATAAGAGTCTCATCAAATACTGTAGTTTTTTTATTTTATACATTACAGTTTTTTTAAAAAGAACACTGTATTTTTCTTAATACCGATTATAAAAAAATCAATTGATGAGAAAAATATAAATCTTATCACACCCCCCAATTATTAAACCATCAAGTAAGAACCACCCATTTATGTTATGTGATTTTTTAAAATTATTTTTCTATGGAATTAATATCATAATGGATTTATGAGAACATTCATGTGATTGTATATGATTCAAAGACCCTATATTCTACATACAACATTTATTACACTTTTAATAAATGGTTCTTAGAAAAAAATATATAAAAATATATATTATTATATTGGAATAAAGGTAACAATTTTTTATTCTATAGACATTTGGAATCATGTTATGAAAGAATCATAAAAACCAAGAATAAAGAGATAATGGTTTCTAAAATAATATCTTGATGTTGATATTATATATAAGAAGGGTATAGAAAATCTAGGGGAAGACCACATGAATAGGTTACATCACACTATAGAGATTATAATTTTAGAAATTCAGACACAAAATGACTCATTTATAGGTAACCACATTAATTAACTCAAGTCGATGTACTGTGGTATGTAGAAATGGCAAATTAATTTATAAAATTATAGGTATATTCACATATTACCACATTTTAGTGTTTTATGCTTAAACCAATAAAAAAATATTCCATGTGGGAGTATCCATATTTATAGAAATATGATGTTACCAAAAGATTAGGAGATTTCAACCTAGATGTGAAATTCCCTCTTTAATAATTTGTTCACACATCTATTTATGGGTGACACATTAGAGTTCAAAACATGTTTTGGAATTTTCTAGATTATAGATTATATAGGACAAATTTGTTCAAAAATTGAATTGTGTGTTGTTAGTTCCCAATAAACATATCAAAAATATAAGAAATTTTTAGAAAAACATAAACATTTAGGGAAATTTAATGAATGGGGTATTGATTTTATTGGACCAATTTTTATGTATTTTGGATATTCATATATATATATATATATATATATTATGATTCAAACTGTGTCGAGGTTAAACATTCAAAAATTGATCACCCATCTATATTATATGTGATTTTCAGGAAGAATATTCTTCGAATATTTTGGAAAAAATATAAATGATCCATAAAAAAGGGTCTCATTTTTTCAATAGTATCATTGATGGAATAATGATGAATTATAGAGTGAACCTTAAGACATCCAATCCGTACTACATAAATTCCAATGGGAAAGATGAATTTTCAAACTGATATATAAAAATATTTTTGATAAATCTATTAATAATAATAGGAATGCAAAGGTCCAAAGATTGTAACTAACTTTGTGGATTAAAAAATAGTTTACAAAACTCATATTAGGATGATCTTATATTGATTAGTTTATAAGAATATTTTTCAAATTTGTATGTAATTAATACATAGAATATTTATGGGTAGTTAAGAAGACAAATTTAGATTTTGAGAAGTCTAAAAACCAAAGGATATATCAAATACAAGATCATTAGTAAATCATATTGAAATAATTTGATAATACTAGAATTTTTAAAGAGAGTACAAGAGTGGTTCATAAAAAATGATTCTATAAAGAAACTTTAATAAAGGAGAACAAGTGATTATCGATAATTCTAGGCTAAAATTACTATCAAATACAATTTTCTATAGATGGTAAGGACCATTCATAGAGGATAATTGTTTCCCATCAATGTGGTGGATTTAATTAGAATATAATAGAATAATATATTCACAAGTAATTTCCAATGAGTGTATAGGTAAAAGTAAGTCTTCCAAAGTTGTATAAGAGGATATCATTATCCTCTACCTATTCTATAAATGATTTAATAGGATATCCCTCTGAATTATGTAGTTTATTTTTTTCTAAATTATAATTTGAAAATAAATTTAAAAACTATTAATAATGATTTAAGGACACTAAATTAATCATGTTTGGGGGAGAGAAATACCTCTATAGATTTCCAGAATTTTTGGTATTGTATTTCAGTTTTAGTGTATTTTTTGTTTTACTTTTGTTTCATTTTTTATGTTTTTTAAAGTTTTGGATAATATTTGAATAAAATAATGAGTCTGATGTTTATTAAATTAGTGAAGAACAAATTTAATTCCAAAAATAATATCAAATGAACAATTAAATGAGTTTACATTCTTAATAAAAGTTTTATAATTTCTAGAAAATACAAATATTATTTAAATCTTATTCCATGAAATACATCCAAAATAATAATAACACATCCTAGAGGGGAATATAAACCTATTGGAAATCATTTTTACAATAAACTAATTTCATTAGTTATTTGAGTCATGGTTGTGTAACTATAATTTTATTTGTACTTGATATTAATGACTTTGAGATTGGGAACTTCTACAAAAAAAATTGTAATACATTATGAGAGTGCCCATTTATAAAATTATTTTCTGAAAAACCACACTTACATCTAACCATTTTATTTATCCCATAATAAAAATGAAAAAATTCCTTTAGAAGCCACATTACAATATAAAAATATTATATATCATTTCTATTAATTAATATTGTTAAATGTAAATCATGTGTGTGGGAAGTGGGGAGATATATTATAGAAAATCATAGGGGGGAAATATCATGATTAAAAATATGTAAATTAAATATCCTTCAATGTTAAAGGGATATTAGGAAATTTTTTGAAATTAGAAGATTCATCTCTATCAATAAAAAGAAAAAATAATAATTAAAATTAAAAAAATCACTGGGATGAGAAACTAAATATATTTTTATACTAGAAATGTATAAAGTGTTGATATCAAATATATCATAGATATATTATTGGGTGAATCATTATAAGGGAAATGTGTGAGGATATCTTCATTATGTTTTTAATTAGAAGTCATGTATTTAGATTTGAATAGACCCAAACCTCCTCTTTCTAGATATTAATTTCTTAAATAATCATCATATAATATTTAACTATAAAATAGCCCTACATGTCCTTATGATTAATCAATGTTTAGTACTTGTTTGGTGGAGACTTTATAGAGACTATAAGCATATGAGGACACTTTTATGTGCCCAAAATTACAAACAAATGGAATTAAAATAAATTCTATGTGATAATTAATTTTTTTTGATAAGTTTGGTATAATTATGCATCGAAAGATCAAATAAGTTGAAATGAATTTAATTTATTATGTGAAAAATGTATTAAAAATGAAGGAGTCATGGTAATTATTGAGTAGTATAAACAAAAAAACACTCATTATGTCTTATTTTTTGAATTTTTCTTAAGTTCCATATTAATGTTCACTTGTCCTCAACTATAGGGAAATAAGTGTGGGAGAATTTTTAGATATATATTACATATTATAAATTAGCAGTTTTTGGTAATAAAATAAATGGGTAACATTTCATCATTTATAACTTTTTTTATGTAAAATAAGAATCTGAACAATATAGAGAATTATTTTTAAGGATACTTAAGAGTTGAATATAAATATTATTGTCTACACAATGCTATAGTAGAAATTCTAATCTCTATATAAGACTGAAATAGGTTTTCAGTATTCTAAATATGAATAAATCCTTACTAAACTAGTTGCATAAGATAATATCATTCATCATGTAAGTGAGGAGATCAAATTAACACTAAATATTAATTAAATATAACTATTGTATATATAAGTATTTTAACTTGGTTGAGGAAATTAGAAGATTACCCTACCTACATAACATTAAATAGATAATATGAAGGGTTATATATGACTAAATAGAATATATTTAAGAATTACCTCTTCTCATGTAAGATGAAATCCAGTTAAAAATACGTTATGTAAATTATAACCCTCATTAAAATATTATATTTTATTCTTATGTCATGTTATATAAGATTAAATTACTCTTAAACTATTTTTATAAGAAATATTTTGGACTTATATAAGATACTCTTCTTATACATCTCTGTGTTACATACATGATTTTTTTAAGTATGAGGTAATAGAGAAATTGAAAATGGGATGAGAATGTGAGGCATATACCACTAATATCATTTTAATACCAATTGAAAAACATGAACACTTTGGGGGACTATAAACGAATCCCCTTAAATACTTACCTGAATAAATCAGGTAACAAAATAACTAACTATTAATATGGAACCTAATTTAGGGATGAATGGGAGGGAGGAAAACATAAATGTTTAGATTTTAAAGGAAATACTATTTAAAAAAACCTATATAGAAAGAATATTAGTTACCCATAAAAAATATAGTCATCAATAGAATTGCAGGCAACTATAATTGAGATGTGAATTTATATTTCAATATATTTTCACATTTATTCATCTTAGTTTTATAGTTTTCTATTGAGAACAGTTGATATTTATATTATATTTTACATATAGGTATAAAATCATTTTTATTAATTGGTTAAATTGGTGGGAGTTTTTTATACTTGAGTTTAATTAAGCTTTTATAATTATTTTTCAATTTTATAATCTCAGTGTATAGTGAGTTGTTTTTATGGTTGGTATACAATCATTATTAGTTTCTCACATCAATGTACTATTAATATTTGGGTTGTTAAATCATTAGAACCACCACTTTATCATTCATATATATAATAGAATATATATTTTTTAGTGGTGAAGTATTTAGTGATTTATCAAATATATCTTTAAGGTAGGGTTCTCACACTTAATAGATTTAGATCGTCATATGTCTATTGGGAATTTCATTAGTAGTTGGAGGAGATTTGACTATTATAATATCAGGAATTTTCCAGTAATTTCATATACACAAAGGAAATAGGATAAAAATATAGAGATCATTAAGATGTTAAGACTCACAAGTATAGAATCCAAATATGATAGCTACATTATTATGTAATATCTCATTGATCAACAATTATACAAGTAATTCATCATTTTATAAAACAATTAAAGTATAATAATTATCGATACTACCCCTAGATCAATCACTGGTCACTATGAATATTTTCTTTTTATCTAGGGCCTTTATTATACTATAGTTTAACCATAAGAATATAAATATTTCTATCACTACATAACAAATAATGTAATAATAATTAAATTAATTTTCATAAATCATGTAAATCATTATACATTATACCAAAAACTAATTTTTCTTGATTTTGCGTTCATTTAAAAAAATAGACTAAATGTAATTTAAGTGGATTTGGAACCTCTATTGGGTTTTAATAGGGGTAATTAATATTCAATTTTATTATAATTTAATCACTATATTTTAACAAGTGATTCCACTTTTCATTTTAATTTAATAAAACATAATTCCATAGAATACCTATCTATTGTTAAATTTTTCCATCTAATATATTTAATAAAAGTTTCTAAAGATACCTTGATATAAAAAAATATACTCCCACCTCTAATGGAATCCATGGGTTTATTGATTCTCCTAATTATTATAAAGGATTCTCATTTTATCACTAACTACTAAAACCATAGTATTACAGAGAAGTGATAAAAAAGTCTTATGAATCACTTTTTTCATATCAGTTTGGTATGAAACTTGAATTCCCATCTTGTCCTAGGATTGAACCTATTTATATATCCCTAAAGGACACTTTATGGGTTCTTAAATGTGTTATGATTTTTTTATTATCATTCAATTTATTTTTCAAATGTTTCATAATGTTACGACTACTTATATCATTCGTTTTAACCCACCATCAATTATTTATCATTTTAACAATAAAAATTAATTTGAAATCACTAAAGAATCATGTAATTATGGGGTAATTAATCATGGTAACATTTAGTATAATAAACAAACATCCATCATGTATTTTCATATAATGCATGCACTATTATGAATAGATCCAACACTTAGTTACCCTCAATGTAATGTTTGTTTTTTTAATAAACCATGACATGGATAATACCTCCATGTAATAATTTTTCATTTGAGAATATTTTTATCAATATTTTGAAGGATTTTACATATTATAATTCCTTTAAGGATAGTGGAGTAAATTATAATATGGTAGGGATAACTTTGATCATCCGAATTTCTTTTAAGACATGTCTTGTTTGTTTATAGAGGTTGATTTTATGATTTTATATAGGATTAAATTTCATTGGTTTCATGGAAGGGGTTATTTTCTTATGAATAACTAGAAGTGAGTAGAGTGGTCTTTGTTAGGAAAAATTAAGTGTTATGGTGGAATAGGTAGAGGCTTTTAATGATAAACAAACATGATTGTACTATTGGATAACTTATTAATAATGTTGAATATATATCATGGTATAATAAATGGTGTAATTTGTAATGAAATATATATATGGATTTTTATTTTTTTGGTTACTAGTCCTAGAATCAATGGTTTATTTATTATAATTATAAGAACTAAGTATTTATGCAATGTATATTATTTATAGTAAAACATTGTTATAATATGTAATAACACATAAAATATTTTTAAATATTATTTTCTATAGAGTTTTAGAGTTTATTTATAAGTATTACACACAAAGAATTTATGTTTATTTTAATTATACCATTTAGTATTTAGGTAAATTTACTCGGTCAGTTTACTCGGGATTGGGTTAGAAATTGTTTTCTGTTTCGTACCCAACATCCCTAATGATATGGATGAATTTATTTTTTAGTATATATAATAATTTTTTCATATTTTGGTTAATAACACTCATTTCATATTAGAAATTACAATTTTTAAATAACATTCATAAAATAATATGATCTAGAGTTTTTTAAAACAATTTTTATTTGATGATATGATACTATTTTTTATGTGTTTGTATTCAATAAATTGAGGATTTACTCTGAAGAACCCTCATGGAATGATATCAATGGTAACTCAAATATATGATACAGTGGTCTTTATTTTACTTAGGTTCTGAATTCTTTTTTTTTACATTTTTTGGTTTCATTAGAAATATGATTTATTTTTGGAAATTTTGTTTCACTATGATATATACTCAGGAGAATATGATTGATAATTTGACTATGGTTATTCATTAAAATTTTGGAAATGTATAATTTTTCATATTAATTCCAAAAGAAATGAATTTCATGTTAATAACAACATTATACTATGTTTGAATTTGTTTTGTAAGGCATAGATTTTTTAAAATGGGTTTTTACACTAATTACAAACTAAATTTCATTTTTTGTTATATTTATATTTTTTTATTATTTCTCAAGAAAATTACATTAAATTTTTTTATACCTATGGTTTTACAGAATAAAAAATTGTATTTTTTACTTTATATAGTATTTTTCTATGGTTTTTTCCCTAGTAGGGTTATTCAGTATTACACCTATGATGTTACATCAATTGTTTTTTTCTTCTTATTATTCCCTTATTTCTTGGGCTTTGGATCATTTCCTTATCTAATAATAGTGATCCATTTAACATTTTTATGGTAACATTAGTAATTTATCATAGTGATCTAATAGTAATTTTTAACTTTTAGGTTTTTTATTGTGTATCATCACCCTATAATTTTTCTATATCTACATTACTCCCCAATTTTCAAATATATGTCTTGTATATGTACTTAGGCTTCCCTTTGTATTATTTAATTGTGAGTGTTCCACTATCATAAGTTTATTTAATAATAAACATTAATAATTTTAACATATATCACCTAAGGTAACAATAAACTAACCATTTTCAATAATCATGTACTTATTAGAGGATTATTTATGTTTTTTATAGGGAATGGTTTTATTTATATATCCTTATTCAATCACAGAAAGTGAACAGAATAAAGAGTGAGAAATAAATGGGTTATGTTATTTCATCTAATTTTTCTTCAAGTTTTTTGTTCTAATCAATGATAAAAGATGATAACCTCTAGATTATGTCTTGAAAATAAGATTGATATATAACATAACGTCATCATTCTATATCATAGAGTTTTTTATATTGATTTTTGTTTTGAGGTCATATCTGAGTTCTTGGTATTAAAAAATAATCACTCCCAGAAACTTATATGATTTATATTTATATATATTTATAATATTAAATTTAGTAAATTATTTTGTAATGTGTGTGTGCATATATTTCATCAATATCAGGAGAATATGTAAACTCCTCATGATAAGGTTCAAGAAATGTCCATATTTTTTTGATCTTCATATCAAATAGAATATATGGTTTGGTTACTTGAGTATCCTATATGTTGTATTGTTTATAATTTTTTTACTTAGTTTAATGTTTTATATTTTTTTAGTCACATACATAGGCCTTATTTTAATCAAAACATGTTAGATAATAATTTTATTTTATTATTTTTGTTCCTTTATTTCAATTAACCTTAAGTTGAAACTAATTTTATTTATATCAATAATGTAAATGCATACTAATTTTTTTATCATTATTGTAGGGGTTAGTAATTATCCAAAAAAATGGAAGAAATTATCAAAAACCATTTTATGAAATAGTTTATTTAAATTCATTATTATTAAATAAATTTAATGAGGAATCCATATATTTTCTATGTTGATCCAGTTCATCCAATCTCCACCACATGGTCTTGATAGGGGTCACTGAGAAGTTTTCATTAGAATCTTCCCCATTAAGAAGTACAAAAGATATGATAATATCTAAATTCATGGGAGGGATATCCTTAAATATATAGTATTTTAGAATAATGAGTAAAGGATTTAAAAAATTAAGATAATTAATATCCTTTAGTTTCAAACACTTTCATAGATCGTCTAATGAAAATCATATTAAGGCACTTTCATAAGTATTGATCTTCCATTTATATAAACCAAGGTTGCTCCTTAAAAATCAAATTTCCATCCATAAATGATTAAAAATTTCAAACTAGTACAATGCTTATAAAATTGTTGTAATAAAAATTATTATTTTTGTAACCTTTAATCAATCAATAACGATGTCCAAAATTCTAAAATCATCATCACGTGATGATAAAAAAAATATTATAGATTATGGTATAATAAATTGTATAATACACGAGTAATCACATAACACAAGTATTAACATGAACAAAACTACACTACACCGACACTCACTATATTGCGGTTTACACTATCACAGACCATAATGGGGTTTAAACCATCAAATCATGGTTTTATCATTATTTCGTCTTTATAATGATCTATATCTTACACTAAAGCCTAATAGACTTAGAACACATTCAAATAATTTAATAAAATTAGAAACTTGCGAAATCATATCCAATAATATTTTTGGATTTCTTCAAAAAAGAACCACTTTTGAAATATTCCAATACTCATTTAAAAAAAGATATAATTTACTTTAGCCACATGTTCTAGAATAGAAAATATATTGTGAACCCCCATCCAAAACATATTTATGGTATCCTCTAAAACAAATTTGGGTTTATATCATATTTATATACAAACACTTTGTAACAAAACTTGATCCACCTTCACTAAACCAAAATGTTTGAGTGCATGTGCCATTAATGAATTGATAATAATGATGAAATTATGAATCCATAATTGTAAATAAACTAAAATAACATGAAAAAAATTCATTTAAATAAATCTATTAAGGGATTTACCATGATATTTATCAAACACATGTATCTCTATACCAATTTCTCTAGTTGAATTTTATACATGTAAAAATAATCATATAATCACTTTTCCCAAGACATTAAGTGATAAAATGACACCGAGTATGTCAATATTGTTTATTTAACACATATTTTCTTGACTCTACAAGTATATACTAACCAAAAAATTGAACACGTGACATGTAATTCACCTATATAAATGATCACATCACATACCCCTCGTCTATATAGATAAACACATCCCATGTAATTTATCTTTGTGTGGTCATACACTTCATATGGTTATTTTTATTGAGGGCCTAAATTCAATAATCCTCATATGAAAAAGATAAATAATATATTGGTGAAACCTAAAAAAATGACATGAATAGAAATATACACAACAACCCATTTATTAGTATAACCTCATGGTTGTCATAATAAATATATTAATGTTTGATGGTTCCTTGGATAAGTATCTTTTCAGAATTAGGTATAATTACTCAATATGAAACATCCAACCATAGTATACTGAAGGCATAGTTTATATCACTCCATGTGATATAATTACTTAGTCATCCAATATAAAAAATAGGTTCTAGATTTTATTAATCTATCACTTTTCATGTTTTTGAAGCTCGTAGTTCATAGAGGAGGATTAAAATATGGAAGGACTTTCTGAGCTACAAAAGGATAAAAGTTGGTGGAATACATGATGTGTAAATGGGTTTCATGTCATGCATTTGTATTTCATGTCTTATCAAGGAAGGTTTGTAAGGTAATTCTTGGTATTTAAATAATCCAGATATAATTATCATAGGAGACATGGTTTTCAGTGAGATCTAAAACATGACATGTACACAATGAATAAGGATTACATTTCCTATGAATTTCCTATGAATCACAATTATAAATTCTAAAACGGGTCTTGTGTTCCTCAAAACATATAGTCATCTCCTAATTCCAGGAGATCCAGTGACCCTCCCATTGACATTTTAGGATTCCTTTGTCAATTATTAATTCAAAGGCTTCCATCATTGATCCACGGTGATCCAAGGTGAATTCCTTCTTCATTTAATTTTGGGTTCTGATTGATCAATCTCATTTCCTAATATTTCTCCTCACCACGATATGGATTTTGATATCTATAATCCTAATAAGGACTTATTTTTTGTTTTTTGAGCATTTAAATCACATAATATCTGGGATATCATAGTTTCCTCATGATATAGGTGATGAGGGATCCACAATGTTGGTCTTTTCTCATATGAAAACAATTGACTCCTTTAAGGTAGGTTATTCATTGATTCTCTATTTATATATTTTTAGTCATAAATTTAACATTATTTATCCCATTGGATGTCAATGTAATTAACCTAAAAATATCAAATTTGAATAAATAAATTGGTTTTACTCATATATTGATGATGTTTTTTCTTTATACCATGACAGTGGTTTTCCTATTTTTTGTAGATACTGTGATATCTATGTTATGTTTTTTATAATTTTTTTATTATTTTAGTGTTGTTTATAGATTCATAACTATCATAAATATGTGATTGATTTACAATTAATTAGATTAAGAATTAAAACAAGAGGCATGTTTGTAATCTGATGATGTAATTGATTATAATAAATTGATGATAATATGCTTTTTTAAATAAATATGATCTTCCATGTGATTAATGGAATTTATATATAAGGTGAATCTTGTTTATTCTTGTTTTTTATGACAAAAGTGAATTTTAGTTGAAAATGGTACTTCTTACAGTTTGATGAAACTAGAATGCATGATTGGAAGCAAGTTTAAAGTGACTTTTTAATTAATTTAGTATATTATTGTAGCTTAATGCCTTAGGTTTCCCAAAGTTATAACCTATGCATAATGAATTAGCTAGTTCCTCATGTAATAATTATTTTTTGTGTGATATACTTGATTTCTAGAGCTTGATTTTCAGGTTTTCTTGACAATCTCGTGTTCCCTAACTTCGGATCTATGAGATCTTTTTTGTGAAGGCTAGATACCTTGTTATAGGACCTAGATTGAATTGATGGTTGTATTTATTCATTCCTACCATTTTTATAATGTAATCTTGATTTCGTATTTTCTATGTGATGTGGTATTGGTTGAGGAGGTCTGGATGTGATATGAGCTAGGGATGGTTGAGCTTGGGATAGATGATGTGATATAAGGGTGGGGAGTCTAGGCTGATGTTGCGGTAGTTGATGACTATGATAGAAAGATGAATTAGTATATGAATATTGGTGTTGGTGATGGAGTTGATAATGATGGAATAGATGTAAGATGGAAAACCCATTATTTTTTTGATATTGAGAGCTGGGACACTCATTATTTAATCTGTTAATAGGTTTATGGTATGGTTTCTTGTTTTATCTCCTTCCCTTTTTCCCGCATCTTAAGGGAGTTGGGTGTCCTTGTTTGCAGGTTTCCTATTACTGGTAGCATAAGATGGTTTTACTATAGTATTTGGGTTATGGGGTTATACTAACAATGATCAAAAAATATCAACATGTGGGTTTTGTGTTAATGTAATTTAAATTAGATTCTACTCTTGAAAAATCATTGACTTGTTTTGGATTTTTCTTGGAGGGAAGATAATTTACATGAATAGTTGATGTATTAAGATGTAGAATAAAGTTAATAGTAATTAATATCTACTAAATTAATTAAATTAAAACAATTATTATAAGGAATTAATTAATTAATATAGCTCTATTTAATTCTTTTTTACTTATAGGATATTTGGTCTTAGGGGTGATTGCTGGGAGTCCAAGAAATGTTAGGAACAGTTGAGTCTAAGACTCGGTAATGCCCATATTGTGGTTATGATATATATTATATCCTATATATTTTTGATTTCATATGCTACCCCACCAATTTTGTTTATCATTACTGATACCCAACAGACTCTAGGAGTGTGTTTTCACCAACATCTTGGTGGGAGAATGGATGGTTGACTACCCCCTCTTACCCCGATTTCTTCTCTTTGTAGTTACTTGTGCATGTAATTATGATGGATAGTTTTCTCATATATTTGTGTAGATTACTATGATGTATTATGTTTATTTCACACACATTAATATCTATATATAGTATCCAAAGTATTATTATTGGTGTGACATGTATTATTTGTGATGGCTTGAGGTACATACTTAGTGTATGGGTTATGATGGCTTGAGGTATAATACTCGATGTTTGATACACATGATACGGGATATGGTAGATATTGGAAACTACTTGTTTACTATATATGGATATGTTGATGGAATGGTGTGAGATATGATACATGAGGTTCATGTTGTTATGCATTTCCCAGGTGTTTTTGAGATGGCCTATTTTGGAGAGAGATGGAATGGGATGTGAAACATTAGGGAAGAGTAAAAACTAGTAGGGAAGTATGAGAGGGGTACCCTTATTGTTTCATTATTATGTTATATTCACTATTTTATGTGATAGTTGGTGAGAGTTATCCATGGTGAGGCTAGGAATCTAGTGTACCTATTTTATTGATAAGTTAGTTTAATTGGTGTTCACTATGATTTATCATTATTTCTTTACATTCTTTATGAGAGGCTACTTTGAGGATCCCATTTAGTATACTATTATTATCACCCTATGTATATATAAACTATTTTTTAGGTTATTTGGAGTAGTTTTTCTATTGGGTTGGATATTACTAGCCCATGGTTTTTATGAGAAGTTTGGGATTTATTTTCGTTGTTGTCTTTACCTTTTTTGTACTTGTAGTTTCTTCATCAGTTGTTTCCATACTATATGAAATTACTTGTATTCACATAGGATTTATATTATATATATCTAATAAGGTGTTGTTTGGTGTATCCATCTTATCTCTCTCTTTTTCACATTCTTTTAGAGGGTAATTCCTCCAATTTTTATGCTTATTTTACCCACGATGTTAGTCCCCAACCCAAGGCCAACTCGAGGTGGAGCTCAAATAGTCATCATCACCTTTCCCGAATCTCAGGCCAAGTAAGGGTATACATTGTGGGTAGAGGTTAATGATAAAACTCTTTTTATTCCTCATGATAAAATTTCATATCTCTATACAAAACCCAACTTCTGAAAATCTTCACAAGTCATTACAACCTATAATAATCCATGTTAACTACCAATTAGGTCTAAATCATTTTTATGCAATGAGAGATCAATTATAATTTCACCTCATGAATATATAAATCAACATTAAGTAATGATAATGTGGAAACTACATTTTTTATAACATGATATATTTTATACCCTTAAACTCTTTTAAGAGTACTGAAAATCCAATAAATTTTATCCATTCTAAATATATCCCTTATGATGGATTTTCAAAGAGGCCTTATATTTTTAACACTTTTTGGGTTTTTTACTTCATTAAATCTTTATTTAATTCAAATAATATCTCTATATAATAATCTAATAAAATCTCCTAAACTTATTCTTTTAGTGGATAACATTTATAGAAAAAAATTCTTTGAATAATGGTGAGATTGAATTCATAATCCTCATATTCAAATCTATAATCATAGTATTCAGATGTATTTTCTTCACAATATCCAATGTTATAATGCTAAAAAATTAATTTATCTTACCATTTCTATGTTTGTTAACATCATCATAGAACTTATCTATTCAAGATTTTCAATGAGATAATTAGGTAACGAATGCATATCTATACATTAAAATCATTTTTATAAATATACCTTGAACAGTATTTTTATATAAATCAAATAAAAATTTTAAATAAAATTCTATAATATTTTTTTTATTCATTAAAAATATATATTTTCAATTATACTTCAACTAAAATCTTATAAATTTTACTTTCTAAAAATATATTTTTAACACATAAACTAATTTTTGTTAATAAATAACACTTATTTCTACTAGGGGGATATTTAACAAATAAACTCTTAAAAATTATACAACATATAGTTTCTTGTTGGTTTTTAGAAATATTCTAAAAAGAAATTTTCATTCTTTAAAGTATTTTATTGAATGATTATGTGTTTATAACCATTATATTATAATAAATATCTTAGATAGACTCTTTTATCTGAGATAAAACACTTATATCCTTATCTTCTATTCAAACCATGTTATAAAATTTGATGAATCATAAATATATACATCAAAAAAATAACCTTGTCATATTTTTTATAAAAAAATTATAAATATTTTTTATTATCATGTATAAGAAGAAAAATATAAAAACACACATTATATAATTCAATCAACTAGTTTTTTTAATTAATCTACTGTATCCAATTCTGTGATATAGAAACCCATTCCCCATAATCTAATGGAATATTTCAAGTATTATACATCCACTATTAAAAAATTCATAAATCATTTACTTATTATTGATATTTTTTTAAAATATATTTGGTATCATATACCTTTAATAATAAAAGAATTGAATTTTATAACACTAATACCTAACATGGATAATCTATAGAGTTTTTTACACCACTTTAGATATACATGGTAGTTGTATCTCCAATGTCTATACTTATATAATAGAAAAATTTCCCTTTTTTATAATCTCATTTCTTTTAGTTTAATTTTATTATGGACTATCCCTTACATCTATTTTTTACTATTCAATCCAAAACCTTTAAAATTTCATTTATGTAGATTTATCGTTGAAATTGATATTGGACATCCCTTATCACATTCATAAATCCTTAGAATATTAAGGAAAGTATGTCAAAAAAATACTTATTTTTATTATAGTTTATAATAAACTATAATAGCCTTTTTTCAGTTACTATAGAATGAATTTCCAATCCAATCAAGCATAAGTAGTGAATCTGCTATCATTATCTCCTTTACATACCTAATCATATCAATTATATGATTTGAAACTAAAGTACCATGAGTCATCTTAAACCAAAATATTTATTTAGAAACCTCATAATCTCATACCAACCTTATTTTTAATAAATCCTTTTAATTTTATCTATCTTCCCAAAAATTATATATTCCCATGAATCTATTGAAACTTGAGATCCATATATACAAGAATAAATATAGATAATTCAAGAGAATAATTATCATTCTTACTATAAAAATATTTCAATTCATGTCTATATTCTTCAAAAGTGGCCTTATTGGGATTATTTTCCTCTAACACATAGAATTTTCATTTATAATAATGAATGGTTCTTATGTTTTTATACTAATTTAAGAAGTTTATTTCATTAATATTATAATTTTCTAGTATTTTAATCGATTTAATTTTGATGACTATGATTCAATTTTTATCTATAAGAACAAACAATATTATATGAGTATCAAGATTTACAATCAATTAATGTTGAATTTTATTAAACATTATTAAACTAAAATAATGATCAATTTTAAATTATATCATATCCATTAGTGGTCCAATATCCACATTTAACTAAATAATTATCCTCATTTGGTTTTTCTCTAATAACTTATCTATTTATCTAGAAAACCATGTAAATCATATCATATATGGAACTTATATAGTTTAGTATAAAACACTTTGACCAAATCCATAATATGGGGTATCTTAACTTCATTACTTTGGTACCCTACCTATTATGGTTTCACAATTAAGTGTGACTCAAATATCATAGTAAAATTTAGTTACCTAACTCTTAGGGTTATCCATTTTCAAAACACATTACTAATGTAATACATGGGAACCCAACATGATCATGAACCTACCATGTCGGATGATTGATTTTAGGACATGTGTTTTCTTGAGAAAAAATCTAACACTTAGTATTTTAAGAGTATTTAAAATATCACCACTTTATATATTGTATCCACTTTATGTATTCTATATTATAATTATTTATAAATAATATAACATACAATCATAAAAATTAATATGTTAATTGAATGATATTGTATAACCCCTTATACAACACATTATTCATTTTTTATACCCAAAAATTAAAAAAAAATTATATCCAAAAATCTCAAAATTCATCCTATGCATATGGTACATGAAACTCTTTGATGTAATATATCTATATAATATGAAACCAAAATCCCCACAATATAATTAATGTTAAGACAGAGGGTCCTCCCCAATTTTTCTAGATATCTTCTAATCCCATAAGTTAGTTAATATTCTAACCCAATATCCCATTATACATTGATAAATACTCAATAATGTTAACAATTCCAATATAATTCTAACATATAATATCTATAAGTCATAAAAAACTTTTCTATTCTATTTCATAACTGATAAAAAATCATTATCCCAGTTGAACATAACTACATCTTATGCCTTACCTATATTGTAACATATTATGTCCATTTAATCCCATTTTTATTGAAACTAAATCCACTTTACTAAGATTTAATGGGAACATTGTTAGCTACAGAATATAAAATAAGAAACTAGACATGTAATTTATAAACAAAACAATGTATAGAAAATTACACCAACCACTGGGAAACATAAATCATCTCCAATCCTAGAAATAATCTGATAAATTCAGTGTTTCTATAAAAGCTACATAATGATCAGATTGTGATGATTAAGTATGTTATCTTTGATTTAGAAGATAATATATTCCACGAAATTTAAATAGACATTGAGAAAAAATAATGATTTATAAGAAGCAGATAAAACTTTAAAAAACTCATACATCAATTCAAAATAAAATTTTTTTATTCATGATAATAAATCAATGAATAAGGTAAATAAAAATTGATCCATAAATTTTGAAATTAGATAAACATTTATGAACATTTCATAAATAATGAAATTAATAAACACTTTATATTTAGGAGTTCTCTTATAGACATTCTATATAATATAAATATAAACACTATATATAATCAATATTAATATTTTCTAATAATTTATTGACATGGATTTTGATATAAACACATTCATATTTAAAAATATGTGATACTTATGAAAAATTTACAATGAAATAAATATTTCATATTTTTTGTAAAAATTTTAAATAAATTAAATTTTTTATGTTTTATTTTTTTAAGCCTTTGTCAAATCCACCAAAACTAATTTTGTAATAGATTAAATAAATTCCAAAATAAGGCCACTAAAAATAACACATCATATTAAAATATATAATCTTTTAAATTTAACTTATTTAATAATGTATAAATACTTTATAAATTAATTAATAACTTAAATCCTCTTTTAATAACAATATCATCCACTAAAATGTTTTGGTTTGATTTAAAGCCACCCTCATATCCCTTGTAGGAAAATGTTTTCAACAATCTAAAAATATATATTTTTAATAAAAAATATAAATTAAGAAAAAAGAAATCATTGAAACCATGATGTGGTTTTTTAAGGGAAAAATCTTTCCATGAAAAAACAAGATTGTTTTTCATATATGAAATTGTTTCTGGATTGGCCTTTAAAAGATTCACTTATAAAATTATGGCGTGGTTTCACCCAACTACGTTGGGGTTTTCTTATGAAGTTCACATTTCAATAATAAATATAATTTTTTTTAAAGTAATGCATGGTTCAATATAATCATATTTTGATGAAATTTTTCTCTTCCTATTTTCTAAAAACCATGGAATAGTTTTATAATTTCTTAAAAATTGTGTATTTTTTTGTTTTAAAACACATCATTGTTTGAAAAAATTTATACAACATGACCATTTTTTAAAATAAAAAAGTTATGATCCTAGAAAATGATATTTATTTTTTTTTACTTAAAAGTCAATCTAAATGTGGAAAACATGGATCAGATGTGAGTGTAGGGTTTTATGGAAAAATATATTCAAGCATGATAAAAAACCCAAAAAAAATAAGAAAATGTATATTTGATCTATTGATCATGTTCATCTATTCTAAATCACATAATTGTGATAGTAATATCTAAGATATAGTTAATAAAAACCATAATCCAAGGTAATCTATAGGCTTTATAAATCTCATAGTGCTTAAATAGTTTCTTCTTCCAGACATGGTGTATTACAATCCTTGTTTATGAATTTAAGAGAATAAGGGATTCATTAGTCCTTTGTTAATTGATTTTTAAAATATTTTCTAGTGAAAATAACATGAAGACACATTCCCAAGGATTTATTCTCCTTTTTATCCACCAATGATACCCCTTGGAATAAAAACATCAATCTATTTTTATTTAAATGTTTCTAAATACATTTAAAGAATTATATTTTTTGTTTAATGATCATAATGATTATTTACTGTGAAAATAATAAATATTCATATTAAAACTCTTTATTTTGTTCATTACATGATTATCAAACCAATTATTTAATGTCCTGGCCTAGGAGCCACTAGAATGGTTCCCTAAGATAGTCTTCCACTTAGCCTCAAGCATACCTCCCCATACACCAGAGTATGCCGACTAGAAGTGAGGGTCCAATGATGATACGATAGGTAGACTATACCCTCCTTATAATAGTGTAACAGAGGCATATAATAAATAAATCAAATGTGTAATAAGTGACTTATAAATTAAATAGAAACTAATCAGACAATGTGGAAATTACAAATGATAATACATCCATTCATGTCCATATGATACAATATTTTACAAGTTTTATAAAACAATGTGTGATAAAATATTCATAGTGAAAAATATAAATGAATAACAAGGACATATTCATTATAATATTGACCTCTGTCTCAATCATGAGATCTTAAACACCCCTATTGTAATGTAACAACACAAGAATAATCCATGATCCACAAACCTTCTACCATGATATACGTATGGGTACAAAATTGTGGCCCGAACATGCTGTGAGATAAACTTAGTAGGCCACCACCAATGGTTTCTAATGGTATACAGTCTATGGGTATAGAATACATCACCATAAAGTTATAATACTAAATTAGTAAATAAATAAATGTAAACAATATGGAATTGGGTTTCTAAATAGACACATGAACGACAATACCTGCATCATCCTAAGTTGAAATACCTATAAGTGTCACAATAAATATGTATATATGTATATAGGTTTGAATGAATTTACATTAGTATAAATTTAGTGAAATTTATATCCATATATGTATATATACTATGATTATCTATGACCTAAGTGATGTTATTAATATTTTCATGACTTATTATATTCCCCATTTAGTTATTTTATATGAAATGTGCATAATTTGTGTGAAATATTAATGTTTTAATATTAAGTATAATTTTTGAGCATTTTTAGAAGTAGTCCAATTGAGTCAGTTAAATGTTTTAATAATAACTGTCACTATACTGATCCAAATTGTGTGGTTCTTGTTTGGTAGGATTATCCTTTCAATATACAACATTTCATTAGAAGGTACCATGATCCAATTCTTCCATTTGTAGGGTAATATGGTCCTCACACACAAGACCAAAGAATCTGTGAACAAACTGGACCAGCCTTGACGATTGATTTACTGGGCTCAATACAAAAGTCCAAAAACATTAACTCTCCACCATAATTCTAGGGACACTAAATTTCATCTTGGATAAAAATTTCAAGGCCCAAATCCAAGTACAAGGGGTCCAAATAAAGCTTTGAAGTCCAGCCCACCATTCTGGCCGAGAATTAAAATCAGTAGATTATGCACGAACTATCTCATGATGTAAGCCTCAAATAGAGATGCGATTTTTCAGTGTGAAAGAGGAGAGATAGGATGCAGACTTTGTTGAAGAAACCATTCGGATTTGAAGGCATATGCATATTCAAAAACCCTTTCACATTATGGACTTCAAAAAGACTCGATTGAAATGGACAGTTTAACTTTGTTTAATCAACCGGCCATAACTTTTGATCCTTAAGTCCAAATGGCTCCAAAGTTTGAGATTAGTCGGAAAACATTATTGTATACAACATTGAAGAAGTAGATATTTGAATATTTGGAATTCTGAATAGACAAATTGGAGATTCAAGTGGAGGGACAGATTGGGAATGCAAACAGTCCACTCCTTGGGCTATAATTACTCTCCCCTTCTCTCCTTGAGAGGCGTTGGCATTTCAGAAGAGAGGATATCATATTGGAACGGCCAAAGCCTTGAAAAAGGCTTGGGAGGACCTTCCATACTCATGTTTTCACTTGAGAGACCTTTCCTCCTCTCTTTGTTTTCACTTACTTTTGTGTACTTCATTTTTGTAATCTTGTAATTCTCTTTCTTTGTAATTATGTTTTAATGCAAGTTACTTATTCACTATCTCTTATTCTCATACACCTTATGTAGTTTAATATTTATGTTCCTAAAATAGTTTAAATTATGTTGAATCCCTTTCCCTTCTTTTTCTTCCTCATTCAATCGAAAATCCGTTTTTAATTATCATCATCATTCATGTGTGTGTGTCAACGTACCACTCTTTTCTAATCCCTTTCTTTTTCTTCTATTCTTAATTTATCATAATAAGTATTATAACCAGAATATTAAACACCCAAATGTCTGAGTAAATATCTCATTGGTGTGAGTTATAATTTAGGTATGTTAAGTGATTGAGAGCTTCTGCTCGATAAATATTCTTTGAATTAACATTGTGTATGTTGGACTTAACATGTCATGAATTAATGACTTGTTTTGTTTAACATGTGGTTTCCATGGATTATTGGAACCATAAATACACCACCATATATAAGATATGATTGAGATTATAACCTTAAGTTAAATTAAGGCTTGGTTTAAAGCCTTAACACTTAAGAATTCTAATCAACATCATCTTGTGACATGGGTGTTAATTTAAATGAAATATAAAGCAAAGCTCAAGGATATCACAAGATTAACTAACCTAATAATGAACTCACCCCAATCTTCATCAATTTGTTAAATCAATCATACATAAATTATTTCATATGCTCTGAAAACAAACCCCCCCCCCAATCAGAATACAATTAACTAAAAACAAACGACTATTACAAAGTATCATCGTCGATGATTCGACCCGAGTGTTGCTATACACATTAGCAGAGCAACAGAACTTTGACCGGTCGATAGGCGACAATCGGCCGTGCATTTCAAATGGCTCCGTTTCCAGGGATGGTGCTTTAAGTAGTCATTAGTTTCTTGTTATTGTCAAAAAACCCAAAAAAAACAAATTTTTAGAAAAAAATTGAAAAAAAACACAAAGAAAAACCCGTATTTCTCTTAAAAATCATAAACTGAAAAAATACAAAGAAAAACTCTCCTTACTCATCCTTTCTAAATCTCTTTGAATGCCCCGAAGCCTCCCAAACAATCCCTCGGATTTTTTTGACCCTGAAATTGATAGAACTCTTCTTCGACTTAGGAGGACCATTAGGGATAACCAAATCACCCAGGAACCAATCATTGCCCTACCAATTGAATTCGATATGGCCAATCCTAGGGAACAAACATTGAAAGAACTCGCTGCCCCTGATATGAATTACCAAACTCTTGGTATTCAATATCCAAACATAGAAGCTGGCTTCAAACTCAAATTGGGTTTGATTCATCTTCTCCCTCATTTTCACGGGCTAGCCGGTGAGGATCCACATCTTCACCTTAAGGAGTTCCAGGTGGTTTGCTCTACCATGAAGCCTCAAGGGGTTTCTGAAGAACAAATCAAACACCGAGCATTCCCTTTCTCCCTAGCTGACTCTCCCAAGTCATGGCTCTACTACCTCCCTCCTGGTTCCATAACTACATGGAATGACATGAAGCGTCTCTTTCTAGAAAAATTCTTTCCTGCTTCTCGTACTGCTTCCATCCGAAAGGAAATAAGTGGTATCCGTCAATTCCCAAGTGAATCACTCCATGAGTACTGGGAGAGGTTCAAAAAGCTTGTTGCAACATGCCCACACCACCAAATTCCTAACCAAATCTTGATCCAATACTTCTATGAGGGTTATTGGATATGGAGAGAACTCTCATTGATACCGCAAGTGGCGGTGCTCTTGTTGATAAAACTCATGTAGCTGCAAGAGATCTCATAAGTAACATGGCTGCAAACACACAACAATTCCATACTCGAGAACATGCTCAAGTCAAAAAAGCCCAAGATAATCAATCCATAGAGCCTAACAAGATGACTGAGTGGATGAGTGAACTTACAGGTCTTGTGCGTCAACTAGCGGTGGCTACCAAATATCCAACCTCATCTTCTCCGCAATCAATGTTTCATGGACCTGTCAAAAACTGTGGAATCTGAAACTCTTCAGCTCATCCAACAGACACATGTCCACAACTTCAAGAGGATCAATCTAATTCATCTGGAACAATGGAACTCAATGCAGTATATGCTCAGCGGAACCCCAATCCTCAACTATCAGGTCAGTTTGTTAGAAACTTCAACCAACCTCACTCTGAGCCTTTCTCTTCTTCCTATAACGAAGGACTTAGGTATGGTAATCCCATATCTCACACCCCTCAATTCCCTCCTCAAAACCCAAACTAGTTCCAATATGGTCAAGGTGGTGGTAACATCCATCAACCTTATCCTTTTTCTCCTCAACCTCAAAGGAACAATCCTCCTCCTGGATTCCACTATCCGAATGAGCCTTCCCAATTCCCAACTCAATACAATCGCTTTCCCAGGAACCAAAATCAAGGTAATCCCAATTCGGGACCATCCTCTTCTTCCAAGCAACCATGGGAAAGTGCAGTGGAAGATCTTTCCTCCTTCACCCATTCTAGCCTTAAAAATATTGAAACTCAAATAGGTCAACTTGCATCCCACCTGAGCCAGCAACAACAATCAAATTCTTCCCAACTCCCAGCTCAACCATTACCCAACCCCAAGGGTAATGTATGTGAAATTGGACTTAGATTAGGAAAGCAACTTTCTATGCCTCATGATAAATCCTCAAACCCTCCTTTGAATGTTGAACTAGAAAATGAAAAGAAAAAGAAAATTGAAAAGGAATCTGAATCCATTCCATCACCTCCTTCCATTCCACTTAGGAATCCAATTCCTTTTCCTCAAGCTGTTTCTAAACCAAGGAAGTCCTTTGAACCTAATCCTGAAATGCTCGACATGTTTAGACGTGTTGAATTCAACATTCCCCTCTTAGATGCCATAAAACAAATTCCTAATTATGCCAAGTTTCTTAAGGAATTGTGCACCCATAAGAGGCAACTTAGGACCTTTGAAAATTTTTCCACCCAGCAGTCTATTCCCATAAAGTGCAAGGGTCCAAGGACCTTTACAGTCCCATGCCAAATTGGAAGTTCCAACTTTGATGATGCACTCATAGACCTAGGAGCCTCAATTAATGTCATGCCCAAATCCATATTCTCCGACCTTGGTCTAGGTCCCTTGCACCCAACGGGTGTTGTCATTCAGTTAGCCATTCGAAGCACAACCATTCCTGAGGGAATAATTGAGGATGTCCTTGTCCGAGTCAATGATCTTATCTTCCCTGCTGATTTCTATGTCCTTGACATGGAAGGTGAGACGAACTCTTCTCAATCTCCCCTAATTCTAGGAAGACCATTCTTCATGACTGCGAGAACCAAGATTGATGTCCATTCGGGCATCTTATCCATGGAATTCGGTGACCAACTGGTCATGTTCAAAATTTTCCAAGCCAGGCGATACCCATCTGAGGATCACTTTGCATTCTCAATCCATGCTTCTGAGGACACTTCTTAGAGTCAATCGAACCCCAATCCACCATGTTCTTCATGTTCTAATGATAAAGGATCTTGTGAAATCTGCACCATGATTAACAAAGTCATAAATGGTGAAGTTGATGTGGAACTATCATTCATAGACTCCATCAATCTAGAGGAACTTGAAAACTCTCTTGAATCCCACATCAACTCTTATCTCTACTGCTCCACCTTGGACAGCATTGAGAAAAATAAATCTGATGAAACTGAAGTCCCTTCCTCTATTTCTGAGTTGTCTAGCCCAAAAGTGAAAGATGAGACTGATCTGAAACCTCTTCCTACACACCTGAAATATGCATTCCTCTTCCATGATCACTCATATCCTGTCATTATCTATGCCACACTTACTGAAACAGAGGAGTCCAAACCTGTTCAAGTGTTAGAGGAAAACAAAAAGGCCTTAGGTTGGACCCTAGATGACATACCAGGAATCAACCCTGCCCTTTGCATGCATCACATCCATATTGAGGAATCATCCAAACCAATTAGACAACCACAAAGAAGACTCAATCCACTCATCCTTAAGGTAGTTAGGGAAGAGATCACCAAGCTTCTTCAAGCTGGTATTATCTACCCAATTTCTGATAGTGAATGGGTTAGTCCAATTCAAGTTGTACCTAAGAAGGGTGGGATAACTGTTGTCACAAATGAAAATAGAGAAATAGTCACAACCAGAGTGAAGAACAAATGGCGTGTGTGCATCGACTATAGGAAATTGAATGTTGAAACCCGAAAAGATCACTACCCTCTTCCATTCATTGATCAAATGCTAGAAAGATTGGTCGGAAAGTCACACTATTGCTTTCTTGATGGATACACTGGCTACTTCCAAATCCCAATCGCACCTCAGGACCAAGAAAAGACTACTTTCACATGCCCCTTTAGAACATATGCATATAGAAGAATGCCTTTTGGCCTTTGTAATGCTCCTTAAACATTCCAGAGGTGTATGATGAGTATCTTTTCAGAATTCATAGAACACTTCATGGAAGTCTTCATGGATGACTTTACCATTTATGGAGATTCATTTGACTCATGCTTTCATTCACTCTCTCTAGTCCTTCAAAAGTGTGTCAAGTGCAACCTTGTGTTAAATTTTGAAAAATGTAACTTCATGGTAGCTAATGGGATTGTTCTGGGGAACATAGTTTCAAAAGATGGAATTGAAGTTGATCTTGCCAAAATTGGAGTGATGCAATCACTTCCTCAACCCAGTTCTGTTCGAGACATCCGATCATTCCTCGGTCATGCTGGTTTCTATCGGCAATTCATCCATAAATTCAGTAAAATTTCCCTCCCACTCACTCATTTGCTCGAAAAAGATGTCACTTTCCATTTTTATGAGTTTTTCAAGAGATCCTTCATTGAACTCAAAACTGCTCCCACATCTGTCCCGATAATCCAACCCCCAGATTGGTCATTACCCATTGAATTGATGTGTGATGCTTCTGATAGAGCTGTTGGGGCTGTTCTTGGTCAAAGAAGAGAAAAAATTCTTCATGTCATCTATTATGCCTCAAAAACATTGTATGAAACTCAATCTCACTACACTGTGCCTGAAAAGGAACTTTTAGTTATGGTTTATGCCTTAGATAAATTTCGGCCCTATCTCTTAGGTTCCAAAATCATCATCTTCACAGACCATTCTGCTATTAAGTTCTTACTCAAGAAAAGTGATTCCAAACCAAGGCTAATAAGATGGATTCTAATGATCTAAGAGTTTGACCTTGAAATCAAAGATAGACCTGGAAAAGAAAACCCTGTGGCTGATCACTTGAGTAGAATTCCTAATTCTCCTCATTCTGAAATCATTGATCTTGAATTTCCAATTGAGAACCTTTCATCTCTCACTCCAAAACTACCATGGTATGCCCCAATTGTAAATTACTTGGTTTCTGGTGTCTTTCCTGAAATTTTTTTAAAAGAACAAAAAATGAAGTTGAAAAGTGATTCAAAATACAATTTTTGGGACGAAAATAAAATTTGGAAAACTGGGGCAGACATGGTAATTAGGAGATGTGTTGACGAAGATGAATATTATTCCATCTTAGAATTTTGTCACTCAATGCCTGGTGGTGGCCACTTTAGACCAAAAAGGACCTCTTGAAAGGTCCTAGACTCTGGATTCTTCTGGCCTTCACTCTTCAAGGACTCACATGAGTTTTGTCAATCATGTCCCACTTGCCAAAAGTTTGGCACAATTTCAAAGAGAAATGAAATGCCCCAAAATCATTTAATCTTTTGTGAAATCTTCGATGTTTGTGGCATCAATTTCATGGGACCATTTCCCCCTTCCAATGGATTCTCATACATTCTTCTTATGGTCGATTATGTTTCAAGGTGGGTTGAGGCCAAACCCACTAGGAAGGATGATGCTCATACTGTTAGTGAGTTCCTAAATACCCACATCTACCAAAGATTTGGCACACCACGTGCCTTGATAAGTGACTTAGGAACCCATTTTTGTAATAGAACCATGGAATATCTTCTGAAAAAGAATAGGGTTGTACATAAAACATCAACTTCATATCACCCCCAAACAAATGGAATGGCTGAACTTTCTAATAGAGAAGTGAAAAGAGTGCTTGAGAGAATTGTAAAACCCACTAGAAAAGACTGGCCTGAAAGACTTGGTGAAGCACTTTGGGCTTATTGAACTGCCTATAAAACACCCATTGGGATGTATCCTTTTCGGATTGTTTTTGGTAAATCATGTCACTTACCAGTTGAAATATAACATAAGTCATTTTGGGCAGTGAAAACATGTAATTTTGATCTTGAAAAATCTGGTGAAGAAAGATTGTTGCAATTGGATGAACTGGAGGAGCTTGGACTTGAATCCTATGAGAATTCCAATATGTACAAAGAGAAGGCTAAGGTACTCCATGACAAACACATCCTGAGAAAGGTATTTCATGAAGGTGAAAAGGTAATGCTCTTCAATTCTTGATTTTGGATTCACCCAGGTAAGCTTAATTCTCATTGGGAAGGTCCTTCTTTTATTACTAACGTTTACCCATTTGGTGTAGTGCAAGTCCAAGACCCCTCCTCCAAAAGGAAATTTATGGTAAATGTACATCGGTTGAAGCATCACAATGAGAGGACACAAAATCCTGGATCATCATCTACTTCCATTGGATCCACAGTAGACCCACAATTGGATGGAGATGGAAACCCACAAAATCCAAACCAGGGGGCACCTCTTTCCCTTTAACTCTCTCTCTATCTCTTCCTCTCTCTACCTCTTTCTTCTTCTTCCTCTCCCTTTCATTTTTTTTACCACTTTATTCATCAAACCCTTTATTTTTATCTTTCTTGTGTGGGTGTGTATTTTAAAAAAACCTTAAAAACTAAAAAAAACCAAAAAAACACAATTACTTAAAAAATTACAAAAAAAGAGTCATGCTTACTCACCATCGAGTTTTGAAATTTTGTCCAACCATTTTGGGGAGTTAACAGACATGTTTTCATCTCAAAATTTTTTTATTTTCATCATCACTTTGGATAAAGAATTTTGTGTCAAAATTAACAAATTTTGAATGCTCAATTTTTGATTTGGAAAATGTTTTTCCCGAACCGTGAGGAACAACATTTTCTTTAATGCCAAGTCCACTTATGGCCATCTTTTCAAAATGCGTGTTTTCACCCCCATTTGTGAGTCTTGAGTTTGTGGACCTTCGAGCTGAATTTCCTACCTTAGTGTGTATTAATATGATAGAGGCATTTTATGAACCACATGAGAATCACAATAGCCAAATAGCCTCCCATAACCCTTACATTAATCCTCATTTTGAAAGCCCCTTCAAGCCTATGAAAACCTTTTCTTTGATAGCCACATTACAAGCCCAATACCTTATCCCACCTAATATCAACATGGATTTTCATTGCATAAGTTTTTTAAATTTAAGTGTGGGGGGGGAATGGATTTCATTTTTGGGTATCATTTTCTTACTTTCTGGTGTGTTGTCATATGCTTGAGGGCAAGCATCCATTTTAGTGAGGGGGGGAGGTTGTCATTCAGTGAATGTATTGTACAAATGATATTGAAAAGTGTTCAAAAAAAATTCAAAAAAATCAAAATCAAAAAAAATTCAAAAAAAATGAAACATATGGGATGTGTCTTGGGTAGGTCAAAAATAACTCTTCCTCAACCTTTGATCTTGTTATAACTATTAAAATTAGTGTCGTGAGGAGATCAATCATGGCCTGGGTTATGAGTGTGAGATCTATTCCAAGGTCAACTTTCGAAAAAACAAAGGAAAAAAAGAAAAAAAAGAACACTTGCATTATATTCTTATATCATTGGGAGAAGTTTGGTGGTTTGTAAATATTTCAACTTCTCATCCCCTTCATATTTTCTTCCTCTATTGTGTCTTTCTTCACACAATCATTCCCTTTTAAATATGTGTTTTCATTTCCTTCCATGTTTTATTTCAAAAAAATGTGCATTGTTTTTCTATGTTGGTATTTTAACCCTCTTATTCTCTCTCTTGTACATTATATTCCTACCATCCCATAGCCATAGAAAAACCCCTTAAAAATACCTCTTGATTCTTGTGAACTTTGGATAGGTATTGGAAGCTGAGAGCTCTTTTCAAACTCTAAGATTTTCACTTTTGGTTGGTGAAAGAGTGAACCTCCACAAATAAATTTTATCATCTTGAGAGGTGTGAGTTTTGAGTGTCCACATTCTCCATTTCTAAATTTGAGCATGGAAAAATGAATTAGTTTTGGAACATTGTTTCTGTAACAACTTTTGGTGGATTTCAAAATGGATGAGTGAAATAGTATAAACCTCCCCTGATTGGAGAAAACAAAATTTTAATATTTGTTGGTGAGTGAAAATGATTTTGTCATGTTTTATATTTGTTGCACATGAGGACATGCACAAAGCTAAGTGTGGGGGATTTGATGTTATTAATATTTTCATGACTTATTATATTCCCCATTTACTTATTTTATATGAAATGTACATAATTTGTGTGAAATATTAATGTTTTAATATTAAGTATAATTTTTGAGCATTTTAAGAAGTAGTCCAATTGAGTCAGTTTAATGTTTTAATAATAACTATCACTATACGGATCCACATTGTGTGGTTCTTGTTTTTTAGGATTAAACTTTCAATATACAACATTTCATTAGAAGGTACCAAGAGAAAATTCTTCCATTTTAAGGGTCATATGGTCCTCACAAACAAGACCAAAGAATCTGTGAACAAACTGGACCAGCCTTGAAGATTGATTTACTGGGCTCAATACATAAGTCCAAAAACATTAACTATCCACCATAATTTGAGGGACAGTAAATGTCATCTTGGATAAAAATTTCAAGGCCTAAATCCAAGTACAAGGGGCCTAAATAGAGCTTTCAAGTCCAGCCCACCATTCTGGTAGAGAATTAAAATCAGTATAGTATGCATGAAATATCTCATGATGTAAGAATCAAATCGAGATGATATTTTTCACTGTGAAATAGGAGTTATAGGCGGCCGACTTTGTTGAAGAAACCATTCGGATTTCAAGGAATCTTCATATTCAAAAACCCTTTCACATTATGGACTTCAAAAAGACTGGATTGAAATGGACAGTTTAACTTTGTTTAATCAACCTGCCATAACTTTTGATCCTTAAATCCAAATGACTCCAAATTTAGAGAGTAGTCTCCCAACATTATTTTCTACAACTGTGAATAAGGAGATATTTGAAGATTCGGCTTTCTGAAGAGACAAATTGGCGATTCAAGTGGAGGGACAGATTGGGAATGAAAACAGTCCTCTCCTTGGGCTATAAATACTCTCCCCTTCTCTCCTTGAGAGGGGTTGGCATTTCAGAAGAGAGGATATCATATTGGCATGAACAAAGCATTGCCAAAGGATTGTGAGGACCTTCCATACTCACGTTTTCACTTGAGATACCTTTCCTCCTCTCTTTGTTTTCACTTAATTTTGTGTTCTTCATTTTTGTAATCTTGTAATTCTCTTTCTTTGTAATTATGTTTTAATGCAAGTTACTTCTTCAATATCTCTTATTCTCATCCACCTTATGTAGTTTAATATTTATGTTCCTAAAATAGTTTAAATTCAGTTGAATCCCTTTCCCTTCTTTTGCTTCCTCATTCAATCGAAAATCCGTTTTTAATTATCATCATCGTTCGTGTGTGTGTGTCAACGTTCCACTCTTTTCTAATCCCTTTCTTTTTCTTATATTCTTAATTTATCATCATAAGTATTATAACCAGAATATTAAACACCCAAATGTCTAAGTAAGTCTCTCATTGGGGTGAGTTATAATTTAGGTATGTTAAGTGATTGATAGCTTCTTCATGATGAATATTCTTTGAATTAACATTGTGTATGTTGGACTTAACATGTCATGGATTAATGACTTGTTTTGTTTAACATGTGGTTACATAGATTATTGGAACCATAAATACACCACCATAAATAAGATATGATTGATATTATAACATTAAGTTAAATTATGGCTTGGTTTAAAGCCTTAACACTTAAGAATTCTAATCAACATCATCTTGTGACATGGGTGTTAATTTAAATGCAATATAAAGCAAAGCTCAAGGATATCACAAGCTTAACTAACCTAATAATGAACTCACCCCAATATTCATCAATTTGTTAAATCAAACATCATATATAAATTATTTCATAATCTCTGCAAACAAACCCCCCCCCCCAATCAGAATACAATTAACTAAAAACAAACGACTATTACAAAGTATCATCGTCGAGGATTCGACCCGAGTGCTGCTATACACATTAGCATAGCACCAGAACTTTGACCGGTCGATAGGCGACAATCGGCCGTGCGTTTCACTAAGGCATAACTCAAGAATCCTGGAATAGTCACTAAAATCCCATGGAATGACAAGGGACACTATTCACAAAAAGTATAAATCTTGATTGATTCCATGCATTAGTTTCATGATTCAAGAGGAGAATCATTCCCACATATCAAAATTCATATGGGACTCTATTCCTAACTATCGTATTAAAGGGAGACGATACACTAATATAAAATTAATGGAAAACCATGCCCGAGTATCACAATAATAGGACACCATGCCCAAGTATGACAATAATGGGATGACATTCCATAGAATCACAATAATGAGATTCCATGCCTGATTATCACAAAAATAGTATGACATGCCTAAGTATTAAAATAATGGGACACCATGCCCAAGTATCACAATAATAGGACAATATGCCACAGTATCACATTAATGGGACACCACACCCTACTATCACATTAATGGGATGTCATGACTAGGATCTTGTGTAATGTGTGTGCATATTAAGATTAATGGGACACCATGACCAATTATCACATTTCATATAATCTTAATAGGTACATACATTGCACAAGTGCCTCAAACTAGTTAGTGAGTACTCATCAAGTGCATCTAAGAGACCCGATTTCAAAACTGGGTGGAGACATATTTATGTGTACTGTAGCAGGCACTGTAGCAGTATTGTAGTAGGTATTTTTTTAGTACTTTAGAAACTGGAACTATTCATCCATTTGGGTGTTCGGGCCACCGGTTTGGTCCTCGGGTCCTTCAAGGCCTTAGTGCCACCCAAAGCCTTTGCGACAACAAATATTTTAGTCCACCTCAAGGCCTTTGGGACAAAGTAAGGCCTTTGTCCCATCTTAAGGCCTTCGGGCCACCATAAGGACTTAGGGCCCCCTCAAGGATTTCAGGTCACCTGAAATTGTGCTTAATGGACCAGGCAGACTCTACAGGGAGAAGACTCTAGATGAGGATTCAGAGCAGGTGTATTCACCATATCATAAACTAACAAATGTGGAAGAATGAGAGGGTATGGAATTTCCATCAAGACCAGCCTATGCATGCAAGGGAAGCCTAGTAGAATAGTCATAAAAAGGTTGAGAGCTGATATCATGATGCAAATGATGGGAAGGAGTAGTTCCATGTAGTTATAGTCTGGATATTTCCTCTAAGACCTACAAGTCATGTAATCTCTAAGACTGCGGGCCTTGTAAGGGTCCTCCTCACCCATTAAAAGGGGGGTTATCAAAAATCAATAAAAAAAGAAGACCTTCGGGCCATCTGAGCTAATAGGAAGATACATTTAATAATTATTTATGGTCTATGTAATATAAATATATGTATATACCAAGATACGACTCATCATGCTTGTTCAATTCAATTTAATTAAAATAACTCAGGAAGGTCATTTCCATTATAATTACATACCATAATATGATTATATAATTAGGCACACTACATTTATAAAAAAATATAGGGTCATGGGAAGGCCCATTCCACTTTCAATTTATCAAGTGACATGGGTCAAGCATTTTTTCATTAATTGATACGGCCCAAGTGAATATCATAATTGTTAGTATGTTATCCTATTTTAATTTGAAATTTAATCTTGAATAATAGTTATAGATTAATGTAAATGATTATCCTAATCTAAGGCAGAAACAACCACACCATTCATTATTCATTTAATTCCATTTAGAATCTCATTTTGGGAGGGGTAATTCAACATGCCTAAAAATGTGAATTATAATCCCAGGACTAAGAATAAAGGTCAAGGTATACTATCTAAACACCCAATGAGGTGGATTGAGTCAAGGTAGACATCCACTAATGGTTTATTAATGTAGTCAATAGAAATATGAATCATTTCATAAGAATTTACCTAATTAATTTTTCATTTAAGTGGCGACACAAGGAAAATATTCCACATGACATAATGGAATATTCCATAGATATTCTATACATTAAGGGAACATCACGGGACCCTATAAATTTTTCTTAGGAAGCTTCACACATACATTATCAAGCTTTAATTCCATCATATTAAATAAAAATCAATGAAATAGACAAACACGTTGAAAATTGTGTGAATTATCTCACGTGAAGTTAAAATCTGATATAGTAAGGGAAAGAGAGACATGATGGAACAAGAATATTATAATAACTAGTATGATTCTAATGTATCTATTTTCTTTTGATTCATAGATAAAATAAGGGATATATCTCCATTCCTAAGACGAGTTCCAAGGGGGAGATCAGGCATAGCACTACTATGTGTACGAAGGAGAAGAACATGGAGTATGAATATTAAATTAAAATAGGGAAAATTTAAATTAACCCATTTTATTGAGGTGCATGGTTGTAAAAAGAATTCACCAATAATGAAACAACACTATCTAAAGTGACATCCACCCTTGCATAGATGGAGTACAGTTTGTCATACCATTCCCCACCTTAGTGTTTCACTTATGCACCATTTTTTCAACTTCGTACACAGCCATGCCCCTTCAATTTCAAGGATAGAACAACTATGTGACACCCTAAAATTCCTTATAAGATTCCACATGGTTTATCCTAAATTACACATGGTTCCAAAAAATCCTTACACAAAATAGGCTTCACGGTTGTGCTTCATGGTTATCACAAACCGTGTGCATACTGTGTTCCTTTGTATGACTCACCCGAAACTACGTTTTTAGGGCTTGGTGCTCCCAAAACACATTTGAATCTCCAAGACACCTCTCAAGAATTTAATATTATAAAGACCCCTTTTAATAGTTCCAATATTCAGATTTATATTTTAAATCTAGTCTTAAATTTTATCTCATCCACCAAATGGGAAAATTAAAATTCCCATGGAATTTTCAACAGACTAAAAACACGGGACGCTACAATATCCCCATCTTAGAACTTCTTATTCTTGATAATCCATGGGGAACCATGAAAAAATCACCATTCCTACTCAGGTCATTAATTTTTGTTCAAACATATTCATTGAATTTCCAAACATCCATCACAAAGCATCACATTAATCATGTGGAACATAAGTCATTCGAACTTGAGAAAAATCTAATACCAAAACTAAACATTGAGATAGTGCATACATAATCCTTTATAACCAGAGATATGACCATTTCATTATCTCTTTCATTAATCATCCAATGCATCTCCCTAGCATAATTTCTAAAATTTAAAAGAAAACTTTTGAGGCATGATATATCTATCGTTAGAATTACCTATATAATCATGCCCTTTGCATTATAATGACACTCCTAGAATGATTATCAACTAGTCAAATAGTCTATTTCTAATAGACCCACATTATCCCGGTCATTTTAAATTCTCTATGAAAATGTATATATGACCTTTTACTACCCTCATCTCATCTTGATGATGTGTCTGATATGGTTCCTCACAGGCCACATTTAGAGAAAAGAGAGGAAATCAAATCATGCCACTACCAGCTAACAATCCTTGAAAATGATTTTTTAGCATCCAATGCATCTATAACTCGATCTTGAAACCTAATACCCAAAGCACTCAATATTTATTTGAGCATGATCCTGGAGTCCTATAAATTTCTTCTGGTGATGACTCCATCCCAAAAATTCATTTATGTTTTCTTCCAATAGAATGAACATAAGTGTGTACGTGATCAAAAACCCAAGGATCATTAAAAACAAAACATCTCAAAAGAGCTCGATTTAAAGTCCCAGGAAACCTTAGAATAAAATAATATTATACAAGGATCTCATCCAAGGTATTTTATTGTCAGAAGTTTACAATTAAGATGTCAGTATGTAATTGATAAGTTTGTGTATCAAGATCACTAATTGTGCCCAATAGTGGTATCTCACCTGACGATTAGGTCAAGGAATTGGTTGGCTACCTTGAGTCCATTCATTGACTTCTCACATTGGAATCCCAATATCAATCAGGAAAAACCATGCCTTTGAGAATCTCCAAACTCCAATAGAGAAACTTCAATGGAGTTTATTTAGTGGGAATACCAGGCCTTTAATTTTTTCTTTATCTTGTTGTATAAATGATGCTCTCTCAGTGTACCCTTAACAAAGTAATGATTGGGAAAATGATTTTCTATCAAATACGGGTACATGAATTGGATCCCAAGGATTATGAAAATGACATGACACACTCCCATCATATCCAAGATGAAGTTCCCAACATGGTTTCTAACATACCATATCTAACTATCAATAAGATGATAAATCAAACCACCTCTGGTAAACTTATTCTAAAATAGATTAGATGAAACTAGTGATGCACTATCATTAATCATCCATGATTCCCTCCCTAACAATTCATTCATTGGTTATGAATGAATAACTCGTTAATTACATCCTGAGTAATGATGTATTTTGAGGTTTGATATTCAACCAACCATTTTATCATCATGGTTCTTTGGAAGTACTAAGACACATTAGATGCATTACCAGTTGGGTCGATCATAAATCTCAGTCATAAATCTAGAATCCAAACTCCATCCCAAACCATAATCAGATTTTATATCAGGTATCATTTTAGGAACTAGAACTCGAACCACTAGCCTCACATGCTTTCAAATTCAAAGGGTTTCATTCTCAAACAGTATTTTACAGTTTTGATCCCTCTAGTTGGAAGGACATTATAAAATACATTTTACATGAATCTATATCATTTATTAGTTTCATATTCATCATTTAATGGTAATGGGAACCCATCCTGTAACACATGCTCCATACACTAAAGAAAACAGAGCATGGATGTGACTAACAATATCTTACCAAGAACTAACTGATAAGAGAGGAAACCAATAGATTAGAAGTTTTCAAGATCATATTTATTATTTAAATCCATGTGGCTCACCTGTGAGACATGATCACACACATCACAAGAATAAGGAATGAGAGACAAAACCAAAATAACCATCACGTCATAACACCTGATACTCTTTAGAAATTCATCCTAAGAGTTGGGATAACTAGTTTTTACTTTAACACCCAACTCACTCTACTCTGGAGATGACGTGTGTATGTAGAATAATATATTGAGGATTAAAAAATTATAATAAACACATATAGTTCCTTACAAAAAATTAACAACTTGACAGGTACTGTGTGCATCGATGGGTACTACCCCAAGATTTTATCAACATTATGGAACATCATTTGATATTATAAATAGGCCTATCATCCCTATAAAGTCTAGTATCTACTGGCCCATATGAAATAGATATCCAATATTTGTACACTATAAAATGAATATTAATTCAGATGATGACCTTCCATGAATTACATGATGTTCATGCCCCAATAATCGTCTACTTAGAGCATGACCAACCATCCAACCCAAGTTTCATTTTAGAAACTAAGAGTTCTAATGGGAATAACTGTCTCTCAAAAAGATCTTCCTGTTTAAACTCGTCATAAGTATTTAGAAATTATTTTCAGATATAATGGTGACACCTCAATCATTCTATCCCCATTACCAAATAATAAAGAATAAAATTTTCAACTTGATTCATTCTAGAATAGTGTCTAGACCCTACCTCCTATCATTTACATTTATGTGATTGAAGGATAATTCTATAAGAAATTCTCATGTTCCCTTTGAAAGGAAATTATCAAGGAAACATATAACTAATCCCCTTACTTGAGGGTCTAGGATAAGAAAACCACATTAAAGTTTCAATCAAGTTATTTTCAATTATTTATATTTTAGTTTAAAAATTCATGACTCGCTTAAGGAATATAAAATAAATATTATAACAAAAATGTGATTGGTATATTATTAAACTAACGCAACATGAAAAAAAGGGAAAGTAATACCAAAATCCCTTTTAATAAATAATTATTTAGCTGACATCCTATCACGATTTTAGGCTATATATATCTCATAAATACCTTTTTTCATTTGTATTCATCCATATGTCTCTTAAAATTGGGCTTAGTTTGGGAAACTGTATATTCCAATATATAGATGAGAAAACCATTTACTTTGTACATGGATTTTTAGTTAACTAAATCCTCATATAAATATAGATAAAAATAAGATAATAGGTCTTTTTGTTAATAATATTGGATTGGTCAAGTAAAACGCCACCATATTTTTATATGTAACACCATATAAGCAACTACAAACACATTAAATAACCAATACATTAGAATAACCATACACCCATGGGCTAAGTACTAAGGAATATCAAAAGAATATAGTGACCTTAGAGGTTCCTATCAAGCTAATTTGGGTTTAGTTAAGTGAAACCCACAACAATCATATAATTATAATTTCAAAACATCCTTAATGTGTTTTTCTCAAAAAAAATTCCCCAACTAGTCTACATAGGTCCAGTTGTGAATTTAGGAATATATTCATATGGGTTATTATGACCATGTAAGAGAGGTACATGCCTTTATAGTGTATCTATTTATGATAAGAATTAAAATTACACATACAAACATAATCATCATGGTTCAATTTGATGATTTACCATTCCCATGTTATAAAGGTACTTGCCTTTGTAAATCACAATTGGAATTCATGTAGTTGACACAAGTTTTTTACCTTTTATTTATAATATAGCAGGTTCATATTTATTGTTTTGATTATGTGGGTTACCCTTCCCATTTTATAAGGGCTCATACACTTTATAAATAGGTATTGTCAACCATTTAATCATACCCATAAATGTTTTGGCCCATTCGACCAATGGTCCATGGCTCAAACATTGAGTGATGGGTTAGTTAAGGTTCTACTATCATGATATATGGGAAAACACCCTTTAGGTTGATACTGACAATCTAATACCTAATATTATATCATAATTATGACAAGGAATGAAATCACATAGAAAAACTTAATATAGATATTTAACAGGAAACCCAAGAAGCATGTTATATAGTCAAAGAATGTATAAATATCCCATAAAAATGGTATAAAGATAAAAAAGATGAAAATTTTCATAATTAACATATAATATGTATTAGGTCATCAAGTAGTTCAACCTACATAGCATGGAATCTGCATGGAATGTGAATCTATATGCTCCTACAATGATGAATGCCACAACAGTTCCTTGATATATTAGTATAAGGGTAAAATACCCTAAATATCATAAATTAAAGTATATAAAAGTGCACCAATCACTCAAGGTCAAATAATTATAAACTATAATAATGTATATCATGAACAAAAATCCATCCCTAGCCACTTGGACTTTTCCCCATGTGTAGATTGATCACTCCTAGAAATGAATATTTACTAAATACTAACATGTTATTAGTCTCTTTTCTACCTAAAAACACAGTAAGAAAAGGTAAAATAAACCACTATAACGACTTTGTAAAATCCCAACCCGAGAGCCACTAAAACAGTGCCCCGAGGAGGTTGGTCACATGGAATCAAGCATACATCCCCATATGCAGGAGAATACTGAATAACAATGAGGGTCCAATAATGGTATGGTTCATTTATTATACCCTCATTATCAGATTGGTAAAATAGTATATAATAAAAGAATTGATAATGAAAGAAATACCATATAAAGTTAACATAAAAAATCAGGCAACCTTTCATTTCCAAAAAATAATACAAACATGTATTTCCATTTGATACTACTTTGTATAGATAGTAAACACAAAACATGTCATACAATAAATTCATAATGAAAAGAAAAAAACCCAAAAGGCCATCTCCATGAGCATCCTGATCTATGGCTCAATTATGTGCTCATAAACTCCCATGTACGAATGTAACAGCACAAGCCTAATCCCTAATCCTAAACCTATAACTAGGATATATTTTTTGGTACCAAATTGTGACCTGAACTGGTTTTTGGATAAAGTCTATATGCTAACATCAATAGTTTCTAATTCTATCCAAACAATGAGTATAAAATACATTAGTGTGTAAGTATGATACCAAAGCAGTCAATAAATAATTGTAAACAACATGAAATCGAGTACCTAAATAGACATTCATCTTACAATAACTACTTTAGACTAAGCCATAATATTTGTGAGTGTGTGTCAATATACATATGCATACATGTATGTAGGTATGTATGTATATATATGGACTATATATGTAGTGAAATTTATAGTCATATATATAGATACTATTACTAGCTAGCACCTTAGGGGTAACTTAGGTGTCCATGAATATTCACTAAAATATCATTGAACAAAAACAGACGCCATGCCATAAAATTAGAAATCATGATAGACATCATGCTTGGTGGTGATGATTCAAGAGGGATGTCATTAAAACATTGATAATTTTTGTGGTATTACATTCTCTAGTACCACATTAATATGATGTTATGCCCTAGTATCACATTAATGGAATGTTGTTTCTAATTATCACATTAATGGGATGTCTCCTGAGTATCACAATAATGGGTGGTCCTTCCCAAGTATTACAATAATGGGATTCTATGCTTGAGTATTATAACAATGGGATTTAATGATCGAGTATAATGATAATGGGTTTCCATGCACTAGTATATCAATAATGGGACACCATGCTCGAGTATCAGCATAATGGGATTCCATGCTCAAGTATCTCAATAATGGGATTCCACACATAGGTATAACATTAATGGAATGACATTCCCTAGTATCACATTAATGGGATTCCATGACTGATTATCACATTAATGGGATTCCATGCTTGAGTATCACATTTCATATAATATGAATAGGAATGAACATTTAATAGTTAATTATAGGACATGATATATATCTATATATATATCCATGACAAGGTATGAAAAATCATTCTCGTTTAATTCAATTTAATTAAAATAACTATGGAAGGTCATTTCCATAATCTTTCCACAATAATATTTTATTATACAATTGCTACCATTCCATTTATAATTAAATTTAGAGGGTCATGTTAAGATCCATTCCACTACCAATTTATCATGTTAGTGGGGTCAATAATTTCATTCATTGATTGATATAGTAAATGTGTAGATCATTGTCATTAAAATTTCATTATATTTAATTTATTTGTTTTATTGAAAAGGATAGTTCTAGAATAATATTAATAATACTCTAAAGCTAACGAGGAAACACCCAATCTATTCATTATTCATTTATTTCCATTTAGCATCTCATTATATGAGGGGTTTGTTAATGCAGCTCAAAAGGTGATTTTTAATTACAATCCTATGTATAAAGGCCAATGCATATGACTGACACACACAAAGGGATGGTTCATGTCAAGGTAGTCATCCCTTAATTTTGAATTTAATTATTTTATGGAAATATAAATTAGTTCATAATAATTTACATAATTAGTTTTTCATGTAAGAGGTGATGCATAGAAAATATATCTTGTGCCACAATGAAATATTTATTAAACATGAAATAATTTAAGGGAAAATAAAAGTTCCACCTACCTTATGATTTAGAGACATAACTCATCCATTATTGGGATTTGATTTGATCCTATTCAAGAGAATTATAAGAAATAGAAAAAAAATCATGAAAATTGGGTAAATTAGCTCACACAAGGATAGAATATGATACAAAAAAGATATATCCAAAATAGGGAAGAGTATTTGTAGACTCATAAATATTATTTCAATTAATATGATGATGTTTGATTCTAAACTCAGACAAGGAGGACCTCTCTATGCCTAAGAGGAGTTCCAAGTGGTATCTTGAGTGGAGGTTCCTTTTCTTCATAGAGGAGAATGAATGGGAGGAGGAATATTAAAAAAAATAGTGGAAAGTGTGAATTCATCCTTTTTAATGAGATTCCCTTTTGGTAGTATATTTTAGCAAAATGAGCATCAACCATGTTCCAACACTGTCAAAACCGACTCCCACCATTTCGTGGCTAGTTCACAGTTAGACAAATTATCTAGAGCCCATGTGTTTTTCCTCTATATGATGTATGAAATTTCTTGAAAGACCGTGTAACTCCTCTCATATGGTTATAATAAACATGTGACACCCTCATATTCCTTAAAAGAGGTTGCAAGTCTTCTCGTCGAGGTCACATGGTTCTAGTAAACCATGTCTCCATAAAAAACATGCTTCGTAGTTGTTCCATAAGATCATCATTGACAGTGTTCCAACCATGTGCCCTTGTTTTCTTCACCCAAATCTGATAATTCATGGATTGATGCTCTTGAAACTCATCTGAAAACACAAGACACCTCTTATACATTAAACCCATTTAAAATCCATTATTTTAAGTGGTCCAATACTCAAATTTATATTCCAAATATTACTTCAAAATTCAACATGTCCACTAAATGGGAAAATTAAAATTCCATTGGAATTTTCAACCATCCCAACACAAGGGATGATAAATAATATGATATCATATTGTATAAGAAAGAGTCTTAGAAAAACATGGTTTTATAACACATACATTTTCTGGTATAAAACTATGTTATAGTGACTTTCACTATATATTGGTTTATACATTCACAAACCATGATGAGTTTTAAAACTCCACATCATGTTTTGATATTTAGTAAATTTTTATAACGTTTTCATTATATGAATGATTTTGTTTAACATTAAATAATTATATTATCATTAATATGAGATTCTATTTTTTGCTCACATTGATTCTATTCTGACTTAGTAACCAAAATTTTTATCGTTTCTGTTTAAAAAAATCATGGTGTTATTGTTTTTGTTTAATTTTGGTTATTACTTCATTATTGATATTTATATATGAACTATTTATTTGTATTAAATATTTATTTTTTTATTATTTTATGCTACCATACCATATTTATTGAATTTAATGGAAATCCATTTTCTTCATCCTTGTATTTAAATCTATTTTTATTGAATTTTATTTATTTTATACATTTGTTCTATAATTTAAAATAATTTTATACAAAATTAAAGTATTATGTATTTTATGATTTCCGAAAACATTAAAAATACAAATAACTTGTTGAATATTTATTATGGATGAGATTTAATGGCCAAAAGGACCAACCCGAATTTTTTTTGATCTGGTACTCAGAAGAAAAGAAAAATAATAAATAGTATTCCATTAAAGTGTAAATTATTATTTTGAAATACAAAACAACATGTTTTATATAGAAACCACACTTGGGGTGGTTAAAAACATGCTAGGATATCTATTGCAAATACAATATAATAATTAACTCTAACATTTAAAAATGATTTTTTTGTATTTTTCAATATTATTGTTTCTGGAATTACAAATGATATTTCTTTATGAACCACCAATTATTGAGAAATAATGAAACTATAAAAAAATTAGCATGATAATAAGTACAAAACTTATCATACATCTTATTAAGGACCGATAATCCAAACATTTGAATACATTCATATCATTGGTTAATATTACTTTATTTCAAATGGGGATGAGTTAATAGAAATTTATACGATATAAATAATAAAACCTATAAAGGGTGTGATTATATATATTTAATTATATGTTAATTAAAAAAATTAATTAAATTTATGTGGCCATATTAGAGACCATATCAATAATAAAATACAATTTGGATTAAATTTATTTCCATAAAAAATTTCAAATCTAAAAATAAATGAACAAAATTTTATGAAATAAAAATTCACATCATTATAGGGAGAAATAAACAAAAAAGTGTGACTATGTTTCATATCTCATGTATAAATACACCGCCTATAGTTGAAATCCCAAGGATGAAATTACATAATTATATTATAAATATTGTTAAAAAATTATAAAACTTGGTAATAAACTTGGTTTTAAGAATAAAATTCCTTAAAAATAAAGGGATTAATTATAATAAAAGATTTCAATATAAAAAACTCATGTTCTATATAAAAATTACGTTTGAGTGATCACGAAAAAATACATAATCATAAAAATATAGATTTTTTAATTTTAATTGAGTTCTCTAACAGCTTTTAAGAATAATAATATATCTTTTAAGTATCTATATAAGTTAATTTTTCAGTAGAAATAAATTTTTAAAAATTTATTTTGTGTTTAATTATTAATGAAACATGATATTATCAATTGAAATTAGGATTTCAAACAAAGGTCTATTATTTAGGGTGATAAATTGATTAATTTGGTTAAAAAGTCTCATAGTTTTTAAAAACTAACTTAACCAACATAATATTATTTAATAATAAAATCATCCAATTTACATTTCTAAACCGACATAACAAAAAACAAAATTAACTAATTAAAAGTAAAAAACTAAATTAATTAAACTAATTAACATTAAATAAAACTTCATTTATTAAAAAAAAATATCATCTGCCAAGGTTATACAGATCAATAACTCACTGGATTTCATGGTATAGATCCTAGTAGTACGAGCTACCCAATAATAGAAAATTCCATCTTCTTCTATCACAAAAATAAAAAAATATGTTTCCATTCCATCTTTTTTTAGTAAATTATAACAACAATTCTCAATTCCTATAACTATTGATATATTTTTTCTAATACAACCACTTTAAATTGAAATTTCATTTACCCATACATTAGGACTAGATTCTTTTAACACCAAACAAAATTTTCAATATCTTGATATTTAATCAAAATAGATGTGTGAAATAACATTATCACTAGAAAACATACATCACAAATTAAAAAATATATATTTTTAAGAAAAATGTAAAAAATAAATAAAATATATATAATGATAAAATCAACCAATTTATACATTTATATAAAAAATAAATTAATTAATATAATAAAAAAAATTCATAACTAGATATATTAATATATTTATATTTATAGATAATAATATATTTTAAAAAAAAGTATTATAATTAATTATAGATTGATTATTTGAAACTAAACATTAAAAATATAACATTAACACACATAATATTTAAATAATTTATAATTATTACATTGATATTAATAATAGTTGTAAAAATTCCTTATTTTTAGACATTTTGTTACTCTATGAACATATATTTTGAAAATTCATACATATCTAAAAATGAATAAAAAATCATTATTCCTAATTAAAATATTAATTTTTTTAAGAATAATATAATAATTAAAATAAATATGAATATTTCCTAAATAATTTTGATCAAGTATTGAAATTTTATTCTCAATGTTTAAAAAATTAAAATGTGTTATTTTTTCTAACCAATTTGGAACAAATATAAGGCCTTTCAGAGGTATTAGAGTTAATGAAATCTTATATACATCTCACACGATACCATGTATTATAAATGTAAATTTATAATAAAATATTAATATTTTAATATAAAAATACTCATTGATCCAATTATAAATAAACTCGAAATCGTGCACCATTAAATTTTCTCCATAAAAGAATACTAAATTTATGGACCTTTTTAAAATCATCAATTTCCTCTCTCAAATATTTATCCAACTCTAATTTTTTTAATATTTCCTATAATTATTCCTATATAAATTAATTTCATTCATGATAACTTTTATATCAACTCTATGTCCTAGTTGAAAACATTATTAAATCCTTGAACCTAAGTTGTTTGAATACCACTACTTAAACATCTAGAAAATGTTTTATATTCTTATTTAAGGTAAAAAAATGTATTCACTGAACAACTCAAAAAAATCTTCCTATACTCAATTATTAATATTCAAGAAACAATTTACCTAAATATTCATATATTATTTACATAATTACATGACATTGATCAATGGGATAAATTTTCAGAAACAAAAATCCACAAAATTAATGTTTCTTTCTAGGATCAAAACATAAGAATTATATTCTAACCTAATTATTTTTACAATATTTACATGATAATTGTTAAATTTTCATCATTAAATTAGCCATGGAACTCATCAAAAACATCATGATCAAATTTTTAATTATACAAGATCCCATACACCCGAAATAAATCATCAATAAAATTATTTTTAACAATATAATAAGATCTATAAACATTAATTGTATTATTTTAAAACATATTCTATAAAGAATTTTATTTATTCTCTAATAATGCTACATGGGAATTATATCTATTATTAAAAATTCACATGTAAAATGTGGATCATAACCATCAATTCACTCAAATTATCTATTAGGTTTTTGATATTGTTCTTATATTGAATAAGTTGACTTCCATAATGTGTTAGCTAAAGGAAAATTGTGCAATAGAAGTATTAGGATAGAATTCATATTTAAAAACTTCCAATTTAAATTTAAAAAATGGTCTTAAATCCTATAATAGGTTCATAACACTTAATTTATAATTTTTTGTTACAATAAAATAAATTACATGATCGTTTTATTATTGATTTAATTCCACCTTATTCTTTTCATTTCTGAACTGGCCATTTATCATGGTAATTTTGTTATTGCTTCTAGAATCCAAAATAGAATTAATCTATAAAACATTCTGACCTATTTTACCAATAACCTGGTAGTTGGATCAGTGGGTTAAATGGCCTCACACGTGTCTCCCTGTACACTAGCGGCTACCGACTAATAGTGAGGGTATCCGTAGGTGATAGTGATGAGACTATATCCTCATATCATAGTAGTACAACAGTATTATAGATCAAAATAGAATATATAAGAAGAAATAGGAATGAAATTAAAGATATTAGAAGAATACAAATAATAATTATTTAATAAATGTTCTCAACACTAGTTTATATAAAACATGCATGATGGATGGTGATATATTAGTTAAAACAATAAACATATAGCATGATTTATAATATTATACAAATACAGGACTCCTGAAAATAAAGAAACTAAAAAAACAATGGTAATCTCCATGATCATCCTGCTCTTCATCCCAATCTTGTGCTCTTAACTCCTAGGTACAAGAAGCACAACATAAGCAATCAATCAATGTCCCATGTCCTATGAACAAGATAGTATACTCAGGTGCCCCTATGAAATGGGGGCCCAAGCATGGTGTGAGATATAAATCTTATTAGGTTAGAACCCATAGTGTCTAGACCAATTGAGATAGTGAAATATAAATTACACAATGATAAGGTATAGAGAATAATAATAAATATTTATTAAATAGATAACCACCCATCCAGGTTCCAAAGGGGTACTTACAGTTATACCTACTTCAGCTCATAGATGGAATAAGATTCTGATCATGTCATCACTTTACATATATATATATAGTAGTATATATATTTATAGGGATATATATATATATATATATATATATATGTTGGGGTGGATCGGGATGTAACCAATATCATCCAATTCTAGGGGATGTTCTCACGGCTTATCCCCTAACCAAAATCCATGATCCATTATAGTCTCTTGGCATACATGTACTAGTAGGACTGATACATACCCACTATCATTCATCACTAGTGGAGCTCTCACGGTCTATCCCTTGGTTCCAGCTACTGGAAATACCAGGACATACCCAAAGGCATATATCACCATGGGATCTCTCACAGTCTATCCCCTGGATTTAGTTGGTATACATATTTTGAGAAGGATCGGGACGTTACCACTGTTATCCAATTCCAAGGGAAGCTCTCATAGTCCAGTACCTAATGAAATTCTAATTTCTCTCACAGTCTCTTGGGATAAATGTACTAGCATGATCGAGATTTACCCACTTTCATCCATCACTAGGGGATCTCTCAAGATCAATCTACTCAAATTCTCTCATAGTCCTTTGGAAATCAAAACAAATTAACAATTATATATTCAATGCATGAGGCATCACCACTCATGAAACTTACCCATCCAGTCCAAAATAGTGTAAGTGTCATAATAATAATTTTGATTTTAACATGAGGTAGTACCTCTCATGTCACATATTTACCCATCCCTTAAATATAATTAAGGGACAATCATTTTTCACAGGTGTACTCAGGAATAACATATGAATAATTCCCATTAAGTAATTAACAATTTCAAGGTTATCTATTCATTATAAAGCATGATTTAAATCCACTCATGCAAGACATTTTCCATTTCGACCCCCCCCCCTAAATATTTAAATTATGGATTGAAAGTCACCATGAACAAGTCACTCTATCTAATTCATTTCATTTAATTAAACTCTAAAAAGGAGGCATAAACATTTAAATAATTTACTACATTATGAATTATCTACCATGTTCCAAGTTATCCATGATCGGTTCCATTTAACACATTAAATTCAATAAAATTAAAATACCCATTATAAGATTAAAGTGGGTCACTTTCAAGTGACATGGTCATTACAACACTAGCCTATATGGAAAATCTCATCTTAAAATCCTAAGAGCACTTAGATAGTGATTTGGTTCAACCAATAGTTTTAATAAAAAGAAGAAAACCCCATTCAGGGATATCACAGAGTCCAAGTGTAATGTGTTCTTTTAAAATAACAACAACATATAGTATAAGGGAAAAATAAGTCATTAATTCCAAGTAATCTAAATAATCATAAACTATCTATGTGATTTTTCACAAAAAGTGGACCTCCAGTGGAGGGGTTTTATTATAAAATCATGACTTTTTTTATAAAAAAACAATTATCTTAACTAAACACTTATTCAATAAATTAAATTCAGTATAATAAATCAGAATTCATTAGGAATATAAATAAAATTTAAATAATTCTTGAATTAAAGGGAAAGGATATGGTTCCTACCTCAAGCAGTAGACCAAGTTGACACTCATTACTTATTATATTTAGCAATGACCACTCAAAATATCCCCACACCCACATGCACATAAACTTTTATACATATATATATATATATCCTTTAATCCAAAGAATGTATTCCTCTTTATGTGAGGTAATACATACAAGGATGATATATATATATATACATACCTATGTATGTGTGTGTTCACCTTCACGGGCAATCAAAAATCACTACAAAAATTACTAGAACCATAAAAACATCGAAGCAAGGTTGAAATCACCTCAAAAAAATTCCTAAGAAATCATAAATGCCTCAAGACCCTAAAATAAAGGTTTTGAAACAATGTAATGGGAATAAAACATCACCTCAATTAGCGGCGGTGAACTGAATCGACCCAAACTGCTTCACCTTTAATATTGGATGTCGGAATATTCATGAACATGACCCGAGTAGTTAGTTGCATACCCAAACAACAAAAGAAGAAATAAAAACTTAGATAACCCTTAGTGTACGACCAAAGCATGTATGGAAACTATGGGGATAGAAAATCAGCTAGAAAGGGACAACAGAAGGAATGATGAGACTCACCTTCAAGGATCATGTGAAGAACCAGAAGAAATCTGGATGAAATTGACAAAGTATAGGGGAGCTATATAGGAGGTTCATGTTATATGGAGAGGTGGGTGGGGTGCATAATACTTAGGTAATGAGGGGGTAGATTAGGTTTTATGTTTTTATTTAAATTTTAATTAATTTAGTTTCTTAAAACTGGCCCAACCATGCAGTTTTACTACCCCAGTTTTCTAAACTGTGTGCAAACCGTGTGGTGTATAGTGTGAGGAAACTACCTGTAAAAGTAAATCATGCAGGATAGGTACATGGTTTATAAAACCTAGTGCATCCAAAGAACACTTCCACTACCCCCTTTTAACAAGGTCTCATAGTTAGCTTTTGAGGGCCACATGGTTTCAAACAAACCATGTACACACTGTTGCTCCATTAAAACTTGGTTTTCTAGGTTTGGAACTCCCAAAACACCTCAGGACACTCGGTAAACATGGAAAGCCTTCACCCAAGTCCAATAAAATCCCCTTGAAAGGTTCCAAATTTAGAAATTAATTTTAAAATCTTGGTTTTATAAATGGCTCATTCACTAAATGAAAATTTTCAGACTCCTTTGGTTTTTCATCTGATTCAAAACACAGATTGTTAAAAACATCCCACCTTAGAACTTTTCATCCTTGAGAAGCCTTAGAGAACAAAATAGATAAAACTAGACCTATAATTCTCATGAAGGTTTATTCCAATGGTTATATTGTGTTTCAAAATGTCGAACTCACCTTGAATCCTTTTATAAGAATATGGCCCTTAAACAATCAAAACATGAGCTAATGCTCATTTTCAAACCAAAACACCAAGATGGAACTTACCTGAGACTATTTAACTAGAGAAATTATCACACCATCATATCATTAAGAACATTTCCAAAGTTACTTCCCACCATAGACTTTAATCATTAAGAGGAACAATTCCAAGTTAAGACATCCCCACCGATGGAATTTTCCTTTCCAAGAACTCCCTTAAGTGTTTTGGGAATGCTCCCGAGGTGATTTACAAATAATCATATCATTGATTCCCCGTTGACCTCAAAGACCAAGTTGAGTCTTATTTTCATGAAAATCCCTAGTTGGAACAAACCACACTTATCTCCACATCACGACATGCTCATGGACAATCCTTCACCAACTGTTACATCGAGAAAAAGGAATGAAAGTCAAGTCACTATGGCTAACCATTGAAGAAGATTCTTGGCTTAGATGGTGGGTTTTTTACAACAAGAACTGTGATGCCTCTTCAAAAATGATATCACACTCACCTAACACACCCACCAAAGTACACATTCAACTTTCAATGATGTTCCTAACCAAACCATGAATGAAACCACACATCCAGTGTGGAACACCAAAAGAGAACCACCCAATAAGATCAAAATATATTAATGCTTTAGTGTGGTGTAATACCAATTCTCTCTTAGTATATCTTGGATGATGTCAAGATAGAGGAAATGATCATCACTTATCATAGTGCACTAAGGGGAGAATAAGAATTACCAAAAGATTAGTTCAACCAATGCTGGTTGATTTCGTTTGAAATATGATTGTCTTCAACTATCGATGCAACAACAATTAGCCAAACATAAGGATTTTTTTACCCATGGAATTCAATGATCATTCAAATTACTAATGAATTCCATAAAAGACTAATGTTTCTTCACAAGAGTTTTATACACTTCAACCAGATCGACATCATGCTTCCAAGAAAGAACCGGCATGATTCAAGAATCATGCCTCAATGGCTTTCAAACATAACAAAACATCTTTTATTGGTCTTATATGGTGTTCCTTTTACTTAGAGGGATATGTAACCTCTATGAATACCCACATCAATATTGTCCTAGTTGATAACAGAGAAGATAAACCTGCTACTCATGGGTGTGATAGATCAAAAACAACTATAATGAATGTGTGACTATCCTCTGATCCACAATCACAATGTCAAAGAAAAAAAATGGTCAAAAAATAGGTAAAAAAAATTCTAAAAGGACTAGCATATCATAAAAAATGATTCTTTATAAACTCCATCCCGATCATTAGGACGAACTAATTCTTTAATGATCAGTTCACATTACTTGGATATGACTCGAGACAGTACTCAACAGTACAATAGGTTTATTTTAGAGTCATATTTCCCCATATGACCATTACCCTAGACGATGTCATACCAAGTCATCCATCACTAAAGAGAATAAAGGGTCAAATTACCAACTAATCAACCGATAATGCTTAAGGAATATTTAAAAAACTAAAAAGGATCATTACTATATTCTTATGACTGTATTAAAGGACATGAAAAAAGTTACCACTAGTCTGAATAAGGGAGTTAGTAAAAGGTAAGAGTCCTACAATAGACAATAGAACTATAATGGTACAAAAAATCATAAAAATAATAGTATTTAGAAATTTACTAAAAACTAAGGGTGATACCTACCATGGGATATCGCCTTACAATGCATAAATCCTTGATCTGTAATGAGGCCATGCCAATAGAAGTCACAGGATCAAGAGCATTACATTTTAAGCCATTTATAAAAGGAAAAGAGCCTATAGAAAACACTATTGTTTCATTTACAAGGAATGTCAAGAGAAAGGCAACTACCCTTTCATGAGGTTCTCAACCATGGACACCGTTACATGTTCTATTTCCAATCCCTTTACATTTAATAACATTTGAATCATTAATCTTTAAAAAGATTTAATCAAAACATCATGTATCATTTTTTAAAACGAAAACACAAGGTACTATATTTTAAACAATGCCCCAAGGGAAAATAGGGAAGTACCAAAAACGTCATTTTATAACATTTAATTTTCATTGGCATCCCATAATATTTAATAAATTCCTCATAAAACTTCTTTTTAACAGCTATGGAGACCAACAAGTGTCCCACCAAGCCAAAATGGGTTCTCTAGAAAGAAACCCAATAGTATTTGCTCAAATATAAAAGTCTGTAAATAACCGTCTAGGTCATCTCATAAGCGACATGACTCCAACTGACCTACTTCAGTCCAATTGTTCATTTAGTAGTTAACCATTTGATTTCACATCAAAAAAAATTAAACATCCCTTTACATTTATCAATTTCACAATTTATAACTCCATTTCATTTCATATGGGTGGGAATTTACCAATTCATGAAGATCTCACACAGGTTATTGAATGAAAATGGGCTCTCATTAATTGAAACCAAAATCATTTAAAATTAAATTCATGCAGACTTTTATAATGGTTTGAATACACGGGTTACATTTTCCTAGCTATAAGGTTCCCATACACCTTAAACCTGAAAATTTGCTCCCGTCATAACCGAAACCAATAAATTTATCACATTTAACCATTTATAAACATCAAAACTAATATGTACTTATAAGAAGTAAGAATAGAAGAATGTTAATAAATATAGGCATATCAAGATAATAAATTGGCATCATGTAAGATACAAGTATCCAGGCCAAATAATTACCTGATTATGTATGAACTAATCATGTTACTTGGAAACTTAACATGTCATATAATATTTTTATACTAAAAACAAAGGCCTAGAATATCACTCAAGGCACACAATAAAAATTTAGTAGGATATATACTAATTCAGCAAATTCTCATGGAACATGAATGCCATGTTAATCCCTATGTGCCTATAATGATTCATGCAATTATTTATCCTTTATGAACTAGGTTAAGGGGAAAATACCAAAAAATCATAAATAAATAAGCAATAAAAATTAAAATAGTCACTCAAGGAGAAATCATATAAACAATAACATCAAGATTCAAGAACAATAATTCCCAGCCCCATCCAATTAGTCATTTACTATACGTGGGATGATAATTCCGAATCACAACTATTATCTATATCCAGACAGATTCCTAGTATCCTATCTACAAGTCCAAACTAGTAAGGCAAAGGAAAAATTTACCTCTTATACCACTTTTTAATGTCCCAACACGGCTTACCATTAAACCATTATCCAGACTGGTGGGTCACATGGACTCAAACACATCTACGCGCACACTAGAGGTTTTTGACAAGCAGCGAGGGTCTTAGTATGTGATAGTGGAAAGATTATACCCCTGTATTAGAGTATCATAGCTATCAAAAATAACTAAATTGATGATATTAGTGGAAGCATTAAAAAATGAAATACAATAGAGGAAGACAAACAATAAAAATTTAATAAAGGTGGCCAATGTAAATTTATTAAAAACATGAATGATGGATGATGATACATAAGTAAAAACAAATAAACACATAGAATTATTTATAATACAATATAAATAAACAACTCAAGAGTAGAAAAGAACTAAAAACCCCAAAGGAAATCTCTATGAGAATACTGAGCTCCATCTCATTCATTTTCTCCTAAATTCTTGGTATAACCATCACAGCATAATAAATCACTTAAGGTCCCTATTCCTATGAACAAAAGAGTATACTTGGTTACCCTAGTGAAATGGCGGCCTAAGTAGGGTGTGAGATATAAATCTCAATAGGTAAATACCCATGTTTTCTATCCCAATCTAGTGAGTGAAATATAAATTACACAGGGAGTATGTATATAGAATAATAAGAATTCTTGAATAAATATATAAGCACCCATCCACGTTCTTAAGGGACAGTTGACGGCTATACCTACTTCAGATCATAGCTGGAATAAGTGTTTGATCATGTCACCACATTATATATATATGTATTTTTTGCATATAAACAGATATAGATATAGATATATGTTGGGGTGGATCAGGTTTTAACCACTACCATCCAATTCAAGTGGTATCTCTCATAGTCTAGCCCCTAACCCAAATACAAGATCCCTCACTGTCTCTCATCATGCGTGTATTGGAAACACCAGGACATACCCACTATCATCCATCAATAGGGGAACTCTCATCACATATCCCCTATCTCTATCTTCTGGAAGGACCAGGATGTACCCAAAGGCATATTCACTAGGGGAGCTCTCGTGGTCTATCCCATGGCTCCCTCTAGTAGATATAGGTTGGGAGGGACATGGACGTAACCACTGTCATCCAATTACAAGGGAATCTCTCATGATATATCCCCTAACATAAATCAATGGGCTCTCACAGTATCTTGGAATGCATGTACTGGAAGGACCGAGACATACCCACTGGCATCGATCACTAGTGGCTCTCACGGTCTATCCAATTAAAGGATATCATGGTGCTTTGGAAATCAAAATATATTATCATTTATATATGTAAGGCATGAGGAAGCACCTCTCATTTAACATACCCATCCAATCCAAAGTAGTGTAAGAGTCATGATTATACTTGTGAAATTAACATGAGGTAGTAACTCTCATGTAACATATTTATCCATACCTTAAAAATAATTAATCCACATTCATTTTTCATAGGTGTACTTATGAAAAATAATCTTAAGCACTTCAACTAAATCATTTAAAATGACATGTTTTCCTCTTTATTTTAAAGAATGTATAAAATACTCTCATGAAATCCATTATCCATTTCCAAATCCCCCTTTAAAACATTTCAATTATAGATTCCAAGTCACCATGAACAAGTCAATATATTTAATTCATGTAATTTAATTAAACTTTTGAAATGAGGCATAACCATTTACTTAATCCACAATATGTGTCATTACCTCCCATATGACAAGATAAAAAATTGTGGTTCCATTTAACTCATTTAATTCATTAAAAAATGGAAATTCCCTTTATAATATCAAAGGGAGTCACTTTGAGGTGACATGGTCATTACAGAAATTTCCTACTTGGGAAATTAAATCTTAAAAGTCTAAGGGAACATAGAGGGTTATTTGGTTAAAACTACCATTTTCATAAAAAGAGGGAAACCCCATCTGGGAATATCAAGGAGGCCAAGTATGAGGTGTGATTTATAAATAACAACACCATAAATTATAAGGAAAACATCAATGCATTAATTCCAAGAAACCTAAATAAGTATAAATTATCTTTGTGAGTTTTCATAGAAAAAACACCTCTATTGTAGGGGTTTTATTATAACACCATGACTTCATTATAAAATGAAAAAATTCTATTAACTAAACAATTATTAAAGAAATGAAATTAAATATAACAAAGAAGAATTTTGCATGAATCTAAATGTAATTTAAATCATTCTTGAATTAAAGGGAATGAATATGGATCATACATCAAGCAATAGACCAAGCCATCACTCGATACTTGTAAGATTTAGTGGTGAACAATTGAAAATTCCCCACACACACTTGTGCATACACTTATATACATATATATATATATATATATATTAATCTAAAGAACGTATTCTATTTTTCATGAGGGAATACATATGAGGAAGATATATATATATATATATATACCTATGTATGTGTGTGTCCGCCTTTATAGATAATAAAAAATCACTGCAAAAATTACTAGAAGCATGAAAACATAATGGAAAAGTTCAGAACACCTCAATAAAATTACCAGGAACAAATAAAAACCTCAAGACCCTAAGCTAAAGGGTACAAAACCAAGAATTGGGAATATAACCTTGCCTTGGTTAGCGATGACAAATCGAATCTACCCAAACTGCTTCTCCTTTGGAAGAGGATGTTGGAATATGCATGAACATGACCCTAGGAGTCTGTTGCATACCCTAACAACAAAAGAAGATATAAAAATTTGTCTAACCCTTGACCTAGAGTTTATTCAAACCATGTATGGTAATGGGGGACCGAAAATCAGCTAGAAAATGATAGGAAAAATGATGTGGAGACTCACCTTTAAGGATTGTGTGAAGAACTTGAAGAAATATAGTTGAAATCGATGAAGGAGAGGGGAGTTAGAGAGGAGGGTTGTGATCCAAGGAGAGGAGACTACAGTGTGTCAAGCTCAAGTAAGGAGGGGGGATAGATTCAGTTTTAAGTTTTTATTTTAATTTTAATTGATTAAATTTCATAAAACAGACCCAACAACATGGTTTGACCTACATGGTTTACTAAACCATGTGAAAATCTTGTGGTTTACAGTGTGAGGTTGTGGCCTCCAAAAGCACACCGTGCTAAATAGGTGCACAGTTTAGCAAATCATATGCAACCATTGTGCACCACCACTTCAACCTTTAAATAAGGGCTCATAATTAACAATTGAGGGCCACACAGTTTTAGACAAACTATGGCCCCTTTACAACTCCTATAAAACATGATTTTATGGGTTTAGAACTCCATAAACTCCTCAAGACACCTGAGAAAATTTTTAGGCATTCAACCAAGTCGAAAAACATCCCCTTGAAAGTTTACAACTCTTTGGAATTGATTTTTGAATCTCATTTTTAAAAATGTACCATTCAATAAATGAAAAAGTAAGAAATACTTTGGCTTTCATCAGGTTAAAAACATTGATCTTTACACTCAAGTGATATCCTTGTTTCTTCCTTAAAGATATAAATTTAATTTTTCATATCTCTATTTCCAATGTGAGGGAATCCAGTGCTTTACATCTTTTAATATTTATCTTATGATGAAGTTTATTACTTTTTCTCTCTAGAAACATGGGATAAAGGGGAGGATTCTCTCTACATCACTATATAGGTCGTGAAAGGAGAAACAGATATAATTGGATTTATATGTCAAAAAAATGACACATTTTATTTTTAGTCCTTTGGATGAAAATTTATATAATTACATATAATTAATTTTTTTTAATCTTACTATAATAAAAAATTCATTTAATGTATCATAAAATAATAATAAAACTATAATTATTTTAGGTGAAATTTATTATTCAAATATCATTACATAAATAAATAAATATAAATTTATCTAAATGAAATTAAAATATATTTATTGGATCATTAACTATATCCAAATCCTCCCATGCATATTATCCATCCTTGAATAACAAATTTATTCTTTTCGATAAAATATATATTATACTCATATAACTTGTGAATAAATATTTTTTCAATTTATCTTCTAAATAAATAAATTAATAATATATTCACTCATCTCAAGAATAAATATTATATATATTTATCTTGTGAATAAATAAAAGACAAAATTCAAATCACTTATTCATGTCTTCCACAATCAAGTGATTGAACTTACGATCAATATAATTTAAATAGGTATTATTTTATAAACTGGGAATAAATAAATTATAAACATAAAATTAATTGAATCTAATGAGCTTATATAAACCCTTCCTTTTTAACCCCCTAGGATCTTTTCTTAAATACAATAATTCAAACTCATTGACCAAGATTTGTTTCTAAAAACACAGCATGACCCCTATACAAAAAAGATTTTTAGCCGTAATAAAGAACTCTTATAAATGATATTATATAATATAATCCCTTTTTTACTTGATATATCATCAAAAAGGTACATACTTGTGTCATCATCCTATATGATTGACTTATATCTCTTTTCCTTTTAAAATTGAATTTCCATTAAAATTTTATATCCATAGATTTTGGTCAGAATCTCCCATATCGATCAATGGTATGGAGAAAAATGATTTTGTATGTTAGAATGGAAAAATATTCTCTTTAAATTTAATCTAAATTCATATCACTTATGGAATATATAATGTATTTCTCCTTGATATAAGAACAGACATTACACTATAGTAAATAAATTACTCATATTAAAAATATATTTCATAATGTATATTCTCTTATCTAACCAATGTAGTACAAGAAAAAAAAATAGAAAATTTCATTCATATTAATGTTAACAACTTATGATATTATGAAAATAACAATATAGGGAACCATTATTATCTTGTACTTATGTTGATAATACTCTAAATTCATGATAGGTATACAAGATACATTGTTATTAAAAAGAAAATAATATGTAGTGGAATGGAAATAGTATAGTAACTAAGAGAAGGAAGTGAAAGAAATTAGATGTTAGAATGAACTGTATATATAATGGGTAATATGACCATTAGAAGGGTAAATTGACCATTAGAATATAGATATTGGAAATAGATATTTTAGAATACCGATGTCCCTCTATGACTATTATAATAGTAATGTAACCCTTATACATGAAATTATTTGGTAATAATATAATTAATAATTATTAATAGTGTATATTTATCAATGAAAATTAATATATTTACACACGTAAGTATTATAAAAAAATTAAGTTTATTAATGAAGAGTTTAAATAAATGCACTAAATCCATAGTTTTAAAATATACTAAGGGTTTTATCCAAAAAAATAAATTTCTTAAATATAATAAATTATTTTGGTAAAAAGGAATTTATATTTATAAATCTCATATTGAAATAATCCAAAAGTGAATTTTTCACGAATAAAATTAACATTGTTTAATTTTTATTTAAACAGTAAAAAAATGGTAAGTATTATGAAATCATAATGACTTAAAAATATATAATAAATAATATAATTTCCCATACAATTAAAAATATTTTTATTCATTAATATAATGTATTTTAAATAAATAAAACTTATTTTATAAACATTTAATGAATTTTTTTATGCCTAATGTATATTTTAATATTTTAAAAAATCATTATCAATAAAAAAATTTCTCGCATGTATAGTGTTAGAAAATTTAATGGAATTAGTTTATTAATTTTATAAAATTTAAGATCCTATGACTAAAAATCAAATACCTTGGTTTAAAACAATGAGTGGTTCAATAGTTTTTTATTTTTTTATAACCTAAATTCAAAGTCCTATGATTAATAATTAATAATCAATTCCCCCTCATTTTCCCTATATACCCATTTATCCTCCCATTAAACTCCCCAAAAATACCATTCAACATGGTTTTCCTCACATTTCATTTATTAGGAAGCTTTTGTAAGAGACTTTTTATATCCATTTCTTTCTCAAAGTCAATCCTAAGAGTTTTTATCCAGAGACTTAGTGGAATAGGGGTTCCCAAACCCATATCTACACATCTATTCTAATAGTCCAAACTCTAAGGATAAAAGGAGTTCATTATTGATATATCTATAGGTACATACCAAGGTATTTAGTAGTATACAATTTTCATTCTCTTTATGGAGTAATTTTAATTCCATTGCATTCCTATTTGTAAAGATGGAATGTTTCATTGTTGCAAATCAATGATTGCATTCTGAATAATAATATACCACTTCATATTATTACACCACCCTTGTAATTCATTATATTACCATCATATAAGATAGTATTCGCAATAATTTATTTGGTATCAAGCCATTTAATTCTTGGATACATATGGACACCCATATACCATGAAATTATTTCACAATGTTATATAATTATCATAGATACATTCCATTATATTGTGAATATCCTATAATTCCTACTATATTTATAAATATTAACATATATACACATATAATTCAATTTACAAGGTAAACTTTAACAGTATTCATAATCATTATTCTAATATATATAACTATTGGTTACTAAGACATATATAGGTAAGTAGTTTCTTTAAGAACATTATGATATGTATTATTAGTGAAATATTTATTTTGATGGATGCATTTTAATTTTTAATTGACATGTGAATCTAGAAATTATATATACCATTTATACATGTATAGGTATCATTAGAAAAATTAACGCGGGTATTTGGTGTATTCATTATCTTTTTGATATATGACATCTGGGTCTAACACCTTGAAATAATGTTTGTGATGTCTAGAATTATGTAATTTATCACTATGAAATCATTTATTATAATACATGGGATTATTTATATTCATCTTTATGTCATCCAAGGATATATTCCTTTCTCATTTAAATTGTTATATTACATTAATTGATTATTAGTTATTTTTCTGTGTTAATTATTCCCAATTTATTTGATGATAAATTCCATTGTATATTATCCATTACTAGGAATCTGAGATAAACTATTTTTTGTTTCGCATTATCCTATGTAAAATTAATAATATCACCATAAATGATCAAAGGATATTCTAGGAGGAATAAAAAAAATTAATTGATTTAATTATGATATGTTCTATGTTTTTAATTATAATGTAATGATCATGTATTTCTTTGGTCTACTAGAACTATTATACCATTGTGTCCTTTGTATTGTGATCTCTTGTGCTTTATACCAATTTAATAAAATAAATATTTTCTCTATGTTTTGGTTATTGGGGTTTATATTGTTGATATTAAATATGGTTTAACATAAACCTTGGGAGCTATATTTAGAAGCACATTGTTAGAAAACATAAACATTATGACAAACCCTTATTATTTTCAATAAATACACCTAAATAATAATTTTATACTATGTTTTAATATTCATAGAGTTATGAACTAGATATAAGTCTTCCATATTCTAAATTAAGACCAAATTTAAAGGCATGGAAACTATGTCAACAAACATAAGAAGTATAGGGATTTCCCTCCATATCAATTTAATTAGGTTGGTGTTGGTTGATATTATATTGTCACTATAATAGGGTAGTTGACTCGTGTAATAACTAATAAAGTTTCCTACATTTAAAACAATATTTCCTCTAAAATTAAAGAAAACAATTAGATCACTTAATGAGGTAAAAAACACCATATTTCAAGGGAAACACTAATCCATTAGTATTAAAACAATGTATCACGTCCCTAGAGAATACATTCATCACCTTGGGATGTAGTGAGAAGTAGACGGTTATCATTGAATTATATTATGTAAGTAGATATGTTGATCAATTGTGGTCATTAATTTTGAAAATTTAAAAGGGGGAAGAAATTAAAAGGTTGGAATGGAAATATTTTTTCATAATATTCCTTGAAATGTATTTTCCATGAGATTAAGGGGTAAAAGGAAAGGAAATTTATAAATGTAATAAAAAATAATAGAATGGTTTTGTGGAGTATAAGGATAACATTACAGGGTTATAATGACATGATATTGATAGTAAAACACTTAGACTTTGTGATTTTTCTAATTTAATATTTTTTGTACTTTTTTTACAAGAAAATATGATTTTATCTTTCATTACATGAAACATTTAGTTTGGAATGTGTTGTATAGAGCACTGAGTTTAAATCATACCTAGATTATTATAAAAATATTATTTTCTAATATGATAGTTATCACCCGGACAATGGAATGGAAGTATATATAAGATTAACTAAATTATTAATATATATGGTTTACAATTTTATATAAAATGAATTATTTTGTGAATAACTAATTAAAAATGAATATACAAATTATTTGAAAATAAAGGAAATCTTTTTCTGGAAAAAAAATAATACAAACAAACATGTTTTACGTCGATAAATTAAACAAAATATTTTGGTGAAAGTTTTTAATGAAATTTATATATCATATGTTAAATAAAATGATTAAAATTAATTTTATGTGTTTTATATACAATAGATAATAATAAATCCAATTTTATGATAAAAAGAGTATTCTATAAAAAAACAATTTTGTCACCTTTTTTGTATACATAATTTGAAAATATTTTTGGAAAATTTTAGAAACATTATTTGGAAAATTTATCTTCATTTTTTAATCATCATATTAAAATTATCTTATGGTTAATTTTTTATAACTTTCTACAAAGATTAATAATTTGATGAATAGTGAAAAATGTTGAATTTTAATCGAAAACTCCCTTATCATTTAAATTATTTATAAATTTAAATTATATTTTAAATTTGTTCCAAAGTATAATAAGTTTAATTATATATCTATTCATACAAATTAGGTTAATTTAATTAATTTCATTTTCAATATGGATATAAAAACATTGTAAATGTTTGAATATTTCCTCTTTGAAACCCCGATTTTTCATTCCATCTATGGGATAAATGTTAAATTAAAATTGTACAATTATATGAACATAATTTGAAAAAATTGCTTAAATATTTATAAGAATAATAATTTATATTTTCTAATAAGTTCAAATTAATATATGACCAAAAGTATTAGTGAAAACAGTAAAAATTAATTATCGTAGTTAGGGTAAAACTAGGTTTACTGGGCGTTAAACTAAAAAGGTATGTGTTAAAATTTCCTAAAAACTTTTAAAACACGTATTCTATGTAACTATTTCGACCTTATATATTCTAGGTTCTATAAGTTTTCATTTTGGAGACTTTATTCATGTCAAAAACGTACGTGTAGTTTTTTCTTTCAAACAATTATGAGTGTGCCACTCACCTCACTTATAAAAGCTCACCCCCTCTCATATCCTATTCACACTTCAAATCCTTTTGGTTCATCAAACACCAACCAAAAAACTTTCCAAAATACCTCATATCATCCTATAATCCTTTTTTGGTCACAAATTCAACTTATGATGTATTTTTTTCAAACCTAAGGAGGATGCCCAGAAAATATTTAACATTCTTCAGTGCTTATTTTGATTTTATTTTTTCCTCCTCCTCCTTAAATTATGGGTAAAACATGAAGATATAATAACCTCAGTATCTTAAAAATATTTATATATTTTTATTTTAATGTCACGTAATTCAATCATCTCAACTTCCATCAAATGGGTTTCAAAATCATTCACTAATTGTATGGCGAACTACCATCTCATGAACTGATGTTATTCATTTTTTTGTCACCAACTATCATGGTTGGGAATAATGATGAATAAAAACTATATATATATATATATATATTATTTATAAAATAATTATACCTTTGGATTCATTATATATTATATATTCCTTTTTTAATTTCAATTCCATATGAGATACGATGATGTCACTCACATGTACGGTGGACTACCGCCTAACGAAGCGATGTAATTCATTCTCACAAACACTTTACATGGAAGATAATAAGGATAAAGTAAAAGAATATATGTGATATAAATGAAATAATTATGATATTAATGACATATATATCATTATAAAAATATAATATATCATTTTATTTCTTTTATTTTTACTCACATATGATAACATCATTTGTGTACTTGTGGACTACCCCCTTTGTGAAACAATGTGACCCTCTTTTCATCACCATGCCCCATCGAAGATATGTATAAGTATATTTACAGAAATAATTTGTTATTTTTGATATTATAATGAATTTTTTAAAGATAATATATGAATTTCCTTTTTAGATAACGATTGTTGAAAAATTAAAAAGTTACATATACGTACATATGACCTACCATCTCCATGTTCATAATGTAATTCAATAATTAAAACCATATTTCATGATTAGTATTAAAATTATAATTGAAGTATAAATTTTATAAATATTTCATTATTATTATTATTATTACGATATAACCATGACCAATGTAATAGGACTGAAAATAAAAAATCAAAACATTTGTGAAAAAAAGTGGTTATTACCCGAAATGTGTTTTTAATAGGGAGTTGTTAAAAAAAGGGTAATATATGGTAGTATATTTATAATTATGGTTCTATAATAGATTTATAGTAAAATTATATTTATAATATATGATGTTTTAATGAGTACAAAGGAAGTTGAGACATATTATAAGGGATTTCCAATCACTCTTTTATTTCAAGGAGACTTGTGCCATATTCACCACTCATTTATTTTTTGTGGAATTAATACTTAACATTTGACATTATTTATCAGAAATATACTTATTTTAATTATACTTAATGTTTCGTTTTATACTATTTTTAATTTTTATTATGATTTAATTGATTTCCAATGTTGTAAGTTATTTTTTCCTCAATTTTACTTCCTCGAGACATATGTTATGTTATACACCTCTCTCCTTTTATGAGGTGTATATTAATCCCCATTGATATTAAATATCATGAATTTATTTATTCATATTATATTTTATATTTCATTTATTTTTATTATTTCAGGGATATTATTATTCAAAGTTAGCAAAATTGGTAAGAGTACTATGTTACAATCTTATCATTTATCAAGATTATTTTTCATTATGCTTACAATGATGAAATATAATGATATATCTCAAAATAAATACATGAATGTTCTGATAAAATAGGCATGTCATGAGAATAAATGTTTTACCTTATTTTTTCCTTTATTCATGTACTCAAGATTCTAATAGAATGGATTTCCTTTTGATCGAAAACCCTCTTTCTTCTGAAAAGAAATGTTTTCTAAAAAAATTAATAAATTCTTTTTATTATTTTAAATTTTTGTATTGAATACAATTTTACCAATGTTTGAATTTATAAAAAAACATGAAACTAATATTATATTCATTTTATAAGAAACTGAACATTTGGATTTTTTTTAAAATGTGAATATAATATTTGTTTTAACATGTATGGAATGAAAATAATTCTTGCTGATATGATTATTTTTTGATTTTAAGATTACTATATGATTTTTCATTTTTATTGTCAAAGAAAATCATTTTCAAACATTTTCATGTTCTTAGATTGGTGTTTTTCAATTTTTAAAGGGTATTTTCCTCAAATATGTTCCATGAGATCTTTCAAAATAATTTTCTATCTAAGAATACATCCTTTTATGTTACTTGTTATTTAATGGGGAAATGATCAAAGGATATTATTCTTATTTTTTTCCTACATGGTTTATATTTATGATGAAGAGATTTTTATCTAATGTGTTTCTTTCCCATAAATTATGATGTGATGAAATGATTTATGAAACCCATTTTTTTAAGGGTTTTGATTTTATGAATATTTTATGATCATTTTACATAATTGTATTTAGTGTTCCTTATGTATTTGCAGTTATTTTATAACCAATGATGGTTGTTACATTATAAAAATGTCTAGGTGGGACCAATATCTCACTCCAATGCATTGGGTAAAGATGGATAAATCGTGAGTAAATATGTTATGCATGAAGCTGATTAAATTTTCACAATGTTAGGGTTGAACCTAACTACATTTTCACAATGTTATATTTGAACCTAACTACATTTTCACAATATTATGCATGAACCTAATTACATGTTCAAAGTGTTATGTATGGACCTTTATTTCATGTCAACAATGTTGTTCATAGACCTAATTTCATGCCAATACGTTTATTCATATATCTGTATTTTAATTATATAATTTTATTAATTGACCTAGTTACATGTCTATATGTTTATTTTAGGGTATGATTTTATGTATTTAACATAATTAGTGAACCTGTTTCTATTTATACATGTTCATAATGTAATAATTCAATGTGTATCCCAAAATTCTATGTATTATACCAATGATGTTCTATAATGACTCATATTCTTTGATTTACATATGATTCATATTTTATGAACATCAAATATTTATTTAATGAGATATGATTTTTTTCTTTGATATTCATGTGACGTCCCAGCTCAACTGACCACTAAACTTAAAGTCGGGCTAGTGGGTCATATGGCCTCAAGAGTTCCTCCCCATATTCTAGAGGTTGCCTACTAGAAATGATTGTTTAAGAAGGTGATATTGGGGAAATTATACCCTCATGATCATATTATATCACCAATACATTAGTAAGTAAAGAACATACAACAGCAAAAGTAGTAATAAAAAAGACAGAGAAGTGAAATGATGATAATAACAACTAAATAAAAAAGATGTAAGACTCTACTAGACAACAAGGAAAGCATGTCGGGATGATGATACTAAAACTAAATCTATAGATATATAGAAGGTAGAATGATACATTACAATTAATGAATATAAAAAACATTAAAAATCCCATTGGAAATCTCCATGAGCATCTTAAGCTCTAGATCAATCATGTCCTCCTAACTCCAATGAAAAAGACATCAACCATGGTCCTGTGACCATGAGTTTTACTCGAGTACCCCAATTCAATGGTAGCCCAAAAATATTGTGAGATATAAATCCTTGTATATTACCACCCATGGTGTCTATAATCGAATATAGTCTATGAAATATAATTAAATCAATATGTAGGTAATATGAATAATAAACAATACTAAATTAAATAACAATCTGCTCACTCAGATCCTGAAAGAACACCTAGTAGCTATACCTTCTTGGTCTCATTATCAGAATATGTTTCTGAATAGTCACCATATGTATATAGTAATGATATATAGAGAGTATAGTTATATATTCCATCCACCTATATGAACCCAGTACATGCAGACATAATTTTCTGTATACCTGGAATACATGGTGTTGGTTGGATGAGGGATTAACATATTCTTCCATAACTAGTCAGAACCATCCTATAATATCCAATAAAAGTGTACATTCCCTACATCACATAATGAGTGGCAGACATCATTCTTGTCACTTGAGATGGTGAGTGTTCCATCATGTCAGCACTTGAAGTCATCAGTGTCATCAGTCCAACACTCAACAATGGATGTGGTTCATAATTCCCACCATACAAATAATGTCAATGGGTTGAGAGACCATGACTCCACATTAGATTTAAGAGAGTATGATTTTCTCCATGATCAAAAGAACCCTTACCATCATGCCCCAACCTATATAAATGTTTAATCATATTTATAATTATAATTTAAGATTTGATGAATTACGTCTCATGGTTTACATTTATCAATACATTATAATCAGGGAATAACAATTCAATTATGGAATGTAGATAAGCATTGAATGATCGGTGTGGTCATACCACCCTTTACTTTTCATTAAATTCAGAATAATAACTCATTTAATGAAAACAACCATCATGAATCAACTACCCAAGACAACTACATTCCATTGAATCTATCAAGACATGGAAATTCATTTAACAAGGATCAAAAAGGTACTTAGATGGTAGAATCATCTTATAGGGAAATTACCTACATGGGTAGTCCCATTTATTAAGAAATTCAAGCCCTTTGTATGAACTTTATTCCTTGTTCATTTAGATAAGTGAAGTTCATACCATTAAATTTACGAAATGGACCAAGAACTTAGGAGGTGCCTTAGTTCAATAAACATCTATATAGAAAAGGGGAAACTCTATTTGATAATAAAAATAGTCCATGTACAATAATTCCATATATCTAACATTCACAAAAAGAAATAGTAAAAACATTAATGCCATAAGTCCAAGAAATATGTAAATCAATAAACACCACTTTGTAATTTCGAAGACATAACACCTTATATGAGAGGTTTTATAATAAAAAATGTCATTTTTTATCAAAAAAACATATTTATCACAGTACAAATTTCAAAAAAAGCCATTGAACATGGAAAATGAATTATATGGTTCAACATGGCATGTTTAGGTGCATCAATCAATTGGAAAATCACCTACAAGTGAAAATTCCATTTATGGTATAAGACAAATTCTTGGAAAGAAATCATTTCATTTAAACAATTTAATTAAAAAGTGGGGAAACATGCCAACACACCCACAAGGTTTCCATGGGTAACTTAAAACCCTCAAACTACTAAAAACGTGTCAACTGGAGTAAATACAATTTACATATATCAATTTATCTTGATGAAAATAAATTTAGGGAAATGTACAGTAAAGGTCAGAAAGTTTCACAATGGTTCTATTTTTAAAAAAAATGAGACTTGAGTAAAAATTCATAAACCACCTACCATATTCTTATGATGTTTCACTCATCCAATATTAAGTCTTGGTTCAGTTAGGTTTAGAAGAAATCGGAAAAACCGAAATTTGGATTTAAAATCGAGAAAATGGCCTCACACCAACATAGAGTAACATATCAGAAGAGAAACCTAGAAATGATTCAAGTGGAATTAAGATCTTACTGATCTGGATCCATAGAGACCAACAAAATTCTATTTGGACGTTTGATGGAGGATTTATCTTCATCCATATATGGAGGATCTTGAGAGCTCTATAGGCACAGAGAGAAGGCTTCACATTTCTGGAGGGAGAATAGAAGAAATAAGTATTGGGTTATAAGTTTCATTAATGGAAAATGTTCATACCATCCTTAAAATTTGGGTTACATGGTTTTGCTAAACATTGTTCCAACCAAGTGGATCCTTGTGGATAGGAACCCCACCTTGCACAGTTTGTCCCTCACGATTATCCAAACCATATACCAACAGTGCAGTGAATAGTGTGAGGTTATTGCCTAAGTGTAACTAAAAGTGTGGTCTATGCACATGGTTTGGGTAAACCAGGCATGGCCATGTGACACAGGTTGCACCACTGGTTCATGCCACATGGTTTTACTACTGAGGGGTTCATGGTTTCATACAAACCGTGCACCCTGCTTAGAGCTTCCCATATTCAAGTTTTTAGAGCCCGACTCTCCCAAAACTCGACAGAGCACCCGAGGAACCCGTCTGGCCATTACCAAAGTCTAAAAACAACACTTCTAAGTCTTATAACTCTCATAATTACATTTGGAAGCTCAGTTCAAAGAATGGCTAGTCCACCAAACGCCAAAATTCAAATTCCCTATGAATTTTACCTTGGATCAAAACACAATTTGTTTTAACCTCCCCAAGTTAAAAAATCTCATACCCAAGATGCCTTAGGGTGTAATAAAAACATAACAAAACCTATAAGGATCATAAAGTCTTGTTCAAACAATCTCTCTTTTTTCAAATTCCCAACGTACCTGAAATCATTACTTATGAAAAAAGCATTTAAGCCATAAAAACTCGAGTCAATGGTTATTTTACAATTGAAACTGAAAAATGATGCTTAATCAATCCCATTTATCTAGAGACATGGTCATGTCATCATCTCTTTAAAAACCTAGCTGATGGTTCTCCCCACTATATCTATTTACACAAAAGGGGGATAATTCAGAGCCACGACACCTCAACCATTGGAATTGAATTACACATAACACATCTAAGAGTAATTGTGTGGCTCCTACCATGATTTAGAAGTGTTAAAGTAGTCGATTCCCCAATAACCTTGTACAAGAAAGTTGAGATGAATTTTCATGAAAATCCTAGTTCGATGCATAATTCACTCATCTTCACTTGAAGACATTCCAGAAAAAAATATACGCTAACCATACTTATTAGAAGAAATGAAAACAAATAAAGACACCTTTGGATGTCCATTCTCAAAATTCTCAGCTAAGAAGGTGGGAATATTACAACTAAACTATAATTCCATCATCCAAGGTATCATCTGTTTACCACAAGAACATTCATCAAATTTCATACCTGAATTTTGGGAATGTTCTCTTATTAAACCATCATGTGGCCATTTAATTCGTCATGCCTCAGCACGAACAATGGTGTGCCCAGGTCCAGACCACCAGAATAGTCACCCTTTAAGAACAACCCCCGAGCTCAACAACAAGCCCAAGATAACATTATAATCCTTTATCAAGAGTCCAAGGAACTAACCCAAGGTATTCTTTACTCCATGATTATAAGCGAGACATTGTTACAAGGCCATGAAATCTACATCAGATCATTGGTTAAGCCCATAGCACCATCCACCTAGAGGTCAATTCAGAGAATAATTTTTGTTGTCTAAGAGTCTATCTAGGGAACTCCAACCTGGGAACGCAAATATCACTCATGAACAACCTAGTCTTGATGGAAACCATTGGTCAAGAGTGAAAATCTGATGAAGTCATTTTATCAATCCCAACATCTTTTAAAACTTTTGTACCACATAATACTGATGCTATGTTAGTGCATCATGGATGACATCATAATAGGGGACATGATATTATATTTAATAAGAGTACACTAAGAGGTTTTCTGGAGTTACCAAAATTTTAGAGACACTTCTATCATTTTCAAGATGAAGTGCTTGGTACAGTTCTCACCCAACCATACCCAATTACATGAAAAGAGTGGTAAAATCACTGTTGATCGACTTCTTGGAATAATATTATCATCACCTACTGATGCATATTCATTTTCCAAACCTAGGTTCCTTCACTAAGCAAGGTATCTTATGATCGTTCAAGATTTACCATCAAAGTCAATACAATACCAATGGTGTTTCAAGAGGTTGGGCACACAACCATCCATTTCACTATTGTACTGCCTTGCAAGAACCGACATGATTCAAGACACATTAGACTCAATGGAATTTGAGAAAAACATAGACCATTTTCAAAATGGTACTCCTTGGTTTTGTTCTTTCTACCTAGAAGGACACAAATTTACCATAACTTTCATGATGCTCCCCACCTTAGGAGTGTTATGGTCATCAAAATAAGAGATAGATCATCCGCTCACAAGAATTCTAGATCAAAATAATCACAAAATTGGTGTGACGCTCCTCTAAGTCACACTAACAACATCAATGAATATGGATTGAAAGCCAAAACCTACCTGACCAGCATGTCAAAACACCTAATCCTATAGAATGTTATCTGTGCATTGGGATAAACTTGAATCATGTAATCCCTAGGCCACTCTACTCTGAAGGTGTGATCTCACAAAACTCAACTAGTTCATTATATCAGTAATAACTCAACTGGTAATGTATATATAAATAAACACTACCCTGAGGTCCAAAAGAAAGATAGAACATCCATGATATTATCCATAGGCAGTCCACCCTATGCATTCAAGTAACAAGTGGCCCATAAAATATATTTAACCTATATTTGAAATTTCACATATGAACATTAACATGGATGATGAAATACCAATTTTTTCATCACTAAAGAAGAAGAAAGGTTCTTGAGAGCTAATAAGTGGCTGACCATGCCCAAGCCATGTCTAACATACTAAAATTGAGCATTTCTAGATGCTCACTACCATTACAAGAGTCAAGGACACTACGAACACCCTTTCTAACAAGGGTTTCATTTAAAAATAAGATTTCTACTAGGGAAAATGGAAACCAAACAATACCGATTAGCAAAAATATCATAGAATTTATCATGGAGTTTAAGCTTTAAGGGTGATACCCACCTTGGTCCATCACCTCACAAAATAAAATTTTTCATCCCTATAACTATGTCATGCCTAATAAATTTCACTTGATCCAACACACATCATTTAATCCCATTCTAAAAATAAAAATCCCTATGGAAAACCCTCAAGTTTCCATTCCAAGGAAACTCAAGAGGACTTTCAAGATACCCTAACATGTGGTTTAAAAAAAAGACGCCAATTAAGGTTCCAATTTAATTCATTACATTGATTCACATAAAATTTTATCAATTTAACAATTTAAAATAGAACAAAAAGTAATAATTATCCAACTTGGTTTTTTTATAATGGAACCCAATAGAAGTTACTTAATTATTATTGTTTGAAAACACTCATAGGGTGTGGTATTTTATAAAACATTCCCCAACTGAACTAATTGGGTCCAGTTGTGTATTTGGGATGTTCATCACATGATCTCCATGCCCATGCGATAGAGTCACAAGAGTTTATAAAGGAACCCACTTCATTTCAAATTAAAATTAAACAAAAATTACATTTTAAAAATTCAAGATGCATCAAGGTCATACAAATAATGTTTCTATCACCTGAGTTTCCATCTATAAATCTATAATGTTTCTACACAAATTACAGTTTAGATTTTGAATCCCATTAACTAAAATCATTCCATTTCAAAATTTGAACTTTAGATGCTTTCATATTTTAAAAATGGTTTCTAAACATGTACAAATCAGAAATATGGTTCAATTATGTGGGTTAATTTTTTCAAATTATAAGGTTCCCATAGACCTTAAAATTAAAAATGGTTCTTGTTTAGTCCTAACCACTATGTTTATCGCATGAAACCAATTATATTTCCAATCACACAAATATGCATGCTATCACAAATAGTAAACACATAGAAACAAGATTTTAAGGATAAAAGCATGTTATATAGGAAGGAAATTATAAATAAGTATGATTAATGGAATATAATTACCTATTCATGGTAGATAATAGACACAACATTACAATCTGTAATAACACTACAAATGCCACTACATTGAATAGAATATGAATGGGATGTGAATCTCTATGCACCTATAATGATGCATGTAATGCTACTTCATTTCCATACCAGGAAAATGAAAAAATACCATATACTTTATAAATCAAAAAGTAATAGAAATTACACCATTAACTTAAGGTGAAATAGAAAGAAACTGTAACAACAAAAAACATGAACAATAGTCCAAAACCTAGAAACATAGATTTTCCCTATATGTGGTTTTATCATGCCAAGGAAAAACTATTTTCCAAGAACCCACACATTCCTAGTATCATGTATACCAATCCACAATAGTAAGAAAAATGAAAAAATCACCTCTAGTGCCACTTTTTGACATCTTAGTCTGACTAACCACTAACCTGGTAGATTGACCATTGGCCACATGGCCTCGAGTGTGACTTCTTGTATGCCAAATGTTGTTGACTAGCAGTGAGGGTCTAAGGAGGTGATTTTGGGGGGACTATACCCTCATGATCAGAGTATCATAGCAGTACATCAATAAGTAAAGAACTTACAATAGAAGAATCAGTAATAAAAGAAAGACAGAGCTATAGAAGAATAATAACAGTAGATAAATACAAGACCTGGCCAATGGTAAAATAAAAAAAATGCATGAATGTCCATATGATGATTTATAAACTAAAATAGTATAAGTAATTCCTAAAGAAATATATATTATAATTCATGAATAGGAGAAACAACAAATATCTCCAAGGGTGATCTACATGAGCATCCAGAGCTCTAGACCAGTCTAGTCCTCATAACTCCTAGGTATAAGAAATCAAACATGGTCATGCGAACAAGAGATCTACTTGGGTACCCCAGCACAATGGCAGCTCAAGTATGGTGTTAGATTTAAATCCCATTAGGTTACTAACCACGGTGTCTAAAACTGAATCTAATCTGTCAAAAATAAGTAAATAATTTTTCATGTAATATAATTAATAAACAATACTAAAATAAATAACAACCATACCACTCATGTACCAAAAAGACACTTGGAAGGTATAACTACTTTAGACCATTTCTGGAATAATTATCTGAAAATTAACAATATGTACATAGTAATAATATATACATAGTATAGTTATATATTTCATCCACCTATATGAACCATGTACGTGTGGGTGTAAGTTTCCATATACCTGGAATAATAGGTGTTTCTTGGACTGGAGATTTACATAGAAATCGATAACATGTATGAATGATACTATAATCTCTAGAAAAAGGGTACATTTTCTAAATCTCATAATTAGTGGGAGACATTATGCTCATCACACAATACATTGAGTGAGCTATCATATCAACACTCGAAGTTGTGATTGTGTAATCATACCAACACTCAATAAGGGACATGGTGTAAAATCTACACCATCCTGATAATGTCAATAGTGTGAGACACAATGACTCAACACCCAACATAATGGATCATGATTTCTACCATGCTCAATAGAACCCTTAACATTGTTCCACAACCAATATCAATGCTTAATCATATTTATAATTAAAATTGAAGCCATGAGGATTTACCTCTGATGCTTTACATTTATTAATCCATTATAATAATGGAATAACATTTCAATTATAACATATAAAAAACCATGAAATGATCATCATTGTCGTACCACCCATTACTTTTCATTCCATTCATACGAATAACTCATTTAATGAAAAAATAATCATGAATCAACTACCCAAAACAAATAAATTCCATTGAGTCTGTCAAAATATGGATATTCATTTAACAAGGTTCAAATAGGTAATTAGATGGTATGATGGTCTAATTGGGAGATTACCGACATGGAAACCCCCATTTATTAGTAAAATCAAGCCCCTAATATGATCTTGATTCCTTGTTCATTTAGATAGATATGTGTCAATCCATTCCACTTAAGATATGGACCAATCACTTAGGAGGTTCCATGGTTAGATGAAAATTTATATAAAAAAGGGGAGACTCCATTTTAGAACACAAATAAGGGAATGTACAAGAATTCCAAATATATAACATTCAAAAATGGAAAAGTAAAAACACTAATGCCATAAGGCTAAGAATGATGTAAATCACTAAACACCACATTACAATTTCAAAGATAGAACACCTCATCTAAGGGGTTTTATTATAAAAATATGTCATTGTTTTTCAAAAAATCCATTTATCATAAGAATAATTTTATAAATACCATAAAACATGGAAAATATATTACAAGGTTCAACATGGAACATTATAGGTGATACAATCAATTGGGAAGTCACTTATAAAGGAAATTCCATTTATTTTCTAAGGTGAATTATAAAAAGGAAATCTTGGAATTTATACAATTTAGTCAAAATGGTAAGAACATGCCGACACACCAATGGGGTGTTTGTTATCATAGTTGAAAATATCAAACTACAAAAAAAATGCTTAATGAGAGTAAATAAAAGGTGTGTATATCAATTTAGATTGATGAAAATGTTTTTATGGAAACGCACAGCAAAGGAAAGTGTGTGGTACAAAAATTCTATTTTTAAAATGATGAAATCTTGTGAAACAATAAAAAGAACACCAACCTTATTCTTATTATGTTTCACACATCCAATATTATAGGCTGATTTGGTCTGGTTTGAAAAAAATTGACAAATTGGAAATTTTCCCTAAAAATAGGGCCAATGAGCTCAAACCAAAATAGCACAATATATTGGAAGAGAATCTCAGAAAAGTTTAAAGAAGAATATGTAGATCACAAATGTAGATCCATAGAGACTGATGGCATTCAATTCATACTTTTAATGGAGGAGTTATCTTTATCCCTATGAGGAGGGTCATGGGAGCTCCATAGGCACAGAGAGGACGCCTCATGCATTTGGAGGGAGAAGAAAAATAATAATAATAATTAGGTTATGAGTTTCATTTATGTAAAAAGGGTCATTTAACCCTTAAAAAAAATTTCACATGGTTTGGCCTCATAGTTTGGCCAAAGTGAGTTCCAACCGTGCGTCTCCCATTACTTAGGAACCCCACCTCGCATAGTTTATCCCACATAGTTACCCTAACCATGGACTAACCATGAGGTGAATAGAGAAATGGTACTTCATAAGTGTAAGTAACCATGAAATATAGGCATAGGGGTTTGGTAAACTATGAACATCCCCTAGGACACATGTTTCACCTCTAGTTCAGGCCACAAAGTTTATTTTTGGGGGGTTGTACAGTTTCAGACAAACTATATGACCTTCTCAGAGCATCCCATTTTAATTTTTTCGAATCCCAATGTTGATAAAACTCCACAAAGAACCTATGGTTCCCCTAGGTCCTTTACCCAAGTCAAAAACAACACTTTTAAGTGTTCTAACTTTTGGAATTATGTTCTAAATCAAGGTTCAAAGAACGGACCATCCACCAAGTGCCAAAAATAAAATTCCCTTGGAATTTTACCTTGGATAAATACACGAGTTGTTACAATATAGGGTATGGTTTTAAAATTTTATAATCATTGTTATCATGCCCTTATTCTCATGTTATGCTTATATATCTCCATTTTTAACCATTACTGAGCATCTGAGCTCACCCTTTATTATGATTCAATTTCACCAGGCTATGAAGAAATATCTAAGAAGGGTATTTTTGTGAATATTTATGAAGGGGGTATCTTTATGGGATACATTGAATATATTTAATGAATTATAAAGGTTTTTTTCATGTTTATAAAGGAACTAAACTATTATATTACTTAAGAAATTATTTTTATAATGTAATGAATATTCATCTAAAAATATGTAATAGCCATGTATGAGAAGTCTGGGTCACTATAGTTGGTATCAATGGAACTTTTTAGTTATCCTTTGGAAATTATGATGAAAAAAAATTCGTGATATCCCTAGGGGTATTTTTAATTACATTCCTAGGTATTTCTCTAATAATATAACTATGGATGAGTCAAAGTATAGGAAATTTCCCATGAATATTAGTAATGGAAAGAATAAGTGAACTCTAAGAAAATACATCCCTATCTGGATACTACAAGTGGATGTGGCTCTATCATAGAGGTACCGAGGTGTAATATTGCTAAAAAGGGTGCATTGAGATACACTTGATCATCACTTTGTGTATGAAATTTTTCATTCTTCTACTCCTAGATTGACACTCCTAGGGGTTATTCTTTGAAAATTCACAAACACTTTACAAATATTACTGAATAATTTAAATAGATAATGACCACAAAATAATTATATTAATAATAAGGTGATATCGATTCAAAAGAAAGTTTCCTGATTTATACAATATATAAGTGATTTTCTGTGATTATGTGGTTCTCCACTATGGTTAGTATTTCTTACAATACATTTTTTAGTCAATGGTTGTAACATGTAGGAACCATGTCAATTCAGAATGAAATGAACAACAAAATGATTGTACTTATATTAAAATTAATGTTATAGGAGATAAAATGAAAATCCTCATTGATATGTTCACAAAAATTCCTCAGGTTATGAATCATGGTTAACATCCAAAAAATAAAAGGAGGGAATAATGTTCTATTGATTACTTAATGAGGAAACTCCCACATTATTTTAGTGGTTCTTCTAATCCTTTATTTTATAGTTAATGAATTTGTACCACTAAAACGATATTTTCTATTCTGTAGTGTTCATATCATGAAACATTCACTTTATTTATCTACCATCTAGAAGTTGAGGTGGATCAATTGTGGAATCTTATGAGTAATACGAGGAAATGAGAAGAAATTGACTCCATGAGTGTATGGTTTGTGGGAGAGAGAATTGATATCTTTTGAAGAGAATTTATATTGTTGACAACAAATGAAAAGGGGGATATTGATGAACCCATGAAGTCATTGGAGATTTTGTATTTGTTTTCAACCTTATGTTTGATGATTTTTGAGCTGCTTCATAGTTCTAAAATACATGTGTCATGGTTTTACTGAAATTGACACACCCTATATTGAGATTTATGGGTTTGGAAGTTGATTTTTTGAGGTGATTGGATTTACATTGTTGTTTAAGTAAAGTTTTTTAATGGTATTTATACAAAAAAAATAGACCAACATACTAACCATCCATATGAGAAATACATTCCCCTATATGGTAGGTTGTGCTCACCACCAACTGGCCAGCATGAGGCTAAATGAGTGCATGGGCACATGGGCATGCATATTCAGGGTACTAGATAGGTAGAGAAACCACCGTGCAGGGTAGCACAGAGGCAGGTGGCTAAAATGGGTGCAGAATGCACACACAGAACACCAGTACATGGTGGTACCAGAGGGGGGGGAGATAAGTATTTGATGCAGTGCTTCTATACTAAGTATTATAAAGAAGTGGAGAAATTCTGGTCATTTCGATGTGGGATCTCTTTTTTTAAAGTTGAATGAATATCGACCATCTAATCATCTAATTGAAATATCGCAACTGTATGATTAATCATCTCACTCCAGAACCATGATATTAGTTAACTAATTTATGTGATCCATCTGATCAACCACCAAGTGTTGTCTTCAACTTTGAGCTCTCCTGAAGGGTTCTTTGCGCCAAGAGCTCCATGACAAATCATCCCAAGATCAAACCATTTCTTTTAATCTTCATTTAAATATCCTGAGGATCCGAATCAGATCAAAATAATATATTGATAGGTTTTAATTATTTAAATAATTAAAAGACTGAGACTTCATCATTGTAAAAAAGATTTATAATATGAATAGGGTATTTAGTTGTCACGGAATAGAGGTAAAGAATGGATGTTCTATTTATTTGAGTATATTATGTGATTCTAGAAGATTTAGATTCATTGAAGGATGCCTATATATACCAAAGGATGGATTCATTTTTTGTTGCTGGTTATCTATAATCTAGAAGAATTCTTGTGTGCTAGAGATATACACAGTGAACCGGGAAATGGGGTTTTTTATGAAGTAATGTTATATACTAGATTTTTTTTGTTTTAATAAAGGATATATTATTTCCATGAGTTCTTGATCAGTGGATTTCACACTCATGGGGATATGAGAAGAAGATTTCTTCCACTTGGTTTGCATGAATACATTTGAGACATCAATTGCAGTCACTCTTTAAGATGAATTTTCATTCTTTCATTTGAGTTTTCGTACAAGAATATTGTATATCCAGTTATATTCTCTAGGTTTGTGAAAGTTGTATTTTCATATTAGCTATGCAAAGGTGTGTGAATGGTGCGTTTACATATTAGTTGTGTAAATAAACTTGATCGTCCAATGTGTACATCAAGTTGTATGTGAAAATTCAATGTACAGTGTGTGTGCATTTGATACAAATCATAGTGTGTGCATTTATTACAAATTTTAGTGTGTGCATGTGTCGTTAATTAAAAAAGGTGAATTTACATGTAGACAACGACTGTGAATACTTTTTTAGTATGATTTGTCATGATTACTTCAAGAATAATCAATTGTATGAATTAGTTGTAGTATACAGTGGTGGGTCTCAGTTTATTGATACTCAGCTACAGGGTCTCTAGAATCATTGAGCAAGTGAAGTATCATCATATTAACGTGGGTTGAAGAGAAAGATTGTATTTTTATTACAGGGATAGATTTAAATCATACTCGAAGTGGTTGTGCTTTTGTTTTTAAAACTGGTGTGAATTATTGTAATACTTTTTCAGGATACATTGTATCAGGATTTGGATGACACCTACCCTTATTGGTTTTAGGGTGAGACCTAACCACCCCACATGTAATTTTTAATTAATTTTAGTGGAAAATATGTGGCTTGGATCAAACTGACCACATCAAGGATGTATTCACCTTACTTGGGGGGAGAACCTTATAAAAATCTTTTGTTTTGTTGGGTTCAGACTCTAAAAAGTCATCAGAGTTTTATTACCAAGGAAAAAAATTATAAAAATATAGTACCATTGATTCAACCCCCCCCCCCCCCCTCTTAGTGTTACATCCCTTTACTGGATACTTCACTATATGTGATCCAGGATCATTCTCCTTTTATATCTATGAGTGAGGTTTCTACAATAAGAGATTTTTCTATCCATTTATATTTCTTCAAATGCATCATCTAGGAATTGTTAAAAACATTTGTTTCTTCCATAATAAAAAATACAACCTTTTTCAAGATGGTCAGTTTGTTCACATATTTAAAAAAAATACTTTCAAAAGGATGGAATCTATTCTCAATTTTCAAAACATCATTCTTAAATTTCTTTAAAACATTCTTCTCAGGTTTTTTCTTTAAAAGGATTGACTCCCCATCAAACATTGGATTTTTTAATTTATGGGATACTTTTAATTTGTTTGGTTAAAATAGAACATATATACCATATTCCCAAATCCCCCACAATACAAACAATAACCATAAAAGGAATACTCTCCTTTATAAATTCTATACTATCCGGATATATAAACCTTTTTGTCTATAACTTTATTATCTTTCACATTAGATATTTGTTCAGCCCTAAACTTTCTATCATCAGCTAGAATCTTCTTTAATTCAGATTTCATTCTAACCTTATCAGAATTAGATGCAGTTGAAAATTTTGTTTTGGAATCGAAAATTTTAGAATCTTGTGAATTTATTTCTATGTTGATTTTGGTCACATACATGATTTTCTAAAATATATTATAATTAGGAACAAAATAAAATTTCTTATTAACTTTTGAAGTAAACTTTTGATCCTTATCAGGTTCAAACTTTCTGAAACATTATCCAAATTCAGAGATAGGGTTATTGAAACTTGAAACCCCCTACTCAAATTTATAAAACGTTTTTTGAACAAGTTCCATCTCTTCCACCCTAGCCATTAACATTATATCTTGATGTTCATTCCAATTATTTCCTTTCTCAAGAGCCTTTATCAAACAATAAATATCTTCAAGTAACTTAGATTTCCCTTTAGGAATACATTTTTTATTATTTTTTATTTGAATTTATGTCTTCAACTTCTTTATATCTCATTAAAGTATTAAAATATTTATAATACATTCTTTCAAGTCCCTTTTTAGATAAAATTCATTCTTGGTCTATAATTCTTTATAACTACTACTTCTAGAATCTTAAACATTAACTATTGTGATGAAATTATTTTCTCTAGTGATTTCAGATAAAATTTTAGCATCAATATAAATGTCTTCCTATTCATCATCTTTATAAAAAAATATTCTACTTATGGATTTGGATAACTTTTTATATTTACCCTTGGAATAAGATTTTGTGTTATCGCCCAGTTTATTCCATGATATTTTTCCCTTTTATCATCTTCATCACTAATATCCTTGTTTTTTCTTCAAGGATAATTCATAGAAAATCTCCCGATGGATCCACATTCAAAAAAAATCAAGTGATATTTCTCTTTATAATTTTTTATACCTATTTTTAAATTTTTAGAAAAAAAGAACAAAAATTCATCGAGATTGTTACATACCTCGTTTTTTTATTCAAATTCAGTAACTTTTCCTTATTTAAGAATCATCTTAAACTTTCCTTTCTTATCATCCTTGAAGAAAATTTCTTAATTATCTTTTTTTCATTTCATAACATTCTCCCTTATCATTTTATAACTAATGAGTGTACTATGAAGGTCATATGAAGATAATTTTTTAGTATATCTATCTTCCAAACATGAAATTATGGAATCAAACATATCAAGAAGGGTTTTAAAGATATTTTCAATAATGTTTTATTCTCCCAACTTCTCACCAAGAAATATTATGGTGCTCAAAATAACATTCACCCCTGTAAAGAATTACCCAATAGATTCATACTCACCCATTTTGAGATATTCACACTTCAGCCTCAAGATTTGTAACTTTTCCTTATTTATTTTTGTATTATCTTCATAGATGTTTTTAAACCTTTATAAGATACCCTTAATAGTAGAAACTCCCTTTGATATTAGGAATTCACTTTAAGAAAGTGATGAGAGAAAATAATTCTTAGATCTTCCATAATTATCCTGATTATTCTTTTCCATAGATTTTAGATGAAATTTTTCATAATGTGGAAGAAATATATATGTAGTACCATCCAATAAATCATAACCAATATACATAAGAAATGGAAACATTTTAACTTTCTAGATATGATAAAAGTTTCATAGAATATCATAATCCCCTTACTATTCACACAATTCATATTCTTTATAACAACTTCTCTTAAAAAATCTCAGCATAGAGTATACAAAGGGATCCTTCACTCTGATATTCATTAAAAATACCCAACCAAGATCAATGTATCAAGAGAGGGGGATGGATTGAATTAGCGATGTATTTTTCTTTTATGTTATCTTTCTTTTATGATAACCATGGCCTCCAATTAAAAATATATCACTTTTTTGAAAATAATACATTCACACAACCACATAAAAAAAAGTATTTATATGGTTCACTACTCAATAAGAGTATATTTTCCTTGACATGTTTTAGAAACAATCTAATACCATATAATCTACTAGAGAATAATAATTTTGTGTGGATACAACAAGTAGAATATACCCTTACACTTATGAAGCATAATGACTAATAAAACAGTGCATGTGATTCTACTATCATGAATAATGTAAAATAATTTTGTGTAAAAAGTAAAAAAAAACATAACTCATTGAATCAAATCCAGTTATTATACTACCTTATCAACTACCACTTGAAAACCATCAAAATAAAATTCTACAATTTCCAACCCAGTATCAGTTAGAAACAAAATTTTAGGACATTATATAAATACTCAGTCTAATAGCTTGATCCATTTCCCTAGTATAATTTTTCATTCTAAAAAAATAGATAAGAAATAATACTTGAAAAAACTCTGAGAAAAATTAAAATTTCCCTGGAAAATTATGTTTAATGGCTCGATCTTATTTGGTAACTTCTTTTCTTCTTCTACATCAGTTCATAAAATTTCCTCATGAAAACATAGTCAAGAAACTTCTTCCCTCTTAAAAAAATTTGAGCTCTCTCTCCCTCCCCCCCCCCTCTCTCTTCTAAGATTAATAATTTTCCATCATCTGAATGTACAATTTACTTCCTTTTATTTATAGGAGAACCAAAAGTGGTATGTGTAAGAATCTAAAATGTTTTACTCATCAACCAAATTTCTAGAAACTCCAGTTTGACCATCATTTCAACATTATATTTAACTATTTCAGGGGTTCTAAAATAATTTTTATTCTTCTCAAAACTTATCGAATCTTCTAAAAAAATTATCCTTCTTCAAACTTTCTACCCTTCTTTTAGTCTTATACAATTTGATGTTCTGATGCTATCTTCATTCAACTAGTTCGGAAAAACCCACTTCTAACCAATAAAAATTTATTTCATTTGGTTTAGGTATGATATCCCAAGTATCAATCTTCTCAATCTGATCTAACTCTTCATTCATAGATTAAACAAATTCTAGTTGATCAAAATCTGTAATAACATCTTCTGGCTCAAATTTTGAATATAAAGAAGTATGGGTAATAAATTTTTATTTCCTTATTGTCTAAACCATTTGAAGTTGGTCACAAATAATTTTATGACATTTCTCCTTTATCCTTTTCATAGGATGAGATGTATGAAATTAATCCTCATCACTAGAAATAGATGATTCTGGTTCTTCCAATTGTCTTGTATCACAATTGTTGGAATCATTTTCTATTTACATAATAATAACTCTTTCATCCTCTTCATCTTCCTCATATACAAGTTTTTTTGAAACATCTTCCTCATATTTTTCAATAACTTTTACATAAAAAGAATCAACTAATATTTCTATCTCTTTTTTGAAACATCTATATCCTCTTCCATCCTGAGCGTAGCAAGGACATATTCCATCTTCACCTCTCTGGTCTAACTTTCCATGGTTTCCACCTTTGTTCTTTGTGATTTAGGGACTCTCAAAACCTCTTAACTTTTTAAACATAGAGTTTTAGTATAAAAAATTTCATAAAGAGTCATATCAGAACTTGGCCTATATAAAAATTAGTTCTGAATATAAATAGTTTTCTCATAGTTTCAATTCATAAGTAATGGGAACGATCATGTTCAAGTTACATTGCACGCCACATTTCAAACAAAATTTTATTCTTATATTTAGAAACACCATTTTGTTATGGTTTATATGGTGCACTAAACTCACGCTAAATTCCATGTTTTTATAGATAGCATATGAGCTCTTCATTCATATACTCACTGCCATTATCATTTCTCAATATCTACACCGAATATCCTTATTCCTTCTCTGCTCTTCTCCTGAATCTCTTAAACATGTTTAGAACTTAAAATTTATGTTTCAAAAACATAAAACAAGTCATGTGTGTAAAATAATCAATAAAATAAATTGAGTAGTTATCTCTGAAAGTTTATTTTTTATTAATTGGCCCATAAATGTCGAAGTGGATAAGTATCAAGGATCCTTTTGAATGAATTGAAAATTTCTAATACATAGATCTTGTTATATTTCCTTTATAATAAATCTAAAAAACCAATCATTTATTCTTAACATATCAGGAATATATTGGAAAGTATATTGAATTGATAAATTGATCATTTTTCTTTGACACATATTTCAAAATATTTTATGCCAGAATTGATTTTATTCCATCATGATTATATATCACGAATTCTGAACTTCACAAACTTGAAACAAATTTCCTTTTATGTGTTGGCCTCTAATAAAAACCTTTCAATCATCCAATATTTTGAGAGAAAAACAACTTTTCTAAAACCATCTGTACTTTCATAATCACAATGTTGATAAACACTCAAAAAATATTTGAACCCATCAACAAAAAAATTCTTGGATTTCAACTTTTTTTCACCAATAATAGTAGATCCAACACCTTTGATTCAAAGAGATTCGTCTTTTACAAAAATCTATATTAATTATTTTAAATATTTCACATTCTTCAACAATTTCAAGTATCATATAATACGAGAATAATACCCATTATCCATGATCCAGGGTCACTCTCCTTTAGTAGCTTTGAGATCAGTTTCTACAATAAGTGATTTTTCTTTTCCTTTATCTTTCTTCAAATTTGGAATCTATGAATTATTAAAAACATGTTGTTGTTCTGGAAACAAAATAAGAAAATATTTTTCAATAATTCCACTTTGTTCATAGCTTTCATAAATTATTTCTAGAGTATTGAAGCTAATATCAATTTTCAAAACATCCTTCTCAGATTTCTTCTTAACATTCTACTCAGATTTAGTACATTGAGAGTATTGACTAAACCTCAAAATTTTCCTTATATAATTCATGGGATAAAGTTAATATTCTGTGTTAAATGAAAACATATTTTATATATTACCTAATCTACCACAATAATATTATAAACCATTCAATGAATACTTTCCACTGTAACTTCCATACTGTCTAGAGTTGTGAACATGTTTCTCCGTAACTTTCTTATCTTTCACATTAGAAAATTGTCGACTCCAAAACATTTGGTCATCAACCAAAATCTTCTTGTTCAATTCATATATCTTTCCAACCTTATCATAATCTTTTTTGGTGGAAACATTTATTTTAGAATCAGGGATTTTCTGTATTTACAACTTTTTTGGTTTTGGTCACATACATGATTTTCTCAATAATATTTTGATTATGAAAAACATCAACTTTATTTTCAACCTTTTAAAGAAACTTTTGATCCTTATTAGGTTCATACATTCCAGAACATTCACCAAATTAGGAGATATAGTTACTGAAACTTGTAACTTCCTAATCAACTTTGGAAAACGTTTGTCGAATAAGTTCAAACTATTCCTCCTTAGCCTTCAAATTAACTTCAATATGTTCATTCTGATAATTTTAATTCCTAATTAACTTATTCAGGAAATCAATCTCTTCAAGTAACATATATCTATATAGGAATACTTTCTTGATTATTGTTTATAGGACTTTCATTTCTTCAAATTCTTGATAACTCTTTCAAGTATTACATTCATTCCTAGAAATTATTTCAAATCTATTTTCAAATGAAATTAAATCTTGATAACTTGTTCTTTAGAACTACTGCTTCCAAAATCTTCATCATTAAATGTGGTAATGATAGTATTTTCTCTAAAAATATTAGGAAAATATTCATCCTCAACTTCACTTTCTTCCTCTTCATCATCTTTATAAAAAATGTTATCCTTTTGGATTTGGATAACTTTTTATATTTCCTCTTAAATAAGATATTGACTAATCACCATATTTCATCCATGATATTCTGGTCCATATATCAAATTCATCATTATCTTCCTCATTTTTTCTTTGAGGAAAATTTTCATCAAAATGCCCAGTTGCTCCCTAATTGAAACGTTTCAAAAAAAATCCATTTATTATTTCTTATACCAATTTTCAAATTTTATGAAAACCCGAATAAAAAATAATCAATATAATTACATACCTTATATTTGGATTCATTGTCATTACATTCTTATTGATAAAAAAATATTCTTATACTTTTCTTTCATTGAATCCTTAAAGGAAATTTCTCAATCAACTTTTTCTTTTCCTTTCATAAAATTCTCCAATATCATTTAATAAGTAATGAGAGTACTATAGAGGTCATCCAAAGATAGAGTTTTAGGATCTCAGTCTTACAAAGATGAAACTTTGGCATTAAACATATCAGGATGAATTATAATGATATTTTCAATAATGAATGAATATTCTACGCTCTCACTAAGGAATCTTATGGTGATCACAATATTATTCACCCATGTAAAGAAGTCACCAAAAAATTAATACTCAAAAAATTTAGTTCTTAATACTTAAGCCTCTAGATTTTTAAATTTTCATTATTCATCTTCATATTTCCTTCATAATTGTTCTTCAACTATTCACATAAACCTTTAGCAATAGTAACTCCATTCACTCTTAGAAATTCACTTTCATAAAGTGATGAGAGTTAATGATTCTTAGATCTTCCAAAATTATCTATATTTTTCGTGTCCAAATATGTTATAGGAACTCTTCCATCAAGGGGAGGATATCCATCAATAGAATATTACAAAACTTTATACCTAAGAGACCTAAGATATGAAAACATTTTTTCCTTCAAGGAATGATAGTTCTTTCCATAGAAGATTTTAATACCATTACTATTCAAATATTTTAGACTCTATATAACAACTTCCCATAAAAAACATTATCAAAGATTAATTAAAGGGGAATTTTACTCTGATACCTATTGAAAAGACCTAACCAAGATCAATTTATCACTAAGATAAGTGGGGGTAAATCAGTAATGTCTTTTTCTTTTGTGTTATATTTATTTTATAACAACCATCACCTCTTGTTAAAGATCTATAACTTTTCTAAAAATAAAACATCCATACATCCACAAGAACACAAGTATTTAAAAGTGTCACTAATCAATAATAGTATATATTCCTTAGCATGGTTCGGAAATAATCAAATACTAAATGATCTATTGGAAAAAATCTTTTTCTGTGGGTACAACAAGTAGGATATACCTTAACAATTGTGAAGCACTATGATAAATAAAACAATCCATGTTCTTCTTCTAGAATTAATGATGTAAAAACAATTATCTAACAGGTCAAGAAACCTTCAACAATATGATCAAAATTAGTTACTATGATACCCTATCAATTTCCACCTGAAACCATTCAAAACAAAATTGTTCACTTTACTACCTAGAAGCAAGTAGAAAAAACATTTATGTACATCGTACAAATACTCAGTTTGATTGATCAATTTGATTCCACAATATGATTCTTTAGACCTATGAACAAATAATAATTAATACTCTAGAAATATTTATGAACCACTTGAAAAATCCCCAAGAGACTATGTGTGATGGATCGGTTCGATCATAAAAATCATTTCTTCTTCTTCTTTGGTCAAGAAATTTTCCTCTGGAAAACACCATCCAAAAACTTATTCTATCATCCAAAACATTCATCACTCTCTCTTTCTCTTTTCACGTGAACAATGTTTAGTCATCATAAAGTATAATGTACTTAATAATATTTATATGAGACCCAAAAGTGGGATGGATAAGAATTTGAAAATGTTTTCTTACTCAATAAAATTTCTAAAAACTCAAATTTCACCTTAATATTTACTTAATATTTTATTATTTTATTTCTTCTCAATACTTATTAATTCTTCTAGAAACTTATAAATTCTTCTAAAACATTATCTTGATACGAACATTCTAACCCATCTTCATTCTGATACTATTTGATTTTTTAGAGTAGTCTTCTTTCCGATGAAAACATATAGTCACTCCAATTTTCATGAACCAATAGAAAACTCATAAGAACTGATGAATTAACATTACAATTCTACATACCATTTTAAATATGGATGGCTTTTTATTATTGAGCTTCATACCAACTGAGAAAAAAACTACCCATTATGATCCTCTATACCAACTGATATGCATGAAACTCCTCTATCATAAACATCATTGAAACTTCTAAAGATTCCATCACCCCATCATAAACACTTGGAAAAAAACTACTTGATCCCCTACTAATGTGCATCAAGCCCGCCATCCAAATAGGGTGGCAACAAGCAAATATGAGCAGAGTCAAATTCCTACGGATGCATACCAAGCATGTGAGACAAATATAGTGGTAAGTGAGTAGATGAAAATACCTTCTCATGAATATAAAGACCACCACTCAAATATGGTGGAAATTAGAGAAGAAAACTAGTGGAAGATTCGTTGTTATGTCCTGGCATAGTAGAACTGCCAATATCTACTAGCAACTCATGGGCGACTGGAGTAGTCACAAACTCCTTCACCGATATCAAAATGGTCCATTATAATCATTCTAGACAAAGATGTATCTCAACAAATCCTGTAAATTATGGAATATCAGACATCAAACCTAGACAATATCATCCAAACATGTCAAGACATTATCGCATCAGTGGAAAAGGAGATAAATCGGGCCCATGACCCAGTTTCCTCGAACAAAATGTCTCACTTGTAAAATGATTTAGTCACTCTGAAGCAGTTATACATCCCTAATCCAGTTCATTATGATTGATGGTAATATCCTACGACCTAAGGACAACCGGACTTGTAAAAAATACATATTCCAATTGGGGGATTCTGGTCCAACATAGTGGCCATTCTAGGGCAGGCATATATCCCTACCAAAATTCAAAATGATTATCAGCATGTCCCAGAAGCATCATGAGACCCAACAAGACAGGGACTCGTATATGAAGGTTCTTACTAATAGTAGATGGCCTTGGTTACTCATAATAAGGTGATCAAAAATGAAACGCATCAATGAAAACTGGAAAATGAAGAGCACATACATGATCCTACTCTTCTGGAAGCTAGGGTTCTGGATGCCCTAAGGAATATATCATTAAAGTCTCAAGACCCTATAAATATATTACTAAATTATGGAAGTGCAAGTAGGAGTTTTGAAGGTCCTCTTCACAATATCTCTACCAGAAGCTCAGAAGGTCCTCCCAAGAGCACCCATGGGGGCCTACTCCATGGGCCAGGAATGATCAATCATGAGAGCCTATCTCCTAATGCGCATTGGGATAGCCTTCCCCTAGACCTGAATATTAGATAGCAATAAGGTCCTCCCCTTGCTATCATTCACCTTGATGGTCCTACCTAGGGTATATGCTGTAGATATGATTCTATCTGTAGTTGGACATCAAGTCATGATGGTATTCCTCACCATGATGATAGTCATTTCGAAGGCCCTCCCTATAGTAACATCAAGTAACGAGAAGGCCCTCACCTCATTGTAGTACATCTTGAAGGCCATCCCCAGGATGTACACTGCATAAATTCTCCCAACAACAAGGTATCAAGCTATTATTATTATCCTCTTCATCATAGTTTTCATCGAGAAGGTCCTCCCCTTGGTGACATCATGCAATGAGAAGGTCATCCCTTCATTGTATCCTGCCCTGAAGTTCCTCCCCATGTTATACAATTTAAATAAATTTCCCACAGTCAGGTATCAAGTTGCAATAGTAGCCCTCACCATTTCAGCACCAATTACAAAGGTCCTCCCCACAACCAAAATTCATACTAAAAATAAGGTCCTCCCCTTGCTGGAACAAAGATGAGAAATCCCTCCTATGTTGTAGCACTCTAAAAGATAGATTCAGACGCATCAGGAACTATGTCTATGACCAGTGATATTCTTTCTCTACCATAGGATGGTCCAGGTCCATAATCATCTTATAATCAACCCCCACATAGTTCATATATCAAAAAGGCTCCCACTTGCATGTTTGTTTGGAACAAAATCATTAAGAAGTAGTCAAGTTGATCTTATCAAGTAGAGGAGCCCCCAGAAGAACAACAGCAGGATATGTTGCTTGTGAAAAGACAACTGGCTAAGGAAAATATACCAGTGATGTATTGGACTATGACCACTTCTCTCTTCTATATACAAGGAGAGTTGTCTAGGGAATTTATGCATTATATTTTCCACAATATAAGGATGACTCTTTTCCAGCTGAAAGATAAATTCATGCACTATGAAGGGTATGTAGACCATGTCTACACGTTAGGGGAACTTCACCATCTAATAGACTTAGAATCCCTCTCATCCTAAAGGAAAGAACAATCAAAAAAGTGAAAGAAAAATCTTGAACTAGCCTTCCTCTATGAAATGCATAAGTTGTGCCTCTTCATTGGTAACGCCCTGACTAGAATTCACATTTGGGGATGAGGATAACATGGAGCTATGTACATCACCAAACATCTCGTTCAGTAATCCCCATTAAAAATGACATCGTGCAATGTCATTACCAAAAGGAAAAAATCAAATGAAACTCCTACTCAGTAAAGATGGGATACTCACCAAAAACGGGCCCAAAGTAAGTCTCAAAAGCATTAGGGCCGAAGAGATCAATCCATAGAAAAGCCTCTGAGTCAGGCAACGAGGAACATCCAGCAGGATTACTTCCTAAGGGAATCTAACCATCAAGCAGTTCTCATGTCTTAAAAAGACTATATACTCTATGGAGGCACAATTCCATATTCGTCCCACACTCGCACAGGAGTGTGTGAAATTGAAAAGGCGGAAATAGTGGCGGCTTCTGTTGTAATGTGGGAAGAACCCCAATCTCCAAGGCTATGGGAATGTTTAAATCAAAATTCCCTTATAAAACCAACAAATCCAGGCTACAGTGTGTCAATGGAAGAACAAGAACAACCCCATCCTGTAGGGCTAGGGAATGTTTACCTCATGTCCCCTCATAGTGGATGTCTTTCTTCTCCCATCTATGGAGAACGATGGATAGAGGCGTTACCTGTTCCACACCTTCTTTTGGTTTCCACCCTCTGAGACAAAGGCGCATTACAAGGTCGGATTAGGGCTCCCTTTGGGTCAATATTCTCCAAAAAATCCAAATAATATCGAAGAATGGAAGGAGAAAATCCAAAAAGGATTCATAAATCCTTCCTACCATTCGGCACCAGGTATACCACCCACAAGGAAGTATGTATCAGTGAACGTGGTAATTTTAAACCCCATGGATCTCACAAGAAATGGGACGGAGGAAGAATATGAAGGAAAGGAAGTAAGGTAATATGGTTCCCTCCCATATGCATCCCACACCAAGGCTGATGGTGTGCATACTGAGAACTAGAGATTGGTCCTAAATTTGGTCCCCCCATTAATTAATCCATCATTACCTCCCACACAAAATCCCAAAAAGGAGAATAATAAATCCAAGGTCATCTATGAATCACCTCCTCCTCCCCTGGAAATGTGTACCACACTCTCGAGGAATGGTTCACCAAGAAGGATGAAGAAATGAAAGAGCTCGGGTGAATTAATTTCAATCTATATCGAGGGAGCTACCTTGCTGGATGTGTCCCCCCCCCCCCCCGCAGAATGTTATCAGGTGTTCCCAGAACAGGTTCCCATACCACAGACACTCATCCCGTTGAATGAAGCCAAGTTCGGAGGCCCATCCAATCTAGAATCGGGACCAACAACCTACTTAAACCCAGCCCTGGAATGACATCAAGACTTTCCCCCACTGGGAAGACAACCATAATATATTCAGGTAAAGCCACAAATGATACCTCTGGATGGGTCTCAAATCCAAATTCCAGCAGCACCAGCACACCTAGTTTTGGAAACTGCCGCACATGACCAAGATCAAGCTCGACAGGATATTCATCAAGGGATCTTGAACACTATTGAGAAAATTACCACTCGACTGGAAGCCATAGAGGGGCAGTTTGCTCCGATACAACGAGAGCGAAAACCCTGCCCTGATTGGGTAAGCAACATTCCACAATCATCGAATTTTGGAAACCCTTTATTCTCAGTATTCAATGGATTGGGGGACCCTGAATAGCATTTTATTCACTATTACTCTTATTGTGACCCCATGATGGGTACTCTAGAGAAACAAGAAGTAGTAAATCTTAGGTTCTTTATACGACCCCTACAGGGCTCGACCTTAGTATGGTATACTAGCCTTCCAGCCAATTCCATCAAAGGCTGGGAGGACCTCTAGGGATAGTTTCTCTTCCAGTTTAGTTCAACACTTCCTAAGATAGTGGTCAGTGACCTCATGAAGTGTAAGCATTGAGAAAATGAAAGAGTCTCGGATTTCATTACTAGATGGAAAGGCCTGACGTATTCCCTAAACCTACCGCTCCCCCAGGATGAGATTCTCTCCATGTTCATCGATAACCTCCATGGTGAATTGTGAATTCCGCTCATCCCGGTGAAGTACACAAGTGGATTTAGAGACTTCTCTACCATTTCCTAATGGGTAGAATACCCATTGCAATGAACCAGCCTCAAGTCCTGAGTGGCCCCATCAGCCCCAGAAAAAGGGGTGGGAAAATATATAGTGTCTTCTTTCATGCTTAAGCCACCTTAGCACCAGCTTCAGTTGTGAGGCCCACACCAAACCGTGCAGGACCCCCTGGATTCTAACAACCACCCCCACTACGGAAAGATGAGTGACAGGGTTCTAAAAGAAATTAGTTCAAATAATGAAGAAATAAAGTCTATTAATTCCGAGATGACCAAGTCCGTGGCTATTTCATAACCACCATGAATTGCAATATGCTCTGGCTACCAGATCCAAAGCAAGATGATGAAGTGGGTCTTGACGACCATCCAAATTATATTCCTTATCACAAAATAATGGGACACACAATCCAGGAATGCTTTGTTTTCAAGGATCTCCTACAAATGATGGTGGATTCTGGGCAAGTCAAGTTGGATCCACCACCGACACAGGTGGAATATGTTTCCACCTCAGACCCAATAGAGGAAAAATAATGGAAAATAATCACCAGTAATGAGAAATTTTTTGAAAATTAGATCAACTAGAAAATAGTCAACAAAGTTCATGGAATATTCTAGGGGCAGTTGAAACAACCAACAGTTCCCCCCAAAAGCTCCCAATACAACACAACTATCCTCCTTGTCCCTACAGCCCTCTAAAGGCTAGAATGGTAGAGAGAAAGAGAAAAAAGATGATCTAACACCAAAAACGAAGTCAATGTTGACACTTTAGGACTTCATGCCAATATACTTGGAACAACGGTCACCTCCCTACCAAACGGTACAACAGACACCGCCCCACCAAAGGGTACAACAGGCACCGCCCCACCAAACAGTACAACGGGAACCTCCCCACCAAACAGTACAACGAGGACCACCCCAAAAAATAGTACAACAGGAACCGCCCCACAAAATGGTACAACAGGAACCACCCCACAAAATGGTAAAACGATCACCGTCCCTCCAAATGGCACAATCAAAAAGAGATAGTAATATGGAAAAAAAATTTGATCAAGATCTGATCATTGGATCCATTAATGTCATTAACTTGATGGACCCCTTATCGAATAGAGACTACAGCCATGAATATGAATTCCCCTCACCCAAGAGGAGAGCCAGAGGAAGAGGCCTTTGAGGCTACAGGTTTCTCGTAAGCCACGATCATGGCATGAGTCAAATTCCCAGCCACACTAGAAGTAAACTCGTTAACAACACAGAAACTCATGGAAAGACCCTCCGGTAAACACAACAAGAAGTGAAATGATCCTCCACCCCCATCATAAGAAATCCAACCCCAATTATCATAAAATATCCATTAGGGGAATAAAAAATATCAAATCTCCCAACGCATATGGGTGAACCAATTCGACCAAACTTAGTACAGGCTACAGTTCCACCAGCTCCAATCACAAAATCCAAACCATCTACATCCAAAGCCCAAGCCCCTAAATTGTTTGTGAAAGAGAAGTCCTGATATGGGAAGCACCGATCTTTAGAGAAGAATTATGATATTCTAAAGTAGTTGGATTAAGTATTAGAAAAGCTGTCAATACTAGATGCATTAAGCCTATCCGCAAATCTTAGGGAGACACTCATAAATGCCTTACTAAGTCCCCATGATTTTTATGTTGAAGTAGCAGTAGGAAAAGTCCATTGGATATAGACCAGTCCTAAATAATGTCACACTATCATCTCTTTCATAGATAGAGATGAAGACGCCATCATGCAAGGGAACGCCAAACCCTTATATGTGTCCAGAAAGATAAATTGAATTTATGTCTAGTGGATCTTCATTGATAACGACTATGGAGTCAACCTCCTCCCACTATGAACTCTTCATCAGATAGGCTGTGATGAATACAGATTGACACCTTGCACCACAACTCTGCTAGGATATGAAAAAATTAAGAAGAAACTATTGGGATGAATCCAGATTAAAACTAGGCTGGGAGACCTCATGTCAGATTTCGAGTTCCTGGTAGTGGGGAAAAGTACAGACTTCAACATCATGTTAGGGAGGCCTTGGCTATATCAGTACACTACAATTTCGTCATCATGCCATTAGTGCATCAAATATTTTGATAATGGAAAAAGTGAGATAGTGCATACTGATAAATACTCGTTTGTGTCCTATGATTCACATTATATCGATGAAAGGTTCTACAAGTCTAAGGGAAAACAACTTTCATCCAATTAAATTTATTAGATTACTACCCCAATTGGATTGGAGACGGCTCCAACCGACCCCCTCCAACAACTTGAGAAAGAGTATGTATTACCCATTAACCATGTTTAATGAATATGCGCAAGTCCTAATGTAGACTTAATTGTCTGCAAGGTCTCTGTTATGGACTCTGAGTCCAAAGACATGGAAGAGTGGGATAGCTCCCATGATGTCATGAAAAGCCCTAACAAAGATACTACTGACCCGTCCTCAGGATCCCACACTGCCCTGGCCTTAATCATAAAGGAAAAAATAGTATTCTTATCCCAACATTGGAGAGTTCATATTGAGAATCCTATCTCCATCAGAAGAGGAATAAGAATAATAAGGAGAAGAATAATAATAATAATAAGACCTCAAATATTCCCCTCCTGTATTCGAAAAGGTGTCTCCACCATAATCAATGAAATTAAGTAGATAATCCCAGGCACCAAAGACAAATCATGGCCCACTCTGATTAGTGTGGCTATTCCTGTCGATGAGTAGGAGGAATACACCTCCTTACTAAAGAGTAATCGAGATGTGTTTTCTTGGAACTATACAGAAATGATAGGCTTCGATCCTGAGGTTGGAACTCATCATCTGGGCTTACTAGAAGATCACCAAGGCTATAAGAAAACATCCAGAAGGACCCACCTGATACATGCTACCAAAATAGAGGTTGAAGTTGACAAGCTACTCAAAACAAACTTCATACAAGAAGTCCATTATCTGATCTGGCTAAAAAACATAGTCCCTATCAAAAAGAAGAACTGATATATTAGAATCTACATTGACTTTAGGGACCTCAATCGTCATTTCCCAAAAGATGACTTCCCAGTCCCGATCATAAAATTGTTGATCAATGCAACTGCTAGATATGAAGCCCTCTCTCTCATGGATGGATATTATAGATAAAACCAGATCTAGTTGGCCTAGATGGATGAAGAAGATACTTCTTTTTGGGCCCCTCAATGAGTTTTCGGTTACAAGTTGATTCCCTTTGGTCTAAAGAATTTAGGCACCACATATCAGCACTCTATGCATCGCATCTTCAAGCCCTTCATGGGAAAGTTTGTTGAGTGTTATGTCAAGGATATTGTCGTTAAATCAAAATAGTGATCAAACTATATAGACGATCTTAGAAATGTCTTCAAAAAATTATAGAAACACAGTTTAAATATGAATCCCATAAATTTCTCCTTTGGTGTTACCTTTGGAAAATTCCACAGCTTCGTTGTATGCTATAGTAGTATCAAAGTCGACCCAGAGAAGACAAAATATATCCTTGGCATGTCCCCACCTCACAACCTCACTGATTTGAGAGGTCTCTAGGGGCACCACTCTTACATATGGTTCTTCATAGCCAACCTAGCGGGAAAATGTTTACCTTTCACTAGGCTTATGAAGAAAGGAGTCACATATGAGTGGGATAAGGATTTGAAAGAATCATTAGACAATATAAAATGATAACTTCTAATCCCACTGGTACCGATGCCATCAGTTGAGGGGAGACCACTCATTTTTATGTAGCCACATTAGAATGTTCATTAGGTGCTTTCCTCATACAGAAAATGATGGTGACAGTAAGAACAGTCTCTATTACCTCAAAAAAACAATTATTGATTCTGAAACTCAGTATTCAAAAATTGAAAATAACTACCTAGACCTATTCTTCATGGTTCAGAAACTCAAGCATTACCCGAATCACCATGATTTCCACCTGGTCTCCCGCTGTAACCTGCTCAAATATATAATCACTTGTACCATGATAAATGGGTTCCTATCACAATGGTTGGTAATCCTACAAAAATTTGACATATGGTAAGTTCCCTATAAGGCCATCAAATTTCAGGCGTTAGTAGACATCCTGGCCGAGTACCCCTCATAAGAAACAACATTGTTGGATGCTAAAATTCTAGATGAAGAAGTTTTCTCCATCCAAGAGGACCCACATACATGGGAAATGTACTTCAATAGTTCTTCCAGAATACCAATAGGGAAGATGATGGAGGATCCTAGGCTCAAGAAAGTGGGGCTAGGAATTATACACGTATCCCCTGAAAAGACCATCATGACTTATTCTTTCCTACTTATGGAGGGGTGTACAAATAATGAAGTAGAATATCAAGCCCTCATTACGGGCCCAGAACTGGAACTTAATGCGCAATCTAAACACTCAAGAATAAAGGGTGATTTAGATCTAGTCATCAAATAGGTCAATGGGGACTATGCCATTAATAAGAATGTATTTTCCCCCTTAATGAACTATTTTTGAGAACTTATGGATGAATTCCCATCCGAACCAACATTGACTTATGTCCCCTAGTCTCAAAATTCTCTAGTCGATGCTTTGGAAAATGCAGCCACAACCTTGACTGATTCAAACCGGGATGAAACAGTCATTAGTATTCCCCACCACTGGATGGTCTTTCCATTCATCCAGAGAAATATGGAGGAGATTGATGAAATTAGCCCCATTTATGAGCCCTATGGTCACACCACTGGCTAGATGATTCCAATTACAAATTACCTTTGGAACAGGTAACTCCCACCAGATAGGGCTGGAAGGGATGAAGTTTTAAGATGGGATGTCAACATTTTCTTGTATAATGGGGAAATCCAAGAAAAGGTTATCTATAAACTAGGCCTTTACGGAGTCCTTCTCTGGTGCATTGATGGGGAAGAAACTATTGTCATCATGAAGGAAGTGCACACTGGAGATTGTGGAGCACACCAGTCAACAACCAACCTCTCTCACCAAACCCAAAGGCTTGGGTATTACTGGCCCACTATAGTATTGGATTGTTCCTTATTCACAAAAAAAGTTTCATTCATGTCAAGTCGATGCCAATTTTATACACTGACCCCCAAAGTTACTTCATGTATCTATATACTCCTAGTCGTTCGCCTCCTGGGGGATATATGTTTTGGGACCATATCCTCCCACCATAGTAAGACAATTCAAGTTTATACTCACAGAAATCGACTTCTTTTATAAATGGTCCAAATCCATACCCTATAAAGAAGTCGGGGAGAAAAACATCGTTAGCTTTGTGAAGGCCAACCTCATTACCAGATTTGGTGTCCCTCATAAAATACCGATGTAAAGTGGACCCAACTTATGTTCTGCTGAGTTGTACAAGCTATACCTGGAGTATGGAATCAAAGCCAACCTGTCATCCTACTACCATGCAGTGGCCAATGGGTAGATAGAGGCTTTCAATTATACTTTTCCAACATACTCCAAAAGATAGTTGATAAGGATAAGAAATTGTGGAAAGACAAGATCCTTCATGCTTTTTGGGCTTGCCAAACCATGACTCGCACTGCCACCCAGGTGACCCTCTACTCACTAGTGTACATGGAAGAGGTGGTTTTACCTATCTAAATCTATGTGTTGTCACTACGTGTAGCCATTTGCGACCAACCTTCCATGGAAGAAAAATCCTAGAGATGGTTTGATGAGTTGGTGTAGTTAGATGAAAAAATATTGCACACTTTACACCATTTGGAAATATACAAAAATCAGATCACACTGGCCTTTAATAAAAAGGTTCTCCTTTGATCGTTCCTCAAAGTAGAAATGGTGTTACTCCTTAGAGACCTGGTGATACTTGGGAAGAAGACCACAAATCTTGAACCAAACTGGGAAGGACTATATGTTATATATAAGGTCTATTCTAATAGATCATATTCCCTAACATCAATAGACGGAAATCTCATCATGGCTCCCACAAATGAAAAGTTCCTCAAGAAGTATTTCGTGTAATAGAAATGTGAATTAATGGTCCAAACTCTATGACTATAAACTATGAGTTGTTTTCCTGACCAACATGACATTAAAATGTGTGGTATTAGCCATGGTCCAAGATCTAAGACCTCAAACTAGGAGTTATAATACCTCAAAGTCATGGTCCAAGCTCTATGACCTTAAACTATGAGTCATAGTCCTTTCCACATGTTGTTAAACTGTATGGAACTCGTCCCTGAAACATGAAATTAAACTCTGAAATATTTCCACATATCAAGATGTTAAAATTCATAGCAGAAAGCATCCTAATCACATGAATATAAACTACATGATCTCTCACATAACTACGTACATCTTTATTCCTACCCTTGCAGGATATGTAGCGATGCCTCGATCCTCGATCTTGGACCAGCCCCCACCAAGACAAAACAAAATTCCCCCATTATATCCTCTACCTCCCAAAACTTGTGAAAGAATCCCTATATCCACTCCTTGTTTTTAACATCGAGTATAACTCATGTGATATTAGGATGAGTGGTAAGTATTCTCTTGTGTAAACAAATTATAGGGAAATATGATAGACATGGAACCCATAGAAAATGAAATAAAAATGTTCCCACCCCCATGACTGAGCCAGATCGGTACAGGGAATGTTTAGAACAACGTATGGCTTTATTCCGGCCCTTGTAGGATATGTATTGACACCCAGATTTTACATCCCATACCATCCACCATCATTGAAAAAAATTCACTCACATTTCCTTACACATGGACCGAATCGATCGGTATAGGGAACATACAGAACTATGTGAGACTTGATTCCTTCTCTTATAGGATATGTAGTGACTCTTGGATTTGGCATCCCGTCCTAACCATTATCAATAAAATGCCCCTTTCCCCATGTGTAGGTCATACTTTTATGGGGAGTCCATGAAAGGTCCTAATCTCTTGACAATAAACTGCGAAATTCTTCAAGAGTTATGTCTGGCCTAGTTCTAAGTTTCACGAGATCCAGCACAGGCCCCCCAACTCATGATAAGTCAAAATAACCCACTTCCCATTATATATATGAATCATACATATAAGGAAGCTCTATTAGTTAATGGTTTTCCATGGTCCAGGTATTCTATACATTCCCATGACATCTTTCCTATTTTTTAAACTCCATATTCCAAGAAAACTTGGATCCCCATAGTCATTCATGGACATATAAGATGGAAGGATAGTGTCCAACAGACACCTTTGTTTGACTATGCACATCATGCCCCAGTGGATCTACATATGTTTCCCACAAAAGAACCATCAATAAAAGGTAAATTCATCCCTAGGAGGGTCATCTCCTATCTCAATACGCCTAATGGCTTCCATGCCTCATGTCATCCCTCATAATCCAGGTCCCCCCCCCCCCGAGACTATGGTTAAAACTTATATCATCACTCACACCTAAGGAATGATAGAATATATTGATTTTGACTAGCATGTAACTATAAAATATCTTCATGATAGAAAAATCTTCCTTGCTGCATGACTCTAAACTGCACAGCATCATGTCCTCACCGCATGACATTAAACTGCAAGGCCAAAATCATCCTTGTTGTATGACATTAAACTGCATAGCAATGTTTTAAGCCTAAATTTCCCTCTTATGTTGATTTTATTATTCCTATGTAATAATCAAGAATCCCCAAAATCTCTTGTTTCTCACAACGAGTATAGATCACATGAGCTTAGGGATCTTAGTGAGAGATCCGCCCTGATATTATGGAAAAACATTCTCGGAATTTGGTCCTAGAAGAATGACCCTAAAAGGAATGACACAGTTCCCTTCCCTGAGAGGAACCCCACGTCCTGTCCATGTGAGGTTAAATGACCAGGTACCCCAAAGATGAGGCAAAAGCCTCACCCTGCATATGATCCAGATCTACCTAAGGGATACCAAATTTCATGAGTAAATCGTAGCCTAAATGTCCACAATATATCCCGATAAACTCCTACCATTCACCAAACTCTACACTCTAAGTGATATTGAATCCCCATAACCCTATATAGCTATCTAAGATGGAAGGCTAGTGTCCTGAAGACACCTTTTTTTTGAATATTCATGTAATTCCTTAGTGGCTCTACATATGTTTCCCACAAAAACAGTCATCAATAAAAGGAATATTTGTCCCCAAGAGATTACTCTCCTATCTTAGTACGCCCAATGACTCCCAAACCGCATATCATCTCTCCTCATTCAAGGTCCCTCAAATTCAGGGTTTACATTTTCCTCCCTATATACATCCTTGATATATCAGAACATGAATACCTAATTCATCTCTGATCTCTTTTGAGGTTTCTAAAGATACCCCATCCATATGCGTGAAGTTGATTTTCATAAAAAAGAAGAGTTACCACACTCATTTTTGGGTTTTACCAAAGAATTTTAGTTAAAATTTCCCCCTTTTTTGTGATCACATGCACCCCTTGTCAAAGGTCACGTAACATATTCACAAATTTCCCAATCTTCATAATCCTTCATAGACATCAGTGATGGAAGGCCAGTGTCCTACAGACACCTTTGGTTAACTATGCACATCATGCCTTGGTGTCATTGCATATGTTTCCCACAAAAATGTCTCCCAATCAAAGTAAAATTCATCCCTAGGAGATTCCTTTCCAGTTTCTGTATGCTTGATGACATTCATGCCCTATCACACCCCAGAATTTGGAAAACTTCTGTATGAAATCTTACATACCTTCCTCTTCCAAATGCCCCTAACAAAACAAAAAGGTATTTCTAATTGAACTGACCATTCCCTAGCTCCCCATTAGGTAAGTAATAATCATGCATGAATAGTTTCCCACTCAAACCTAATATGAATATCCATAATGTTTTCAGATACCACTACTCAGGACAGCCACTCACTATAGCTCCCAACATCAATATAAATTCAAAGTGTCACATAACCCCACCAGGCCACCGAAGATAGAAGCATAGTTCCCTGAAGACACCTTTTATTGACTATTCACATCATGTCCCAGTGGCTCTTCATATGTTTCCCACTAAAACAAATGTCAATCAAACACAAATTCATCCCTAGGAGAGTCATATCCAACTTCTGTATGCCTAAAATGTCTCTCGAGCCTCATTTATGTCCAAATTTAACAATTTTAGGGTCAAGAAAAATCCCTAATCCATGTCTGAAGGATGTTAGGACATTCTCGACGGACGTTCTGAAATTAGGACCCTGCCCCATTAGGTTTGGTCAAAGTTTATCGACCTAAAACATCAGTCATAAGTTTGATTGGAAGAACTATAAACTTCCAAATAAAGGAAAAGATGCTATACTTTCCAGGGGAAAATCCATACAAGGCGCCTCTGGGTAAAAGTCGAGTATCGGTTTGTTAAAAGATGATAATCCATAAAAAAGAAGTAAATCTTTTTAGGTCAAAAACATGCAAAGTGAGGCCTAAGAAAAAGTCAAGTTATTCTCTTTAAGCCCATGACAAGAAGGATTAGGAAAAAATAAGTGTAATAATGAAAAAGACATAAAAGTTAGTGAGGTTTTCTATAAAAGCTCATAACAGTCGAACTATGCTCACTAGGTCCCGAGGCTTAGATAAACAATTAGAGCATGATTCGATTATTTCAATTTACTAGTTTTGAATCATAATTTGAAATTTATACCAGGTTGAAATAATTATTTGTGATCAATTGTTAATGATAGGAAGAGATGTAGAAGAAGTATTTAAAGGGAAATCAGTTCTACTGAGTTCAGAAAAAATGGATGAACATCCCCAATTCAGAGTCTCTCTAGACTATCAAGAAAAAAATAAGAGAGAGTACATATCATGATTTGGGATGGAACTAAAACAAGTCTTAGTTGACCCTTTCTATAAGGATGGAAAGTGGTTACCTCAGGCCATAAATAGTTTTATTTAAAGAATCTCTCTCCTCAGTTTCATCCTTGACCGTCAAACACACCCGCTCCAAGACAACTTCAAGGTCCCACCCTTTCTTTTGAATGGCTTCATATTTGGCATGCGAAGAGGCCAAATGATCCCATAACCTTGTTGTGCATGCCTCACACTCTCATAGATCTTCCTCTTAGGTGTCCACCAAATCATGAGCTTTCGCCTCCTCGGGTGTTAAATGATTGAATTTCCCCAAAACAACTTGGAAGGTTGTCTCCTCATGATGGGAAGAATTGAACTTGGCCAGCTTTTCCTCGCATGATCCAAGGACTTCTCGGGCAATGACGATCTGGTAGATGAGGAGGTGTGGGTGCCGATAGTCAAATCCATCGTAACCCAACTCGGTGAATAATCACTGAAATATTTCAGTCTCATGAACACAATTGTCCATAGTTGTCTCCGTGGAAAGAGCACATAACTGGCGCCATGCCTCTTTTCGCACTGCCTGGTGCCTCCCCACGACACCAGTACCTTGATCCTCCTCTGCAGAAACATGTATATAAGTAGGAAGTTTCATCACATGAGTGGGATGGGACCTAAGACATGTCACCAATATAGGGGACTATTTTTTCCCTCAGATTGTTCAACCACTGGAGCTGGATGCGGAGGTTTAGCCACAACTTCCGAGATGTCTGGTAATGCTCTGCAAGGGGTAGCCTCATTATGATCATGGGATGTACCCATAGGGGGTAGCAATCTGAATCACTCCCCCCTAAGATAGTTTGTATCGATGAATCTCCTCTGAGATGCCTCTACTGGAGAACCAAGAATTTTCTTAACATAAGGGTAGGAATAGGTGTCGAATCTGTTCTGGCTGTAGTAGGGGCAGGAGTAAAAGGTGTAGTTGTCATGCTATTCATATTGGAAGGAATGTGTGGAATTATTATTGGGGTAAGGATGGGGTAGGGAATTGTTAAAGGTTCCTGCACCCACTGAACTGGTTCTCTAAGCAACCCATTAGAGTAGCAGCCCACCCATTATTGGTCATACTCCAGTGAAAGAAAGGTGGATCTCATTGTGTTAGGAATGATAACATCCATAGAAGCACCTTAATGCATCATAATAAGCCATAATTGGTGAAGAATTATGGGATGAGACTCTCCCATTAATTAAATAGATAGAAGCATTTCAGTCTATTGAAGGCATCCTAATTTTCTAGGAAACTGGTAGGGGATGTATGGCTCACAAATGACTACTCGATCTATACGAGTAGTGAGCATCCTATCCTAAAGTGTGATGAGGTATGATAATTCCTCCAAAGAACCTCCCATGTCACCTATTAATGGCCCATGAGGGGTAGGATGTGGTGCAAACAAGAAATGATAAGTTTCGTTCAACATCCCAACCACATCAATAACGCTTAGAGTCCTAGGATGAACAGCAAGAATGTTGAGAAGGGTGGGTTGAAAGTTAGAATGGGGAAACCTTGTGGTATGTTGATATTCATAACAGGGGAAGTGTTCTTCCATCCACCCATACAGAAATTGGAAAGGTCTACTGAGGCGATGTAGGGGCTTACCTTCCTGTATTTGTCCTAATAATTCATATAGCTGGTCAAGGGTATGAAGGAAAAAATTAATGGTTCAACCCTCTGACAGTTTGATCGCCATCATGGGAAAATCCATCCACTCAAAAACAAGGAAAATAAACCTTCCAATCTAAGTGCAGGTGATACATCTGGTCAAAACTCATATCCCCATGTGGTGTAACGTCCCTCTTTAAGGGTAGCACAATATGACCCTTGAGTCTGGTGGGACAGCCGGGATGGATGAGTTCGACTGCAGAAAGCCCTAGGTGTGGGTCCGTTTTCTTGAAATAATGACTCTATCCATGCCTCGAATGGGATAAGAGAGTGATCCTAGAGGTTATGGTCAGGTAATCCACCTTCCATAACCATTAAAATCTTTGTCAAAGGGGACATGTGGTTATTATCATCCGAAGTAGTTGTTCCTGGGAGAAACTTGTCATACATCTCTCCAAGGATTGGGAGTCCCCCATGCTGGTGGATATCCCACATGCTGATTCTCACTTCCCCATGAAATAAATGGAAGGTATTGGTGCTTGAACACCAGTGGATTAGCAGCTCAGGAAGGATTTATCCTAGGGAGTAGACTGAAAACTTAGAATCCCAGGCTGCCTGATACAATCCCACCACCTCCAACTTGTTAGTGGAATCCAAACAGATTTGATGTACCCAGAATACCTAGGCCCCCTCATCAAAGAAACAACCTCTGGCCCACAGATCCCACTTGGTTCTCCACCCACATCTAGGATTTTCTTAAGAGATTTTGATAATGGATGGGTACTCTCAGGCTCCTAGTATCGGGCCACCATTTCAACCCCCGCAGTTTCCTTGAGTCTATACAGAACCTCCTAATATGAAGATGTTCCCCTGAATTGGGGTAGTGATGAATTCTTATATTGGAAAAATGTTGGCACAATAATGTCCTTGCGGCATGTCACAATTCGTCCACCAGGGCCTGTGTTATGACTACCTCAATCCCTCCATCCATAGGCCAGGTGTTGGTGACTAGCACCGAAAGGCATATCCCTGAAAAACAGGAAGGAATTTCTATTAAACCTACAAATACACAGTCCAAGAATACAACGATCCCAACCCACGTAGTAAAACTGCATTAGTAAAAAGATTTGTATTGAAAGTAAAAGGGGTGATTATTGTAAGTAAAGGGGTCCAGAATACAAGCTCAACTGAAAAGTAAAATAGCAACATAAAAACAGCTCCCAATATCATCCATCAAGGTTCCTACCTAAAGGGTAGGTATAGATTACGGCCAGTCGTCAGTATGACATGTCACATCTAAAGGTCCACCTCAAAGCACCGTTCAGTCCGGGCTCCCAAACCTCGGTCAAAGATGTTTGTCATCTGCATAATACACAACAAGGTTCAGGCGAAGCCCATATAGTATAAAAATACTCAGTAGGGACCCCAATAACCCCAAAGGCCTCCCAGAGTTCCACAAAGGAAAAACCACAAATCAAGACCTCAATCACAAAGCATAGTTGATCCACATATGGTTTCTAGAATAATGTTCCACATAGGTTCATTGGAATGATGATCCACACAGGGTCGCTTGATGTTGATCCACTCAGGGTCGCTATGTCACGACCCATCCCAGTGGGGCCCGAGCTGCAACTCCCTAAGCCCACCTCCAATAGGCCAGGGGCTGGTGACTAGCACCGATTAGGCATGCTACTAACATGGGAGAAATTTCCTACACACTTGTACACACGCACACACATCTCCAATCCCACAAAGCTAAAAAGTGAAAACTACAAAAAGTAAAAGATGCATGCATACACTAAAACCCAACCATAGAGTACGACAGGAAAGTGAAGTACAAGATAGTAAAACCCTGGTCCAAAAGTACAAGCCCACCAAAATAAACTCTCTAACAATGTCCAACCTATAAGGAAAGGTACTCGGACTGCGATCTGTATCCATAGGAAAACACCGTGGCCCGCCTGATCTCACTAAGTATCATCTGGTCCTGGTCCTCCAAGAATCCTGTCAAAGGCTCTCTCTTCTGCACAAGACATGACACGTGTGAGAAAAGCCCGTGCAGGGGTGAGTATAACAATACCCAGTAGGAAACCCCAAAACCACAAAGGAAATACAACAATGGAAATACCACAAAGGAAAGATACAGTCAGCTCCACACAGTATATGTCTATAGAACAAATAACAAGAATATCCAGATATACTCATACACAAACGACCATCGCGATATCGCCACAAGGATCCAGCTCGAAGATTATACTAAGCATGTAACAAGGAGAACACACTCCTAGGTCTGAGGAGAGAGATATACGAAGTACTCATTCCGGGAGAATAAGCTCTACAAGTACATTGAGGACATGATTCTCGGATGAGGATCACAGCCAAGTCATGGGGTGATTCTGACAACTCAATATAATCTAATCCGCTAAGAAGAGGATTGGTGCCTGGGTAAAGTTGGTCACGTCGATACCAAGAACTCTACCTAGGGTTCCAAGAATGAATAGAGGATCAAGATCTAAGTCTCACAGAGGGGATTCCAATAACTCTATTTAGGAAGTTCTGCTGAAGGGATCATACTCCTGGGTAAAGGAAATGATACCAGAACCTTCAGGGAAAAGACCAAGGGTACGAACCCTAAGAAAAATCATCCAAGTCATAGAAGAAAAGTGGCTCAAGCCATTTAAGACAGGTTACACAACGTGTAGTATGGTTACACGCCGTGTTACTTGACCCCAGGTACTGCCTGTGTAAACGGCCCGTTTCATTTGTTCAAGCTGTGTGAAACCAAACTACATGGTATGTAGAAAAAGTAAACACCGTGTTCCTTGACCCCGGGTACTGACCGTGTAACCGGCCCGTGTCATTCGGCATGTCAGATAGAAATCAACTACATGACGTGTAGAATAATCACACGTCGTGTCCGAGAACCTGGGGCTCGCTCCGTGTACGCTAGCCATGTGCCCGTACACGGTCTCTGTCCATGTCTGTGTTGCATGCCCGTGTACTCGTACATGGGGTATCTCGTGTATCTGGTCGGGTCTGGCCGGGTAGGGGTATACAGGGTGTGTCTTTGGCCGTGTACCCTTCCCATGTCCGTGTACTCTGGAAGTACACGCCTTATAATCCTGCCGACAATCACATGTCGTGTAGCCCATACTACACGGCGTGTAGTCAGGAAATTTCTAGAAACGTTGACTTCTTCCTCGTGCTTCGGCTGATCTTCCGGATCGCATTTCTATGGTCCGTTCATCCCTATACTCCAGGGGTTGGTTCGTTTCATCATATGAACACCGTAACAGGTGTTTTCATCTCTTGAATCGGATCATAAACCTCGAACAATCCATCCAAAGAAAAACGCCTGAAAACTCATATCTCCCGATCTGCTCCGAATCGCCTGCCGAAACCGTTGTCGCACCTCCATGACATCACTCTAGGTTTGGATCTACATTCTCGGATCGTTGCGCCAAAAAACGAATGTGAAATGATCGATTTCCTCCAAGAACGCGTAGAAATCAACGAAGAACACGAGGGAGAAAAACAAGAATCAAACAAGAGGGATGAACCTCGATCGTTGTTCGTGACGATTTGGGTTCATCGTTGTTAGATCGAAATCTCAAAAAACAACAGATTATAAAACCTCGAGTAATTGATTTCCTGATAAAACCCCAAATCACACCCACCCTCAAAACGATCAATCTGCGGGCTAATAGGTTCGCAGATTAGTCTACATTTGTCATAGGAATCAAGAACGGGGAAAGGAAAATCAAAGAAAAACATCCTACCTAGATCTGTGGCATTCGTTGGTGGTGATCCGGTTTTCGTGTTGTCGTTGCCGGCGAAAATCGTCAAGAACGTCATCGTCGTGTCAGGAGGTCTTCTCCAGAGCTCTCCAGAGAAAATCAGAGTTAGGGGGATTGTAACCCTGACCCTCCCTACAAAATCTCTATTTAAAAGAATAAATGATTTCATTTCAACAAGGATTTAAATAAAATATTTCAATAAAATATTTTATTACGGTTACGTCCAAAAACCAGATTTCACCACCGACCTGCATCAGCTGAAGTTAGGCCTCGCCTAAGGTAAAAACTCTAGTTTGAATGCAATGGTGCCCTTGTATTTCTCATCCGAGCACCCATTTAGGAGTTATTCCACTTTTTCAGGAAAACCACAAGCACAAGCAATTTAATTATTAAATTAAATTAAAACACTTGTTCTGGGATCACCAGGCCTCGGAACTGCACGCTTTCTCAAATCTTGGTCTCCAATTAATTCCCATAAAATATTAGAACAATACATGGAATATCTGGGACATTAAATCACACCCACCTTAGGGATTTTACGTCCCCAAAAAGCCAAAACAAAGGCTACTCAAAAAGATGTGGGTACTGCATGTGAATCTGAGCCTCCCGCTCCCACGTGCTCTCCTAGAGATTCTCGTGCGGCCACCGGACACACACCAAGGTAATAGCTCGTCGACGAAGGATATTCTCCTGCCGATCCTCGATCTCCACTAGGTACTCTACAAAGGTCAATCCATCATCGATGTCCAGCTCACCCCAGTCGATAACATGCGATAGATCATGCACGTACCTTCGTAGCTGTGACACATGGAAGACGTTGTGTACCCGGTCTATCTGAGGAGGTAGAACCAAGAGATACGCCACCTCACCAACTCTACTCAGAATCTAAAAAGGGCCAATGAACCTCAGAGATAGCATGCTGCCTCGGCCAAATTTCTGCAATCCCCATCGAGGTGAGACCCGAAGGAACACATGGTCTCCTTCCTCAAACTCCAAGGGCCTCCTCCTCCTATCGGCATAAGACTTTTGCTGACTCTACGTAGTCTTCATCCATTCCTGGATGACCAGCACCTTCTTTGTAGTAGCTCTCACCATCTCTTGGTCCATGAGTGCTGACTCTCCTGGGTCAGTCCAGCAAAGTGTCTCCTGTACAGAGCCACGAATGGTGTCATACCAACAGTAGAATGATAACTGTTTTTGTAAGAAAATCCCACCAATGGTAGGTGATCTTCCCAGCTACGACCAAAGTCAAGTATGCAAGATCGAAGCATATCCTCCAGAACCTGGATGGTCTGCTCTGTCTGACCATCGGTCTGAGAATGGAACACTGTGCTCAAGCGTAACTGAGTCCCAAAAGCATCCTGCAATCCCTTCCACAATTGGGATGTGAAACGAGCATCATGATCTGAGACGATCATGGATGGAACTCCATGAAGTCGAACTATCTCTTGCACGTAGAGGCGTCCCAAGCTCTCTACTGAACTCTGCTCCCGTATGGCCAGGAAGTGGGCCGACTTGGTGAGTCGATCAACGATCGCCCAGATGGAATCGTTTCCTCTGGACGTATGTGGTAAACCCGTCACGAAGTCCATGGATATCCCATCCCACTTCCACTCAGGCACCTCAAGGGGCTGATTCAAGCCTACTGGCACCTGGTGCTCAGCCTTTACTTACTGACAAGTAAGGCACCGAGAAACAAACTCTACTACATACTTCTTCATTCCTGGATATCAGAACTGACATCGGAGGTCCTGATACATCTTTGCCATGCCTGGATGCACCGCCAAAGGAGATTTATGGAACTCCCTTAGAACCTCCTCCCGCACCGTCACGGGTACTGCTGTGTGCCCTCTAAAAATAACAACTTGCTCCCCACCTTCTGAATATCCATCAGCCGCAACACCTGTGGATATCTGAGCACGTAGAGTTTCACAGCTAGAATCCTCACGATGTGCTTCCCTAACTAGCTGTAAGAGTGGAGGGGTAACAACAATCGAATGAAGGTAAGCTCCCTCATCTCCATCCATGAAGGATAACTATAAAGAGGCCAACTGCCTCATCGCCTCTTCCAGTAACTGTGAACTGGATTTCTTGTTGAGAGAATCCGCCACTACGTTCCCCTTCCTAAGAGTATAAATGATCTCAAAGTCATAATCCTGGAGGAACTCAAGCCACCGCCTTTGCCTCAAATTCAGATCTTTCTAAGAAAAGATATATTTGATACTCTTGTGATAAGGCTAGATGGTAAACTTCTCGCCCATCAGGTAGTGTCGTCACATCTTCAATGTGAAAACTACCGCTGCCAACTCAAGATCATTGGTCATGTAGTTCTACTCATGTGGCCTCAACTAAAATGAGCCATAGGAAATCACTGCTTTCCTCTGCATCAGGACACAACTAAGCCTGGTTCCTGATGCGTTGTAGAACACTATGTACTCGACACCCTCCTACAATAATCTCAAGATCGGGGCGCTCTTTAGACTCTGTCTCAACTGCTGGAAAGCCTGCTGGCATCTCTCAGTCCACACAAAAGGTTACCCCTTTCGGGTCAAAGTTGTCATGGGTGCTGCAATCCTAGAGAAATCAAGGATGAATCTCCGATAGTAGCCTGCCAACCCAAGGAAACTCTGCACCTCTGTCATGCTCCGGAGTGGCTCCCATGTCAGCACTACCTCTACCTTGGCTGGGTCCACTACTACACCATCTACCGAGATAACGTGTACCAGAAATTGGACCTCCTGTAACCAGAACTGAAACTTCAAGAGTTTCCTCTTGGATTGTGTACAGAACCATCCTTAGGTGTCTTGCGTACTCCTCCTCGGACAAAGAGTACACAAGAATATCGTCGATGAAGACCACTACAACCCAGTCTAGATAGGGCTGAAAGATCTGGTTCATGAGTCCCATGAACACTATCGGGGCGTTCGTCATGCCAAAGGGCATCACCAAGCACTCATAGTGACTATAGAGACATTGGAAAGTCATCTTCGGTATATCCTCATCCCGTAATCGCAACTATTGATAGCCTGATCGTAGATCAACCTTCGAGAACCATCGTGCCCCTCTCAACTAGTCGAAGAGGTCATCGATCCTCGGTAGTGGATACCGGTTCTTCACGGTCACATGATTCAAGTACCGGTAATCCACACATAGCCTCAAGCTCCCGTCTACCTTCTTGGAAAAAAACACTGGTGCTGCCTAGGGTGAAACGTTGGGTCTCACAAAGCTCTTCTTCTGCAAGTCGTCCAGCTGCACCCTCATCTCACGAAGCTCTACAGGAGCCATCCTATATGTTGATGCTGATATCGGTGTTGTCCCAGGTTGCAACTCAATGCAGAAATCTATATCCCAATAGGGAGGTAGCCCGGGGACATCCTTCGGAAAGACGTCCTCATACTCAGCCACTACTGCTGGAAACTGGAAACATGTAACATCTATTGCGCCAAGGGCTAGGCTAGCCAACTGATGTGAAATCGGTTGTGCCCTCCTATGCACGAGTCAATCTTGCACTTCCTGGGTCTCTCTTTCACCGACAAAAGAGAACCTTGTTCCATCACGGCGGACACACCGTACCCTTCGCCTAAAACAGTCGATCTGGGCATGAACTATGGATTTCCAATCCACATCAAGAATGACATCGTATGGCCTCGACGCTACCACAAATAGGTTCCAACCGAAACTCTCACCTCCAAGGGTCAGGTCACACTATCTACAGAGGTGTGTGATCTCTGAATCTTCTCCATTCGGTGTTTCTAGGCATAAGGATCGAGTCAACGGCTCAACTAGAATCTCAAGTTCTCGAACAAGATAAGAAGCCAGAAAGGAATGACTAGCACTTGTGTCTATCAATACGGTAGCCAAAGTAGAAAAGACAAAGATAGTACCTCTAATCATTCCGAGAGAACCTGGGTCATAAGCCTCTGCCACCTGCAGCAGTCTATGCGTCTGTCCACCAGCTCCCTGAGCCTGCGGTGGACCTCTTGGGGGTGGTGGTGGTAAAAGGTCAAAACACCAACCACCTCCAGCTGCTCTCCCAGCTCCCCTACCACGTTCACTTCCCCACGGATCTGTCTTCTCCACACATTGCCTCTGCCTCGGTGGTCCATCCACTGCTCCCATGTCAGTAGTACAACAGGTCGGACGATCTCCAGCGAGATGTCCCCTACCATCACATGAGTAGAATCACCTCTCTTGAGGCTGGCTGGATACGCCCAGCGAACCCTGTACGGTAGATCCACTATCCTAGGATCTCCTTTGGAAACCTCTCCCACACCTGGGTCCCTGACGTCGGCTCCCCGCTGCCAAAGTTTCTGCTCCATCTCACCCACTACTGACAACTGCCTGTTGTCGTTTCTATGCCAAGAAGCTCTCGACCACCAAAGCCCACTCGAGCACCCCTAACATAAGTAGGGATGATCATAAGGAGGATGCTAGCTCAGATATCTCTGTGCAAGCCCCGCTCAAAAGTCCAAGCTCTGAAGTACTGATCTCTGACCATATCCATTGAGTACCACTAGAGGTCGGTAAATCTCGATGAATAGTCATCCACCGTCATGGTTCCCCGCGGGAGCTGAAGAAGCTTCTGTATGCATACTGCTCTCATAGTAACCAGTGAAAACTCCTCTCTGAAGAGATTCTCAAACTCCGAACATGAAAGTGTCGCCTCGTCGTGGGTCTAGATAACCAAACTCCACCATCATCCTGCCGAGACCTGCAGAAGGATCACTGCTAGGATCACCATCTGGTCTGCTGGTGTCCCGACCAAACAGAAGACTCTGGCCACTGCCTCAAGCCAGTCCTCTACTGCCTAAGGGTCAGGCACGCCTCGAAACATGAGGGGTCTCTGTCTCTGAAACTCATGGAGTGCGCTCAGCCTACGCTCCTCCTCTACTGGTACAGTAGGCACTAAACACTTCTCCACAGGTGGCGAGATAACTGGCACACCACCTGGTGGTAAAACTGGGGGATTTGATCCCTGTATCGAGGCTTTATCACTGAGGGAGCTATCATCGTGATCGAGCTGCGGGATTCTATTGGGTGCGTGTCGCGGAGGCATCCTGTAAAGAAAAAAGATGTATCTCAGTCAGTGAGTAAATCTGGAGAGCTGACTCAAGAAGGACATGGAAACCACAACACATTCCTATATGATGCATGTACCATTATTTTTCCCCTGCAACTAGTGTTCTCATGTTATGATTCGAAAAGAAAGTTATCAGAGTCCTGGTGTAGGGATACATCAGCCACCCGCACTAACACTAGGGTCCCTGGACTGAAATCCGAACTCGAAACACTTAACATTGTTGCCCCAAACCAACTCACAGACTCTCAGTCCTAAGGTAGAACTGACCAACTCTGATACCAATCTATCATGACCTGTCCCAGTGGGGCCTGAGTCGTAACTCCCCAACCCCACCTCCAATAGGCCAGGGGCGGGTGACTAGAACCGAGTAGGAATGCTACTAACATGGGAGGCATTGCCTATAAACCTGTACACACGCACACACATCTCCAAGCCCACAAAGCTGAAAAGTGAAAACTAAAAAAAGGAAAATAAGCATGCATACACTAAAACTCAACAACAGAGTACGATAGGAAAGTAAAGTACAAGATAGTAAAACCCTGGGAAAAAATTATAATCCCACCCAAAGAAAGTCTGTAACAAAGTCCAACCTGTAAGGAAAGGTACTGGGACTGCAATCTGTAGCCGTAGGAACACACCTCGGCCCGCCTGATCTCACTGAGTATCGTCCTCTCCTGGTCCGCCAAGAATCATGTCAAAGGCTCGGTCATCTGCACAAGACACGACACGTGCGGGCAAAGCCCGGGCAGGGGTGAGTATAAAAATACCCAGTAGGACACCCCAAAACCAAAAATAAAATACAAGGAAAGATACAGTCATCTCCACACAGTATATTTCTACAGAACATATAACAAGAATATCCAGATATACTCATACACAAACGACCATTGTGATACTGCCACTAGGATCCAACTCGAAGATTCCACTAAGCATGTAACAAGGAGAACACACTCCTAGGTCTGAGGAGAGAGAGATACGAAGTACTCATTCCGGGAGAACACACTCCACAAGTACTTTGAGAACATGATGCTCAGATTTGGATCACAGCCAAGTCACGGGGTGATTCCGACAACTCAGTCTGATCTAATCCGCTAAGCAGAGGATCGGTGCCCGGGTAAAGTTGGTAACATCGATACCAAGAACTCTACCTAGGGTTCCAGGAATGAATGGAGTATTCTGCTCTAAGTCTCACAGAGGGGATTCCAACAACTCTATTCAGGAAGTTCTGCTGAAGGGATCGTACTCATGGGTAAGGGAAATGATACCAGAACCTTCAGGGAAAAGACCAGGGGTACGAACCCAAAGAAAACTAGTCCAAGTCATAGTAGACAAGTGGCTCAAGCCATTTAAGATAGGTTACACGGCGTGTAGTATGGTTACACTCCGTGTTCCTTGACCCCGGGTACTTCCCATGTAAACGCCCCGTGTCATTCGTTCAAGTCATGTAAAACCAAACTACACGGCTTGTAGAAAAAGTACACGACGTGTAGAAAAAGTACACGGCATGTTCCTTGACCCCGGGTACTTCCCGTGTAATCGGCATGTGTCTTTCGGCATGTCAGATAGAAAGAAACTACACAGCGTGTAGAAGAATCACACACCGTGTCCGAGCACCTGGGACTCGCTCCGTGTACGCTGTCCATGTGCCCGTACATGGTCTCCACCTGTGTCCATGTCTCATGCCCATGTACCCGTACATGGGGTATCCCTTGTATCTGGCCGGGTCTGGCAGGGGAGGGGTATACACGGTGTGTCCTTGGCCGTGTACCCTGCCCATGTCCGTGTACTCCCGAAGTACATGCCATGTAATCCTGCCGACGAACACACGTCGTGTAGCCCATACTACATGGCATGTAGTCGGGAAATTTCCAGAAACGTCGTCTTCTTCCTCGCACTTCGGCCAATCTTCCGGATCACGTTTCTCTTATTCGTTCGTCCTGATACTCCAGGGGTTAGTTCGTTTCATCATAAGAACACCGTAACGGGTGTTTTCATCTCTTGAATCGGATTATAAACCTCAAATGATCCATCCGATGAAAAACGCCAGAAAACTCGTATCTCTTGATCCACTCCGAATTGCCTGCCGAAACCATCATCGCACCTCTCTGACATCGCTCCGGGGTTGGATCTACATTCTCAAATCATTGCGCCAACAAAAGAATACACAACGATCGATTTCCTCAAAGAATTAAATGAAGAACGCGAGGGAGAAAAAAAAGAATCAAACAAGAGGGACGAACCTCGATCATTGTTCGTGACGATCCAGGTTCGTCACTGTTAGATCGAAATCTCAAAAAACAATAGATTATAATACCTCGAGTAATTTAATTCCCGACCACCAACAAAACGATTGATCCACAGGCTAATCGGTTCGCAGATTAGTCCACATTCATCATAGGAATTAAGAACATGGAAAGGAAAATCAAAGAAAAACATCCTACCTGGATCCGCAGTGTTCGTTGGCGGTGATCCGGTTGTCGCGTCGTCGTTGCTGGAAAAAATCGTCAAGAACGTCGTCGCCGTGTCGGGAGGTCTTCTCCAGATCTCTCCAGAGAAAATCAGAGTTAAGGGGATTGTAACCCTGCCCCTCCCTATGAAATGTCTATTTAAAATAATAAAAGATTTCATCTCAACAAGGATTTAAATAAAATATTTCAATTAAATATTTTATTATGGTTACGGCCAAAAACCAGATTTCACCACCGACCTGCACCGGCCGAAGGTAGGCCTCGCCTAAGGTAAAAACGATGTTCCTAATGCAACAGTGCCCTTGTATTTTTGATCCGATCACCTATTCCGGGGTTATTCCACTTTTTTAGGAAAACCATAGGCGTGTGCAATTTAATTATTAAATTAAATTCAAACACTTGTTCCGGGATCACCGGGCCTCGGAACTACACGCCGTCTTAGAGCCTTGTCTCGAATTAATTCCCATATAATATTATAACAATACATGGAAAAATCTAGGACATTACATCACACCCACCTTAGCGATTTTACATACCCAAAAATCCAAAACAAAGGATACTCAAAAAGATGTGGGTACTGCACGGGAATCTGAGCCTCCCGCTCCCACATTCTCTCACGGAGATTCCCGTGCTGCCACCAGACACGCACCGAGGGAATAGCCCACCCACAATGGATCTTCTCCTACCGATCCTCGATCTCCATTGGGTACTCTTCAAAGGTCGCTCCATCATCGATGTCTAGCTCTCCCCAGTCGATAACGTGCGATGGATCATGCACGTACCTCCGTAGCTGCGACACATGGAAGACGTTGTGTACCCGGTCTATCTGAGGAGGTAGAGCCAAGCGATACTCCACCTCACCAACTCTACTTAGAATCTAAAAAGGGCCAATGAACCTCGGAGATAGATTGTTGCCTCGGCCAAATATCTGCAATCACTGTCGAGGTGAGACCCGAAGGAACACATGGTCTCCTTCATTGAACTCCAAGGGCCTCCTCCTTCAATCGGCATAAAAATTTTACCAACTCTGCACAGTCTTCATCCATTCCTGGATGACCTACACCTTCTCTATAGTAGCTCTCACCATCTTTAGGCCCATGAGAGCAGACTCTCCTGGGTCAGTCCAGCAAAGTGGTGACCTGCAAGGTAGCCCGTACAGAGCCTGGAATGCTGCCATACCAATAGTGGAATGATAACTGTTGTTGTAAGAAAATTCCACCAATGGTAGGTGATCCTACCAGCTACGACTGAAGTCAAGTATGAAAGCTTGAAGAATATCCTCCGGAACCTAGATGGTCCGCTCCGTATGACCATCGTTATGAGGATGGAACGCTGTGCTCAAGCATAACTGAGTCCCAAAAGCTTCCTGCAATCCCTTCCACAACCAGGATGTGAAACGAGCATCACAATCTGAGACGGTCATGGATGGTACTCCATGAAGTCGAATTTTCTCTTGTACGTAGAGGCATCCCAAGATCTCTACTGAACTCTGTTCCCATATGGCTAGCAAGTGGGCCGACTTGGTGAGTCGATCAACGATCACCCAGATGGCATCGTTTCCCCTAGATGTACGTGGTAAACCTGTCACAAAATCCATGGATATCCCATCCCACATCCACTCTGGAACCTCAAGGGGCTGAGTCAAGCCTGCTGGCACCTGGTGCACAACCTTTACTTGCTGACAAGTTAGGCACCGAGAAACAAACTCTGCCACACACTTCTTCATTCCTAGCTACCAGAACTGGCGTCGGAGGTCCTGATACATCTTTTCCATGCCTGGATGCACCACCAAAGGAGATTTATGGAACTCCATTAGAACCTCCTCCCGCAACATCACTAGTACTACTGTGCGCCATCTAAAAAGAACAACATGCTCCCCACCTTCTAAATATCCATCAGGCATAACACCTGTGGATATCTGAGCACGTAGAGTCTCACAGCTAGCATCCTCGCACTGTTCTTCCCTAACTCGTTGTAAGAGTGGATGGGTAACAACCATCGACTGATGGTAAGCTCCCTCATCTCCATACACGAAGGATAACTGTAAAGAGGCCAACTGCCTCATTGCCTCATCCAGCAACTGTGAACTGCATTTCCTGCTGAGATCATCCGCCACTACGTTACCATTCCCAGAAGTATAAACGATCTCAAAGTAGTAATCCTGGAGGAACTCAAGATACCACCTCTGCCTCAAATTTAGATCTTTCTGAGAAAAGATATTTCTGAGACTATTGTGATCAGAGTAGACGGTAAACCGCTTGCGCATCAGGTATTTCTGTCACATCTTCAACGCGAAGACTACCGCTGCCAACTCAAGATCATGGGTCGCGTAGTTCTGCTCGTGTTGCCTCAACTGACGTGAGCCATAGGAAATATTTTCTTGCCTCCTCATCAGGACACAACCAAGACCGGTTCCTGATGTGTCGCAGAACACTACATACTCGACACCCTCCTACGGTAATCTCAAGATCAGGGCGCTCATCAGACTCTGTCTCAACTATTGGAACGCCTACGGGCATCTCTCCGTCCACATGTAAGGCTGCCCCTTTCAGGTCAAAGCTGTCATGGGTGCTGCAATCCTTGAGAAATCAAGGATGAATCTCCGCTAGTAGCCTACCAACCCAAGGAAACTCTGCACCTCCATCACTCTCTAGGGTGGCTCCCATGCCAGCACTGCCTCAACCATGGTTGGGTCCACTGCTACACCATCTACCGAGATAACGTGTCCTAGAAAGTGGACCTCATGTAACCATAACTGACACATCAAGAGATTCCCATACAACTGGTGCTCTCAGAGTGTGTTCAGAACCATCCTTAGGTGTCTCGCATGCTCCTCCTCGGACACAGAGTACACATGGATATCGTCGATGAAGACCACTACAAACCGGTCTAGATAGAGCTGACAGATCTGGTTCATGAGTCCCATGAAAACTACCGGGGTGTTCGTCACACCGAAGGGCATCACCAAGTACTCATAGTGACCATAGCGACATCGGAAAGTCTTCTTCGGTATATCCTCATCCTGTACTTGCAACTGGTGATAGCCTGATCGTAGATCAACCTTCGAGAACCATCGTGCCTCTCTCAACTGGTCAAAGAGGTCATCGCTCCTCGGTAGTGGATACCGGTTCATCATGGTCACCTGATTCAAGTGTCGGTAATCCACACATAGCCTCAAGCTCCCGTCTGCCTTCTTGGAAAATAGTACTGGGGCCACCTAGGGTGAAACGCTGGGTCTCACAAAACCCTTCTTCTACAAGTCGTGTAGCTGCACCCTCACCTCACGAAGCTCTGCAGGAGCCATCCGATATGCTAAGGCTGATATTAGTGTCGTCTTGGGTTGAAACTCAATGCAGAAATATATCTCTCGATAGGGAGGTATCCCGGGGACATCCCGGAAAGACATCCTCGTACTCAACCACTACTGTTGGAAACTATAAACTCCTAACATCTACTGCACCAAGGGCTAGGCTAGCCAACTGATGTGAAATCGGTTGTGCCCTCCTATTCACGAGTCCATCTTGCGCTGCCTGGGTCTCTCTATCACTGAAAAAAGTGAACCTTGTTCCATCACTGCGGACACACCGCACCCTTCACCTAAAGCAGTCGATCTAGGCATGAACTGTGGATAGCCAATCCAAACCAATAATGATAGCGTGAGGCCTCAACGCTACCACCAAGAGGTTCCAACCGAAACTCTCACCTCCAAGGGTCAGGTCACACAGTCTACAGAGGTGTGTGATCTCTAAAACTTCTCCAATCGGTGTTTCTAAGCATAAGGGTCTAGTCAACGGCTCAACTAGAATCTTAATGTCTCGAACAAGATAAGAATCCAGAAAGGAATGACTAGAACCTATGTCTATCAATACAGTAGCCAAAGTAGAAAAGACACAGATAGTACCTCTAATCATTTCGATAGTACCTGGGTCATAAACCTCTGCCACCCGCAGTTGTCCCTGCCTTTTTCCACCAGCTCCCTGAGCCTGGGGTGGACCTCTTGGGGGTGGTGGTGGTAAAAGGTCAAAAAGCCGACCACCTCCAGCTGCTCTCCCAACTCCCCTACCACATCCTTCGTCCTGTGGATCTGTCTGCTCCACACGTTGCCTCTGCCTCAGTGGTCCATCCACTACCCCTGTGTTAGAAGTAAAGTGGGTCAGAAAATCTCGAGTGAGATGTCCCCTGCCATCACATGAGTAGCATCGCCTCTCTCAAGGCTGGATGGATGTGCCCTGCGAACCTTGTACGGCAGATCTCCTGTCCTGGGATCTCCTCTGGAAACGTCTCCCACGCCTGGGTCCCTGACATCGGCTCCCTGCTGTGGAGGTTTCTGCTCCAGCTCGCCCACTATAGACAACTGCCGGCTATCTATGCTCTTCTAAGAAGCTCTCGACCACCAAAGCCTGCTCGAGCACCCTAGAATAAGTAGGGATGCTCATAGGGATGATGCTAGCATGGATATCTCTATGCAATCCCCGCTCAAAAGTCCGAGCATGAATTACTGGTCTCTGACCATATCCATCGAGTACCACGAGAGGTCAGTAAATCTCGACGAATAGTCAGCCACCGTCATGGTTCCCTACTGGAGCTGAAGAATCTCCTGTATGCATACTGCTCTCAAGGTAACCGGTTAAAACTCCTCTCTGAAGAGATGCTCAAACTCCGACCATGCAAGTGTCGCCTCGTCGTGGGTCTGGATAACCAAACTCCACCATCATCCTGTCGAGCCCTGTAGAAGGCTCGCTACTAGGATCACCACCTGGTCTGCTGGTGTCCTGACCAAACGGAAGACTCTGGCCAATGCCTCAAGCCAGTCCTCTACTGCCTGAGGGTCAGGCTGGCCTCGAAACCTGAGGGGTCTCTGTATCTGAAACTCATGGAGTGCACTCAGCCTATGCTCCTCCTCCCCTGGTACAACAGGCACTAAACACTTCTCAACAGGTGGCGGGATAACTAGCACACCACCTGGTGGTAAAACTAGGGGATCCAGTCCCTGTATCGATGCTTCATCACTAAGGGGGTAATCCTCATGATCGATCTGTTGGATCCTAGCGGGTGAGCGTCGCGGAGGCATACTGTAAAGAAACAAGATGTATCTTAGTCAGTGAGTATATCTGGAGAGCTGACTCAGGAAGGACATGGAAACCACAACCCATTCTTATATGATGCATGTACCATTATTTTTCCCCTGCAACTAGTGTTCTCATGTTATGATTCGAAAAGAAAGTTGTTAGAGTCCTGGTGTATTGATACGTCGGCCACCCGCACCAACACTAGGGACCCTGGTCTAAAATCTGAACTCGAAAAAATTAACACGGTTGCCCCAAACCAACTCACGGACTCTCAGTCCTAATGTAGAACTGACCACCTCTGATACCACTCTATCAAAACCCATCCCAGTGGGGCCCGAGCCGAAACTCCCCAAGCCCGCCTCCAATAGGCCAGGGGCTGGTGATTAGCACCGAGTAGTCATGATACTAACATGGAAGGAATTGCCTATAAATCTGCACACATGCACACCCATATCTAAGCCCAAAAAGCTGAAAAGTGTAAACTACAAAAAGGAAAAGATGCATGCATACACTAAAACCCAACCACAGAGTACGACAGGAAAGTAAAGTACAAGATAGTAAAACCCTGGGCCAAAATTACAAGCCCACCAAAGGAAAGTCTGTAACAAATTCCAACCTGTAAGGAAAGGTAATAGGACTGCAATTTGTACCTGTAGGAACACACATTATCCCACCTGATCTCACTAAGTATCGGTCGGTCCTGGTCCACCATGAATCATGTCAAAGGCTCGCTCGTCTGCACAAGACACGACACGTGCGGTCAAAGCCCGTGCAGGGGTGAGTATAACAATACCCAGTCGGACACCCCAAAACCACAAAGGAAATACAACAAGGGAAATAACATAAAGGAAAGATACAGTCAGCTCCACACACTATATGTCTATAGAACATATAACAAGAATATCCAGATATACTCATACACAAATGACCATCGTGATACTGCCACTAGGATCCAGCTCGAAGATTCCACTAAGCATGTAACAATGAGAACACACTCCTACGTATGATGAGAGATAGATACGAAGTACTCGTTCCAGGAGAACACACTCCACAATTACTTTGAGAACATGATGCTCAGATGAGGATCACATCCAAGTCATGGGGTGATTCTGACAACTCCGTCTGAGCTAATCCGCTAAGCAGAGGATCAGCGCCTGGGTAAAGTTGGTCACTTCGATACCAAGAACTCTACCTAGTGTTCCAGGAATGAATAGAGGATCTGGCTCTATGTCTCACAAAGGGGATTCAAACAAATCTATTCAGGAAGTTCTACTGAAGGGATCATACTCCTGGGTAAAGGAAATAATACCAGAACCTTCAGGGAAAAGACCAAGGGTACGAACCCTAAGAAAACTAGTCCAAGTCATAGAAGACAAGTGGATCAAGCCATTTAAGACAGGTTACACAGCGTATAGTATGGTTACACATCGTGTTCCTTGACCCCAGGTACTGCCCATGTAAATGGCCCGTTTCATTCGTTCAAGACGTGTAAAACCAAACTACACGGCGTGTACAAAAGGTACACACTGTGTTCCTTGACCCCAGGTACTGCCAGTGTAACCGTACCATGTCATTCGGCATGTCAGAAAGAAAGAAACTACACGGCATGTAGAAGAATCACATGCCATTTCCGAGCACTTGGGGCTCGCTCCATGTATGCTGGCCATGTGCCCGTACACAGTCTCTTCCTATGTCTGTGTCGCCTGCCCGTGTACCCGTACACAGGGTATCCTGTGTATCTGGCCTGTTCTGTCCGGGGAGGGGTATACACGGCGTTTCCTTGGCCATGTACCCTGCCTGTGTCTGTGTACTCCCAAAGTACATTCCATGTAATCATGCCGACGAACACACGTCATGTAGCCCATACTACACGGCGTGTAGTCGGGAAATTTCCAGAAATTCCGTCTTTTTCCTCGTGCTTTGGCTGATCTTCTAGATTGTGTTTCTTTGGTTTGTTCGTCCCGATACTCCAGGGGTTGGTTCGTTTCATCATACGAACACCGTAACAGGTGTTTTCGTCTCTTGAATCAGATCATAAACCTCGAACGATCCATCCGAAGAAAAACGCCTGAGAACTCGTATATCCTGATCCGCTCCAAATCACCTACCGAAACTGTCATCGCACCTCTGTGACATCACTCGGGGGTTTGATCTACATTCTCGGATCGTTGAACCAACAAATGAATGTGCAACGATCGATTTCCTCCATGAACGCGTAGAATGCAACGAAGAACGCGAGGGATAAAAACAAGAATAAAACAAGAGGGACGAACCACGATCTTTGTTCGTAACGATCTGGGTTCGTTTCCGTTAGATCGAAATCTCAACAAACAACATATTATAAAACCTCGAGTAATTCATTTCCCGATAAAACCCAAAATAACGCCTTCCCACAAAACAATCGATCCGTGGGCTAATCGGTTCGCAGATTAGTCCCCATTCGTCAGAGGAATCAAGAACGGGGAAAGGAAAATCAAAGAAAAAAATACTACCTGGATCTACTGTGTTTGTTGGTGATGATACGGTTTCCACGTCATCGTCTCCAGTGAAAATCATCAAGAACGTCGTCACCACGTCGAGAGGTCTTCTCCAGAGCTCTCCAGAGAAAATTAGAGTTAGGGGGATTGTAACCCAGACCCTCCCTGTGAAATCTCTATTTTAAAGAATAAAATATTTCATTTCAACAAGAATTTAAATAACATATTTCAATTAAATATTTTATTATGGTTATGTCCAAAAACCATATTTCACCACTGACCTACGCCGACCGAAGTTAGGCATCGCCTAAGGTAAAAACGTTGTTCCAAACACAACAGTGCCCTCAGATTTCTGATCCGAGCACCCGTTTAGGAGTTATTCCACTTTTTTAGGAAAACCACATGCACGTGCAATTTAATTATTAAATTAAATTCAAACACTTGTTCCGGGCTCACCGAGCCTCGGAACTACACGTTGTCTCAGATCCTAGCCTTGAATTAATTCTCATATAATATTAGAACAACACATGGAATAATCTGGGACATTACATTCTAGGTTCTTATCCCTGATGGGCCTCTCTAAACTGGTCCTCATCGGGTAGCTACGATGTTGATCCATATAGGGTCGCTACTTCAAAGACTATCGGCCACAACATTCCCCACACCTGGTGCGATCGAGTTTCTTGGAATCTGATCCTCAAGATATCGTTTGTACCTTGAACCATACTAAGATCCACAACGGAGGAACCCAAAGGACCACCAATTCTTAAGGGTTCCAACGTGATAGACTGAGCATCAATTGGATGTCCGGTTTGTGAGTTATAAGTGTTTTAGTATTGAGCACCTCATTGGATTCAGGGTCGATCCAACCCATCTGTATTCCAAATTTCTCCAAAATTTGAGTGGAGTATACCAAATGGACCATCTCTCACCAAGGATCCTAGCGCCACAAACGGTTCATCAAACAGACATCTGGATTTCAAGTTATAGAATTTTAAGCGATGCTAGGCATGGATGGGTTTGGCTACGATCTGACCTGGTCAGACCGACTTGGCCCGGTTGGGTTGGGTTGCGGAGGGCTCGGCCTGCGGGGCCGCAGTCCAGCTCAGCCCGCTGGGGGCACCGACCGGCCCGTAGGGGGGTGCGGCCCGGCCCGCAGGGGGGCACGGCCAGGCCCGTAGGGGTCGTGGCCTGGCCCATAGGGGGGCATGGATAGCCCGCAACGGGCCTGGACCAGCCCGCAGGATGGAAAAGCCCAACCTTTAGGAGGTCCCAGGGCCCACCCTAGATAGCACGGGGGGGATACATCCCCCCTTTTCACGAATGGCTAAGCCATTCGGTATTTGGACGAGTGGCGCTGTGTGGTGTCTCCTGGTCGCCTGCGAGACCTATAGGGAGCGGGTCCCTACCTCCACTGTAGCTTTGAGTCATGGCCACCTTCAGCGATGCGTGATGGTGCACCACTCTGCCTCGGAAGACGGCCGTTTCCAGCCACCCTACTCAACTTTCACAGCTGAAAAGCTGCGGCCTCCTCTTCCTGCAGTGCACGACAGCACGCCACCACCATCTTTTCGGCCAGTCGGTGTCATCCTCCTGCTAACCTCCACAACCTACTATCATGGCCTCCTCCTGGAGCACGTGGTGGCGCACTACCACCACTACGGCCAGCTGGTGTCGGCCACCGCCATCGACTTCCGACACCAATCGTTGGTGACACTATGTTGGTGCCACACCGGCGGTCTTCCGTGGGCCATTGGGTGAGCTCTGGTGGTCCATTTTTTCAACTGATCACACTTAAGGGCTTCCCGGGTCATCTCCTTCACTTCCTGACCCTCATATTTGGGTTCTGTCTAACCTGAAAATTCACTCACATAGAACACAACGATAAAACAACTGGTAGAGGGACCGGGCCTTATTTGTTTGGCCCGTGCCCTCCACGTTATCATCTTAATAAGGGAGAAGATAATTGATTCAACAACTCTTGAAATTTAAATAAGAGAAAACCCTACCACATGTTTCGCTGGAGAGCGTCCTGCGTTTGAATATGGGTCAGTGTTTGTTGATCCCAAATCAAGCCTCCAATGATGCCGCTCAAATGAAGATCATCGGTTTTTTCTTGCTGGATCTGTTCTTCATCAAGAGGCTCCTCAAAAATCCTCCCCTCCAAAAACACCACTGCTTTTCCAAAAAATTCAAAAACCAGAAAGCGAAATCAAACGCCATCAGAACCTAAAAGAGAGGAGGAATATATTTAAAATAAATTAGATTAATTTTATTAATCCTCCGCAAAAACCGCAAAAACCAACTTCCTCTCTCAATCCACTGTGGTCAAGGTTAAGGCTCCATTAAGCGAATCCTGGTGCTTCGAGTTCAACGGTGCCCTCAGATTTCAATTCTGAGTACTGGTTAAAACATTAGGATTTCCCACTCACACGTTTACTGAACGTATGTTAGAAAAGTTTAAAATTACATTTCAGGAACATTGAGCATCAAAATCAAACGCCATCAGATTTCATAGCTTCCGAATAGTTCTATATAATTAAAAAATTACATGTAAAATCCGGGTCTTTAATTCTCCCCACCATAGGAATTTTCATCCCCAAAATCCACAACATAGACTAAGAAAAAAAATGGGGGTACTAAGCATGAATCTGAGCCTCCCGCTCCCATGTGCTCTCATGGAGGTTCTTGTGCTTCCAGCGAATGCACTCCATATGTATCGATCATCCACGAAGGACCCGCTCCTGTCGATCCTCAATCTCCACTGGAACCTCTATAAATGTCACCAAATCATCAATGTCTAGATCTCCCTAGTTGATAATGTGGGATGGATCATGCACATACTTCCTCAACAATGACACGTAGAAAACTTCATGCACCCGATGCATCTGTGGGGGAAGAACTAGGTGATACGCCACCTCGCCAACTCTTCTGCGAACCTAAAAGGGTCTGATGAACCTCAGAGATAGCTTGACGCCCCAACCAAATCTCTGAAAACCACATCGAGGTGAGACCCGTTGGAATACATGGTCTCCCTCCTCGAACTCTAAAGGTATTCGTATCCTATCAACATAATAATTTTTTCATATTTGTGCAATCTTCATCCACTCCTGGATGATCTGTACCTTCTCAGTGGTAGCACATACCAACTCTGGACCCATAAGTGTTGACTCCCCTTGGTCTATCCAGCATAGAGTTAATCTGCATGGTCAACCATACAAGGCCTCAAATGGGTCCATACCGATGGTGGAGTGATAGATTTTGTTATATGAAAACTCCACCAAGGGCATGTGATCCAACCAACTACATCCAAAATCTAGGACAAAAGCACAAAGCATGTCCTCCAGTGTCTGAATAGTCCTCTCCATCTGACCATCCGTCTGAGGATGAAAGGCAGTCCTCAAATGTAGCTGAGTCCCAAACTCCTCCTGTAATCCATTATACAACCGGGATTTAAAACATGCTTCAAGATCAAAGTTTATTTCTGATGGCACCCCATGAAGTCGTACAATCTCATGTACGTAGAGGCATCCCAAGCCCTCTACTTATCTCTACTCTCATATGGGTAGGAAGTGGGGCAACTTGGTGAGTTGGTCAATGATCACCCAGATGGAATCATGTATCCTAGATGTACGTGGTATCCCTATCACAAAATCTATGGAAATTTCATCCCACATCTACTAAATCACCTCTAGTGGTTGCGCTAAGCCTACCAGAACATCATGCTCATCCTTCACTTGCTGACAGGTGAGGCATCGTGAAACAAACTCTTCCATAGCTTTCTTCATCCCTGGCCACTAGTGTTGATGCTAAAGGTCGTGGTTCATCTTCTCCACACCTAGATTTACGACCAGAGGGGACTTATGGAACTCCCTCAACACCTCCTCCCATAGCTCCACTGGTACCATGGTATTCCCTCTAAAGAGGATGACGTGCTCCCCAACTTTAGAAAATCCATCAGGTGTATGTCCTAAGGATATCTGAGCATGTCAAGCCTTGCAGTCAATGTCCCCAAATTGTGCCTCCCTACCTCACTGAGGAGTGAGGGAGTGACTATCACAGACTAAAGGTAAGCTGATTCATCTCAATCAATGAATGATATCTATAACACGGCTAGCTACTCTATCGCCTCACTCTGCAACTATATACCAGACCTCCTGTTGAGTGCATATTCTACCACGTTACCCTTCCCAGGAGTATAGACTATATCAAAGTAAAATTCCTGGAAGAACTCTAGCCATCATCATTGTCTCAGGTTTAGGTCCTTTTGTGAGAAGATATACCTGAGACTCTTATGATCAGAGTAGATTGTAAAATGTTCACCCATCAAGTAGTGTCACCACATCTTCAAGGTGAAGACCACTACCACTAACTCTAGGTCATGGGTAGCGTAGTTCTTCTCATGTTGCCTCAATTTTCATGAACCATAAGTGATGATTTCTCGATCCTGTATCAGGACACATCCATGTCCGGTCCCTGATGCATCATTGTAACTACATACCCAACACCCTCTTCTAGTATCCTCAAGATGGGGGCACTCATTTGTCTCTACCTCAAATCTTGAAAAATATTCTGGCATCTCTCCATCCACACAAAGGGTTTTCCCTTCTTCGTCAACACTGAAAAAGGTTCCACAACTCTGGAAAATTTAGGTACGAATCTTTAGAAGTACCCATCCCACCCCAGAAAACTCTTCACCCCATTCACACTCCTGGGTGGATCCTAAGAAAGCACAGCCTCTATCTTCACCAGATCCAATACAACTCCAGCCTCCAAGATAATTTGTCCCAGAATGTAGACCTCCCATATATAGAACTGGAAATTTGAGAGCTTACTATAAAGCTGGTGATATCAGATTGTATCCAAAACTATCTACAGATGATAGGCATACTCATCCTCCATCGCTGAGTACACTAAGATGTCATCAATGAAGACCACGAAAAATTTATTGAGGTATGGCTGGAAGATCCTGTTCATGATTCCCATGAACACTACAGGGGAGTTGGTCATGCCGAATGGCATAACCATGAACTCATAGTGGCCATACTGACATCTGAAGTCCATCATCAGCACATCCTCATCTCATAACCTAAGATGATGATAGCCTGATCTGATGTCTATCTTCAAAAACCAATGAGATCCCTTTAGCTGATTGAAGAGATCATCAATCCTTGGAAGTGGATACTTATTCTTCAGGGTCACCTGGTTAAGGTTCCAATAATCCACAAAAAGCCTCAAACTCCCATCTACCTTCTTGGGGGAAAAAATCGGGGCTACCCATGGAGAAACACTAGGCCTTATGAACCCCTTCCTCTACAAGTCCTCCATCTATAGTTGTAACTCACGAAGCTCTGAGGGAGCCATATGATATGCTGGTGTAGATATCGTTGTCGTCCTGGGGTACAGGTCAATATAGAAGTACACCTCTCTGTGAGGAGGTAGTCCTAAAACATAATCAGGGAAGACATCAGCATAATTTTCCACCACTACAGGATAGCTCAGAATCTCAACATCAACTTCTCTAAGGGTAACACTAGCCAACTGATGTGTGATCAGCTGCACCCTCCTCTAGGTAAGTCCATTCTATACTGAAAATGTTCCCCTCTCACCAATGAAGGAAAAACTAGTCCCATCCTCACAGACACACCGCACTTTCCACCTAATGCAGTCAATCTAAGAATGGATTGTGGATTACCATTCCATACCCAAGACGACGTCGTAAGGCCTTGATGCTACTACTAGAAGATCCCTGCCGAAGATATCACCTCCTTGAGAAAGCTCACACTACCGGCACCAGTGTGTAATCGTCGAATCCCCTCACGTAAGAGTCTCTAACTATAAGGATTGTGCCAATGGATCCACCAAAATCTTCGAGCTCCGAACGAGGGTCGTGGTAATGAAAGAGTAACTAGAACCTATGTTTATAAGTACTGCAGCTAAGGTGGACTAGACACAGATCATACCTAAAATCATCTCTAGATCACCATGGCCATAGGCCTCAATTTCCTAGAGCTGAGCTCGTCCCTGTCCACATGATCACAATGGTCAGAGTGGACCACCTGGAGGTGGTGGTGGTAGAACCTTGAATCACAGCACATTGCTTGCTGCATGTCCATCTCCTCTTCCATGTCTGCCTACTACCTGCTGACCTCCCTATTCAAATCTATGCCTTTGCCTCGGCGGTACCCTGACCTTCTTCTGGTCATCAGTGCGGCTGGTCAGGCAGTCAGAAGCCATGTGACCCCACCCACCACACTTGAAGCACAGTCTGCTCCTTTGCTAGCCTGCTCTACCTCATGAGCCTCATACCTCCAACCCTACATCCTGAGTTCATCCACTAGAAGGTCTGGTCCGCTTGGACAACTGTGTCATCTGCATACTACCAGTTGTATATGACTCTGCTACGTTTCACCCAGCGGTGGGTATCACTATCGGTGTCTTCTCAGTAAGGAATTTCTCTAGTAAGAGTGCTCTCTCCAGCACTCCAGCATGCATCAGGATGCTGATAGATACCATCGAAGCTCTGATCTCCCATTAGATTCCCTACTCGAAGGTTTGGTCCCTTAAGAAATGGACTCGTACCATGTGGGTAGAGTATCGTGAGAGGTTGGTGAACCTTGCCGAGTACTGGGCCATGGTCAGGCTTCCCTACTGTAAGTGTAGTATCTCCTATATACGAATAGAGCATAGAGTCACTGAAATGAACTCTTCCCTAAAGAGGCCCTCGAAATCTACCTAGGTGAGGGTCACCTCATCGTGTATTTGGACCATCAGGATCCACCATCTCCCTACTACTCCATGGAAAATACCTGCAGCTAGGATCACCATCTGTTCAACAGGTGTTCAAACTTGGTGAAAAACTCTGGCCATAGCCTCCAGCCAGTCCTCATCTGCCTGTGGATCCATCTCGCCTCAGAACCTCGAATGTAATGACCCAATGTTTTTCAATGGAAATTCCATTCACATAAATATGTTATAAAATCCAATGAAAACACATCATAATGAACTACTAAGTTCTAAGTGTCCTTTAAACATAGGTTTGTCACTTTTGTGTTTGTAATTTTGAAAATTTGACAGACACGGTTGCGATCAATAAGTTATTTGGATTCCGATAAGAAAAACTTAATTTTTGTTGAATAGTAACCTAACCTTATAAATAGTAACATACCCTTGTGAATAGTGATATACCCTAATGAATAGTTACCTAACCTATGATAATATATAAATATTATACAAGTTAAAAGTTTGATATACCAATATTTTATAATAAGTAAATGAATTCTTTAAAACTAGTATTTAATATTAAATTATGATTTTAATTAAATATTAAATTAATTATATTTAGAAAATAATTTTTGAAAAATGGAATTCATTTTTGGATTATACATGTCAAAATATGGTTAAGGTGAATTTTTGGGATTTTTCTAAAATACATACATTTTTATGAATAGTACAATCTGATAATTCACAATAAATGCTAAATAATGGATTAATTGAGTCATTGATGATGATCTGCTGATGTAATCCCAATTGGTTCAAATTCAAATGCATTTATTACTTTTCATGGTCCTGGAATACTTATTATTCCTTGTCTTTTGAAGAAATAATAAGGTAATTATTAAAGAATTATGAAACCCCTCCTCCCCTCCACAATAAATACCACCCATTCTTACCTCTTCTCTTCACTCCTCTAAAGCCTTGTGCCTTGCCAATATTCTACCCAAATCTCTCCCCAAGATCCTCCTCCATGTCCAAAATCTCATATCCTCTTCAAAATACCAAAACCTCTCCCCTTAAGAGGTTCTCAAGGGGGGAAGTCTCAAGAGGTAAATTCCTCTTTCCAATTCCTTCTTTTCTTTTATGTTCTTTTCTTTTTGTTTCTTTCCTCAAATCACTTCACCCCAATAGTATGATAACTCTAATAACATAAATTTAATGTAATTTTATTATGCTAAGGGGATATTTCATTATCTTCTCTATTTTCCCCACCTTTTATTTGAAATAAATGAAAGCACCGTTTGAGATGTGCTAATTTAGCACATTCAAGGACAACGGTTTATCAATTTCTATTATCATCTTTAAATCTGGTAATAAAGCCATTTTTTATGGTTGAACCAGATTATATATATTTAATATATCCTATTTTTGGTTCTGTAATATTTTTGTACAAATGGTATTAATTTATAAAGCAAAACATGTTCTTTCTAATCAAACTCACCAATTAACAAAAATTGTTCTCACTTTGGTTTTATATAATAATTAGACTTCACTCTAAGTAACCAAATTAAATTTAAAACCATTTAATCTACTAGATGATCACTAATAGAATATAAATTCAATAATATACAACCACTTTCATTTTACATGTTTATCCATACATAAATATAAGTGAACTGATTATTAATACCAAGTAAACAAACGAGGCCGAACAATGAAATTGAATCTCATAACCAATAAAAATGGTTATGAATGCACTTAAAATGATTATAATAAACCAATTTCATATAGAATAGGTTATGTAATTATAAATTAATAAACCTAATTTTTTTATTCAGGTATTTAATAAAAAGTGGAGGACACCAACAGATTTAAGGTAAGGGATCCTCCCCATTTCACTTTTATTTCAAGATTATCCTCTATTTTATGCTATTTTATGTGTGATCCCTAATGATGGGGTATTATTTCACACCTCTACCATACATCCCTAAAGATTTATAAGTTATGATAAACCCAATTCCCTCTAATAAAATCTCTTTTAGGTACACCTGATACCATGCCAATAATCCGTAATGAATTCTACAGGAACCTCCTTTACTCCTTCGGGTTTCTATATCTTTCTTGTTACCCAAATGAAGTTATCTTTTTCTTTTTATTTAAAACTTATACATATTGTTTATATGCCCCAAAATCATTTTAAAAGATCCATACCTCATTTTATTTGGGGATATACATGTTTTTTTAGTGATTCCCACCTTGATACTTCCGGATAAGCAATCTTGTTTTAAGGGAACTTCCCAAATTTTTACCCCATTTCAAGTACACTCTATCCTCTATTTTAAGCCACAATTTCCTTTATAAAATTAGTTTTTTTATTATGAAAAAATTCTTGGTTCACTTTTGGTTCTATATAAAATATTTTTCCCTTTTCTATTTTGAAATCTCTATAGTATTTTTCTTAAAACCGCACAAAATGTTTTAATGATAATGTTTCTCCAATACATTATTTTATATGTTGTCACTTCTGTATGACACCACTTACCATGTTATATTCCTATTTTACCCTATCAATGTCCATGTATGTTCTAATCCCTTTCTTTCATGGACACTAACATGATAATATCCTTGGTTATGATTTATGTCATGGTTGTGGTACCTAATTCTTTCCATGGGTACCCTTATGTTTATTTATGGTTGATTATGTATGATTAATTATGTTGAATGATTATTTTTTTGGAAAGAATATTCATGAAAATGTTGAGATGGGTACACCCCTATAGCTCTCTAATGAATTGGGTAAAGGTAAGTCTCATGAGATGCGATGTGAAACGGGATTGGTGGTTAGCCTTAACCCGTACTAAATTGGGAAATGGGATTGGCAGTTATCCTTGAATCGTACTAAAGAAATATTTTATGATTCTTCCACATTTATACGATTCCATGTTTATATTATCTGATGTTTATATTATATGATTTCATATGTTCTATGCTTTTTTATAATTATGTCATGCCTCATAACTCATGTGCTTAAGATTATCCTTATGTGCATTCCCTTACTAGGATTTTTAGCACATCCCTTTGTTCATGTGTTCCCTAGGGTACCCTATGCAGATGTAAGGGCTCAATGTAAGTTAGGAGCTCTTTAAAGAGATTAAATAAAGAAGTGTTTTTTATCCCATGTTTTATGTTTTACGTACCTAGTCTTCCAAGACACTAGACTTAACGATCCTTGGCTTGTACTCTGATGTAAAATTATGCTTAAAATCATGTAATTTTATATATAAAAGGCTTGGGTCGCTATAGTTGGTATTAGAGAATGGCCTAGTTATTTTTGGAGATTATTAATAGAGAACCTTAGTGAGAACCTTAAGTATAAGATTAATTATAATAAAACATCCCTAAATTTTGGTAAGTATAGGGTAAGTTTTTTATCAAGAAAAATACATCCCTGTTTGGATATGAGAAGGTAGAGGCAGCTCTAGCACAGATGTACCTAGGAGTGAAAACTCCAAAAATGAGTTTTGGGCTTGACCTGGGGTATCACGGTACATGAAAATGGGCCTTTATAAAATCTTGGTTATGACTCTCCTTAGGGATATTCTTTAGTAGATTCATGAGATTGGTGCAAACAATTATTAAGGGACAAAAAAAGACCATAAGAATACAATTTAAGAAATCGATCGAGGATAACCTAGATTTAAACCTAAGGAATCACAAGTTTGGATGTACTTATTCATTATAAGTTTATCCTTTTATGTTCAAATTTTACTTTTTATGATCAATAGATAAGTATTAAAGACCTCTAATTATATGTTCTTTTTCTTAGATAATGGCGGGAAATAACAGAACACGTTCCAACAACCAATGTGATAGGCAATGCGATGATTTCCCTAATGATATGCCTGATATGGCGGGAGTGGGTACTCAGAACATCATGATAGTACTTGCTCAACCGGATCGTGTTATGAATCATAAATTGAATCACGTGGAATACCCTCATCCTCCCAAGAAAGAGCAAGTTGTCATAGATCCTTCATGCGCCAAAGGCCTCCCATGTTTAGCATATCTTCTAATGCACTCCTCACAGAACAATGGATTAACTCCATTGAAAAGATATTCTTCTTCCTCCAGTGCTCAGAAGAAGGGAAGTTTGTAATGTAAGTTTATCATTTTGATAGGTAATATGATCAGTGGTGGACCCTGGTCAAGAATACAAAGTCCCAAGAGAAAGTTGATTCGGTGGATTGGGAGGAATTCAAGAGGATGTTTTTCAAAAAATATTTTCCTTGAACCCTCCATCTCAAGATGTAAAGAGAGTTCCTCAAAATCAAGTAGAAGGAAGATGAGTCCATTGGGGAATATGAAGAAAAATTTAAAAGGCTTGCAAGGTATGACTCTAGCTTTGTCATGAACACCGAAATCAAGGTGGATCGCTTCTTTTGCGGACTGAATTTGAGTTTAGGAAAAGTGTTTGTGATTCCTAACTTCGAAAATTATGAGAATATTGTCTGTTGTGCCCTCAAGGTTGAAATGGATAATGGAGACTCTTAGTGGTCTCGTGGGCCTAGTGACAAGAAGCAGAAAATGGAGAAAAACATGGGTCGTTCATCAAACAAATCCCATGATAGAAAAGAGCATGACTTTTCCCCTGGAAAAAATTATGGGAAGAAGCATCCCAGTAACAGTCTAAAGGAAACCAATATTTGATTCAAATGTGGATAGTTTGGTCATCTATCCAAGAAATTATGAAGGGATATCAAACATCCTGCTAATGTTGAATAAGAAAGGAAGGTTCAGATCAACACTTAGCCTATAGTGTATTGTTACAACTGTAAGGAGCATAGGCATTATGCGAACAATCTCCCTAAGCTGAGGGTTGTCAGAGGAAATCAACAATAACCTCCAAGGCAACATGGAAGGTCTTATGCTATCACTACTCCTGAGGTGGAGCCAGACCATGATGTGGTGAAAGGTATGCTAGTTATTCATTAATGAAGAGAAAATGTACTATTTGATTCTGGTTCTATGCATTCCTTCATATCTTGAAATTTTAGTAGAACAATTCAAACACCACCTAAAAATTTGAAGGAAAAGTTATATGTGAGAATAGTGAATGAGGGAATCGTTACATCCATGATTTATAACTCCTCCTCTGTTAACGTTTGTGCACGGAACCCCCCAAGAAATCTCATCATACTTTCGTTAGTGGAGTTTGACTCTATCTTGGGCATGGATTGGCTATCTTTATACAAAGCCAACATCAATTATCAGGAAAGGGATATCACTTTTCACATCCCAAAGAATCCTCTGATTCTTTACATGTTTAAGGATGAAAATGATTCTCCTTTAGAATCGTCACCTCAAGTGAGGATATTTTTGCCTTAAGAGCAAGAATTTCAAGCTCAAATTATTGAGACAAAGGAGAGAATCATGATTGAAGAAATTCCCATCGTGAGGGATTACACTAATGTATTCCATGAAGGGTTTCATGTTCTTCCTCCTGACCTAGAGGTTGAGTTCTCAATTGAACTTATTCCTATATCTTTTCCTATTTCAAAGAAACCTTATTGAAGGGCCACCGTAGAGTTGGAAGAGCTGAAAAAGAAATTACTAGAGAATATAGAGAATGGTTTTATACGCTCAAGTCCCTCACCTTGGGGTGCACCATTCCACTTTGTCAAGAAGATGGATGGATCAATGCACCTCTGTATTGATAATCTTGAGCTCAATAAAATCAAAATAAAGAACAATTATCCCCTAACACAGATAGATGAATTGTTCGATCATCTTCATGAGGCCTATTATTTCTCTAAGGTGGACCTTCGGTCGGGATATCATCAATTAAAGGTGAGGAAGGAATATATTATCGAGAATGCCTTTCAAACGAGGTATGTACACTATGAGTTCATAGTTATGCCCTTCAGAATCACTAATTCTCCAGCAATTTTCATTGATTTAATGAATAGAGTCTTTAGAGATTACCTTGAAAATTTTTTGGTAGTCTTTATTAATGATATTATGATATACTCTAAGATAAAGGAGGAACATGAGGAGAATTTTAATACTATGTTAAATACTTTGTGATGGGAGAAGTTGTATGAAAAGTACAGTAAATGTAATTTCTGGATGGAGGAAGTATCATTCTTGGGGCATGTTATCACCAGAAAAGGGATATATGTGGACCCTTCCAAGATGAAGGCAATTGAAGAGTGACCCAGGAAAACTTCTATAATGAAGATCCGTAGCTTTTTCAGTCTAGCTGTGTATTATCGATGATTTGTGAAGAACATTTAACGATTGTCAAACCCAATTACTAAGATGACATGGAAGGGGTTAAAGTTTGTCTGGATAGAAGAATGTGAGGTAAGATTCAAGGAGATAAAGAGAAGGTTTATCACTTCACTTGTACTCACATTACCAAAAAGTGGAGAAAGTTTTTTGATATAAAATGATGATTCAAAGAAAGGATTGGGTTCTCTACTCATGAAAAATGATAATGTGATAGCCTATGCCTCATAGAAGTTGAAGATCCATGAGAAAAACTATCTGACTCATGATCTAGAGATGGAAGACATGATTTCTCTATTCACTATCATCCTGGAAAGGCGAACAAGGTAGCTGATGCTCTAAGTAGAAAAGGACCTCCTACTCTATCCATGTTACATATTTAGAAAGACCATATCTTCTTGGATATGAAAAGGATGGATTTAAAAATCATAAGGGTAGGGGATACATCCTACCTTGACCAAATGATTTCAAAAACATCCATTCAAGAGAAGTTTAAGGAAGCGCAAAGGGATTATGTGGAGTTACAAAAGAGGGCGGATGCATTAAAGGAATGGAAGCTGCAAGAGTTCGATATCAACAATGATGGTGTGATTTAGTTTGGAATGTGGATTTGTCTGCCTTCATCACCCAGGATAAAGAAGGAGATATTGGAAAATACACATAGCTCAACATTCTCTATCCATCCTAGGAGTACCAAGATGTACCATGATCTCAAAGAACACTTCTGGTGGGATAACATGAAGAAGAATATTTCAGAATATAAATCAAGGTGATTGGTATGTTATCAAGATAAAGCAGAGTGACCAAAGTCCCAATAGATGATGAAACCACTGACTATACCCATGTGTAAATGGGAGAATGTCACTATGGACTTTATCACGGGTCCCCCAAAGATGTTGAAGGGAAAAAATGCGATATGGTTTGTAATTGACCGACTCACCAATACTGCCCATTTTATCGCTATTTGGGAAGAACTCTCACTTGAACAACTTGAAAAAATATGTGTGAAGGATGTTGTGAGATTACATGGTGTTACACTCTCAATTGTCTTTGATCGTGATCCAAGGTTCACATCTAAATTTTAGAGGAGTCTTCAACATGCTTTGAGTACTGAATTAAATTTCATCACGACCTATCTTCCCCAAACTGATGGCCAATCTGAAAGGACTATTTAGATGCTTTAAGATATGCTAAGATCTTGCTCTCTAGAATTCAATGGTGGATGGGATCAGCATCTCCCATTGGTTGAGTTATCATACAACAATAGCTCACACTCAAGTATTCAGAGGGCTCTGTATGAAGCTCTTTAGGGAAAGTGATGTAGAACTCCAACCTATTGGGATGAAGTTGGAGAAAGAATGCTAATTGGACCTGATCTTGTGCAAGAGATGACATAGAAGGTTCAAGTCATCCAGAAAAACATCAAATCTACTCAGATTCGAAAAAAGGGCTATGCTGACAACTGTTGATGGGACTTGGAGTTCGACATTGGAGATAAAGTCTTCCTTTGAATATCTCCATGGAAGAGAGTCATGTGGTTTGGAAAGAAAAGGAAGATAATCCCATGGTACATTGGCCCCTTTGATATCCTTGACCACATAGGAGTCGTGTCCTATCCACTTGCACGTCCACAGAATATGGCTTGAGTTCATGATGTGTTTCACGTATCCCTCCTGAGGAAGTACATACCTGATCCCTCACATGTACTGAACTCAAAGGTGGTGTAGCTGGAAGATGATCTCTCTTATGAGGAGTAGCCAGTGAAGATTTTGGACTGAAGAGATAAGGTTCTACGCAACAAGACAACCCACCTTTTCAAAGTGTTGTGGAGGAACCAAAAGTTTGAAGAAGCTACTTGGGAACCGGAGGATTCAATGAAGGATAACTACCCTCGTCTGTTTATAGCTTAGAATGTAAAACAAAATTTCGAGGTAGAAATTTCATAAGGGGGAAGAATGTCACAACCCAATGTTTTTAAATGGAAATTCCCTTCTCATAAATATGTCAAAAATCCAATGAAAACACAACATAATTAACTAATATGTGCTAAGTGACCTTTAAACAAAGGTTCGTCACTTCTATGTTTGGAATTTCAAAAATCTGACATACATAGTTGCGATCAGTAAGTTATTTGGAGTCCGATAAAAAACATAATTTTTCGTAAATAGTATCCTACCCTTATGAATAGTGACACAACCTTATGAATAGTGATATGAATTAATGAATAGTAACATAACCTATGATAATATATAAATATTATTCAAGTTAAAAGTAGGATATACCTATATTTTAGAATAAGTAAATAAATGTTTTAAAACTAGTTTTTAATAATAAATTATGATTTTAAATAAATATTAAATTAATCATATTTAGAAAATTATTTTTGAAAAATGGAATTCATTTTTGCATTCTACACATTGAAATATGGTTAGGGTGAATTTTTTGGGATTTTTCTAAAATACATGAATTTTTGATGAATAATAAAATATGATAATTCACAATAAATGATAAATAATGGATTAATTGAATCATTGATTATCATATGCTGATGTATTACCAATTGGTTCGAATTCACATGCATTTATTACTATTCTTGTTCATGGAATACTGAATATTTCTTGTATTGTGAAAAATAATAAACTAAGGATTAAAAAATTATGAAAACCCTCCTCCCCTCCACTATAAATACCACACATTCTTACCTCTTGTCTTCACTCCTGTCATGCCTTGTGCCTTACCAATATTCTACCCAAATATCTTCCCAATATCCTCCCACACATCCAAAATCCCCTAGCCTCTTCAAAATACAAAAACCTCTCCCATTAAGAGGTTCTCAAAGGAGGAAGTCTCAAGAGGTAAATTCCTCATTCCAATTCCTTCTTTTCATTTAAGTTCTTTTCTTTTTGTTTCTTTCCTCACCTCCTTTCACCCAAATAGTATGATAACTCTAGTAACATACATTTAATGGAATTTTTTTATTCTAATTGTATATTTCATTATCTTATCTTCTTTCCCCACCTTTTATTTGAAATAAATGAAAGCACCATTTGAGATGTTCTAATTTAGCACATTCAAGGACAATAGTTTGTCAATTTCTATTATCATCTTTAAATCTGGTCATGAAACCATTTTTTTATGGTTGAACTGGATAATAAGTATTTTATATTTTATATTTTTGGTTCTTTAATAATTTTTTACAAATTTTATTAAGTTATATAGCAAAACATGTTCTTTGTAATCAAACCCACCAATTAACAAAAACAGTTGTCACTATGGTTTTATATAATAATTCAACTTCAATCCAAGTAACCAAATTAAATTTAAAACCATTTAATCACCTGTATGTTCACTAATATAATATCACTTCAATTCTTGACAACCACTTTCATCTTACATGTTTATCCAAACATAAATATAATTGAACTGGTCATTAAAACCAAGTAAACAAATGAGCCCGAACAATGCAATTGAACCCCATAACCAATCAAAATGGTTATGAATGAACATAAAAAGATTATACTAAACCAATTACATATATAATAGGTTATATAATTATTAATTTATAGACCAAGTTTTTTTATTTAGGTCTTTAATAACAAGTGGATAACACCAATAGGTTTAAGGTAAGGGATTCTCTCTATTTCACTTTTATTTCTAGATTGTCCTCTATATTATTCCATTTTACGTGTGATCCATAACAATGGGTTATTATTTCTCAAATCTCCCATATTTCCCTCATGATATATAAGTTATGAGAAACCAAATTCTATCTCATAAAATCCCTTTTAGGTACACCTAATACCATACCAATAATCCATAATAAATTCTACCTGAACCTCCTTTACTCCTTCGGGTTTCTCTATCCTTATTTTTACCCAAATGAAGTTTTCTTTTATTTTTTTGTAAAAATTATTCATAATGTTTATATGATCCAAGCTCATTTTCCAATATCCATACCTCATTCTCTTTCAGGGATATACATGTTTTTTTAGTGATTCCCACCTCGATACTTCCTGATAAGGAATCTTGTTTTAACGGAAATTCCCAAATTTTTACCCCATTTCAAGTACACTATATCCTATGTTTTAAGCCATAATTGTCTTTATAATATCAGTATTTTTATTATGAAAAAATTCTTGGTTGACTTATGGTTTTATATAAAAGACTATTCCCTTTTCTATTTTGAAAGCTCTATAGTATATTTCTTAAAACCACACAAAAATGTTTTAATGATAATGTTTCTCAAATTCATTTTTTAATATGTTGTAACTTCTATTTGACACCACTTACCATGTTATATGCCAATTTTACCCTATGAAAATCCATGTATGTTCTAATCCCTTTCATTCATGTACACTTTCATGATACTCTCATTGGTTATGATTTCTGTCATGGTTGTGGTACCTAATTCTTTCCATGGGTACCCTTATGTTTATGTATGGTTGATTATGTATGATTAATTATGTGGAATGATTATTTATGTGTCCATAATATTCATGAAAATGTTTGTATGGGTGCATCCAGATAGATCTCCAATGCATTGGGTAAAGGTAAGTCTCATGAGATTCGATGTGAAACACGATTGGAAGTTTTCCTTGACCCGTACTAAAATGGGAAACAGGATCGGCGGTTAGCCTTGACCCATACTAAAGAAATGTTTTATGATTCTACCACATTTATATGATTACATGTTTCTATGATCCCATTATTATATGATATGATTTAAAATTTTCCATGCTTTGTTTTCATTATGTCATGCCTCGTAACTCATGTGCATAAGATGTATCCTTATGTTCATTCTCTTACTGGGCTTTTTATCTCATACCTTTCATCATGTTTTCCCCACAGTACCCTATGCAGATATAAGGGATCAAAGGAAGTTAGGAGATATTTATGGAGATTAAATAAAGAAGTGTTTTTTAGCCCCATGTTTTATGTTTTATGTACCTAGTCTTCCAAGACACTAGAATTTATGATCCTTGGATTATACTCTGATGTATAATTATGCATAAAATCATGTAATTTTATATATAAAAGGATTGGGTTTCTATATCAGAAGCCTTTTCCACTAAAAATCATGTAACGCACTCAGTCGGTGTGCACTATCTGTTGGTGTGGCTGGTGGAAATGGCCACCCAATAGGTAGTAGTGCTGCTGGTACACCACCAGATGGTACTTTCGTCGTAAGAGGGTCGTGCACTGAAGCCTCATCGCTCAGTGGGTCGTCATCACAAACTCTCACTGGAACCCTGGTTGGTTGTCTACATGGAGGCATCCTGAAATAAAGCAGATGCACCATGGTCAATAAGTTATACTTGGTGAGATGACTCAAAAGAGATTAAAAGGAAAAACTTTTTAAAAACATATGCAATCAGTGTTTTTGTGTACTGTGTTGGAATTCAGAATTCAGGGTCCTGGTGTATAGATACGTCGGTCTCCACACGAACAATATATTCCCCAAACTGAAAACCTCACTCATAATTGTTAACATTATTTCCCATGAAAGGATCAGAGTCCTAGTTCTTTAGTAGAACTGACTCCTCTGATACCACTTTTTCATGACCTGTCCCCCGGGTCCTGTGTCGTGACTACCCCAAGCCTGCCTTCTATAGGCCAAGGGTTGGAAACTAGAACCAAAAGGCATATCCCTAAAAAACGGTAAGTTATTTACTTTAAACCTGTAAATACATTGTCCAAGAATACAATGAGCCCCACCCATATAGTAAAACTGCAGTAGTAAAAAGATATGTTCTGAAAGTAAAATGGGTGTGGACTGTAAGGAAAGGGGGTAGGAATAGAAGCCCAACTGAAAATTACAATGGTAATAGAAAAAAACTTGTAAAATCATCTTCCAAGGTTCCTACCTGAAGGGTAGGTACAGATCAGGGTCAGTCATCACTGTGGCATGTCATGTCTAAAGGTATACCTCTGAGAGGTGGAAGATATTTAAAATAAATTAGATATATTTTACTAATCCTCCATGAAAACCAAAATAAACCAGCTTCCTCTCTAAACCCAATGCAGTCGAGGTTAAGGCCCCCTTAAGTGAATATCGGCACTGTGAGTTCAATGATTCCCTCAGATTTCAATTCCGAGAACCGGTTCAAAATTTAGGATTTCCCACTCGCATGTTTACTGAACGAACCTTAAGAAAGTTTAAAATTCTGTTCCAGGCACACCGGGCATTGGAATCAAAATCTATCAGATTTCACATCCTTGGAATAGTTACATATAATTAAACAAATTACATGGAAAATATAGGTCTTTACACAACACTTCTAAGAGGATGAGAGGAGTATCAGGGTCAGATAATGGAAGAGGAACGTCGTCAGGGAGACCAAATCCATAAAGTGTAAACTGTATAGATATCGGGTAAGCTAGGATCTCTAGCATCAAGAAATACATTAAGAAGCTATTTCAAGGAATAATGTAGACTCAAATATGATCCTCACTAGCCCCCACCATGGTCTCCCTTGTCTTAATTGATTTTATCACAGCCTGTGAACCAGCCATTGCAACCTACACGGGGGATCCAAAAGCTAATAAAAATCAGTCCAATGAAAAAATCAATTGGATAAAGGATAAAAAAAGAATGTATAAAGGACTTAAAATATGTCCACATAAGGCTCTATCTACTATTCCTGGAAACGGTATGCGGTAGCCACATCCCTTGTACTACATAATACACGGAAGCATCCCGCCGCATATGATTATGGTACACAGAAGCATCACACAACATACATCCATGATACGCGGACCAACCATGAGGCGCCTGCCCGAAAATCATTGGTCGATGAATGGGAGGGTTCGCAGAAGGTGGATACTATGAACCTAGGCCTCGTTAAGATTATTTTCAAAAAATTGTGAGTTAAAAGTTTAAGTTAATATTATCAAGTCTTAAAGCTCGGTTCGCCGGTTCAAGATTTGTATGGGGACACGTTAGCCGTGTAGCGTCCACCTACGTGGAATCCAGATTTTAATTTTAAAATTACATAACGTCAGTCACGAAACCCAGAGTCCAGAACATAGACAAAGATATGGAGAATAAGTTTGGTCCACAGAATGCACAAAGCAGTTCATGAACATGATTTCCGCAAGAAGCACGATATGAAAATGCAGAGGAAGCAGGGGGAAGTCAAGATCACTTTTCGCCATGAGAAACGATAAAAGACAAATGACATGGGCCCCTAAATATAGGTGTGTTCCCCTCTTACATATCATATTTGTTTTAGTGCAACCTGTTTCAGTTTAGGACTGCTTCTATATTATAATAGTCCTCTTTTCGTTCCAAACAGACCCCATTTCGATGGGGGGCATTTTTAGGGTCCTGAAAATCCCACCAAGGGAAGAAAATACAACCACAATCACTTTGTAGAAGGAATAAAGTACTCCTAAAAGGATATAAAGGTGAATGGGCTCAATTTGAGTTGAAAATTTTAGAAGGAACTTGAAAGTATTCAAGTTTACAAAGGATTCTGAATGCACTGTGTACCATCATCGAGAAAGGTTTGCGGACTGCCTGGATCATGAACCACCAGATACATGGAATAATCTACGAACCGCTAGCCAATGGAATGATGGTCAGTAAACCCAGTGGAACACAAACTACATCCCTGAAGGATTCGTGGGCATGAAGGTGATCTGTGTACCATCCCGATAACTCATGAGTTTGCATATGAAGTGAACGGGTAGGGTTCCGTGAACCATGATCGTGAACCGTAGGCTCTACAAAACCCAGTTGACTGAGTCTTCCGTAGGTCAGAATATCTCTACATGTGCCTCTGCAGATGGTGTTGCATGCCCAATAGATACAATTTCCCCAATGCTCTATAAAAGGAGCATATAAGTAATTGGGGATGGATGGATGATAAAAGCGTGACGGAAAACCAAAGGTTGGAAGAAAGAACTCAGAGAATATTTTGGATTCTGTCTTGAATCATCAACGAAGCCCGAATTGCAAACCACGTTCTCCGTAGGTGCAGCCTACTGTGAATAATAAAATGGTGGAACTTAACAATAATAATAGAACCAAGAACCTAAATGGTGGAACCAAAAACCATATACTTATCGCAGATGAACTTCCGGTGAATTAAAGTCCCCCAGACCCTCCTCCAATCTGGTATTCTGAATAAGGTATTGCTACGCAGATTTAATATGGTGTTGTGTACTGCATCAATATGTTGGAAAAAAACCAAATTATTGTGATGGGACACATCTAGGACCACATAACATAGTGGTGTGTGGTTGTATATACCCATGTCCATGTACTGCATCGGTATGTGGATGGCCTCTCTTCCTGCATACCACTACGGTATGTGGAGCTTCCACCATCCCGCATAAGAAACCAGTACAAAGAATGGGGTGTATTTTGTTACTCTTTCCTCTAGTTGAAATCTTGTCCCTTCATTGTCATCTAGTCCTCCATGATCCCTCTGCGAACCAGTCCCCCAACATCAGGCCAAAGCCTCCTCTAAAGCCACCAGACCCATATGATCAGACCATCGGGTGCATCAATGCACCACTTTGAGTCTACACACTCATGGTAAGCGAAGTCACAAAGGCTCTCTCCACAACGGTTTGGGCATCGGGAATGTCTGTGGGTCTACATTATCATGGTTACCCAGGGCCCAGCCTTGGGATGCCGACCTAAACCTCCCCATTCTAGGTATTAAGGGTGATCACCTTTTTTCCATTAAATGAGGAATGGTGATCAATCAAAGGGGTTATGTCTGTTCCCCCTTTTGATGATGATTACACTCCTCCCCTTCCAAGAACATTTTTAGGACCCTCCCACTGAGGTAAGTCCCAAATATTCTGAGTTCGGGCTTCATGACCAATGGTGTCATCTCACACTGAAAGGTTCATTACTCGGTTCCCTCACCCACTGTCGCCCTGTCCTCTTCTTCCATAGCCTCTCCCTATCCCACCAACAGGAGAGGAATCATATGGTTGGTTAGATCTATCACATCCTCTTGTTTATTACACCAATAATGAATCACATGAGCTTAGAGGTTTTTGATGGTTAAAACATCCACAGAGTATAAACTATAATAACTCTGATTCATAATCAAACTAGGATACATAGGACACCTGTTTGAAGGCCTGAACTCTAAAGGGTGTCCATCCAAAAGGGTCCACCCAATCATAATTCCCCAAATGAGAAGCCTCCATGCATAAGACCCAGCAAATATGAACTATGAGAACTCTGATTCCTAATCAAACCAGGATATGTCGGACACCTTCTTGAAGGCCCAAGCTCAAAAGGGTGCCCATCCAAAATGGTCCACCCAATCATGATTCCCCAAATGGGCATCTTCCATGCGTAATCCCTACACACAATCTGAACTATGAGAACTCTGATTCCTTATCAAGATAGGATATGTAGAATACCTATTTGAAGGCCCGAGCTCAAAAGGGTGCTCATCCAAAAGGGTCCACCCAACCATGCCCCCTCAAATGGGGAGCATCCATGCGTAAGCCCCATCAAATCCAAACTATGTGGGTTCTAATTCCTCTCTCGAGGATACATAGAAAACTCATTTTGTGGGTCCAATACCAACATCAAGTCACCTTTTGTCCTCCATGGATGAAGATAAACTCCATAGAACCTTATTTCATGGCTCAAGTCAACAATAATCTGTATCATCAAATATCTGTGTATCCCTATAATGATTCTACAAACCAAGGGTAGCTCATGGACACTATCTTCAGGAATGAACCAAGGATTCATGAACATATGAACATGACTTAAATCTATATTAGAGTCCTGAAACAAGTAGTAATCCTCCCTTGGAAGGGTGTGGTGAGCCTGACTTTCCATCCTCTCAACCAATGGAGTTCTTATGTGTTGTTTTCAAAATCTTTGTCCAATGAGTGCCTGCCTTGGAAATTAGATCCATGAATCATGGATACCAGGGTTTTTGGGTGTTTTGGATCCATTAATAAACTCGTTGGATACCATCTGAGAAAATTATATCCGAGGAGGACTGATTGCTTAAGTACTTGACCCAATGAAATCCCCCACTGGGGATCATTTGACCATGGAATCTCCCTCAGAATACAGAAGGGATAAGTTTCCCAGTCCTCATAGGAATAATCCAACCTCCTTTAAAGGATAATGATTCAAAACAGGTCAAAACAAAAGAAATGGTCATCTTGACAAGAACCCGAATCTATAGATAAGAGGTGGGTGATGATTCTTGTCAGGCCATTTCACTATCACCCTAAAAGTGCCAACTCATAGGTGGAACACACTACCACTAATAATTCTAATGGAATTAATAACTTGATCTTCAAGGAGATCCATGACTAATCTTGGGGAATCTATATTTTGTAAGTATAGAAAGGATAGAAAATTATAGAAATATTTTCATGAAATGTGTATAAAATATTGAATGTATTCTTCCTAAACATATGTAAATTAAAAAAATTATGTGGATAGGTCACTTTAGATCTAATTTTCATGAGTTTTATGGAGTCATGTATTGGTGGCTATGGATAGTGAGTTCATTCTAAATCAAAATTGGATGCATGCACAATTGTGTTTCTAGAATCCTTGGTAAGTTTCACTTTATGGATCAATAGTAATTTTAAGTTATTAAAAAATCTAATGTGAGTATTAAAATAAATAATAGATTCCTACTGCATTTTCAAGGTATTTAGAACATCCCAGTGTTATTGAAGAATCTAATTTCCATAGGGTAGCTTTATGATGTGCTGTTTTATACCATTATTCTTGATAGTTTATAGAATATCACTTGAAGTTCCATGATGGTGAAGCTTGGAATGAAATATAGAACGTTTTACCTAATTATGATTCTAGAATGTATCATGCATGTTTGAGAAAAAACAATTAAAATCAATGTATTGTGTAATAATCATCTTGGTCAAATTAGTGAGAAGGTTTTATGAACCCTAGAATCTAATGGACTATTAAAGATTGGTCACATGGGATATAAAACATGTGAGGGTTTTAACCAGGGGCACAAGAGGAAGGTTGAATTGAATTCAGATGTAAGGACACATAAAAATTTATATCTCAAACTACTTTGCATGGATATATGGGGACTATTACTTATTCAATCTCATGGGGGCTATGTTGTAATAAATTACCTTCATTGATGATTCCACATAGAATCAGTTGGTTTTTTCCCTCAAAAATAATTCCAAATTCTTCTGAACTTTCATCGAATAGAGATCCATGATGTAGTCCTACACAAGAATGAAGTTGAAATGCTTTCATTTTGATAATGGATATGTGTATAGGGGAAGTAAAATAAGAATTCTTTATTTGATGAATGAAATCTGAATGTTGAATATGGTTCAGGTAACACCACCAAAAAATGGTGTTGTGGAATTGAATAATCCAACACCTAATGAGAGAGATAAGATAACATGGTTATGTTCTAGTTTCTTGAATGAGTTCTAGGATGAAGTTGTTAATAGTGTATATCATCTTTTAAACCGGGTTCCTTCTAAACCATTTGAAGTAAAATTTCTAGATGAAATATGGTCTAAATATAAGGTATACTTTACTTGCCTAATAGTTCTTTGTTATATCTCATATAATCTTGTTTCTTCCAAGGATAGGGAAAATATGGAAGTTAAGACCCAAAAATATTTCATTATAGGATATGATGAAGGAAACATTGTCATTATACACTAAAATAAAAAAACACCTGAATGTTTTTAGAGTCTATAATATCCCTTGGAATGAGTAAATCCTATAAAAGTATCCAAGCCTAGTGAAATATCCAATTGGAATAAAGGAACTAGTAGAGTGGGATTTAGTTTATTTGAGCAGAGGCTAGGTGGTGTTAGTCTAATCAGTTAACATGGCATATGTATTTTGGGATATATAACCAACTTCAATAACTAAGTTCACTAAGTATTTCATGTAAGTATAAAGTTCCAATGTACCATAATGTTCATGGGAAAAAAATATTGAGAAAAAATTATAGAAGTTTGACATATATAATGAATAAAACCTAGAGATTTGTAATGGTATACTAGATTCAAGTGGATGTTATAGAGCTTTGATTCGAATATACACTTTCAACATCTCACAGATGATGGGGAACCCAAAATCTAGAGTGATGTGAGAAGTATGAGTAACATGTTATAGTAGTAGTTAGAAATTAAATAAGGGATGGATTCCTTAAATATTTTCAATACATGGGATCCATAATAAATTCTGAAAGGAAAGAGTGAACAATAGTAAAAATGATTCTATCATCTGAATGAGAAGATCAGTTGTAAATTTTTGTACCAGATGCCACTAGTTGTAAATGAATTAAAATAATTAGAAGGAGTTGAATTTTGTGAGATTTTATATATTATTTTGATATATATAATGATTTATATGATTCTCATATAAGTTTACATGAATATTTTATATCATATATAACTCTATATTAAGACTTTACTCTTTCATGGAAATTTGTAGGAATAAATCTACATAGAAAGATACATGGTTTCATAAGAGAATGAAATGAATTCATGGTGTGAAAGCTCAAGTGGAGTCTATATATGATCAAGAAATATCTTATGAAATGGAATTTAATGTTTCCAAACTTTATAATAGTATAGAAGTTTTTCATGATAAATTTAGACTATTAATATTATTTGAAGTTCTATGATGATATACGTTTCATCATGTTTATTCTCTATATTGATAACTTACTCTTTGATGGACCTATGATGGAAAGGTTGGAAGTTGTTTTGTGTAAATTTTATATAAGTTTCTAGATGAAGGATACTAGTTCTATTATGTGGATTTTGGGAATGTGGATCAGAAGAGACTTGACTTTTGAAACATTTTTTACTTTCTCTTTTGGAGTATATCTATAATTTATCATGGAGATTAATACTAAATGAATAAAATATTGTGAGTCCTCACATAGATATATATTTCAAACTATCAAATGAGAATAAACCTAAAATGGATGACGAGACCAATTACATAGTGAATATTTTATATTCATCGATTATGGTAAATATAATGTAATACATGGTATGTTCTGGTCCAGATATCACTCAAGAAATATGTGTGGGTAGAGTATTCATGTTATTTTTAGGGAATACGCATTAAGAGGTTTTTAGGTGGATTGTTAGGTATCATAAATGTTTATAAAATCTTTAACTATATTTCATAATAGATAAAACCTTGTAAGGGTTTGTGAATTATGATATTTTTGGGGATATATATTTTTGGAATATTACCATTGGTTTTATGTTTACTATTAGAGGTGTTGTTATGATTTATATGTCACGATTGAAATAATATTTTTCTCTATCAACCATTGATGTTGAGTACATTGTAATTACGTAAGTAGGGAAGGAGATGGTGTTTTCTAATTTTCTATTTAAGGAATTCAGAATGAGTAAATAATTCATAATATTATATTGTGAAATCCAGAGTGTGATTGAAATGCCTATGTATCCTATAGTTCACTCCTATAAAAATAATATTAAACTAAAAAACCACTTCATCTAGAAGATTCTATAGGATGAGTTGATGAATCTATGAAAGGTTTATGGGAACTGATATCCAATATATATTCTATCTAAAGTTATATCCCAAGAAATTCTGAGGTTTTATTGTGCTTCATTGGTGAATAGATGTGTTGGAGGTATTAGGATATTTGTATATTAAACTAGATGAATGAAGTGAGCTAAATAATAGAGTTACAAATGATATCACATTTGACCCATGAGACTTTGTACTGAATCTTGAAAATGATTATCAAGTAGGAGATTGTTAATGTTAGTATGAGGAGTTATTTTCTGGCTAAGTTATGAAGCTTTTAGAAATTTTGTTACCTTTTTAATTATTGAATGACTACCAGATATAGAGAAGGAAGTTATCATAATGAGATGTCTGGAGAAAGTAGAAAATGGATAAGCACTTGAAAATATAATTTTCAAACCAAGAGGAAGAATTATAGAAGTTAGAACATGTGAAGGAACTGATGTTATTATGGTACAAAGTAATTACAAAATTTTCATTCTATACATCATCCTTAAACTACACTATTGATTACAAGATGCAGTTGAGGTAGAGTTTACCTTTAACTAAGTGATTTAATGCACATGATGATTATATCTATAAGGTTTTCATTATAGAAATATCTCTTGGTGATGGAACAAGAGTTAAAAATGATACTTTTTATAAATTTTGGTGTTGGGGTTAGTTGTATCAGGTGATAGAGTGATCTGTTTGAGCTTAAGATTCTATCATCATATGCTTTAGAGTCAATATTTTTTTAATATATTATTCTCTATTCTAGTTATAAATATTATTTCACAAGGATTAACACATCATCTGAACCACATAATCATTATGTTCTTTTATTCTTTTACTTTTTTTCATTACATGTTCCATTTTAGAAGTTAGTTGTGTGTGTCTCTTGTGAATATTCGAATTTGAGTGCTTCAGCTACATGGATTTCTTATGTAGCTTTCAAATTTTGGAAATATATTCTTCTAGTTCCAAGACATCTTAAAAACCTACCATTTAAATTTTTCTATACATGAGGAGTAAATTTTTTATAGTTTAAAATATACCTCTTCTATGCATAGCAATTTATACATCTAGGAAAGGGAATATAGTAGTTAATTCATTGGGATTAAAATCACATGGATATGTAGTTCAATAATATAATGAGGGGTGGTAACTAATAAGTTTATTTTCTAAAATATAGTTTTATTTCACTAAATAGGGTGAGAAAATATAATTTTCAAAAAAATTATAACACATACATGTAGGATAAGGTATGGTAATATAATATTTATGGATACAGGATGTGTAGCTATGAGGGATTCCATAAATGGTGGGGTAACCTTTGATAGATATTCAGAAGAATTCACATTATATTTTCAAACTGATTTGGTCATTCATTATTCAATTCAAAAACAAAGCTCTAAATCAATATAACTATTCCAATTGGGTAATCCTCCTGGGATCAAAATACAATTTCATGTATATGAAAAACCAATTTTCATGATCATTTATTAAAATGGATATTGTTTGTTATGTTGAAAAATAAATTAATTTTTATTAGGTAATGACCAAATATAAAAGGTTTTCATGATTTTTTAACCATTTTCAATCTCAGTTAAGAAGTGGGAAAAAAATTTAATGGATTTTTTAGCTACTTATTCATTGACTACAATTTATCATGACACTATTTTGTCCATATTATATTGACTAACCAAATCATATCATTTCATATATATTTTGGAGATGAATATATTAGAAGAATGGGAGAAGATATTTTTCTATGAAGTGGTTTTGATTCATGGTATACCAACATTAACTATCTCTAATGTATATCCTTGTTTTGCATCAATTTTTTAGAAATAATTTCCATGAGTGATGGATACACAATTGAATTTTAGTACCACTTACCATCCTCAGGTGATAGATTAGTTGGAATAGACTATCTATATAAATGAATAAATTCTTGGAGAATGTGTTATGAGTTTTCATTATTCATGGGACAACTACCATTATATATTGTATTTTCATCCAAAAACTTTCATTACAGTTTTATGGAGATGGATCTATTTGAGAAACTATATGAAGTACATGTTATTCTCCTTTATGTTGGATATTTGTAAGAGAATCATTTTTTATGGGACTAAGTATAGTTTAAGATAAAAATTAAATGATTCAATTGATTCAAAAGTGAATGGTTATAGCTCAATGTCAAAAAAAATTCATGTTGATCATTGATAATAACAATTATAGTTCTCCATATTTTATAATTTATTTTTAAATGTGTCTATGAGATTGAGGAAACAATGTCTTAGGAAGTAAGAAAAATTAACTCCTAGATATTCTATTCCATTTGAGCTCATTGATCGTATCGTGTAATTGGGATACTAGTCCGAATTACCTCATTTAGATCATTTTATTCATTATATCATTCATATCTCATAGTTTTAGAAATATATTTTGGACCTTTCACGTGTTATTAATTATGATCAACTAGAGTTAGACCCAATTTTTAGTTCTTTATAGAATCTTATTCATATTATTTATAAATAATGAAAATGTGTCATGGTCAATCTATTTTGTTTTTAGGTTTATATTGGAAGAACAGTACCATGCATAAGAATAAAATAGAGAGGGAGGTATTGGTGCATGAATAATGTTCTAAGATTTTCACCAACATTAATGCACAATAACTTTTCAAGGACAAGAATTACAATTATTAAGAGTATTATAGGACACTATTTAAGGTATGTGAAGTTTTTCATTGAGATATACTAATTTTTCCAAGTTTTGGGGATGAAATTTGTTGTTTTAGAAAGTTTTTGGGTGGGAGTATAGGTGGGTTTATGGTATTAGGATGGTATATATCTCCCATGTAACTGTATAGGGTGTTTTTGTGGAGACATGGATGGATGTATAGTCGATTCACAGTTACTAGGACCATGTCTACACAAAAAAAATTATATCATTGATCAGTATAACTTTGACATAGGTTGTCCATAGGACCATGCATTCGAGCCACACAGCCACATAAAACCCCTTCAAAATTTTATTTATTTATCAAATTTTAGGAATTTCTTTCTTATTGTCTCCCTCAATGATGGGGAACTCATACTAGAGTTTTCTTAATGGAATATTTGGATAGATATCTGACCCCAAAACAGAATTATATAGGATTTGTTTGTTATTAGAGTCTATATTTTAGGTAAGTAAAGTATAAAACACACCTTTTATTCTTGGATTTATATTAGTAAATACCAAACTAGGTGTGGTTTGGATGAAATTAGAGGTTTAATAATGTATAAATTTTGGTCTTTTGGGTCAAGGGATTTAAAAAGGCTAAGGGTATCAAGGATCTGATGTTTGGAGATACGTTTCTGTATTGTCGCTAGTTTGAGGTGGGTATCTTTCTATACACATGATTTTTTGAGAAACACATTAAGCTTTAAGGTGATTATTTTATTGATTTTTTTATATATGGATGTTATTTGAGTAAAATGATGGTTATTTTGCAAAATAGGTTTTTGGTGTGATTATTTTTGGGTAAAAATGGAAAGGGTGGATGTCCCAGTGTTTGTGTGTGTGTGTTTTCTAAGAATTGGGGAAATAAAAAGGTGTCTTTTTGTAGTGTTTTTATGATTTAATTGATTTTCAATATTATTTATACTATAACCATTATTATTTATATGGTTGGGTGAGGGATAATACATGGGTTGGAAATTATTATATCTGTATAAGGTGCCTTATTGGGGTTAATGTGGTTATTAATTCTCACTTAAGTGTGGGCTCCACATCAGTATTGATGAGGATGTGAAAAAATGGTTGGGTAGTGATCCACTCATTAATAAGAGATTACCTTGGTTATTATTGGTGGATTCACCTAATTTTTTTGTTCCCTTGGGTATTGGTTGAAAATATAGATATGTATTTCTAGTTTTTGAAATTTAGGAATTATGATATGTTTTTTATAATCTATTATAAACCCAGTTTTCGTTAAATTATGAATTCTTTATTATAGCTTAATAAAATTTAATGGGTATGGAATTTTTTATAAATCCCATTGAAATAATAAATTCCTTTTACATACATTCAGTGAATGGGTAAGTATTTGGGAGATCCTATTGTATATTATGTTCACCAATTACTCACCAACTTTATAGATTGGTAGATTATTTATAGCATGATACATGTAAGGGAAAGAAGTCAAACATCACTAGATAAGGTCGATAGCCTTTTTCACACTCCCTTATCCTTGGACCCCTCAGTAGTGTTCAGAATACGGTGTTCCAATTGACCATAGTTGTGCCACCCCAAATGCCAGTAGATTATCACTAGTAGTGAGGGTCTATGGAGTAACAGTAGGGAGACTATACATTCCCTTGATAAATAATAATGGTGATGATAATAACACATCAGAAGAAAGTAAAATAAAAAGTATTAATGATCCATATATATACATTTATATTATAAACCAAATAATATCCTTATAAAATTCTCAGTATATAGAAGTACATGGGATCAACAATGGCTCGATCACATATATAAAATTATAAAATGAACAAAAATAACCAACTACCCAGCCCTAAGTAATGACGTGCCCTGTCTAAAAAATCAAACCATCTATCACATGCACTATCAGCACACCCACATACACTAGTCTATAGACATCAATAATTTTCCCTTGTTTGTACCAAGAACTGTGAAGTACACATGCACCCTGGAGAGCTCATGCAGGGTGTGAATATGAACTCAGTAGGATACCACCAATGGTGTCTCTGAATTATATCCATACATATACCAGTGTATTAAAAACATAATAAATGGAAGTAAATATATCACACATCCCTCTCCCCTTGTGATATAACTACCCCAGGTGATCTATCACCTACTTCAGCCAGTTTTGGAGTGGAATGATACATCCAAAGACTACCATATTGCAATATCCCTCAACATTCCAGGAAATTCCATACCACACTTAATAACTTTCCAAATATAAACACATAACCATATAGAGTCTCCAAAAAACCTAAAAGTCACATCCAAAACCCAGGTAATAAGACCCATAGTATTCTGAATCCTTTTTCCTATCATAGCCTATAAAAATTAATGCACCCAAGGAACAATGATTCACATCCTTTCATAATCGCATACCATCAACCCCAACATAAACAATGAGTCCCAAACCCCATATGGTGATATCAACTACCACTAATTGTGTTCTTGTACAGTGATAACCACCTCAATAATGATGGTTTTCCCCATTTATTATATCACTTAATCAATATAGGCCTCCACCTATAACAAATTTATTAAAACACATATTAGTTTATTCCCTATATGTACATGAACCAAATGGACCCATTGGCCACCCTATATGAGAGGCATCACCAACATCATATGCCAAACCATCATTAAACCTCTATTTCCACCCATGAGCCACATAAACCACCCACAGTAATAGTCAACACAATTGGCATCATCCCATCAAAACATATCACCCAAAATTCATTTATTAAAATCACACGAAATCACAAAGGATATACCCAGCACATTCCAACAAAACCACATTAGTTACTCGTCCAAATAACAACATTCATAACTAGACTCATCATGAATAACCAAGAAAGGAACCACATATCACACAAGCTACAACATACTTGGACTAAACCAATAATTTTAAACACTTGTATTCCCTTTGTAAACTTAAAAATAATAAAAACCCATAAATGATTCCATACATAGTCTCACTTAGAGCACCTGAGTCATGAATTTTTATCATGTATCACATAAAACTTATAACATTCGATTAAGTTACGAACCACCAACCTATAGGATGTAGGGATACACTAATTAGGAATATCTATCTAGTTTTGGTTCAATAAGAATACTCACTTGAATCTAAAAAAATCTAAAATTTGGGTTTTTTTTGAAAGATAAAAAAGAATTAAATCTAGAATATGTATTTTTATATACTATTAGTCTCACCCATAGATACACCTTGTAATGAAAAACACCAAGATCCATCATTGAATTATGGATTTCTTTCACTTTGAATAAAATAATAAGAGGTAGAAAAAAACAAGGACATCATGTACTACTCAACTGATATAGCCCCCTTTTTACACATGTAAGATCATTTATTAATTAAGTAATATAATATTATGGTCTTTGTTTTAGTGAACATGGAATTTCATGGAATGGAAATTAAGATCTCCAAGTGACCACTCCCCCACATAAATACCTATTGGTTTGACCCATATCATTGTGATGTGACAACCTCGTGTAAGCCAACCTTTATGTTTGAACCCTAAACTATGACAACCCATATTACAGTATGAACACCCCCATCATGGAATCACATCTAAAATCCCAAATTTTATGAATTACCAAAGGAATATTACATTATTTAAAATCATTATTAAACACCCATCATGGTGTGACACCCCTCGGTCGTGGCTTAAAGCCCTCTTCATGCCATAAATATGATGCACCATATTATGAATTCTTTTTAGTAATGAATTTAAACACTTGAGAAAAACTAACCCATGAACCTAATTGAAAGCCTATGAAAACACCCCTAACACCTTAAAAATATCAACTCACACCTATTCAATTAAATATACAACCAAATCAATGTTCAAAAAACTAATTTCCTTACAACTTGTATGCCATACGATAGCTCATTCATGTATTATCTTGGTCATAAAATGACCAAACATCCTACAAAACCCAAGAATACCACTATTAACATTCTCAAACACTATTATGATAGTAGACACATCATTATCATTTTTAATATCTTATAATACCCCTATTAATCAAAAAGAAATATTCCTTCCTTGAGAAATCCCCACCATAACAATCACCTACCAAGTCTTATCTTGACAAAATTATAAACAAATTGATAGATTCAGACATGTTCATCCTATACACATTATTTATCCAAATGTAGAAAATTTTCATCAATAATTCCCACCTCACATCATCCTTGTTACCACATCTTATACCACATCATACCTTATTCCCACTTTTATTCTGCATCATACTAAAATCCCACTTTTATCTGGCCTTATATATGATGCCTACTTTTACCATAATTCCATTATATCCCACATTTACTATTCATCTTATCAAATAATGACATATTAACTAACATTTGATTAATATATTCATCATATAAACACCTCATGAAATAGTATTCATCATACAAAACCAAAAACCATCACCATACACTCATGGAATTCCTATCAAAGTTTTGGTCTTACTCTAAATATGTTGGATATATATATATAGTTATCTTAAATATTGATTTTTCAATTAATTACATAAATATAGTGTTTTGATCAATTCAAATCAATATCCCCATCACTAGGTATATATCTCACTTCCATGTCTTTTCCATGCAGTTGTATCCTACTTAGTGGCTCCCAATATTACTCCCATTCTTATACAGGATGCCTAAGTCTTCCACGATACATGGTTCCCAATTATCTATGAGATCCACTGAAAAATCCTCTCAAAATTCCCTATGCATCCACATAGAGTACACTCCTTTAGTGGTCGATCAAACTATCCCCGAACATTCCCCACCTGATCACACTGAAAACATGTGTTTGATGATCCTATTCATGGTGTAATCATCTCACCTTTTCTATAATATCCATGTTGGGTCTCCTCATAGACCCACTTCCATATACCCAAATATCCACCACCTGACTCACCTGCACTATCTTTCTAGTTTTTTATAGTTTCATTCTCCATGTTTCACTCAACTATCATCACCTAATTCAGTGCGTTTGAGAATTAGTTCAACATGAAGATGTTTACCTATACCCTGATAGTGTGTTCTAAACCATCCTTAAACTATCACACTGTGGTGATCACATATCACAACATAGTTAGTAAAAAATTCAATATATTAGAGGATTCCTTTCATAATCTATAATTGAGTTCTCTCCATACTTCATGTTCATGAACTCACTGGCTAAATCCACCCAAAACATCTCAAGTAATAAGTTCTTAGAAAACATGTCCCCAAAATCGTTCTACATAAACCCCTAATGACTTCATGATTATAACTATAGATATCACCAACATTTTTCTTGTCCTCTATACATGGATAGATTCACCAACACCCCTAGTTGCATCTCAATCTGGTAGAATATCATTTTTGTGAACTCTATCAGGACTCTTCCACTTGTGGTTCACCATCCCCTTAAAACAAATAAAAATATTGCAACTACATTTTCATTATAACTATGCCATATATAGCTCATATCCCTAAGTTCTCTAATAAAAAACGATAAATCATACTAATATTTACATAGTTTTCTCATCTAGCCACTTCCCCAACTCCTCCTCCCAATGTTTTCTGTTATGCCTGCCTCAGAGCCACTACTTGTAGATCATGCTCACCCCTATCCTTGTGAGTCTTATCTCATGCATTACCTAGTGGTACCACATCTCATGCCTATTAATTCCCTAATTAAGGTCTCCTAGGTGGCATCTCAATGAGAACTAAAAATAATAATCAACATATATATAACATTCCAGATATCAAATATAGGGAAATTTTTAATTATAAATGTGTCCCACTAGACCTTACATTTCCCTAACACACCCAATTAATGTATCATATAATCTTATAGCCTCTAACTTCACATATTAGTGTTAGGTACCACACACATTGTACACATAAAGGATCACATACATAGTCTAGTTGAGTATAATTCTACCAAGAAGCTATTTAGGAAAACCCCATATAGGTTATTCCTGGCACAATAAATAGCCAAATGCCCTCTACCATTTCCAAAACCACTTCCTTCATTTGATTATCTAAGTAGAATTCCACAAAGTGGCAATGTAGGAAAACATTATTTATCCTTTTATTGACAATTTAAACTGATAAACAATTTATTTCTAGTCCATTTTCCAAGAAACAATAATAAGAAACATATTTATTCTATGTGATACTTATAGACCTAACATGATTCGTGATTAATCCCTCATGATTCATTATTAAAATAGAAAAAAAATTAATAATATAAAAATAGTTTAATACATAACAAATCATCAAACTATAAATATTAAAACCAAACAACAATCTTCATTTTCCTGGTAACTTTGACATCAAACCGTGAAAGTTTTGTACAAATAAACAGCATTGCTTCAATACTAAGTTCTAAAATATTCCAAGATTATAAGACTACAATAACACAAATAACAATCCATATTTTGATAGATCTATATTAATACCACTCAGTAGTGAAACCACTTTATCACCACCCAGTTCAGGTAAATCCTTGTAACACCCAATCCCTATTGTCACTTGGTAACACTCTCATGTCCCTATACCACCCAAAAATATCTAAATTGACATGTTAAACATAACCTTAAGTGATCTTTCACATATAAAAAATTCTACCAACAATCGATGAAGGTATAAGAGGTGATAGTAGGGAGCTTATACTCTCTGATGATAAATAATAATGAAGATGATAATCATGTAGTGTAAGTAACTAAAAGAAATAGCAATAATTATCCAAATGTACACATATTATAAACCAAATAATTTCAACATACCATGCTAGTAATATAGGAGTAAATGGGATCACTCATGGGATAATAATATATATAATTGTATAAAAACCCAAAAATAACCAACATCTCAACACAAAAAACCACCTAGCCTATATGAAAATTCATTCCATCTATCACATGCACCTTCTACACACCCCAGTCTACTATTCCCCTTATGTAAAGCCTTTTCCCTTACTGATTAAAAGAACCATGAAGTATGAACACATCCAAAATAATTTATCCAGGGTGTGAGCATAAACTCAATTTTCCCCCACCAGTGGTGTCCCAATATTATATCTATAAATATACCATTATATGAAAAATATAATAAACAGAAATCAAAGTATCACACAACCTGCTCTACTTGTACTCAAATAGCTTTAAGTTAGATTTTACCTACTTCTTCTAGTTCCAGAGTGGAAAGATATATTTATATTTTTTTATTATATAATATCCCTCATAATTATAATAAATTACATGTCTCACGGCGTCACACACTAACTACAACCATGTAACCATCCTAGGTCTCAATTATACCCGAAAGGAATATACACAACCCATGTTACAAGACCCAGGGTCTTATAAATCATGTTTCCATACTCCAACTGAAAATCTGTATGAACCCAAGGCATGGTGATACTAAACCTTCTATAATCCTATCCCATAAACCACAACATAAACAACAAAACTCATTCCCCCATCTAGTGGTCTCAACTACCACAACCATGGGATTCTAAGTGGGTATATCTTTTATAACAATAATCAACTCCATCACATATACCACTTAATCTATGGAGTCCTACACCCATAATAAGTGGAATAAACCCACTCATGGATCATTCCTCTTGCAAAAATGATCCCAATGACCAAATAAGCCACTCACAATGATAATAATGGTCGATATCCTAGGATAGACTATCGAAAACCTATATAACAACTTATAAACCATCACTCTAAACAACAATAATAGTCAATACCATCCATGCCAACCCAATGAAAGATATCTCTCCACTTATAGTGATCAATATCACCAACAATCACACATGTTATACCCAAACACATTCCCATGGAACCACACTATCATTGTATCATAAGAACAGCATCCATAACCACGCTCAGTATGATCAACTAACCATGTAACCACATATCACATAAATGAGACCATACTAGTCTTAAAACCATTTTTAACAGATAGATATCCCCTTAGTATCCCCTAATAAAAATAGAAACTCCAATCTATTTCATTCTCAGTCACACATGAATCACCCCACTCATGATCATTTTGAAATATTACATAACACGTGTATAACAAAGGAATAAGGAATGAATATACTATTATAGGTTTTAAAGACTCCAATCATTTTTAATCTCTAGCTAGTTCAAATTTAATTAGAATATTATCTTATTGCTAACAAAAAGTATAAAATTATTTTTTTGGAGGGGTTAATAAAACCAAGAAATTTTAGAATGTAGAAGTTAACATATTATTACCTTATCCAGTATAAATCCCCTATGATGAATGGTGCTAAAATCCATCCAAAAACCCTAGATATATCCTACTTGTAATAAATGAATGATATGTACGGGAGATTAGTGCATCATGTACTGATATGAGGAAATAGCACCCCTTTTACCCTCTTAATATCATTTATTAATTAAATAGTTTAACATAATTCTCTAGTTTTTTAATATAACATGTAAATTCATAAAATGACCATCAAGATCATTGTATCAAAACCCAATCACTAATAACCCTTATGGTGCCACTACTTTCATCATGGTATGATAACCTTATGTGAGCCAACCTAGGTGGCTGGAACTTCAAATATGAACACCCCCATCAGAGTGTGACAACCAATTCCATGGTGCGATAGTTGAAAACTCAACTTTCATAAAGTCTCAAGGTACTCCTAAATTCTTTAAAAATATTTCTCACACATTTATCAAAACATAACACCCCTTGGTTTAGTATGAATCCCTTTTCACGCTGCTACTTACCTACATCACACGTGAATTATGCCTACTTGTAATTTTATCCCACAAGCTCATCCAACCCTCGAATCGAATATTTAGCCTATATCAACACCCTAAAAACCACAATAGGATCAAATCAAACCTATTCAATCCATGATATGACTTGAATCACTATTAAAAATATTTGGGCCTCAAAACCATGGTAGAGGATCTATGAGGGGTGAGGAATTTGAGGTGATGGAATGACGTGGGGAGTGTTTTATAGGAATTTATGACTCATTTGGAGATTGATTTTGTAATGTATTTTTTTCCAATTTCATATTTTATTTTATGTTTTTATTAGGGTCATCTGATTGTATACCACCACTATGAGTGGGGGTGATTCAGTTAATACAAAGATATAAAATCAAAACAATATTTTACCAACACTAGTTATTATAGAGGATATTAAACAAAACAATGTAATTATGAGAGATAGAGAATTAAATAACAAAAATTACATAAGGTTTTTTACAAGGTTCAATCACTATTGTTATTTTCTAGATAATCCTTCATTAATAATGGTTTTGATGTAATTATGAATGTTTAAAACTCATTATCAACAATAATATGGAATAAAACAAGAAGTTGATCCTAAAATTCAGGTATAAAAAATAAATATAAGTTCAAATAAGTCAATAAATATCCACTAATCAACCTCACATGCCTCTATAATTTAGATAAAATTTTCATGCTTGTTCTTTTCCTCAGTCTCTTCCGAAATATCCCAATAGTTATCCCTAGAATGGGATGTTTTTTATCTCAACATTTTGACACACTTTAAAAAATAAAATGCATCATTTATTTATTGAAATAATACCACCATTACATGGAGTTGTTTTCTATTGTAATTTATTGTCTATCTTTATTATATTTAAATTTTGTGCCCAAATAACCTCTATATCTAGCTATTTATTAAAGTCATTTCACCCATAATAATATATCTTTATTCAAACATCATTGTATAAGGTTGATGACTATGTTATAGATAAATTTCTCTTAACTCAAAGAGATAATGGTAATGCCCATTTACTCTTTGGTAATTATCCATAGGGATTTCTTCACTACACTATAGGATCCATTGCACATGTTTTAACATCATCAAACTATGGCCAATGTCTAAAAAATAATCTAAAAATCCAAACATCATGTTTATACTCACTACATGTGTTTCAATATTTTTTACCATGAGAGCTCAATATTCCCAAATCTTGTATCTATTTTTCTCTAAATATTGATACACATGAATATTTATTTTTGAAATGGTTTTTCAATTTCTTTTTGGTTCTTGATTACACCATGATAGAAACTAAAACACTAACAACTTATATTGAAATGATTATTTCACTTGAACATTTCTCTTCCCATTTTGAGAAATTCATCATTGTGTTCAAGAGATCAACATGGAATAGACAAGCCTTCATTTTAAATTTTCATTCCTTTTCTTCCACCTTATCTTTAGTTGGCCTTTCAATATTTTGTGTGAATTTTTCTAGTAAATATAACATGAAGAAACCTTTAAAACACAAGATAAAATTATCTAAAAAATTATAGTATGCCACTAATGTGAAATTTATCAAAACTTTACATGATAGTATTAAATGATATTTTTGATAGTTCTCCAACCACTTAGTGGATTGGTAATAATATACTGACTATGTATCAATTTTTATTAACTCATGGATATTTTTCATTTATCTTCATGATGATCCTCTTCTATCCCTAAACATATCAATCACCACATCCATAAAATGATGTTCTCTATCCCCCATTTTATTTTTAATAAACATGTGAATGGAATCACCATATTAACTATTATTTACCTTGATCATCACCTAAATAAAGAATTGTAATCCCCCCATTGTAATAATAGCTCTTTTATATTATCCCAATTGTTCCAAAAATAAAAAAAATTGAAGAGGGAAACAAAATTATAGAACTTGAAGATATTTTTGGAGAGAATACACTCCCAAAAAAACTATCAAGTGCTTCAGTTCATCCTTTTTTTAGGTATTCTTAAAAAATTCCATATCTTCATCCTTTATTAAAACCTATTCAAATAAAATTTCTCCATTTTAAACCATATCCTTGATAAATTTATACTTTTAATAAAATTGATTCCACCTTGAATGTTATACCAAATTCATAAATAAATTTATTTAACATTGATTATCAAAACTGATCATTACTGGGTATGATAAATCATCCTTATGTATTCAAGGCATGACTTCATATGCAACATTTTTGCTGTGTATTTTTATAATTCATCATATTAAACTTCTATTATTCTTAAAGTGATTGAATTTTTCTTCAAAGATTACTAATAATCACATATTCCAATGATAAATAATTTGCATTCAAAATTATTATTTTAATCAGGAATGTTACATTCCAATTATACATAAAAATATCCACAAATCTAAAAATATATACCTTTTTCATACATGAAGATATAATCCATAGTTCCAATGACATAGAATAAGATTGTTTTCACTTCCATAATATGTAACTCCTTAGGATTTATATGTAATTATTCATGTAGTGACTATAAATATGATATATGTCCAATACATTTGATGGTATATTAGGCTAACTAAAATACTATGAAAATTCATTTTATATACACTCATTAATTATTAATACATGTAAAACTTGGTCCTATGTCCTATAGAAGAGGATACATCTCTTGATTCTTCCACTCCAAGATTTTTTAATAACTTAAGTGTATGATAGTCTTTAGAGTGAAATATATAACCTGGTATGTTTATAAATTGAAAACCCAAAAATAATATAATTTATATGATCATTAACATCTTAATGCGTTTTCACATTAGGTAGAAAAGTTTTCAAAAGTCTCATATTTTTTTCTAGAAAAAAACCATCAATATATGATATCACAATGATTAAATTTGAGGCATCCCACTTAGTATAAAGATTTCAGACCACTTTTCCATTATTTAAATCCATGAACCTTATACTTTTATCAATTTTTGGATAAAACACTTGGAGAATTTTTTTAGACCATAATGGTATTTATTTAACATATAAACTAGTGAATCATCATCACCGAGTAAAAAAATAATTATATTTGTTAAATATATATATCATCCTAATGTTTTCCATTAAATAATTAAAACATTGTATCCATTTAGAACATTATGGGATTCCTCTGAGCCTCTATGAAAATAAAGATTCAATTTTCTATAGGAAATATGACTAGTGAAAATGTATCACAAAAATATACACCCTCATTTTGAGAGTTACCTATATATGAAAGATGAGTTTTCTTTTGTGTTAAGTCTCCTTTATTAATGAGTTTATTTCAAACAAAAACCAATTTCTCCTAATAAAATTGTTTTTCACTACATGAAACAAATTAACAAGTGAAAATATTCTAAATTTTGTTAATATCTGCCTCCATTTATTCTATTAAATCCCCATATTCAAAATCCATTACAATAGTATTTTTATTAAATTGTAAAAGGAAGATAGTATGATTGAAATTAATCAAACTTCTATTAGTTTAAAAACTCGTGTTACTATATCCAAAAATTTTATTAGTCTCCACATTATTCCTAAGTCTTTTTATCTTAGTTTATTTATTATTTAGGTTTTCCTCATCAATATATATTACATAATTATTAGGGTGATTTTTAAAATTTCATTGTGAAACCCAATAAATCCCATGTTTCCAAATGTATTCACCAATAGTTCCATCAATATCACTATCAATAGGAAAAGATTTCTTTATGAAATTTTTATTTTCCAAAATAATAAAATAACAGTTTTCATGGATATTCCTTTTATTTTTATAATAACACTAGTAACTCCTTCCATCATGTGTATTTCCAAGTAATATCTCCTTATTGGATCATTTATAAAACTTCCCCAATTTTCTTTTTTGATATTATTGTAACATGGGTTTCTGAATGAATTTAATATTTTTAATTTGGGAATATTCATATACTACATATAATAAGTATTATTCACTAAAATAAGGCATCATAACACTCCAATATGTTATGGAATGTCTATTTTTAAATAAATTAATATATTCAATATCTTACTTTCCTTGCAACACCGAGCCAAAGGGAACCCATAATATTTAAATACGGCCATTACAACATAGTTATTAAATTAGAAGGTGTGAATAAGATTAACTATATTATGATATTTATATATTTATAAAGGTTATATTCAATAAAAAATTATTCATTAATTCTTAATAAGTAAAGAAACAATTTTTAGTAAAGTATATTTATTTTTTAAATATAATTTTTCATCAAAATGTGATTTTTATTACATTATATGTGAAAATAAATATACTTAATTTTTTAAAATCTTAGAAACTTTATTTGATAAAATGAATTTTATTTTTGAAAACATAATATCAAAATAATTATATGGTGAAATTTTGATAATTTGTTTAAAAAAATTAATTTTTTGTTGAATAATAAAATATATAGTTTATTTTTAAAATACAGTATATTTTGTGAAATCTTCAAGAAATAATTATGATATTAAAATTTATTAATCTTTTTTAATAACTTTATTATTATTTTATAATATAAATATATTATAAAAATAAATCATAACATGCAAATTATAATTGATTTCAGGATAAATGTGAAAATCATTTGCAGTGTTGACGCAGAGCCAGCGCATACCTGGAAAATTTAAATTTGGTATCCTAAAAATAATAATTGGAATGAGATAAGAAATTTATAAATTTTAATATTAAATATAATTTATTATTTGTGATTTTTTATGGTTCTGAATTAATTTTGTCTTTATATAACAAGTGGATTATCCAAATGCTTATGCAATGCTTGCACAATGTCAATAATGTCAAGATAAGACATTAAATATGTTGTTATAATATAGATGTGAGTTGTAAAAAAAATTTAATGAATATAAATCGATAATTTTGATGATAATAAAAATATTTTAATTACATAAATTTATTTATGTCTTTTAGGGTCCACTGGGATAATATTATGACCTTTATAGTATTTTATTTAATGAAAAGTCAAACATGTCACACACTTATTTGTTATAAGTATAATATTTTTAATATGATTTTATCTATAGGATATGTTTGACTATAAATATTATTTTTAAATATAAAATACTTATATACAAAATGGTAATTTATATTTAATTTTTTTATAAGAAATAATTTTCTTTAATTTTTACACAACGATGATGCAGTAATAATTCAATTAATAGAACAATCAAATAAATGATATTAAAAATATTAATAGTAATATAATTTCGATTAATTAAGGTGATCCAAAAATTTTAGAGAAAAATATGACATATTCGGTATCTATTAAAATATTTTTTTCTAATTTATCTTGTTTCCATGATATTTTTTAGAGTAAAGTAATAAATATTTCTAAAATTAAAAATAATGATAGTTCATGAATACAATATTTTATTAAATTGTTTAAAAATCATAAAAATATTAAATAAACACAAATGGGAAATTATATGGTCTAAAATTTCTTCCCTTTTTTATTTATAGAAAATTTTTATGTATTTAGATCTAGAATAGTTTTACAATATTTTAGTATTTTAAGAAATACCAAAAGTGCCCCTCACTTCAATTATAAGAGTAAACCATTTTCTTCACTTATTTACACAACATTGAGTAATATAGCTCATAAAAACTGTGAAAATAACTATTAGAAACATCCTTATTTAATTTATTGAGGCTCTTTTCCTTCCAAAATACCTACTCTAGGTCCATTAATAGAAGTCATAAAGGAGGTCCTTTGTAGAGAAGGTAATCATCTTTACCAACTATTTCAAAATTATCTCTTCTTTTACATCATATTCATATTTTATTTCCATACTAAATTAATAAATCCAATATAATATATATACTAATATGTTATTATGTTTATTATACAACTATATTCCACCTTATATTAATTTTATGAAAAAATGAAGGCATTGCATGTTCGTACTTACGACTAACAATATACACGCAGTGGTGTAATTTTTTTCATCACTAATTAACTTGGATAGTTATAATGATGGAAATAATGGATATATAGGATAATCATGACATTATATTGATTCTAAAAAATTAATATATCATCCACTTATTCATCATTTCACCCATTAATGGAATGATATCATCGCTCATGGGTACGTACAATTTGTTGTCTCCATGACGCGATGCAATTAATTTTCTATGTTCAATATTAAATAATGGTCATTAAAATATAATAAATAATTAAATATGATTCTTATATAATTAATAACATTCTGAAGATGATAAATCCATATCCCATGAACATGAACTAGAACTTATGTAACAAAATATATATGAAAAAAAGAAGTAGTTAATACCCAAAACAATTGTAATAATGAAGAAATATTAATGAATGGATGGTGCAAGGTTATAAAACAATCGTATATAATATTAAAAATATGAATATGGTTCCTTTATATATTAATAAAATTCTTTAAACTATTATATATGTGTGTAAAGTATTCATAACTAAAAGAAGTTTGATGTAAGGGATTTATTATCCCAATTTCCATTCCTTAAGTTAAACTTCTACTTCATTGATTATGTAATTCTATGATTATGTGTGAAATGAATTTTGATTATATTATGTGTATTTAAACTTAATTTTTTTGGATTTAAATTTTATACACATAATATATTCATTTGATTAATTCTCACTTTAATGATTTGATTTTTATAAGGGAATTCATCTCAATTTCACTTCATTGGGGAGATATCTTATTATTATGAACCTAATTTATTTTCTATGGTGTATATACTAACCCTTTTATTTTTTTATGATAATCATTTATTGGAAAATTAATTTTTATTAAATATCCATATTTATTGTATCATGGATATAATTATTTGCTAAAAAGGTTAAAGGTTTTTACATATGGTGATTACATTTAATGTTATTTGAATAACTAGGGATATAATGATAAATCTATGTCTCTTACACAGTAAATATATTTTTTTATAGGGAACATAGTTCTTGAATTAATTTTATTATTTCGATATATGGGGAATTCCTTGGACATGCAGGCATGGGTGGGGCCCAGTTATAGATAACCCCTTGATTCATCAATAGGTCTCATGAGAAAAATAAGTTGTACAAATTAAATGGGTTTTTTCCATATTGATTAAATTATATTTTGGAAGTTATTGATAGTATAGATATCATGATTTTTGAGATCATGGAGTCTAATATTAAGTATCTCCCTCACTAAAAATTCAGTTATTATTAACCATTATATTTTCACTATGATATTATATATGGATTCCAATTATGAACAAGTTATTGATTTCACATGAGCCTTAGCCCAGTTGTTAAAGACTCTTCAAGTGCATCCATGAGACCCAGGTTCAAATCTAGGTGGATTAATATTTCTAGGTACTGTAGTAGTACTATAGCAGGTACTGTAATAGGTATTGTAGTAGTTATTGTAGTAGGTAATGTTCGGTAATATAGTATCCAAAATTATTCAACTTTGGGACACTAGTTTGGGCCTCAAGTCCTTAAGGAATTTGGGCCACCCAAGGCCTTTGGTCCAGTTAAGGACTTTTGTCCAGTTAAGGATTTTGGGACTCCTCAAGGCCTTCGAGGCACCTCTAGTCATTTGGGCCACCTCATTCAGTTCATGAAGTGCATATGAAACGAGACATACAAAATGAACTATCTTCTGATGATGACTCTGCGGAGGAGGTTTCACCAAAACAAATCTATCCAGATTTGGGAGAATGATATGGTATGGAAATTTCCATCAAGTCCAGGATTTTTCACCTCTGTATAGGAATTTCTATCCAAACAAGAAATGAAAACGTTGGAAGCTGACTTCACGATATAAACATAAGGGAGGGTAATTTTAAAGTAGTCATGTCTAGGATGAATTCCTCTAAGTCCTTTGGGTCATATAATTCACTAAGCCTATAGGCCTTATAAGGGTTCCCCCTCAACCCTTGAGATAGGGATTATTAAAAAAATGAATAAAAATAAAGCCTTCTGGTCATTCAGGAAAAACATGTTATTGATTGAATGGAATTTGTTTAAAATTATTTTAGTTTCCATAATGAGTATACCTTATCTTCTCATGATATAAAATTTATTGATTAAATGAATTTTTTTTATTTACATGTTGGTTATTTTTAATTTATTATTAATTCATAATAGCTTGATCAATATGCATATATGTACTGATCATTTTATATCATCATTATTATGTTTTTTTCTAAGGATATCAAGAAGGAATCTTTGAATATGTTAAATAATAATGATTAATTTATTTTTTATGATATATGTTTAATTAAAAATGTAATAAGGATACCATGTATGTATCTAGTTCATCAAGCCTAATAGAATTACCAGTCATTTGAGATGTGATTCCTTGTATCTAATACCAATGTAATAATGTGACCACGGACTTCGGGCTGCTGGAGTTGAGTCCATTACAAATGGTATCAGATCATGTTTTGAAGAAACCTTGGGAACTAGATATTAAAATAAACCAATATAACATGAGAGTTATGATAATACCTTATAGTATTTTAGAATTTATCATTAGTGGGATTTTATTTTATGGCTCATTATTCATGATAATTGGGATCTAACTTAGTATGTACCATTATTTATTGATGGTGTCTAATGAAAGAAATGGAATCAATACCCATAGTAAATATAGGGATATATGATAAAGACAATATATTTTCCAATGGGGATGAGCAAATCATGACCATATTTGGTCAATTGACCAAGTTTATTTCTAATAGACTTGCAGATATATAGCAAAATGATGTTCCATGACATGATATTCCTATATTGGATCATTTTATGTGATAGAATCCTCCATATTTTAGTTTAACTACTAATAAATTGGTACCTAGTTAATGGATCGAGTCACCTTAAAGTATATTTGTTTCCATATGATGCAATAAAATGGAAAATATTATGTTCGTAATGTATTTTCTTAACAGATAAGTTGATCAATGGTGGTCATTGATCCAGAATAAAATGGAAGAAAAATAAATAGAACTTGTGGAGTGGAGAGATTTTAATATAATACTCATTAATATATATTAACATCGTGAACAATGAAATTAAATGAAGTGAAATTTCCTTATCATTAATAAAAAGGGGGAAGAAAGTGTTGAGAAGTATGAGGCTACATTTACAAGACTCTACACATATACTATGGATTATATATTTAATCTAGAGAAAAATGTGGATCATTTATTTTAGGGCCTTAATCTAAACCTCTAAATTGAACTGGTTTCCCAAACTCTTTTATCATATAATGAAATAGTACTATGTTCCATCAAACTGAATAATGAATTTTATAGATCCTATATATTTAATGTACATCAATAGAATAAGTGGTTGGATGAGAATCATGAGAATTATTAAGTGCCAAATAATAACAAGGGAATGAATCTATTTCAATCATATGAAGATTGTGGGACGAAACATTTGGGGAAATGTATAAAGGGCATTGGATTACATTACAAGTTTGGAATCCTGAGTCATTTGTCTCATAAATTAAATAGATATAAAAATTTATATTCAGTTATTCAAATTAAAATAAATAGTAATTATTCAAACTAATGCCTCAAGCACCAAGGGAATTGACCACATAAGTGGATGATGGGAGAATATCAAGCTTATGAAATCACTACAGGTAGAGTAGAAGTTCCCAATGATGTTTTGGTAGGTAGTTTAATAATTTCCTAAAATTTTTCCAAAGAATTATTTGATTCAGGATCCATGTATTATTTTATATCTTAATTTTTTTAAGAAAATTAGATATTTACCTTTCACCTTATTAAGGAATTGTTTAGTCAAATCTCGTAGTGTAAGTCTCGCTATAATAAGGATATCTCGTGGAGTTTCCATTATAACACATAAACATGATATATTTTCTAACCATATTATCATGACTATGGTTGAATTTCACATAATCCTTGATATGGATTTTATTTTAAATTATGATGGTAAAAAATTATTTCAAAGAAGATGAAATAGTGATTTTTGATAAAGGAACACAATTCCTTATCTTTAGAGTCAATAATTCATTATTTTATTCAAGTTAATATTCACCACCAATATCTCTTCTAAATGAGATTCTTGGAGTGGAAGAAAATCTGGATGGAAAGGGTAATATCATAATTTAGGATGTACCTATTATGAAAGAATACAATGATGTATTTCCTATGGAATTACCTGGACATCCTCTAGAGCATGATGTTGAGTTTTCCATTGATTTAATTTCTGATGAAAAACCTATATAAAAATATCCATATATAATGGCTATATTGGAATTATGTGAGTTAAAGAAACAACTAGAATAGTTATCTTGTAATGTATTTATACATCCTAGTTTTTCACCTTTGTGTTCCCCTGTTCTTTTGATTAAAAAGAAAGATTAATCTATGAGGTTGTGCATTAAATATAGGGAAATAAATGCTACTACAATAAAGAATAAGTATCCTCTACCTCGCATTGATTACTTATGTTAGGTCCACTATGCTGAGTACCCTGAGAGGGGGGGTGAATCAGGGTATGACTAATTCAAAATTAAAGTGTGTTCTGATCTTGTTTCGCTTGTTAAAAAAACACTCTTCTCCCACTTTCTTGTTGCACAATATAAACAGAAGGTAAAGTATGCATAGGACACAACAATTTTTACTTGGTTCACCGCTAAGGGATACGTCCAAGGAGCATACACCGACAAGTTTCCGGTGGTACCAAATTCCACTATTCTTTACTAGATGTGGATTACAAAGTTTGGGCACAGTCACTATGTCCCAGGCTCACTGCCTTTACAAGGTTTAGGGTCACCTCACTGATTTCCCAAGGGTCACTCCCTGTTTCTCTCTATCTAGGTCACTTCCAGTGGACAGGATCACCTTCTTCTTCTTCCTTTTCTCACTGCATCGGAAAGGATCCACTCACAGTTTATAGAGCTGTAGGTCTCTTCATTTTCATGAAAGAATTCATCTTTCTATTTATGTAGATGCTCTGTTGAATCCCAACTTTCACCCGTACATGAATCTCTCTTTGCACCGAAGGTATCGGGAAAACTTCCAGCTTCCACGCAGCCCGAAAACACTGCCAGAAATTCAACCTTACTTGCCGTGCAAGTCAATCTCGGCACGCAAGTATCAGCCCGCAAGTCACAACGGGCACGCAAGTCCTCCTCATACACTTGCGCGACTCAAACTTCCTCAACTCCAAACTTGCGCGACACACTTCCTTTTACACCCAAACCAACATTGGCGCACAACTGCCAACCGGAGTGCAACTTCTCACACTAGCACACAACTTTAACCATTGGCGCGTAACTTCACCTGCGCAACCACACACCACTTGCGCGACCACCACACCTGCGCGACGGGAGCTCTGAATCTTCAAAGCGTTGAACTCCGGTGAGAAATGAGGAGGGGTGTTCCAGGATATATAGACAAATTGACCACCCTGCGCGACGGCGCGCAAGTCATATGCGTGACCCAGTCTCGGCGCGCAAGTCTATTGTCCTCCTAGACACTTGCGCGACCAACTCCCAAACTTGCGCGAACCTGTTTCCTTTTCCATATTTTGATCTTATAATCTTGAAAAACATATGGAGCACAAGTTTCCTATACTCCAAGTCCTTGGCGCGCAAGTCCATTTTCCAAAAACATTTTTCTTCATTTGTCGATTTACAGGCCCAAAAAATTGGCAAACACTGGAAAACGGTGCCACCTTGTATCTGTTCTTTTTGTACCACCTCCAGATCATCCATTCCATTATCGACGTACTTGAATCAAACATGGATCTTTGACCACATCTCTTGAACTCTACATTTCACCATGAAATCCCCTTTTTCAACAAATTTGAATGTCATGGTTTTCATTGTCAATAATCACAACACAGATGATCACTTTGTCAACAAACACAATCACCTCAAAAATACTTCAATGATACCTTGAGGGATTTTTTCCCAACAACTTATTTGATCAAAGTAACATATCTCAACATTTTTCAATGATTGGCCTTCATTCTAAGTATAATCAATTGGGAGTAAAAAAATAATATATTCTAAATATAGCTTTTAGAACAAGGTATCGACATTATGAGTTTACAATAATGTCATTTGGACTCACTAATTAACCCTTTATTTTTATGGATATAATGAATAGAGTATTCAATGAATATCTTGATGATTTTTTGTTGGTATTTATTGATGATATCTTAGTATATTCAAAAAACTTTGAGAAACATTAGATTTACTTTGGATCATTCTTGAGACTCTTAGAAGGAGAGAGTTATATGGTAAATTTCATAAGTGTTAATTCTAGCATCCAAAATTTTCTTTTCTTGGCTATATTTTATATAAGTATGGAATCTCGGTTGATCCTAAAAAGAAAAAAAATTCCAATAATTTCCTACATAAATAATCATAAGCATGGACTATAGTTTCCTTGGATTGGTAGGTCACTATTGGGGTTTCATTAAAAAAATTACTCAGCTAGATAACCCATTAACTAGGATTATTCATAAATGAGTTAAGTTCATATGTACAAAAGAATGTGAATAATTCTCTAAATAATTGGAGAGGATATTGTTCAATGGTCTGATTTTGAATCTAGCTTCAATAAAAAATGGTTTTGTAATATACATTGTTGCATGTAATAAACGGATGGATTTTTTCCTTAAGAAAAATGATAAATTTATTGCATATGCATCAACGTAGTTGAATGATAATTAAGAAAATTTCCCAACTCATTATCTTGAGTTAGAAGCTATAAAATTTACTATGAAGATATGGAGGCACTTCCTATATAGTTGATGATGTGATATATGTATGGATCATAAGAGTTTGAAATATATCTTCTCATAGAAATAAATAAACATGAGGAAAACATGATGGCTCATGTTACTCAATGAGTATGATTTATCAATACACTACAACGCAGGGAAAGAAAATATGGTAGAAGATACATTAAGCAATAAAGATAATGGGGTTCTAACCCAAATTAGGATTGAGATAGTTCCTATGTTCATGTATTTAGTAAACATGGATATGAGAATTATTAAGGAATGGTAGACACCACTACTTTTTCAACTAATTTGGAAACCATATTTTTCAGAAAAGATAAAAATCTCTCAATTGGATGATGGGAATTTGTAGAATAAAATTAGAGATATAGATGGGGGAAAATTGAAAGGCTTTTCTTATCATGATGGAATATTGAAATTTAGAAAGAGGTTATGTAGTACATCTATACCTGATCTTAAAAGTGAACTATTGGATTACTCTCATAGCTCAACTTTTTTTGACTATGGTAGTTCCATGATGTATAGTGATATTAAGGAACAATATTTATGGGTAATACAAAGCTGTAAATTTTTTTTCAAAATGTGAAGGCTAAGACACAACATCCTAGATAATTAATATGGCATCTTCCATTACCTATTTGGAAATGGGATGAAAATATGATGGAATTTGTCATAGGACTAAGAAATTCTCCTATAAGGAATGATGTGATATGAGTTATTATTGACCACCTTTCCAGATCTATACATTTTCTTACTATAAGAGAAGAATTAACTCTTGAGAACCTAGAGAGACTCTATATTAATGAAGTTATAAGAATTCATGGTTCACCTCTTTAAATTTTGTCTGATTTTGATCCATGATTTACATCAAAATTCTGGAAGAGACTTTATAAATATCTTAATATTGAGATGTATTTGAGTATCGATTACTATCCTCAAACTAATATCAAATCTAAAAGAACTATTCAAACATTATAAGCCATACTGAGATCATGATCCCTTTATTTTTAAGTTATATATGGTCATTATTTACCATTGGAAGAGTTTTTTTATAAAAATAACTTCAATTGTAGTATTCAAATGGCACCGTATGAAGCATTATATGGAAAAATATATCGTACTCAAAATTCATGTGATGAAGTTGGAGAAAGAAATCTTAAAGGCTCGAAACTTGTGGAGGAGATAATGAAAAAATTAAACACTTTTAAAAAACTATATCAAAGTAGCTCATATCAGGGAAAATAGTTATTCTGGAAATCAGAGAAAAGATTTGGAATTTCAAGTTGGAGATCATGTATTTATGAAATTATATCCATGGAAGGGTGTTATATAGTTAGATATGAAAATTAAAATGAGACCTAGGTACATTGGACCAATCAAAATTCTATAAATAATTGGAGTTGTAGCTTATTGATTGGATATGCTGCCAACTATTTCCAAATTTCATGATGTTTCAGTATATCTTTGTTACAGAAGTATATGCTAGACCCAACGCATGTTATTAGTTCTGAATAAATTGAATTGGAACCTAATTTATCTAAATGTGAAGATACTATTCCGATTTTTGACACTAGAGAATAAGTGTTGAGAAATTGAAAAACTCGACTGGTAAAGGATCTTTGGAGAAATCATAAGACAGAAGAAGGAAGTAGGAGCCTGAGGATATTATGATGAACAACTCCCCAAATATATTCATGAGATGACATTCTATAAATTTCAAGAGTTAAATTTTTTTAAGGGAATAATATAAAACCCCAATATTTTATGGTATATCTCTTTTTTGAAATTTAATCTCTTTAATGGCTTATGTTTCATGCAACACCAAGCCTAAACGAACCCCGCAATATTTAAAAACTAATTGTTATAATATATCATTTAAATTAGATGGTTTGAAAAATATTAATTATATTATGAAATATATATGAATTTTTTATTCAATACTGATTTACTTATCACATCTTAGGAAATAAATAAACATTTTTTTGTGAAGTCATTTTATTCTTCAAATATATGTTTTCATCAAAAAGTAATTTTTATTTCATTCTATGGGAAAAGAAATATAATTAATTTTTTAAATATTTATAAAATTTATGTGATAAAATTAATTTAATTTTTTAGATCATCATATCAAATCAAATTCTATGTTGATGTTTTGTGAATTTTCTAAAAAAGTTAAATTTTTTGTGAATAGTAAATAATACAATTTTTTAAAAACATGGAATATTTTGTGGTATCATAAAGACATAATTATGATATAAAATTTAATTAAACTTATGGAATGAATCATGTATGATATTATAATATAAAAACAATAATAATAATTTTTAACATGAAAATTATACTTTATTTCATGATAAATATGAAAATCATTTTTAGTGATGATACCAAGTCTGTGCAGCACTGGAAAAGTAAAATTTGGTGTCCTAAAAATTTCTAATTGGGATGAGAAAAGTCCTTGATCTACTTTAATATTAAATATTATAAATAATTTATAATTTTTATTATTATAAATTAATTTTAGAGTTATATAACATGTGGATTATCCAAATTCATGTGCAATGCTTGCACAAGGCCAACAAAATCAAAATAACACATAAAATATGTTTTCATGATATATATGTGAGATAAAAAAATATTGAACAAATATAAATGTTTGATTTGATCTTAATAAACTTATTTTCATGAAATAAATTTATTTATTTCCTTTATGGGTCACTAGGATAATATTATGACCTTTATAATATTTTATTTAATAAAAATTCCAACATGTCACGCTCTTGTTTTAATAAGTGTAATATTTTTAATATTGTGTTATCTATAGGATATGTTCCAATATAAATATTATTATTAAATATAAAATATTTAATTACACCATGGTAATTTATTTATAATTTCTAGGGATGAAATATTTACCTTAAACTGTTACACAATATTGATGGAGTAATTATTATATTAATAGAACAATCAAATAGATGATATTGAAAATATTAAAAGTAATATAACTTGAATTAATTTATACATTAATTTTAAATATTTATATGAAATATTAGTTATGTATTAAAATATTTTCTTGAAAGTGATATTATTTTCATGATATTTTTAGAGTTAAAGTAATAAATTGTTCCAAAATTGAAAATAATGATATTTCAGGAATATAATGTTTTATTAAATTGTTTAAAAAATATAAAAATGTTAAATAATCACAAATGGGATAATATAGGGTCAACAATTCATTACTTATGAATTTATAGTCCATTTTTAAGTATTTTTCTCTAGAATACTCTTATTGTATTTTAATATTTTGAAAAATTCTAAAAGTTATCCTCGCTTTAATTATATAAGATCATCCATCCCCTCAATTATTTAAACAAAATTGAACCATATAGATCAATTTAGTTGGGGTTTGGATTAGTGGTAAGATCCCCATAATTATAGATGAAAAAATGGGGGTTCAAAACCCATGGGGTGCAGGCACTATAGTAGTGGGCGACACTTTTTCAATAGCGTGCACTGTAGTGGTTGTGGACATTATAGCAGCGGTGGGTACTATGCGGGTACTATAGCAGGTGGGTAATATAGAAGTACTATTCACAGAATGAGACTTGGGTCAAAAATTAGGGCCTATAGGCAATGTAACGGGCTACATGCCTATCGGGCCTTCGTGCTATGTAATGGGTCTCCCTCTACCCAGTCAAAAGAGGTCTTTACTTTGCTTTAATAATAAAATGATGCTTCAACCCCAACCTTTAAAAAAACTTTATCCATATATATCAATAATAATCTTCCAATATATACTATAAACATCCTTAGTAAAGTTATTTAGGATTTAGTCCTTTCAAAATACCTACTCTATGTCCCTTAATAGAAGTTATAAAGGAGATCCTTTGTAGAAGAGGTAATCATCATTACCAACACTTTCAAAATTCTCTCTTGTTATACTTCCTCTTCATTTTTTGTTTCCATTGATAATTAATAACTCTTTTATCATCCATATGTTGAGATGTAATTATTTTTATTATACAACCATATTCCACCTTTGATTAATCCTTTGAAAAATGAAATCACCACGTGTGCGTACATAAGACTTATCGTCTCTATGCAGTGGTGTAATTTGTTGTTCATCACCACATTACTTGGATGCTTATAGTGATATAAAAAATGGTAATATAGGATAAATTTAAAATTATATTGATTATATTAAATGAATATATCATAAACTTCATTACCGTTTCACCCATTAAGAGAATGATATTGTCATTCTTGCATACATACGGTCTACTATCTTCCCTATGTGATGTGATCCATTTTCCATGATCAACATTCAAGAATGGTTCTAAAAAAATAATGAATCATTAAATATGATACTTATTTCATTAATATAATTCTTGAGATTATAAATTTGTATCCCATTCATATGAACTAGAACTTACGTAACAAAAGATGCGTGGAAAAATGAAGTAGTTAACTCCCAAAACAGTGGTAATAATTAAATATTATTAATGAAAGTATGGTTAAAGGTTATAAAATAATCATATAAGATATTATAAATATGAATATGGTTCTAAAATATATTAATAAAATTATTTGAACCATTATAAGGAGGTTAAATGTATGCACAGCTAAATGGAAATGTGGGGTAAGGTATTTCTTAACTCAATTTCCATTCATTGAGCTAAAATCCTACATCATTTATTATGTCATGATAAGATTATAGGTGAAATTAATTTTGATTATATTATATTCATTCACACTTGTTTTATGTTTATTTATATTGGATTCACATAATTTATTCTTTTGATTAATTCTAACTTTAATGATTTGATCTTTGTAAGGGAATTCGCCTCAAATTCACTTCATTGAGGCATATTTTTTTATTATGTATCTAATTTCTTTTCTATGGGGTATATACTTCCCCTTTTATTTATTTATGATCATAATTAATTTAAATTTAAATTTTTAATAATTATAAATATTTTTTGTATCATGGATATGATTATTTCCTAAACTGGATACTAGTTTTTACATACGGTGATTACTTTGAAGGTTACTTGAAAAACTAGAGATATAAAGTAAAATTTGTATCTCTTACTCAATATTGATATTTTATGGTAAGGAACTCTGTTAATTAATTAATATTATTATTTCAATATATGAGTAATGCTTTTGGAAATCCACACATGGGTGGGGTCAGGTTATAGATAGCCCCTCGATGCGTTGATAGGTTGAATTAGACAAATAATTTTTCCAAATTAAATGGTTTTTACCCACAATGATTGAAATATATTGTAAAAGGTATTGATAGTGTAAATACCACGATTTATAAGATCATGTCATCCAATATTAAGAATCTCCCTCATTAATAATTTTGTTATTATTATCCATGATATATTCACTATGATAATATATTTGGATTTAGTTTGTGGACAAGTTATTGATTGAATAGAATTTGTTTCAAATTATGTACATTTCAATAATCATTATTCCATATCTTCTCATGATAAAAATTTTATTTATTAAATAGCATGTGTTTTCATCTATTTAACTTTACATATTGAATATGTTTCATTTATTATTGATTCATGATAGTTTCCACTATACGCATATCCTAACTAATCATTTGAACTCACCCTTCTTATTTTTTTTACCATGATTTGAAGATGAAAACATTGAATGAGTTCAATAGTTAAGACTACATTATTTTATTATGATATATGTTTAATTACCATTTTAATAAGGATACCATGTATGTATCATGTTCATCCAGACTACTAAATTAATCAGCCCTATAGGATGTGATTCCCTGTATCTTACACAAGTTTAATAATGTGAGAAATATAATGACTGGATCCTATCATACATAGAAATTACATCATTATTGTGTAATATTTCATACATTACACAAACACACACCCAAATACCGTGTTGCTTTAATGAATTTGGAAACCTAGAAGAAAGAACAACTAATTCAAAATATATCTACATCTTCTCGCACCTATTTATTCATATTTATAACCTTTTTTGGCATATTATACTTAATACCATTATTCATATCATGGGGAAAATAAGCATAAGAAATTATGATCTCAAATAATCAGTAAGGGTAAACAAGGGAGATAAGTAATCATAACATGATAATAATGGTATGAGAACATAATCATAACATTTGAATATCATAATGATTCATGGCATAAAGATTCAAATTTTACAACACATGAATCATAAGGGAGTAAAAATAATAAACCATGAAATCATAACATATAAATAATTCGTGGAAATATGGAAGACACATAAACATATAAAGTGACTTCTATAGTAGTCAAGGATTACTTCCAAGACCATATTAGTGGTTGGGATCATTCCCCAAACCATATTATTAGTCAATGTTAACTCATAAGACCATATTAGTAGTCGTGGTTCACTCCCAGGACCATCTATGTAGTCAAGGTTCACTCCCAATACCATATTAGCGGAAACATTCCTTTAATGAACCGGGTTCACATTCCATTTTATCCATTTCTATATCATGATATACAAATCATTACCCATTGCATTGGAAGGAGATATAGGTCCCACTCATCACATAATGAAAACCAGACATATGTGTGACGCAAGAATAAAAATAATTCATCATAAACATAAACCAATCATATAAATAATAAGGATGGTATCCTTGAATCAAACACCCAGTATAGAATAAGTAACATCAAATAAAGTTATCTAAGATAGAATATTGTTTTTTTAAGATCATTTGAAATACTTCTTGAAGAAAATATTATTTCTAATTTGAAAATCACTTTTTAAAACATATTACATTTTGAAAATCTTATTCTTTGAAAATAAATTTGAAAATTTATAAAGGAATCTCTGAAGCAATGATTGGTCATAGTGGTAGTGAAATTCCATCCATACAGTACACGTTAAAAATAATCCATTCATATTGTTAATAAAACTAAAAGGATCCTTCATAATAAAATTATATGAGAATTCATTTTAAAACCATTTGGTAAAAATTTAAAACATGGGTAAAATGACTTTTAAAAATCATGGTAGAACAGTTTTGAAAACATTTTTAGAAAACATCATTTTGGGAGATTACAAATTTCCAAATGAAGAAAGAATATCATTACATGAATATTAAAATACCGTGAATAGAATATTTTTCATGATAAAAAATGCCAATGAGTATCATATACAACTTTTAAGAGAATATAGGAGCATAACAAAATATGTGTCTCAAAGAGGGAATATTGGGGTAAAATTACCTTACCGATTTGGTAACTTTTGAACCATATACCCCATGAAAGATAGACCATAAAATGGATATTTAAATACCCATAAATTTAATGATAATGATAATATATTACAATCATGGGAAGTATATACACTACACAAAATAAATGAGTAGTGAATATGGTATAAGTTTCACAGAAATAAAAGTGAGACTAAAAATCCCCTCACCTTAAGTCTTGACTTACTTAGTACCTGTTAAAACCATATTTATAATAAATATAATTTTTTTATACATATACCAACTAACCTATACATATATATAATACCATATATTATTTACTTATGGCTTTATATTAATCATTTATTTAACAAATCCATATTAAAGTCTCCTCTTTGTTTCATACATGTTTTGACTTATTATTTCTTATTCTCTTACGTATATCATGATTTAATCATATATATAATTATAACCATGATATAAATATCATATATATATTCATTATATATGTATTTTTGGTTATTTATAAAATTTAGTTGTAGAAAATATAATACACTGTTCATGGAGACGGTAGGTTGTACGTACACATGAACATTGTTTTCATTTTTTTCATATTAAAATACAGAAAATATGTTATATATTATCATTAAAGAATAATTTTTCATCATATATATTACATATGTTCGTTAAAAACATCCAAAATACATTCTATGTAAATCATGAATGAATCGCATCACTTCGTGAGGCGGTAATCCGTCATACACATGAATGATGTTATCTTATTCCCACAAAATGGAACGCATGAAGGTATGTGTGATATATCAATTACATAATTTTAATAACATTATGAAATTAATATGTATCATATATAAACTATAATTACATCATTAATCCTAACATTTAAATATGGTAATAGAAGAAATAATGATATTGGTTCGTGAGGTGGTAGTTCGTCGTACACGCGAATGATGATTGCATAACCCTTTTGATGGAAGTGTGTGAAGTTATAGGTATTTAAATTAACATAAAAAAGATATCATTATATTTAGTGTACTGAGGTAATTATATAAACATGAAACAAAAATAATTGAATGTGTTTAAGGAAGAACACTACTAGAAATTGGTATATTTGTGATGGGGTATTTGCGATGAGGTCCCATTGAAAATGCCCCATTGTAGAAAAGGGAATCACAAATAGTGTTTTTGCGATGGGATGTGGATCCATCGCAAATAGATTCCTCATGTTTTTTTAAATACAATATTGTGTTGTCCGGTGCCATGTGTTTTAACCATTTTTTGTGACGGGTCATCGCAAATACTATTTGTGACGAGACCCGTCACAAAAAGTGAAAATAAAAAAAATAATTGAATAAAATAATAATAATAATAATAATAATAATAATAATAATGAAATATATAAAATAATAAAATGATATTCATATAATAATAACACAAATAATATTGATAATATAATAATAATATTATTATTATTATTAATGAAATAATAATATTAATATTACTAATATAATAAAAAATTATAAAATAATGAAAACCTAAATATTTTCAAAAAATATAAAAAATAATAATAAAAAATAAATCAAAATAATAATAAATAATAAAATAATAAAATAATAAATAAAATAATAAAATAATAAATAATTAAATAAAAAATAAAAAATGTAATATTCGTAATAATATAAAAATGAACTATATAGAAATATAGATAGTAAATATTACAAACAAAAGTTACATTCAAATGTTTTATCATAAAAAATAAATACATCACTAAGGGGGATAGTCGTCTGGAGGATCTGGAGAAGCTAGTGGAGGGAACTTCATATATAAACCATGAGTAAGATGTCACATGTAGTCCAACTATTCCTACTCCTGCTGCTTACACCATCGACACATCTCCTTCTGCATCTCATGCTACTTTCGTAGGAGCTCTTCCTACGGTTGTTGCTACCATTGATGCATCTGCTCCTACTCCCTACACATACTCTCTATAAGCTCACTATAATCTCCTAGTTGCTCATGATGTTGTGCAACAGATGATAATGACTCTCTACGATCTCCTCTCAAGCTGGATTCCGACATCGCAGTGGAGTTATAATAATCCACAAGCATCAATCAAGATCTGATACCAAAACTCATCCTTTCTTGAAGTAATACTGGGTCTCCTACATCCAAGTTGTCTCATCAAATCGGTGGGCACTGGTCTGAGTATCAATATTAGCCTGACTCTCAGTCTGTGTCTAAGACATCAGAGCCTCATATGATTCTTTCAATTGAAATTTAAAATTAAAATATTTAAAATTTTAATTGTAGTTAAATTTTAAACTCAAAAAGAAAATATATTGACCATAATGTAATGCTGGAGAGCACCTCTAATCTCTCCAGTTTCTAGATCAATATAAATCCTTCTATAAACTTCAAACTATTTAATATCAGACTATTCAACTGCCTATAAGAATATAAAATAAATCTTTCACATTTAAATTTATAAAAAATGTTTTTAAAAAAGTATTTTTAATATGATCCCTATGCGTACTGAATGTACGACTACCAGCTCGATGTGTCACCTCCTATCTCCCCTAATTTTGTCAAGTTATTGATGATCTACTCTAAAAACTACCACCCAAGTAGTATGAACATAGTCCATCCCAATCCTGAGATGAAATGAAATCAAGTCAATGGACGTGATAAGACTCATTAAACTCTGTCAGTCATGCTTTCTCCATTGTTTTTCTTCTCAAATTGTGCAAAAACTGACTGCATTGTTGACGCATAGTCCCCTACCATGCCTTCTATATAGAGTCATGCATTCTCTCATCGATGGGATACAATAAACCCTATAAATAATTTATAACATCAAGTTATTAATTAAATTTATTTCAAAATAAATATTATTTATTTATGTATCAGCCAATTATTGAACATGCAGTGTCGCATATCAATAGGAATTTGATCCCATGAGACCCATGCTTCAGAAAAATAATTGTGCAATATAGTGCTCCCCTGTCCATTAGCTATATGCGTAAAGCTATGAAAACTAGAATAAATAATCAATCAATTAGTATATAAATTAATTTTTAAAAACTAACTAAACTACAAAGGTAAACATACCTCTGTATGCATGGATCGAAGCCAAGATGTGGATGTTGCTCAGAGATAGGGTAAGGAGTCATCAATCATGAATGACCACACCCCCTATAAGTCCCCACTGAACCTCCTGCAGTCTTAGGGTCAGATGATCTAACATCATTCTCATCCAAAGGTAGATTAGCTTCCTGTAACAGATGATACATATCCTTGTCCATCTGAAACATGAAATAACTATAGTTATCAAACATTTAAAAACAAAAATTATATATAGATATATATTATATATGACTATAACTAGAATTTATTATATTTTTTTACTAATTATTATTATTATTTACTAATTATTAGAATTTATTACTAATTCTTACTAATTATTATAATTTATTACAAATTATTACTTGTTACTGCAATTTATTAATAATTATTAAAATTTATTCCTAATTATAAAAAACTTATTACTGATTATTATAATTTATTACTAATTATTATGATTTATTACCAATTATTACAATTTATTACTAATTATTACAATTTGTTACAAATTATAACAATTTATTGCTAATTATTATGATTTATTACTAATTATTACAATTTTTTACTAATTATTAGAATTTATCACTAAATATTTGAAATTATAACTAATTATTAGTAATTGTTACAATTTATTACTATTTATTACAATTTATTACTAATTATTACAATTTATGACAAATTGTTTTAATTTATTACTAATTGTTACAATTTATTACTAATTATTACAATTTATTACTAATTATTAGAATTTATTACTAATTATTACAATTTATTACTAATTATTAGAATTTGTTACTAATTATTACTATTTATTATAATTTATTACTAATTATTTTATTTAAATACTAATTATTATAATTTATTACTAATTATTGTAATTTATTACTAATTATTGGAATTTATTACTAATTATTACTAATTATTGCAATCTGTTACTAATTATTACAATTTATTAATAATTATTGAAATTTATTTCTAATTATTATAATTTATTACTAATTATTAAATTTATTACAAATTATTACTAATTTTTAAAATTTATTACTAATTATTAAAATTTATTAATAATTATTTGAATTTATTACAAATTATTATATTTGGTTACTAATTATTAGAATTTATTACTAATTATTAGAATTTATTACTCATTAGTAGAATTTATTAGTAATTATTAGAATTTATTACTAATTATAACTAATTATTCGAATTTGTTACTAATTATTAGAATTTAGTATTAATTATTAGAATTTATTGTTAATTATTAGAATTTATTACTAATTATTACTAATTATTAGAATTTATTACTAATTATTACTAATTGTTGGAATTTATTACTGATTATCACATTTTATTGCAAATTATTATAATTTATTACTAATTAGTATAATTTATTAATAATTTTTACAATTTATTACTAATTATAAGAATTTATTACTAATTATTACAATTTAATACAAATTATTACAATTTATTACTAATTATTTGAATTTATTGCTCATTATTACAATTTATTACTAATTATTAGAATTTATTACTAATTATTAGAATTTATTACTAATTATTACTAATTATTGCAATTATTACTAATTATTACAGTTTATTACTAATTATTACAATTTATTACTTATTATTATAATTTATTGCTAATTATTTCAATTTATTACAAGTTATTAGAATTTATTACAAATTATTACAATTTATTTCTCATTATTACTAATTAGTACAGTTTATTACTAATTATTACAATTTATTAGCATTTATTACTAGTTATTACTAATTATTACAATTTATTACTACTTATTAAAATTTATTACTTATTGTTAAAATTTATTACTAACTATTAATAATTTTTGCAATATGTTACTTATTATTACAATTTATTACTAATTATTAGAATTTATTACTAATTATTACAATTTATTATTAATTATTAGAATTTATTTCCAATTGTTGCAATTTATTACTAATTATTACAATTTATTACTAATTATTATAATTTATTAATAATTATTCGAATTTATTACTAATTATAAGAATTTATTACTAATTATTACAATTTATTGCTAATTATTACAATTTATTACTATTTATTACAATTTATTACTAATTATTTCAATTTATTACTAATTATTACAATTTATCACTAATTATGATAATTAATCACCAATTATTACAATTTATTACTAATTGTTACAATTTATTACCAATTACTACAATTTATTACAAATTCTTACAATTTATTACCAATTATTACAATTTATTACCTATTATTACAATTTATTACTAATTACTACAAATTATTACAAATTATTGCTATTTATTACTAATTATTTCTGATGGTTGCAATTTGTTACTAATTATTACATTTTATTACTAATTATAACAATTTATAATTAATTATTAGAATTTATTACAAATTATTAGAATTTGTTGCAAATTATTACTAATTGTAAGAATTTATTACTAATTGTTGCAATTTATTACTAATTATTACATTTTATTACTAGTTATTACAATTTATTACTAATTAATTCAATTTATTACAATTTATTATTAATTATTACAATTTATTACTAATTATTATAATTTAATACTAATTATTACAGTTTAATAGTAATTATTACAAATTAATAATAAATAATATAATAACAATTAATTAATACCAATTCATAGTAATCACGCGTAATTATTTGTAAAAATATACATTAACCATAATAAATAAAATTGTTTAATTCTAATTTAATTTAACTGCAGCTAATTAACAATAATTATAACTAAAATAAAATAAAATGAATTAAGTCAAAAATAAACGAAATAGATAAATTCCCTAAAACTCAAGGTTTCGAAGGATATCAGCTGCGAATAATGCCCGAAATTAAATTTTTTAACAATGACAAATTTTGAGAGAAAATTTTCCACTATAGAGAGAGAGGAGTAGAGAACTGAGTGAAATGATAAAAAACGGGTGGGTGTATATATATAGGTTAGATTAGTTGCGACGAGATTATTTGTGATGAGACTCATCACAAATGTCCACTGCCCCCTATTAATTAGGGGCGGTGGTTAAAAAGTCTTCTATGACATGGCCCATCACAAAAGACAACCTTCCGACGTAGTATTTGCGACGGGATATACATCTTGTCGCAAATACTAAAAATGTCATCGGGTATTTGCAACGGGTATCATCACCCCGTCGCAAAAACCTTATTATTTGTGACGGGTTGGTGCTTCCGTCGCAAAAAATCCCTTCCAATGGACTATTTGCGATGAGACATTAACCTATCGCAAATGACCTGCTACAAATACCCACTTTTCCCGTAGTAGAAATAAAACAAAAATGTATGTTGATGAACATTTACTCGTCTTCGAGTATCAACATAGTGGGACGATAAGTCATTCCTTCTTCCTCTAGTTATCATCATAAGAAAATGGTTAGCACAATTTATCCAATATGCATTAATATTCATATGATAATGTAATACATTAATATCTAAAACCTCATCAAAATTTCAACATAAATAATTTCATAAATGTCCACCCAATGAACCTTCCAAAAAAATAAAATCCAAAAATTTAGAAAGAAGGTTACTAAATTCCCAAAATCAACTTATCATTTCTCCCCAAACAACTTGATGTATCTCTTTTTCTTTACACACACCAAACATGTGAATTCCACCATCTTGTATTCTATAGTAAAAACCGGAATTACCATAAAACCTTAGTGAAAACATGCATGCTTTAAAAAACTAACTCTTTCCTCATACCATAAATCCAAAACATTAATAAACTCAATCTTTAAACCACCCGATCATCATATTACTAATCAGTTCCAATGTCATCAATAATATCAAATTTATTTAATCATAATCAATCATCTATTTATGCACATATTAAGGATTATCTTCCCCTTAATCCTATGCTCTCCAAAAATATCACCTTACCACCTCAATCACTTTTCATGGTTTCAAGTACCATTCAATATATAATTTCAAATACTTAATGAAAAACTATATATAAACAATCATTATATGTCTATTTATTCCATAATTCCATAAAATTACTTCTAAAACACTATTCTTGATTTAAAATACATAAAGACTCAATAATTCAACTTCCTTCCTAAACCATTAACCATGTTTCATCATTTTATTCCCTAAAACTTCTTCTATATCATATTCTATTCATAGTTTCTTCATCATCATCAATATTACCATTACTCACACAACCTTTCTGATTCTCTTCATGAGCTTTCCCCCTAGGGAATCAATTTGTATAATGAGAAAACACTCCACATTTAAAACATTTTACTATCACTGATTCTATAGGAATGTCATTTTTCTTATCTATTTCATTAACTAAACCTTTTACTTTAAAATTTCATACTTTGTGTCCTTGTTTTCCAAACCCAAATCATCTTCTGGTTCCTTTGAAACATTATCCTTAATGCCTCTTCCCACATGATTTACATGAAGAAAATTGAACTTTTTTTCCTCTTTGCTCACCATGAAACTCCATCTTTCTATTATTTGATGGGTTAGGAAACTCACCAAGGTTGGTGTTATTAATAATATTATGAGATTGTTGATTAGGTATAATAAAAAAGTTTTTTCCATCCAATTCCGTTTTCATTTGGTTGCACATGAGGAACAACATTTTGTTGTCCATCTAATTCACCATTAACATGAATCCTCCTGATTTGAGACTTTGTCTAAAACCCATTAAGGAATAGTGTGAGAAACACTAATCGCAAAAGGAAAACCTAATAATCAATGTAAATTACCTTCAATCTATAAAATATTAGTTTTAACCCTAGGTTATTCATGATCATTGCCAAAATTCTAGGATTGTAACTTATAATTATACTTATCCTTGTGGATCTTATTAAGGTTTTCTCATCCTAGTTTCAAAAGGTTTACTAAACCTTTATTTGGATACCAACTATAATGACCCAATATAGACATACATAGACATTAAATCATTTTTGTGGAATATTTCATACTTTAAACATACACACTCTCAAATATCGTGTTAGTTTAGTGCCTTTAGAAACTTAGAAGTATAAAAAACTGGTTCATAATACATCTATATCTTCCCCCACCTATTTCTTCATATCTAGAACTCTTTTGGACATATCGCACTCAATACCTTTCTTTATATCCTAGAGAAAATAAACATAATAAAGGCTAATCTTAGATTCTAAGTACGGGTAAATAAGGAAGATACATAATTATAACATGAGAATAAGGGTGTGAGAATATAAGAATAACATTTAAATATCATACCATGAATATCTAAGATCATATACATGAGTCATGGGATAAATATTTGAATTTCATAGGACATGAATCATAAGGGAGTAAAAATCAAAAACCATGAAAGGATAATAGAGAAATAAGACATGTAATTTTGGGAGACATGTAAATATATAAAATGATTTCCATAGTAGTTAAGGCTTACTACCAAATCCATCTTAGTAGAATGGGTTCACTACCCAAACAATATTAGTTTTTGAGGTTCACTTCCAAGACCATCTTTGTAGTCATGGTTCACTCTTAATACCATCTTAGTAGTCAAAGTTCACTCCCATGACCATTTTAGTGAACAAATTACTTTACTAAACCAGGTTCACTCCCCATTTCAGCAATGTCTATCGCATGAGATATAAATAATTACCTAATTCATTTGAGGGATATATAGGTCCCAGATATCAAATAATGGAAACCATATATATGTGTCCCACAAGAACATAAATCATTCATTATAAACAAAAACTAACTATAGAATGAATAAGGAGAGTATCCTGGAATCATAACCCCATTAAAAAAGAAGTAACATCAGATAATGTTATCATAGATGGAAAACAGTTTTCAAATATCATTTGAAAGAATTCATCAAGAAAATATTATTTTCTCTTTGAAAATAACTTGTTGAAACATATTAAATTTTGAAATCATTTTTCTTAGAAAATAAATTTGAAATTTTATAAAGGAATCTTCGAATAAATGATTGGTCATAGTGGAAGAGACATTTCTTGTAACACCCCGAGCTTCCACGATACGCTTCTCTTTCAATAAGGCAATAGCTTGTATTGTACGCAAGTTCGAGTTCTAACACACTACGACTAATCAAAGTAGACGTTAGGAATAGTAATACACACTTTTTAAAATTATGTAAATCTTATATTTCAAAATGGACTTCATTTTTGTATTCGTAATATCGAAATTATCCTAAGTTGAATTTTTTGTAATTTTCTAAGAACTTCCATTTTTTTATGAATAGTGAAAAATACTTAAAACAACATTTTTGATCAAAATGATTTATAGTGATAAATTATACTATTGAGTGGTTTTAAAGTATAATTAGAATATATGTTTACCATTTTATCCAATAGTTTTCATTATAATTAATTTCACTTTGAAATTGGACATAAACAATAGTCAATCTTTTGATATATATTGTTTCATAAAAACACACTATTTGTTGTGACAGTGGGAATTAATTATGAAATTAATTAATGCAACATATATGTTTGGAATTTTTTAAAATATACATCATTTTTGAATTCGGAATATCAATTATAGCTTAGGGTGAAATTTTGGCATTGTTCTGAAAAACTTCAATTTTTATGAATAGTGAAACCACTAAGTGGTAGTTAAAAAACTGATTTTTCATCTAAATGAAACATTACCACTTCTGTGATTTGATTTTCAAAAATCTGACATACATGGTTGTCATTAGGAAGTAAAATGTGGTTCAATGGGATTAAAATAATTTTTTGGTGAATAGTAACTTTTAAGTTTAATTAATCGCGATTAAAGGTAATTAGTGAAATTTAAGGTAAAAATAGTATTATAAAAATATGGAATGACCTTTAAACTTGTCCTACCACTATTTGATGTGTCATGTCAGACCAAGATAATAAATGGGTCAACTTGGGGACCCCATGGAGCCACATTGGTAGGCAAATGACATAAATAACTTTTTATTTAATGTTAAAATAAAAATGTCACAAACAAAAGTTGTTTTACTAAAAAAAAAATTAAATGGGGTTATAAAAGTCATATTTTTGACTATAAATATTCATTATAAAGATAACAATATTTCCTAAATCATGATATTTTTTTATAATTTTTAGACATTAAATAAAGTAAATTATTTATGACACCATGATGATGCAGCGATTACCTCATTAATTAACGATTTAAATAAAATGAAAAGATAATGTAAAATCTATGAATTACACTGGTAAAAAAACTATTGGATGAGTAGATTTAGAACCCTTATCACCTTATCCTAGAAATATAAAAGTGTGGGACCTTTAGAATCCGAAAAAACATTTCATAATAGTGTAACATTTCAATCTTTCCAAGAGTGCCCCTTCTCTCCTCTTATAAAAGGCCCCCACCACTACCACCTTACTCACACCTTCAAAGCCTTTTGGCTCGGCCAAACACTGCCCAAATACTCTCTCAACTTCCCTACCTTACTCTTAGAAGCCTCAATTTGGGAATAAGTCTTCCCAAGTAAGCCTTTGGCTCAAATCAAAAAGAGTTACCCGGTTTTAAGGTAATGTCTTCTCTAATGTTGTTTTGTTTTATTTTGCTTCTCCAACCCCTTAAACTCTTTTTATTCCTTTATTTTGTAACAACACCAGTATCTAAAATATAATAGGATGTTTTTATGATATGTATTTGGTTTAAACTTACACACAACTTCGTCTAATGGTTAAATAACATACTGTTTCTGTGGGTGGCGAAATACTGCCTCACAAAATGATGATTGTTCAATATTCTTTTAACACCTCTAATGGTGGCCATTTTGATGAAACTATTTTCATATATGATATATATATTATGTTTATGTTTTCCTTATGCTTCTTTATTTCTCATTTATGGCATAATTTATGATTTCCATTATGGGTAAACGCGATAATTTCATTTTAGGAAGTGCGGACTACCGCCCCCTCAAAGTGATTAGAATCGTTAATGCCATATGTGGGATGTATAAAGGATGGAGTAAATGGTATTATAAATTATATTATACTGGAATTATATTATACCTTTATATAGTTATAACTTTATTCCATTAAATATGAAATGGAAATGAAAGTAGCGTTCATGCGTACGTACGGCTTACCGTCACCATGAACGGTGCATTACATTTCTTACCTCCAAATGTTATGTAATATTATAAATTAATGTATATACTCGATATATATGATGTATATGATATATAAATCATGAATATAATTATGGATATAATGGATATTTTACCACATGAAAAAGTGTAATTATATGAAGTTTCTTTTTGACTCAAGTACCTAAGATCGACAAAACGACCGTTATAAACTTAAATAATTACATAATGTTCATGACAAGGTAATAAGTGATATAAAAGGAATAATGAACTTGAAAAGGGTTCTTAAGAAGTTAGAGATTAACTATAGTTTATTATTCAGGAGATCAAAGAACGTTCGAGTGAATTCGGACACGAGGTAAGGGAATTTCTTAACCCAATTTCCATTCTTTGGGTTAATCTCCTACTTTCAAATTATGTCATGATGTTATTATGTCATATCTTGTATTTGTACTTTATTTATGTGTACTTATAATGAATACACATAATAGATCTATTATATTTTAAAAATGATCTTTGTAAGGACTTCGTCTCAATCTCCTTTCATTGAGGCATATTTGGTTTTATACACAACTTTCATTTATATGGTGTATAAACCCCTTTGACTTTTACTTTTATTCAAAAGGGATCTTTTTATACTATTCGTTTTTACTAAACGACAAAAAGGAATTTTTTTCTTACGTATGTGGTGACAACGACTTCTACGCCACCGTGTCCATTATTTGAGTTTTGGCTTCCTCTACAAGCCATAACTTTTTTTTAAATGAAAAACAAATACAAAGTTTTAATTTTCCTTTATTTTGGTATTGAAAATGGTTTTGAAAGTGTTTTTATTATATAAATATGTTGTATTGATATCTTGTGATTGAAATGTGGAAATGTTATGTTTCCTTTATGCATGTTTTATGTGATACGATTATGTTCTGGTTTATGATATGTTTAAACCTATTCATATGAGGAATGCATTGGACTTAATAAGTGACGGGTGGAGCCCGCTATAGCTCATCGATGCATCGATATGTCTCATGAGACAAACTAGTGTCTTGGCACGAGGCCTTGACAAAATATTATTTGTGGTCTTGGCACGAGGCCTTGGCTACGTGGTTATGATAGTCTGGCATTATGAATTCCATCATTGTGAAAGTGGTTATCGATGTTGCATGTGAGTATTCGACTAGTAGAATATCCATGTGAGTAAGTAAATGGCATTATTTAATTTATTTTTTCCATATTATGCTGAAGTTAAAGTTTAAAAAGGCTTTTGTTTTAGTTATACATTGCCTTAAATGTTAATGTTTATTTACAAAAGCTTCCACAATATTGTTATCCTTACTGAGCATCTGAGCTCACCCCTTTCAATGTTTTAATATTTTCCAGGATGTGAAGAAGTATTTTATGAATAACCTGCAAGGACAGTCCGAAGAGGATAGAAGTGTGGACTATGGAGACTTTGTTATTGTAGTTTTTCACTTTATGATGTAATGTAACATTTATGAATGTATCTAGTGTTTTCAAGACTAATAAACTAATCGGCCTTTCGAGACTTGATCTTTTGTGATCATTCCTATGTTACAAAGTAATGCACCGACTCTGGGAAGCTAGGGTCGGGCGTTACATTTCTTCCATGTATTACACATTAAAACAAATATTCCATTCATATTTTTGGTAAAATTGAAAAGATCCTTGATCATAATATTACATGAATGTTCCTTTAAAATTCATTTTAAAAAAAAATTAAAACATGGGTTAAAATTTCTTTTAGAAATCATGGTAGAACATTTTTTGAAAACATTTCTAGAAAACATGGTTTTGGGAGATAAAGGATTTATGAACGAAGAGATACTAAAATTACATGATGCCTAAAATACCATGAATATATGTATTTTCATTATACAACAAGTAAAAGGACATCATATAAAACGTATAAAATAATATATTTTCAAAACATAACATGTGTCTAAAAGAAGGAAAATTGAGACAAAATTACCTTACCGATTTGGTTACTTTTGAAACATAAACCCCATGGAAGAGAGATAATAAAATGGATATTTAAATACCCATAAATTTATGTATAATGATAATATATTACATTCATGGGAAGTATATAAACCACCCAAAAGAAACAAGTGTTGAATATGGCATAAGTCTCGTAGAAATAAAAGTGAGACTAGAAATACCCTTACATTAAGTCGTGACTTCCATTGTAAATTTTAAAACCTCCAGTATAATAAATATAATTTTATTATAAATCTACCACATAACAATATTTATATATATATAATTTAAGGACTCGAACCTAGTTGCCCAGAACCGGTGCCTTATTTTATTACATTGGCATGATTACAAGGAATCAAATCCTGAAGGACCGACCAGTTTAGTAGTCTTGAAGAAACTAGATACATACATGAGACCCATTTTACATTTTGAAAGGACACAAAATATGTTACATAAAAAATCTAATAAACTGCATCTCTGAAAACTCAATAATGAAATCCTCTTCTTAACCTGGGGAAGGAAAAACAAATGAAAGGGGTGAGCTCAAATTCTCAGTAAGGTAATCATTACAACAAAAGATAACATAAACATAAACATTAGTCATGGTGAATAACTAAACCACATGACTTTAAAAATAAACTTGAACACATTATGGCAGGAATAAGAGCTAAACAAATAATTCTATAATAAAACATAATCATGGGTATTCTACTAGTTGAATAACCACATGAATTGTCTATACTGATTTTATAATGAGGAAAATGCATATTCTTGAAATTCATAAACATACCATCAAGGCCTCGGCCAAGACGTCCAAAAATTATTAAGGCATCACCCAAAACCCCAAATATTTATTTTTTTAAGGCCTTGTACCAAGACCATAGTTTGTCTCATGAGACCTGCCAATGTGGCAAGGGGGTATAGTGGGCCCCACCCAAAACTTAATAAGTCCAATGAATTCCTTAAATGTATAGTAAGTACTTTATTCAAAGTGTCCTATACCACTTTTAATAATTAAATTTTGTCTTTTATTCAATGTGTTGCCTACCACTTTGAATAATTAAATGTCACTTATTCAATGTGTCACATACCACGTCGAATAATTGAATTCTTAATTAAAAAGTTATCAAACTAAAAATAAACCATTCAATAAAACATGGTGGATGATATCATAAGAGATAAACCTTAATGAAGCACAATATTCAACAAAGTATGTTGACATAGATGAATATATTTTTAAATGAGACCATTGAAAAATTCTTGAGGAAATAATCCTTAATAATTCCAAAAGTGCCTCATACCACCTGGAAAAATTCAAATCATAATCCCTTAGAATATCATGAGAATAAGGATACTCTTGATATGATATACCAAAGGGAAGTGAATACACCACAAGAAATAAATATGTGGTCAAAAAGGAACATATCTCATAAAAGTTAAGGTGAGATAAGAAAAATACTTTTTACTTTTGAAAGAAGAGTCCTTTTGGAAAATAATTTATATTTGATATGAAATCATATTTTAGAAATTAATATGCCATAAATTAAATTACTAGGACAATTAAATTATATATTTGTCATAAATTATGTACCACTAAAGTTAAATCATGTAATTAGTGTTCTTAATATTCTCTATAAATAAAATATTTTAGAGCATTTTAAAGAAAGTATTAAATACGATTTTTAATTGGAAAAGAACATTTGTTATATTAAATCAAAAAATTATCCAAGATAATTTTTCATGATAAAATGACTCTTTTTATAAAACTAATGGTGTCTTAAAACATATTCTGATGTACACTTGAAAACGGGTAAGAATTTGAAAATATCTGTTGAATCGGGTTTGTATTTTGTAATCAATTTTGAATGTTCATTTTAAAAAATGTAACTACACATAAACTAAGGAATTATTCTGGTTGGTGAACATATATATAACACTCACAGAGAATGTTTGAGGAGTAAATAGTAATACATGAGATTTTTATTGAGATAATTAAATAATAAAAGTAACCCGAATGAAAATGGAGGTTTGAGTGGAAAAACCCTTAACACCTTGCAATCAATCGATTCAAATGCCCCAAAATTAATAATATTAGAATGATATATTGGATACCATTAAAATAAATATATTATTGGTATTAAACCTCAATGGGAAGTATACATAAACCATATTCAAGTAATAGTAGTGAATACAGAATATCTCAAAAAGATGGAAGTGGGATGAAGAAACCCTTACCAAGAACATATCATTAGATTGAGGAAAAATCAATGACATAATTATGTATGAAAGAAATAAACCCAAAACATAAAAGTGGATAAATAGAATAAAAAAATCCTATTTCATTCACACATATTCTGGTAAAATAAAAATCCAATGACATTGATGTTTAACTCAACAAACGGAAATTGAGTTAAGATATCCCTTACCTTAAGCTCGAAGGTGTTCTTGATTGTTCTTAATGACCTGAATAGTAAAATTTAGCTTCATTAAATAATAAGTCCATAACCTCATAAAGATTTAATTGATATTTTATAACCTTATTATGATCATTCATGAACTTTTTTATGGGTTTTAAGAGATTCAATTTTTTTTATTTTTGAAGCATTTTCTCCCTTGGTTTTCATGATCCGTTTACTTGTATACATGAATGGAAGTTCATTTGAAATGTGGTTAAACATAAAGAATTGTAAATATATATTATTAATTAAATTATATAGATAAAAATTATCTTATAATTATTATTTTTATATACCATGATTATTATTCATTAGTTAAAAGTTAATTACAAACGTTTGGATTAACTTGATGGATTTGTTCATAATGAACTTGTTTTGTATAATTATTTTATATTATGAGTGTGTAAATATTACAGAACATTAATGAGATGAAATAAATATATTCAGATCTTTTTCAACCATAAAAATGTTTTCATGACCAGAATTGAACATGGTAATGAAAATTGAGAACCCGTCGTCCTTGAATGTGATAAATTAATACATCTCAGACGGTGTTTTCATTTTTAGCATAAGAGGATGGGAAAGAAAGATGATGATGAAATATTACACTAGCATAATATAATTCCCGGTCATTTAAGGTACTATAATTATCATAGTATTTGTATGAGGGGAGATTATGAATGAATTATAAAAGAAAGGAACTCAACATAGAAGAAAAATTGAGAAATCTCTCATGAAAATTTGGCAGCCTATTGGCGTAACATAAAATTTCATAATATATTTTGATGAGAGAAAAGGGATATCTCATAACTCTTACATAATATGGTCAGTTAGGGGGATATGTAATTAAATTTCCCAACATAAGAAAAAGGAAATTAAAAATAATAATAATAACATAAAATGAAAGAAAAGAAAGAAAACAAAAGAGGATGTTTACCTCTTGATCTCTTCTCCTTGAGATCATTCTTAAGGCCTTTGGTTTTGGCCTTTTGTTGAGACCAGAAGCTCTAGGAAGTGGGGAAGAGTCTTGGGAGGATTATTTGGTAGAACTTAGGTAAGGCTCAAGGCTTGAGAGGTGTGGGAGGAAGAGATTAATGAGGGTGGTATTTATAGTGGAGGAGAGGAGGTATTTTTCATTATTTTAATCATTATTATAATATTTCTTTCTCAAGACTGTGAATAATATTAATTCATGTGACCCCAAATATTAATAATGGCATGTTATTTCAAACCAAGTTTTCTTACATCACTTATATTGTCATAAATAGTGAATTATACTAATAATTTTTATATACGGTATTTTACCGTATTTCACTATTCATTAAAAATTCAAGAATTTCAGAAAAATACCAAAAATTCACACTAACCATTTTTCATTGTTTAGAATTCAAAAATTAACTACATTTATTAAAAATAATTTTCTAAATATTTTTAATTTAATTTTTAAATAAAATCATAATTTATTCCAAAAAAACCACTTTAAACTTATAACTCATTTTATAAGACCTTGAGAAATTAATCATTGTTCTATAAAATTATATTATAATCATAAGAAAATTTAGTAAAAATTTGTGATTAAATTTTATGAAAATACATTTCCAGTTAAAATTCTTAAATTAATCAGAAAATTTTAATTTAAATATTTATGTCATACAAAAATACCAATACTTATACTATGATCGTTTCTTCACTTTTAAGATGTCTAAATTGTAATTATACATTCATGGGTGAAGTGACTATTGTTTATATGATTTACTATTCATTACTATTCATTACTATTTATAAGGGTATGCCACTATTCATAAGGGTATGTTACTATTCACCAAAAATTAAGTTTGTCTTATCAAACACTAAATATCTTACTGAACGCAACTGTGTATGTCAGTTTTTCAAAATTCAAAACATAGAGGTGGTAAAATTATGTTTAAATGACTAGGTTATAAAAAAGTGGTGTTTTGTACAAAATGAGTATTCTATAATAAATCTATTTATAAATTATTGGGGTGTTACATTATTCCCTCCTTAAAAAAATTCATCCTTGAAATTTGAATTTTAATATCAAAAGTTAATGGTTGATACACAAAAATTCCCTTGTGTTAAAACCACATCAAGAATATATTTAAAATATTCTATTAATAAGAGTCAAGGTAAAAGCATCAGTTACTACAAAGCAACGCATTCTAATTGGAAAATATGGTCGAGGAAGAATAACCAAACCATCATGTAGTGACATTAAATTCTAAAACCCATACAATGATTTACATAATCCATTTCATAAATGGTTAAAATTTTCAAAATAAAATTATTCAAAAAATTATAATGAAGGCCTCTAAATTTCCAAGATGAACTTATCATTAACCCTTAATCAACAAGAAGCAACTCTAAAATTCACATTCCAAACATGTGAATAACATCATCATGTATCCTCTTGAAATATGGTAATCACTTGAAATAACATAAAAAATATATCAGAAACATGCATTCCTCTGTATTTCTTAAGTAAGATACATGTTATTGGATATATTCCTTAAATCTAAAAGTGTTATAAACTCCATCAATGATGGTATAGACCACTTCTCAAAAAGTCAAAAATCAATTCCAATGTAGTCAGTACTTATCTAAATCAATCATTTCTTTATCATTATCTAAACATGAGATATATATATTAAGGGTGGTCTTTCCCTCAATCACGTGTTTTCTAAAAAGTTTAACTTTCTACATAATCACTTTTCCTTTCTACCATTCACCATATCACCTCAAATCCTTAATGAAAAAGTACTATAGTAAAATCCTTATAAATCTCATAATTCTTATAACTAGTACAATACTGACAAAATATTCAAATGACATGATTCTTGACTAGGAATATTAATCATTCTACTTTATCTATGGTAGCATCATAACATGATCATTATCCAAAATCATCATTTGGTGTATATTCCTTTGACTCTTGGGACATTGATTCGAATAGTGTCACATATCCTTTTAGTTTAATCATTGTACATTGGAAACCATTTTCTTACCCTTGAAAACATGATCTTGGTGTCCTTTTTCTCCACACTTATAGAAAACCTCAATTCCCTTCAAGCATTTATCATAGTGATTATTTCCACAGTTTGCACATGTGGGAAAAATCTTCTGTCCCTTCTTCCCTTTATCCGTATATTTCTCTACCATCCTCCTGTTCTTTTTCTTCCCTTCAAATAGATATGACTTAGAGAAGTCTTTACATACCTTGTTAACACATGATATTATTTCCTCATATGATGATGATACTTAGGAGACAATATTCTTTTGAAAATAAGGATTAAGACCATCAGAGATATGATCCTTCTTACTCTTCACATTTCATGCATTGGTGAAGTTATCATTACTTATTCTACGCACCATTTATAATCAATTACATATTATATATTATCTCATAAAATTGTGAACTCTCTATAACTCTAAACATGGTATATCACATAGCATAAATTTATGCATCGTAAATCCTATAACCATGTACTTTGGTTACTTTGGGGGAATAAATCCTTCCCAATGGTGTGTAAATAATATGTGAATTATCCTATGAATATCCCCTAGGATTGTCAAGCCAAAATTATAACAAGGCTCATTTTCGTGTACTTGGATACCCTTGGTCAAGCTCGAAACTCCTTATTGGAGTTTTCACTCCTAGGTACATTTGTGTCAGAGCCACCTCTACTTGTTTGTATCCAAACAGGGATGTATTTGTTTGAAAGATCCACATAATACATTCCTTACCAAAATTCTAGGATGTTCTTGTTTGTTTATCCTCAAAGACCATCTTAGGGATTTGTTCCCTAACTTACATTTTCTAAATCTAGTTCTCAAGGTTTCTATTAAACTTCCTTTGATACCAACTGTGTTGACCCGACCCCAGTTGCCTGGAACCGGTACCTTATTTTTTTATATTGGCATTATTTAATGATATATTTAATTGTACTCTTCCTCTTATTTATCATATGAGCTCACCCTTGTTATATTTCCATTTCATGTGTTTATGAACTAGATTAATGCATGTGATATGTATATAAGGGTATTATTTGTTGATAATTTTTTGGGATATGTTGAAAACTTATTATGAAACTATAACTTCTTAGTATTATAGAAAATATGTCCATTTGGTGAGAAAGATATGGGGTTTTTTAGTTAAATATTTTTTTGATAACTCTCTTAATTTTTAAACATAAATTTTATTAAGTATATAAGTGACTCAATTTCATCCTAGATATTCTATTCATGTAGTTGATTGTGAGGGCCTCAATATAGTTTTAAAATCAATAACATTGGTAGGGTTTATTTGTAGAAATAACAATGGTTCCCACATCTATGAAAAATATATGGGCCTTCTTTCCAAAGGATGGTGTTCATTTGAGGTTTCAAACTCAATGTCACACATTGATCAAGGGTATGGGAGGTCAAGATCATCACACCATTTTGGGGGGATTTATTTCCTACCATGGGAATATCATATAGATTTAATGTAACATCCCAGATAAATGAAGAATATGAAATTTTCATATTTATTAATATTTTTGAATTAAATATTAATTTTACTTTAAATGGGTTTCTATGTTCGATAGCGTACCTGATACGCAACAGTGGGTTTCTTTGAAATCTTACGTTGCACACTAATAATATAATATTATTATTTTAAATGGTCATTAACTCCAAGCCGTTGTATTGGTGGTAATGAAAAAAACTAAATACAATATGATTATACATGTTTGTTAAATGTAATTACATTTATCCAATAAATGATAGAGGCTTAAAATGTGAATGAATCTAATTTGAATAATAATTTACATTAAAAGGTCGATTTACCAACTTTTAATGCAAACCCTCTTTAAATATAGTTTTGGTCACTTTAATACATTCTATATGAATAAATAAAATCCTTCTTTAGAATGGGGACATCAAAATTTACTTTGTCTAAATTGTTGGATTTTTTCAGAAAAAGTACTTTTTTTATGAAGTGTAAATATTGTATTTTAATTCAAAACTATGTTTTAATCGAATTTATTTATATGGTTAGATTATCTTTTAAATTGGTTTTAAAGTTTAATTAGAATATATTTTTACCATTTAATCCAATTTTGGTCATTGGAATTAATTTGACTTTGAAATTGGATGTAAACAAATGTCAATCTTTTGATAGTTATTGTTTCTTAAAAACAAGCTATTTGTTTTAACAACAGGAATTAATTTTAAAATTAATTAATGACACTTTTATGTTTTCAATTTGGTAAAATAGAAATAATTTTTGAATTTGTAATATCAAATATATCTTAGGCTGAATTTTTGGTATTTTTCTGAAAAACTTCAATTTTTGATGAATAGTGAAACCACTTAGTGGTAGTTAAAAAACTGATTTTTTCATTTAAATGAAATTTTAGCACTTCTGTGGATTGAATTTTGAAAATATGACATACATGGTTGTTATCAAGAAGTAAAATGTGGTTCATTAAGATGAAAATAATTTTTGGTGAATTGTAACTTTTGACTTTTATTTACCACGGTTAAAGATAAATAGGGTAATTCAAGGTTAAAATAATATTATAATAATTCAAAATTACCCTAACACTTGTTATAAACTTATTGGATGAGTCATGGCCGACCATGGAAATCTTTGGGTCGATTTTTGGACCCCTTTGTTCCACTTGGGAGTGAAAATGACAATTTAGATTAATTAACTTAAAGTAAAGGCAAAAATGACAAAAGAAAATATCTTTTAGTAAATTAATTTTTAGAAGGGTTTATATAAATTATATTTTAGACTATAAATATTAATTGTAAAGATAAAAATATTTCCTATATAATTTTATTTTTTTTATAATTTTTAGACGCCAAATAAATTAAATTATTTATGACACAATAATGATGCAGTATTTACCTCATTAATAAATGATTTAAATAAATAAGATTAAAATGATTAAAATATATAAAAAACATGTCCAATTATGATTTGATGAATTTATTTAGAATATTATTCATCTTATCTTCAACCTTAATGATTTTTGGACCATTAGAAAATGAATATCATTATACAATAAAATAATGTTTTCACACATTCCTAAAGAGCCCCTCCCCACCTTATAAAAGGAGACCACTTCTAACCAATTACTCACAACTCTCAAGCCATTTGTCTGATCCAAACTCTACCCAATTAATCTCCCTACATACCTCTCCTCTACCTAGAAACCATAACTTAGACAGAAGGCACTTCAAGAAGTCCATTGGTTCAAACCAAATGGAGTTACCCAAATTAAATGTAACAGTTTCTCTTAAATTGTTTTCTTTTATTTTACTTATCCAACCCCTAAACTCTTTTTATTACTTTCTTTTGTAACAAAATCAGTATCCTAAATATACTAGTATGTTTTTATGATAAATATTCGAGCTACACTTACACACACCTCCATCTAATGGATGAAGAACATAATGTTTTTGTGGATGGAAAACTAACGCCTCACGAAATGATGATTGTTCAAATATCTCCAACCGCCTATCATGGAGGCCATTATGATGGCAATATATTTATATATGATATATATTATGTTTATTTTTTTCTTTATGCTTCTGTATTTTCCATTTATATCACGCCTTTATGGTTTCCGTAGTGGGTAAATACGATAATCTTATTTGAGGAAGTGCGGACTACCGCCCCCTCAAAGTGATTTGATTCATTAAAGCCTTATGTGGGATTATAAAGGATGAAGTTAATGATATTATATATGATATTACACTATAATTAAATATACCTATGTATCATTATGTTTTATTTTCATTAAAATAATAAATCTAAATGAAAGTAGCATCCATGCGTACGTACTGCTTACCGTCTCCATGAACGGTGCATTTCATTTCTTACCTCAAAATGTAATGTACTATTATAAATACATGTATATACTGGATATATATTATATATATGATATACAAATAATTAATATCATTCTGGATATAAGGAACCATTGACTGCATGAACAACATGTGAATATAAGAAGTCCATTTTTGACTCAAGTACCAAATATCGACAAAATGGACGTTACTAACTTAAATGATTACATAATGTTTATAACATGGTAATAAGTGATATAAAAGGAATAATGAACTTTAAAAAGGTTCTTATACAAGTAGAAATTAACTTTATTTTATTATTTAGGATATTAAAGAATGATCGAGTCAAGTCGGACACGAGGTAAGGGATCCGACCTCTCTCTTTCCTTTCAAGTACTCTCTTTTATGTCATTTCTTTTATGCTCCATGTTCTTATGTTGTAGGATGTTCTTTTATATTCACCATACTATAATTTTCATTTTTATATGATGAGATACCCCCTCTTACTCTCATCAATTCATTTTAAGAATTTTTAAGTGGCGTCGTTAAGCTGCTGAATTTTTGTAGTAGATTTTCTTATCTCACTTTTAATTCCGTGAGATTTCCATTGTTCTCCACTTATTAATTTCATATGGTTCATTGTGAACTTCCATTTGAAATATATTATCATGATTCTCATTATATTCATGGTATTTTGTGATTCATTTGGTGGTTATTAACTTTTGGTCAAACTACTCAGTTGATTACAACGTGGTAAAGGGTTTAATCTCACTTTTTATTCCCGTGAGATTCATGCTATATTTTACACTATTTTCCTTTTGTGTGGTGTATTTACTGCCCATGATTGTACACTTTATGTAATATAATTTCATTTATGAGTATTTAAATATTCATTTTATGATCCTTTCTTTCATGTGGAATATGTTTAGTAAGTTACCAAATCGGTAAGGGAACCATTCACCCTCCTCTTTTTAAAAGACTTTTTTTTGTTATGTCTTTTAATTTACATCTAATTTTGTTGGGATATGTTCTTATATATCCTCATTGATGTAAACGTTTTGTCCAAGTGCTGAGATACCCCTTTTTATCTCATAAAATCATTTTCTTAATTTTATATTGATGTTGTTAGGCTGTCGAATTTTTACAAGGGAACTACTTATCCCAATTTCAATTATTTGGGTTCAACTTGTACTTCTTGAATATGTTGTCATATGAATATGTGTGAATAACCTATGATTTTTTTACACTTCATATCCTCCTATATTGGGTTTATTATTATTTTTCACACATAATTATGTAATTTATTTATCCTTAATAAAAGGATATCATCTTTATAAGGGATTTCATCTCAATTTACATTGCCATTGAGAATTCATTGTTGTTATGCACCAATTCACTCTTATATGGTGTATATAATGTCCTTTTTCATATTATATCCTGAATCTCTTTATTCCCATGATATTATAAAGTTATTATTAAATGTTATTCCACAATTATTTGTATTCAATAGTCTCTCATTTTGTTAAAAACTCTTTAAAAAAATATCATTTTTAAATGATTTAAAGATTTCTTATTCTAAATCATTATCTCTAATGTACAAGTTTTAAAAATGGTTTTCGGTATTTATTTATATGGAAATTAAGGTTTTAAAATTATAATTTCATTAAAATATTCAAAGTGGTATGGGACACTTTGATTCATAAATCTTTTTTTAAAGGTTTTTTGAAAATGGATTGATTATTTCAATATCTTGAAATTACTTCTTGTGATTTCAAATGAAATGTTATTAGTGAAATGTTCATATTTGAAATATTTTATGTGTTATGATGGTACATGGACATTTGACGGTTGGTTACGTGACAAACCATATGAGGGGTGGTGCCGTGAATACCAGGATGGGTGGTTACGTTATAACCTCCAATGCATTGGGTATGGAAGTCGGCTGTATGGCTATTCCATTTAGTGATTTGTATGGAAGTTGACCGTATGGTTATTCCATTTAGGTATGTTTATGTCCCAAGTTACCTTTATATGTTATGTGTTCTTTATATGGGTTTTGTGGTAATCTTTTGGTTACAAATGGGTAAGTAATGATCTTTTATTTAGTGAAGAGTATTTACTACTTCATAAAGGTGAAAAGTATTACTTTTGTTAAAGTATTCATGGTTTACCTATTTTTTTCAAAAACTAACAGTTTTCATTATTTTTATATCCCTTACTAAGCTTTTTATTCTCATCCCAAGTTTTTTAAATGTTTTTCACAGGACATAATGTGTAATAGGATCAAGGATGGGATCAAGGAAAAGTCATGATGTCTTAAACATGGATCTAGACATGACTCTTTTTTTAGAGTTCATGTTTTGTAAAAAAAATGGAAACTCTATAGAAGTGTCTACTTTTTAATCTTTTTAGATGTAATAGTTATTTCTTAATTCTCTAAAACTCTAAACCTAAAATGATCCTCAATGTGAATTATTCATTTAATTCAAGATTATGTAATGTTTTAAGGCCGGGTCCTTACAGTTGGTATCAAAGGTCAGCTTAAATAACTTTAGAGGTTAGGTTATTCTTTAAGCATAAGTGACATTACCATAATGGTTAGGATTTCAGAAAGATTCATAGTTTTTTTTTGATAAAGTGAATCAGTTTAAGATAACATGAATAAGTATATATTATTATTTATCCTCCTCATAAGATATTATATGATGATTTTACTGATATAATCACACTTACATTTTTGGTTTTAGTCAATGGATGGATCAAGCAGGCTCTAAAGTAACAGTGGATATGAAGAAAATTGTGACGGTTTTCTGAACGAGCAACTGAATGAAATGAGAGATGCAATGAGAACTCTTGTGGTTATTCTTAACCAACTATTTGTAGTCATTATTGAAAACATGAACCTTGGTGATTTTTATAAGGCATCATATATGCAAGAAACAAATCCATACGGAATTTCAGGTAATAATCATAAAGTTATGTTTGTTAAAAAACCTATGTGTCACGGATGTGTAATGAAACACCTAGGAAAATGCATCAAAGGGACGGGATGATTCTATTGATGTGGGAATGAATGTCATAAATCAAGAACATTCCATGGAAAAAGGAAGCATCCAGTTAAATCTATGAAAGGGAAAGAATTTATTTCTGAGGGATCAATTGAATGTTTTAAATGTGGTGTGCATGATCATTATACAAGCAGGTGTCCTACGAAGATGTTTTGGGAATGGTATCACCAGGATTGTACAAATATTTGTTTACCAATACCTAATTCCATTCCTATTGAGGATGAAGAAACTGATAATGACCAATGAAAGGTATGTATTATTTCTTAACATATGTTTTGATATTATTGAATCTTAGGATATGATTCATGATTCTGTTTGTAGGAAAGAAGTATTTCAGAATAAGTTGAAAATGAATGGTTAATGGATCATGAAGAATTTTTAATGAGTAATAAGTCAAAATATAAGGGATTCAAGAGTTATGGTAGATTTTAGGATGGTGAAATGCTTAAAAGTATTAAGGCTCTTTTGATGATGTGAATTACATTAGAAGACTTTTTATAGTATGTGTAACCCTAAAGTTTGATATATGAAAATTTTATTCAAGGAATAATTATCTTTTCTTTTGTGGATATAGTTTTAAAGAACCATTTGGGTTTATATGATCCTTGAATTTGAGGAAATTACAGGTTAATACATTTTTGGGATGCAAAATGAAAGTTATTAGAAAACCTTCACGGTTAAAATATTCTATGGTTATTTTTGATAATTTTATCTCTTTTTGGGAATGTTATAAAATTATATAGTTTTTGAAAAGGGACAACATGAAGGCCGTGTGACAACCCGTCACGTCGGACGAAGCTGTGGGAATCGAACCCACAATCGAAGTGTGACTGGTATTTATTGTCTACCACTGGACTACGTGAAGTCCCTAGTTAGTTTGACTAATTCTTTTTTAGTTAGATGATTTTATAAATCCATAATAAGTATATTTTTGTTTATCTATGGAAATTATTAACCTAGCATGGAGAATATTTGATTAGGTTAATTACTTTTCAATATGAGATTTTAAGAGAAACAGATGTTATTTGGAGATAAATGTTAAGATTTATCTTTGAAGACTATGTGATTAAATCCTTCAGAGATTTGGGTTTCAATCATAGTTTGGATTACTTTGAATAATTTTAAGGATAAATTTTTATTTAATGTTCTTTGTTGAACTTTGGGTTTTGTTAGACAAATTTTGGAGATTAAGAGTAGTTTTTCTTTATGTAAAAGTTTATCCTTTTGGGGGATTATCTGATCTTGTACTAAACATTTTAGTTTTAGTTAATATCTAAAGATAAGGGAAATATATAGTTCATCTTTTGTGGATTATTTTATTCTCTCGAATTTGATTATAGCACTTTTAATGTAAAAAAATTCATCCTGAATACTCATCATTTGGAGAAAATATGAGTTTGTGTTAGAAATCTAGTAAAAGATGAATGTCTACATGACAAGTAAGTATATTTCCTTATGTTTTTAGTTAAGCTCATAAATAAATTCCTCAATGAAAAGTAACTTAAAATAAAAACCTTGTCTGTTAACTTTTCCTACTGGGAAATCAAAGACTGTTTAACCAATCACAAGTTTGTGAATTTCTGGTGGTTAACTTTCTCCTAAACACGTTTTCTATCACTCTCCATCAGAACATGAAGGTTTTTTTCTCCTCCATATCCATGTTTTCATGGAATCCTAGTATCTGTTTTCTAGGGTAACCTTTTTACTACTCTTCCATTATTTTAAAGTGATAGTTTTATTGACCATATTTTCAATATGGGGCTTTCAATAAAGTTCCTGAGCCCAATTTTTAAATTGCGAGGACACAATTCCCAAAAGGGGGGAAGGATGTAACATCTAAAATAAATGAAGAATATTAAATTTTCATATTTATTAATATTTGTGAATTAAATATTAATTTTACTTTAAATGGGTTGCTATGTTTGATAGCGTACCCGATACGCAACAACGAGTTTCTTTGAAATCTTACATTACACACTAATAATATAATATTATTATTTTAAACGGTCGTTAACTCCTAGCTGTTGTATTGGAGGGAATGAAAAAAACTAAATACAATATGATTATACATGTTTGTTAAATTTAATCACATTTATCCAATAAATGATAGAGGCTTAATATGTGAATGAATCTAATTTGAAGCATAATTTACATTAAAAGGTCGATTTGCCGCCTTTTAATGAGAACCCTATTTAAATATAGTTTTGTTAACTTTAATACATTCTATATGACCCAATAAAATCCTTTTTTAGAATGGGGACATCAAAATTTATTTTGTGTAATTTTTTTGGAATTTTTCCGAAAAAGTTCTTTTTTTATGAATAGTGTAAGTATTGTATTTTAATTCAAAACTGTGTTTTAATATAATTTATTTATATGGTTAGATTATATTTTAAATTTATTTTAAAGTTTAATTATAATATATGTTTACCATTAAATCCAATGTTGTTCATTGGAATAAATTTCACTTTGAAATTGGACATAAACAAATGTCAATCTTTTGATAGTTATTGTTTCTTAAAAACACGCTGTTTGTTTTCACAACGGGAGTTAATTTTAAAATTAGTTAATGACACTTTTATGTTTTTAATTTGGTAAAATAGACATCATTTTTTGAATTTGGAATATCAAATATATCTTAGGCTGAATTTTTGGTATTTTTCTGAAAAACTTCAATTTTTTATGAATAGTGAAACCACTTAGTGGTAGTTAAAAAAACCGACTTTTTCATTTAAATGAAATTTTACCACTTATGTGAATTGAATTTCGAAAAGCTGACATACATGATTGTTATCAAGAAGTAAAATGTGGTTCATTATGATGAAAATAATTTTTGGTGAATAGTAACTTTTGACTTTTATTTGTCGCGGTTAAAGGTAAATAGGGTAATTCAAGATTAAAAAAATATTATAATAATTGAAAACTACCTTAACACTTGATCTAAACTTATTGGATGATTCATGGCCAACCATTGGCGTCTTTGGGTTGATTTCTTGACCCCTTTGAGCCACTTGGGAGTGAAAATGACAATTTAGATTAATTAACTTAAAGTAGAGGCAAAAATGACAAAAGAAAATATCTTTTAGTAAATTAATTTTTAGAAGTACTAATATAAATTATCTAATCAACTATAAATATTCATTGGAAAGATACAAAGATTTCCTATATCATGGTATTTTTTTTATAATTTTTAGACATAAAATAAATTAAATTATTTATGACACAATAATGATGCAGTATTTACCTCATTAATAAATGATTTAAATAAATAAGATTATAATGATTAAAATATTATCCAAAACATGTCCAATTATGATTGGATGAATGTATTTCGAATATGAGTCATCTTATATTCGACATTAATTATTTTTTTACCATTAGAAACCGAATATCATTATATAATAAAATAATGTTTTCACACTTTCCTAAAGAGCCCCTCCTCCCTGTTATAAAACGAGACCACTTATAACCAATTCCTCACACCTATCAAGCCATTTAGCTCTTTCCAAACTCTACACAATTACACTCCCTACATACCTATCCTCTACCTATAAACCTTACCTTAGGCAGAAGGCACTTCAAGAAGTTCTTTGGTTCAAACCAAAGGGAGTTACCCAAATTAAAGGTAACGGTTTCTCTTAAATTGTTTTCATTTATTTTACTTATCCAACGCCTAAACTCTTTTTATTACTTTATTTTGTAACAAAATCAATATCCTCAATATACTAGGATGTTTTTATGAGAAGTATTCTAGCTACACTTACACACGCCACCATCTAATGGATGAAGAACATAATGTTTCTGTGGATGGAAAAGTAACGCCTCATGAAATAATGATTGTTCAAATATCTCCAACCGCCTCTCATGGTGGCCATTATGATAGAACTGTATTTATATATGATATATATTATGTTTATGTTTTTTTATGCTTCTGTATTTTCCATTTATATCACACCTTTATGGTTTCCACAGTGGGTAAATACGATAATCTCATTTGAGGAAGTGCGGACTACTGCCCCCTCAAAGTGATTTGATTCGTTAATGACTTATGTGGGATGTATAAAGGATGGTGTTAATGATATTATATAAGATATTATACTGGAATTATAAAATACCTATGTATAATTATATTTTATTTCCATTAAAATAATAAATATAAATGAAAGTAGTGTTCATGCATACGTACGACTTACCGTCTCCATGAACGGTGCATTTCATTTCTTACCTCTAAATGTTATGTACTGTTATAAATACATGTATATACTGGATATGTATGATATATATGATATCCAAATAATTAATATCATTCTAGATATAATGAATCATTGAACACATGAACAACATGTGATTATAAGAAGTCCATTTTTGACTCAAGTACCAAATATCGACTAAATGGACGTTATTAACTTAAATGATTACATAATTTTTATAACATGTTAACAAGTGATATAAAAGGAATAATAAACTTGAAAAATGTTCTTACTCAAGTATAAATTAACTTTAGTTTATTATTCAAGAGATTAAAGAATGATCAAGTCAAGTCGGACACGAGGTAAAGGATCTGACCTCTCTCTTTCCTTTCAAGTACTCTCTTTTATGTCATTTCTTTTATGCTCCATGTTCTTATGTTGGAGGATTTTCTTTTATATTCACCATAATGTAATTTAAATTTTCATATGATGAGAGACAACCTGTTACTCTCATCAATTCATTTTAATAATTTTTAAGTGGCGCTATTAGGCTATCGAATTTTTGTAAGGGATTTTCTTATCTCACTTTCAATTTCATGAGATTTCTGTTGTTTGAAACTTATTAATTGCATATGGTTTATTTTGTACTTCCATTTTATATATATTATCATTATTCTCATTATATTAATGGTATACTATGATTCATTTGGTGGTTATCAACTTTTGGTCAAATGACTTAGTTGATTACAATGTGGTAAAGGGTTTAATCTCACTTTTTATTCCCGTGAGATTCATTCTATATTTGCCACTATTTTCCTTTTGTGTGGTGTATGTACTACCCATTATTGTACACTTTGTGTAATATAATTTCATTTATTAGTATTTACATCTTCATTTTATGATCCTTTCTTTCATGTGGCATATGTTTTGTAAGTTACCAAATCGGTAAGGGAACATTTCACCCTCCTCTTTTTAAAAGACTTTTTTTTGTTATGTCTTTTAATTTACATCTAATTATGTTGGGATATGTTCTTATATATCCTCATTGATGTAAAATTTATGTCCAAGTGATGAGATACCCCTTTTTATTTCATCAACTCATTTTCTGAATTTTAAATTGACGTCGTTAGGCTGTCAAATTTTTACAGAGGAACTTCTTAACTGAATTTCAATTCTTTGGGTTCATCTTGTACTTCTTGAATATGTTGTCATATGAATATGTGTGAATGACCTATGATTTTTTTACACTTAATATCCTCTTATATTGGGTTTATTATTCTTTTTCACACATAATTATGTAATTTATTTATCCTTAATCAAAGGATACCATCTTTATAAGGGATTTCATCTCAATTTACATTTCCATTGAGAATTCATTGTTGTTATGAAGCAATTCACTCTTATATGGTGTATATAATGTCCTTTTTCATAGTATATCATGAATCCATTTATTCTCATGATATTATAAAGTTCTGATTAAATTTTATTCCATAATTATTTGTATTCAAGAGTCTCTCATTTTGTTAAAAACTCTTTAACAAAAATATCATTTTTAAATTTTTAAAAGATTTATTATTCTAAATATTTATCTTTAATTTCCATGTTTTAAAAATGGTTTTTGGTATTTATTTATATGGACATTAATGTTTTAAAATTATAATTTCATTAAAATCTTCAATGTGATATGGGACACTTTGATTAAAAAATCTTTTTTAGAGGTTTTTTGAAAATGGATTGATTATTTCAATATCTTGAAATTACTTATTGTGATTTCAAATGAAATGTTATTAGTGAAATTTTTATATTTTAAATATTTTGTGTGTTATGATGGTACTTGGACATTTTATGGGTGGTTATGTGATAAACCATATGATGGGTGGTGTTGTGAATACCAGGACAGGTGGTTACGTTATAACCTCCAATGCATTGGGTATGGAAGTCAGGTGTATGGTTATTCTATTTAGTGATATGTGTGGAATTCGACCGTATGGTTATTCCATTTATGTATGTTTATGTCCTAAGTTACCTTTATATGTTATGTGTTCTTTATATGGGTTTTATGGTAATATTTTGGTTACAAAAGGGTAAGTAATGATCTTTTATTTAGTGAAGAGTATCTACTACTTAATAAAGGTAAAAGGTATTACTTATGTTAAAGTATTCATGGTTTACCTGTTGTTTTCAAAAACTAACAGTTTTCCTTCTTTGTGTATCCATTACTGAGATTTTTATGCTCATCCCATGTTTTTTAAATGTTTTTCACAAGACATAATTTGGAATATAATCAAGGATGGGATCAAGGAAAAGTTATGTTGTCTTAAACATGGAACTAGACATGACTCTTTTTTTTAGAGTTCATGTTTTGTAAAAAAATGGAAACTGTGTAGAAGTGTCTACTTTGTAATCTTTTGAGACTTAATCGTTATTTCCTAAATCTCTAAAACTCTAAACCTGAAATGATCCTCAATGTGAATTATTCATTTAATTCAAGATTATGTAATGTTTTAAGGTCGGGTCCTTACATTTAAGATATGTTTGTGAATCTCTCCCAAATCATGACATGGGATTGGTTACCCTAATAAAACAATCAGGTGTTGAATCTATCTATTTTCATAGTGATAGGTCTATTAATTACTCCTTCTTTATATATCAAAGGTTATAAATATTTTTTCAATTATTTCTTAGAAATGTGTGACTGATTATGACCTAAATTTGTATAACCCGACACTCTGGAGTTTACTGCCATTTAGGAAGATGATTGGCATTTCAAAAGAGAGATTGAACAACTAAAAGGTTTCCTACATATCATGTGATAATAGAAATAAAAACCCATATAGTTCATTTGAAATATTTTTAGGTCATGTGGCAAGGAAATATGTGTGGGAAATTAGGAATTGGTTATAGAGCTTGGTCCTTTGAAATGAATCCTATGTATCGTGCTTATAACAGGAATAAGGGTATTCATGGTTTGATATATCCTCAACCGAATGATTGGTGGGTATAGAAAATTAATACTTATGGTGATTATTTCCCTAGATTTTACCAACATGTTAATGCCTTAGGGTCCCACACCAAGGTGGATTCCCATGTTAGGAGGCATTTGTATCATATCATTGAATGAGGCTTACGTAGTGAAGTTTTGTTGAGTGGGGTATTTTATGATTCTAGTGATATTGTCACTGGAATTCCTAAATACCATGTTAGAAATGATTAGTGTGTGAAACAATCTATAATAATTAATCAGATTTTTTATATATGGATGTGGGACTTATGCACTGGGGTTTCCCTGGTACAATGTTTTATATAGAGCTCGGGCCTTCGTAATATGTCTTACACATTCTGTTTTTGATAGGAATAAATATCCTCATAGCTCAATATTGTCTCCAACCTTTGATTGGTTTAAGGTAGTTTATGGTGTGGTCAGGGTTTACACTTGAGAGAATTTTAATGTATAATACCATTTCTAATTCATTGATGGAAAAGGGAGGATGATAGACTCATTGAAGAATTTGGGTCCCATGACTTAGAGTGTTTGGGATATGGAGGGACTTACTCCAAGGTGGATTCCCATTAGATTTTGGTCCTTAGGAAAGTATCCTATGTGTCTTGTTTGGTTAAGAATTAGTGTCTTCATAATTTGGTTTACTTCCCAAATCCATTGATAGAGAAGGAATAATGGTAGAATAATAGGGGAGTTTCTTATCAAATTTCAAGGGACATACACTGATGTGGATGACCATTAGATATATCAAACTCTTATCTTATGACGGACAAAGGGTAATGACCAGGAGTGGTCAATTGGGTATGTTTGGGTTGAAAGGGGATCCTATAACACCAATAAGGTTTCATGAGTTCCTAGACTTTGTCTATTATGGACACTTCCCGTGTGAAGGGGGGAATGTTGGAATAATGACCCATATTTGGATATTTATGTGGTTCGGGTGTACATGCCCAAGTATTCCTACTGTAAAAGGATGACATGTCCAAAGTGTATGAATGAAATGTCTATAGTGTATTCATTAAATGTCCAGATTGTTTTTTAGGTATGTTTGAGGTGCATGGGGGACAATGTCTAAGGTGTCTTCCTAACATGTCTGAGGTGTCAACCTGACATGTCCAAGGGTTTTCTTGTGATTGAACCTAAAATATCAAGGGTTCTTCACATGATCTGGATGAAATGTATGAGGGTTATCATGTGACCAAGGATTACATGACTATGGTGTTTCTCATGACATAGCTAACGTGTCTAGAGAACATTGTGTGATCTGGATGATATATTAAGAGGTCGTCGTATGATTGGGTTGGCATATTTGGAGGATTTTGCGTGACCAAGATGACATTTCTAGAGGTCATCACATTATATGGGTGAAATTTATAGAGGAATTTTCATGACTAAGATGAGATGTCCAAGGTGCTTCGTGTGACCTGGATGACATGTCTAGAGAATGTCATGTGATCTGGATAACATGTTTAGAGGTTATTAAATGATCTGTATGGCATGTTCAGAGGAATTTTCATGACCAGGATGATATGTACAGAAGTCATTACATGATCTGGAGAACATATCCAAAGAAATTTTCAAGATGAGTATAACATTTCCAAAGGTCATTGTGCGATCAGTGAGCTGATCACGTGAAGCACATGACCCACTTGCATGAAAATTAGAGTATCTTTATTTTCATGAAGCATCCATCATTTTCAACCTTCATCCCATAAATTACTCAATTTTCATCAGGTGTTGAACTATTGAGACCTCATATTAACAAGTCAACATGTTAAAACACCTTCACAAGATCTTATCATCATTCCAAAATTCCTTCATATGTTCAATGGGTTGATCATGTGAATCATATAACATACCGCATAATCTCTTAATTCATTCACTGGGTTTACCTTCTAGAATACTCTTGCAATTTCTTGGTTCTATGATCAAGAAAGTACACTAACACCTTGTATCCCCTCTGTGTGTGTTTTTTTTGTTTTCTATTCCTAGGTTATAATTTATAGGCATCACTACCGAAGATCTATGACGCTTTGCATAAATATTAAATCTCATATATGAGCTTGAGTCAGTGGAAGGAGTTCCACATCACATGTTTTTTATGATCCAATTATATCTCATCCATGATGTCATATTTATATTATGTGATAAATAGTGATATCATGATCATCCCATCATTTCCATATTTATTGAACCCATGGCTTGTCAAAGGGATTTCACTTATTCAAATCGACATGTCGAATGGATTTCAAAATATCAAGCCACCATGTTTGGGAGTCCTCTTGAGATCATGTTTCCTATCAAAGTGGCTTCCAGTTGATTGAGGGAGAATTGTCTAAGGGGATTCCTGTGATTATTATCAGATCACATGAAGCATATAACAACACCACATGAAGATCAACATAACTTTATTCTCATGAATCCTCATCCGTTTTCAGTTTTTATTTTATAAATCTTAAGAAATTTTCCCATTGTTTATTCATTTAGGAATTGTATGATCAAAATTACATGTTACATATCCTTCACATGATTGAGTTGACATTTCAAGGGGTCATCACAAGATTAGGCTTACATTTTGGAGAGACTTCACATGATTAATATAATGATTATGTAAAGCTTGTAACCCCTTCTCAGGAAAAACAATGCAACTCTTCTTCGCGTAAGGGTTCCATATTTTTAATATTTTATTTTATAAATCCTTTCACGTTCTCCAACCTGTTTTCCATCAGGTTATCACATAATAAAGTGGATATGTCTACAATATATAGCATAATTAATCTGACATTTACAGTGGACTTTATGTGATGATTTCATCATGTCCCTAGAGATTTCACATGACCAACAGACTGATAGTGTGAACCACATCAACCCTTCACATGAAAATCAGTGTAACTCCCTTCACATGAAGCATTTACCTTTTTCAATATTTACTATATAAACAGATTAGGATATCATCAAGAATTTAATAGTTTTCATGCTTCATGATCGAAAAGACTCACCTGAGTGACTTTTCATGATCAAGTGGGATGTTTGATGGGGTTTCTAATGATCAAAATGACTTATTTGGAAGCCTTCATGATATCTGGATGGATTATCATAAGTTCTTTTTGTGATCGTGATAGATCACGTGAAGCACATAACCCATTCGTATGTTGTTCCTAGGTTCATCAAATTCATATAACCCAAGTTTCTAATTCCCATATATCCATGATGCACTTTTCATCTCTTTTCAGTTAAAATAAAACCTATGATTTTGGTATTTCTTCGATCCTAAAATTATCGATTCTCATTTGGTGGGTGTCAAAAAATACTCTCCCCCAGAAGCGAGGTTAGAATGAAGAAGGACATTATTTTGATGAATTAAATGACCACATGAGTCTTTTGTACTTATGATGGTTGTCATTTCAAGAAATGTTTGTTAATTTGGGATACAATTTGCATTTCACGAGTTTCCCTATAAATAAGGGAGAGGGAGGCTGGTCATTTCACATGTGACCCAGGGGTTCAATTCTCTCGTGACTTCCGCTCTCATGTGATCAATTTAAAAGACCACTTCACAGAACCCTGTTGTGAAAACCGTTTGTGATATCTGATCATGTTATCTCATCGATTGAACACTTCACGTGATCCTCTTATCTGGATTAATTATGAAAAAAACCTATTAACTGATCAATGGTAAGTCTCTTTAGCTATGATGCACATCCTTTTCTATGAGGTCATTTTGTTTTCTTCACATGTCCCTTGAGGGATGTCATGTGATCGTTTAATCATTTTGTAATTTTTGTGACCTTCATATTGGCATGTGATCACAATCGTAAAACATATAACTTGATCATAATATATACATGGGTCACAAAATTCATGAGATGTGTAAAAGTTCATGTGATCATGAATCTTTATATGGTTTACGTGATTCGCATGATGTTTCCTAAACTAAGTACTTATTTTACTCAGTTTGTAAAGGTTATTTACCAACCTAATATATGTTTCATACTCTATAAATATGGATTCTTGTTTAAAAATATCTTCAAAAAAACATCACTTGATAGAAATAGCTCATTGAAATTCTGTGGTTTCAAATGTGGAAATTGATCAGAGTATTGTCATCTAGTCGTCTTAGGTGTCACTATCGATCCTCGTTGGGATGAATCTCCTAGAATATAATTATTAAAACTTTATACCTATATATGAATTTGGACTCATAAATTATAATCTTATTACATTGTCTCAATCAAATATCATGCCTCCTTCTTGGATCTTGAATACTCTTAACAACTTTAGAGAAAATATCTCTCATGCAGGCTACTTAATTTCTTATGAAAAATTCTTTGATGATTATATGTTAAAGTTCATGCTAATAAAAATTAAATAGTTCCATTGTGAATATAATCCTAAAATTTATATGTATAGATCAGTAATGGTGAAATATGCTACAAATCAGAAGTTTGAATGGTTTCTAAGCTCGGACCATCAGTCAAGATGGTGCTTTGGGATAGACTGGGGAAAGCCTTTCTAGATGCAATATACTACCAAAAATTTTAATTTTGAGTTGATGAGAATTGGCATGTTTGAGGCAATCTAGATTTCAAAAATCCTTTATTATTATAAAATTGTCTTAATGATTTAATTAGTTAGATAATAGAGTCTAGATAGAAATACATTTCATTTGATGCATGGTGAAGTGAGAATCAGTCTCTTGGATGTCGAACAAATCTGCATCGCACTAATTTTAGTAGATATTTATGATGATTTTATCCCTCTATCATCCATTTTAGATGATGTAGAGAAAACTCCTTCCATTTCTAGGGAACTAACCATGTTTTCTATGAATTCAATTAGGAAGGCCCCATTGCCTGAGGCGGATATCCCATTTAAGAAATGGGTCATATATTTTATCAAGAAGTATCATTCTGAACCTAAAGTCCAAAATCTGAAGGCCTTTACATCGCAAAAGTCTCGTGGGGATTAAGGTTCATATTTCTTCATGGTTGAAGAAGGTTCATTCAACAACTGGGGGTGATAGGTCATCCTCAATTTTGACTGAATCATTCAATTGTCTAGCTTTTGTGCAATGTTTCTAAGTGGGTACCTACTCCCAACCCCAGAAAAGGGTAGAGTCATGGTTTCTACTTTTACGATGGAAGCATCTATGATAAGAGGAAATCTCATTATTTTTGCCATTCCTGTGATGTCAAAACTATATCACCTTCTAAACCATATTTAAAGTGAAAGTGCCCCATATATAGTCTCTTACCCCTTTCAAGTGTTGTGGGGTTATATGGGGATCACCTATGAAGATATGAGTATCTAAGAACCTAGAATATCCATGTTGTTCATTTTAAACACTTTTTTAATCATATTAGCATGGCGAGGCCCTCCAATTTAAAGATCTAGGAAATCGGAACTCTATTGAACCACTATGACCACTTCTCTTTCATGCCTTATGAGGTGCCCACTAGCGGTATAATAGACAATAGAGAAGGTATCTATGAAGAATGGGATTACATAATTTTAATTCGTGAGGGTTTCCTCTCCACTAATATTGATGGAAGACATTTCTATAAGTAGTATGTGCCATATTGGTTCAGGCATCAATTTCGATGCATTCAGACAAAGTGTCCTACTTCTCTTCAAATCCAATCTAAAAGGAACCTGATGGTGGTTCACTAATTTTTTTTATGTTCACCAGGGATGATACTCAAACTAAAATAGACTTCCCTCCAACTAGCATTAATATTATTTTTTCCTATGGCTATACCAAGAATTAGATCTTCTCATCCCCGAATTGGAAGCTATCTGCATTGGTACGTAAGACCATAGGGATGCAAAAAAAATTCAAGCACAACTAAATTCCAAGTATGTAGTTTGCTTCTAATAAACCAATGACCTTATATATTACTCATAAAGAAGTGAGGCATATGGAATCAGTTTTGTTACCAAAAAAGGTAACAAATGGCGTGGTTATAATGTGTGAGGATCCTATAAGAAAAGTCTCGAATAGGATGGTGTTTCCCACTGCATATCAGCAATGGGATATTTGGAGGAGGGAATACTCATTTGCTGAGATATGGGGTTTTTTACACCAGGCAACAATAGACTTGTTAGGATTTTTACGCATCACTACTATTGAGGGATTAACTTTTAAATATCATCATGTTGAGGTTGAGGCCTTCCTCGAAGACCTTGATGCGGTGGTACAAAAGTGTGAAAGGCCAAGTCCACTATTCACCTTGGGTGCAATAGATGATAGTTTCAGGCATAATTATAGTTAACATGGATGATGGGGAATATATTATCCCTGAAGAAGTGATAAGATTAACTTTCTGACCATCCTTAAACAGCTGCATTACTATCAAAACCATGTTGAACTTTTTCTGTATCTTTTTGGGTATGGTAGGGAGAAAAAGGATACCAATCACTCTCACCATCTCTGGTATATTCCTCTGGGGGTACGGATACTAGACCTAGCTTGGAAAATTACCAAGGGGCCTATGATGAGGGATATCCTAGCCAGAAAAAGATAATGAGGGAATTGGCTACCATTCCTATGGCGTCACAATCTACAACTTCATTAGAACCATATTCAGAACCTTTAGTGTCAGCCCCTTCTATAGATCCTTCCTTAGAGTGGAAAAAAATAATCTGCTCCAAGTCAATAGAGTTTCTCATCTATAATCATTGAGTAAGGATCATTCTCTATTTAATCTTCTTTCTAAACTATTTTTGTAGATTATTCCAATATGTCAAAAGGTGTAGGTCCACATTAAGCCAGTGTGGAGGAACATATATATGTTCCTCAGTATATCAGTGGGCTTTTTCTACTTCATAAGAAACTTCAACACTGGGACCCATCCATCAAGGATTGGAAAATATTAAGGTTTTTTCACAGTTGGATATGGTTTCTTCCACTGATGGTTTAGAGGTTCTTCCACTTGAATCAACACAAATGGATTCACTTTTGGAGGAGGTTAACACTGGTAGTTGAACTCAGTTCATTGCTAATTAGCTCTTAATTGGTGATCGAATAACTTCTGCAGTTGATAAATTGTACAATTCATTTATTCATAAGTTGATTCGACGACGCATTTGTTCAACCTTTTTGAATCATCTCCGTATGTTTCAATTTAAGTGTGCGACCAAGGGAAACCAGTATTGAAGCCATCTAGTCAAACTCCCCCTTCTCATCATTTTCCCGTTCTAACTGCTCTTTTTGTCTTCGTTGGTTTCATGCTTGTATGTTTTCTTTTCTACTTGTGCTCACTTATGTGCACATTTTCATCACTCTCACACACTTGCTTCATCATTTATTTCACAATTTCACCATCATAATCAATTTTTCTTGTCTGCTTCTTTGTTTTTTTTTCATTTTTTATTTTTTTTTTTGTATTATTTTTTGTCTTAAGCACAAAATTAGTCCCTTTCTATGGTTTGACACTATCTTACCAATTTATTAGGTAGTAAGTAGGTTTTAGAAATATGAGTTAATTTATTTTAGAAAAATGACTTTTTTTATTTTTAATTGTTTTAACAAATTAAAAAAACACCACAAGAATAATATTAATCAGTAGCCAAAACAAAACCGAGGAAGCCAGATCTGATCGAACCTACGCACAAACCTCAACCAAACCCCACTATCGGTCCGGATCTACTCTTCCTCACCGCTTGCGAACACTATGAAGTTTTCTATCAGTAACAGTTCGAAGATCTACACTCCTTCATCACCACTACGAGCTTCCCCATACCCATCTTCTTCTGAAGGCGCTATATCTGAATGTCACCGCTCAACACCAAAGCCCGCCGCAATTCACCTCTCCCCCACTGTCGCGTCCCTCCACCTTCACTGAGCCACCACGACCCCCTACCTCTCATCGCCACTGGAGCCCCTCCATTCCCCTTCCCCTGCTCTGTTCGAGCCATCCCCCTCTTCCCTATGATGCGGACCGAACCCCCCCCCCCCCCCCCACCATCCTCTCCTCCTCCTTTTTTTCTTTTTTATATAATAATATAATATACAAATATAATATAATATAAATAATAATAACTATAATAATAATATTATTATTATTATTATATATGTAATAATAAATATAATAAAATTAATTATTATGAAAAATAATAAATTAGATATTATTTATTATTTATTATATTAGTTTTAATTATATTTTTAAATATATTTATTTTTATAATTAAATAATTAAATTAATTATTATCTTTAAATTTAATTATGATTTTATAAAATATAAATATATTATTAATGTTATTAATATGTTTTTAAATTTTTTTAAAATAGCATTTATTCTAATTATATATTAATTAAGTAACTATTATTTATTTCTAATTGACTTGTTGTTTTTAGGGTTTTTATTTTTTTCATAGCATGGGTGGGGATCATGCTACATACAGGACATCACAGGCTCCTGTAATCTATTAGGTGTTTCTTCTTCAGTCATTACTTGGGATGAAATTTTATTGTGAAAGTGTCACGCAAAGGCCAGGTAAGTGATCCTGAAAGCAGTGACACAGACTTACAGGGAGAATTAAAATATTCGAGAAGCATGAACAGAAGAAGGAGATCATTTTTCCCATTACCACTACCACATTAAAGATACTTTTGGTAATTATTAGAGAACCATTGGGACTTGACATCATCATTCTGAATTCCACGAGGATATCATCACGACCCCCACGACAACCACCATTTCCTCGAGAAGAATTACGAGAGTGAAAGAATAATATCAAATCACCATCACCATTCCACTTCCAGATCCCTAGGGTATAAGATAGGATATCTACCATTCTTGTCCATTCCATTCACGACTGTAGCAGATAGGAGTACAGAGGTTATCAGAGCATCTCGAGATCGAGTAGGGAGAGAGAGAATAAACTTTTCTGCTACTCTGTTTTTTTTCTAAAATTTTTGTTCAACATGACCTTCATTTTATTTAAATATACTTATATTCTGAACTCAACTATGCTGGGATAATACCCTTTGGGGGGAGTTAGACTAGCTAGTTAAACCTGTTACTCCTTTTCTCATGCACACTTTAGTTTTCACTATGTCATCTCTCTCTCTCTCTCATTGTTCGAACAACTTCTTTTCAAACCATCAAGATCAGCATAAACCAATCTTGATTATATTAAAGTTAAAAAAATAAAACCTGAGGATTTTATTGAAAAATGAGTCACTGTCAAAAGAGAGAGGCAACACTTAGTTCAACTGAAATTTTCAACACAGTGCTTTGCTGATTGCCTCTTAATTGGTGATTGAATGACTTCTACGGTTGATAAAATGTACATGTCATTTAGTCACAAGTTGATATGATTACACATATGATCAACATTTTTTGAATCATCTCCATATGTTTCAATTTAAGTGCACGAACAAGGGAAACCAGTATTGATGTCGTCCAGTCAAACTCCCCCTTCTCATCATTTGATCATTCCAACTACTCTTGTTGTCTCTGTTAGTTTCATGCTTGTCTATTTTCTTATCCTATTTTGCTCACTCATATGCAAATTATAGTGACTGTATCCTTTTACACATATCATTACATTATTTTAAGCATAATTAAACCTCAAATTACAAGCCAAGGATCGTGAAGTCTACTATCTTCGAAGACTAGGTACATAAAATTGAAAACATGGGACTAAATAAAATATTTCTTTATTTATCATCTATTATGAGCTCTTAAATTCATTTGAGCTCTTACATCATTATAGGATAGCCTAAGGATAACATGAAAAAATGGATGATCTAAAAATAATAGTAAGGAAATAAAAATTAAAATAAAGTTGAGAACATGGGTTAGAAGGCATAACATAATGATATAAAAAGGCATAGAACATGATTAAACATAAGTAATCATAACATGGGATCATATAATTAGAGATTCATAATAATTTTTAAGTAACATAAAACATAAATTTATCACGAGTCAAGGCTTGTTGTAAATAGAGGAGCACGAGTCATGGTTAACCACCAAGACCATTGCACATGGATCATGAGTCAATGATGACCACCAAGACTATTGTACATAATGTCACATAAGACAAAACATTACCCAATGTTGTAACACCCCAATATTTCACGATATGTTATCTTTAATATCTTGTGTTGCACACAACACCAATTTGTCTTGCGTAACATGCAAGATTGAGTTTATGCGAAACAACACTTTTGTGTAAAAACTATTTAAATGATATATTTATCACATATCCGTTAAATGTAGTAATATAAATAGTAATAAATAGTTTTAAAATGTTATTTATAAAATTTTTATAGTGAAATGTATAAGTTTTGATAAAATAGTTATATGTTAAGAAATACTATTTTCTTAAAGGAACTACTTTTTATGTCCTTTTGTGAACAATAATAATATTAATTTTAAACACCCTTAGAAATTTAATTTTGTAAAATAGACTTAATTTTTGAATTATAAATATAAAAATCAGTTTAGGGTGAATTTTTGGTATTTTTATGAAAACTTTTATGTTTTGATGAATAGTGAAAAACACTACATTATTGTTAAAAACCCAACTTTTTCATTTAAATAATTATTTTACTTTAAATTTATTTTAAAGTCACAATAGATAAATAATACATACATTAACCCAACTTAGGTCAATGAAATATTTTTTATAATAAAATTAGATATAAAAATTCATTGAATGTTTTTAGCACCCTTTTACTCGCCTTCTAGCCGCATTTATAGATTAGAATTAAACCTTTTTTTACCGCTTCTGTAAATTTAATTTTGAAAAACAAAAATACATGCTTGTAATAGGTATAAAAAATGTGATCTAATAGGATCAAAATAATTTATATTGAATAGTAACTTTTAAATTTTATTTACCACGGTTAAAGGTAAAAAGTTAAATTAAAGGTAAAAATAATATTATAATAGTATAAAATTACCCTAACACTTGTCCTAATTTCATTAGATATGTATTTTTAGACCCAAATCAACCTAATTTCGAAAATATGATCTTTTTGGAGCCATGTGTATTTGATTAAGACATTTACTGTAGTTTATTTAAAGAAGAGTTAAAAGTGTCATATTCAAATTTTAATAACTAAATCATTTTAAATATACGGTTATACATAAGATAAATTTGACTATAAATATTCATTATAAATATAATAAATTTATCTATATCATGATACTTTATTTATTATTTTTAGATATTAAATAATTAAATTTAATTGTGACACACTGATGATGCAATAACTGATATACTAAAGGAAAAATCAAATAAAAGATATTAATAATATTAATATATATATAATTTGACTTAATTAATGAAATATAATAATTTTATAGATAAATCAGAAATTTTAGTGAAATATTTTAATTATTGGTTCAAATTTATCATGTTGGTTTGATGTATTTAAAAATGAAAATAGTAAATAGTATTAAAATTGACATATATGAAATTTTAAAATAAATACTATTTTATTAAATGATATAAAAGTCATAAAAATATAAGGTTCAAACAAATAACTTGTATAATGTCAAATATGTCATAAATGATCTAATTGGGGTTCATTTTTCATTTCATAGTAACTATATTAACCCTATAGTGTAAAAATACAAAAAGTCACAGTAAGAGTTAAACTGTTTAACTCGGGGTTAAATCCAAAAGATAAGGTTAATTTTATAACCTAAACATGTCTAAAATTCATTTGTTGAGAGGATTTAGACCCATAATCATATTATACTCTAAATAAATTACTTTTTAACTATTATAAAATGAAAATCAATTTATAATAAATTAATATTTCAAGAGTTTTTGAAAGTGCCTCTCACACCCTTATAAAAGGGAACTTATCATTCTCTTTAATTCACACATCCAAAGACCTTTTTATCAGAAAAACCCTTCCCATTTCATCACCCAACTTCCCTAACATCATCCTAGAGTCTTTAATTTGTTCATAATGCCAATCTAAGAAGTCCTTTTGTGCAAATAAAAAGGAGACACTCAAAGAATAGGTATTTGTTTTACCAATTTAATTCAATTTCTTTTCTTCTTCTACTTCATATTCCTATTTTGTTTCAATAATAAACTAATAACTCTAGAATCTAATATATTATGATATTTTTATTATTATTATGGGATAATCATATTCATCCTTCTACCCATCCTACAAAAAATAATATAACCATGTGTGCGTGTGTACGACTTACCATCTCCACGCTGTGGTGTAAACTTTTTTTCATATACACTTTATTTATATGGGTATAAAGATGAATATGAAGGATGTAAATAATAAATATAACATGATATTTTTTATATAAAATTCATATTCCATCCAATTCTATACCATTTAACTATTAATTAAATTATATCATCGCTTGTGCATACATACGACTTACCGTCTTCACAACACGATGATATTCATCTTCCACGTTCACCATTCAAGAATGATTATAAAAATTATGAATAAGTATTAAATATATTACATATTAATTCTAATATAATTATATATATATATATATATGTTTGTATGTACATATATTTCATTCACTTACTTCTATTCAATGCGATAAGAAAACAGAAACAACGCTCATGCGTATGTACGACCTATCATCTCCATGAATGGTGTATTCCATTTTATAGATCTATCTATTATATATATTTATATTTAGAATATTTATGATATAAAAATAATGTTCTATATTAATTAAGTAATTAATTCATGATCTAAGTAATATGGTCAAAAATAACAAGTCAAAACACGTACGATAAAGAAAGCGATTATTACCCGAAATGTTTCTTTAACTTGGAAATTATTACCAAATGGGTAATATAAAGTCACTAATGAATCATATATGATATCATAAATATTATTATTATTATGGTAGAAGTTAATAGTATGTTTAAAACCATTATACATGAATTTTGGAAATGTATGGAGAGTATCATACCAAAGTTAAGGGAATTTCATCTCACTTTTAATTTCCATGAGATATAAGCCATGTTCACCACCTATTTCATGTGTGTGGTTTATGTAATACCACTGTTATGTTTCATATAATGCATAAATTTTCTTCATTTTATTTAAAGTCTCATTTGAGGATATCAGGCCTATGAATTAAATGTTCAAAGTGGTATGGGACACTTTGAATGTTTAAATAATTAACCATTTATCCATTTTGATATTCTTGATATTATTTTACACAAAAATTTATATGGATATAAAAGGATTATAAATGAAATTTTGTTTCTATTTTTATTTTAAATCAATTTTTTTAAAAAATTAATCTTTTAATGTTTTTATGTAAGGTTTAATTTTACAATATCTTTATTATATGAGATTGTTTATATGTAAGTATCCATTGGGACATCCTTATCATCCATGTCCATGTTTCTTAAAATGTATTTCAAAATATTATTGAAATTTGTTTAAAGACAATTCAAACCATTTTTTACTTTTTATATAAAACATTTTGAAAGGAATCATTCCATAATTTTCCAAACAAGGCACTATATGACCTTTTCAACAAATTAAGGAAAGAATGTTTTTTTAACTTATACGGTGCAAGCAGTTATTTTCCGTCGTTATGACGCCTTAAAATTTTGAGGCTTTCCTTAAAATATTACTAGGTTATTTTCAAAAGAAATTTTTTATTTTATAACTTTGTAGCTTCTAAATTATTTCAAAGTAAAAAAGGGATATTTCTCTCAATTATTTTTAATGAATTTATTAGATTATTCTCATCTATGTCAATATCCTTTGTGTGATTTTACACTTAATTGAGGTTTATTTATTATAATACAATCATCCATATTATATTTAAGGGTTTATGATATATTTAACTGTGGATGTGATATTTTTATATCATTCATGGTTTATGGTTAAAGTATTAACATATCATATTCTAATTTTAGTATGAATGTTTATGTTATGTTTTACCCCTTACATAAGAGGAATACATTGGACATAGTAAGTGACGGGTGGGGCTAGCTATAGCCCCTAGATGCATCGGTAGGTCTCATGAGACAAACTAGTGTCATGGAACAAGGTATTGATGCTATGGTAATAGTATTGGCATGATGCCTTGATGGTATGGTTATGATGTCTGACATTATGCATTTTTTCATTAAAAGATTAGTTATTGATATTATATGTGATTATTCGACTAGTATAATATACATGTGAATGTTTAAATAGAATTATTTTATTTATTCTTTCCATATTATACTGAAGGTAATGTTCAAAAGGCTTGTGTTTTAGTTTTAAACCTTTCCTTGAAAGTTTGTGCTTATTTATGAAAGATTATGTTGTATTGTTTAACCTTATTGAGCATCTGAGCTCACCCATTTCTTTTGTTTTATTTTCTTAGGATTCCAGAAGTGTATTATGGGTTATATATAGTGTTAATCTATGAGAATAATGGAATTATAAAAGTATTATCAATGTTGTATTTTATGTTTTGAATTGTAATGTAAAGTTTATGTAAGTAATCTATTTTTCAAGACTACTAAACTGATAAGTACTTCAGGATTTGATTCCTTGTAATCATTCAAATGTATTAAAATAATGTACCAGCTCTGGGATTCTAGGTTCGAGGTGTTACAATTGGAATCAAAGTAATTTTAGCATCATCCTTGGAAATAGATTTAAAAAACATGGATTAGGGATCATAACCCTAATATTGAATTTGAGGATAAGTATAGAGGAACATCCTAAAATTTTGGTAATATAGAGATTATGTGGGTATTCCTAACAAATACATTCCTATCTTGATACTACAAGTGGATGTGGTTCTAGCACAGATGTACCTTGAAGTAATAAATATGAAAAGGTGTTTTAAGCTCAACTCATGGTACCATGGGACAATGAGTCTTATTGCGCAAATAGTTTGACACTTCTAGGGGATATGCTTAGGATATTTAAAATTTTATTTAATAAACGTTATGAAGTAATTATGATAAAATATGTCCCCAAATAAACCATTTTTATAATTATGACACTATATATTTTTAAATCTTCAATTAATTCTTAGCATTTTTCTAGTTTTTGGATTTTACATTATGTTATGATCTAACCTAATTTATTCCATCATTTAGAAATGTCACCTAGTAGAAGGAATGATAAATCCACAAATACACATGATCCAAAGAGTAACAAGGATAACATCTTTCATTGTCTTAAGCAAACATTTCGAAGGGTAATAGTCTCCCATTTATTCTCATCGAATGAAGAAATAGTATCATATATTAATAAGATAAGTAAATAATTTTCCAAGTCCTATGTATTTAAAGGTAATAAAGAGAAGAAAATAATGACATATGAAAATATGGATAAAGGTATGAAGGGAAAGAATTATTTCCCTACATGTGATAAATGTGGAAAAAATCACCCTGGTAATTAATTGAAGGTAATGAGAGTTTTTTGTAAGCGTAGAGAAAAAAGACACCATGTTCGTCATTGAAAGGGTAAGAAAAGGTTTATAATGTAAAATTATTTATCTTCAAGGAGATGGGACACTATGTGAATCAATGTCCCAATCATCATATTATACCACATATGATTCTATTGGATAACAATCAAGTTTTGACAATACCGCAGATAAAGAGGAATGAATATTGTGCTTATATAGTTATTGAAGAGTTATGTCATTTGAGTATTGTATCAAAGATGTAATGGTTATATGAATTATTAAAATAAATAAGTATTGTACTACAGTACTATTTCATTAAGGATTTGAGATTGTATGGTACCAAGTAAAGTGAAACAGTTTCAAGTTAAATGTTTTGGAAAATATATGGCTGAGGGAATGATATCCTTTAATATGCCTGAGATAATGATGTTGGAATAAAGAGATGATTTATTTGGATAAATAGTATTGGATATTATTGACTACCTTGGAACTGATTAATTGTCTGTTTATTCTATTATTGTTGGAGTTTACAACATTTTTGGATTTAAGGATTATATCCAGTATTCTATGTTTTTCATAATGAATAAGGAAGCACATACGAATGAAAATAGGATTTTATGATAATTTAGGGTATTACTATGTTTTTTTATAATACATGATAAATGTATTCACATTATTTTTATGTGACAAAAACATCTTCATTATGTTATGTGACCTTGCTTATAAATTTTTGGACAATGAGTTTGGACAGAAGTATTTTGGATATGTCTAATGGTTGGAATGGATTAAGTTGAAAATTGTATAGTATTTTTTAAGGTTAAAACATTTCATAAGATTATTTTTTAGAATGTTATAATAATATAGTTTTAAGAACAGGAAATTCCTCAAGTCAGGTTACAACCTATCACATCGGACAAGGCTCCAGGAAACAAACCCACAACCAAAGTGTACTAAGGATTCATCACCTACCAGTGAACTATGTGATGTCCTGGTTTTTATAATGTAGTTTTTTTAATTAAATGGTATGGAATATGAAGTATAAATTCATTTTTGGAACCCTATACGATTAAGATAAATAGAATATGTTTTGAATTTTATTATCTTTTGGAGAGAAAGATAAGTCTGTGGTATAAATTAGTTAAAGGATGGAACTCTACTTGTCAAGTAAGTATGCTTACTTTTGTTCTTATTCTATGATGTAAATTAATTCATAAAATATAGGGAAAGTATCTTAAAACCAAAAAGAACTCCTTCTACTTTCTTTTGCGATGAATCAAATGGACCCTTGGATCATTACATATTTTTAGCTTTTTGTTTGTTAACTTTATCCTAATAATGTTTTTTGTCACTCTCCATAAGAAATTGATGGTTAAATTTTCTTTAATGTCCATGTTTTACTACATGGAAACCCAATACGTGTTATCTCTGGTGACCTTCATACTTCTATTTCTTTATTTTAAAATAGAGGTCTCATTAATCCATTTTCGATGTGAGATTTCAATAAAGATATTTTGAAAAGTCCAACACATAGATTTTGATTCCGAGTTTAAATTGCGAGGACGCAATTTATTGAATGAGGGAAGAATGAAACACCCCAATATTTCATGGTAAGTTATCTTCAATAGATTTTGTTTCATGCAACACTAACTTGGCTTGTATAACACGGAAGATTGAGTTTCTACAAAACAACACATTAGTGTTAAAATTATTTAAATGATATATTTATAACATATCCAATAAATATAGTAATATAAATAGTAATAAATAAATTTTAAATTTTATTTATAATGTTTTCACATAAATAAAACATATTTATAGTGAAATGTATATGTTTTGATAAAATAGTTATATGTTTAGAAAAACTATTTTCATAAAAGAACGACTTTTTATGTCCTTTTGGGAATAATAATAAAATTAATTTTAGACACTCTTAAAAATTTAATTTGGTAAAATAGAATTCATTTTTGAATTTGAAATATCAAAATGAGCTTAGGGTGATTTTTTTTTATTTTTTTGAAAACATTCAATTTTTGATGAATAGAGAAAAACACTACATTATTGTTAAAAAACAAAATTTTTCATTTAAATAATTATTTTAATTTAAATTGATTTTAAGTCACAATAAATAAATAATAAATATATTAACCCAATGCATGTAAATGGATTAATTTTTATAATATAATTGGATATAAAAATTCACTGAACATTTTTAACGTCCTTTTACCAGCCTTCTAGCTACATTTGCAGATTGTCATCAAACGTAATTATACAACTTCTATGAATTTAATTTCAAAAAATTTGCATATATGGATGTAATAAGTATGAAAAATTTGGTCTAATATGAAAAAATAATTTTTGGTGAATTATAACATTCGAATTTTATTTACCACATTTAAAGGTAAAAAGGGTAATTAAATGTAAAACTAATATTATAATAATATAAAATTTTCCTAACACCTATCATAATTTCATTGGATAAGTATTTTTAGACCCAAATAAACCTTATGTTAAAAATATGATCTTTTTAAGCCACTTTTATTAGATTAAGTCATTTATTATAGTTTATTTAAAGAAGAGTTAAAAGTGCCATATTCAAATTTTAATAACTAAATAATTTTTAATATAGGGTTATAAAAAAGATAAATTAAAAAATAAATATTCATTATAAAGATAATAAATTTATATACATCATTATAGTTTATTTATAATTTTTATAACTTAAATAATTAAATTTAATTGTGACACAATGATGATGTAGTGATTTATTTATTAAAGGAAAAAATAAAATAAAAGATATTAATAATATTAAAATAAATATAATTTGACTTAATTAATGATATAAAATAATTTTATATATAAATTAGAAATGTTATTTAAATATTTTTATTATTGTTTTAAATTTATCATGTTGGTTTGCTATTTCTAAAAATGAAAACATTAAATAGTATTAAAATTGACATAAATTGTATTTTAATATAAATACTATTTTATTAAATGATATAAAAGTTATAAAAATCAATGTTTAATCCAAATAACTTTTATAATTTAAAATATTTCATATATTATCCAATTGGATTTATTTTGGCATTTTATAGTTACTATATTAACCCTATAGTGTAAAAATACATGAAGATATGGTAAGAGTTAAACTTTTTAACTAAGGGTTAAATCCAAATGATAAGGTTAGTTTTATGACAAAAAAATGTCAAAAATTAATTAGTTGAGAGGATTTATACCCATACTCATCTTAACCTAGAATTAAATCACTTTGTATCTATTATAAACTAAAAATAAATTTATAATAAATTAATATTTCAAGATTTTCCTAATGTGACTCTCACCCCCATATAAATGTGAACTTCTCCTTATCTTTAATTCACACAACAAGAGCCCTTTTTCTCGGACAAAACCTTACCATTTCATCTCAAAACTGCCCTTAATTCATCCTTGAGTCTATAATTTGGTTATAAATCCAACTTAAGGAGTCCTTTTCTACAAATCACAAGGAGACACTTGAAGAAAATGTTATTGTTTTACCAATTTAATTCAATTTCTTTTGATCTTCTACTTACTCTTCCTATTATATTTGCATAATAAAGTAATAAATCCATCATATAATATATTATAAGATTTTATTATTATTATGGTACAACCATATTCTTCCTTTTATCCTTCCTACAAAAAAACAATATCACATTACATGTGCACGTACAACTTACCATCTCTATGTCGTGGTGTAAACTATTCTTCATGTACACTTTATTTATATGGGTATAAAGTTGAATATAAAGGATTTAAATAATAAATATAACATGATATTTGTTCTTTATAATTCATATTCCATCCAATTCCATACCATTTAACCATTAAGGAAATGATATCGTCACTCGTGCGTATGTACGACTTACCATCTCCATGACGCGATGAGATTCATCTTCCACATTCACCATTCAAGAATGATTATAAAAATTATGAATAAGTATTAAATATATGACATAATAATAATAATTTAATAATATATATATATATATATATGTGTGTGTGTACATATATTTCATTCACTTACTTTCATTCAATACGACAAGAAAACAGAAACAACGTCCATGCGTACGTACGACCTACCATCTCCATGAACGGGGTATTCCATTTTACAGATATATCTATTATATATATTTATATTCAGAATATTTATGATATAAAAATCATTTTTTAAATTCATGAAGTAATTAAATCATGATCGAAGTAATATGACCAAGAATAAAAAGTCAAAACATGTACGATAAAGAAAGTGATTATTACTCGAAATATTGCTTTAACATAGAGATTATTAATAAACAGGTAATATAAAGTCACAAATGAATCATATATGATATCATAAATATTATTATTTTTCTATTATAAGTTAATAATATGTTTAAAACCATTATATAGGATTTTTAGAAATGTACAGAGAGTATCAGACCTAAGGTAAGGGAATTACGTCTCACTTTTAATTTTCGTGAGATATAAGCCATATTCACCACATATTTCTTGTGTGTGTTGTATGCACTACCCCTTTTATATTTCATATAATGAATAAATTTTCATCATGGTATTTAAATAATTATTTAAAGATATCGTCTTATTAATTAAATGTTCAAAGTGGTATGAGATGCTTTAAGTGATTAATTAATTAACCCTTTCTCCATTTGAATATTCTTGATATTATTTTACATAACAATTTATATGGATATAAAATGAATATAAAGGAAATTGTATGCCTGTTTTTAAGTTCATTCAAATATTTTCAAAAAGGAATGTTTTAAAGGTTTTATATAAGGGGTTATTTCACAATCTCTTTATTATCTAAGATTGTTTATACGTAAGTATCCACCGGGACATCCTTATCATCCATTTTTATGTTTCATAAAATGTATTTCAAAATATTATTGAATTTTGATTAAATAAATTTTAACCCATGTTTGAATTTTTATATAAAACATTTTAAAAGTAATCTTTTCTTTTTTTTTCCAAATTAGGTACTTTATGAACTTTTCTATAAATTAAGGAAATAATATTTTTTAACTTATACAGTGCAAGAGGCTATTTTCCTTCATTATGACACCTTAATTTTTTTAATATTTCCTTGCAATATTACAAGGTTATATTAAAAATAAAAGTTTTATTTTATAATTTTTAGGATTCTAAATTATTTCAAATAAAACGGGATATTTCTCTCTAATAGTTTTAATGAATTTATTAAATTATTTTCATCCATGTCAACATCCATTGTTGGATTTTATACTTAATTTGGGTTGATTTATAATGATATAATATTCCATATTGTATTGAAGGGTTTATGATATATTTGACTATGGATGTGTTATTTTGATACCATTCATGGTTTATGGTTAAAGTATTGGCATTTCATATGCCATTTTTAATACGAATTTTTATGTTATGTTTTACCCCTTTCAAAAGAGGAATGTATTGGACATAGTAAGTGACGAGGGGGGCCTGCTACATCCCCTTGATATATCGGTAGGCCTCATGAGAAAAACTAGTGTATTGGAACAATGCCTTGATAGTATGGTAATGGTTTTGGCATGAGGCCTTAATGGTTTGGTTATTATGTCCATCATTATTAATTTCCTCATTATGAGATTAGTTATTAATATTGTATGTGTTTATTCCACTAGTATAATATACATGTGAATGTTTAAATATAATTATTTGATTTATTATTGATACATTATACTAAGAATAATTTTTAAAAGGATTGTTTATTAATTTTAAACCTTGTATTAAATTTTTCTGCTTATTTATGAAATCTTCTACTGTATTCTTTAACCTAACTGAGCATTTGATCTCACCCCTTTCTAATGTTTTATTTCCCCAAGATGATAAGAAGTGTATTATGATTTATATGAAAGGTTAATCTAGGATAATGATGGAATTATAAAAGCATTATCAATGTTGTATTTTATGTTTTGAATTGTAATTTAAAGTTTATGTATGTAATCTAGTTTCCAAGATTGCTAAACTAATTGGTCCTTCAGGATTTGATTCCTTGTAATCATGCCAATGTACTAAAATATTGTACTGGATTTGGGATTATGGGGTCAGGGCATTAAAAATTAACTAGGGAGATATATGGTTTCACCCATAATAAAATTTTCATGAATATGTTTTCCACATTAAGAATCATACACAATAAATCAAACATAAATAGAAGGGTTACCCATAGAAATAAATGGGTATCATAATCATGTCATAGATCCTAATTGTAACATCTCAAGTAAGTAACGAATAATAAATATTTTTATATATGTCTATTAATGATTAAGATAGTGTTTTAGAGGCTTAAAATGATAATAAATACAATCATATGCATGGAATACACTAATATTATTAAAAGATTGTTTTACTGCCTTTTGATGGAAAACCCTTTTTAAATCAAACTTTTGACAATTTTATAATCTATATTTGTCAAAAGAAACATATTCATTATGATTGGGACATTTAAATTTACATTGGATAAATTTTTGGTATTTTTCTGACAATGGTCATTTTTTTAATGAATAGTGAAAAATACTACATTTTACATCAAAACTGCTTTTTCATTTAATTTAATTATATGGTTAGATTATATTTTTAATTGGTATTAAAGTGTAATCTAAATATATTTTTACCATTTAATCCAATGGTGGTAATTATGATTAATTTCACTTTGGAATTGGTCATAAACTAATGCCAAACTTTTCATAGATATTGTTTCAAAAAAACCCGCTATTTGTTTTGACAACGGGAGTTATTTTTAAATAAATTATTACAATTTATGTGTTCAGAATTTTGTAAAATGGATTACATATTTGGAATCATAAGGTTCAAATTATGTGATCAAGACTCTTTTATTTTTGGACATTATGAATAGTAACGACGGTAATTATCTTTAATTATCTTGATTAATGAGTAATCGGGTAGTTAAGGATAATAAGATAATATCATAATAATAAAAAATGACCACAACATGTGTCCTAAGGCTACTGGTTGTCTCATGGCCGACCATGGGATTCCTTGTTCCAAACTTGGGGGCCCCATGAAATCACTTTTGAGAGAAAGGGACTTTTTATCTTTTTATTTTTAAAGAATGTTAAATGTAACAAAGGATGTATCACCTAAGTAAAAAAAATTTACTTTTGTCTACATAAATGATAATTTGGACTATAAATAGTCATTTGAAAGATAAAAATATTTTCTACATCATAGTATTTTTTTATAATTTTTAGACATTAAATAAATTAAATTATGTATGACATCATAATGATGCAGTGATGACCTCATTATTTGACGATTTAAATAAAATGAAATGATAATGTAAAATCTATGACCTACACATGTCCAAAACATATTGTATGGGTGGATTTAGAACCCTTATCACCTTACCCTCTAATTATATCAATTTGGGACCTTTTGAATCCGAAAATAAGTTTAAAATAATGTAACATTTCTTTACTTTCCATGAGTGCCCCTCCTCTCCTCTTATAGAAGGCCCCCACCTCTACCTCCTTACCCACACTTCCAAAGCCTTTGGCTCGGCCAAACCCTTCCCATTTTGTCTCTCCACTTCCCTCTCTTACTCCTTGAAGCCTAACTTTGGTCATAAGTCTTCCCAAGGAAGCCTTTGAGCTCAAACCAAAGGGAGTTACCTGATTTTAAGGTAATGTCTTCACTTGAGTCCTTTTATTTTATTTTGCTTCTCCAACCCCCTAAACACTTTTTATTCATTTCTTTTGTAAAAAATATATTATCTTAAATATACTAGGATGTTGTTATAAGAATGATTCGAGCTACACTTACACACACCTACATCTAATGGTTAAAGAACGTACTGTTTCTGTGGATGGCGAATTTCTGCCTCCCGAAACGATGATTGTTCAAAATTCTTTTAACACCTTCAAAGGTGGCCATTAAGATGACACTATATTTATATATGATATATAATATGTTTATGTTTTCCTTAAGCTTCTGTATTTTTCATTTTGGGCATACGTTTATGGTTCCCATTATGGGTAAACGTGATATCTTCATTTAAGGAAGTGCGGACTACCGCCCCCTCAAAGTGATTTGATTCGTTAAATACCATATATGGGACGTATAAAGGATGGAGTTATGATATTATATATGATATTACACTGTAATTATAATATAACTTTATATCATTATGATTCCATTCTATAAAATATGAAATAGAAATGAAAGTAGCGTTCATGTGTACGTACGGCTTACCATCTCCATGAATGGTGCATTTCATTTCTTACCTCTAAATGATTATGTAATATTATAAATGCATGAATGTACTGGATATATATGACATATATGATATCTACATCATGAATACCATTCTGGATATAATGGATACATGGGAAACATGTAATTATAAAGGGTTTATTTTTGACTCAAGTACCAATGATCGTTAAAACGACTGTAATTAACTTAAATAATTAAATAGTGTTCATGACATGGCAATAAGTTATATAAAAGGAATAATGAACTTGAAAAAGGTTCTTAAACAAGTAGAAATTAACTCAAGTTTATTATTCAGGAGATTAAAGAACGACCGAGTGAAGTCGGACCCGAGGTATGGGACTTCGTCTCAATCTCATTTCATTGAGGCATATTTTGTTTTATACACAACATTATTTATACGGTGTATAAACCCCTTTGAATTTTATGTTTATTCAAAAGGAATATTTTTTATACGAAGTGTTTACTAAATGAAAAAAGGGAATGTTTTTTTGTCATACGTATGCGGCGACAACGACTTCTCCGCCGCTGTGACCATTATTTGAGTTTCGGCTTCCTCTACAAGCCATGCCTTCTTTTTAAAAGAAAAATAAATAAAATGTTTTACTTTTCTTTTATTTTGGTATTGAAAATGGTTTTCATAATGTTTTTATATCAGGGTGTTTTATTGATATCTTGTGATTGAAAGGTGGAAATGTTATGTTTCCTTTATGCATGTTTTATGGGATACGATTATGTTGAGGTTTTTGGGCATTATTATGAAGACGAGTGGTTCAGTGATAAACTAAGGGTGGGTGAGCCTGATATATCTCTCCAATGCATTGGGTAACGCGTAGGAGTGAAACGTTATGGTTTCTCTGAAGAGATTTAGGGAATATACTGTGATGGGTATTCCAAACGTAACCAAGAGGGTAACTCCCTACGTAATAATGTTATGAATGCCTCAAGTTACCTTTATGTCTTATGATATCTATGATTTATTCATGATTTGATGAGGTATGTTAAAGTGATTATGTTTTATGGGTAAAGTATGATTTCATTCTTATGTATATATGAACTCATGTTTCCTTTCCATATTTTTTTTATATAACCCATACTGAGCTTTTTATGCTCATCCCAAGTTTTTTTTTTTGAAATGTTTTTCACAGGTCAAGGGAAAGGTACATGATATGATGATAGTGTCAAGGAAGTGTCAAGAAAGAATCCATGTTTTATTTTAAATATGTTCTGTTGATGGGAAAAAATGAATAATATTTTTATGTAACCACTTTTTTTAAATGTGGAATGTAATGCATGTTTTATGAACTAATTCTCTAAAACTCTAAACCTGAAAAGATCCTCAATGTTTAATCTTGTAATAACTCAAGATCAAGTAAGGTTTAAGGCCGGGGCCTTATAGTTGGTATCAGAGGTCGGTTTAGATAACTTTAGGAGTTAGAATTCTATTAAATGATTATCCAAAAATATTTTTTTTTGAAATGATATAGCATTTGAAGATTACCATGTTGTTTCATCTATGACATGTTTGTTCAGAATGGTTTTCCGTAGAGGAAACATGGAAGCAGTGCTAGGAAGGCATACAGAGGGAAATAACCTTTCGAATAAGCATCCTGAGATGGTCGGAATTGGAACTGAACAGTTTGTTGCAGTAATGGTGCAGTTGACTCAAGCGATAAATGGTGGTGGTATCCATGCACGAGATCATCCAGATCAACCACAGAGGAACATGTCAGTGGTGGAACATTTCATGAGGCAACATCCCCCATCATTTAGAGGATCATCTGACCCTGTGTTAGCTGAAGGGTGGATTAAAGCACTGGAGAAGATTTTCGATGTCATGGGGTGTTTAGACAATCAAAAGGTTAGTATTTCTATTTACCGTTTGGAGGGTGAGGCAGATCAGTGCTGTTCTATGGTTAAAAATATCAGGGACGCCGATGAGATTGATGCTCTCGAATGGGATGAATTCAAAGGTATGTTTCTTGAGAAGTATTTTCCTAAGGCTGTTCGACTTAGGATGGAAAAACAATTCTTGGAATTGAGGCAAGAGGAAGACCCAGTGGCTGGCTATGAAGAGAGGTTCACTCGATTGGCAAGGTATGCTCCAAATTTTATCTGAGACCTTGATAGTAAAATCAATCGTTTTTACTCAGGATTAAAGCAAAAATATCGAAGGTCATTAGCTTATCGTGAGTTTAAAAGTTATGAAAAGATTTTTCGATGTGCTGAGAAGGTGGAAATAAAGTTTGTCGATGATCAAGTGTTCTATAACAACCAATAGAAGAAGAGACCGAGGTGGCAGGAGAAAGGTAATAATTCTTCAAAAAAGTCTGATGGTAAGAAAACTAAGTTTTCAATTTGTGATAAATGTGGCAAAAGGAATGCTGTGGAATGTCTTCTGAATTCTGGAAAGTGATATCAATGTGGTAAGATGGGACATAAGGCTCGTGATTTCACTGAAAAAGATCAGGGTGATGGTAAGACCAAATTTGATTTACAGTTAGTGAAATGTTATAAGTGCAATGAGATGGGTCACTATGCAAACGAGTGTCCGACAAAGAGCTTGAGTGATGGGAAGCAGTTAGATTACAAGCAGAAAGGTGTGGTGAAATCCTTTTCAACTACTTCAGCAGATGTCGGGCCATCAAATGAAGTTGTATCAGGTACTTTGTTTGTTTTTTCAGATTATGCCAGTGTGTTGTTTGATTCGGGGTCTACACATTCCTTTATCTCTGAAAACTTTTCTAGTAAAATGGGAATACCATCTCAAGAAATGACTCCTGAACTTTTGGTAAAAACACTTGGGGGAAATTTTGAGGCAAAGATAATTTATAAGAATCTTCCTATCCTTATCCGTGGAAAGAACCTACTTGCAAACCTTATTGTTTTACCTCTAGTAGAGTTTTATGTTATCTTGGGTATGGATTGGCTCTCTATTTACCATGCTAAGATTGAATTTAGAGCTAAAGAAGTTTATTTTCAGAAATACTTTCAGTTTGTGTACAAGAAAGAACCCTTACTGTTTATAACATATCAAGAGGCCGTGAAACTTGTAAAAGATGGAAATTAATGTTACCTTGCACACATCGTTGAAAATAAAGGAACTGTTCAGATTAATGATGTGCCAGTGGTAAATGAGTATCCTGATTTTTTTTCTGATGAGTTGCCTGGAATAATACCAGATCGGGAAGTTGAATTTATTGTTGACTTAGTTCCTGATGCTAATCCAATTTCAAAACCCCCTTATCGAATGGCTCAAGTTGAACTTTTAGATTTAAAGAAGAAATTGCAAGATTTATTAGAGAAAGGTTTCATTCGACCTATCACATCACCATGGGGTGATCCTCTTTTATTTGTTAAAAAGAAAGATGGTTCTATGAGACTTTGCATTGATTATAGAGCCTTGAATAACATCCCTGTTAAGAACAAATATCCTTTGCCTCATATCGATGATTTGTTTGATCAGCTCTAGGGAGCTCAGTATTTTTCAAAGATTGACCTGAGATCGGGGTACCATCAGATGAAGGTAAAGGAAGCAGATGTTCCGAAGACTGTGTTTCGTACAAGATATGGCCATTATGAATTTTTAGTAATTCCTTTTGGGCTAACCAATGCACCTACTGTATTCATGGACTTAATGAATAGAATTTTCCATGAGTTCTTGGATAAGTTTGTGGTGGTTTTCATTGATGATATTTTGGTGTTTTATAAAAGTAAATAAGAGCATTAAAGACATTTAAGGGTCATTTTGCAAACCTTGAAAGAAAATAAATTGTATGGGAAATTCAGAAAGTGTGAGTTTTGGTTGAAACAAATTTCTTTCCTTGGTCATATTGTTTCTAAAGATGGGATAACTGTTGATCCTGCAAAAACAAAGGTTGTTGAAGAATGGCCAAGACCCACACATGTAACAGAGATTCGTAGTTTCCTTGGTTTGGAAGGCTATTACCGAAGGTTTGTTTGAAATTTTTCACGGTTATCTAGTCCAATGACTAAGCTATCTCGGAAGGGTGTTAAGTTTATCTGGAAAAAAGAATGTGATGATTGTTTTCAGGAACTAAAAAGAAGATTGGTGAATGCTCTAGTTTTGGAACTACCTTCCAGGAATGGTGAGTTTGTTATATACATTGATGCTTCATTGAAAGGACTTGGTTGTGTCCTAATACAGAATGATCAGGTAATTGCTTATGCTTCACGATAGTTGAAAACTCATGAGGTAAATTACCCTACACATTATTTGGAATTAGCTGCTGTTGTTTTCGCTTTAAAAATTTGGAGGCATCATTTGTATGGAGTAAAGTGTGAAATATATACCGATCACAAAAGTTTAAAGTATATATTCACTCAGAAAGAGTTAAACATGAGACAGAGGAGATGGCTGGAATTAATCAAGCATTATGATTGTACAATTCATTATCATCCGGGAAAAGAAAATAAAGTGGTTGATGCTTTGAGTCGAAAAAGTAATGCTTCATTAGAAATGTTGTGTTTGGAACATGATCCTTTGGTTAAGGATTTGATGAACTTTGTCATAGAAGTTTTTGGCACAGGATGTTCTTCTATTTTGTTTCACGTATCAGTGAAATCTTCTCTATCAGATAGAATCAAGCAAGCACAGAAGCAAGACAGTGAGTTGCAGAAAAAGGTAGAGATGGTTCAGAAAGGTAAGTTTCCTGAATTCAACACTGATAATGATTGTGTTTTGTGATTTGGGAAGAGATTGTGTGTGCCTTGTGATTCACAATTGAAGAGAGAGTTGTTAGGTTAATCTCATAGTTCTCCATTTTCAGTTCATCCTGGCAGTACTAAGATGTACAAAGATCTGCGAGAGTATTACTGGTGGGATGGAATGAAAAGAGATGTTGCAGATTTTACTATGAAGTGTTTGACTTTTCAACAGGTTAAAGTAGAGCGGCAGTTACCGAAAGGAATGCTTTATCCTTTACTAGTGCCAGAGTGGAAATAGGAGAATATATCCATGGACTTTGTTGTGGGATTACTGAAGACCCCTCGAGGTAATAATGTAATCTGGGTTATTGTTGATCGCTTGACCAAATCTTCTCAGTTCCTTGCTATACGAGATACTTTTTCCCTAGATCAACTTTCCCTTTTGTATCTTAAAGAGATATTCAGGTTACATGGAGTTCCCCTCTCCATTGTATCTGACCGTGATCCCAGGTTCACTTCTAACTTTTGGAAAGGCCTTCAGAAGTCGTTGGGTACTGAATTAAATTTTACTACAGCTTTTCATCCTCAATCAGTTGGGCAGTCAGAATGAAAAATTCAGACCTTGGAGGATATTCTACGAGCTTGTTCGATCGATTATCAGGGAAGTTGGGACCAACATCTTTCTTTGGTTGAGTTTTCATATAATAACAGTTTTCATTCTAGTATACAGATGGCACCATTTGAGGCGTTATATGGGAAGCGGTGTCGAACTTCAGCTTTCTGGGATAAAGTGGGTGAAAGGAAGTTGATGGAACCGTAATTGGTAGAAGAGATGGCAGAAAAAGTTCAGCTGATTCAGAAACACATGAGAACAGCTCAGAGCAGGCAGAAGAGTTATGCGGATAACCGGAGGAAGGATCTATCTTTCGAGGTAGGTGATCATGTTTTTATCAAGGTTTCACCATGGAAAAGTGTGATGCGATTTGGTAAGAAAGGAAAGCTCAGTCCAAGGTTCATTGGTCCATATTAAATTCTGGAGAGAGTTGGATCAGTTGCTTACCGAGTGGCTTTACCTCTGAGTTTATCTCAGTTACACAATTGTTTTCATGTTTTGATGTTGAGAAAGTATATGCCAGATCCATCTCATGTTTTGAGTCCAAAGGTAGTTCAGCTGGAAGAGAACCTATCATATGAGGAACAACCGGTCCAGATTATTGACCATAGGGAGAAAGTGTTACGGAATAAGGTGATTAATCAGGTAATTTTTTTGTGGAAAAACCACATGATGGAAGAGGCAACATGGGAATCTGAAAATGCAATGAGGGATAAGTACCCCCATTTATTCGATAAGTAAATAAATTACGGGAACGCAATTTTATAAAGGGGGGAAGGATGTAACATCCCAAGTAAGTAATGAATAATAAATATTTTTATCTATGTCTATTAATGATTAAGATAGTGTTTTAGAGGCCTAAAATGAAAATTAATACAATCTTATGCATGGAATACACTAATATTCTTAAAAGATTGTTTTACTGCCTTTTGATGGCAAACCCTTTTTAAATCAAACTTTTGAAAATTTTATAATATATATTTGTCAAAATAAACATATTCATTATGATTGGGACATTGAAATTTACATTGGATAAATTTTTGGTATTTTTCTGACAATGGTCATTTTTTTAATGACTAGTGAAAAATACTGCATTTTACATCAAAACTGCATTTTCATTTAATTTAATTATATGGTTAGATTATATTTTTAATTGTTATTAAAGTGTAATCTGAATACATTTTTACCATTTAATCTAATTTTGGTCATTAGGATTAATTTCACTTTGGAATTGGTCATAAACTAATGCCAAACTTTTCATAGATATTGTTTCAAAAAAACCCGCTATTTGTTTTGACAACGGGAATTATTTTTAAATCAATTATTACAATTTATGTGTTTGGAATTTGGTAAAATGGATTATATATTTGGAATCAGAAGGTTCAAATTATGTAATCAATACTCTTTTGTTTTTGGACATTATGAATAGTAACAATGGTAATTATCTTTAATTATCTTGATTAATGAGTAATCAGGTAGTTAAGGATAATAAGATAATATCATAATAATAAAAAATGACCACAACATGTGTCCTAAGGCTACTTGTTGTCTCATGTCCGACCATGGGATGCCTTTTTCCCAACTTGGGGGCCCCATGAAATCACTTTTGTGAGAAAGTGACTTTTTATCTTTTTATTTTTAAAGAATGTTAAATGTAACAAAGAATGTATCTCCTAAGTAAAATATTTTTACTTTTGTCTACATAAACGATATTTTGGACTATAAATAGTCATTGGAAAGCTAAAAAGATTTTCTACATTATAGTATTTTTTTTATAATTTTTAGACATTAAATAAATTAAATTATTTATGACATCATAATGATGCAGCGATGACCTCATTATTTGACGATTAAAATAAAATGAAATGATAATGTAAAATCTATGCCCTACACATATCCAAAACCTATTGGATGGGTGGATTTCGAACCCTTATCACCTTAACCTCTAATTATATCAATGTGGGACCTTTTGAATCCGAAAACCATTTTAAAATAATGTAACATTTCTTTACTTTCCATGAGTGCCCCTCCTCTCCTCTTATAAAAGGCCCCCAACTCTACCTCCTTACCCACACATCCAAAGCCTTTGGCTTGGCCAAACCTAGCCCATTTTGTCTCTCCACTTCCCTCTCTTACTCCTTGAAGCCTCACATTGGGGAGAAGTCTTCCCAAGGAATCTTTTGAGCTCAAACCAAAGGGAGTTACCTGATTTTAAGGTAATGTCTTCACTTGAGTCCTTTTGTTTTATTTTTCTTCTCCAACCGCCTAAACACTTTTTATTCATTTATTTTGTAACAAATCCAGTATCTTAAATATACTAGGATGTTTTTATAATAAGGATTCGAGCTAAACTTACACACACCTACATCTAATGGTTAAAGAACATACTGTTTCCGTGGATGGCGAATTTCTGCCTCCCGAAACGATGATTGTTCAACATTCTTTTAACACCTTCAAAGGTGGCCATTAAGATGACACTATATTTATATATGATATATAATGTGTTTAGGTTTTCCTTAAGCTTCTGTATTTTTCATTTTGGGCATACCTTTATGGTTCTCATTATGGGTAAATGCGATATCTTCATTTAAGGAAGTGTGGACTACCGCCCCCTCAAATTGATTTGATTCGTTAAATACCATATGTGGGACGTATAAAGGATGGAGTTATGATATTATATATTATATTACACTGGAATTATAATATACCTTTATATCATTATGATTCCATTCTATAAAATACGAAATAGAAATGAAAGTAGCGTTCATGCGTACGTACGACTTACCGTCTCCTTTAACGGTGCATTTCATTTCTTACCTCTAAATGATTATGTAATATTATAAATGCATGCATGTACTGGATATATATGACATATATGATATCTAAATCATGAATACCATTCTGGATATAATGGATACATAGACAACTTGTAATTATAAAGGGTTTATTTTTGACTCAAGTACCAATGATCGTTAAAACGACCGTTATTAACTTAAAAAATTACATAGTGTTCATGACAAGGAAATAAGTTATATAAAAGTAATAGTGAACTTGAAAAAGGTTCTTAAACAAGTAGAAATTAACTCAAGTTTATTATTCAGGAGATTAAAGAACGACCGAGTGAAGTCGGACCCGAGGTATGGGACTTTGTCTCAATCTCCTTTCATTGAGGCATATTTTGTTTTATACACAACCTTCTTTATACGGTGTATAAACCCCTTTGACTTTTATGTTTATTCAAAAGGAATCTTTTTTATACGAAGCGTTTACTAAATGACAAAAGGGAATATTTTTTTTGTCGTACTTATGCGGCGACAACGACTTTTATGCCGCCGTGACCATTATTTGAGTTTCGGCTTCCTCTACAAGCCATACCTTCTTTTTAAAAGAAAAATAAATACCATGTTTTACTTTTCATTTATTTTGGTATTGAAAATGGTTTTTCTAATGTTTTTATATCAGGGTGTTTTATTGATATCTTGTTATTGAAAGGTGGAAATGTTATGTTTCCTTTATGCATGTTTTATGTGATACGATTATGTTGAGGTTCTTGGGAATTATTATGAAGACGGGTGGTTCCATGATAAACTAAGGGCGGGTGAGCCAGATATAGCTCTCCAATGCATTGGGTAACGCGTAGGAGTGAAATGTTAAGGTTTATCTGAAGAGATTTAGGGAATATACTGTGATGGGTATTCCAAACGTAACCAAGAGGGTTACTCCCTGCGTAAGAATGTTATGAATGCCTCAAGTTACCTTTATGTCTTATGATTTCTATGATTTATTCATGATTTGATGAGTTATGATAAAGTGATTATGTTTTATGGGTAAAGTATGATTTCATTCTTATGTATATATTAACACATGTTTGCTTTCCATATTTTTTTATATAACCCATACTGAAATTTTTATGCTCATCCCAAGTTTTTTTTGAAATTTTTTTCATAGGTCAAGGGAAAGGTACATGATATGATGATAGTGTCAAGGAAGTGTCAATAAAGAATCCATGTTTTATTTTAAATATGTTCCATTGATGGGAAAAAATGAATACTATCTTTATATAACCACTTTGTTTAAATGTGGAATGTAATGAAAGTTTTATGATCTAATTCTCTAAAACTCTAAACCTGAAAATATCCTCAATGTGTAATCTTGTAATAACTCAAGATTAAGTAAGGTTTAAGGATGGGGCCTTATAGTTGGTATCAGAGGTCAGTTTAGATAACTTTAGGAGTTAGAATTCTATTAAATGATTATCCAAAAATATATTTTTTTTGAAATGATATAGCATTTGAAGATTACCATGTTGTTTCATCTAAGACATGTTTGTTCAGAATGGTTTTCTGTAGAGGAAAGAGGGAAGCAGTGCTAGGAAGGCATACAGAAGGAAATAACCTTCTGAATCAGCATCCTGAGATGGTCGGAATTAGAACTGAACAGTTTGTTGCAGTAATGGTGCAGTTGAATCAAGCGATAAATGGTGGTGGTATCCATCCACGAGATTAGCCAGATCAACCGCAGAGGAACATGTCAGTGGTGGAACATTTCATGAGGCAACATCCCCCATCATTTAGAGGATCATCTGACCCTGTGTTAGCTGAAGGGTGGATTAAATCATTGGAGAAGATTTTTGATGTCATGGGGTGTTTAGACAATCAAAAGTTTAGTCTTGCTATTTACCGTTTGGAGGGTGAGCCAGATCAGTGGTGGTCTATGGTTAAAAATATCAGGGACGCCGATGAGATTGATGCTCTCGAATGGGATGAATTAAAAGGTATGTTTCTTGATAAGTATTTTCCTAAGGTTGTTCGACTTAGGATGGAAAAACAATTCTTGGAATTGAGGCAAGAGGAAGACTCAGTGGCTGCCTATGAAGAGAGGTTCACTCGATTGGAAAGGTATGCTCCAAATTTTATCCGAGGCCTTGATAGTAAAATCAATCATTTTTACTCAATATTAAAGCCAAAATATCGAAGGGCAATAGCTTCTCATGAGTATAAAAGTTATGAAAATCTTGTTCGGTGTACTGAGAAGGTGGAAATGGAGTTTGCCGATGATCAAGTGTTCTATAACAACCAACAGAAGAAGAGACCGAGGTGGCAGGAGAAAAGTGAGAATTCTTCAAAAAAGTCTGACGGTAGGAAAACTAAGTTTCCAGTTTGTGATAAATGTGGCAAAAGGAATGCTGTGGAATGTCTTCTGAATTATGGAAAGTGCTACCGATGTGGTAAGATGGGACATACGGCTCGTGATTGCACTGAAAAAGATCAGGGTGATGGTAAGACCAAATTTGATTTGTAGTTAGTGAAATGTTATAAGTGCAATGAGATGAGTCACTATGCAAATGAGTGTCCGACAAAGAGCTTGAGTGATGGGAAGCAGTTAGACTACAAGCAGAAAGGGGTGGTGAAATCCTTTGCAACTACTTCAGCAGATGTCGGGCCATCAAATGAAGTTGTATCAGGAACTTTGTTTGTTTTTTCAGATTATGCCAGTGTGTTGTTTGATTCGGGGTCTACACATTCCTTTATCTCTTAAAATGTTTCTACTAAAATGGGAATACCATCTCAAGAAATGACTCCTGAACTTTTGGTAAAAACACTTGGGGGAAATGTTGAGGGAAAAAGAATTTATAAGAATCTTCCTATCCTTATCCGTGGAAAGAACCTACTTGCAAACCTTATTGTTTTACCTCTAGTAGAGTTTGATGTTATCTTGGGTATGGATTGGCTCTCTATATACCATGATAAGATTGAATGTAGAGCTAAAGAAGTTTCTTTTCAGAAAGACTTTCAGTTTGTGTACAAGAAAGAACCCTTACTATTGATAACATATCAAGAGGACGAGAAACTTGTAAAAGATAGAAATGAATGTTACCTTGCACACATCATTGAAAATGAAGGAACTTTTCATATTAATGATGTGCCAGTGGTAAATGAGTATCCTGATTTTTTTCCTAATGAGTTGCCTGGAATAATACCAGATCGGGAAGTTGAATTTACTTTTGACTTAGTTCCTGATGCTAATCCAATTTCAAAACCCCCTTATCGAATGGCTCAAGTTGAACTTTTAGAGTTAAAGAAGAAATTGCAAGATTTATTAGAGAAAGGTTTCATTCGACCTAGCACATCACCATGGGGTTCTCCTGTTTTATTTGTTAAAAAGAAAGATGGTTCTATGAAACTTTTGATTGATTATAGAGCCTTGAATAACATCACTGTTAAGAGCAAATATCCTTTGCCTCATATCGATGATTTTTTTGATCAGCTCTAGGGAGCTCAGTATTTTTCAAAGATTGACCTGAGATCGAGGTACCATCAGCTGAAGGTAAAGGAAGCAGATGTTCCGAAGACTGTGTTTCGTACAAGATATGGCCATTAGGAATTTGTAGTAATTCCTTTTGGGCTAACCAATGCACCTACTATATTCATGGACTTAATGAATAGAATTTTCCATGAGTTCTTGGATAAGTTTTTGGTGGTTTTCATTGATGATATTTTTGGTGTTTTATAAAAGTAAAGAAGAGCATGAAATACATTTAAGGGTCATTTTCCAAACCTTGAAAGAAAAGAAATTGTATGGGAAATTCAGCAAGTGTGAGTTTTGGTTGAAACAAATTTCTTTCCTTGGTCATATTGTTTCTAAAGATGGGATAACTGTTGATCCCGCAAAAACAAATGTTGTTGAAGAATGGCCAAGACCCACACATGTAACAGAGATTCGTAGTTTCCTTGGTTTGGCAGGATATTACCGAAGGTTTGTTAGAAATTTTTCACAGTTATCTAGTCCAATGACTAAGCTAACTCGGAAGGGTGTTATGTTTATCTGGACAAAAGAATGTGATGATTGTTTTCAGGAACTAAAATGAAGATTGGTGAATGCTCCAGTTTTGGCACTACCTTTCAGGAATGGTGAGTTTGTTATATACAGTGATGCTTCATTGAAAGGACTTGGTTGTGTCCTAATGCAGAATGATCAGGTAATTGCTTATGCTTCACGACAGTTGAAAACTCATGAGGTAAATTACCCTACACATGATTTGGAATTAGCTGCTGTTGTTTTCCCTTTAAAAATTTGGAGGCATCATTTGTATGGAGTAAAGTGTGAAATATATACCGATCACAAAAGTTTAAAGTATATATTCACTCAGAAGGAGTTAAACATGAGATAGAGGAGATGGCTGGAATTAATCAAGGATTATGATTGTACAGTTCATTATCATCCGGGAAAAGCAAATAAAGTGGATGATTCTTTGAGTCGAAAAAGTAATGCTTCATTAGCAATGTTGCGTTTGGAACATGATCCTTTGGTTAAGGATTTGATGAAATTTGGCATAGAAGTTTTTAGCGCAGGATGTTCTTCTTTTTTGTTTCAGGTATCAGTGAAATCTTCCCTATCAGACAGAATCAAGCAAGCACAGAAGCAAGACAGTGAGTTGCAGAAAAAGGTAGAGCTGGTTCAGAAAGGTAAGTTGCCTGAATTCAACACTGATAATGATTGTGTTTTGAGATTTGGGAAGAGATTGTGTGTGCCTTGTGATTCACAATTGAAGAGAGAGTTGTTATGTGAAGCTCATAGTTCTCCATTTTCAGTTCATCCTGGCAGTACTAAGATGTACAGAGATCTGCAAGAGTATTACTGGTGGGATGGAATAAAAAGAGATGTTACTGATTTTACTGTGAAGTGTTTGACTTGTCAACAGGTTAAAGTAGAGCGGCAGTTAGTAAAAGGGATGCTTCATCCTTTACCAGTGCCAGAGTGGAAATGGGAGAATATATCCATGGACTTCGTTGTGGGATTGCCGAAGACCCCTCGAGGTAATAATGCAATTTGGGTTATTATTGATCGCCTGACCAAGTCTGCTCATTTCCTTGATATACAAGATACTTTTTCCCTAGATCAAATTTCTCGTTTGTATCTTAAAGAGATAGTCAGGTCACATGGAGTTCCCCTCTCCATTGTATCTGACCGTGATCCCAGGTTCACTTCTAACTTTTGGAAAGGCCTTCAGAAGTCGTTGGGTACTGAATTAAATTTTAGTAAAGCTTTTCATCCTCAATCAGATGGGCAGTCGGAATGAACAATTAAGACCTTGGAGGATATGCTACAAGCTTTTTCGATGGATTATCAGGGAAGTTGGGACCAACGTCTTTCTTTGGTTGAGTTTTCATATAATAACAGTTTTCATTCTAGTATACAGATGGCACCATTTGAGGCGTTATATGGGAAGCAGTGTCGAACTCTAGCTTTCTGGGATGAAGTGGGTAAAAGGAAGTTGACGGGACCAGAATTGGTAGAAGAGATGGCAGAAAAAGTTCAGCTGATTCAGAAACACATGAGAACATCTCAGAGGAGGCAGAAGAGTTATGCGGATAACCGGAGGAAGGATCTATCTTTCGAGGTAGGTGATCATGTTTTTATCAAGGTTTCACCATGGAAAAGTGTGATGCGATTTGGTAAGAAAGGAAAGCTAAGTCCAAGGTTCATTAGACCGTATGAAATTCTGGAGAGAGTTGGATCAGTTGTTTACCGAGTGTATTTACCTCCGAGTTTATCTCAGTTACACAATGTTTTTCATGTTTTGATGTTGAGAAAGTATATGCCAGATCCATCTCATGTTTTGAGTCCAGAGGTAGTTCAGCTGGAAGAGAACCTGTCATATGAGGAACAACCGGTCCAGATTATTGACCACAAGGAGCAAGTGTTACGGAATAAGGTGATTAATCAGGTAAAGGTTTTGTGGAAAAACCACATGATGTAAGAGGCAGCATGGGAATCTGAAAATGCAATTAGGGATAAGTACCCCCATTTATTCGATAAGTACATAAATTTCCGGGATGCAATTTTCTAAAGGGGGGAAGGATGTAACATCCCAAGTAAGTAATGAATAATAAATATTTTTATCTATGTCTATTAATGATTAAGATAGTGTTTTAGAGGCTTAAAATGAAAATTAATACAATCTTATGCATGGAATACACTAATGTTCTTAAAAGATTGTTTTACTGCCTTTTGATGGAAAACCCTTTTTAAATCAAACTTTTGAAAATTTCATAATCTATATTTGTCAAAATAAACATATTAATTATTATTGGGACATTAAAATTTAAATTGGATAAATTTTTGGTATTTTTCTGACAATGGTCATTTTTTTAATGAATAGTAAAAAATACAGCATTTTACATCAAAACTGATTTTTCATTTAATTTAATTATATGGTTATATTATATTTTTAATTGGTATTAAAGTGTAATATGAATATATTTTTACCATTTAATCCAATGGTGGTCATTAGGATTAATTTCACCTTGGAATTGGTCATAAACTAATGCCAAACTTTTCATAGATATTATTTCAAAAAAACCCGCTATTTGTTTTGACAACGGGAATTATTTTTAAATCAATTATTGCAATTTATGTGTTTGGAATTTGGTAAAATGGATTACATATTTGGAATCAGAAGGTCCAAATTATGTAATCAAGAATCTTTTTGTTTTTGTACATTATGAATAGTAACAACGGTAATTATCTTTAATTATCTTGATTAATGAGTAATCAGGTAGTTAAGGATAATAAGATAATATCATAATAATAAACAATGACCACAACATGTGTCCTAAGGCTACTTGTTGTCTCATGGCCGACCATGGGATGCCTTTTTCAAAACTTGGGGGCCCCATGAAATCACTTTTGTGAGAAAGTGACTTTTTTATCTTTTTATTTTTAAAGAATGTTAAATGTAACAAAGAATGTATCACCTAAGTAAAATATTTTTACTTTTGTCTACATAAACGATATTTTGGACTATAAATAGTCATTGGAAAGATAAAAATATTTTATACATCATAGTATTTTTTTTATAATTTTTAGACATTAAATAAATTAAATTATTTATGACATCATAATGATGCAGCGATGACCTCATTATTTGACGATTGAAATAAAATGAAATGATAATGTAAAATATATGCCCTACACATGTCCAAACCCTATTGTATGGGTGGATTTCGAACCCTTATCACCTTACCCTCTAATTATATCAACGTGGGATCTTTTGAATCCAAAAACCATTTTAAAATAATGTAACATTTCTTTACTTTCCATGAGTGCCCCTCCTCTCTCTTATAAAAGGCCCCCACCTATACCTCCTTACCCACACATCCAAAGCCTTTGGCTCGGCAAAACTTGGCCCATTTTGTCTCTCCACTTCCCTCTATTACTCCTTGAAGCCTCACATTGGGCATAAGTCTTCCCAATGAATCCTTTGGTCTCAAACCAAAGGGAGTTACCCGATTTTAAGGTAATCTCTTCACTTGAGTCCTTTTGTTTTATTTTGCTTCTCCAACCGCCTAAGCACTTTTTATTCATTTATTTTGTAACAACTCCAGTATCTTCAATATACAAGGATGTTTTTATAAGAAGAATTCGAGCTACAATTACACACACCTACATCTAATGGTTAAATAACATACTGTTTCCGTGGATGGCGAATTTCTGCCTCCCGAAATGATGATTGTTCAACATTCTATTAACAGCTTCTAAGGTGGCCATTAAGATGACACTATATTTATATATGATATATAATATGTTTATGTTTTCCTTAATCTTCTGTATTTTTCATTTTGGTCATACCTTTATGGTTCCCATTATGGGTAAACGCGATATCTACATTTAAGGAAGTGCGGACTACCGCCCCCTCAAAGTGATTTGATTCGTTAAATACCATATGTGGGACGTATAAAGGATGGAGTTATGATATTATATATGATATTATACTGGAATTATAATATACCTTTATATCATTATGATTACATTCTATAAAATACGAAATAGAAATGAAAGTAGCTTTCATGCGTACGTACGGCTTACCGTCTCCATGAACGATGCATTTCATTTCTTACCTCTAAATGATTATGTAATATTATAAATCCATGAATGTACTCGATATATATGACATATATAATATCTACATCATGAATACCATTCTGGATATAATGGATACATGGACAACTTGTAATTATAAAGGGTTTATTTTTGACTCAAGTACCAATGATCGTTAAAACGACCGTTATTAACTTAAATAATTACATCTTGTTCATGACATGGAAATAAGTGATATAAAAGGAATAATTAACTTGAAAAAGGTTCTTAAACAATTAGAAATTAACTCAAGTTTATTATTCAGGAGATTAAAGAACGACCGAGTCAAGTCGGACCCCAGGTATGGGACTTCGTCTCAATCTCCTTTCATTGAGGCATATTTTGTTTTATACACAACCTTCTTTATACGGTTTATAAACCCCCTTTGACATTTACGTTTATTCAAAACGAATCTTTTTTATACGAAGAGTTTACTAAACGACAAAAGGGAATGTTTTTTTTGTCGTACGTATGCGGCGACAACGACTTCTCCGCCGCCGTGACCATTATTTGAGTTTCAGCTTCCTCTACAAGCCATACCTTCTTTTTAAAAGAAAAATAAATACCATGTTTTACTTTTCCTTTATTTTGGTATTGAAAATGGTTTTCATAATGTTTTTATATCGGGGTGTTGTATTGATATCTTTTGATTGAAAGTTGGAAATGTTATGTTTCCTTTATGCATGTTTTATGTGATACGATTATGTTGAGGTTCTTGGGCATTATTATGAAGACGGGTGGTTCCGTGATAAACTAAGGGGAGGTGAGCCCGATATAGCTCTCCAATGCATTGGGTAACACGAAGGAGTGAAACGTTAAGGTTTCTCTGAAGAGATTTAGAGAATATACTGTGATGGGTATTCCAAACGTAACCAACAGGGTTACACCCTACATAAGAATGTTATGAATGCCTCAAGTTACCTTTATGTCTTATGATTTCTATGATTTATTCATGATTTGATGAGGTATGTTAAAGTGCTTATGTTTTATGGGTAAAGTATGATTTCATTCTTATGTATATATTAACTCATGTTTCCTTTCCATATTTTTTTATATAACCCATACTGAGCTTTTTATGCTCATCCCAAGTTTTCTTTGAAATGTTTTTCACAGGTCAAGGGTAAGTTACATGATATGATGATAGTGTCAAGGAAGTGTTAAGAAAGAATCCATGTTTTATTTTAAATATGTTCCGTTGATGGGGAAAAATGAATATTATCTTTATGTAACCACTTTGTTTAAATGTGGAATGTAATGAAAGTTTTATGATCTAATTCTCTAAAACTCTAAACTTGAAAAGATTCTCAATGTGTAATCTTGTAATAACTCAAGATTAAGTAAGGTTTAAGGTTGGGGCTTTATACTAATAAATGGGTGTATCAAAAAAGTGTCCATGAAATAAAGGAATTAAATAATACATGGGAATTCATAAATATAATTATTCATAGGTCATGATAAGTTATGTCAAACTGAAGTGATAAATTGTAAAAAGAGTACTTAAAAATGTTATAATTAAAACATTTTAGTGGGTTTTAGGAAAATATTAAATAGAATCTAAAATAGAAAATAGAATAATATTTTATATACAATTAGAAGTGAACCAAGAAGTTTCAAATAATAAAATTAGTGATTTTAAAAAATAATAATGGAGTCTTAAAATAGATTATGGATTTCACTTGAAAATGGGTAAGAATTCAGGATGTTCCCTTAAATCAGGTTTTCTTATCAGGAAGAATTGAGTAGGGAACCTTTAAAAAACATGTATATGCCCCAAAAAGAAGGATGAAATAATATTGACACATGATTTTGGAACATATAGAAATAATTTATAAGATTTACGTAAGAATATAAGATAATTGTTTTGGTTAAATGGAGACATAGAATAACCCTAAGGAATAATGGAGGTTTGGGTAGAATCCCTTACCTTAAGTCTGAAGGTGTTCCCCACTTGATCTTAATGTACATGATAATAAAATTATATTAATTAATTAATAATTAATTAACCATTTATACATGTATTTTATTTATTATAACCTTATTAAGTTCATTTTTGGCCTTTTGATAGGTTAATATGTTCAATTTCATCACTCGTAAGTGTGAGTTTCCTTTGTTTTTAGGATCAGTTTACTTGTATATGTGTATGGAAAAACATATAGAATGAGGATAGTTATCTAGAACTAAAATTATATGTTTTTAATGAACTTATAGAATACTTAAATACCATTATGATTCTATAATTGAGGATGATTCATTAGATAAATCTTCAATGATAATCATTTAGATTAATTTAGCATTTGTTAATCACAGTAAACTCATCTTGTTTTATTAATTAATATCATGTGTACAAAATGATTTCATAAAATTAAATAAGATATAATAAAAATATTATAATATGTTTCAATCATAAAAATGGTTTCATTACCAGCCTTTAAGACATAATTGAATGATGAAAACACGTCATCCATGAAGGTGGTAACTCAGCAACTCACGGACGATGTTTTCATTATTAAAATATGAGAGAGGGGAGAAGATATTTGAGGAAGAATTATTACATTGACATTATAAAATTCTATTATATATAGGATAATTGAGATTTAATTCCACTAGGAAAATTGTATGTGAGGAGAATATATGAAAATTAAGGAACTTGAAAAGAAATTGAAAGAAAATGGAAGAGGGTTTTACCTCTTGATTCCTTCTTCTTGAGAACCTCCTTAGGATATTGGTTTTGGACTTTTGTTAAGACCTAAATATCCTATACTGGGGGGTAGTGGTTTTTTAAGATTATTTGGTAGAATTTTTAAATGGCTGAAGGCTTGAGAGGTGTGAGGAGAAGAGGTGGTGAGGGGTGGTATTTATAGTGGAGGAGGGGGTGTTTTCTCATTATTTAATTCATTAGTTTATTATTTTTCTCAAGACAAGAAATAATGTTCATTCTTGAGAATAGATATATTAATTAGATCATGTAAGTTTGAAACAATTGTACTTACATCAGACATTAATCAATGAATAATTTATTTAACTTATAATGTATATATACCGTAAATTACCATATTTTACTATTCACCAAAAATTCAAGTATTTCAGAAAAAACCCAAAAATTTATAACTGATTTTATATCACTTTGAAAAATTAAATAAGGTATCATAAAATTATCTTATAGTCATAAGAAATCAAAATATTAATTTATGAATACATTTTAAGAAAATTAATATTATTTTAAATTATTAAATTAGTAGTAAAATTGTAATTAAATATTTAAGACATAAAAAATAATAACACTTAATTAATAATTCTTAAAATATTTATTTACATATACTATGATATAATTATACCATATTGTCACTTATAATATTGATAAATTTTATTCATAATTTCATTGGTGAGGTTACCATTAAATTTGTTGGTTTACTATTCATAAGGGTCACATTACTATTCCAAAGGTCAAGTTAGTATTTCATCGGTATAGGTTCCTTAACTTCTAGAAATACTTTTTATTTCATTCATTCATAATTTATAAAAATTGTATTATTTTATCTATGTGTTTATAACTTATGAAATAATTATAAGAATAAAATTTCTATAGATAAAACATTGGGTCGTTACATTCTTCCCCCCTTATAAAATTTCACCCTCGTAATTTTGTTTTATATTCTAACTTGAAAATAGGTGTTGGTACTTCTCTTTCATTTCTTGCTCTGGTTCCCATGTTTCCTTTTCATACTTATGGTTCCACCAAATTATAATGACCAAGTGAGTATTATTGTTATGTAGAACTTTGTCTCTATTATCTAAAATCTTCACTGGATACTCCTTGTAAGAAAGATCATTATCCAACTGTACCACCTCTGAAGTCAGTACATGTGAAGGATTTGGAATTTACTTCCTCAACAGGGATACATGGAATACATTATATACTTGAGACATGGTTGGTGAAAGTGCTAGTCAATATGCCATAACTTTGACATGATTAAGTATCTCAAAGGGGCCGATGTACCTGGGATTTAGCTTCTCTTTCTTATCGAATCTCATGATCCTCTTCCATGGAGATGTGCGGTGGAATACCATTTCTCTAACCTTAAACTCTAGGTCCCATAGATGATTTTCTGTATATATCGTTTTTCAACTTTGGGATTCCTTGATTCACTGATGAATGTATAAGGAACTGACCTTAAAACATTACATAATATTTAATTAAATGAATAATTCACATTGAGGATCTTTTCAGGTTTAGAGTTTTAGAGAATTAGTCCATAAATTGTACATTACATCTCAAAAATTACAAAGAATACACTTCTACTCTATCAAATGTTTCACATAATAAAACTCCTTAAATAAAACAAGAGTTCTTTTATTGATATAAATCTTCTTGAATGCTTCATTTCTCTTACGCTGCCTTATACCCTATGAAAAACATTTCAAAAACTTGTGATGATCAAAAAAATCTCAGTAAGGGAGATATTAAAAAATAAAAACATTATCCCATCAATAAATACAAAACAATGAAACCATACTTTTCAATCATAACATACCTTATGAAATCATAAGATTTATGAATAACACACAGAAATCATAGATCATAAAGGTAACTTATGAAATACATAACATACTTACATTTTTGCTATCACAGCTACATATGGAGTTATGTTGTAATACCCATTACAGTATATTCCCTAAATCTCTTAGTAGAAAAATTAATGTTTACCTCAGTCACGTTACCCAATGCATTTGCGAGCTATCTTGGGCTCACCCGCCCTAGGTTTATCACAGAACCACCCGTATATGTAAAAAATTCCCAATAACCATTACATATTCAGAACATGTAAAACAATCATAAAGGAAAGATAACATTTCCAAATTGCAATCACAATATATCATTTCAAGATATTGACATAATCAATGCTATATCAAACCATTTAAAAAACCATTTAAAACATTTAATAAAGATATTTTTGAATAAAAGTGTCCAATATCACTTTGAATCTTTTAAAGGAATTGACATTTTAAACTATTAATATCCATATAAATAAATCTTTAAAAGAATTTTGAAAACATGGACACCAATGATAAATATTTATAATAATATATCTTTAAAACATTTAAAACGATGTTTTAGTAAAAGAGTTCCTAACCAAATGAGAGACACTTGAATACAAATAATTGAGAAGTAAAATTTAATAAAAACGTTATAATATCATTAGAATAAAGGTATTCATGATATAAAATTCAAAAGGATAGTATATACACTATATAAAAGTGAATTGGCGCATAACAACAATGAAGTCTCAATGTAATGTAAATTGAGACGAAATTCCTTATAAAGACAGTATCCTTAGATTAAGGATAAATAAATTACATAATTTTGTGTGAAAAATATAAATACACTCAATATGATTGGATATTAAATTTAAAACAATCAGATTTCATTCACACATATTCATAGCATGACATAATCAACAAGTAGAAGTTTAACCCAAAGAATTGAAATTGGGTTAAGAAGTTTCCTTACAAAAATTTGACTGCCTAACGACGTCACATTAAAATTAAGAAAATAAGTTGATGAGAGAGAAAAAGGTATATCATCACTTGGACATAAAATTTACGACAATAAGGATATATAAAAACATATCCCAACATAAGAATATGTAAATTAAAAGACATAACAAAAAGAAGTCTTTTAAAAAGTGGAGGGTGAAAGGTTCCTTTATCAAATTGGTAACTTAGGAAATATAAACCCCAGGAAGTAAGGATCATAGAATGAAGATTTAAATACCCATAAGTTAAAGTATATTACACAAATAATACAATCATGGGAAGTACATCCACCACAAAAAAGGAAATAGTGTCAATTATAGCAAGAATCTCACGGGAATAAAGGTGAGATGAAAACCCTTTACTACGTTGTAATCAGTCGAGACGTATGAAAAAAAGTTAATAAACACCAAATAATTTAAAAAATAAAATGAATATAAACAGAATCATGATAATATATATCAAATTCTAGTACACAATACACCATATGCAATAAATAAGTGGTGAACAATGGAAATCTCACGGAATTAAAAGTGAGATGAGAAACTTCCTTACCTCATGTCCGACTTGACTCGTATGTTCTGTGTTATTCCTTGATAATAAACATAAGATAATATCTACCTCATTAAGAAATTTTTTAAAGTTTATTATTCCTTTTATATCACTTATTACCTTTCTATAGCAATTAGTTAATTATTTGAGTTCATATTGGATATTTTATCGATGTTCAGAACTTGAGTCAAAAATGAACTTTTTATAATTACAATTTGTCCATGTGGTCAAAATTCCATTATCTAAAGAATTATATACATGATTTAGATATCATATATATCATATATATCCAGTGTATATATGTATTTATAACAGTACATAACATTTGAAGATAAGAAATGAAATCCACCATTCATGGAGACGGTAAGTCGTACATACGCTTAAACGCTACTTTCATTTCTATTTCATACTTTAATGGAAATAAAACATAATTATACATAGGTATATTATAATTATAGTATAATATCAGATGATATATATGTTACATAATTTCACTAACTCCATCCTTTATATGTTCCATGTATGTCATGAATGAATCATATCACCTTGAGGGGGCGGTAGTCCACACTTCCTCAAAAGAAATTATCGTGTTTACACATATTTGAAAGCATAAAGGTTTGTTTGTAAATAAAAATTACAGAAGAATATAGAAAATAAAAACATGATATATATCATATATAAATAAATTTCCATCAAAATGGCCACTATGAGAGGTGGTTGGAGATATTTGAACAATCATCATTTCGTGAGGATCTGGTTTTCCATCCACAAAAATAGTATGTTCTTGACCCCTTAGATGGAGGTGTGTGTATGTGTAGTTTTATTAATTCTCATAAAAACATTATAGTATATTGAGGATATTTGTTTTTATAAAATAAAATAATAAAAAGAGTTTAGTGGTTGGATAAGTAAAATAAAAGAAAATAAGTTAAGATAAATTGTTACCTTTAATTTGGGTAACTCCCTTTGGTTTTAACCAAAAAAAATTCTTGAAGTGACTTCTGCCTAAGGTAAGGCTTATAGGTGGAATACAGGGATCTTTAGAGCTTATGTGGGTAGGGTTTGGATGAGTCAAGGGGCTTGAGAGGTGTGAGGAATGAGTTATAAGTGAGGTCTTTTTATAAGGGGGAGGAGGGGCTCTTTAGGAAAGTGTGAAAATATTATTTTATTATATAATGATATTCAGTTTTTAAAGGTCAAAAACTAATTAAAGTCAAATATAAGATGACTCATGGAAGAAATAAAATCATCCAATAAGAATTGGGCAGGTTTTGGATATTTTTTTAATATTAATAATCTTATTTATTTAAATCATTTATTAATGAGGTAAACACTTCATCATTATTGTGTCATAAATAATTTAATTTATTTTATGTCTAAAAATTATAAAAAAATACCATGATGTATGAAATCATTTTAGATTTCCAATGAATATTTATAGTCGAAACAATGAATTATTTAACCCCACGTAAAAAATAATTTACTAAAAGAGTTTTGTTTATTTCATTTTTTCCTTTACTTTAATTTAATTAAAATAAAGTGTCATTATCGCTATTAAGTGGCTCCATGGGGTCCCAAAATCGACCCAAAGATGCCTATGGTCGGAAATTACTCATCCAATAAGGTTAGAACAAGTGTTAAGGTAATTATATATTATTATAAAATTTGTTTTACCTTAATTACGCTATTTACCTTTAACCGCGGTAAATAAAAGTCAAAAATTAATATTCACCAAAATTTATTTTCATCTTATTGAACCAAATTTTACTTACTAATAACAACCATGTATGTAAAATTTTCAAAATTCAACTCATAGAAGTGGTAAAATTTCATTTAAATGAAAAATTCATGTCAAGAACTGTCCTTGGGGCCCGTGTTGTGACTACCCCAAGCCCGCCTTCCATAGGCCAGGGGCTGGCGACTAGCACCAAAGGCATAACTCCCTATAAAATGGGAAGGCATTGCCTTTATAAAACTTAACCACACACACAACCAAAGAACAAGTGGGAGAAAAACCTAAGTAAAGCAGTATAACAAAGTGATGAAAGTAAAAAGGGGCCAAAAATACAAGCCCAACAGAAAGGTACAGCTACAACTGAAAGAAAAGTACGATTGAAAAGAAAATAGCTGAAAGGTGAAGCAACTCCTGGATCGTCCTCCGGGTTCCCTCCTGAAGGGTAGGTACAAATTTCCTCCTCAGTACTCCGCGTCTATCGGTCCGCTCCGTGTGCTGTCACGCCGAGTGTCCACCTCCGGGTACCATCCAGTCCTCGTACACTCTACCTTGGTCAGTGATGTCCATCTTCTGCATCCAACAAAACGAGGTGCGGGTATAGCCCGTGTAGGGGTGAGTATAATGATACTCAGTAGGGACCCTGAGACCCTCAAGGTCTCACTAAAATCAAACAAGGATAAACCACAAAGAAATATCTCAACATATAACCTTTACTTAGGTATATGCCCATAAATATACCTAAGTTTTCAAGTAACTGTTTCCCTCGGAATCTGGGGATGACCGCCTTGATGGGAGGTTCAATCATTCGGATCAGTTTCAAACAGGTTTGTTCGTAGAACCGGAAACATCCAATGATTCCACATCAATTCGTACCTACTTTCCAAAGGTAGTTACTCATTAGTTTGTGGATTAATGAGGCTTAGGAATTTTCATTGGTCGAGAGGATGGGAGGTCGGACTCATCACACCTTTTTGAGGGGAATTATTGTCTACTCTGGGAATCTCTTTATAGATTTAAGTTATGTTCGTGAATCCTTATTACATTACCAAGTAAAAAATGAGCTTTCCTTCAGATCTAACAATCAATGATTAAATATGTAGGAAATTTAGAGAATCTTTTGTATGTATTCGAGGTTCTTCATAGATATAAAATCATCTGTATTTGTTAGATATTCTTGGTCAATGGTACCCTTCGACACATTTATACAGAATTATCTTGGTCATTATGATGACCATGCTGGTTTTAAAGCCACTAAGTGGGGCACTTGAAGTTTATTGTCATTCAGAAGGACATGTATTATTTTAGAGTTGGGATCGAACCCATAGATGGGATACCTACGTATCCTTTGTTTAGAAAAGGAATCATAACCCACGTAGTTTGAGTAAGGTAGTATGATGTTTATGATTGATGGCTCAAAGAAGGATGTCACAATTACTTTTACACTCTAAGCTCACGTGAGTCATGCTCGGTGTGGGAAATAAGAGGTATTGGTAAAAATTAGACAATTGTGCCATGAAAGATACAATCATAAGAAATAATGTGGGGCTTATGTAGGTATGACTGCCCAGATAAATGAAGGTTAGGATTTACTTTAGGGAAGAAATCCAGGAAGAGGGTCCATAAAGGTATATGTGCTTCATGGAGATTTTGAATACTCTAACTTGGGTCTTACTCCTAAAAAGGAGGCCCAAATTAGGAGAAGAATTATGATAGGGTTTTACTCCTAAAAAGGAATCCCAGATCAAAGGTAAATTAGGACTAGTTAAGAGAAATTAAGACTGGGGCTTACTCCTGAAAAGGAGGCCCAGGTCAAGGATTAAGGTTTGGGGATTACTCTTGAGGAGGATGCCCAAATTAGGAGACTGGGGCTTACTCCTAAGGAGGATGCCCAGATTTTGGAATTTTAAGAATTAGGGCTTACTCATAAGGAAGATTCCCAAGTTAAGAATTATGGTTGGGGCTTACTCTTAAGGAGGATGCCCAAACTTGAGACTGGGTCTTACTCCTGAAAAGGAAGACCAGGTTAGGGGATCTGGGGCTTACTCCTAAGAGGATGCCCATATTAGAGGACTTATGACTGGGGATTATTCCTGAAAATGAGACCTAGGTTAAGGATTCTCTCATCTTAAAGGATGAGGTTGAATGAATGAAATCTCAATCTTTAGTGACAAAAAGATGTGTAAATCCCTAGGTTTTGAGAGATATTCCACAGAATTCCTTTCAGATAAGGAAGTCATATCAAGAAATCATGCCATAAATTTCTTTGAAGAGTTTCTTGATGAGTGAATCTTGAATAGGAAATGTGTAATGGCTTAAGAGGGGTGAAATGTGCAAGAAAGGCACCCAACAAGGCAGGGGCGCCCAAGTCATGGCAGGCGCGTAGGTACTGCGTGGGCACGCAAGTTTTGGTCACGCAGGTATACGCCTGCGCAACACATGATGTACTTGCGCGACGGTTAACCAGTAGGGTAATACTTGAGCGAATCTTCATTAAAGCCTTTAGAATCCTCTTGAGGTTCTTCCAGAAGCGGGGTGCGCAAGATCTATTGAAGGATTAAGGCGGCGCGCAAGTGTGGCCCTTTTCCCTTAAGGGCTGGCCACTCAGGCGCGCAAGTGTTGATGAGTTTCAACACTTAGGCCTTCCTCCCCCTCTTTAGATCTTCCGTTATAGGTAAGAAATTACCTTAGAACTATTTCGGAAGCTTTGAGTAGAGACTAGGGCGTCGGGAGCTCAAATTTGAGTTTCTTGAAAAAATCCTCCTTCGAATGGGGGGCCCACAGGGTCTATTTATAGGCAGGAGAGGACCCCGGGCGGTTATCACTTAGGTCGCGCAAGTCACTTGCACGACTATAATGCGTTGCGCATGTGGACTTGCGCAACTATGGGGAATCTTGCGCCACTTATGTTAAATATTCTCCTTGTTCATCCCTTTGTTGATTTTTGACATTTTCTTCAAAGGATGAATCAATTTTTGCTAAGTCATTTCCCTTTACATTCCTTTGGACTCTATGACGAAAAAGGAGCGTCAACAAAATTCCCCCCCTCAGAGTTGGATCCGAAAGAAATGAGGATTTGACTCTGAGGAAATCGAAGACATCCAAAGGAAAGGTGGCACGCAAGTCTTGATGGCGCAAAGGGCGGCACGCAAGTGCGCATCTCTTAGGGATACGGCCCTTGATCGCGCAGGGTACGGTGCGCAGGGTCCCAGCTGCGTCTATAAATAGAGGGCCTCACTTCCATACAAGCATCCGGATTTCCGGACTTCATACCTTCGAGCTCTCGCCACGCAGGTCACCTTAGCCGCGCAAGTTGCTCTGTTTTTCGGTGTTTTCCTTGATGTCGCGCTACTGTATAGGTATTTTTACTTGCGCGGTTTATACTTGCGCGTCAAAAACTAGCGCGGCACACGAACACTTGCGCGTCAAGTTTAGACTTGTGCACCTTAATGCCTTAGCCATTTTTTTCAAATTCTTTCACAAATTTTATGAAAAATAAACCCATTTAAGAGTTGATTTATTCAACTTTTGTGCAGATTCAATGGCTCCCAAGGGAATTAAAATGGATGATGAACTGGCTAGAAAGTAGATTGATGACATGATGAAAATTATTGGCCATGATTACTATGATATCTGTGACAGAACACTCCCAGATTTGGCTAAGTACTTGAAGAAATGTCATCTTAATTTCCCACAGAGCATCTACCTGCCTCTATATGGCCATGGTCATCTACAAGGAGTCAATGTTCTAGATGCAAAGAACTATACACCTAAAATGCAGCTGCATTTCTACTCTTTCATTTCGGTCATGTTGTGCATTAAGAGCTACAATAATGGTGTGAACTTTCAAATTCTTCCTCCATGTCATTTCCTTGAAGATATGAAAATGGCAAACCTATGGGATGAAATGTTTTCCATTGTCGGTTGCCGGATAGAAGAAAAACATGGTATTAGAGAAATATCTGAAAATAGTACTCTATCCAAATTGATCTTTACTTCCAATGCTCCATTTTCAAATCCATGTATCCAACTTCCAAGCCTCTTGGACAGAAACAGAGTCACTGTTTGATCAGCAGAAAATTTTCTCAAACCGCACTCAAGAACATCCTTTTAAAATTTTTCCAAGAAGAGCTGGTATCACTGCATCTCTTATTGTATCCAATTGAATGAATTAATTTCATGTGGTTGCTGATGAAGCTCGGGATGTGGTTCATCAATTGAAGACTTATGTTGAAAGCCTCTTGTAATTCTTGAAAAAGAGAAGAGACTCCAGTCTGTGGATGTCCTTCTAACTCTTGTGCATCAATGAAAAACACTTTCATCTTCAATCATTTGTACCTGCATTCTCTTTTTCTATATGCTTTAGATTTTACCTAAGCCAATGGGCCTAATAAGAATAGTTTGATTTTTACTAGGATTAATGTAAATAACCCTACAAACTTCGAACCTTTTATTTGCTCAATGTTACCTAAATCATACAAAAATGTGTGTTTAGTGAGCTGGGAACTTGACTTTTATTCAAAGTTCCTCTGTCTTTTTTGGGCAGTTTAAAGTCATGCATGTCAGACATAAAAAAGGGATAATGTTTAAGGTCGAAATAGCTTTGACCGAAATGGATTAGAATTGACTCAATTCCTTGACAACTCATCTGAAAACATAGTACCATACTCAAGTATGAGGGAAAATATGTAAACTATGACTTAAGAATATTTGAATCTAAGGAATGATATGAAAAAGAGATAAAAGGCATTAGAATAAGTAGTTCCCAAAAATGAAGTTACCATTATTTAACAACCCCGTTAGGGGGTTGAATTATGCAGGGCCACCTAAGGGCATTGGCTGCATAGTTAAATAAAATAGTATCTTTTGGCTAACAAGTCTGTGTGTAGACTGTTTATGCCAGGCCACCTATGGGAACGTGCTATATAGTCAGGAAAAAGAACTCTCAGAAATTTACTTTCCTAGTACTAAAATCCAGTGAAAGTTTATGGAGATTCAAATATTCCAAAGTATAGAGTTTTCTGTATAGAAAGAGGTACTTGAAATGTGGAGAAAATATTTCCAAACAAAATTTTCAAATAACTGGATGAATATCACTCCTACAAAGGTCTAACCCAAAAGTAGGTAAGGCGAATATAAACTATAGACTTGAATACTTTTAGATCATGAAAAAGAATGTGGGACAAATATGTTAAGGATGGCTATTTTTGCGGATCCCTACATACTTTCATTTAAGAAAAACAATGACAAAAGAGGCATTATTCCCATGAATGAAGTTACCACTATCCGACAAACCCGTTAGGGGGTTGAATTATGCAGGGCCACCTAAGGGCATTGGCTGCATAGCCAAATAATAGTATCTTTTGGCTAACAAGTTTGTTATGTAGATTGTTTATGCAAGGCCACCTATGGGCATGTGCTGCATAGTCAGGCAAAAAGAACTCTCAGAAGTTTGACATTTTTGTGACTAGAAGTCTTGAAAAGGGTTATGAGGATCTGAGACTATTTAAGGTTAGGATTATGACACATAAATATGGATATTGTTCAATGTATATAGAGATACACAGATCAATGATAACCATAATCATGTTGTGGCTGGGTCCTGAATTGAAATGTTGGACTTCACTACGTATCCCATAAGGATAAGAATCAAGCCATACGTAGTTCTTAAACTACAGTTTAACTTCATGTGGGAAAAAAGTATTAGAGATCTTAGTTTTGGGTCATAGAGCTTGGACCATTGTATGAAATACACAGTGTGTGCTTTCATGGGGACTTTTCAGCCAAGGGACTGGAAGTGGAATTTGGGGTTAGGCCCAAAGACTTGGGGCTGGATTCTAGGGACACTCGAACGTTCCTACGTATTCGATAAAGATGGGAATCAATCCCACATAGTTCTAGAAATACCCTTTATACAAATTTGGTTCGTACATATGAAGGGTGAAAGGGGAATTTAGTACAATGATGGTTTAACCCAAGATAAAAGGTTTTGGCATTTCCATGTATTCATGTAGTCTTTGAAATGAAACATGATTGAAAAATAAAATTCTGTGTAGTTCAATTAAAGAATGAATTAATGATCAAGTTGTTCTTGGGGACAACGACCTAAAAAATGTTGTTGGGACTTACACATGGTTAGCGGCCCAAAGAGAGTGTTATGGTTGAGGTTTTCTCTAAGATCACGTGAGTCAAACTCGGTGTGAGAAACAAGAGGTAGAAACAACCTTAATGATACACAGTTTAATGTCATGTAGGACGTATGAAGGGACTATGCAGTTTAAATTCTTGCAGTTAGGACTATTGGTGCTGCATAGTTTAGTGTCATGTAGCAGGGACAAAGTACAGTTTAATGTCATGTAGGACGTATCACGGACCTTCTGTAAAGTTTAGCATCATGTAGTTAGGACGATGGGGACAATAGAGTTTAACGTCATGTTGGACGAAAGGGGGACTGTGCAGTTTAATGTCATGCAGTGAGGATAAAAGAGTACACCATTTATCGTCATGTTGGATGCATTGGGGATTTTTTCCACAGTTTAGTGTCATATTGGATGAAAGTGTGAATAGTTCAAGGTCATATGCATGGACCGTGGATGGTGAAGTTTAATGTCATGATGGACAAAGGTGTAGTTTAAGGTCATACTGGACCTTTGATGATTATGTAGTTTAACGTCTTTCCGGACGTAAGGGAATTTTATACAGTTTAGCGTTATATAGTTAGGACGTCACAGTTTAATGTCTTGTTGGACGTAAGGGACTTGCAAACAGTTTAGGGTCATATGCATGGACCGTTGATGATGCAGTTTAAGGTCATACTAGACCTAGTTGTAGTTTAAGGTCATATTGGAACATTTAGGGAACTTTTTCATAGTTTAACATCGTGTGGGATGAAGTTGCAGTTTAAGGTCATACTGGACCATTTAGGGAACTTTTTCACAGTTTAACGTCGTGTGGGACGAAGTTTCAGTTTAAGGTCATACTGGACCATTTAGGGAACTTTTTCACAGTTTAACATCGTGTGGGACGAAGTTGCAGTTTAAGGTCATACTGGACCATTTAGGGAACTTTTTCACAGTTTAACGTCATGTGGGACGAAGTTGCAGTTTAAGGTCATATTGGACCATTTAGGGAAATTTTTCATAGTTTAACATCGTGTGGGATGAAGTTTCAGTTTAAGGTCATACTGGACCATTTAGGGAGCTTTTTCATAGTTTAACGCCGTGTGGGATGAAGTTGCAGTTTAAGGTCATACTGGACCATTTAGGGAACTTTTTCACAGTTTAACGTCGTGTGGGACGAAGTTGCAGTTTAAGGTCATACTGGACCATTTAGGGAACTTTTTCACAGTTTAACATCGTGTGGGACAAAGTTGCAGTTTAAGGTCATACTGGACCATTTCTATATAGCAAGGAAGAACTGGTGCCACATAGTTTATTGTCATGTTTTAGGGACAAAGTATAGTTTGTAGTTTACACAAAATACTTCTTCAAAAATCTGGCATTGGTTGGAGTATTGATGAGTTCTCCATCCATTAAGATTAATGAATAAGCTCCATTGGAATAGACCATATGTATTGAATAAGGTCCTTCCCATTTTGGTTCAAGTTTGGGAGGTTTATTTCCTAGTATCATTGGAGTTCTGAGAACTAATACCAATTCTCCCTCAGTGAATGAACGAAGACGAACTCTTTTGTTAAAAGCTCATGCTATTCGATTCTGATAGACTTCCAAGTAGTGCAAGGTGCACAATCTTTTCTCATCTAACTGTTCCAATTCATTAAATCTCTTTTTAGATTTCTCATCTGTAGATGAATGATCACAAATGGGTACTCTAAGAGAGGGTAATTGAACTTCAATTGGCAAGACTGCTTCTGTTCCATATACCAATGAATATGGAGTTGATCGCGTTTCAGTGCGGGTGGTAATCCGATAAGCCCATAAAGCGTGAAAGCTTTTATCAGGCCATGACTTCTTATCTTTATCCACCATATTTTGTAGTATATTTAAAAGAGTCTTGTTGAAGGCTTCTATCTGGCCATTGGCCGCTGCATGATACCGAGATGAATGGTTGGATTTGATGTTGTATTCTTGATACAATTTCTTCACCTCAGATGAACAGAAATTGGTGCCATTTTCCGTCAATATGGTATGAGGGACACCAAATCTGGTAATGATGTTAGACTTGATGAAGCTAACAATTAATTTAGAACTGACTTCCTTGAGAGGTATTTCCTCTGCCCATTTGGAAAAGAAGTCAGTAGCAGTAAGAATGTACTTGAACTGCTTGGCCGTAGCCGAAGGGTAAGGTCCCAGCGCATCCATTCCCCATGTGGAAAATGGCCATGAGTATTTATCTATATGAAGAAACTATGGAGGTTGTTGAATGAAGTTGGCATGTACTTGGCATGAATGACACTTCTTTGTGAAATCAACACAATCTCGTATCATTGAAGGCCAAAAGTATCCAAGCCTTTGAATTTGATCTGACAATCTATGTCCAGACTGGTGGGCACCACAGACTCCTGCATGCACTTCTTTCATGACAGCCATTGTCTCTTCACCATCAATGCATCTGAAGAGAACTCCATCAAAACCACGTTTGTAGAGAATTTTATCTAGGTGATCTGGGCTATCATAAAGAGTAAAATTGACCACATGTTGCCGGATTTGTTCTTTCTCGGCTCTATCAGGTGGAAATGTTCCATTTTGACGTTATTCCCTGATAGGTGACCTCCATCCTATAGTATGACCATAAAGTTCAGGAATGGGACTAATTTCATTAATTTCCTCTATTCTGATTCGAACATAAGGTGAAATTGCATGACGGTGGGCAATACTGATGGTTGTCTCATCCCGGTTTGGATCTGCCAGAGCTGTGGCTATATTAGCTAGCGCATCAGCTTGAGCATTTTGTGATCTTGGGATATAAGAAAATATCGGTTCTGAAGAGAATTTCGCCATTAACTCTCTGATGTAATCATAAAAAGGGATTAGTTCTTATTTTCTGATGTAATAATCCCCATTGACTTGTTTGATTACCAGGTCTGAATCACCCTTCACCTTTAAGTGATTCACTTGTGCTTGAAGTGCTAATTCCAAGCCTGCGATAAGAGATTTTTATTCGGCTTCATTATTGGTACCACCTTCCCACAATAAGAAGGAATAAGGTAACACTGCATTTTCTGGAGAAATGAGCACAATTCCTAAGACAACTTTGTTGTATTTAGGATTTTCCATTTTCCTCCCTGTTGGACTTTGGGAAGCACCATCAAAATACATTTCTCATGCCTGAGGACATTCTTGAATAGAGAAGACTTCCTCATCACGATGTTCAATATCTGAAGATGTGTCTTCCACTGAAGGGTGTTCAGCCAGGAAATCAGCCAGAGCTTGGCCCTTTATCGCCTTTTGAGACACATACTGAATGTCGAATTGCTGCAAAATAACTGCCCACCTTACTAGACGTCCTGTAAGCATTGGACGACTAAGGATGAATTTGAGCGGGTTATTGCGAGATACCAATTGGACCTCGTGATGTTGCAGGTAATGTCTCAACTTCTGAACTGCAAAGATTAATGCCAGGAAGCACTTCTCAATACTTGAATACCGGGTTTCTGCTTCAAGCATAGTTCGACTGAGAGAGTAGAGACTGTTTTCATTCCCAGCATCATTCTTTTGAGCAAGAAAAGCACCTAATGATCTCTCTAGAGCTGTCACATAGAGGATAAGTGGTCTTTCTTAAACAGGTGGCATGAGTACCAGTGGACTCAAGAGGTATTTCTTGAGAATATTGAATGCTTCTTGACATTCTTTAGTCCACTGGTAAGTGACTCCCTTCTTCATCAATTTGGTAAAGGGTAAACTTTTGCCTGCTAAATTGGAGATGAAACGCCAAATATAGGCTAAGTGTCATTGAAGTCCTCTTAATTCTTTCAAATTTTGAGGAGGTGACATAACAAGGATTGACTTCGTCTTCTTAGGATTGACTTCAATACCACGATGGCGTACAACAAAGCCGAGAAATTTTCCTGAGGTGACCCCAAAAGCACATTTTAAGGGGTTCATCTTCAAATTATGTTGTCGAAGCTTGCAGAATATGACTTCCAAATCATCCAAGTGATTAGAACATTGTTTGGATTTAACTACCAAATCGTCTACATAGAATTCAACAAACTTCCCTAAGAAGGGTTTGAAGATATGATGCATGGCGCGCTGATATGTTGCACCTGCATTCTTTAAGCCAAAGGGAATTACCCGGTAACAGAACACACCCTGAGGGGATCTGAAGGGTGTGTACTCCTCATCTTCTGGGGCCATTCGGATCTGATTATATCCAGAATATCCATCCATGAAGGAAAGTGCTTCATATCCAGCTGTTGCATCAATTAAAAGTTCTGTAATCGGAACTGGGAAATCAACTTTAGGACAATGCCGATTAAGATCTCTGAAATCGATGCAAACTCTAATTTGTCCATTCTTATTCTTTACAGGGACAATATTATCCAACCACTTGGGATACTGAACTTCTCTAAAGAAGTTATCTTTGATAATCTTATCCACTTCAGCTTCAGTTTTAGAAGCATAAGTTGGGTGTGTTCTTCTCGCGGCTTTCTTAAATCCTCGATGTTCTTCTGGTAAACCCAAATGATGAGTAGCAACATCAGGATCAAGCCCGGGCATTTCTGTATAGTTCCAAGAAAAAATATCTCTATTTCTCTTAAGAAAATAAATATACATCTCTTGATCTTCAAGGGTCATGGCCGCACTGATTAAAGTGGGGCGTGGATCTTCCTTTGTACCCAGATTTATTTCTTTGAGTTCATCCACAGTGGTAGAGATACCCTCTTAAAATGTTGGAGGAGCATCTCTGAGATATTCCTCTTCTTCTTCATTATGTGTTATTTCTTCCATTTCTAATTTCATAGTAGATGACAAAGCATAATTTTCATGATCAGAAGAGATGTCAAAATTTTCACATTTTGAAGGGGAAGTTTCCACTTTTGACCCTATTGATGATGAAGAGTTTTCTTTGGGTAATAAAGATGAAATGATGGATTGAGAATCGACATCATTTTTCACCTCTAATATTGCTATAACTCCTTCTGGCCTAATTGGAGAAGTATAGATTTGTTGGATTTCAGCAGATGAAATGAAGAAGTCACCATTTGTGCTTTCATTACTGCTTGGTGGGTTACCAATTTCTCCAATGTTGTCTGGCTCGATTGTCGTAATTGACATTATGGATCTTTCCATAAGATTATTTTGATTTGGGTCTATCTTATCAATTTGACTGATAGGAAACACATAATCTATACTCACATGAGTAAATGGATTTACTGGAATTTTTTCCAAACCATATAGAGCATTAACTTTGGTAATTTCTTTTGTTGTGGATTTCTCCTTTCCCTTCATGTGATAGAATTCCACCTCAATGTATTGAGACTCACATGTCTTGAATGGGGCCTTATCACCATATAATGTTCCAACTTGACCATCGAAATAGTATTTGAGACATTGATGGTATGATGAAGGGATAGACGCATGCTGATGTAGCCAGGGTCTTCTAAGAAAGATGTTGAAAGCTGAGTCTTGATCAACAATCACGAAATCTGAATTGGATACAAGATCTCCAAACTATGTTCTGAGTGTAACTTTGCCTAGTGGTTCTTGTTCATTTTTATCATATCCTTGTAACATCATGGTAGAAGGAGATAAATCAAATTCCGTGAGGCCCAATCGATGAAGTGTACGAATGGGCATGAGGTTGACTCCTGAACCATTATCAATGAAAGCTCTTCTGACGTCTATAACATTGACCTAGCCAGATAAATACAAAGGTCTGATATTACAATGAACAACATCATCTTCATCTTTATCAGTAAAAGATATTATTGCATGGAATTCTGCAGGATTATTCTCTATGTGATAGACTTCAGCTGCAGCAATTTCAGTTTCAAACTCCTGAGGACTTGAAAAAGCCTCGATGAGTGCTTCCCGAAGATCTTTTGACAGATTCAAAGCATCCAGAATTGATAACTTGGATGGTACTTGGTCCAAGTGTTTCAATATATCATACTTTTGATCCAGAGGTCTGTGTTTCCCAACAGTAATATGTGGTTTAGCAGGTACCTTGGAAGCAGATGCTTTGGAAGTTGATGCAACTTGTATTGGGATAAGGGTTGGCAACATCCTTGGTTTTGGAAGATTAGACCGATTAGATCCATTTACTTACTGAGAGGAAGAAGATGGAACCTTCAATCGATCTTCCAAAATAACTATATCAGGACTGAATTTTCTATTGGTAGAAGAACTTTCTTGTTCTTGCTGATCTCGCTGAAGGGATCTACCACGAGTTTCTGATGTGTACACAGTTCTAACAGGGGTAGAATTGGAATAGTGGCTTCTGAAAGATCCACGTCTTCCCCTGTATCCTGATCTCCTATAATTTCCTCTGATTCCTCTGTTTGATACAGGGAATTCAGGATCATTGAAATCGAAACTGCGACTGGCATATGGATCTGTTAATTTAATCATATTAACATAACCAAAGATTAACTCTTCGTCTGATGAAGACTCTGCCTGATTAGCCTATTTAGGCTGTGCCGTTTGGGGGGCGGTGCCCGTGGCTTTTAAGTAGATGGCATGAAGTCCGCAAAATTCAAAGACAACTTAGGCTTTGACACATACTCATCTTCTTATGATTCTTTTTCTGTCTTTGAATCATGCCGTTTCTTTGAGGACTTTCCCTCTGAAGAAGAGGGTTTTGCTACAACATTCATGGCAGAAGAAACAATTGGTTTCCTTAATTGTGTTCGCAAAATAGCATGAGTTTGATTGATTGTCTTTATGACCATCCAATCATCATACTTTTGTGCATTTTTGCTTTTGACTTCTTTCCATTCATATTCCTCCTCGGGAACTGTAGCAGTGAGACATGCTACTTGGGCTGAGGAACCTTTCAGTGTGACCTGTCCCGAGTCAACCATCTTTTGCAGGATGTCTTTGAAAACAAAACACTCCTGGATGGGATGCCCCAACATTTGATGAAAAGGTCAATAATTAGGACGGTCTTCATCTCCTTTCTTGTTTGGCCTTTTGGGCCTTGTCAATTGAACCAGATTGTTTTCTAGAGCCGAAATGAAATAACCAGGAACTTTTTCATTTCGGAAAGAGTATATTTTTCTCTTCAGATCTTCAAATTGTTTTCATCTTTGATATTTTTTATCATATGGACGAAAAGGCCTTTGTTGTTGGCGCTCAGAAGGTGGAGCCCTTCGAGAAGATGAAGGTTTTGAGGTAGAAATAGGTATAGGTGCTTGTTTAAGCATAACTATAGAAGTTTCTGCTTTACCCATTCTCCTTCCTGGAGATGATGGAATTATACGAGATTTAGCCTTAGCCTGTATAAGGGAATCTTCAATCTGCTGAGCAATTGAAGTAAGTTCTCGAAACCCTCCTATGTATTTCACAGGGATTAATGGCGTACGTAATTCATTACGCAGATTTGCCACATATATTGGCGACAATTCTTCTTGAGGGAGTGCTAAACTCATGTAATATGTTAATCCCTTCCAACGAGCAATGAAATCAAAGACTCTTTCATTCTCCCTTTGCATACAATTTTTAAGATCGAAAAATGTTGTCTTTGGAAAAGTTGAGCTGAACTAAAAGAGGAATTTTTGGCGAAGATCCTCCCATCCGGTAATTGACTGGGATTGTAAACTTGTATACCAAACAAAAGCTGGTCCTTGAAAATTTTGCACAAAGCATCTGAGTTTCACTCCTTCTTGCTGCTCCGGAGTTCCCATCATACAATCGCGAAAAGACACGTAATGCGTCAAATGTTGTTATGGATCGCCTGATCCATTGAATATAAGGAATATAGGGTTCCCAAAACTGGATGATGGAGAAATTGAATCTACCCATTCAGGGTAAACATTCTTTTCTGGTTGAACTTGTGCACGCTACCCTTCCATAGTTTCTAGCTGAGCTGTTAATGACTCAATAGTAGTTATTAACTTTTGAGAAACATCTGGTTGAACTTGTACTTGGGTAGGTGCAATGACTGGAGCTTGGGCAGATGTGGCGATTGGTGCTGAAACTGATGGTAGCACTGCCAACTGTTGTTGCACTTGACCCATAGGATTAGACCTGTGAGGGTGTACTGATAGAGGAGGATATTCTTGATCCATCTCAGTAGCTGCAAGAAATTCATTTGGATGACTGACTCCAGCATTTTTAAGAAGAAGACTACTCTGAAGTAGTTCTACATTCAACCTTCTTAATTCCTTAATTTCTTCCTCCTATTGTGAAAATCTCTGCTCTAGTGAGAGCGATTGACCTTCTCCAGAGGAAGGATATGTAACCTGGTTCTTTCCCCTCCCTTTGATGGATCATTTTCGGAGAGGGGGAAGTGGGTTACTAGAAGGATTACCCAGGTTCTGAGTAATCCTTTTATTTCTTGTATTCACACATTCTTCATTTGTGTTGGTGCGTACATCTTCTTGAATAGGAACCTCTTCATCTGAGTCCCCTGTGTGAGCCTCATCTGGTGGATCAGCAACAACGGCATTGATGACATTGATTGATGCATAACTCATCGCATCCCTTATATCATCATTTCTGTGATATTGTCATCTTCTATGTATTTGATGAGACATTGCCTTTTGTTGATTCAATCCCTCGGGAAATTCTTGATGAACCGTAATTTGGAGGGAATCACCTAATAATTTGGCTCTTCATTCCTCTTGAGGATTCTTCCCCAATCGAGAAAAGACCGACTTTATCTGAGGAGGGGATTGATGATTTGAAAAAGTCCCTAGTCCAGTGGACTGGGGTTGTTCCTGCTGTTCTCGCTCAATTCCCCGAATCCTTTTTGTTGATTCCGAGGGTTGGTTTAAAAGAGTCCCCAGTCTGGCGAGCTGGGTGGTTCTTGACATGCTATGTCTGAGAATTTCTTGAAAGTCCTCCTGATCTTGCGAACCTTAGTCCGAAAATTAGCTAGATGCATTAATCTGTATCCTCTTTTATCACCCGGTTCAAAAGACCGATGGATGATTTTCGACACTTCTGTCACTTTGTGACGTGCTTGCTCCAAAAGAGAGGCATGTTCAATATTATCATTTTCTTTATGAAAGAGTAATTCAAAAATGTGTTCTCTATATTATTGATTTTTAGAGGAACTAGTTGAAGCCTATTCTTGGGAAAGCTTTTGATTAAAAACAATGCCCATTGACTGTGGTCGGCCATCGCCAATAACATTGCATGAGACCATTTTCGGCGGGCTTTGCTGACTGGAGAGCACTATGAAATGTAGTGCTCCATGAAAACCCCATCCTCTCAAAAGAATACCAGATGGGGAATTGTCAATTAATTGACACAATCTTCTTAGTACGCCAAGGAATGAATGTTGAAGGGATCTCTGCTGCTTTTCAGCCTTCGGATATCGAGAGACTGATAGAGATGCCAAATCAATCTGACGTTGTAACCCTTCTATTATCTATAGATGATTTTCATATTCATCATAAGATAATACTTTCTTTTTAAACTGACAAAGAGTTTTCCATATGTTGAGACGAATATCATGAATTTCATCTTCCATCAACATTTCTGGAATATTATACTGAGAGTCAGCCAGAGGCCAAATCATAACTGGAACTTCACCTTTTGCTAGTTGTTTCCTCATATTCAGCATTTCCTCTTTATCATTTGATGAAGATTCTTCTACCTGATTTTACTAGAGTTGGTGTTTCCTTGTTGCTTCATTTGATTCAACAGGATTGGTAGAGAAAACATTGATCAAACTAGAAGATGCATGACTTAGGCGTGGTTTAGAGAATGACCTACACCCTGGGGTATCTTCTGACTGAGAAAGTATTTCACCTGCTAGCGATGAAGCTTCAGACATTACTGGTTTTGCATTTGCAAGTGCCTCAAGATAAGAGGGATTTCTCGGCACTACATTGTCCACTGGAGAATTTTCCAGGAAATGTGCATCACTACTGCGGAGAGGACTTTCACAGTGAAATTCATCATAATGGGGAGGACCACCATAATGGGTTACAGCAAAAGATGAGATCTCTTGCTCTTTGGTCTTCTGACCACACAGAGGGTTCCTGTGGATCTCATCTGAAGATAAAACTTTGAGATCAAACAAATTGTCATGAAGAAAGCCTTCATGAGGATGTGTCTCTTGAAGACCTTCAGAATTAATGTTCCCACTATTGGGAACTAAGGGAATAGAATCTTGAATTCCAACAGATAATTTTCTGAGGGCTTCAAGAACTCCAGCATCGAGCAAGGCCTTGTTACAGATTGTCTCTTGATCTCCTGACTGTGTTGGGAGAGTCTTCTTCTTATATTCCTTCTTACTCTCCTTGGAAACCACTTGTTGATGAAAGTGGCTGGTCTGAGCAGGTGTATGTTATTGATCAGGAAAGATGGCTAGGTTAGGCTGACGATCTCCTCTCAAATCAGGTGTATGTACCTGACTTGGTCGTCCATATAATATAGGGGAGTATTCCCCATAACCCTCTTGGACTGGAACAAATGTGTGTTTCTGTTCCGGAGTGAATTGTTGATGTATCACTCCACTGGTAGGGATAGATCTATGTGTCTTTCCCTGAGATGCCGCTGAAGTTGTTATAATATCCTGTCAGTCATCCAGAATATGAGCAAGGATTTTCTTCTGCTCTTTCACCATTGATAGAATGTGCTTGGTGACTTCAGCTGCTGGAACGGGAATATACATCCATTCCGGGCTTGGAGCAGGTGTATGTGCCTGCTCGTGTCTTCCTTTTCCTGTCAGTGAATCATGAAAGTACTCAAGTGTGGGGGCAGAGAGTTGATTCTGCCTCCTATTTGTTGTCGGGGCTTTCCGACTAACTTATCCGAATGCTACCAAGCAAGACTATTGGTAGGCTTGATTAAAACTAGAAGCTGTATGTGTCTGCTGATTGCACTTCTCCAAACGTGATTGACGAGATCCATCATATGTAGTCAGACGAGCCTGCTGACTAGATGATGATTTATAAACAGGTGTATGTTCCTGCCTATAGTACTCCGCCGAAATTGTCTGGCGGGATTGGCGTGATGCTGCCAGACGAGTCTGCTGGACAACGGAATTAAAACAGGAAGGTGTATGTGCCTGCTCATTGCTTGCCACCAAGTTAGGTTGGTAGACTTCTCCGGAGATGGAAGAGATGAGAACCTGCTCACTGTTCACCGGATTCTGCCTCTGGTGGTTCTTCTTGCTTGATCGGGTTCGAGGAACCTGAGCCAAACGCCTGGAGTCGGTACCCTCATCATGTTGAGGGCACACTGCCGCACGAGTCTGGCGGCGATTGTTGGTGGGATCCCTCAGGAAGGAATCCTGTCTGTTTGAATTAAGGTCCTGAGGGACCTGCTCATTCACCTCCCCAGCATAAGGGAGCTAATGGTGATTGTGTTCCGAGGATAACGACCCGAAACGGTTGGAGACGGTAGTTAGCACCGCCTTCTTCTTGATCAATGGTCGTCGTTGTCTGGACGACCGATGTGAGTTATTTACTTGGAGGGCTTGTCGGGCAGCCTCCAGAGTTGGGATGGTACCGTGTTGACGGTACTCCTTAACCAGTGCATTTGATACCAAGCATTGAAGACGCTGAGTAGGTGATATCATCCTAAGAGCGGACGACAATCCAATAGGAGTAGCAGTAGTGGAATTTACAGCTGCAGTATTCACAGGTGTGAACTTGAGAGCAGCCATTCTAGAAATGTTGAAGATCTTGGAAAAGAGTGCTTGTTTGATATAACAGATGTAATCAAGATAAATTCAAACACTACATCTTTTGGATGAGCACATATGTCAATGATTTCTTTTGTTGGCCCTCTCATTGAGTTTTAAATAGGGGCCTAACAAATAGGTAAAACATTATTTTAACTTGGTTAAGGATTCACGTCGGGTTCACCATTTTTTGTTTCCCTCGGAATCCGGGGATGAACACCTTGATGGGAGGTTCAAACATTCCGATCAGTTTCTAATGGGTTTGTTCGTAGAACAGGAAACATCCATTGATTCCACATCCATTAGGACCTACTTTCCAAAGGTAGGTGCTCATTAGTTTGTGGATTAATGAGGCTAAGGAATTTGCATTGGTCGAGAGGATGGCAGGTCGGACTCATCACACCTTTTTGAGGGGAATTATTATCTACTCCAGGACTCTCTTTATAGATTTAAGTTATGTTCGTGAATCCTTATTACATTACCAAGTAAAAAATGAGCTTTCCTTCAGATCTAACAATCAATGATTAAATATGTAGGAAATTTATAGAATCTTTTGTATGTATTCGAGGTTCTTCATCGATATAGAATCATCTGTATTTGTTAGAGATTATTGGTCAATGGTACCCTTCGACACATTTATACAGAAGTCTCTTGGTCATTATGATGACCATTCTGGTTTTAAAGCCACTCAGTGGGGTACTTGAAGTTTATTGTCATTCATAAGGACATGGATTATTTTAGAGTTGGGATCGAACCCGTAGACAGGCTACCTACGTATCCTTTGTTTAGAAAAGTAATCAGAACCCACGTAGTTCGAGTAAGGGAGTATGATGTTTATGATTGATGGCTCAAAAAATGATTTCACAATTACTTTTACACTCTAAGATCGCGTGAGTCATGCTCGGTGCGAGAAACAATAGGTATTGGTAAAAATTAGACAATTGTTCCATGAAAGATGCAATCATAAGAAATAATGTGGGGCTTATGTATGTATGACTGCCTAGATAAATGAAGGTTAGGATTTACTTTAGGGAAGAAATCCAGGAACAGGGTCCATAAAGGTATATGTGCTTCATGGAGATTTTTAATACTCTAACTTGGGGCTTACTCCAGAAAAGGAGTCCCAAATTAGGAGAAGACTTATGATTGGGTTTTACTCCTAAAATGGAATCCCAGATCAGCGGTAAATTAGGAATGGTTAAGAGAAATTAATACTGGGGATTACTTTTGAAAAGGAGGCCCAGGTCAAGGATTAAGGTTTGGGACTTACTCTTGAGGAGGACGCCCAAATTAGGAGACTAGGGCTTACTCCTAAGGAGGATTCCCAGATTTGGGAATTTTAATAATTGGGGCTTACACCTAAGTAAGATGCCCAAGTTAAGAATTATGACTGGGGCTTACTCCTAAGGAGGATGCCCAAACTTGAGTCTGGGGCTTACTCCTGAAAAGGAATCCCAGGTTAGGGGATCTAGGGATTAATCCTAAGAGGATGCCCATATTAGAGGACTTATGACTAGGGATTATTCCTGAAAAGGAGACCCAGGTTAAGGATTCTCTCATCTTAAAGGATGAGGTTGAATGAGTGAAATATTAATCTTTAGTGACATAAAGATGTGTAAATCACTAGGTTTTGATAGATATTCCATATAATTCCTTTCAGATAAGGAATTCAAATCAAGAAATCATGCCATAAATAGCTTTGGAGAGTGTCTTGATGACTGAATCATGAATAGGAAAGGTGTAATGTCTTAAGAGGGGTGAAATGGGAAATAAAGTCACCCAACAAGGCAGGGGCGTGCAAGTCCTGGAAGGCGCGCAGGTATTTCATAGGTGCGCAAGTTTTGGTCGCGCAGGTATACGCCTGCGCGACACATTATGTACTTGCGCTATGGTTAACCAGTAGGGTAATACTTGAGTGACTCTTCATTAAAGATTTAGAATCCTCTTGAGGTTCTTCCAGAAGAGGGGCTCACAAGATCTATTGAAGGAGTAAGGCGGCGCACAAGTGGGCCCTTTTCCCTTAAGGTCTGGCCACTTAGGCGCGCAAGTGTTGATGAGTTTCAACACTTAGGCCTTCCTCCCCCTCGTTAGATCTTCCGTTCTAGTTAAGAAATTACCTTAGAAGTGTTTCAAAAGCTTTGATAAGAGACTAGGGCACCGGGAGTTCAAATCTGAGTTTCTGGAAAAAAATCCTCCTTCGAATGGGGGGCCTACAGGGTCTATTTATAGGCAGAAGAAGACCCCGGGCGGTTATCACTTAGGTCGCGCAAGTCACTTGCGCGACCATAATGCGTTGCGCAAGTGGACTTGCGCGACTTTGGGGAAACTTGCGCAACTTATGGGAAATCTTCTTTTTGTTCATACCTTTGTCAATTTTTGACATTTTCTTCAAAGGATGAATCAATTTGTGCTAATTCATTTCCCTTTACATTCCTTTGGACTCTGTGATGAAAAAGGAGCGTCAACAGTAACCCAACTCAATCATGAGGAAAACACAAAGGTCATTGAATCATCTCAAACCAGGATTTTTATTCACGATGTTGAAACCACGGCTGCTGGAGAACTCCTCCTCTGTCGAGTACAGTGGGCCTGCCGCTACAAACAAGCGCTTCCCACTAACCTTGGACTACTGAAGTACTCCACCTTTCGAGTACTGTGGGCCTGCTGCTACAACCAAGCGCTTCCCACCATGGGTCTACTGCTACAACCAAGAGCACCCCCTCAAAGCCTAAAGAGGTACTCCTTAGGTCGAGTACCACGGTTCTGCCGCTACAACCAAGCGCTCCTCTACCGTGGGTCTGCTGCTACAACAAAGCGCACCCCACTGGGCCATAGGAATCACTCTGAGTCGATCGATTGACAGTCGTCAAGTCTCAACCAGCTACTAGGTCTCTGCACTCCTAACACTCGTCTCCAGGAGGGTCCGCTCCACGAACTACTGGTTGATACTTCCAAGTTTTACGTAACCTCTCGTGGAAGTATCTCAAGGTACCTCCTCGTCATAGGGGTCTCAACGCAACATACGACGTGTCAATCGGACGCCCGGTCTGTGAGTTATTAGCTTTTCCGTTACAGGGGCCTGGTTGGATTTCGAGTACAATCTAACATGACCATCCTCAAACCACATCCTAATCCTATGTAGAGTATGACAAGAGAACTATCTCATCAAGATAAATCCAATATAGTCAACGGAATGTCAATCGGACGTCCAGTCCTTAAGTTATAAGTGTTTCCGCTCCGAGGGCCCGGTTGGTTTCGGGTTCGAACCAACCCGACCATACCCAAAATTCACCAAAACCATGATTGTAATATACCAAAATGACCATCTTGAACCGAGGAATCCTACACATCTAAAGGTTCATTGATCGAAGGTCCTTAGCTCAAGTTATGGGCGTTTAAATGAATCTGGTCCGAAAAAGTGGGGTTTGGGCCCTGTCCGACCTGAAACAACCCACCCTAGGTCGGCCCGAACCGGGTCGACCCGACCTGGGTCCGGTCCAACTGGAATGGCCCACCTGGCCAAGCAGTTTGCGCGGAGTGGGGGCGTTGATTGGAACTGGTGGCACCAACTGGCGCCGCCCTGCCGTCCCGGATCCCGCGCGACCGCGGGATCTGCCGCCTCGCCGCCGCGGTTGTTGGCGTGGCAGACTTCCTCCGGCGGCACACTGGGGCACAGCCGCATCTAGGTGGCTGACCTGTGCTGGCGACCCGCGCTGCGATGAGATTCCGCGGGCCACCGGAGTTTCTCCGGTGGTCTGTTTTAGCTTCTGTCTGCGCCCACGGCCTTCTCGGGTCACACTCTTCACTACGTCGGCTTCAACTCACAGTTACGGCCCCGTTTCATCATCACCCGTCAATCCACGCACAGAAAAATAACCGGCGGAGGGTTGTCAGGCCGTGTTTTTTTGGCCTGCGCCCTCCGCGTTAGGCGTTATCAGTTGTCCAAACTTAATCATGGTTTCATGTAAAATGAATAAAAATTTTATTCAAATAAAATTGAAACAATCCACCCTACGTCGAATATGGTTTGTTCATCAGAGACACAGAAAGTGATGTTGCTTTTTCAACATTGGAGAAAGAACAGTTGTCGTTGGTGAGTTCTCCACGTCGGTGTCTCCTCCCTTGATGCGGAGGAAGAAAATGGATTGAAGAAACGTGGAGCGTTATTCACTGAGTCGTTCTCCGTTGAAGGTGAGTGTTCTTCATCGGAGAAGAACACCGTTCTTCGTTGAGGAGAGAAATACCTTTCTCCCTTCTCAAAAGATCTCTCCCCCACTCTCCTTAACACAATGATTTCCCCAAAAATAAAATAATAATCCTAAGCTATTATTTTATCAACACATGCAACTTAAAAATTCAAAATTCAAGTCACTTAATTAATTAAGTGAAGAGGTTGAATTTATTAATTAGGGTGTGTTGGAAAACAATTAAGAGGGAGAGAGGAAGAGGAAGGGATCCTCATAAATAAGGGGAGTTTTCATGAATTAAACGTGGTAGTTTAAAGGGGGTTTGACAAGAGTTATGGGAGGTGAAAGGTTGGGGCTCGTGTGGGCCCCACCTCTCAAATATCCACACATGGGAACTTGGGTGGATGTGGGACCCACCAACAACTTCCCATGGGAGGAAATTACTTCCATGGATATATATAAAATAGTTCCAACAATTTTATTGAACTATTTTCAATTTCTCAAAAAAAATTAACTCTCAACCCGCATAAAATGAAACTACAGTAAAGGTTCCTTTAAGGGAATATCGGCGTTGCGAGTTCATCGATGTCCTCAGATTTCAATTCTGAGCATCGGTTCAAAATATAGAAAAACTTGCACGTATGTTTACTAAATGTACCCGAATAAATCTTCAGAAATTGATTCCGGGCACACTGGGCCTCTGAATCAGGCGTCGTTAGAAACTGCAGACTCGTAAAATTTCAAAGAAATTAAGAAAAAAAAATTCCTTGAAATTTACAGGTCTTTAAATTACTCCCACCTCAGGGATTTACATCCCCGTAAAGCTTCAACACACACTAGGGAAACTAAAGTGGTGAGCACACATATGAGCCTCTTGCTCCCATGTGCTCCACTAGAGGTTCCTGTGCTGCCAGCGAATGCGCACCAGAGGAATCGACTTTCCACGTAGGACCTGATCCTATCGATCCTCAATCTCCACCTAGACCTCCATAAATGTTTCCATGTCATTGATTTCCAGCTCCCCGTGATCGATTATGTGTGATGGGTCGTGCACATATCTTCTCAGCTGAGATACGTGGAAGACGTCATGCACCCAGTGCAACTGAGGTGGAAGGGCCAGGCGGTAAGCCACCTCGCCTACTCTGCTGAGGACATGGAAAGGTCCGATGAAATGCAGAGATCAATTGCCAACCCAGCCAAATATCTGTAGACCTCGTTGAGGTGAGACCTGTAGGAAGACGTGGTCGCCATCCTCGAGCTCCAGTGATCTTCGTCTCCTATCATCATAGGACTTCTGTCTGCTCTGTGCAGTCTTCATCCGCTCCTGGATGATTTACACCTTCTCCATCGTATCCTGATCCATCTCTGGTACTACACATGATGACTCCATCACTATCCACAAAGGATATCTGAAACTTGTCCAGCTGCTATCTCACCTCTCCTAAAAACTGAATTCCTGATATCCTACTAAGATCATCTGCTAAAACTTTCCCCTTCCCAGGAGTATAAACTATCTCAAAGTCATAGTCCTAGAGGAACTCAAGCCATCACTACTATCTCAGGTTCATGCCCTTCTCTGAGAAGACACGCCTGAGACTATTGAGTTTAGAGTAAACTGTAAACCGTTATCTCAATGAAAAATGGTGAGACTAGCCAATTCTAAGAACTCATCTCCACCCTTCTTCATTTACGTTCTACAAGAGCTTCTGAGATTTCTCCTCTACCGAAAAGAGAAATATGGTCTCATCCCCTGGATGAACCATGTTCTTTGCCTAATACAGTCAGTACTGACATGAGTGGTACTATTTCATTCCATAGACGACGTCATAAGGCCTCGGCGCTACTACCAAGAGATCCAACCGTTACTCTCACCTCCAAGGGTTAAGTCACACTGTCGGCATCAGTGCATGGTTACTGGGTCTCCTCCAGTAGTAATCTCGCAAGTGAGGGTCAAGTCAATAGTTTTAACTGGAACCTCTTAGTATCAACCATACAAAAAGGACAAGAAAGTAAATTTCACAAAGATAAGTATCTTTTATTACTGCAGCTCAAAGTAAAAAGACACAAAGCAAACACAACAACAACAACACAGAAACAAGAAGCACCAAGAATGAAGGCCTCCATGCCTGGAACTAGCCTCACTCATGTACACCTAGTTCCGAAGCTCTGTGTTCGTATGCTTCACCTGACTGAATTTGTGCTCTCCCATGTCCACCTATTCCCTGTGGTCGGGGTGGACCTCCTGGTGGTGGTGGTGGAAACACATCGAAGCGTCATCCACCACCAGCTACACGACCAACTCCTCTGCCTCGGTCTCTTTCTTCTTGCGATCCGCCTCGATTGAACCTCTACCTCTACCTGGGAGGTCCTTCATCTATCTGCGGATCGTCAGTATGGCAGGTCGGACAATCACGTGCCATGTGACCAAGCCCGCCATAGGAGTAACACTGTCAGCTCCTGGTAAGTCGTTATCCACCCCGAGTGCCTCGCACATATGATCCTGAGTCATGTGGTTGAACACTTGTAGGTCTGGTCCTCTTGGGCCTCTGCATCATCTATCTACTGCCAGCTGTAGAAGACTCCACTACATGTCGACTAGTGGTAGGTCCCACTGATGGATCTTTCTCAACAAGGAAACTCTCCACTAGGAGGGCTCTCTCCAACACCCCTATTTGTGTTGGGATTCTTTGAGAAACAATTGAAGCTCTGATCTCTCGCCTGATACCCTGCTCGAAAGTTTGAGCCCTGAAGAATGGGTCTCGTACCATATCAGTGGAGTAGCGCGAGAGGTCAGTAAAACTCGTTGAGTATTGTGCCACCATCATGCTACCTTGATGAAGATGCAGTAGATCCTATATACGCACCGCTCGAAGGGTGGATGGTACAAACTTTGCCCGGAACAGGCTCTCAAAGTCTGCCCATAGAAGTATCGCCTCATCATGAATCTATAGCATCAGGCTCCACCATCTGCCTACTGCTGCCTGAAGGAGGCTTGTTGAAAGGATCACCATAAAGTCGGTCGGCGTCCCTACTAGCCTGAAGACTTTCACCACAACCTCCAGCTAATCCTCAGTCGCCTATGGGTCCATATCTCCCCGGAACCTGGGTGGCCTCTGGCGCTAGAACGCGTACAGCGCGCTCAAGCGGCATGCATCACTTGCTTCTGGGGCTGGTGTCATCGGTGGCCCAACAGGTGGTAGTACCACTGGTGCCTCTGCTGGTGCCTCAACTAGATGAGGGCCTTATACTGAGGTCTCGTCGCTCGGCGGGCTGTCAGTACGTACAACTCTTAGGGCTCTAGCTGGTAATCCGTGGGGAGGCATCCTGAAAGAAATAGATGTGACACGGTCAAAGACTATACTTAGTGAGATAACCTAGTTTGAGCTGACTTAAAAGAAACTTTTTGAAAATAGACACACAGTCAGTGTTTTCGTGCACTGAGTCGGAAATCAGAAGTCAGGGTCGTGGTGTATGGATACGTCAGCCGTCCACACCAACACTGGACTCCCTGAACTGAAAATCATACTTAGTACGCTTAACACTATTGCTTCACAGAAAAGAAAATATCAGAGTCCTAAGTTCTGCAATAGAACCGACTCCTCTGATACCAATTTGTCACGACCCGTCCTCAGGGCCCGTGCTGTGACTACCCCCAGCCCACCTTCCATAGGCCAGGGGATGGCGACTAGCACCAAAGGTGTAACTACCTATAAACTAGAAAGGCATTGACTTTATAAAACATAAACACACACACAACCAGAGAACAAGCGGAAGCAAAAACTAAGTAAATCAGTATAAAAAAGTTCTGAAAGTACAAAGGGGCCCGAAATACAAGCCCAACAGAAAGGTACAACTACAAATGAAAGAAAAGTACAACTGAAAAGACAACAGCTGAAAGGTGAAGCAGCTCCTGGATCATCCTCTGGGTTCCTATCTGAAGGGTAGGTACAAATATCCTCCTCAGCACTCCATGTCTATCGGTCCGCTCCGTCTGTCGTCACGCTGAGTGTCCACCTCCGGGTACCGTCCAGTCCTCGTACACTCGACCTCGGTCAGCGATGTCCATCGTCTGTATCCAACATAACGAGGTGCTGGCATAGCCCGTGCAGGGTTGAGTATAATGATACTTAGTAGGGATCCCGAGACCCTCAATGTCTCACTAAAATCTATCAAGGATAAACCACAAAGAAAGATCTCAACAGATAACCTTTACTTAGGTATATGCCCATACATATACCTAAGTTATCATGTAACCCATCTCAATCATGAGGAAAACACAAAGGTCGTTGACTCAGCTCAAAATAGGATTTTTATTCATGATGTCGAAACCACAGCTGCTGGAGAACTCCACCTCTGTTGAGTACAGTGGCTCTAACGCTACAACCAAGTGCTTCTCACTAACCTTGGACTGCTGAATTACTCCACCTATCGAGTACTGTGGGCCTGCTGCTACAACCAAGCACTTCCCACCATGGGTCTGCCGCTACAACCAAGCACACCCCCTCATAGCCTACAGAGGTATTCCTTCTGTCGAGTACCGTGGGTCTGTCGCTATAACCAAGCACTCCTCCTCCGTGGTTCTGCTACTACAACCAAGCGCACCCCACTGGACCATACAAATCACTCCGAGTCGATCGATCAGCAGTCATCAAGTCTCAGCCAACTACTAGGTCTATGCACTCCGTACGCTCGTCTTCGGGAGGGTCCGCTCCACGAGCTACTGGTCGATACTTCCAAGTGTCACGTAACCTCACGTGGAAGTATCTCAAGGGACTGCCTCGTTATAGGGGTCTCAACGCAACAGACGGAGCGTCAATCAGACGTCCGGTCAGTTAGTTATTAGCATTTCTGTTCCAGGGGCCCGGTTGGATTTCGAGTACAATCCAACCCGACCATGCTCAAACCACATCTGAATCCTATGTATAGTATTCCAAAAGAACCGTCTCATCAAGAGGAATCCAAAATAGTCGACGAAACATCAATCAGACGTCCGGTCCTTAATTTATAAGTGTTTTCGCTCCGAGGGCCCGGTTGGTTTCGGGTTTGAACCAACCAGGCCATACACAAACTTTACCGAAACCTTAAGTGTAATATACCAAAACGACCGTCTCGATCCAAGGAATCCTACAAAACTGATGGTGAGTCGATCGAAGGTTCGTAGCTCATGTTATGGGCGTTTAAATGAATCTGGTCCGAAAAGGGGGGGTATGGGCCGGTCCGACCCGACCCAACCCACCCTGGGTCGACCCAACCCGGTTTTGGGTCTGGCCCAGTAGGGTGCGGCCCGTCCTGACCCGACCCGGCTGGCGCGGCCCGGCCAGCCTGGCCGAGTGGTTTGCACGTAGCAGGGGGGCGTTGATTGGAACCGGTGGTGCCAGCTGGAGCCGCCCAACCGTCCCGGATCCCGCATGGCCGTGGGATCCGCCACATCACCATCGCGGATGTTGCCGTGGCGGACTTCCTCCAGCGGCGCGCTGGGGCACCGCTGCATCCAGGCGGCCGGCCGGCACCGGCAGCCTCCTTCGGTCTTCGGCACCACCACGCCGGCGACCCACGTCGCCACGAGATTTCGCGGGCCACCGGAGTCACTCTGGTGGTCCGTTTTAGCTTCTATCTGTGCCCACGACCTTCTTGGGTTGCGATCTTCCCTGCGTTGGATTCAAATCACCATTGCAGCCCCGTTTCATCATCGCCCGTCAATCTGCGCATAGACAAACAACCTGCAGAGGGTCGTCAGGTCGTGTTTGTTCGGCCCGCGCCCTCCGCGTTAGGCGTTATCAGTTGGCCAAAGTTAATCATGGTTTCACGTAAAATGAATAACAATTTTATTCAAATAAAATTAAAACAATCCACCCTACCTTGAATATGGTTTGTTCGTCATAGACGCGGAAAGCGATGTTGCTTTGTCAACGTCGGAGAAAGAACCGTCGTCGTTTGTGAGTTCTCTGCGTCGGTGTCTCCTCCCTTGATGTAGAGGAAGAAAAAGGATTGAAGAAACATGGAGCGTTCTTCGCCGAGTCGTTCTTTGTTGAAGGTGAGTGTTCTTAATTGGAGAAAAAAATCGTTCTTCGTTGAGGAGAGGAATACCTTTCTCCCTTATCAAAATCTCTCTCCCCCACTCTCCTTAACACAACGATTGCCCCAAAAATAAAATAATAAGCCTAAGCTATTATTTCCTTAACACATGCAACTTAAAAATTCAAAATTCAAACCACTTAATTAATTAAGTGAAGTGGTTGAATTTATTAATTAGGGTGTGTTGGAAAACAATTAAGGGGGAGATAGGAAGAGGAAGGGATCCTCATAAATAAGGGGACTTGTCATGAATTAAACATGGAAGTTTAAAGGGGGTTTGAAAAAGAGTTATGGGAGGTGAAAGGTTGGGGCTCGTGTGGGCCCCACCTCTCAAATATCCACACATGGGAGGTTGGGTGGATGTGGGCCCCACCAACAACTTCCCATGGGAGGAAATAACTTCCATGGATATATATAAAATTGTTCCAACAATTTTATTTAACTATTTCTAATTTCCCCAAAAAAATAACTCTCAACCCCCATAAAATGCAACTGCAGTAAAGGTTCCTTTAAGCGAATACCGGCACTATTAGTTCATCAGTGTCCTCAGATTTCAATTCTGAGCACCGGTTTAAAAGATATAATAATCCGCACATACATTTACTGAATGTACCTGAACAAAGCTTCAGAAATTGATTCTGGGCAAATCGGGCCTTGGAATCAGGCGTCGTCAGAAACTGCAGACTCGTAAAATTCCAAAGAAATTAAGAAAAATATTTTCCTTGAAATTTCTTGTAACACCCAAAGATTTTATGAGAAATATTTTTTATTTATTATGTTATATGCAAAGGAATATTTAACTGCAAAGAACACGATCTTGGCTTGCAATACACGCAATCGCGACCTTCCTCGATAGAGTGTGTAGTACGCAATACCAAGTTTCACTAAACAACGATATATTATTATAATATTATAAACTAGCCGTTATGAATAGTATTAACTGAATTTTGAATTTTATAAAATTATAATTCATCTTACAAATTTTCTAGAATGAGGTATGAAAACAAAATCAGTTTTTCGAATAAAAGAAGTATTTTTCAAAAAAATACAGTTTTACCGCCTTTTGATGGCACACTCATTTTAAATCTAGTTTTTGACATGTTTATAAGTTCAATTTGAAAAAATAAAATTCTTATTTGGAATCATGAAATAAAAATTTACTTTGCATAAATGTTTTATATTATTCTGGTAACGTTCATATTTTGATGAATAGTAAAAACACGTTATATTTTAATTAAAAACAACTTTTTCTTAATCACAATAATTTATATGGTTAAATTATAATATTTAATTGTTTTAAAGTATAAATAGAATATATTTTTACCATTTAATATAATTTATTTCATTAACATTAATTTTACATTGAACTCATAGGTAAAAACATTTCAATCTTTGGCAATGTTTTAACTTTTAAAACCCGTTTTCTTAACAATGAGATTAATTTTAAATTAATTACTACAACTTATGTGTTTTGAATTTTGAAAAATGGATTCCATATTTGGAATCAGTGGGTCCAAATTATGTTAACATGTTACTTTTATTTTTTTTGATATTATGAATAGTAACTACGGTAATTTTTATTTACTGCGGTTAAAGGTAAATAGGGAAATTCAAGGTAAAAAGAATATTATAATAATTCAAAATCACCTTTAAACTTGTCCTAAACTTATTTGATGAGTAGTGGCCGACCATGGTAATCTTTGGGTCGATTTTGGGACCCCATTGAGCCACTTGGTAGTGATAATGACAATTTGGATTAATTAATTTAATGTAAAGACAAAATTGACATTAAAAAAAATCTTTTAGTAATTAATTTTTATAAGGGGTTATATAAATTATATTTTCGACTATAAATATTAATTAGAAAGATAAAAATATTTCCTACATGATGATATATATTTTATAATTTTTAGACATCAAATAAATTAAATTATTTATGACACAATAATGATGCAGTATTTAACTCATTAATAAATGATTTAAATAAATAAGATTATAATGATTAAAATATTTTCCAAAACATGTCCAATTATGATTGGATGATTTTATTTCGACCATTAGTCATCTTATCTTCATCGTTAAGGATTTTTGGACCTTTTGAAACCGAATATAAGTTTATAATAAAATAATATTTTCACACTTTCCAAAGGTGCCCCTCTCCTCCCTTATAAAAGGGCACCTCCTACCTCTCCTCCTCACACCACTTTGAGCCTTCAAGATCGGCCAAACCCTGCCAATATATCTTCTAAACTTCCCTAGAAACATCCTAGAGGTCCTAGTCTACTTCAAAGACCAATCTTATTGCCCTAAGAGGAGGTTTCAAAGAGGCGTATTGAAAAAGAGGTAATATCTGTTACCAATTCTTTCAAATTTATTTCTTCTTCAACTTCTTTTTCATTAGTTGTTTCATTATTAAGTAATAACATCAGTGTCACTCATATACTTATATGTTATTATAAATATTAAACAACCCTATTTTACCTTCTATCCATCCTACAGAAAACGAAATCACCGTGCGCGCGTACGTACGGAATACCGTCTCCACGCCGTGGTGTAATCTTTTTTTTCCACAACCACCTTACTTGGATGGGTATAATGGTGTAAATAATAACTATATATTATTATTTTAAAGTTATATTGATTCTGAAATAGTATACATACACTTAAATACAATTCCATGATCATGGGAACGATATCATCGGTCATGCGTATGTACGGCCTACTGTCTCCACGATGTGATGCGACTCGTTCTACATGATCTTCATGGAAATATGATTATATAAATGAATTTATTGAATAAATATGATATATATTACACTAATAACATTCTGGAAATGAGGTATCTAAAACCTAAAAAAGAATAATAATAATTTATTCGACAAAACACACATAAGAACATAAAGCAATAAACACCCGAATAACAAGTAGCAATGAAATATTACTAATAAGAAGCTAAGAATATGACCATATATGATATCATAACAATGAGTATGATTCTGGAATAAGTCAATGACATTATTTAAATCATTATTCAGGAGGTTTGGACACATACAAAGCATATCGGACCTAAGGTAAGGGAAAATCTCACAATCTCATTTTTATCCGAGATTATTTATACTTCGGAAATTACTGGGGAATATTTATCATCCACATCCATGTTTCCTCAATATGTAATATTATTTCTATCCTCCTAAAAATTTTTAAATCCAATTTTACCCTTCGGTGAGTTTTTAGTAAAAGATATGAAAGGAATATTTTGGGGTTTTTAGTATGAGGTACTTTTTGACTTTTTTGGCCAAAGTACGAGAAGAATGTTTTTTTTAACTTATACGGCATGAATGGATTTTTATAACATTATTTCCAAGAAGTTTCCTTTACAAGTTTTCATGTTTATTTTTAATCAACTTCTTTTAGTTTAAAAATTGTAGGACATGTTAAGAAAGGAAAAATGTTTTTGAAGTAGAAAGGATATTTTCCTCAAGAATGGAGTTCAAGTGTTTTATCATAATTATTTTCCATCTAAGATAAAATAGGGTTATGTTTTATCCCTATTTTTTGACATTTATTTGATTGTTTTATGATGGAATTAATCTTATGATGTCCTTTTTATATTATATGGATTATGTTATGATGGCATGATGTTTAAGAATCCCATTTTTATTGCATGGCTTATGCTATGATGTATGATGTATGATTTTGTGGTACACATAAGAATGGTTTCATTATGATATGGGTGGGACCTATATCTCCCTCCAATTCATTGGGTAAATATTTATATCTAATGAGATAGACATGGCTGGAACGACAAGTTAAACCGGTTCAGTGGTACAGGACTAGAACAAGGAGTGAACTCAGTTCAGTAATGGACTTTTTCCTCTATGATGGTCTTGGAAATGAGGCTTGACTAATATGAAATGATTTTATATGATTATGTGTGTATGCCACAAAGTTTCAAGTTTGAATTTATGATTATTTGGGATTACATTTCACCACTATGATTTATCCCATGTTATAAAATTATGATCTCTTTTGGAGGTTAAGATATTCAAAATGTTATATTATTATGATATGATTGATATTTTTTTACCCTTACTGAGAATTTGAGCTCACACTTTTTTTATGTTTTCTTTTCCCCATGTCTGAATGAAGGGTATTAAGTAGAATATACCAAAAGAGACTCTAGATATATTGAAATAAATGGGAGACAACGTAGATGATTTATGAACCAGTTGTTTATTTTTCCCAGTTTCTAAAGACACTATACATATACAGTCCTTTCATGGTTTTGTTATATGTTGTATTAATTATGCCTCAATTTTGAAGTAATAAAAATTTATGTAAAGTATGGTTTGTTATAGTTGGTATCAGAGGAAAGGTATAGTTAACCTTTGGAAACTAGGATGTGAAAGCCTTAGTAAGAACCCTAAGGAGAAGTCTAAGCATAGAACACAATCTTAGTGTTTTAGAAATGGCCATGAACAACCTATGATAAGACCTTAAGTGTTAAATTTATTCTTGATTATGTGATTTTCCTATTATAATTAGTGTTTATCACACTATTCTTCTTGGTTTTAGTTAATGGCTGGAACCCGAAGGAACCGTGTTAATGCGGAATGCGACGGGAAATTCAATGATTGTCTCCCTGAGAAACCAAACGTTATGGGAGCTGGAATGAAAAATCTTGTAGCCATGCTCACAAAACTTTCTCAAGCTATCAACCATGTAGGAATTCCAAATGAGCAAAGGAAGGAGTAACATTCTGTTGAATCCTTCATGAGGCAGCATCCACCTTCATTCAGCGGGTCTTCTGATCCATTAGTGGCTGAACAATGGATTAGTACCACTGAAAAGATATTTTCAGTTCTACAATGTTCTGAACATGATAAAGTCATCTTTGTAGTATATCGTTTGGAAGGTGAAGCTGATAAATGGTGGAATCTTATTAAGAATATGAGTCAAAGGGATGAAATTTAGTGCATGGAATGGGATGAGTTCAAGAACTTATTTTTCAATAAGTACTTCCCTCGTATTCTTCGAACAAATATGGAGAAATAGTTTCTTGAACTAAAGAAAAAGGATGATGAATCTGTTGGTATCTACGAAGAAAATTTTACAAGTCTTGCAAGGTACTCTTCTGGGATTATTATCCAACCTGAGAGTAAGATCAATCAATTCTTTAGTGTATTAAGACCAAGTCTTCGAAGGTCATTATCCATAAGGGAATTCAATAGCTATGAGGAAATTTTTCTATGTGCTCTCAAGGTTGAGATGGATATTGGAGTAACCCATCAGTCATATGGGTTTGATAACAAGATGAAAATGGAATTCAAAGGGAAATCTAAATACCACACTAAAAAGAAGATGAGTTTTCATTTATGATCAAATTGTGGAAATAAACATGGAGGGAATTTTCTTAAAGGGACAAGAAAATGTTTTAAGTGTGAAAAGGAAGGTCATCGGGAAATTGAATGTCAAAATAATGGGAAGAAGATGTCTAATGATGTGAACAAAGAAAGGGATACACAGAATGCACCTCCAACACTTCAATGTTTCAAGTGCAAGGAAATGGGGAATTATGCTAATCAATGCCCTAATACAAGGGTTTTTGATGATGATCGATGTCAACAAACTCTTAAAAACCAAGACAAAGGAAAGTCACATGCAATTACTATTGGCGATGTGGAGTACGATAACGAAGTGGTGAAAGGTACACTTACCATCCACTCTAAAGTAGAAAATGTTTTATTTGATTCTGGATCCACCCACTCTTTTATTTCTGAAGAATTTTCTAAGGGTATCACCATATTAACTCTACAATTAGATGTTGAGTTAGCTGTGACAACTCCTAATGGCACAACAGTCGCATCAAAAGTTTACAATTCTTCTCCGATTGACGTTTTTGGGAAAGTGCTTACTGTAAATCCTGTGATTCTTCCTATAGTGGAATTTGATGTGATTCTTGGCATGGATTGGCTTTCTTTATATGTATCTCATATCGATTTCCAAAGAAGGGAAGTCACATTTCATATTCCGGATCAATCTATGATCACCTATCGATGCAAGGATGAATATAACCTTCCAGTGGAAATTTCTTCCATCTTATGGGTCTTGGTTCCAAAAAATGAAGGTTATTTATCTCAAATGGTTGGATAGAAACTCACGATTAAGAATATGGCCATTTTATGGGAGTTTGATGATGTCTTTTTGGAGTAATTTCCTGGTCTTCCACCAAATCGAGAAGTTGAGTTTTCAATAGAACTCATACCAGGTGTTATGCCTATTTCAAAGACACCATATAGAATGGCCCCAATTGAGTTGCAGGAATTGAAGAAGCAACTCCAAGATAATCTTGATAAGGGGTTCATACGCCCTAGTGCATCACCTTGGGGAGAACCTGTTCTGTTTGTTAAGAAGAAAGATGGATTAATGCGACTCTGCATTGATTATCAAGAACTTAACAAGATCACTATAAAGAACAAATATCATCTCCCATGCATTGATGACTTATTTGAGCAACTATGCAGAGCTCAATACTTTTCCAAGATTGATCTCCATTCATGGTATCATCAATTAAGGGTCAAAAGGGAGGATATACCAAAGACGGTGTTCCGTACAAGGTATGGATACTATGAATTTATAGTGATTCCATTCGGTCTTACTAATGCCCCTTCTATCTTCATGGATCTAATGAATATAGTCTTTAGAGACTATCTTGATCAGTTTTTGGTAGTATTTATAGATGATATTCTTGTATATTCAAAGAGAAAGGAAGAACATGAAGATCACTTGAGAATTGTATTGAAGACCCTGAGAAAGGAGAAGCTTTATGCCAAATTTACCAAGTGTGAATCTTACCTTCAAAAACTTTCATTTTTGGGTCACATAATCTCAAAAGAAGGGATATCTGTGGATCCAGCAAAAAAGAAGGTTATCGAAAGATGGTCAAGACCAACAATAATAACTGAGATCTGAAGTTTTCTTGGTTTGTCTTGATATTATTGACGTTTTGTGAAAGATTTTTCACGATTATCTAATCCACTCAATAGGTTGACTCGAAAAGGAGTTATGTTCGTGTGGACAGAGGAGTGTGAAGAGAATTTCAAGGAGTTGAATAGAAGGTTATCCAGTACACTTGTGATCACACTGCCTTGTAGTGGAGAAAGGTTTGTGATCTATAGTGATGCATCCAAGAAGGGATTGGGGTGTGTTCTCATGAAAAATGATATGGTGATAGCTTATACCTCACGACAGTTGAAAATACATGAGAAAAATTACCCAACTCATGATTTGGAGTTAGCTACTATAATCTTTGCATTAAATATTTGGAGGCATTATCTTTATGGTGAAAGGTGTGATATTTATACTGATCATAAAAGTTTAAAGTATATTTTCACAAAAAAGGAGGTGAATATGTGACAAAGAAGATGGTTGGATCTGATTAAGGATTACGACTGCTCAATTCATTATCACCCTGGTAAATAAAAAAAGGTTGCAAACGCATTAAGTCGACAAGACCATGCTAGCTTATCCATGATGAGGATCACAAAAGATCCAATATTTATGTATTTACAAAGGATGGATCTTGGAATTATAATGGAAGGGGAAAATCTTATCTTTATCAAATTAATGTTCAACTATCTACACATGTGAGGATTGAAGAGGCACAAAAAGAAGATGTTGAGTTACAACAGAAGGTGAGAAATGTTCCTGAATTCAACCTTGTATATGATGGGATAATAAGGATCAGGAATTGGGTTTGTGTTCCTACCATCCTAGAAGTAAAGAAGGAGCTAATGGATTAGGCTCATAGTTCTTCATTCTCTATTCATCCTGGAAGCACAAAGATGTATAGGGACCTGAAAGAGTACTTCTGGTGGGATGGCATGAAAAGAGATGTTGCTGAATATGTCTCTCGATGCTTGGTTTGACAACAAGTTAAAGCTGAGAGATAGAATTCTAAAGGGATGTTATAACCATTACCCATACCAGAATGGAAATGGGAAAACATCACTCTGGACTTTGTCACTGGACTTCCTAAAACATCCAAAGGCAATAATTCTATCTGGGTTATAGTTGATCATCTTACGAAGTCAGCACACTTCATTGCTATTATGGAATATTTCTCTCTAGATCATATTTCTGGGATATATGTAGAGGAAGTGGTAAGATTTCATAGAGTACAACTTTCCATTATATCTGATCGGGATCCGAGGTTTACCTTGATGTTCTGGCGAAGTCTTCAGCATACTCTAGATACAGAGTTGAGTTTCAGCACTGCTTATCATCCTCAAACAGATAGTCAGTATGAGAGGACAATTCAAACTCTAGAAGACATTTTAAGAGCTTGATCTATGGATTTCAAAGGTGGTTGGGATCAACACCTACCTTTGGTGGAATTTTCCTATAATAATATATTTCACTCTAGTATTCAGATGATTCCTTATGAATCTCTCTATGGAAAGAAATGCAGAACTCCAACTTGCTGGGATGAAGTTGGGGAAAGAAAGCTATTAGCACCTGATCTTGTTGATGAGATGGAAGAAAAAGTCCGATCTATTCGACAACACATAAGATCAGCTCAGAGTCGACAAAAAAGTTATGCCGACAACCGAAGAAAAGATCTAGAGTTTGAAGTGGGTGACAAAGTGTTCTTAGGAATATCTCTTTGGAAGAGAGTAATGAGATTTGGGAAGAAGGGAAAGCTGAGCCCTAGGTATATCGGCCCTTTCGAAATACTGGATCGTGTTGGGAAAGGTAGCTTACTGATTGGGCAATGTTTTAACTTTTAAAACCCGTTTTCTTAACAACGAGATTAATTTTAAATTAATTACTGAAAATTATGTGTTTTGAATTTTGAAAAATGGATTCCATATTTGGAATAAGTGGGTTCAAATTATGTTAATAAGTTACTTTTATTTTTTTTGATATTATGAATAGTAACTACGGTAATTTTTATTTACTGCGGTTAAAGGTAAATAGGGTAATTCAAGGTTAAAAGAATATTATAATAATTTAAAATTAACTTGACACTTGTCCTAACATTATTGGATGAGTAGTGTCCGACCATGGTCATCCTTGGGTCGATTTTGGGACCCCATTGATCCACTTGGTAGTGATAATGACAATTTGGATTAATTAATTTAATGTAAAGACAAAATTGACATTAACAAAAATCATTTAGTAATTAATTTTTATAAGGGGCTATAAATTATATTTTCGACTATAAATATTCACTGGAAATATAAAAATATTTCCTACATGATGATATATTTTTTATATTTTTTAGACATCAAATAAATTAAATTATTTATGACACAATAATGATGTAGTATTTACCTCATTAATAAATGATTTAAATAAATAAGATTATAATGATTAAAATATTTTCCAAAACATGTCCAATTATGATTGGATGATTTTATTTTGACCATGAGTCATCTTATCTTTATCTTTAATTATTTTTGGACCTTTTGAAACCAAAGATAAGTTTATAATAAAATAATATTTTCACACTATCCAAAGGTGCCCCTCTCCTCCCTTATAAAAGGGCACCTCCTCCCTCTCCTCCTCACAAAACTTTGAGCCTTCATGCTCAGCCAAACCCTGCCAATTTATATTCTCCACTTCCCTAGAAAAAACTCTAGAGGTCCTGGTCTACTTCAAAGACCAATCTTAGTGCCCTAAGAGGAGGTTTCAAAGAGGTGTATCGAAGAAGAGGTAATATTTGTTACCAATTCTTCAAATTTATTTCTTCTTCAACTTATTCTTCATTAGTTTTTTCATTATGAAGTAATAACATAAGTATCAATAATATACTGATATGTTATTATAAATATTAAACAACCCTATTTCACCTTCTATCCATCCTACGGAAAATGAAATCACCGCGCGTGCATACGTACGGAATACTGTCTCCACGCCGTGGTGTAATCTTTTTTTTCCACCACCACATTACTTGGATGGGTATAATGGTGTAAAGAATAAATATATATGATTATTTTAAAGTGATATTGATTCTGAAATAGTATAAATACACTTCAATATAATTCCATGATCATGGGAATGATATCATCGCTCGTGCGTACGTACGGCCTACCGTCTCCATGATGTGATGCGACTCATTCTACATGATCTTCATGGAATAATGATTATATAAATGAATTGAATGAATAGATATGATATATATTACACTAATACCATTATATAAATGAGGTATCTATAACCTAAAAATAATAATAAGAATTTATTCGACAAAACACACATAAGAACATAAAGCAATAAACACCCTAATAACAAGTAGCAATGAAATATTACTAATAAGAAGCTAAGAATATGACTATATATGATATCATAAAAATGAGTACGATTCTATAATAAGTCAATGAAATTATTTAAATCATTATACATGAGTTTTGGACATGTACAAATCATATCAGACCTAAGGTAAGGGAAAATCTTGCAATCTCATTTTTATCCGAGATTGTTTATACTTCAGAAATTATTGGGGAATATTTATCATCCACATACATGTTTCCTCAATATGTAATATTATTTCTATCATCCTACAATTTTTTAAATCTAATTTTACCCTTTGGTGAGTTTTTAGTAAAAGATATGAAAGGAATATGTTGTGGTTTTTAGTACGAGGTAATTTTTGACTTTTCTGGCCAAACTACGAGAAGAATGTTTTTTTAACTTATACGAACTGAATGGATTTTTAGAACATTATTTACAAGAAGATTACTTTACAAGTTTTCAAGTTAATTTTCAATCAACTTCTTTTAGTTTAAAAATTATAGGACATGTTAATAAAAGAAAAATGTTTTTGAAGTAGAAAGGATATTTTCCTCAAGAATGGAGTTCAAGTGTTTTATCAAAATTATTTTCCATCTAAGATAAAATAGGGTTCTGTTTCTATCCCTATTTTTTACATTGATTTGATTTTTTTATGATGGAATTAATTTTATGATGTCCTTTTTATCTTATATGGATTATGTTATGATGGCATGTTGTTTAAGAATCCCATTTTTATTGCATGGGTTATGCTATGATGTATGATTTATGATTTTGTGGTACACATAAGAATGGTTTCATTATGAGATGGGTGGGATCTATATCTCCCTCAAATTCATTGGGTAAAGATTTATATCTCATGAGATAGAAATTTCTGGAATGTCAAGTTAAACCGGTTCAATGATACAGGACTAGAACGAGGAGTGAACTCGGTTTAGTAATGGACTTTGTCCTCTATGATGGTCTTGGCAATGAGCCTTGTCTAATATGAAATGATTTTCTATGATTATGTGTGTATGCCAAAAATTTTAATGTTTTATGTTATTATTATTTGGGATTACATTTCACCACTATGATTTATCCCATGTTATGATATTATGATCTCTTTAGCAGGTTATGATATTCAAAATGTTATATTGTTATGATATGATTGATATTTATTTTGTTTACCCTTACTGAGCATTTGAGCTCACCCTTTTTTTATGTTTTCTTTTCACTAGGTCTGAATGAAGGGTATTAGGTAGAATATTCCAAAATGGACTCCAGATATGATGAAATAAATGGGAGACAATGTAGATGATTTATGAACCAGTTGTTTATGTTTCCCAGTTTCTAAAGACAATATACCTATACGGTCCATTAATGGTTTTTTTGTATGTTGTATTAAGTATGCTTCAATTTTGAAGTAATAACAATGTATTTAAAGTATGGGGAATTATATTTCTGGGTCTTTACAAGTCATTTTTTTAACTACTACTAAGTTGTTTTACTATTCATCAAAAATTGATGTTTTTCAAGAAAATACCAAAAATTCAGCCTAAGATATATTTTATATTCCGAATTCAAAAATTATGTCTACATTACAAAATTCAAAACATAGAAGTTTCATTAATTAATTTAATATTAATTTCCATTTTCAAAACAAATAGCGCGTTTTTAAGAAACAATAACTATCAAAAGATTGACACTTGTTTATGTACAATTTCAATGTGAAATTAATTCTAATGAAAAACATTAGATTAAATGGTAAACATATAATCTAATTACACTTTTAAACCAACTATAAAGATAAACTAACCGTATAAATAAATTAGATTAAAAGGCAGTTTTGAATTAAAATATAGTATTTTTAACAATTCATTAAAAAATGAATTTTATCAGAAAAATACCAAAAATTTACCCAAAGTAAATTTTGATGTCCAAAATCTAAAGAAGAATTATATTTTTTCAAATATAACATAAAAAAGTGGCCAAAACTAGATTTAAATAGGTTCCGCCATCAAAAGGTAGTAAACTGACCTTTTAAAGAATATTAGTGTATTCATGCTTAAAATTAGATTCATTCACATTTTAAGCCTCTAAATTTTATTGGATAAATGTAAAAAAAAGTTAAAAAAACATATATAATCATATTGTAGTTAGTTCTATTTATTCCTTCAATTACAATGGCTAGGCATTAACTACCATTTGAAATAATATTATTATATTATTAGTGTGCAACGTAAGATTTCAAAGAAACCCATTATTGTGTATCAGGTACGCCATCAAACATAGCATCCCCTTTAAAGTAAAATTAATATTTAATCCCTAAAATATTAATAAATATGAAAATGTCATTTTATTTACCTGGGATGTTACAAAATGGTTCTCACCTTCTCTACCATTTATTCGACAATTTTAGGTCCTTGCAACTTATGTTCACCGACTTCATCCCAGCATACCCGTGTTTTTCACCTTTTCCCATAAAGGGATTCATATGGATCCATTTGGATGCTCAAGTGGAAACTATTTTTTAGGAGAATTATACTAGTGGTAGATTTTGGTCCCATCCTCCTTTGAAGTACATAGAACATGCTCTCAACATGTCTTTCAATTTCTGAATGGTCTGCTCAGATTGGCCATCAGTTTGAGGATGATAGGACGTACTGAAGATTAGCTCAGTTCTTAGAGCATTTTGGATACTTTTCTAGAACTTCAAGGTGAATCTAGAATCTCGATAGGATAAATAGATAGTGGTACTCCATGAATCCTTACCACTTATTTGATGTATGTCTATGAAATTTTATCCAATGATAAGTCCTCTCAAATTGTGATAAAGTGAAATATCTTTGTAAGATGATCCACAATAACCCATATAGCATTTTTTCATATGGGTGTATTTGGAAGTCTAGTGAAAAATTACATGGTGATGTTTTCACATTTCCATGTTGGTATGGGTAATAGTTGGATCATCCCTTTAGAAATGTTCCTTTTATACTTCACTTGATAACATACCAGGAACTTTTATGTATATTCAGAGATATCCCTTTTCATATTGTCGGACCAAAAGTTCTTATATAGATCTCGATACATCTTTGTGTTCTGGGTGAATAGAGAATATTGATATATGTGCATCATTCAGAAGATATTTCTTTATTTATAAATTGGATGGTATACATTTTCATGACCAAAATCTTATAACTCTATCTTCACTGATCTTGAACTCAAAGTATTTCCCATTTTGGATAGCTTCCACCCATTTATAAATTTCCTCATCATTGCTTTGATAAACCTTTATTTTATCCACTAGGGATAGTTGAGAAATAATTTGAGAAAGGATTGATGGTATTCTTACCTTAATGATTCTCATGTACATCTTATGTAAGTCTAAAAAGATTGGATACTTCTCAATTCTCTTCATTGATAAAGATATAGGATCCTTTCTACATAAAACATCTGATGCCTTATTTTCCTTAATAGGATAGTAGTGGATTGAGAAGTCATAATATTTAATGATATCTAACCATCTTCATTGGTGCGTATTGAGTTCCTTCTGTGTGAATATATATTTGAGACTCTTGTGATCTGTATATATCTCAAACTTCTCCCCATATATATAATTCCTCTAGATTTTCAATGTGAAGATCACAACCGCCAACTCCAGAGTCTCTTATATATATTTCAACCTTGAGGGAACAACATAAAATTTCCTCATAACTATAAAAGTCTTGAATCACCAATTATTTTTGTAGACTCAACTTTGGTCCTCAAAATAAGTCATCCACCTTGCTTTTGGTGTTTATGAAAAAGATATATTCGTATCTTGCAAGCCTTGTAAAGTTTGATTCATATGCTCTGATAGACTCATCTTCCTCCAACTTAAATTCAAGTAACTCTATTTCAATTTTGAGATTGAGGTTTTTGGGAAAATATTTTTTGAAAAAAATTTTTTGATTTCCTCCCAATACCTGGAATCAATTTCCTCCTTGGACTTTTTATTTTTTACCAATGTCTATCACTGATTAACTTCCCCATCAAAACGATAGGCTTCTTGCATTACTTTCTCTTCTTTTGAGCATTGGAGGATAGATAATATCATCTCAATAGATTGAATCCATTGTTCCATGAGGAGTGGATTAGAAGATCCACTAAACATGGGAGGCCTTTTTCATATGAATGATTCAATGGAAACTTTATCTCTCTTAGTAGGAGTGTGTTCCACGCAATCCAATTTATTATTCATAACTTGATCGAGTTGAGAAAGTAATTTCATAAATTTTTGAGAACACATTCCCATAATATTTATCATTTCATTAAGGCAATCATCACATTCCCTATCACATTGCTTATTGGCATGTGTTCTTATATTTCACAACATTATCAAATAAAATAAGGTTCAATTAGGGGGCTTAAATATATAGCTAATAAGAAAAAAAATTAAACATAAAAGGATAAACTTTTAAAGTAAAAGTATATCCTACCTTGTGATTCCATTGGTTTCAATATAGGTTATTTGTGATCTGTTTCCTAACATATATTCTTATGGGATATTTTTTCCCTTAATAATGGTTCATAATGAGTTTATGAAATTAAAAAAGAATATCCCCTGGGAGTGTCAAACCAGGTGCATAGTAAGGACCATTGTTGTATACCAGGTTACCCCGAGTTAGGCCTAGAACATATTTTTAGTGTTTTCACTCCTAGGAACATCTATTCCAAAACCACTTCTACTTGTAGCATCTATACAGGGGTGTATTTTCTTGATAAACCACTTACTCTATACTTAAAAAAATTTAGGTATGTTTTCTCATACTTAGTCTTATACCTAGGGATATAACTAAAGTTATTTATTCCTGGTCTCTAAAAATAACTAAAGTTTTTCCTATGATACCAACTATAGAGACCCTATCCTTTTACACATATCATTATGTTATTTTAATCATAATTAAATATCAAATTATAAGCTAAGTATCGTGAAGTCTAGTGTCTTCGAAGACTAGGTATATAAAACTGAAAACATGAGACTAAATAAAAAATTTCATTATTTATAATCGATTATGATATCCTAACTTTATTTGATCCTTTACATCTTAATTGGATAACCTGAGGATAAAATGTATAAAGATATGAGCTAAAAAGTTTGGTAAGGGAATAAATATTAAAATAACTCATAGCACATGGGTTAGAAGGCATAACATCATGATATAAAAAGGCATCACACATGATTAAACATAAGGAATCATAACATGGGATCATATAATCATGGATTTATAGTAATGTGTTAGAAACATAAAACATGACTTTAGCAAGAGTCATGGCTAATTTCACATAGAGAAGAACCATTCATGGCTAACCACAAAGAGTGTTGCACAAGGAGCAAGAGTCAAGGTTAATCACCAAGACCATTGCACATAACGTATCATGAGACTAAAGATTACCCAATACACTAGAGTTATATCTAGTAACACCAATCATAATAAATTTATGAATATTTTTCCACCTAAATAATCATACATAAGCAATCAAACAAAAACATAAGGGTTATCCATGGAATGAAATGGGTATCGTAATCATGTCATATAGCATAATAAACAGGTGTATCCTAAAAGTGTCCATGAAAGAAAGGAATAAAATCATACATGAACATTCATAAAGATAATTATCCATAGATCATGATATTTGATTTCAAAATGAAGTGATAACATGTAAAAATAGTTCTTAAGAAACTTTAGAATTAAAACATTTTAGTGTGGTTTGAGGACAATATTAAAGAGCATCAAAAATAGAAAAAGGCATAATCTTTTATATACAACCATAAGTGAACAAAGAAGGTTTTCATAGTAAAATGAGTTATTTTATAAAAATAATTGTGGCTTAAAAAATATTATGGTTCACTTTAAAACGGGTAAGAATTCGTGAGGTTCCCTTAAATCAGGCTTTCTTATCAGGAAGAATTTAGTAGGGAACCTTTCAAAAACATTTATATCCCAAAAAAAAGATTAATGGATCTTGATAAATGAGTTTGGAAAATATATACAAAAATTAGAATATGTACATAAAAATAAAATAGAATTTTATTTTTTGTAAAAGGAGAGAAAAAATAACTCGAAGGAATAACAGAGGTTTGGGCAGAATCTCTTACCTTAAGTCTGAAGGTGTTCTTCACTTGATCTTAATATCCAGGATAATCAAATTAGATTGATTAATTAATATTTCTATAACACTTTATACATTTATTTGATTTATTATAACCTTGTTAAGTTCATTTATGGCCTTTTTTGATGGGTTAAGAGGTTCAATTTCATTTCTCGAAAGTATGAGATTCCTTAGTTTTTATGATTGGTTTACTTGTATATGTGTATGAAGAACTTGTAGAATGAGGATAGTTATCTAGAACTGAAATTATATCTTATTAATGACTTAAATAATAATAAAATACCCCTTTTCTAGAAGTTAGTATGATTCGTTAGATAAATCATCAATGATAATCATGTAGATTAATTTAGTGTTTTTTTATCACAACGAAATTATCTTATTTTATAAGTTAATATTATATGTACAAAATTATTACAGAACATTAAATAAGATATAATACATATATTTTAATCTATTTTTACCATAAAAATGGTTTCATGACCTGCCTTGGAGATTTAATTGCAATATGGAAACACGTCATCTATGATAGTGGTAAATCGGCACCTCACGGATGATGTTTTCATTCTTAAAATAAGAGAGAGCGGAGAAGATATTTGATGAATAATTATTACATAAACATGATAAAATTTCATTATATATAGGATACTAGAGTTTTCATTCCAGTTTGAAAAGGGGATGTGAGGAGAAGATAAGAAAATTAAGGAACATGAAAAGAAATTGAAAGAAAATAGAAGAGGGTTTTATCTCTTGATTCCTTCTTCTTGAGAACCTCCATAGGGGATTGGTTTTGGTCTTTTGATAAGAACAAAATATCATGGACATGGGGGAGTGGTTTTGGAAGATTATTGGGAATAATTTTTACATGTCTCAAGGATTTAGAGGTGTATAGAGAAGATGTGGCGAGGGGTTGTATTTATAGTAGAGGAGAAGAGTGTTTTCTAATTATTTAATTAATTAGTTTATTATTTTGCTCAAGATAAGAAGTAGTGTTTATTCTAAAGACTAAATACAGTAATTAGATCATGTTATTTTGAACCAATTTTATTTACATCATCCATGACTCAATGAATATTGTATTTATCTTATAATGTATGTATACCGTAAAGTACCATATTTTACTATTCACTAAAAATTTGAGTATTTCAGAAAATTCCCAAAAATTCCCCCAAACAATTTTTTTTGATGTGTAGAATTAAAAAATTAACTCCATATTAGGAAAATATTTTTATAAATATTATAAACTTAATTTTTAATTAAAATCATAATTTACTCGAAAAAATACAGATTTTAAAATTATAACCTATTTTATATCACATTGAAAAAATAAATAAGGTCTCATAAAATTATCTTATAATAATAAAACATAAAAATATAAATTTTTAATACATTTTATGAAAATAATTTTTATTTTGAATTATTATATTTTTCATAAAATGTTAATTAAATATTTATGACTTACAAAAATACCAACACTTAATTAATAATATTTAAAATATTTATTTACTTATACTATGATATAATTATATCATACTTTCACTTATAAGATTGGTGAATTTTATTCATACTTTCATCGGGTAGGTTACTATTCAATTTTTCAGTTTACTATTCATAAGGGTCACATTACTATTCCAAAGTTCCAAGTAGTATTTCCCTAGTATAAGTTCCTTAACTTCTATAAATGATTTTTATTTCATTCATTCATAATTTATAAATCTTGTATAATGTTCTCTATGTGTTTATACCATATGGAATAATTATAATAATTTAATTTCTATATATATAACTTTGGTTCATTACACACATTAACCATCACTCTCACACAATTTCATTATCATTAATTTCATAATTTCACCACTATCATCAACTGTTCTTGTTTGTTTCTTTGTTTTTGTTTATTTCAAATCTTGTTTTGTTTTGTTTTATTTTTTTCTTTAAGCACAAAATTTTTCCCACCTTGTGGTTTGACTCTATCTTACCACTATATGAGGTAGTAAGCAGGTTTTATAAATATAAAATTTGTGTTTGCTCAATGACGCATGGAATGAAATTTTGGAATCGATGTCGGGGAGGGTGTGTATGATCAATTAAAAAAAATTAAAAAATAATAATAAAAACAATATAATAAAAAATAATCAAATAAAAAAGTATTAAAATTAAATATCAATACAAAACTATTTTTAAAAAAATCAGAAATACAAATTGAAAAAAAATCTATAAATAATCTTCAGGAAAATAAAATTCAAAAAAATCGGTGAGCCTGCTACATGAAAACTTTTTCCAAGTCTGAAAACATAGAACCTGTAATTTGAGAAATTTAAAAACACCTCAAGGACTTAAAAAAAGAAAAAATTGAACATAAAAATGGAAGATAATAGGGAATCTGAAAATTAAACCATGAATAATCAAACTCTTGAAAATATGAACCCACCTGGTAATGAAATTGTTGACAGACATAGTTTGATATAATTCCTTCTACCTTTTGTCTCTAGTAACCCATACTGCATTAGGCTCTCACCTAGGTCCTAAAATTATGAAATCAATAAATATATATTGTCCCAACTACTAAGCTTCAATGGGATTTCTAGTGATGTCACTCTTTAATTCATTTGGAGTTTATATTATAGTGTCCAGCAGCTACCACTTAGGGGCCTTAGTGTGGAAGATAAGAAGTAGAGAGTTTTCCCTATATTCCTTAAGGTCAATGTCAGGACCTAGTTCCAATAATTATATTAGGAGATCTTTATCACCTGGGATCAAGTATAAATTTCTTTCATAATGAAATTATATCCCAGGAAAGTGAAATCTGAGATTAGGCACAAGATCATTAGATTCCTTCAACTTGCAGGTGAGTTGTTTCATGAAAACTAGGATAGGTTTAGGGGTTTACTTAGAAAATGTAAAAAACTCCAATGTACCCCTCAGTTACTTATGGACACATTCTATAACAACCGTTCCCCTTACCACCAAACCTTGGTAGATCATTCTACTAGAGGATACTTTAGAGATAAGACATTTGGGGAGATCAAACCAATATTCAATACTTTAGCACAGAACTCCCAGTAAAAGTGATCTAGAAGAAGAAAAATTATTATGAAGGATACCACCCCTACCCCTCATGGTAAATCCCAATCTACAAGGTTTTTAAATGAGAACACTAAAACCATATCTAGGGAGAAATGCCACCACTATGGCATGTATGGGAACTCACAGAATTACTATCCAAATTTTGACATGCCCACCCAAGCTCCTGAGAGTGCCAATTTTTCAGGATATTGTACTAGGATACATCCTAGGGAAGCTACATTTTCCCACAATTATAATCAAGTTTATAGGAACCACCCAAATGTTTCTTGGATGGAGGAGGGAGTCTTTCAACCTGCTTCCCCTCCTGGATTCCAGCAGCTTCCTAGGTAGCAGTTCCAACCCCATCCCCAGCCCAAGGATGACTCTTCCAATTCACAATATTAGGTGAGAGAAATGATACAATAGTTTATTGGAATATTTTATGAAAAAAATCACAAAAATTACTTTTATAAAGTTCAAATGGACTCAAGAATGAAAAATCTAAAAATTAAAATGGGGAAGTTGGCTAGGGATGTGGGAAATAGAGATAAAGGCTGACTTCCAAGTACCACTGAATCAAACAACAGGGAAAAGGAAATGGATGTGACCACCAAAAGTGTTCTAAAAACCCATCATGAACCTAATAAAGTTTCCCAAATTTATAAAAATAAAAAACTGGATGAATCTAAAAAATTGAATCTGGAAAATTATGAAACTAGAAAACCGGAAAACCTCACCAGAACCCCTTTGGTTCCAACTATTCTAGCTAAAAAACCAAATGAAAATGTTTTGAAAAATAAAATAAAAATGTAAAATAATAAACTTTAAGAGGAAGATTTATGGATTCCCCCAATTCTGAGAAAATTTTCCCCTATAACCCCCTTTCCACAAAGAATAAAAAAACAAATCATGATTCTGAGCTACTGTAATTTCTAAAAGTGGTTAAAAAGATGAACATTGAAATCCATTTTCAAGAAGCCTTAATCAAAATTCAATCCAACTTAAAATCACTCAAGAAAATATGTTCAAAAAAAATACCCTTGAAGAGTTTTCCACCTATAGTCTAACTGAGGAGTGTAGTGCAGTGTTGTAGAACATGATACCTACTATGCTTTGGGGCCTAGGAAGCTGTTTCATCCTCTGTACCATTGGGGTAGAGGTGGTAAGTTCATTTGTCTATTTGATTTAAAAGATAGAATCAATATTATCCCTCTTCCACTTTTTTAACATTTGAGACTAGGAGTTCACCAGCCCACCTATATTTTGTTACAACTTATTGATATATCCATCACCCACCCAGTGGGTAGGGATGATGATTTTCTAGTGGGAGTAGGAAAAAATATTTATACCTACAAACTTTCTGATCCCTGATATGGAGTGTGACTAGGAGGGGCCTATTATCCTTGGTAGGCCCTTCCTACCCACATGGGGTGTTGTGATAGAGGTTTCAAAGGGTAGGTATGGGTGAAAAAAATAATTCAACATTTTCAAGAAAATCAAAGAACCCACCCACCCAATCATTTCTAAATATGAGATGTTAGTTGATGAAAGTTTTATTAACGATGAGTAAGAGGATTTTCTAAGGATTCTAGAGGATATCAACAATGAACCTAAGATCCCTGCTGACACATCCATGGGGATCACCTCATGTAAGGAGAGGGAACCTATTTATGAGTATTAGGGAGAGTTTTTGGATCATCTGGATGAGTTTTATTTGGAACACGTTCTTTCCCAAAGAGAGGAGTCTAAGTGTGAGGACAATTTTTTTTAGAAACAACAGTGATAAGGATGAAGCCTTATATACTACCTTCTTCAATAGGCATCATGAATACCTTAGCCCACCTAGGCCATAGTGTATTCCCTCAATCTAATGAACACCCATCTTGATCTCAAATCCCTCCTTACACATCACAAATATTCCTTTTTAGGATACATTTCAACCTTTCCTATGATCATATCATCCAAGCTATAGGTAAGTGACGAGGAAAACCTACTAAGTGTTTTCAGGAAATAAAAAATGTTTATTGGCTAGAAAATTTATGATGTAAAGGGGATTAGTCCATCCTTCTACATGCACAATATTTTCATTGAACCTAAGTCTAAACCAAGAGTGTAAACCTAATAGACTTAACTGAAACATGAACAAAGTGGTCAGAGTAGAAGTGATCATATTATTAGATACTGGGATCATCTTTCCCATTTCTAACATCCCTTGGGTAAGTCTGGTCCAGGTTTTCTCTAAAAAGAGTGGTGTGATAGTGGTCACCAATGAGAGGAATGAGAAAATCCAAACAAGAACTGTCAATAAATGGAGGGTTTTTATTGATTAAAGGAAACTTAATGATGACATAAGAAGAATCACTTTCCCATGCAATTTTTAGACCAAATCTTGAAGAGGATGAAAGCTATTGATTTTTTATTCTTTCTTGATGGTTACTCTAGTTATAACCAGATTTCCATTTCACTTGATGATCAAGGTAAAACCACATTCACTTGTCCATTTGATACATTTTCCTATAGGTGGATACCCTTTGTCTTGTGTAGCGTACCTTCCACTTTTCATAGTTTTATGGTGTCCATTTTCTTTAATAATATTGAAATAATAACTGAAGTTTTCATGGATGATTTTTCTTTTGTGCGATGTGATTTTGAGAATTTACTTGAAAATAATGAAATTGTGCTAGAGAGGTTCCAAAATACCATTCTGATATTAAACTAGGAAAATCACCAATTATTGTCCACTGAGGGCAAAGTTTTGGGTCACAAGGTTTCTAAGAAGGGACTAGAGGTGGATAATTCCAAGGTTGAGGTTGTCTAAAAGTTTCCCCCACCTAAAAATTTCAAGGGGTCAAAAGTTTTTTGGGTCGTGATGGGTTTTACAGGAGGTTCATTAACAATTTTTCTAAAATCACTAGACCCCTATGATCAATTTTGGTTAAGTAAACCCCATTTTTTTTGATAATAAGTTCATAGAGTCCTTTAAATTTATCAATGAGAAGTTGAAAACCTCAAATGTTCTCACTTCCCCTAACTGGAAGCTCCCTTCTAAGGTAATCTATAATGCAACTGATTTAGTAGTAGGTGTTGTTTTGGGTCAAAGGAAGGATAAGAAAGCGCATGTCATTTAATATTCCATCCAGATTTTGGATGATTCTCAAAATAATTATTCCACTACTGAAAAAAAGTTATCTACTGTGATGTTTTCTTTGGATATATTTAGACAGTACTTGATAGGGTTTTGAGTTAACATTTTCACTGATCATATAACCCTTAAGTATTTGCAGGATAATAAGGACTCAAAACCCAGGATTATGAGGTGGAACTTGTAGTTTCAGAAGTTTTTTTGGTTATTAAGGATAATAAGGGGATGAAAATGTATTGGATTATTAATTTTCAAGGCTTCCCAACAATCAACTTGAGAAAACAAGAGAGATAAGTACCTCATTCATTGATGAAAAGTTATTTTATGCTTCTGCGCAGCAGTCTTCATGGTTTTCCTACTTTTCCGATTTTTAATTAGTAGGTGTCAATCCCAAGGACCTCACATAGAACCAAAGGTAAAATTTTGTTTATGATCTAAAATATTATTTTGTTAATAACCCTCTTCTTTTTAGGAGGTTTTCTAATGGACTTTTGAGGAGATATGTTATTGAGGAAGATATAATGGGCATACTTAAGAGATATCATTCATCACCTTGAGGGAACTACTCAAAAGGTTATGCAAGATGGTTTCTACTAGAAAACTTTGTTCAAAAGTTATAGTAGTTTGGTCATAGGCTATGGAAAGTGTTAACTGCTGGGAAATGTTGGAAGAAGGCATAAACTACATCAAAATGGAATTATGGAGGTAGAAGTTTTTGATGTCTCAGGTGTGGATTTCATGGAACCATTTCCATTCTCTAATTGGAATGTATACATTATTGTTGTTGGTGAATGTGTGTCCAAGTGGGTTGAGGCAACGACCCTTCCCAATAATTCTACTACTAGTGTTGTGAAATTTATCAAGAAAAATATTTTTTCCAAATTTGGTTTTCCTAGAGAATTAATCACTGATAATGGTACTCACTTAAAAAAATTAAAAGTTCATTATTTTGAGGGAGAAGTATGGATTCTCACATGGGAAAAGTACCACCTACCACCCATAGTCTATTGGGTAGGTAGAAGTGTCAAACTAGGATCTTAAGAAGATCTTAGAGAAGATAGTGTCTAGCTCTTGAAAATACTAGTCAGTAAAGCTAGATGATGCTCTGTGGGCCTACAGAAATACATAAAAGACACCAATTGGGATTTCACCATACAAACTACTTTTTGGGAAAACATGTCATCTGCCTGTTGAATTACAGGAAAAGTCTTTTTGGGTAGTGAAGGCCCTGAACTTTGACTTAAATTCTACTAGTGATAGAAGGATGTTAGAGATGAGTGAGCTTAATGAGATAAGGAAAGATCCTTATGAGAATATGAAATTTACAAATAAACAAAAAAGGCATTTCATGACTAAATAATTTATAATAGGGATTTTAAGGTTGTATAGAGGGTTATTATATTCAATTATAGACTAAAACTTTTTCCAAGTAAGTTGAAGACCAAGTGGTTAGTACCCTTTACCATTCTGAGATTTCTGGTTATTGGAGTTATGGATTTAGTTGGAAAACAGAATAAACCATTTTTTCCAATAGTTAAATAATAAAACATTTCATTGAAAGTCATCCAAAGAGTTCAGCTTCCTTTTCTCACCTAAAAGAATGAATTTTTCTATAGTATAACTGAAAACTATAAACTCAGTGTTTAATGGGAACTAACCCATGGTTTTACAATTTTCTTTTTATTTTTTTCAATAATGACTACTCTTGATATTTGTTTCACCAATTTGATTTTTGGTCTGTCTAATGGTGCCTCAAACTTGCTACTACTAGAAATATGATGCTACAAAAAACATGGAAAATGAAACCCAAGGGAGAAATCCACTGCATCATATGGATAAAACCTCTTTAAATCAATCCTTGGTTTAATTTCTATTAACGTTAAATTCTGGACTCTTATGCTTATTTTTCCAAACCTGTAGTAAATAAAGGGGAGTAACCCAAGAACATAACTTAGTGTTGAAGAAGAGGATCTTTTGAGTGAACAAAAATGGAAAATATCATATAGTTAGGGAAGTATCGTTCTCCTTTTTCATGTTTTATTCCTCTGATTACATTTTACTACATGATTTTAGGACTTAAGTGTGGGGGAGTCCCCTTGATTTCTTTTCAAATGTTGTGAAATTCTATTTTTCTGCTTGGGTTCTAGCTTATTAAAATCTTGTGAGTTAAGAATTTGGATGAACTGCATTATTAAACATGATTTCACCCATGGTAGTCACTTTGATACTCCTATTGTTTTTTACAATGTTCATTTCATATTTTTGTTGTGAACCCTAAAAAAATATCCATTTTCCTTTCTTTTGTATATATGATTTTATTTTTTCTTTTCTCTTTTTTGTGGAAAACATTCTTTTTGAGATTTCCTATCACCCCTAAAAATATTTTTTAAAACATTGAATATTGTCTCCCACCTTAGGATTCAACATTAGGGACAATGTTGAGTTTTAAGTGTGGGGGAGGGGTCTTTTTTCTTCCACTACAAATTCCACCATGAAGTTTGTAAAAAATTGGTAAATTTTTTTTCAAAAAATTTCAAAATCATTCCAAATTTTAAAATTCTTTAATCACCTAAGGTTAATTTGGTTTTAGCTGGAACTTAGATTATATTCTTCCCTGTGGATTACTATTTTTTGGATGTTGAGATTTTCAATTAGTCTAAAATTGTTGAGGATGAGTGATTGTTGAGTAAAGTTTTCACTATCGTTATGGATTTTCTTTTTTAGGAATTATAGAAGGGAGTGTGATAGGATAGGTTTTTTTGTAATTAGGATCATGGCCTTAGGTAACTAGAAATTTTTACTGGAACCTAGTGGACTCAATATTAATAAAATAATATATAATCACTTTTGGATGTCAAATCAAATGATAATTATTTAAGACCTTTGTAACTGGAGTAAAATGGGGAAAATGGGATCCCACGATGAGTCTCTAAGACAGGGTGTACTTTTTTCATTTTTGTAAATAAAAAAAATCCAATTTCATTTTTAATAAGTGTTATGCACAGTTACTTGCACATGAAATATGGTTGGGAAAAATTTGAATAAAGCGCCCTATCAGAAATGAACTCATTTAGATGAGGTGAATTGTGAAACCAAATGAATATGGGAACAATTGAATTAATTAAATATCATTTTAGTTCTATCAATAAAGTTATTCAAAAATTAATAAACTTCTTTTAGAACCTAGAATAAAGATAAAATTAAAGGTTCCTTTAGTTATGGTTTTAATTCCACTTTATATAACATGTCATCACTCCTTGAATTATAATTTTAATTAGAATTGAAGTAGGACAGTTAGTGATTTCATATAGGAGGCATGATATTCCTAACATTGGATGATTCAATGATGCCTTTGATTTCTATTGTGTTTTTTGAAATTGGGAAGGACTGTCTTTGAACTCATTCTTTGAAAAACTAGTCCAGATTTTTTCCTCAGATTTTTAAAGTCATGACATGCATTTTTTGAACTCAATGTCACAAACCATACTTTATGTTTTATAAAGTCAAAATAATTCATTTGTCTGAGGAGAAAAAAAGATTTAAGTGTGGTTGAGTTTGATGTGGCATATTTTTAATGCAATTTTACACTTCATTTCTTTGCCTTTAGTGTATTATAAATATCAAATCAGTGTTTTTTTATACAATATATACCAACTATTTTCAAGTTTGTACATAACTTTTAAAACTATCATTTTTTATGAAAATAAATATTTTATTGATTATTTTTGTCTTTTTAAATAGTATTAAAATTAATTAATTCATTATGATTTAACATTAATTTTTTATTATTTTTTATGTATTTAAATTATATATTTTTCATTTTTTTAATTCTTTCATTATTTCATTTATTTTGTTTTTCAAAATAACTATTGTTTTTTATTCTTTAATTTAATTAATTTTTCTATAAATAAATAAAATTTTACTTTATTTTGTGATACTTTGAATAATTAAATTAATTTAAATAATTTTATTCTATTCTTTAAATATTTTAATTCTTAGTTTAGTTTTATTTTAATTGAATTATTTGATTTTATTAATTCATTTAATTAATTTATCTATTAATTAATTAAATGAATTAACAAAGTCAAATAATTCAATTAAAATAAAACTAAACTAAGAATTAAAAATTTAAATAATAGAATAAAACTGTTGAAATTAATTAAATTATTTAAAGTATCAAACACTAGAGTTAAAAAATTATTTATTTACAGAAGAATTAATTAAATTATAGAATAAAAAATAATAGTTATTTTGAAAAACAAAATAAATGAAAAAAAATGAAAGAATGAAAAAAAAAAAATTTAAATAAACAGAAACAAATAAAAAATGGAATTTAAATCATAGTGAATTAATTAATTTTAAAATTATTTAAAAAGACAAAAATAATCAATAAAATATATATTTTTACAAAAAATGAAAATTTTAACAGTTATATACAAACTTGAAAATAGTTGGTAAATATTTTATAAACAAAACATTGTTTTTACATTTAGAATACACTAAAGACAAAGAAATGATGTGTAAAATTTCATTAAAAAGAAGCCACATAAATAACTATTCTACTAATAATTTAGCATTGATGGGGGTATCTATGGATGATGGTAAGAACTTCTTTAGAGATCAAATATTTTAGCTTAATTGAATTATGATTTTTAACACTTTTTTTCTCTTACATCCCTCAGGGTAGTGTGTAAACTATACTGATAAAGAAAACATACATGGTGCATCTAGTGGTGCTACCAAATCACTCATCGCAATAGGTTATCGCTTCTTCCCCTAAAGATGGGATCGTGGAGAAAAATGTTGTCAGTGATTTAACTGAAATATGTACTCTCTCATCTTTGATCATAACCATTGACTATATTACAATTTCATATTATTCATCTTTTTATTGATAACCATTGTGTACCTATCATTACAATACCTTCTCCTCATAGCTCAAAGGAGCTGGACCAATCTTCTTTGAGATTTTCCCTAAGTGGGTTGACTATCGAGGAAGATGAATCTATACCAAGCTTATTAAAATAAATTAGCATGAGTCCCTCAATCAGTTACTTATTCACATAATATATTTCTATTCCTAGAATAGGCTTGAGTCAAGGCTTGAAGTACATGACACTTCAACAAATAATGTGGCGATAGTTATGGGGAGGGGATATTTGGACTGTGATCTCAAATATTCATTTAGAGAAGTTGAAGGACCTACTCGGTTATATAATCTGTATGTTTACCACCCTCTTCTATGGGGGATTTGACTATATGGTTATCGATTCTTGAGTAAATGAAATTTTTTTTCCTGAGAGAACACAGGGAGGACCTTAGATTGAGGGTAATAGTTCCTAAGGATTCATATTTAGTCAAATACAGTTAGGACAAAGTCTTAGATGAGGATTACACGCATGAAAAAGAGATATGAACTCACTGAAACTTGATCAATACTAGGAAGGTTGAGAGTGGTAAAATATATTAAAAAATTCATTAACTTAATCATGATCTATAACACTTGCAATAAACATGGAAAACTTCATATAAATTTTTATCAAAGAAATAGGGGCTCTTTGACCTGGTGTAAAAGGTCATACGTGATTTTTTTTCTAGGGCAGAATCATTACATGGGATTGTGGAGGTGGAAAATGAATAAGTTGGTCAATTTTTACATTATATAGCCTCCTTGGAATATGTATTTTTATCTCAATGAATTCTTAAAGAAAATATTTTAATGGAACTATTCTTTTAAAAGCCTCATTTTTAGAGGATTAGTGGGAGAGACTCTAGGATATAGTGATTTCGCCTTCCTTTTGTTCTTGATCAGTGAAAAAATATTTTTATGCTTATATTCCATTATCAAGCTACCTTTTTTCATCATGTTCATTGAATTTCATTATCTTTATATCATATATAATTTCAAATAAGTCAACTATTTTTAAAATACTGAGCGAATCCAAATTTTGAACTCCAATTATTGAATCTTAACAGATCTCACCTGAGAACATACCTTAAATAATTAACAACATAAGTATCATCCTTGATGTATCTACTCTAGTTATTCTAAGATCACTTGGTTCTAAAGGTTAACCATGATAAATATGTACTATAGGGAAAGTGATCAAACTGTTTCCTAAGTAAATGGAATTAGTAAGAACATATATATATATTCTAGAGATTGATAATGAAACCTACAAGTTGTATATATTTTGTTTCCCCTAACTTTTTACTAAGTTTCATATGAAGAAATATTAGAAGGCATGGACTCGGCATTTTCTCAAGCCTCCCTCTACAAGTTTTTGTCCGGAAAAGTTTTTTCCCTATTCTATTTCATAAGTTATCAATATTCCCTAGATCACATAAGCTGTGCATCTACTGAGTAGAGACTCCACTTTTCTCAGGGCTCCCTTCATGGGTTTTCAACCGAGCAAGCATTTTGTCTCTTTCAATTGGATATTTTAAGGTCTTGTACACTATATTGTTGTTGTAGTTTAGGATATTCTTTCTCAGACTATCTATTTCTATAGTTTAGGTTCTTCTAATTTGGATCACTTATTTGTATAGTTTAGGGTCTTCTATCTTAGAACATTTGTTGTTGTAGTTTAGGGACTACTAGATTAGACCCTTTTTTGTTATAGTTTAGGGTATTTTATCTCAGACCATCTATTTCTACAATTTAGGGTCTTCTAGCTCAGAACATATGTTGTTGTAGTTTAGGGTCTTCTAGCTTAGACCATCTAATGTTATAGCATAGATTTATCTATGTTAAATGAGTCATTATTGTAGTTTGGGTTATTTTAGCTCTTTCATCTATTATAAATATAGAATGTGTGAACAATGGGTATTAATTAGGAGCTTATACAACACACATCCTTGCTTAGATGATGAAGGGTGGGTATTCATAAAGGGTTCGGTCACCACACATCCTTACTAAGATAATGAAGTATGGGTATTCATGAAGATTATTAACACCCTGTATCCTTCCTAAAATCTTGTTATGTTTACAGTGGCATAATTTTAGGGAGGAAAATCCACTTGGATAGTTTAAATATGGGTTTTTTAAATCATGAATCATGGTTTTTCAATCGAGGGTTATAGAGACACATCAGGGAAAATCGCAAAACACTATGAGGTGATGAGTTCACCTACAATTTTTTTGAGGATAATGGGGATTTTAGGTCCTTTTATATAAGTAGGAAATACCTATAGTTGATGGTTCTAATCCACTTATATATATCTAACTCATAAATGATTAAACATTGGGGGTACCCACTCCTTTACAAGGGTCATGGGATATTTATGAAGATTCAAACCCTTAGATAGTGAAGTAGTGTATGGAAGAAAGACTATCCAAAGAGGATTATGGAACCCTAGGGGTAGTTTTATTTATGGTTCAAAATTCCCTACACTATGTAGTTTTAGGTTATGTATTGTTGTCCATCAAAATTTTTGATAATAGAATATCTCATTCCTAATTTTAGAATGGGTAAAATACACACGACATAACATCAAGGATGAGAAAATCATCTTGAATATTCTTGTTCAAGGTATTTCAAATCATGGTCTTGGAATATCCAAGTCAACTGAAAATGGGGGCTAGTGGATATAGGTCGACAATTAGTAATTTTGGAAATGAGTATCACTCATATCCAAGAAAATAGATCATGGATTTAAGGGATACCTTACCTTAAAACTAAAACATCAACTCGGTGAAATATCCAGGGTGTTGTGTTATTTACCAGTGATTCCTAATGGGTCCCCTTTAGATCAAGTATCGTTGTTACCAATTCTATACATGGGAGAACCAAGAGAAATAACTCAAGGATATGGATTTCCAAGATAATTGTATCTACTCAATGAATTTTTGAGCTTTATCTTAGTGTTTGTGGGGTATTGAAAAATCCGCAAAGGAGAATGAGAATACCCTTTAATACAAGGGAGATTCTACCCAATTTCCCCCCAAAGAATTGGGGAAAAGTGTGGAGAATACTCAAAGTATGGAAAAAACCAATCCGGTTCACAAACCTGTCCAATGATAACGGTACGCAGCCGGTTCCGCGAAGCACCCCCCCTCTGCGGACCGCTGTCATTCGCAGAACGGAGGCAGGGATCCTCTGTGGGCGCAAAGTAGGATGGGCGCCAAGCTGGTCCACCATCACGAACCACCCCAGCCACGGACCGCATCGACCGGCCCAGGCCGTATCCGCTGTCGTTCGCGGAATGGAGGCGGAACCCTGCGTGGCCGTGAAGCACTCCCCAAGATAATTTGGTTCGTGGGGGAGGTGCGTTTAATGCCCCTGCGAGTTGCGAATTGACCAAGTCATCCATAAACTGGGTTTCCGATCACGTGCCTCCGCAAAATCTTGCGCATGACCACAGATACATTTCTTTCCCCAATCTATAAAAGGAGATCAAGGTGGAAGAGTATAGAGGAGGAAAAATTTGGGGAGATCGATCGGATTCAGATGGAAGGATTATGAAGGAAGGAGCTTAGGATTTCGCAAACAGCGAAGTTCCAGTTTGCGAACCAGAACAGGTACGAAGCTGGAAGTGAATTAATAAGGAACCAAAAATGCATAACAACTTGGTGAACCGCGAACTTAAAATAACAAAGAAAAGAAGACCCCAAACCATGGCCCCTCCACGGATGCACCCCCCACAGACCAGGGAGTTTATACCCCTTTTCGGATCCATCGCACCTTGTATCACCCTACTAAGCGGGTGAAGCCCCGACCGTTGAACCCCTGATCGGCGTCGGCCTCAACTGCCACTGCTCGCATGGACCCCTTCGCGTACCAACCTGGTATGCGGGCCGAACCCGAAGCCGCGAACCACCCTAGTTCGCGGGATTCCCACCAGTCTTCGGACCACCCTGGTTCGCGGACGGCTTCTCCAGCCGCGTAGCACCTCCCTAAGCAAAGGGCACCACCACTCTTACACCTATGTGGCCTGCCAGATTATTTGGAGTTCCCATTTCCTGAGCCAGATAAAATCCTTCCAATCCGGCCTAATCCTATACAACCCCCTCATTGGCCCATTCATCTTCCCCAAGCTGAGCCCTCCACTAGAGCCACCGGACCTATGTGATGTAACCTTCAGGTGCATCAGTGCGCCGTTTTGAGTTCTCATACCCACGATAAGCAAGGGCGAAGGGGTTTCTCTGTCCCTTGAGTGGATTCCCGAAGCATTCATGGGTTTACATTCCCACAGTAATGCGGAGTCTGAGCCTGGGAGTCCCCTTTCTTCCCCTCCACTTGTTAGGACTGGGGAACTTCTCCCCTCACCGCGGCGTGGCGGACTACCCATCAGAAGGAATCCCCCATGCACCTCCGTACTTCCCCACAGCCATGGCCAAGGAAGGGTGTAGTGGGGAGGGTGCTGCTCCATTCTTTTTTGGGGCCATGTCCCTCTCCCGTTGCGCTTTGTCACCATGGGCATCCATCTCGGAGTAAGCCCCGACTTTTTGGGCTGCTCCATGCATAAGCCCCACTCCACTTCCCACGGATGCACCTTTCGCGACATGATCGTCTGGTCTATGCTGCCTCTTGTTTCTCACACCGAGCATGACTCACGTGAGATTAGAGTAAGCATCGACTGTGACATCTTCTCCTGGGTTGCCTCAGAGTGTAAGCCCCACTCCCATTCGAACTACGTGAACTTTTATTCCCCACCATAGGGATATGTAGGAAGCCTCCAAGAGGTTCATGCCCGATCACCATCGGACCCCCGGGTCCACATTCATGTTAGTTCTTCGATACTACCATTATGACTACGTGGACTTTGATCCCTATCTCCTAGGTAGGGTACGTAGGAAGCCTCCCTGAGGTTCAATCCCAACAACCGGTCGATCCGACTATCTTCACTTCGGTTCACCACACCAACCCTGGGCAGCCTAGAGTGTAAGCCCCATACCAAACCGAACTACGTGGATTCTGATTCCTCTCATGAGGATACATAGGAAGCCTATATCATGAGTTCGATCCAAACACCCAAGTCATTATCTATCCCCCATGGATGACAATAAACTCTAGAGTGCTTGTTTATGAGGCTTTAAACTAGTGTTGTCACAGTGAGTCCAGACTCATCGGGGTCATTAATTCAACGAGGGATGGTAAACCTCGGGCATAAATGATTCCGAACCCCTGCGTCCAGCTGACCATTTCCATCCAGGAGTAATCCATGGATGCTATTCTTGGATATAAACCAAAGATTCGTGAACATATGAATACGTCTTAAACCTTTAAGAGAGTCCCGGAAAAGGAAATAATTCCCCCCCAAAAGGGTGCGATGAACCCAACTTCTCATCCTCTTGACCAATGTGAGTTCTTAAGCATCGCTGGTCAAACCACCCAGCGAACGCCTGGCTTTGGAAATCAGGTCCACATATTTCTGGATATGGAACCATTGGGCATTTCGAAGAGAAAAATGTTCACTCGATATGAGTGATTAAGCAGAACCCAATCTTCTTTAATCAACCATCAGGTAGCGCACATTTCTCCCCCACAACCCTGTCGTGCACCGCGAGACAAAAAATGGTGAACCCAATGTGAATCTTTAACCAAGCATGATGGATTTAACCTAATCTCACTTTGTGCCCCCTTATACTCACAAGGAGGGCCAAGCAGGGTCATTAATTATGCATGTGATCCTGAGATGCTGATTTGACGGGTTTGCTGTTTGTATTTGTTAAAATATTTTTTACAGGTACCACACAGAACTCCCTTCGATCCAATGGTGTCACGAAGGAACTCATAGGCACGTGCTTCCAAAAACACAATGACCAGACTTCCTCACCAATGAAGGACCCTATCACCTACTCAGTGTCTTCAACGCTAGGTCTCAGATGCGTTGATCCCAGAGTACCACATGAACAGTACTCTCCCGATGGTGGAGGTGTCCATGCACGCCCTCCAATCCGCCAGGACTCGCCGATCACCTACCTAGAAGAAGCCACAATAGCAGGCCCAGACGGCCCCTGTTGCTATCTCAAACCGTTTCGGGAGTCTATCCCCGGAACGGGACAATGCGTACCTCCCTTATCTTAGGGAGGTGGATGAGGTCGATGCTGAGGACTTCATCCCTGTTGAACGGGGGTTCTGCCCCAAGTCCCCCGCCGGAATATGCCATCACCGTCACACCGTGACTCAACATCCTCATGATAAGGAGGATGTCACCCAGAGGATTCGGGCCCACGCTCCCTGAGCTCCGGCCCCTCGGACCACTCGACGAGGGCGGCAAACGTACAACCAGGGACCGGTCATCACCCTTGTCCATGAGGAAGAGCTCTGCTGCCTAGTAATGGAGACATATCAAGAATAGACACATACACCTATTCGCTCCTCCAAATCCCTCCATCCAGACATGGTGGCATTATACGAGCAGGCGTGCATCCCCGCCGGGCTCAATCAAGCCCGTCACTCACGCAGGACGACACCTACCCGGAAGGCACCTCTCTGTACCCAGGGTCGTGAAGCCCACCAACCCGACATGGTGGTGACCAACAAAGCCCGCCATCCATATGTGGCAGAAATTAATAGGCGGGCGCGTCTCCCTGCCAAAAAAGGCCACCGACTCGATACGGTGGGAAACCAACATATGCAGGGCCAGCTCCCTGCGAATGCAAGTAAAGTCCACCATCCGGATGTGGCGACAAACAGAAAGATAAACTGGCATATCCCGGCCCAGGGGAAGATTCATTCACCTGCCCCGACACAGGATAATTTTTAGTACCCACTGACCACCGGAGGACCGGAGCAGGATATTCCTACTCCGATACCGGAATGGGCCTTCATACTTGTTCCAGCCGAATATGTCTCTCTACATATCTTAGAAATGATAAAGGAGCAGGTATTGATCCCAGATCATATCTTGAAGACTTTATAGAATGTGATTGCATCAGCGGAAACGGCAAGGACTCGGGCCTGTGAGCCCATCTCCCTAATTGAGGTGATTTATCTAAGAGATGAGATAGCCGCCTCAGAGTAGATCTGCATCCCTGCTTCCTCCTAGGAGGGTCGTCTACTATATTCCACAATAAAAGGGTAACTAGATCAAGCAGCTTCACTCGTTCCAACTAGGGGACACTCGTCCATCATGGTGGATGCTCTAGAGTAGGCATATATTCCTGCTAAAAGACAAGATGTTCGTCAGCATATCCCGATAACATCAAGGGACCCAATTAGATAGGGACCTAAAGGTGAAGGTCGTTGTCAACAGCAGACGGTCCCTGCTACCCACAAGAAAGTTCCCCAAACACGCCGAAAGTAGCCGAAAAATAAAGAGCGGGTTCATGACTCCGCTCTGTTGGAAGCTAGGGTACCCGATGCCACTAAGAACATATCAAAGGCTCAGAACCCTTCCCACCCATTACCATATTATGGGAGTGATAGTAGCAGTTGTGAAGGTCCTCCCCACAATGTTTCTACCAGCATCTTTGAAGGTCCTCCCAAGAGCACCCATGGGGGCCTCCCCCATGGGCATATAATGATCAATCACTAGAGCTCCTATTTTGATGCGAGTCACGGAAACCCTCCACATAACCAGAAGATCGAGCAGCAAGAAGGCCCTCCACTTGCTGCGGTCCAACCTGATGGTCCTCCCTTGGGTATACACTGCAAGCAATCTCCATGCAGTGGGACCATAGATTACGATAGTAGTCCTCACTATCATAGTCTCAACTGCGGAGGCCCTCCCCGCAGTGACGTCTCATCACGAAAAGAAGGTCCTCCCCTTGTCGTGTCTTGCCTTGAAGGTCCTCCCCAGGGGTTACGTTGCAACGACACTCCGTGCAATCGGGAATCAGATCACGGTGGCAGTCCTCGCCACCATGATAATGAAGGTCCTCCCCGTAGAGACGAAAAGTAATGAGAAGGCCCTCCCCTCGTTGCGGTACATTCTGAGGACCCTCTCCAGGGTGTACCCCATAGATATTCTCCCTGCGATAGTTGTAATGGTATTCCTCACCATTGCAGCAGCTATGATGGTAGTCCTCTCCACCACGACCGCCATTGTGAATGTCCTCCCCGCAGTGGCCCCAAGCAACAAGAAGGTCCTCCCCTTGTCGCAATGTGTCTTGAATGTCCTCCACAGTATGCACATTGAATGTAAAACCATGATGGTCATCCTCACCATGATGGTAGTTGTTGTAAGGACCTCCCCGTAACAACGCTACGCAGCCAGAAGGTCCTCCCCTTGCTGAGACACGCCTTGGAGGTCCTCCCCAGGGTATGCACTTCAAAATTCTTCTATGTAGTGAGGCATAAAGCAGTAATGGTAGTCCTCTCCATTGCGGCCGCCATTGCGAAGGTCCTCCCCGCAATGACATATCATATCGACAGGAAGGCCCTCCCCCTACCGAATCAAGCACAAAAAAGCCCTCATATGCCAAGGCACTCAGAAGGATGGGATCAAGCATGTCAGATTCCCAACTAGTTTCCAACGACACCCTTCTTCAATTGGGAGACGTTTTGGGGCCACGTTCATCTTCTGAACCACCTCGAAATCGCCCACATGATAATTCGATACCTACCAATCCCACTGCCTCCGACCACACTATCAGTGAGTGTCTCAGTTGGGCTGACCAGGTATAGGAATCGCTAGTGGAGGAGTATGCTGACATGTTGCACCTGAGGAAACAACTGGCCATGGATGATATACTAGTTATTTTGTGGCCCATGACCACCTCCCAATTTGACATACCCAGAAAGTTTTTGGAAGAATGCGTGCACGACATCCGCTAAAATATATGGACAACCCTCTATCGGCTGAAATCAAGCTTCCTGCCCTATGCCGGGTATGTATACCATTCCAAGATAATAGGAGACCTCCTAAGTCACATCAAACTGGAAGCTCTTCCGTCGGCGCAACAACATCGACCCAAGATGCGTAAAGGAAACATGTATATATCCTGCCTCCGTGCACTACACCAGCTGCGCCGCCTCATTGGTGATGCCCCGACGAGAGTCCATATCAGAGGATGGGGATAACATGGAGCTCTACATTTAAATCTTCTCCCTTCCCAGAAGAAACTATTCGACATGGTGTCTTGCAACGTCATCACATCAAGACAAAAATCGATTGGGGTCCCCGCTTAGGAGAGACAACACACACAACAGAGACATGACTTGAGTAAGTCACAGAAGTGTCAGGCCTGATGGGATAAATCCATCCAAGAACACCTAAATCAGGCCACAAAGAGCATAAAATAAGCCTATCGCCTAAGATAGGCCAATCAGCGGTCATTTCCTACCTCCCCAAAAGGGGTCGATTCACAGAAGAAATCAGCACCAAACCAAGTTCACCCCCGAATGGGGGCATGCAAGATCAGGCAGGTAGCGATAGCAGCAACCACTACTGCAATCCAGGGTCAACCCCAACCTGTAGGTCTAGGGGCATTTTTAACAACAAATTCCCCTGTAAGACCAATAGAAACGGGAAGAGACTCAATGTCCAAAGAACGGAGCCAACCCCAGCCCTTAGGGCTGGGGGAATTTTTACCACCTCAACAACAACCTCCCCCATGAGAATCAGCATTCTCTCATCTAGGGAGGAAAGTTAGAAGAGAAGGTTCCTGCCCTATCCCGTCTTTTAAATCATCATCCCCTTCAAGAAGGAGGCATACCGTAAGGTCACATCAAAGAACTCTCCTTGTCACCCTTCATCAAGGAGCCCGAAAGCAATCCTGGGACAGAAGAGGGAAGACCAGTAAAAGATGCGGGAGATCCTCTTTATATTTGGAAGATGACATCTTCTCTACGCTATGATATACATCCATCAACACAATAGAGGTTAAACCCACAGGTAAAACTGAAGATGATGCAAATCCAGATGGATCAGAAGATGATGTTTCCGATCAGGCTGTGACTCACAATGAACCACCAGGTGTGCACACCCGGAACCAGAGGGCCGCTCTAAATATGGCTTCCCCTTCAGATAACCTTCCTCCACTGACCATACGAGCTTCCAATAAGGATATGAACAAAGGACCAGTTTCCATTAACTTTCCCCCTCTCTCGATAAAAACGAGCCACTTACGCTCGAAGAGAGGTTCGCTCGAGAGGAAGAGGAAATGAAAGAATTGATGTGGCTTAACACCCATCTACTCTAGAGGAACCATCTTATTGAAAGTGTGTCCCAAGAGGATCCACATCATGCACTCCCAGTAAGTGCACCTCAAAGACAAAGGTTTGTCCTGGCAAATGAAGCACGGTCAGTGATCTCGCCCAATGATGCACCCGGCCCGTCCAACTACCTAAATGTGGATTCGGATGAATACCAAGACTTCCCTCCACTCAGGAAGCAACTGGAGCAAGTATGTATAAACCCTCTGAAGGTTTCACAAATGGAACAAGCACCCCTGGTGCCAACCGAGTTGGATCCTCAAGCAATGCCTCGGGCTACAGCTTCCCAGGACCAGGCCCAACAGGATATAAACCAGGGTCTCACCAACACCATAGAGCCACTGATAGATCGATTGGAAGAAATGGAAGGTCGACGCACTCCGATACAGCCAGAGCGGAAGCCCTACCCGGATTGGGTGAGCAACACACCACCTCCACCAAATTTTGGGAGTCCTGTATTACCTATTTTCAATGGATCAGGCAATCCGGAACAACATTTGATACACTACGCATCTTATTGCGACCCTATGATGGGAACTTCGTAACAACAAGAAGCAGTGAAACTCAGATGCTTCATACGGACCTTGCAAGATCTTCCTTCGTCTGGTATATGATCCTTCTAGCCCAGTCAATAAAAAGTTGGGAAGACCTTCGGCAACATTTCCTGTTCCACTTTAGCACAACGTTTCCTAAAACAACGGTCATCGACCTCATGAACTGCAAGCAGAGGGACAATGAGAGGGTCACATATTTCATCCATAGATGGAAAGGTCTGACCTACTCCATAAACTGTCCAATGACTCAAGATGATTTGCTTGCCATATACATCGATAATCTTCAAGATGAGTTGCGAACACCGCTCATACCAGTGGAGTGCACCACTGGATTCCGTCATCTCTTGGCCATTGCCCAGAGAATTGAGGAATCCCTACAGAGGACCAACTTGAAGTCCTGAATTACCTCGTAGGATCCCACAAAGAGAGAAGTTAGAGATGAAGCGTTATCTGTCACGCTCAAGCCAGCCTCTGTGCCCGCTCCACCACTCAGGCCTCCTCCAAATCGTCAAGGCCCCCCTGTATATCAGTGGTCGCCTCCGCCTAAGTGGGACGATCAGAGAGGATCGAAGCAGAACCAGTTTGATGAATGAAGACACAAAGTATACTCGTTTCGAGAGGGCCAAGTCCGTGGCTACTTCATCACCGCCATGAATTGCAACTTGCTCCGCCTCCCGGAGCCAAGAAAACCCAAAGAAGTCAGCAGAGATGATAGGCCAGATTACTGTCCCTACCATCAAATGTTGGGGCACAATATTCAGGAATGATTCGTCTTCAAAGACCTCTTGAAAAGGATGGTAGACTCTCGGAAGGTCGAGATGGGACCACCCCCAGCACATGTGACATATATTTCCACCACTGAATCTAACAAAGGGGAGGGGTGGCAGGAAGTCACCAGCAAGAAGGGGTAGAAATTTGATAACTGGATGACTCACAAGACTATCAATCAAGCCCAGGGCATACTCCGAGCCCAACTAAAGCAGCCAGTGTTGCCGCCAATATCCCCTGATTCCGCACAACTGATAATATCGACCTCACAACCCTCCACGACCCAGTCATCAAGGAATAACCGACCGGATTGACTTGTCAAAGGATGAGGAGCCAATTTTTGGTTCAATCAACATCATCCATCTTATGGAATCGTTCCCTGACGAAGGGTATGGTTATGAACCCGAGTTCCTGATGCAAAGGGCCGAGAGGGGGAATCGTAGAGGCAGGGGATATCAGGGGAGGAGCAGTCGAGGCCGAAATTAACCCTACAGTTGGACCTCGGCCCAAACTGGAAATATCGCAGAAACCCGTGGGAGAGCCCTTCAATGGACTCAGCAGGAGAATGAATATCCCTCCACCTCCACAAATGGACACTCTGTCCCCATCATTATGTGGTACCCATCAGAGTAAGAGCAAGTGTCTAGCTGCCTAGTGCACGCAAATAGACCAGTTGGGCCGAACCCCCAAAACGTGGGGACACCGTTGACATCTGACCTAGCGACCGGTCCTTCCTCGTCTCATATTCCAACTCCCAAGATGCCCACTAAAACTACCCCACCAATGGAGAAGCATCGGCTTCTGGAACAGAAATATGAAATCCTTAAGCATCTGGAATTAGTACCAGCCAAACTATTTATCCTGGATACCCTGAGTGTGTCAGAAGACCTCAGGGAGCCACTTATAGAAGCCTTGATCAGCCCCCAGGAGTTTCAATCCGAGGTATCTGTCGTCGAGATTTACTGGATGGAGACTGGCTCGGCTGAATGTGATGCAGTGATTTCCTTCACCGATCAAGATAAAGATGCCATCATGCAAGGACACATCAAACCACTATATGTGTCCGACACACTAAATGATGTTGAGATCCAAAAAGTCTTTATTGACAATGGCTCTAGAGTTAAGCTCCTTACCATATGGACACTCAGTAAGTTGGGCTACAATGAAAATGACATAGTATACTCATCCACAACTCTGTTGAGTTACGTCAAGAGTGAGCAGAAGCCAATGGGAAAAATTAAGCTAAAGACCCATTTTGGAAACCTTGTGGCCTATTCGGAATTCCTGGTGGTTCAGAAGAACACAGAATTAAATGCCCTGCTAGGAAGGTCATGGATCCATAAGCACATGGTTGTTCCTTCATCCTACTACCGGTGTATTAAGTACTATATCAATGGGAAAAGTGGGATATTGAACACCGACAAGGCCCCTTTCGAGCTCTCCGAGTCACACTAAATTGACGCCAGGTTTTATGAGCAAAATAAGAAGAAGCCTTCGGTCGATGGTGTTGACTGGATCCCCACTCCAAATGGTCTGGACATGGTTCCTGACAACCCCCTTAGATAGCTTGGCAGAGACTACGTACTATCCATCAACCATATTGAGAGCAGGGGTTCAAGTCCGGACACACACTCAGCTGTCCTCATGACATCAGCCATAACGGCTAAGTGTGACAATGCGGGAACGTCCTCCAACCCTCAATTTGGGGGCGAATACTTGAGCGAGAATGCCCACAATTCCTCTCCTCTGGACTCCCAGGAGCTTGAGTCAATAGCTCCCCCCTGTCAAATCAATAAGATGAGGATTTAGGAGAAGAGGAGGAGGAAGATCTCAGGGATGCACCTCCCATATTTGAGGAAGGTATCTCCACCACGGTGGACGAGCTCAGGGAAATAAATCTGGGTACCAAGGAAGACCCAAGGCCCACTCTTGTTAGTACATCCATGTCCCCCGAGGAGCACAAGGTATATACCTCTTTCTTAAAGCAACACCAGGATGTTTTTCCCTAGAATTACACGGAAATGTCGAGACTCGATCCCGAAGTGGCAACACATAACCTAGGTCTTCCAGAAGACCACCGGGGCTATAAACAGGCCGCCAGAAGGACACACCCCTCACATGATTCCAAAATAGAGGCCGAAGTCAATAAGATCATTAAATCAGGCTTCATTTTGGAGGTCCAGTACCCCATATGGTTTGCCAACATTGTCCCCATCAAGAAAAAGAACGGACAAATATGCATCTACATTGATTTCAAAGATCTCAATCAGCATTTCCTGAAAGATGATTTCTCGGTCCCGATCACTGAGTTATTGATCGATGTGACGGCCGGGTATGAGGCTCTATCCTTCATGGATGACTATTATGGGTATAATCAAATCAGGATGTCCCGAGAAGATGTAGAAGCCACTGCCTTCAGGGCCCCTCAAGGAATATTCTGTTATAGGGTTATGCCCTTTGGTCTCAAGAACGCTGGTTTCACATATCAGCATGCCATGCATCATATATTTAAACCATTCCTAGGGAGATTCATTGAATGATATTTGGATGACTTGGTGGTTAAGCCAAGGAAGCGCTCAGATCACCTGTCAGACCTTGAGACTGTCTTCAACAAACTTTAGCAGCATAGCCTAAAGATGAATCCCTTGCAATGCGCCTTTGGGGTTACCTTAGGGAAATTCATTATCTTCGTCATATGCCATCGTGACATTGAAGTCAGCCCTGAAAATACAAAGTCTATCCTCAGCCTGCCAACCCCCCCTCAATCTCAATGAGTTGAGAGCATTCTAAGAGAACCTGGCCTACATCAGGAGATTCATAGCCAACCTGGAAGGAAATTTTTTTCCCTTTACCAGGTTAATGAAGAAGGGAGTCACGTACCAATGGACAGATGACAACCAAGAGGTGTTCGACATCCTAAAGAAGTAGCTCTTAATCCCACCGGTGCTCATGCCCCCGATTGAAGGAAGACCTCTAATCTTATATGTGACGGCCCTAGAGCGGTCACTGGGAGCCTTCCTCACGCATAAAAATGACACCGGTAGTGAAAACAGTCTCTATTACCTCAGTCGAACCATGATTGATGCTGAGAATTGATAATCAAACATCGAGAAGAGTTGTTTGGCCTTAGTATTCACAATTCAAAAGTAGAAACATTATCTACAGCATCATAAAGTCCATTTGGTCTCGCGTAGTAACCCGCTCAAGTACATTCTCAGTCGCCCGATGCTGACCAGGAGCCTATCCCGATGGGCAGTCGTACTACAACAGTTTGACATCCGGTTTGTGCCTCAGAAGGCCATCAAAGGCCAGAAAATAGCATATTTTCTGGCGGATCACCCTTCAACAGGTATTGCCGCACCGGACGCTGAGCAACCAGATAAAGACATCTTCTCGGTTCAAGAGGAGTTCCCAGCATGGAAAATGTACTTCGACGGCGCCTCATGAAGCCCAACCGGGAAGAGGATGGAAGATCCCAAATTTAACAAGGTGGGTTTGGGGATAATACTCATGTACTCGGAAAAGGTAGTCTTTCCATATTCCTTCCTCCTTTCAAAAGGATGTACAAACAATGAAGCGGAGTATCAAGCCCTCAGTACAAGCCTGGAGCTCACACTCCAAGCACAAGTACAACACCTTAAGGTAAAAGGTGACTTGGAAATGGTCATCAAGTAAGTAAATTATGACTATGCTATTAAAAAGGGGGAGCTAATTCCCTTGTTTAACCATGTCCGATGGTTAATGGCAGAATTATCCACTGAACCAACATTGACCTATATTCCCCAGTCTCAGAATGCCTAGGCTGACGCATTAGCTAATGCGGCCATGACCCTAGCCGACCCAGACTAGGATGAAACAGTTATCAGTATTGCTCATTGTCGAATGGTCTCACCATTTGTTCAAGCTAAGACGGAAGAAATACACGAAGTTAGTCCTATCCCTAAACCATATGCTCCTACCATCGGGTGGATGAACCCCATTGAAAACTACCTTCGACGGGGAGAACTTCCACCAGACAGGGCTGAATGAGAGAAAATACGGAGAAGGGAAATCAACTTTGTCCTATAAGGGGGCGCGAGTCAGCAAGAGGTCCTCTACAAACAAGGCCTCGACGAGAATCCTCCTCAGATGCATTGATGAAGAAGAAACCGCTACCGTCATGACTGAGGTACATTCCGGAGTATGTGGGGTACATCAGCCGGGGTCCAAACTTTCCCATCATGTTCGAAGACTTGGGTACTATTTTCCCACAGTGGCACGAGATTGTGAGTGCTTTACCGCAAAATGGCACTCATGCCAAGTTCATGCCAACTTAATACACCAACCCCCAGAGTTACTTCATCAGGTCAAGTACTCCTGGCTATTTTCCATCTGGGGAATGGATGTCATGGGACCATATCCTCCTGCCACAACCAAATAGCTGAAGTATATCCTCATGGAAACTGACTTATTTTCCAAATGGCAGAAGCTGTACCATTTAAGGAAGTCAGGGCAAGAAGCATTGTCATCTTTGTGAAAACCAATATCATCACCAGATTTGGTGTCCCTCATTCCATAGCGACGGATAATGGCATCAACTTATGCTCTGCTGAATTAGAGAAACTATAACAAGAATACAGTATCAAGGCTAACCACTCTTCCTGCTACCACGTAGCGGCCAACGGATAGATTGAGTCTTGCAACAAGACCCTGTCCAACATTCTCCAGAAAATGGTGGACAAAGACAAGAATTCATAGCCAGATAAACTCCTCCATGCATTGTGGGCTTACCGAACCACAATCTGCACCGCTACTCGGGCCACTCCGTACTCATTAGTATACATAATAGAAGTAGTTTTGCCTATTGAGCTCCAATTTCCCTCGCTCCGTGTTTCCATTTGTGATCAGTTATCCAACGATGAGCGATCAGAAAAGTGGTTAGATGAATTTGAACTGCTAGACGAGAAGCAGTTTCACACTTTGCACCATCTGAAAGTATACCAGAATCGGATTGCACAAGCCTTCAATAAAAAGGTCTGTCTTTGGTCATTCTTGGAAGGAGAATTGGTGTTGGTCCTCCGGACCCCAATGATACCTGGAAAGAAACCTCCAAAGTTGGATCCCAAGTGGGAGGGACCATATGTTATACACAAGTTCTACTCCAACGGAGCTTATGCCCTGATCTCCATGGATGGGCAGTTCACCACTGCTCCTACAAATGCGATATTCCTAAAGAAGTATTTCGTATAGAAAGCTAAAATCAGTTATCATCTGTGCTGTAGGACGTTAAACTGCCAAGCACCCAACGGTCTAAACTCTATGACCTTAAACTAAGATTATTTCGTCCTCACAGGAATAACTAAAAGTAGTTATCGTCCGAGCTGTAGGATGTTAAACTACCAAGCACCCAACGGTTTAAACTCTATGACCTTAAACTAAGAGTATTTCGTCCTCACCAGCATAACTAAAAGATGTTATCATCCGAGCTGCAGGACGTTAAACTGCCAAGCACCGAACGATCCAAACTCTATGACCTTAAACTAAGAGTATTTCTTCCTCACCGCATTTCATTAAACTGCATGAATTTCAGAGAACTATGTATGGCTTGATTCCTACCCTCACAGGATACGTAGTGACGCCAGGGTTCCCCATCCTGGCCCAATCACCCCCAAGTAAAAGATAAAAATGCCCCTTTCCCCCCGTGTATGGACCAGACTTGCACGGGGAGTACTCCAAAGAGAACTACATGGGGCTTGATTCTTGCCCTCACAGGATACGTAGTGACATCGGGATCCCCTATCCTAGCCCAGCCACTCCCAAATGGAATAAAATTAAAAAAATGTCCCCTTCCCTCGTGTACGGACCAGCCCTGCACGAGGTGTACTTATTTCAGAGAACTATGTACGGTTTCATTACTGCCTTCGTAGGATACGTTGTGATGCCATGGTTCCCCATCTCAGCCTATCCATCCCCAAATAAAAGTTAAAAATTCCCCCTCCCCCCGTGTACAGACCAGCCCTGCACGGGGTGTATTCCTTGTCCTTACCGCACGACGTTAAACTGCACGGATAAGGATAAAAGAAAAAAATGCACCTTCTCCACCGTGTACAGACTAAACATGTACGGGGTGTATTTCATTTCAGAGAACTACATGAGGCTTTATTCCTTCCCTCACGGGATAAGTAGTGACGCCAGGGTTCCCCATCCTGGCCCATCCATTCAAAAAAATGCTCACTCCCCCTGTGTATGGACCAGACCTGCACGAGGTGTATTCTTCATCCCCACCGCATGACGTTAAACTACACAGACTTCAGATAACTACGTGAGGCTTGATTCCTGACCTCACGGGATATGTAGTGATTCCAGGGTTCCCCATCCTGACCCGACCATTCAAAAAAAAGCTATCTCCCCCTGTGTACGGACCAGACCCGCACGGGGTGTATTCTTCGTCCTCACCGCACGACGTTAAAATGCACAGACTTCAGAAAACTACGTGAGTCTCGATTCCTACCCTCACAGGATACATAGTGACGCTAGGGTCCTTCACCCTAGCTCAACCATCCCCAAATGAAAGTCAAAAATTCCCTTTTCCCCCGTGTACGAACTAACCCTGCACGGGGTGTACCTTATTCAGGGAACAACGCGTGGCTTGATTCCTGCCCTCACAGGATGTGTAGTAACGTCAGGGCTTCCCATACTGGCCCAGCCATTCCTGAATGGTGATTTAAAAAAAATTCCCTCTTCCCCTATGTATGGACCAGATCTGCATGAGGTGTATTTTTCGTCCTCACCGCACGATGTTAAAACTGCACGGACTTCATCCTCATCACACGACATTAAAACTGCACGGACTTTGTCCTCATCGCACGATGTTAAAACTGCATGGAATTCATCATGACCCACCAAATATATATGGTGAAAAAAGATGGAAATACTCCTTGCGCATTTGGATGAATCCCCTCCATACATCAGACTCCAAGGCCCTGATAAATATGGATCATTATAACCATTCATGTCCATCAGAAGTGGAAAGTTATCGACCCGTGGACACCTTTGCATGACTATGAATACCATGCCCTCAGCAACTCTACATATTTATAGCCCTTCACCAGTCTAAAAAAGGCAAGATTTCCTCATGCGATACTATTCCTAGCTTCGTACGCTTACCGGCCTCGGAACCCTCATATCATATCTCCCGATCCAGAAATTTATGGCACAGTGGTTTACAAGTTCGTCCCCCTTTTCACATCCAAACTTTTCCAGGGTATTCCTACCTGGTTAGCCTATGTATCCGCCCATGGTTCACATGATGAACTGCATCTACGAACATCAAGCCAGGGCTAGTCTACTTTGACTCAAATGACAATTGTAGTGAAGATGTTTCTTGTAGGCTCGGACCCCATTATCCCTGCATACCGAAATCTATATTGTGAGAAATATCAGATTTTCATAATCATTCATGGCCATCAGAAATATAAATTCATCGACTTAGGGACACCTTTGAATGACTATGCATACCATGCCCTCAGTTGGTCTTCATATTGATAGCCCGTGGCCCATCTAACAAAGGCAAGATTTTCACGGGTAGTACTCTTCCTAGCTCCGTATGCTTACCGGCCTCAGAGCCCCCACACCAAATCTCCTGATCTAGGAAACCTCAGAGTTACATTTTACAACCTTCATTCCCCACCTTGTTCAGAGTATATGAGAGCATTGTAACTCATTTATCCTTCAAGTGACTGTAGCAATAGTCACTACACTGGTCTGAGCTCTATGACTACTAAACTAGGAGTACATCGTCCTTACCGCACGATGTTAAACTGCATGGAGTGAAGGTACACCCCCATGCAAAAGATAAATCAGTGAAGGGAGCTCTCAAAGCTTTAACAGCAACCAGGGCCAAATATGCCCAACATGTCCAGATATTTTCTTACCAAAAGATAGAATTTGTGTCCCAAACAATCGCAGATCCTCATAACCATTCATGGCCATCAGAAGTGGAAAGTTATCGACCTGTGGACACCTTTGCATGACTATGCATACCATTCCCTCAGCAGCACTACATATTGATAGCCCTTGTCCCATCTACCAAAGGCAAGATTTCATTAGGCGATGGTCTTCCTACCTCTGTACACCGATACAGCTCTCATACCTTGAGACATGCCCTGCATGTCACTCGAATCTAAACATGTTCCCCCATCCACATGCATCTAAAGGATATTGAGACATCTTTTGATAAACCAAACCTCATTGGGGGCCTCGCCCCACCATACCTGGTCAAAGCTGTTCGACCTAAAACATCAGTAATGACAGTCTTTTCGGTGGGACTTTAAACCACTCACAAAAAGAGGCGCAAAGCCTGTTAGGACAAAATCCCAAAAAGGGTGACATAAGAAAAGGCCGAGCCATACCCGCTAGGTCCACACCAAATGGGACCCAGAAAAATTAGAGTATTAAAAGAAAAGACAAAAAGTTTGTGGGGGGTTTTCTACAAAACCCTAGAAATAGTCAAACTATGCTCGTTGGATCCCATGATCCAGGAAAAATTTAGAGATCGTTTTTTTATCAATTGTCCTGAACTCTGATTATTTATGTTCTGTGAATTAACATATACAACAATCATGCCAAATAATTCCTATGCCATGAGAATAAAACAAGAGAGCTGAGGAAAAACATTTCTTTGTTCCATAATAAAGTTGGTAATAAGGGCATCCACAATCCGGAGCCTCCTCTGGCATGAAAGGTTATTATAGGAGGTTTTCAGTGGATTCACAAATTTGTATCAGGCGCTGATGAGAATCCTAGATTTCTTGATATAGATTCTGCCGTAAGGCTGTCTCATCTTCTGCACCAGCCCGCAACGCTTCTACCTCATGGGTCGCCTTTGTGCTCGCCCTCATCTCCTCCTCCATTCACTGCTCCCCTTCTTCAATTATGGTGGTGACATTAGTCTCTTCCTACTGCAGCCGCTGTATGTCATTCCTTAGCACCTCCAGTCAAGAACGCTGCTTAATGAATTCTCCCTGGAGTCTCACAACTACCTTGTCATGATTATGAGCCTCTGTTAGGCAAAGCTGTCAGGTCGTAGAAAGGTAGGATTCAGATTGAGCAGTAGAAAGGCGAGATTCGAAACCACCCAGTCTTTCCTGGTCAGCGACCACCTACTTTACTATATCATAAATACCATGGTAGTCAAATCTGTCAAATCCCAGAAGCATAAATATATTGCACAGCTTTGGTAATTTGGTCGGTATCTCGGCCAAGGGTGTCTGAGAAATCAGCTTCCAAATTTTCTCCCAAGCCCTTTGGGGAGTAGGTCGAAGACTGTAAAGGACTTGTTGATCAGGCTCAGAGTCACTCCTAGATGAAGATATGTATTCAGGGATGAACGTCACCAAGGAGGGACCCGATGCGACTTCACCCACAAACTCTGGCGCCATGGCAACTTCGCCCCTGACAGTTGCGGTCACAGGCACGATCGGATCTGATGACACAATCGCCAAAGCCAAGGTCATGGTCCTAAAGGCCAAGAGTCGATAAGACAGATAAGTATCCCTAATCATAAAAGGGAAGAGGAAAGATTCATTGGAAATAGATTGAGAATATTACCCCTGGTCATCAAGGTATCGGTATCCTCAATCTCTACACCACCGCGACCACTCGAGGAAGATGCTACATCTTTAAGAAGCAAGGGAGTACTAGGAACCCCTAGAGGTTTCTAGGACCTAAGTCCATACCCAAGGCCATTAGCTCCCAAAGATGTCCCCAAGCGGTCGGCTACGGAGATCAAGCCTAGGGAAATCACTCCCCCAGTAAAAAAAATAATGGCCCGCTCTAGGTTTCCAACAACTGGACTGATGGCGGGCTCTTCCTCCATCGCCATGGGATCCATTGGGTCTGAGGTAGCTGGCCCCGTTGGATTTGGGGCCTCTTCGGTAGGCACGGGCGCCCCATCCTCCCCCGTAATTATAAAGGCCGTATGATCAGAAGGAGTCTCGACATCCAACTATTCCACCTCTAACATATATCTGACTAATGAAGGTAGAAGTAAAGCATCTGTATCACTAGTCCCTTCAGTAGGGCCTACCATTTTTTCATGCTCAGATGTGACTGCAGGGGATCCCTCAGGTGATAAGGGGGCATAAGGTACGACCACTTGGGTAGCACCAGCCAGGTCTCCGAGTGGCCCTACACCATGCACCAAAACGAGTTAATAACAGGAAGAATCAGAATATATGAGTTGGAAATCGAGGAAACGTGAAGTCATGATTACCCGACATCCCCTGTCTGAGCTGTTCCGATAAACGGGACACCTGCTAATGTCTCTAGATCTGCCCAGGGGACATTTCATCGCTTAGAATGCTAAAAGGAGCTGGAGGAGGAAAGACCCTAGCTGGGTCCACAATGGTCACTTCCATGATCTCAGCTGTTCCAGGAGACCCCTCCTCGATGATACCCATAGCCGAAATCACATGTTCTCCTACTGCGGTACCACGAGGATTATACTCCGGGGAAGGAATTTCCCCCTGGGATTCCTCGGCACCCTGCATAAAAGGAAGAAATTTTAGAACCTTCGTAGTAAAGGAGGATGAAAGCCGGAATGGATGAACATGACAACCTCTTCTTCAGGATTAGACGATTCAGGATGTCTTATTATCATAGACACCTAGGTAGACCTATAAAGCCGGTTCCATAGTGAATGAAGGTATGCGTCCATCTCCTTCAATGAGGCAACTATTTTGTCCAGATCCTCTTCCAGCAGCAAGTGGGGTGGAGTGAAGATCATCCCAATACCCGGAATCTCAAGAGGGACCGTTTGGAGTAATTCCCAAACCTCTTCATCTGAACCACCGAACCTCAGGTCATCCCAAATCCTCCAAGCATCCAGAAATGTGGTCGTAATAGGAACGGCTAGCCAGGGAGGATCGACTTGAGAGGGCTGGGCAGCAATAGGGGCTGGTGGGGGAAAAAATGGCCGTGTTTGTTTTCTGGATCTTTCAGCCGCCCTGGAACTCTCTGGAGCTACCTGTGGGTGGGACCTCATGGGAAAGGGGGGATTTCCTTGCCTCAGCCGGAGTGGGGGAACCACCGAGATCATCTCCCCCTGAAGAGTGGTCACTCTCTTCCTCCTCCTCATCAGTCACCAATCGCAGCATGGCCTGGACTCAATGAGTCGACACTGCATAACCCCAGCGTGAATGAACTTAAGCCTTGAGGTCCCGGAGATACCACTTGGCCCTATCTAGGTCTGCATCATAAAGAATGCCAACATGAGCAGATATGTAGCCCATCCCGTCAAATGCCACTTCTGATTCCTGGAGATACTGCCATAGAGAACGGGGGTACTGACTTCGAAAGGATGACCAGACTTTGAATTCATCCCATTGACCCCAGGCCATCGGAAAGGCATAATTTTCAGGAATAACCAACTCTCTCTAGGTAGCTTCAAGGGGAAGAGAGGATAAATCTATGTCCATTAAGATCTTCCCTGGAAGCACGGGACCAGTAGGGTTGCGAAGAACCTTGCCCAGCCTAGTTGAAGCACTATCCCCCTTTCACTTCCTCTTTCCTTTAGATGGCTTAGGACTTGAGAGACAGTGGGAACCCATAGCCCTAGCTGGCTATTTGGGTATGACTGCACCCAGGAGTCGGTATAACTCTTAGACAAGAAAGTCATGGAGTCTGCAAGTGCAGGAGTCACAACCTCCCAACCAGTATCTTCCTGAGTAATCATTAACCACAGTTTCCTGGCCACCATTAAATGGTGGTTCTCGCGGGCTCCATTGAGTGAGGGAGCACACGGTGGTTGGACACAACCAAATTGACGTCCAAATCGGAAAGTCATGTACCCCTCACAGATCAGTTCCCCACAGATACGAGCCACCAGAATGCCCTCTCAGAGGGAAAAGAGGTATCCCTGCTTGCTAAACTCCTATGATATGGTATTCCTAATTGCACCGGTCGGGGAGGGATATGGTCGGAAATTGAAATGATCATAACTCGAGATCCGACTCGACATCAGATGTATATTATGAACCATTTGTTGTCCATACTTCTCTTGGGTCACCCACTCTTTGGGCATAACCCCACTGGTCATTTTCAAGTACGGTCGGAATGTGGTACCCAGAATCTGAAGAGGGTTGATGAACGTATAGAAGTTCTTGATATGTGCTCCCAACCATCCCCAGAGGATTTGAAAAGGGTCGGCTACCCAGTTTGGCTGACTCACATCGGTAATATTGCTAAGCAAATGATAAATCCTGGCCAATACAAGGACAACCAATTTGTTGACGTTGCTGGTAGCCAGCTGTGCTGCCATGACAAAAGTAGAGACCCACACTCCACCAGCCTCGCGTATGAGAAATATCCAGCCACTCAAGAACATGGCCAGAAATGCTACCAGACTGAGCAACTAATTGACGTCTGGGATAAGCTCCCAGCCCCAGTCATTGAACTGGCCTTCCTCCAGGATCATCCAGTAGCTGCCCCTCTACCTTCGGAACTCCATCATAGGGAAGGTTGTGGGCCTGCGTGGGAGAGACGTGGACTTGCTCTATCTAGCAAAATCCTTGACCCATTCACGATATGGGAAAAGCTATTTCAGAGATGTATCTTTTAAATGCTTCTGGGCCTGGTCAATAACCTGCTTCACCAAGGTGGGAGTCCTCTCTTCGTTGTTCCACACAGAAGAGGGAGAAAATAATTCATCATACATACCCCCAATGACGGGGACCCCTGAAATCTGGAAGACGTCCCAAAGACTAATACCCACCTCACCATGGACTAGATAGAATGTTTTGGTGTCCGGACTCCAACGGCTCATAAGTTTCCTGGAGAGGGCTTGAGGCCGATGGGTATAGGTTTGGGATTCCCAGACAGCTTCATATAAGTCTACGGCTTTCAATTATGCTTCAAACACTGCACAAATTTGGCGAACCCAGAAGGGCCACCCCCAATCCAATGACTTAAATGACCCTCTAGGCCTGAGGTCCCGGTCCGTTGACCAGACATGCTAGTTTTTTACCATAACATTGTGGACAATGCTCTGGTAATAATTAATTGTCCCATCCAACTGACGTTGTTCCCCAGTTGGGGACACAGGAAGGTGATTCAATAAAGATCTGGTAGCTGTATCCCTTATGGAATGCCACCCTATGGAGGATATCACAGATTGGGGGATAGTGCTAGTAAATATCCATGCTACATGATTTTTGTCACGAGATGGTACCAGAATCGGTATATTGGATAGTAAACCAAACCTGTAGGCAGGAAGGATGTTGGAAAATAGGTACTCCCGCTGTGACTCAGAGAGCTGATCAGTAAGGAAGGAGCACAGTGGGGAGTGGCATATTCCATCCTTAACAGAGCTGGACACATCCTTTAGGCATTGATCACCAATCAAAAGAGGATCGACAGCAGGACTGGGTGTGGGGTGAGGGGAACCATGTTTTCTCCCTGCATTATAAAAACTAGGCAAATGGTTAGTATGAAATAATAAAATCTAGAAAAAAATACCAAGCATATGGCAAAGGAGTCCAAGAGCCTTCATGATGAGGTCTGCAAGCAGGCCTCAAAATGTGGTTCACGATGATTGCATCCCATGAACCAACCCTATGCGGAAGAGGTCCATGGTACTCTGGCCCGTGGCGAATTGGCCAGAAAACCGTGAACCCAATTGCTCCATGGAATCTTAATCCTGGATTTAAATAATTAGGTTCGGAATACTTAAGAAATTTTCAAAGTCTGGAAGGTTTCAGACCACAGACCATCAAAACCGTGGAGCGAGTTCTTACGTGGCACGTCATGACTTACTTTTTAATTAATTAAAAGTGTTAGTTCATAGCTGGGAGATTGTTCCATGGGTGAAGGTGGCCACAAATAAGGAATGGTTTGCGGAAGTTGCAGCTAGTTCATGGATGAGGCGTTTTGTGAAGGAACGAGCACACATAGACAAAAAAGAAAGAGAGCTCTTGTTTCATGAAGAATATGGTAAAAGACAAAGGAAGGTCCCCCGTATTTATAGGTGTGGTCCCCTGCCGGGTCCACTCCCCTACCGCAAACCATCCAAGTTTCAAGACCACTCTACAGTGGAATGGCTTCCACTTCATTCTAATTGGACCCCATTCCGATGGAGGGCATTTGTAGGGTCTTGAAAAATCAGTAAAGGAGAATGAGAATCCCCTTTAATACAAGAGAGATTATACCCAATTTTCCCCCAAAGAGTTTGGGAAAAGTGTGAAGAATACACAAAGGATGGCACAACCCGAACCGGTCTGCGAACCGGTTCATTGATAACGGTATGCGGTCAGTTCCGCGAAGCACCCCCTCCGCGGACTGTTGTCTTTTTCAGAACGGAGGCAGGGATCCTCTGCAGGCATGAAGCAGGACAGGCGCCATGCTGGTCCACCATCACAAACCACCCTAGCCGCGGACCATGTCGATCAGCCCAGGCCGCATCCACTTTCATTCGCGGAATGGCGGCGGAACCCTGCGCAGCTGCGAAGCACTCCCCGAGCTAGTTTGGTTCGCAGGAGAGGTGTGTTCAATGCCCCCCGTGAGTTTTGGATTGACCAAGTCATCTGTAAACCGGGTTTCTAATCATGGGCCTCCATAAAAGCTGCACATGACCACATATACATTTCTTTCCCCACTCTATAAAAGGAGATCGAGGGGGAAGAGCAGAGAGGAGGAGAAATTTGGGGAGATCGATCAGATTCGGGTGGAAGGATTTCGAAGGAAAGAGCTTAGGATTTTGTAAATAGTGAAGTTCCAGTTCGCGGTCTAGAACAGGTATGAAGCTAGAAGCGAATTAATAAGGAACCGGAAATACATAACAACTTGGTGAACCGCGAGCTTAAAATAACAAAGAAAAGAAGACCGCAAACCATAGCCCCTCCACAGATGCACCCCCTACGAACCAGGGAGTTTATGAACCTTTTCTGATCTGTTGCACTGTGTAGCACCCTCCTACGCGGGCGAAGCCCCGACTGACGAACCCCCGACCGGCGTCGCCCTTGGCCGCCACTGCTCGCATGGACCCCTCCGCGTACCAACCTAGTACACAGGCCGAACCCGAAGTCGCGAACCACCCTAGTTCATGGGATGCCCACCAGTCCGCGGACCACCCTGGTTCGCAGACGACTTCTCCAGCCACGTAGCACCTCCCTACATGAAGGGTGCCACCACTCATACACCTGTGTGGCCTTCCAGATCCTTCAGAGTTCCCATTCCCTGAGCCAGATAAAATCATTCCAATCTGGCCTGATCCTTCGCAACCCCCTCATTGGCCCATTCATCGGCCCCGAGCCAAGGCCTCCACCAGAGCCACCAGACCCGTGTGATGTAACCTTCAGGCACATCAGTGTGCCGTTTTGAGTTCACATACCCATGATAAGTGAGGTCGAAGGGGTTGATTTGGACCTTGAGCGGATTCCCGAAGCATTCCTGGGTTCACATTCCCATGGTAATGCGGAGTCTGAGCCCGGGAGTCCCCTTTCCACCCCTCCACTTTTTAGGACTGGGGCACTTCTCCCCTCCCCAGGGCGTGGCAGACTACCCATCAGAACGAAGCCCCCATGCACCTCCGTACTTCCCCACGGCCATGTCCAAGGAAGGGCATAGTGGGGAAGGGTGCTGCTCCATTCTTCTTTGGGGCCACGTCCCTCTCCTGCTGTGCTTTTTCACCATGGGCATCCATCTCGGAGTAAGCCCCAACTTTTTGGGCTGCTCCATGCATAAGCCCCACTCCACTTCCCATGGATGCACCTTTCACGACATGATCATCTGGTCCCTACTGCGTCTTGTTTCTCACACTGAGCATGACTCACGTGGGATTAGAGTAAGCATCGACCATGACATCTTCTCCCGGGCTGCCTCAGAGCGTAAGCCCCACTCCCATTAGAACTACATGGACTTTGATTACCCACCATAGGGATATGTAGGAAGCCTCTAAGAGGTTCAATCCTGATCACCATCAGACCCCCAGGTCCACATTCACATCGGTTCTCTCAAACTCCCATTCGAACTACATGGACTTTGATCCCTATCTCCTATGTAGGTTACGTAGGAAGCCTCCCTAAGGTTCAATCCCAAAAACCAGTCGATCCGACTATCTTCACTTCGGTTCACTGCAACAACCCTGGGAAACCTGGAGTGTAAGCCCCATACCAAACCAAACTACGTGGATTCTGATTCCTCTCATGAGGATAAATAGGAAGCCCATATCACAGGTTCTATCCAAACACCCATGTCATTATCTTCCCCCCTTGGATGACAATAAACTCCAGAGTGCCTAGTTAAGAGGCTTTAAACTAGTTTCGTCTCAGTGAGTCCAGACTCCTCGGGGTCATTAATCCAACTAGGGATGGTAAACCTCGGGTATAAATGATTCTGAACCCCTGCGTCCAGCTGACCATTACCAACCAGGAGTAATCCGTGTATGATATTCTTGGGTATAAACCAAAGATTCGAAAGCATATGAATACGTCTTAAATCTATAAGAGAGTCTCGGAACAGGCAATAATTCCCCCCCCCAAAGTGTGCGATGAGCCCGAATTCCCATCCTCTCGACCAATGTGAGTTCTAAAGCATCGCTTGTCAAACCACCCAGCGAATGCCTTCATTTGGAAAGCAGGTCCACATATTGCTGGATATGGAATCGTTGGGCGTTTTGAGGTGAAAACAGTGCACCTGATATTAGTAATTAAGTAGAACCCAATCTTCTCTAATCAACCGTCGGGTAGCGCACGTTTCTCCCCCACAACCCCATTGTGCGCCATGAGTTAGTGTTCACGTACATTAAGGTTATTTATGCAGAGTGTAATAAAAAATAAGGGTTTTATAAACCTAAAAGTTATGTCACCACCTATTGAAAAAATTATTTCAGTGAAAAATTGTTATAAATCATCGATCTAACTTTTTCTAGGAGTGGGGGGTCCAGCGAGCATGGTTCATATTTTACTAGGGGTATAAGATGAGCCCTATGAGCTTTAGGGATTTTTTATTTATTCTATAAATTTTCCCTAAACTCTAGAGATTGGGAGTTTAGTGAGAAGAGACTTGATGTTTTTTCAGACTTCCCTTTATGTGTTTTCATCCAGAAAAGATTTATATCTCTTTTAGTATGAGTCTAATGTCTTGTGATTTGGATATAGTTTCTAGGGTGTGTTACACAGTAGCCTAATTATGATTCTCATGGTAAAGATTACTCCAAATCCCTTTGTAACAAATGGTGATAATGATGTAAATCATGGGTCAAGGTTATCATATCATGAATAATGGTATGGTATATTCAGGTTTAAGATGATTTTGAATCACTATATGGTGATGAGCTACACCATGATGATTTCAGGTCTCACAAGGATCATAATCCTATTTTACAAGGGAAATATGCATTTGGTTGATAAGTTGGGATATCATATGTAGGATCCATAGGCAGAACTGCATAGTTGAACAAAGGGTCTGTAGAAGCTGGGTGTTCTTTTCTAAGATCCATGTAAGGTTAAGTGGTAATTTGAGGTACTCAAGACATGAAGTGTGGTTTATGGATTGAGGTTCTCAGAAAGATGATAGAAGAACCTAGAATGTTGGTTGAACAATTTCAGTCTCTCATGGTCCTTTGAAAAGAAGTGTTGATGGAAGATGTTCTACATATTTTAACTTCATGTGGGGAGGATGAATCTGTCATTCATTTTAACGTCATACCATGATGATGTTTTCCATGAAATTTAATTTCATTTGGGAAGGATTTATGAATCAGAGTGAAATTTTGAAATATATTTTTAAGTAAATTTATTAATGGTCATGGTTATTCAAATGTGAGAGGCACTCTTATCCTTGGACAGGATTACTGGTGGGTAGACATGTGTTGGAGCCCTTCTTATATAGATTTATCTCATACATAAGAAATACATACATGGATCTAATTCATATTTAGTTGAAATGGGTTTGTATGGGTCATCCATCATTAAGTTGTTTAAGGTATTTCACGATAGACCAGATCTTAGGGGAATATGTAGTTTCCAGGGATGGGAGTCCCTGAGTTTCCCTATGTATATTGTAATGGAATTAATCATTCCATTGTCATCTCTTTTAAGGGTATCCCTATACCTAGACCGGACTCATTTACAGGGGATAGGGGCATGTTTCCCCTAAAAGGGAGGCCATACACGACCATTTAGGTGCATGATCTCATACTTTCGGAAGTAAACTTAACGCAAAGGGATCTCATGATGAGATAGGCGTTCACCATAGGGGTCATTTTTATAGTCTCATAGATGACCGAGGTTGACATATTTCAGTATGGATAAAGCACTTGAGAATGTTGTGATAGTGGAAACCTATGGTTGGGCCTAGGAAAATATGTCTAGACATCACTACATATCCTGATAGGTCAGTAATCAAGCCACACAACTTTATTACAAAAAAATACTCCCTATATAGATATATATTTTACGTGGGGATGGTTCATTTTTTATCTTCCCTTAGTAAGCCATGACATCATAGTCAACTAAGGAATACTCTACATAGATTCGGATCATGCGTAGAGAATGAGAACTTACATATTAAATTCTATGTTATATGTGAAACACTAATATCTATCATAGCTTCATGGAGAGGATGACCCACTCTAAACAATTTTAAATCTTGTAGGATGGACCATATGTCTTATAGTCTAACATCGGATGACTAATAAATTATCATGTAGTTTAACATCATGTGAATAGGATGTTGTCATGTAGTTTAACTTCATTTCATTAGGATGTGTCACCAACAGAAATAACTAACTCAGACAATTGGGTCTTCATAGGAGATGCAAACCTTGGGGTGGATGGGTACAAGAATATTATAATATAATCTTTCATTGACAATGGTTACAATGCATGGATGTGTAACATCAAGGGATTCTGAATCCACTTCGATAGATGGGTAATATAAAGTGTAAATCATAACTCAAGAATATATTGGTCAACTGAGGATGGGGACTGGTGGGTATAAGTCAACCATTAGTAATGGAGGAATCCCATATTCTAGACAATTAGGACAAAAGCTCCTATATTTAAGGGTGACTCTTCTCTAGGACCAAAGCACCCAATAGGAACAATCTCTGAGGAATTAAGTTATTTCCCATAGAATCCTAGTGGTGTCCCTTTGGATTAACTAGTACCTATTACCTATTTTCTTCCGGGGAGAACCAAGAGTAGGGGAGCTCAAGATCCATTGGGTTTTTAGATAATGATATCAACTTAAGGAAATGGTTGTTTCAATGTAGATATCAAATAAATGATGTTGTTTTATTGATAACATAATATTCAAGAGTATTTCAATCACCCTAAATTCTATTCCATCATGTATTGAACACATTTTAAGGTGAAGTAATAAAACATGTGATTCTTTAATTAACATCCATCAAAGAGGATGATTTTTTTAATGTGGACACCTCCTTCCATGAAGTTTAACATCATCTGATAAGGAAATTTTCATTGATTTTAACATCATGAGACTAGGAAATTATCATAAAATTTAACTTCATGCATCTAGGATGTTGTCATTCATTTTAACTTTGTGTCACTAGAACATTTTCATTTTGTTTAATGTCATGTGACAAGGTTGTGTCTCCCTATCTTTGAATAGATCACATATCAATCGTGCTGGTCAATTAGGCTTTCCCAGTTCCCTGAGCTCACATGATTCATACTCATAATGAGAAATAATATATAACTAGGAAATCGATTTATCCATATAAGAGTTCATGATAGGGAATATGTGGGGGTGTTCATATTTAAATACATATGTTAATCCCCACAAAAAGTTGGTTCTCATTGAGGAACATGGTTGGGAATGATGGAACTTGTGGTTGGGACTAATATAGAGGATCCAGGAATCACTATATAGCACATAGTATTGTAATCAATCCATACATTATTCTTACCAGAGAATCCCTTATTCCAGTCTAATCTATAAGCAAGGGAAGGGATATTTTATCATTACTTTGTAGTTGGACCCACGATTGGAGACCAAGGCACCACTATGTATCCTATGGTAATAGGAATCAATCCAGACATAATTCTTCAAAAGAATGTTCTCTATAGAGATTATGCATATGCGCATGGAAGGGGGCACTGTTACATTCAAGGACACGTTTATCATGTGTCAAAGGCTTCCACATGGATCTATCACTCATGTTGGGAATGATTCATGGATGATCCTACAAGTGATATCCACTTGTCACTATATATCTCTAGAAGATGATAATTAAGCATCACGTAGTTCTTAGATGTAAAATTCCATACGTAGGTCTGACCCATACATAGGGTGGGGAATTTTAAATTATATTATGGGTAGACCTAAGATTAGGGATCTAGGAATCACAACATATCCCATAATATAAGAATCAAGACACATGTTGTTTTGATATCAGATCCCCACATAGATCAAACTCACACATGAGAAAGGGGTATTTTATTATTATGTCATGGATAGACCTAAGATTAGAGACTCATGAATCACTTTATATCTTGTGGTAATAGGAAAAATCCACACATAGTTCTAATATAAGTACTATATTGTTTCGAGTCTCTCTGAAGACTTGTAATATGATGGCATATAATACTGAGTCAATCTTTATCCCTATTAGACATGGGTAAAATGGATGAAATGAGTCATGAATTTAGATGTAAATATGAAGGATTAATTTCAAATGATTGGTGGTGTTAATGCCACAACATTATAGAAATAGCCCATGGATTTCAGGGGTACATTTCCTCTAGGGCCAAAATCATCTCTAGTAACAAGCTCTTGGGAGTTGTGTTATTCACTAGATAATATGAGAAGAGTCCCTTCAAGAATCAAAAAATCCCCTAGGTACAATATCTTGAGTGTTTTTTTATTCACCAACGAATTATAAGAGGGTCACTTTAGGAACCAAAACACCCCTAGGTATAATCTCTTTAGAATTGTGTAATTCAGTAGAGAATCCTAGCATGGTATCTTCAAGATTGGTTAGTCCCTATTAAAAACATGTCGTGAAATGGAAAAAGAATATTTTCTCAATGTGTTTAGCGATGTATAAATGAAATATATGACATGAACTTTATATGGTGGAAAAGGAGGGTGTAAAAATGGATTTTGAATCTCAAGGAATATATTTCTTCATATAAGATACATACCCTAGAATAAAAGGGTACAATAATGTGATGCCATAATATTTTTTTGACAATGGGTAAGATTCACAAATTAGTAACATTGAGGGTACCCAAACCCACTTGACTAGTTGGATTATGGGAAGTGTAAATCATAACCCAAGAATATTTGATTCAATGAGATATGAGGAATGGTGGGTATTAGTTGTCCAATATTAATTACGAAATATCATATTCCATGCAATCTAGAAAATAGATCATATATTTAAGGGGTCATTTCCTCTGGTACTAGGATGTTAACTAAGTGAAAGCTCTGAGGTGTTGTTTTATTCACCAATGAATCTTATCTGGTCCCTTTTGGATTATCCAGTCCTCGTTACTAGTTTTCATTAGGGAGGAACCAAGATCATTTGGGATCAAGGTTTGTGGGGTTCAATGAGATAGATATAAACTCAAGGATTTGATTGGTATTAACAAATACATTGAAAATATAAAGTCGGTCCATGGATAACGTAGGATTCAAGAAGTGTTTGAGTTCCCTAAATGCTACACCAATGTGTATTGAATATATTTTTAAGAAAAAATGATATAATAATAAATTATTGAATACATAGTCATCAAGTGATAATCCTTTAGGTGTAAATAACTCTTGTCATTCATTTTAATGTCATGCGACTAGGATGTTGTCACGAAGATTAGCATCATGTGACTAGGACATTGTCATGCAGTTTAACATCATGTGATAAGGAAGGTGTTCCCTATATTAGGATATAATGCACCTTGATTGAATTGGTCAAAATAACTTTCCAGATTCCCTAAGAACACTTGAGTCATACTTAGCGATAGAAACAAGAGATAACTGGGTAGTTGATTAAGCAGTGTGGGAGTGCGTGATAGAGAATATGTGGTGGCGTTCATAATTTAATGTGTACTGGAACCTTCAAATGGATTTTGATCTCATGGAAGGACGTGATTAAGAGTGATTAAAAGTCATGGATTGGCCTATAATGGAAGATCCATGCATCACTATGTATCCAGCGGTAATAAGAATCAAGCTATATAAAGTTCTAGAGAAATATCCTTATATAGGTCTAACCCATATACTGGGAGGAGGATATTCATTTCTCTATTTTCATTTTATATTTTAGTTATACCCAGGATTTGAGATTTGGGCATCATTATGTATCATGTGGTGATAGGAATCAATCCACATGTATTTATCACATTAGAAATTCCTTGCATGGCTCAAATTATTGTATGGGGAGAGGGAATTTTTATCATATTGTGGATGGACCCAACATTAGAGATCTATGTGTCACTATGTATCCTATAATAATAGTAATCAATCCATGAAAAGATCATAAAGGTATAATTCTCTATGAGTTCTGACCCCTACATTGATAGGTGTAATTTCTATTTATATTGAAGCTGGAACTAAGATTGGAGATTTGAGCATCACTATGTATCCTGTGATAACTGGAATCAAGCCATACATAGTTTTTGAGAAAATTATCTAAATAGGTCTAACCCATATATAGGGAGGGGGAATTTTTTATATGTGTTTTATATAAGCCCAATATTTGGGATCTAAGAGTCACAATTGATCCTGTGAGTGTAGTAATCAAGTCACATGTAGTTCCTAAATGGAAAATAAATTGCACAGGTCTAACACATATATATAGAGGGGACATTTTTTACATTTTTATTATAGATGGAACTAAGATTTGATATATTGGCCTCACTAATTATCCCATAGTAATATAATCAATCCACATTTAGTTCTCTAATGGAATGTTTCCTATGTAGGTCTAACCCATACACAAGTATGGGGCATTTTTTCCATTTTATACTATGGCAGGACCTAGGATTTGAGATATAGGTATCACTATGTATCCAATGGTAATAGGAATCAATCCATGCATAGTTCTTGAATTCCCCTATGATGATATGGTTCACAAATAGGTATGGGGTACTTCACCTTTTCCTCTGCACAGGTCTAGCTTATGTGAAGTGAACCATTTATGAAGCAACACCCTCCATGCATTTTAATGTCATGCAGTAGGACATATTATATGTATTTTAATGTCATGTGGTAGGATTTTTTCCATGCAGTTTAATGTAATCCATTAAGGACATATTCCATATAGTTTAATTTCATGTGTTAAGGATGTAGGACACTATGTAGTTTAAAGTCTTTCTGATAGGAATTGTGATTACTGATGATAGATATGCAAAGTTTTTCTTAAGAAATCTCACATTAGTGGGGGGAGGCATGATGTTTTCCCCATACATTATGGCCAATGAATAATCTTTGTTGGAATAAATGTTATGTATGATGTAAGGCCCTTCCCACTTGGGTTCCATGTTTAGAGGTTTCTTCCCTAGTATCATCAGTTTTCTAAGAACCAATTTCAGTTCTCCTTGGAGGAATGAGTGCAGGTTAACCTTTTTATTTATGTCTTGTGTGATTTGATTTTGATGAAATTTCAGGTTGTTTAGTACATTAAACCTTTTATAATAGAGTTTTTCTAGCTCATACTTCTATTTATGTGATTGTCCATCATCTGAGAGTTTTCCACATGTAGCTATTTAGAGTGAAGGCAATTGGAATTTGATGGGAAACACATCCTCTATCCTAGAAAACAAAGAATATGGGATCACTTTTGTGGCAGTGTGCATGGTGGTATAGTAGGCCCATAAATAATAAAGGAACTTATCCGACCAATACTTTTATCATTTAACACCAACTTCGGGAGTATATTTAACACAGACTTATTGAAGGCCTCTATAAATCCATTTTTTAGTGCATGAAAGAGAGAAGAATGGTTGGACTGGTTGTTGTACTCCTAATATAGCTTCTTCAGCTAAGAAGAAAAAATATTAGTGACATTGTATATTAATATTGTGTGTGGGATACCAAATTTGGTGATAATATTAGACATTATTAAGTTTAATATATTCTCCATCCCAAATTCCTTGTGGGGTATAGACTTAACCCATTTAGAAAAGAAGTTGGTTGTAGTAAGGTTGTATTTAAATTACCTAGTTGTAGATGGGGGATAATACCCCACATTGTTCATTCCTCATATAGAAAAATGTCTATATTACTTGGCTATATGTAGAAACTCTTGAGGTTGATTTATGAAATTTTCATTAATATAACATACATGATAACTTGTAGTGAATTACATGAAGTCATGAATCGTTGTTTTCTAGTAGTAGGAAAGCCTCTTAATTTGGTGGGAGAGCGTAATTCCAGAGTACTAAGAATTGTATGAGCCTTCATAAACTTCTTCCATGACAGTGGTAATCTCTCCTTCTACAATTCATATGAGGAGGACTCATTTGAATCCTCATTTATATAGGTATTTATATTAATTTGGACCATCCCAAAGGGTGATGTTTACTATTTAGTGTCAAATTTTTTCCCTTTTCGATTGATCTGATAGAAGGGTCATATTTTTGAGGTAATGTACTATAAGATCCAACCATATAAGGGAATATGTTAGTTCATCATGAAATAGGGAATCATTAACGTGATTAATTTCCTCCATGTCATAGGTTTTGATTGGTGTGACCACCCTTTGCTTTGTGATATGGAAAACCACTTCACCCTAATCGAGATCATCTAGGACTATAGTGGTATTATGCAATTTGTTGGCATAAGAATTTTTTTGAATGAGGTACATGGTACAAGGTTGGTTCAAGAGGGAATTCTTCTATCAATCCTCTAACATAATGAGGTGGGGGTTCTTCCCTTTTGATATCATAGTCACCGTTTATCTATTTAATTACTATCTATAAATCCTCTTTGATATTTAGGTAGGCTATCTACATTTATAGGGATAGCTCTAAGCCGAAAATAAGGGACGGATATTCTACCTCATTATTAATGTATCTTTTAGACAACAAAAATGAGTAAGGAAGATTTTCTTTTTCCATAGAAAAAATTCATTCCCCAGATTAACCCGGTTAACCATCGAGTTTTCAAATCTATTTCCAAAAGGACTTCTGGAGGAAATTTAAAAATATATCTCCCACATTCAGGTAGCATCATGTTCATAAAAAACTTCTTAATCTAGATTTTCGGTGTCTAATGGAATGATTTTCATGGTGGGATATGCTAAAAGGAAATCAGGAAAGTACTACCCTTTAACTACCATCTGTGAAACGAATTTTATATAATTATCCTATATAATAACTACCCATTAGTCCAAAATCCCAGTTAACATAGTTTGACCAAATAAGTACTTGATTGGGTCAATTCAAGAGACCATATGAACCTCATGATTCTATATGTAATTTATTATTTTCCACTATGAAGATAAGTATGAGGTAATTCGTCTCAATATCAAGATATATAGTTTTAGTATATAGCATCATTTGACTGATATAGTAGTGGATGTTTTCATTACCTATATTATTTTTAAGTGCAAGGAGGGAACTAAGTGACTGTTTCATGGTTTTCAAATATAATATAAATTTATTCTCTTCTATAATTGGTATTAAGACTAGTGGATGCAACAAGTACTTATTGAGATTCTTGAATTCCTCCTAATATTCCTCATCCCATCAATAAGTGACTCCAATATTCATCAAAATATTTAAGGGGGTATATTTTTTAGCCTGGTTCAATATGAACTAATGAATATAAGTGAGGTTCCCTTAGAGACCCCATAGTTCATTAAGATTCTGAGGGTGTGGCATTGCTAAAATTTTACTAGTCTTTTTTGCATCAATCTCGATGCCACGATGATATACCATAAAGAAAAGGAACTTCTATAACACTCTAAAAAAAATTAAAAGGATTCATCCTCAAACTATGATGGTGAAATTTTTGAAGATTATTTGAATGTGAGTGAGTTAATCACATCAATTTCTAGGTTTAACTACTTTTTCATTGATATAACATTATATTATTCATCCCAAAAAGGGTTTAAAGATATGATTCATGGTGCATTGGTAAGTAGTTCCAACATTTATTAATCCAAAGAGAATGACCTGGTAGAAAAATATCCCATGAGGTTCTCTAAAGGTAGTAGTTTCCTCATCTTCAAGGGATATCTTTATCTAATTATACCCTAATTACCCATCCATGAAATAAAGGGATTTGAATCCAGTAGTAGTATCAATAAAAATTTCTTTGATCGGCAATGGGAAATTACCCTACCGAATGTTCCAATTAAGGTCTCTAAAATCAATACATACCCTGATCTTACCATTATTTTTATTGACATGGATGATGTTGTAAATCCATTTTAGGTACCACCCCTCTTGAAAAAATCTATATTTGATCAATTTTTATACTTTAGTTTCAATTTTAGTAGCATGAGAGGGGTTTATTTTCTTGACTCTCTACTTAAACCCTCAATAGTCATCGGGTAAGCCTAAATAATGAGTAACCACATTAGAGTTCAACTCCAGAATCTCTATATAATTCCATGAGAACACATATATATGTTGTTTTAGAAATTAAATGTACTTGTCATGCTCCTTGAGAGGCATAGTGACAATAATCATCATAGGCCATGGGTCTTCTTTTATTCCCAGATTCACCTACCTATGCTCATTGATGGGGGTGGTGTCCTTTTCCAAAAATGTAGGAGGAGTGTTCCTGAGGTCATCCTATTATTATTACATTTCTTATTCCATGATATTATACTTAGTCAAGGTGGATCATTAAAGGCCATATTCATCACTATCAAAATAAGAGAATCTGTGCGAAGATATATTGACATTCTAATTTGTAGAGAATTTATTGGGAGAATTTTCAATTTATGATAATGGCATAAGGGAATTATCATATCCTAATAGATAATAAGTCTGATTTCCCTTGGATGAATTTTCTTCAGTTGATGTGACTTTTATCTCGGGACATGGGTTAATAAATTTGTTGTTTTATAATATCTTGCTAGGATTGAATATACTTCCTTAACTGGGTATATGGGAAGCACATAATCATTGTAAATCATGGTTCAATGACTTATAATGTCAGTTCCCAAACCATTGGGGTGGAAAAATACATATCATCATCCACCATTGGTTTTTTTCCTCCACTCTTATAGAAAACTTCCTCAACCTATACGGTTTCTCAATACTCAAAGGGGCACTATCACCATGTAGTATTCTAACATTTCCATTAATGGGGTATTTCAATCATTTAAAAAATGTTGAAGGAATTACCACTTTTCTATGAAGATAAGTTCATCCAATAATGAAATGGTATAATGTGTCTAACTATAATACCATGAAGTCATTATTATATTTTAGATCCTCAAACAGATCCTTGATTTTGATATTTCTAAGGGTCCTTTTCTCGCTCTTGTCATACCCCTAAATGATCAGTTTTTCTAGAGATAAGTCCCCCTATCTATATCCCAATCATAAGAGGGTCTGAAGTAGGATGAGGCTGATCTAAGAACTATTTTCAACTAGAGAATTTTGTATGTAAACATTATTTATTTTTCTTGAAACATACAATGGTCTGATATGCCTTGGGATGAATTCTTCCATGTCCTATTCTATAAACAAGATGGTGGTATGCCATTTCACTAGTACAGTATCCACTAGGTAAACCTCAGTTGGATTTTTTCCCTCAAAATCCAATAGGATATAAAGGTCCTCAATTAGTGCCTCTATGAGTTATTTTAAAATCTAGAGACCATCCATGATTGAGAGTTTAGTCGAGACAACTTCCAACTATTTTAGAATGTCATATTTTTGTTCCCCATGTATGCACTTCCCAGAATGGGTTTCATCCCCATCATGTGCTTAGGATATAAAGTGTTAATGGTAGATGGGTCTGGATATAGGATGGATATTTAGGGAGAATATGTTACATATAATGTATGTCATGTTAGCCTACTCTTTTTTTTGGACTGATCAGATAATCTCCCTCCCGTTAGTCACTCATTTAAAATGGTTGGTCTTGAACAACCGATATAGGGCTCTAAGGAATATCCATGTTTTTGTGTTTTATAAAGAAACTTCCCATGGTTCTCATCCATGTATATGGATTTCAGGGGTAATTGACCTAAAAACTAGGTTCTACCACACTGGCATAATCACTTATAATCTAAGTTTATGTGCCCTTAGCCTCTAGATCCCCTATCAGGTATTGGGAACTCATACTTAGGGTCATATTAATTATCAGATAATGGATCTGTTAAGTGAACTATGTTAACATAAAAAAATATTTATTCATCTGATGAGGGTTCCATTTGGTGGGGTGGTTCCCGTTCTCTAGATGTTGATGGGGAGAAATTTATAGGAGTCAGAGATTGTGTGGGAGTTAGATATGACTCTTACACATATGTATTTTTTTATTTTTGATGATTTTATCCACCTACAAGAGGTATATTCAATGGATACTACCTATGTGTTTGGATCATTACTAGTTTTTGAAGTTTCACTCTCATGGTGGCATGAGCTCGATCAACTACCTTTCGAGTCATCAAGTTATTGAACTTCCATACACATCTATATGTAACTTCTTTCTAGTCACCCTCTTATTCTGATTGGGTGATGGTAACATAGGTCACATGTTCTGAGGACTTTCCAATTATCAAATTTCCATAATTGACCATAATCTAGAGGAAATTTTTGAATACAAAGCAGTCCTAGATCATGTGGACCAGTATCCTCTAAAAAGGTAAGTAGTTAGGATGGACAGTGAGGTTGACCTCATTGGGTTTCCTAGGATCTAGTATCTTGACCACATTATTCTACATGGATATAAGGAAATAACTATAGAATTGTTCATTTTGGAAGGAATTCCCTTTTTTCATTGGTTTCTGAAATCATGTGTGACCATGATCTCTATATGTTTCCAACAAAGAGAAATTTTGTTATTGTTGTCACTCAGTAGGAGGTGTTGGGAAATTTGGGACCTACCAGGGTGGTTGGAAAAGAAATGTCACTGGTTTGAGGTAACAGTAGTAGTCTCTACCTTACCTTGGATTTTTTCCTACATCATGGGCATGGGATAGGACTTGGACCTAGTTCACCGAATTGAATCTTCTATGTGTTGGGTAATTTCTGTGAACTCATGAAATCCCTGTGTATAATTCATTAGGATCAATTTTTTTTGTTGATCATCCCAAATATTATCAAGGTATTATTATTGTAATTTATCTTTATGGAGTGGGATACTGAGTGAGTATGTTAACCCTTTCTATCTATCTATAAATTCAGAAACCCACTCATTTTCATACTAATTTCAATTTGTGAGGTCAACAATTGGTGTTTTCCTTAGCATGAAAATGAAATAACAAAGGGATTGATGATAAAGGTATTCCCTTCCCACGATGGACCCTAATAGAAGGATTATGTACCAAGCAAAGTTTGTTCTAATAGTTTTTGAACAAAACCTCTTAGTTTGGCTACCTCTCATTGGTCTCGAGGGCCCATTATCAAGTTTCATTAGGACAAGATGTGCATGATATAATATTCTAGATCTCCTTCTCCATCTATGTTTGAGAATATAAGATTGTAAAAATTTTGAGGTGGAAAAGTGTTGTTGAACTATTATAGATACATCTTCTTTTCATTTTTCATGGGGGTGTGCTACCCCTCCATGGATTTCATTCAAGCAATTAAGGATTTTATGGTATTGGGTATTTCTAGAATTTTTACTATCTAGACCACATCTTGTCTATAAGTATTGGGTGAGGCTTGATTTGGTAGACCTAATTTCATATATCTTTCATTATTGAGCCATTCTTGGACCAAATAATCACCCTGACAAGGGATAGGTTGTCTCTATAATGGAGGAAATTCATGATCATCATCAACTTCATCATTTATTTTGATTGGTTTCCTAGATCCATAACTAGAATTATGGTCAAATACTACTATTTTAGGAATATTATCTCTATCTTTATGTGTATTATGAGGGATTTTCCCTTTTTTTAATGTGATACCCATTGGGAATACTTCCCCTGAGTAGTTCCTCATTTAGTTATCTGGGATTCTTTATATCATTCTCATATTGTACTAGTTGTTCATCTATGGTAGGAATTTTAGATCCTCTAGGTGGTTAGTGGGATGTAGACACACCTTTAACTTTATCCTTTGCATAGTTTTATTATGGAGGTAGTAATTCATCATTCATAGGTTTCGAGTTGTGGTTCCTTCTCTAATTCCATGTGTGTTCATCCTAAATTTCTGAAACCAGATTGCCTATCTCTTGAGGTATGGATTTTATGTTTTGTCTCTCTATATTTTCATCTTGGTTCACATCATTTTCTATATTAATGGTGACAAATTTCACTGAGGTTTATCAAGAAATGGTAGTTATCCCATCACTCTCCATGTAATAGGGTGGTTTTGGGTGGCTTACTCCTCCCTATAGGATTGTATCGGGGTTATTTCTCTAACCCTTGGTTATATTTGACCATCTTGTATTATGAACCATACAGGGTTTGAATTCCATTAAAATACATTCCCCCTACCTTGATATGTGAATAGTGACCTTAAATGAGTTTTTTATCCTACATGTTGAGGGAGTCCCAAATGAAATAGGTGTGTCTCATGGTGGGATGAATGACCATGATGTCGACCATCAATATTTACCTTATAACCTAGGGAAGACTGATTCTTTTTGGGGTGATGATGATTATTAAAATTCCCCCATCCCTATTGGTTGGGGATGATTCAAGGATACTATTGGAAATTTATAATACTATTGTCAAGCATCTACTAACTCTAGTTGAGGATTTGATGGATCTTGGGATAGAAATTGTGATAATAATTCCCCTATACCTATGGGATGGGGTTTATCTAGAACCACCATTGATTTCTTTAGGACCCTCTTGGGGTGTGATGAACATAGTGATAGGAATTGAGATAAATATACCCTCAACCCTAAAGGATGTATTTTCTAGTAGATGGATTTCATATCAGAGGATACTACAATCTACCAGATTCAGTGAAATCTTATTCACGCATGGGCTAGGTGCAATGGATGTTTGTGATGAGAGTCAAATTCTATGGGGAGTAGTTAGGTAATCCATTAATTTGGATTCTATGTTTGTTATGTGTTCCCAATTTAGTTAAGAGGTCCATCTTAGGAGTCTGATGGGGCCCTTTCTCTATGTTCCCAAAATCTTTGCATCCTCAAAGTAGTGGTACTTTGTTTTATCGACCTATAAACCCATGTGTTACCCAATCCCCCAATCTATTCTATGGTTATGATATTATAGCATTTTTTTATCCTGTAATCTTTAATATTCCAAGGATGTGGTGTAGTAGAGTGCTATATACTCTACCTATCCTCAGATATGGATGTTTGAATAAGATTCACTGATCATCTACTAGATATTTGATGTGTTATGGAAGCAAGAATGTTTTTTGTTTTTGTTATACCATTCTGGTATCGAGTCCCAGACCATAGAGATGGTGTTCATGTTTAGCTGACAACAGAGCATTTTTATGACTTACAAGTGACCCTCATATCCTAGATAAGGGAAAGTTCTATAATTTAATCACTAAAAAGTTTCTTACATGTTATAATGTAAATAAGGAACATGTTCCTTTTTTAGTTCATTCAATGCTTCATATTTAGATGTTTACATGGTCTAAAAAAATATTGGGGAAGTTGTTTTTTCCTAAAACTCTCCAAATATCCATGTCTCCTTCATCATCAGTATAATACTCCTCAACCTTGTCATACCATAGAGGTAACCTCTATGGTTCTCCTATTGATTGAGGTGAGGTGATTCTAATAGTTTATGGGGAACTATATATGATTAACCTTATTGTTTTGAACACCTCTCTAAATTAAGGTTTTTGAGAAAGGGGAGAATTCCCTTATCTAGGTGAGATATTACCATGGGGAGGTTGTCCATGGAGGATATCATAAGTAGATTCCCTATGATCCATCTTTGTACTACTGTGAGGAATACTATAATGGTATTTATCATGTTATTATTAATTTGAAGATTCAATGTACCCTTGAGGTGTTGTAGATATTCTTTTTATAGCCTCAGAGACACTGAATTTGAGAAAATAAAGATTACGAGCCTCATTTTATATCGGGACTGGAATATGTCATTCTACCTTTTTGGGTTGATCGAGGATATGATAATGTTGCATGATGGTGTTTGGAATATATTGATGATCATTGATTGTTGTAGGGATATGGTCACATTTCTAAGAATATACTAGGGTATGCTGGTGAGCTTCGACATTGTTAGTAGGGATATGAGACTATCTGTGGGTGGTTTCCAGAATATGTTCATCAGCCTTGGTTGAAGTGTGGGTATGATCCTAGTTCAAGTGTACATTCCCCATCATAATATACTGACAAACCTCTGGAATAAGAGAAAGGATATGAGTCACCACCTATATATCCACTTAAAAATTATCATGCTGTCATTCATTGGTGGAATTAGGGATATGATCCTAGAATTAATAAGCTTTTGGAATATTCCAGGTAGCTTCATTAATATGGGTACATTCCTTCCCAAAGATGATATCCAAGTTGTAATGAATATCCTAGGTTTTAGTAAGGGTTTGAGCATGATCTTATGACTTTAGGGTATGCCATAATATTTCTTCAACAAAAATTTGTTATTTTCCTGAGGCATATTTCAAATGTGGTTGGTGAGCTCCAGTTGGAATGAGAATTTGAACTAGGTCCTATGCCACACCCATTACTGGAATATGACAATAATCCTCTAAGATAGGAGCAACAATATGTTCTTTATCTGGATTATCCACTTGTTCATGTTGATCATAGTGATATGTTTCTCTGGCTGTTGGGATAACAATAAACACCTATCCTCATATCTATACTAGTTTCGGAATATGTCAGTAGTTTTCTTATGTTATTTCTAGAATATAGTGACATTTCAGTAAAGTATGTACATGGATACAATCTTATACATTCTAGGTCACTAATATATATTGTAATATGTATTAGATTGAAGTGGGGATATAAGACCACTTCGATCATCCTTGCTCTATCAAGATATGCCAATGGAATTCACGTGTAGGGGAAGGAATATATTCATCCCCCATACTTGCTACCTAAATATATAGACAGACTTGATCTAGGTGAGTATTTATATGAGCCCTCTCACTGGCTACCACTACAATATGCATAAGGGATTCGTTAGTGTAAATGGGAATATAATCACACTTTATTTTAACTTTGTCTTTACATGATTAGTTAAATCTACTTGGTTCCCAGGTGTGAGTGGCTAGGGTGGTGACCTGTCAGGTGGATCCCTCAACAAGTGACTGAGATACACAATAAGGATGATTCTAGTGATGGTGGTTGATAGGAGATATTATAATAAGTTGCTAAATTGGGATGGAGTAATATTTAACTTCTTGATCCACTTTCATAAGGTAAGGATGGTGTTGATTATCACACTCCAGGGATAGAAATCTGAAGCAATTGATGGTGGAAACATGAGACACTAGTTTAATTGTCTCTTTCTAGGAATGATACTGGCTTATCAGCTTTAGTATCTGGAGACCACTATGTGCATCTTTGAGGGTTAGTATCTTATTGTGTCAGTTGTATTTTCAGACCATTGTGTTCGCCACCTAAAGATGAATGCATTGGGGAGTGATGTCTCTTTGTGAACCATGGAAATTCTTATAGTAAATGAGGTTCTAAAACATTCTATTGATGAAGGAATAATCTCAGGTCAAGGTTATGTTTATGAGAGCAGTATCTGTAGTCACAAATACAACAAGGAACAAGTTCACCAATCAGTTTATCATCGCAAGTATGAAATATGCTCAATAAGATATTCTCGAGTGACACTCTTATTTTTTATTGTTTTTGGATCAAACATTTTTGTTCCATGGAATGTGCATGAAAAAATGGAATATCTTGTGGGAACCCGGATTTCATTTCATTGTTGAAATATTCATGTTGGTTTCACCATATTTTTTCATAGGAGGCACAAAACAAAATATCATGACATGTATTCAACTGATCATTTTTAATTTTTGAATGATTCATGTCATGTTCACCATTTTTTTCATTACAGATGCAAAAAAATGGTATGATGTGTGTTCAATAAATTTTTTTTTCTATTTGAAAGATTCATGTGGGTTCACCATTTTTTGTGTAGGGGATAAAAAACAAAATGGCCTGACATTTTTTCAACTGATCATTTTTATTATTTAAAATATTCATATTAGGTTCACAACTTTTGTTTACATAGGAGACATAAAAAATATCCTGACATGTATTCAATCAATAATTTTTATTATTTGAAATATTCACGTTGGGTTCACTATTTTTTTCATAGAAGGTGATAAATAAAATTTCCCAACATGTGGTCAACCAATTATTTTTATTATTTTTAAGATTCACATCAGGTTCACCATTTTTGTTTCATATTGGATCATATAGTCTGGTGGTTGATTGTGAGTGGCTTAGTATAGTTTCACAATTAATAATGTTGATAGAGTTTATCTATAGAAACACCCAATGGTTCCATAATCTGTGATGAATATATGATACAACATTCTAACGACAGGTGTTCATTTTGGGTTTCAAACCCAATGGTACTAAGGAACTCACACTAGTTGAAAAGATGGTAGGTCGAACTCATAGCACCATTTTAGTGGGAATTATTATCTACTCTGAGACTCTCTTATCGATTTAAGATATATTCACGAGTCTCTCACAAATCCTGACAAGGTATTGGTTGTCCTAATAAAACAATTAGGTGTTGAATCTCTTTGTATGAAAAAATGGGAGGTCTATTAAAGATGTATTTTATATATATATATATATATACATCAATGGTTCTCTACCTAGTTCCATTATCTTTGATCAATGAGTGACTTATTCTATCTTAATTCCATATGACCAGGAACTCTAGAGTTTACATTTGTCTAGGAAGTTTATTGGTGTTTCGGGAGTGGGAATGGACCTTTACATGGTATCCTATGTATCCTATAAGAATAGGAATAAAAACCCACATAGTTTATTTGACACAGTTTGAGGTCATATGATAGGACCACACCATGTATAAACATCCTGCAGCAAGGAAATGTGTGAGGGAACTTAGGCATTAGGTATGGATATCAGGAATGTTAAAGGTTTCCTACATATCTTTCTTATAACAATAATTATATTCTTCATAATTTTATCTATCTGCAACCTACGGATGGGTAGGGATAGATAATTAATACTCATGAGGGTTATTTCCCTAGAATTTATCAACATGGGAATTCCCTAGGGACTAACATCAAGGTGGATTACCTTGTAAGAAGTCATTTTTATCATGTTATTAAATGAGGATTACTCACAGAGGTTTCCCTATGTTGGGTAATTTTATGACTCTATTGATAAGATCACTGCAAGTCCTTAACCCCACATGAGTCATTCTTGACGTGATAAAAAAGGGATAACAATTAATTGGACACATTGCATTTGGATATATGACTTATTCACTGTGGTGGCCTTGATATAATGTTTGATATGGAGTTTGAGCATTTGGAAGTCTTCTTATGTATCATGTTTGGATAGGAATGAGAGTCCTTGTAGATCAATACCATCCCTAATCAGCTGATGCGTTTACGGTACTTGAGGGTATGGTCGAAGATTACACTTAAGAGGATGCTCGTGTTTACGGACATTTTTCATCCCTTAATGGACAAAGAATAATGATAGAATCAGAGGATAATTGGGGTCCCATGAGTGAGAGTGTTTGGGATATAGAAATACAAACACCAATGTGGATTCCAATTGGATCTATATCCTTAGGAAGGTATCCAAAATATTCTGTTCGGACAAGAATCAAAGTCCTCATAGTCTGTTTAACTTTCACAATCAGATGATGGAGTAGTAATAATTGCATACCCATAGGGGTTGGGACTTTTGGAATATTAAGGGACTTGTGCCAAGTTGAATTCTCATTAGAGATATCCAACTCTTATCCTATAACGGGTGGAGGGTAAGGGCCATGAGTGGTCGATTAGGAATTTTTGGGTGGGATTAGGATCTCATAACACTAATAAGGCTGCATGAGTTCCTATCCTTAGTCTATTATGTCAACTTCCCATATGAAGGGGGAATGCTTGACCAAAGACCCATGGTTGAGGGTTCATGCGGTTTGAGGGTAAATTCCTATGTATTCCTGCTATACAAAGCTGAAAGGTCCAGAGTGTCTACCTATAATGTCTAAAGGGCCTTCTTGACATGTTTTTTTAAAAGGTTGGGGCCGAAGCCTCATTTTATTATTAAAGAAAACCAAATACCTCTTTTAACTTGGTAGAGGGAGACCCATTACATAGCCCGAAGGCCTAGTGGGCTTGAAGCCCATTACATATTGCGTAGGCCCAAATTTTTGGCCTAAGCCCCATTATGTGAATAGTAACCCGGCTGCTACAGTGCCCTCCGTTGCTACAGTATCCTGCTGCCACTACAGTACCCGCTAATCAATAGTACTACCACTACTATAGTACCACTATAGTACTACTACAGTACCTGTTCCCCATAGGTTTTGAACTACCATTTTTCATGTAGGATTACGGGGTGCTTACCACTAAGCCAAACCCCAACTACAGGGCCTTCATGACATGTATATAGTATATTCATGACATTTCTAAGGTGCCTACCAAACATGTCAAATGTGTTTTCTTGACATGTCTGAGGTGTCTGCCTAATATGTCTGAGGGTCTTCACGTGATTAAACCTGACACGTCTAGGGTGCTTTACATGATCTGGATGACATGTATGAGGGTTGTTGCATGACCAATTATGACATGTATAAGGTATTTCACATTACATAGATGAAAAGTCTAGAGAAATTCATGTGATCTTGATGACATGTTTAGATGTCATCACTGGATCTGTATTGCATGTTTTCAAGAATTCACTTGACCTGGATAACATGTCATGATGTCATTGCATGATATAAATAACATGTCTAGAGGAATTTGTGTGAACATGATGACATGTTCAAGGTGTTTTGTATGACTTGTGACCTAAACCTTCATTGAAGTCAGTCAAAGTTTAAAATTTATAATCATACTAACTACAGTATATGTAGAAAACAGGGTCGAACCCACAGAGAAGGCAATTCTGACCACTATTCTTCTAAAACTTACAAAATACCCCACTATTGTCAATAGTGGGGTCGAGTTTCTTTTTTGTTTCTACTTCTTACTTTTTTCTATTTTGTTTATATATACTAATTAAGCAGTAAAGTGACTGAACAATTCAAATCTTGAAGCTAAACTAAATTTGAGCATGAAACAGTTGAAATCATGGAGAAAATGAGATTTATAATACTGATATATGAGAAATGAAGAGAAAAACTTGGGGAAAAATCTCAACTCTACTGGTTTTGAAAACATTTCTTCTCATGATAACGATTACAACTAGTACCACTAATAAGGAGTGATTTATTTCATTTCCTAGGATATAAATCACACAAGATGATCAATTTTAGAGTTTGCCGCTCTTAGTTTAATCAACTTTGAGAATTCAGGTTTGAAAAAAGATGATAGTTAAAACTCACCATAAGTTCTATAGTTTTTTTAATTCAATCTAAATGTTTAAGAAAATTAATCCATAATCAAACTCACCATATGATTATGGAGTTTTGAGATTAAATTCTATAAGTATGTTTCAATTGAATGTAATCAAAGCTGATCTCACTAATCAGTTTTGATCACATTTAAAATGATGGTGAGAATGAAGAAGGAAGATAACTAGTAGACTATATTTTAACCCCAAACTGAAGGATTTAGCCTAACATTATCTCTATTACGTAAACTAATATCATTAAATTACTACAAAAGACAATTTAAATAAAATAGAGGAAGAGATCAACCTCTCCTCACTTGAATTGTTGCTACTCCTGGCTCTTGGATCTCCAAGGAATGGTTCTCCGAGAAGTGCTCCAGGATTCTCCCTCCAAGTCTGTACTATGATCTCGATGGAAGTGGTTGATCCAATGTTTTTTTTAGAAATACTATCGCAAATCAATCCCTCTAAAATTCATGTTGCTCTACTTTTGTATCCTTCGTCATCTACTGCATGTCACCACACGTTTTCCACCGACTTTAAGTGTTCTTCATTTATGCACCGTACACGTGCGTTTTTTAGTGACCCACACATTGCGCTAGATTTTCCCACGTAACTAACTCTCACTGAGTTAGTTAAGTGAACATGGATGTTTTTAAGTCCCCTGAATGAACCTGCACAATTAGAAAATAGAAATTAATAAATGAAAACTCAAAGAAAGTAAAATAGTTATTATTTTTTTAATTGAATGTTATATTACTTGTTAAAAAGTTAACTAAAGTTAATTAATAAATAATCTTAAGTTGATTATTATTATTAAATATTATTATTATGATTATGAATTTATTATTAATTTTTTAATAAAATACAATTATTAACTTTTTAATTTATTATTATTAAGTTATTTCATTAATCAAAGTATTATTAATAATTAGTTAAAATAACTTAATTATATTCTTAAATTATATTAAGATCAATTACTTTATTATTATATTTATTCTGTTGAAATTAAATTATAATTGAAGTGCTCATATATTTATTTTAGTTAATAATATATTTTATTTATAAAATATTATTGTTTATATTTTAATGTTATAAATTCTTATTTGTTTGAATTATATTTTATTTTATAACTTATCTATTTATTAATATTATAATAACTGTATATTATAATGGTATTTTATTATATAAATTTAAGTTTAATTTAATGTTTTATCTATTAATTTTTTTAATATTATTATTTGTTTTGTATTTGTTTTTTTTTTATTTCCTTATTACCCCCCCCCCCAATTCTCAGCGCTACAGGGGGGTTTCTTCGTCGTTTTTTTCTCTGCGATGGTGAGCCCTCCTGGTTCGCTCGGTCCTGCTCCATCTCACGGCGCAACAAAATCCTCCAAGAACAGTGGTTCCTTAGCCTGGACTCTTGCAGAGTCTCTAGTATGTAGTGCAGCGGGGCTCAGATCCAGCAGACTCTCCTCCAAGAAGCGGCGATCAGCATCCTTTAGCAACAGTGGCTCCAGGTCTTGGGTGGATTTGGCCAGTTCCCTTCTCACACCAAATATGGTGCATGATCCCTCTTCAACAGATGCAGCTCAACCTCTTCTTATCAGCAACGACTTGTTTGGTTTCTCCAGATCCAGGTACCGGTGGTAAACTCTCCTTGCAGCTTCAATCATCTTCAAATCAGTGCCAACCATATTCAAGCAGTGATGGATGGTCTCCCTGGTTCAGTAGTGAAAGACTCCAAGAACTTCAACCTTGAAATGGATCGGCTATATTTCAACGTCTGGTGGAGGATGGGGTGTTGAGGGTCTTCGACACACCGGTTGGTTCAAGTGTATATTGTGTGTTCTTTTTTTTTTAAACAGGCGACGAAATGGAGAGAAATTGTGATGCGGTTGTTGAGACACCATAAAAGGGGAAACAGTAGAAGAATTAAATTGTGAGACAATGGAGTGGAGGAAGAGTTGGTGTGGCGCCGTAAAATATTACGGTGCCAAGATTTATAGTGGCAGTGACACGGTTAGACCGTGAAGAGAATGGAAAATGGTGTGTGGTGGCAAGGTAGAGGCGGTGAGACAGTGTCAGGAGGTTACAGTGCCATCATTAATGAAGGAAACGATAGAGAAGGTTACAGTGACACCATAAACCTGCAAAATAAACAGAGTAAAACAAATTGAAACTTAAATAAAAAATTAACAAAATAATAAATTAAAACTAATTATTAATTAAAAAAATGATAATTTAAGTTCATCATAAACTTTAATAAACTAATAAACCTAATTTAATATTAAGTTAAATTATTATTAACTTCAATTTATAAATCTTTAATTATTACTATACCAAAACTAAAATTAAAAAGCAACTAAATTATTAAAAATTAATATAAATTTTAAAAATTTATAAAACAAAGTAAAATTATTTATAATAATCCACTATTTCAAATTAAATTAATTAATGTAAATAGATAATTATCAGGTTATTAAACAATTATGTTAATTAATGAAATTAAATTAAAGAGATTTAATAAATGAAAAAAAAATTATAATCTTAAATTTTAAAATTATGGATTTTTTAAAAAACATCTAACAATTAGATTAAATTATTTCAATTAGTTAATACTTAACACATGAGATGCTAAATAAAAACTTCATTATTTATGTATAAAGTAGAATTAATTAATTAACTAATTACTGTTAAATTATTAAACATGCAGACAAAAACACCAAACTTATAAAATTAAAGTAAGATATATTTTAACTATTTAAAATCTTAAAATACACGATTAATTATAAAAAAATGATTAAATAAAAAATTTAATAATAAAAATACAAAAGTACCATTATTTATTAAAAAATGTTAAAATAAGAAATTAAATTGAGAAAAGTTAATTAAAAATATGTGGCAAAACCTGTGTTTTTAATGCCACATCAAATTCCCCCACACTTAATCATTGTTTGTCCTCAAACAATCCAATGTTTTATTATCATTGAGAAATAAAAAAATGTCTTTATTATATTGCTCAAAATGTAACATGTCAAGAACTTTCAACAGAGGAATTCAAGACTGTCATTAGGCTTTAGAAAATGAATTGTTCAAATTTAGTCTTGCCCAGAACAAATACTCAGAGGGTAATCAAGATAACTATGAATCATCGAGCAATTAAGACGTCATGCCTCATATATGATATTGCTTAGTGACTAACTTCAATCCAGATTTAAGTCCAAAGTTTGAAGGTGACAAGAGGTAAATTATCAGTGGAATTAAGAACATAAACAGATGAACTATGTAATTTGACTTTTCACTTAGGTTGTAAAAAAAAAATTTGAATCACCTTATTGATACAACCGAAATGACTCCCATATAAACCAGTTGACCCCTTTTTCATTTGGTGTTCATCATCTCCCTCACCTTAATGAACTCATTTTTGACCCTAGACACTTTATTTTATTTTTCCCAAGCCATGATCATGTGCTAAGAACTGTACATACGCACTTCTTCAAAGTTACAGAGGACTTATACCTCCAATGGCCCGAAGACCTTCATTTTTTATTGATTTTGATAATACACCTTTCAAGGGGTGAGGTGGAACCCTTACAAGGCTCATAGGCGTAAGTATTACATGGCCTGTAGGCCTTAGAGGAATTCATTGTCCGTAGGCTTCAAACATTACATACAACCCATACAAACTACTTGGAACTGCTCCTCCCCAGCATCTTCATTGTGAATTCAGCTCTCCACCTTCGCATGACTGTTTGGTTAGGCATTCCCGTGCATGCACAGGCTTGTCCCGATGGCAGGTGTCATACACTCTCATTCTTGCAATCTGTTTAGCTTCTGCTGTGGTGAAAGCTCCTTGCTCATCCTCCTTGTAGAGCTTGTTCCTTGTAGGTTGTCTGGTTTGCATCAGCACTTAAGGTGGACCAAAGGCCTTGAGGTGGCCCAAAGGCCTTACTGACCCGAAGGCCTGGGTGGCCCAAAGGCCTTATAGGACTCATGGACTAAATCTAGGGCCCGAAGGCCCAAACGAGGGCATATTCACGGCTGCTACAGTGCCAAATAGTGCCTGCTACAGTTCCCGCTATAGTACCTGCTACAATACTGCTACAGTACCCCCCAGAAATTCTACCTCCTCCTGGATTTGATCCCTGGTCATTTTGATGCACTTAAGGAGTCCTTACCAACCGGGTTAAGGCTCATGTGCTACAGAGGGCTTATAGTAAACAGAAATGCACTCAACATTTAGGGTCTCAGAGACTCACAGTGGGATCCCAGATGCCCAAATTACTCTAGTTTCAAAATATTTTTATGAAAATCATTTCCATTGTCCCATTAAGATGATTACTTTTAATAATTAAAAGATGAATGAGGCCTACAAGATCAATTCAAAATTTTAGTTACAAGGCTATGATCAAAACTCCACAAAACAGGTCACCCATATCACTCTAAAAAATAGTTCCTTAACCAAGAACTCATTAAACCACTAAGAAAGAGTACTCAGAAATCATCCATCCTCAATAATTTCACAATCAAAGTAGCTCTCAACTACCAATCAAGGTACTGCTCTTAGACAAGACTCATTTGAGTAACAGTGCAAAGCCTAAAATTATGAAAGAATTTTGAAAAAAATTACCCATTTTTTTGACAAAAAGTTTTAAGTTGTAGTGGGAATTGATGGGCATACAATTAAACACAGTTTAGAATTGTCAAGAATTGACCCGCTCCCCCACACTTAAAACCCAACTTTTTCCCCAAAGTTGACTCCTAAACTGGAGAAGAACAATTAATCAATTAAGGTTCAAAAAATATTTTCAAATTAATACATTTATAACATGTATAAAGGGTCTCAATGAAGTTCAAAAATAATGTTGTTTGCCACAATGAATAACTTATCAGCACGTTCATTAGCAAGTACATGCATTAACATTTAATCCAATGACAAAGATTTTTCATTAAAGTTCAAACATGGCATGAAACTTGTAGGTGAAGAGTGAATTGGGTGCAAGGAAATTCAGAAAATAAGATTCAAATGGATGTTCAATTAAGCATAAAGAAAGCATTCTTAACACCCCTTACCCCCACACTTAATTTAAAGTAGTGATAAGATTTTCATAACAGTGAAATTTAGTTTTCAGTAGTGAAATTCATACAGATTTTTTATTCACAAGTGACATACAACATACTTTTATTCCAATATAAGAATAATTTTAAACATATACAAATTTTTTTATTTCTATATCAATACATGTAGCGGAATTTTTCAAATGCAAACAGAATTTCCAAAAGAAGTAATATATAGAGCATAATTTTCATGCAAAACAAGCACCGGATTTTATAAAGCATTAAGGGGTAGAGAAATGAAACAAAATTTAATAGAAAGATACTTCCCTGGATAATTTTTCATTACTCCTTCAGCATGGGAATTCCACTCTATTTTGATAAAGGTAGAAACATCCTAAAAATACAAAGCATGTAAACCATGAACAAATAACTAGAAGAGATAGAGCATACATAAGACAACACAATAACACTTTATTTAATGTCAAACAGGAACAAAAAAATACTAAACACAAATAAAAGAACATGGGTTGACTCTCATGGAGCATTGAATATAAAGTCTTTAGTTAGACTTTATTTAATTACATTTTTTTCTCTTTTATTGAAAATAAACAAAAAAACGGGTTGCCTCCCAGGCAGTGCTATGTTTTGAAGTCTTAAGCCAAACATTATTCTTGATTAGTTTTCAAGCATAGTGAAGGAAGCCAAGCCCTTTGGTTGTCCCTCAAAATAAAGTTTCAGTCTCTTCCCATTAACTAACATGGGTTTGTTTTCTTCACTACAATTTCTACAGATCCATTTTTCATCACTCTTACTATAGTAAATAGTCTAGACCACTTGGACTTCAGTTTTTCAGGAAAGAGTTTAAATATAATGTTAAAGCGGGGGACCTTCTTTCTAGGTTTCAATTCCTTGGTTTGAATAATAGAATCATGAAAGATTTTAGTCCTCTCTTTATAAATCCTTGAATTATCATAACTCTCTATCCTAATCTCATCAAGCTCACTCATCTCAAGTAATCTCCTCTCACCAGCACTCTTAAAATCAAAGTTTAGAGCCTTAACTTCCCAATAAGACATATGTTGAAACTCTACAGGTAAATGAAAACTTTTCCCAAACAACAGTCTTTAAGGATACATACCTATCAGGGTCTTGAAAGCTGTTCTATATGCCCATAAAGCTTCATCCAATTTAAGAGAACAGTCTTTCCTAGGGTTTGAAAAAGTTTTCTCAAGTATCTGTTTAAGCTCCCTATTTGAAATTTCCACTTTTCCAATGAACTGTGGATGATAAGGAGTACCGGTTTTATGAACACAGTCATATTTCTACATCAAAGTATTAAACTTATAGTTCTTAAAATGTGTTCCATTATCAATGATAAATGCTTTGTGAACTCCAAATCTCATAAAAATGTTCTTTTTGACAAAATTTATTATAGAATTGGCTTGATTTTTGGGCAATGCAACTGCCTCAACCCATTTTGAAACATAATATATGACAACAAGTATATACTCATTCCCATGAGATGATGGAAATGGCCCCATGAAATCTAAAACCCTGACATCAAAAATCTCTACTTTTAGAATTCCTTTTGGGGGTAACTTCGGCTTTCTACCCACATATCCTACCCTCTGACATCTATCACAGCCAACCACAAATCTTCTAGAATCCTTGAAAAGGATAGGCCAATAGAAACCAGATTGTAGGAATTTCTGACCAGTTCTTTCACCACCATGGTGACCTCCCCAAGATAAGGAATGAAAACTCTATAAGAAAGGCATCATCTCTTCCTCAGACACACATCTCCTAAGGATTCCATCAGCACATCTCCTAGATAGCAGGGGATCATCCCAAAGGTAGTATTTAAGCTTAGAAATGAATTTATTTCTTTGATTATTGGACATATTTCAAGGAAAGACACCTACTGCCAGGAAGTTGGAGAAATATACAAACCAAGAAGATTGTCTAATTGACATAGAAAGCAGATTCTCATCAGGAAAGGAAGAGTTTATCTCCCTAGGATCTTCAAAATGGGTAAGAGGAAGCCTAGATAGGTGGTCAGCAACAAAATTCTCAGCTCCCTAATTATCCCTAATCTCTAAATCAAACTATTTTAATAATAGAATCCATCTAATAATTTGGGGTTTAGTTTCTTTCTTAGACACCAAATACATTAATGAAGAATGATTAGTGAAAACAATGACTTTTAAGACTAAAACATACTGTTTAAACTTCTCTAGAGAAAACACAATAGCTAATAATTCTTTTTCAGTGGTAGTATAATTCTTTTGGGCCTCATCTAGTAGTCTACTAGCACAATATACCACATGTAGTTTCCTATCTTTCCTCTATCCATGGACATCACTTACAACAATATCACTAGCATCAAACAGAAGTTCAAAAGGTAGTTTCCAATCAGGTGCAGTGATAATGGGTGATGTAGTGAGTTTTTATTTTAAAAGATTAAATGATTTCAAATAGTTTTCATCAAAATTGAAAGGTGCATCCTCGAGAAACAAGGAACACAAGGGATTAGTTATTTTTGAAAATACTTTTATGAATCTTCGGTAGAAACCAGCATTCCCTAAGAAACTTCTACTACCTTTAACACTTTAATGAGGTGGAAATTTTTGAATAACATCAATCTTAGTAGTATAAACTTCTATACCTCTCTTGGACACCTCATGACCAAGCACTATACACTCTATGACCATGAATTTACACTTCTCCCAATTAAGAACAAGGTTCGTTTCAATGCATCTCTCTAGAACTAACTCAAGATTTCCTAGACAAGTGACAAAAGTACTACCCACAATGGAGAAATAATCCATGAAAACATCAATGATTATCTAAATCATATCCCAAAAGATAGACATTATACACCTTTGAAAGGTTGCTAGAGCTCCACACAACCCAAAGGGCACCCTCCTGTAGGCAAATGTCCCAAAGGGGCATGTGAAAGTGGGCTTTTCTTGATCCTATAGAGCAACAGAAATCTGGTTGTAACCAGAATACCCATCCAGGAAATAGAAAAACTCATTTCTAGCAAGCCTCTCAAGCATTTGATCCAAGAAGGGCATTGGAAAATGGTCCTTACTAGTGGCTGCATTATGCTTCCTATAATCTATATAGAGTCTCCATTCTGTGGCTTTCCTAACTTTGACTTCTTCATTCTTTTCATTTTTAACAATAATGAAACCTCCCTTCTAGGGGAAAACCTGGACAGGGCTGACCCAAGAACTATCAGAAATGGGATATATCATTCTAGTGTCCATTATTTTTATTACTTCCTCTCTCACAACTTCTTTCATGTTTGGATTCAATATTATTTGACACCTTACCATAGGCTTATGGTCAGGCTCCATAGGTATTTTATTCATGCATAATGAGGGACTAATACCCTTGATATTATCTATTATCCAGCCTATGGCAGATTTAAACTTTTTCAACACACTCAACAGTCTTTCCTCTTGATTCTCATTAAGATCATAAGAAATTATGATAGGAAGAGTGGAATTCTCACCAAAAAATGAATATATTAGATGATCAAGGATTGGTTTCAGTTCAAGAGTGGGTGGTTCTACACTAGAAGAAAGAATCTTAGTCATGGGAGGTCCAATATCTTCAACATATCTCTTATAAGGAGTTTTGAAAGATGAAAGATTCTTAATTTCATGCTTAGATTCAGACATAACAGTGCTACTATCCATAGTGGACAACATACTATCTAGACTTTCTAGGTCAGAATTTAGCATGTTTATCAAAGAAGAATCATCTAATTGTCTTATAATTTATCCCTCAATATCATCAAAGTGTTCATCAAGGTTGGTGTTAACAGAAACACCCTCAAATTCACTCAAAAAGTTCTTAAGTTCAGACACAGTGGACTCTTCTACAGTAGGAACTGAACAGTTGTCCAGTTTTGGAAAATTTTCCAGATTAGGTGTTTGAGAAGAATTTTGAATTTCTAAATTATTTACTTCAGCAGAGAATTGATTTTCAGAATCTTCAGAGTTTTCAGTTGAGTTCTCATCCTCTAAGGACTCTACCATTGAACAGTTTTCATAAAAACTTGGTCCTTCAACATTTTTAAACACATTGAACTCTTCTTCTTGTTCTCTAATTTTAAAGATAAGTTGACCCTTAGAGACATCAATTACAGCACCACCAATGGCCAAGAAGGGTCTACCAAAAATGATGGGCACTTCTTGATCACACTCCATGTCAAAGACTAAAAAGTATATAGGAAAAAATAGCTTTCCACCCCCAACCAACAAGTAATTTACTCTACCCACAGGATGAGTAAAAGATATATCAGCCAAATGTAGTATGACTGTGGTGGTTTGAAGGTCACCCAACCTCAATTATCGAAAAAGTGAGTATTGGAGAAGATTTATGTTAACACCTAAATCACACAAACAGTTGAGATGATCAGAATTTTCTAAGGTATAGGGAATGATAAAGCTACCTGGGACTTTCAGTTTGGGTGGGATTTTCTTTGGGAGTACAACACTACACTCTTCAATGAGGCTGTATGTTGCAAATTCTTCAAGGGTCTTTTTGTTAGAAATAATTTTTTAAGATATTTATGATAAGATGGAGTTTGAATTAAGTATTAAATGAAATGAATGTTTACTTGAATATTTAAAAGGAGTCCAAGGAACTGAAGAAGTTTATCCCTTTTGTTACTTTGAGGTTTCAGCTTCTCAGGGAAAGGGATGGGTGGGGAAATTTTTTAAAGACAGTAGGTATATCCCTCAACACTTCCTCAACTTTTTCTTTTCCTTTATTCTTTTTATTTTTAGATGATTTTTAAACTTGAGTTCCATATGATAAATTCATATTTTCATCAGTTTCATGACTTTTCTGTGAATTTCCAGCATGTGTGCAAAGTATATTTTTATTTCCAGATTGAAGAAGATTTTCATTTTGGGAATTTTCAAGGTCATTTTCAGCAACATTTTGAGTATTAAGCCCAATTCTAGTTATTGTAGCCATTGAATTCTCTTGAGGGTTAAGCTTAGTGGTACTAGGATTTCTACCTTTTCCCTAGAAGAAAAATCTCTAGCAAGTTTTCCAAGTTGTGATTCCATGTTTTGCATGCTCACATCAGTTTTCATTTTATCTGAGTCATATTGATTTTGATGTTTGGATAGTTGAGTCATATATCTTTCCTCTTGAGAGTTAATTTAGTTCAAGATTAGATCAATCTTATAATTTTTTTTATTATCATTGTTTCCTTGTACATTAGAATACTCACCCCTTTGTTGGTTTTGAAAGTATGTTCTTGGTTGATTAGAGTAATTAGGGGAATTGGATTGTTTAATTAGGTCTTGATATTTACAGGACATATTTGGATGGTTCCTATAGCCTTAGTTATTATTTTTTGAAAATGGATCTTTTTAGGAGGCATTCCAGGACCATAGTTAACAAAGTTTTAGTTCTCTTGTTGTTGGGATGACATATCAAAGTTAGGACAAAAGTTTTATGTATTACCAAACATACCACACTGGACACACTGTTCCCTTAAAGATTGGTTGGTATTTTGACAACCAAGTTGGTTTACAGTTTGTTTAGAATTCAGGTTCATTAAAGATTGATGTTGGTTGGTGATTTCATCCAGTTGAGATTTAGTTTCATTCATTGAACCAGTGTTTGAATTAACATTTATATTGACTCTTTTCCTTATTGAATTTTTATGTTGTGAATTCAGTGTAAGATTATTAAAAATTTGTCTAAGTTCTTCAGTTTTCTTTTCATTGTAATTTCCCCCAACAGCTTGATCAACTAGATTTTGTCCAGAGGATGGGAGCCCTTCATAGAAGGTGTCCATGAGAAGGTGTGCTGGGAGTTGATAATGGGGAAAATGCCTAAGAAGATCCCTAAATCTATCCCAAGCTTCATGAAAATATTCTCTATCCTCTTGATAAAAACTAGTTATATCAGTTCTAAGTTCACCTTTATGTATTTGGGGATAAAATTTCCTAATGAAAGAGTTATAATCTTGATCCCAGTCTTCAAAAATATTCTCATAAAGACTCAGGAACCAATTCCTTGCATTCTCTTTAATGGAAAAGGGAAAGAATGTCATTTTAAGTTCATTTTTTGTGAGTCCTAGAAGAGGTAACTATTGCAAAGTATTATAAAAGTCTCTAATGAAGGCCAGAGAATCCTCATTAGAGAGTCCATTAAATGCAGGCAGTAGTGAGATGTGTGATTGTTTCAATTCATAGTTTCTGGCCGTAGGACTAAGTCTGATGGACGATGGATTTCTTGAAACTTGAAGAAGTTGGAACTACATCATCCTAGTACTTTCATTTTCTTCCAAAAGTTCTGGATGATTTTGAAAGTTGTTATCATGAACTCTATTATCTATGTTCTCCATTTCAATTTTGTTTTTCATTCTTAGAACAGTTAAATGTTTATCTAATTCAGGGTTCAGAGGCTATAATCTAACACCATAAGTTCTTGTTCTCATGCAAACAGAAACAGATAGTATTCAATAGTAATAAAAATAGTAACAATTCAATAAGTAATGAATCTAGTTTTTATATTTTCCAATTTTCCAATTTTTTTGAGTTTTTTATAGGAATTTTTTAGTGTTTTTTTAGAATTAATGGCTCATGCTTTCCCCGACAACGGCACCAAAAAATTGACCAGAACCATCATTGAAGTTGGTCAAAGTTTAAAATATATAATCCTACTAACTATAGTATATGTGGAAAGCTGGGTCAAACCCACAGAGAAGACAAATTTGACCACTATTCTTCTAAAACTTACAAAAGACCCCACTATTGTCAGCAGTGGGGTTGAGTTTCTATTATTTTCTACTTATTACTTTTTTCTATTTTGTTTATATGTAATAATTAAGAAGTAATGTGACTAAACAATTAAAATATTGAAACTAAACTAAATTTGAGCAAGAATTAGTTGAAATCATAGAGAAACTGAGATTTAGAATGCTGATATATGAGAAATAAAGAGAAAAACTCAGGGAAAAATCTCAACTCTACTGGTTTTGAAAAAATTTCTTCTCACGATAATGATTACAACTAATACCACTAAGAAGGAGTGATTTATTTCCTTATTCGGAAGATAAATCACACAAGTCAATCAATTTTAGAGTTCACCACACTTAGTTTAATCAACTTTGAGAATTCAGGTTTGAAAAAATATGATAGAATGAAGTCACCATAAGTTCTGTAGTTTTTTATTTAAATATAAATGTTTAAGAAAATTAATACACAATCAAACTCACCGTATGATTATGGAGTTTTTAGACTAAACGCTAGAAGTATGTTGTAATTGAATGAAATCAGAGCTGATTTCGCTGATCAGTTCCGATCACATTTAAAATGATAGTGAGAAAGAAGAGGGAAGATATCTAGTAGACTAGATTTTAACCCCAAACTAAAGGATTTATCCTACCATTATCTCTATTACGTAAACTAATATAATTCAATAACTATGAAAGAAAATTGAAAGAAAAAAAAGGAAGATATCTCCCTCTCCTCGCTTGAATAGTTGCTGCTCCTTTCCCTTGGATCCCAAAGGAATGGTTCTTCGAGAAGTGCTCCAAGATTAGCCCCCAAGTCTCTGCTTTACACTCGACAGAAGTGGTCGATCCAATGTTTTTTTCCAAATGATTTTTGAAAATAAATCCCTCTAAAATTCATGTTGTTGTGGTTTTGTATCCTTCTTCATCTACTGCATGTCACTACACATTTTCCTCCAACTTTAAGTGTCCTTCATTTATACACCACACACATGCGTTTTTAGCGACCCACACGTTGTTCTAGTTTTTCCCATGTAACTAACTCCCACTGAGTTAGTTAAGTGAACCTGGACGTTTTTATGTCCCCTGAATGAACCTGCACTGGTAGAACATAGAAATAAATAAATGAAAATGCAAAGAAAGTAAAATATTTTTTTTTAATTTAATGTTATATTAATTGTTAAAAAGTTAACTAAAGTTAATTAATAAATAATCTTAAGTTGATTGTTATTATTATGATTATTAATTTATTATTAATTTTTTAATAATATAGAATTATTAATTTTTTTATTTATTATTATTAATTTATTTCATTAATCAAAGTATTATTAATATTAAGTTAAAATAGCTTAATTATATTCCTAAATTATATTATTCTCAATTAATTTATTATTATATTTATTCTGTTGAAATTAAATTATAATTGAAGTGTTAGTATATTTATTTTAATTAATAATATATTTTATTTATAAAACATTATTGGTTTTCTTGGTCCTGCTCCAACTCAGGGCACAACAAACTCCTCCAAGAACAGTGGTTCCTCGGCCTGGACACTTGCAACGTATCTTGCAGGTGGTGCGGCGTGGCTCAGATCCAGTGGACTCCCCTCCAAGCAGTGGAGATCAGCATCCTTTAGCAACAGCGACTCCAGGGCTCAGGTGGCTTCAGCCGGTTCCCTTCTCACACTAGCAGCGGTGCATGATCCCAATTCAACAGATGCATCTCAACCTTTTCTTATCAACGATGACTTGTTTAGTTTCTCCAGATCCAGGTACCAGTGGTAAACTCTCCTTACAGCTTTAATCATCTTCAAGTCGGCGACAACCATCTTCAAGCAACGACAGATGGTCTCCCTGGTTCAGTAGTGCAAGAATCCAAGAACTTCAGCCATGAAATGGCTCTGACAGATTTGAACTTCTGGTGGAGGCTGGGGTGTTAAGGGTCTTCGACACACTAATTGGTTCAAGTGTATATTTCATGTTCTTTTTTTTAAATAGATGATGAAATGGAGTGAAATGATGATGCGATTGTTGAGACACCGTGAAAGGGGAAATGGTATCAGAATTAAATTGTGAGATAGTGGAGCAAAGGAAGAGTTGGTGTGTTGTTGTAAAATATTATGGTGCCAAGATTTATGGTGGTAGCGACATGGTGTGACTATGAAGAGAATGGAAAATGGTGAAGGAAACAGTGGAAAAGGTTACAGTGACACCGTAAAACTAAAAAATAAACAAAGTAAAACAAATTTAAACATAAATAAAAACTGAACAAAATAATAAATTAAAACTAATTATTAATTAAAATAAATGAAAATTTAAGTTCATTTTAAACTTTAATAAACTAATAAACCTAATTTAAACATAAGTTAAATTATTATTAACTACAATTTATAAAACATAAATTATTACTATACCAAAACTAAAATTTAAAAGCAACTAAATTATTAAAAATTAATATAAATTTTAAACATTTATAAAACAAAGTAAAATTATTTATAATAGTCCACTGTTTCAAATTAAATTAATTAATGTAAGCAGATAATTATCCTATTGTTAAATAATTATGTTAATTAATGAAATTAAATTAAATAGATTTAATAAATGAAATAAATTTATAATCTTAAATTTACAACTTATGAATTATTAATAAAAATCTCACAATTAGATTAAAATATTTCAATTAGTTAATATTTAACACATGATATTCTAAATAAAAACTTCATTATTTATGTATAAAGCATAATTAATTAATTAACTAATTATTGTTAAATTAATAAACATGCAGAAAAAAATACCAAGCTTATAAAATTAAAGTAACATATGTTTTAACTATTTAATAGCTTAAAATACACGATTAATTATAAAAAATTGATTAAATAACAAGTTTAATAATAAAAATAAAAAAGTTTCATTATTTATTAAAAAGTGTTAAAATAAGAAATTAAATTGATAAAAGTTAATTAAAAAGATGTGGCAAAACCTGTGTTTTTAATGCCACATCAACTTGCTAATATTTCCAGAGAACATTGAATGATATGGCTGACATGTTCATAGGTCGTCCCATGATCTGGATGGGATGTCTAGAGGACTTAATGTGACCATGTTGACATATCCACAGGTCGTCACATGATCTGTCTTACATGTCTAGAGGACTTTACATGACCACAATTACATGTCCAAATGTCATCACGTGATCAGTGAGTGGATCATGTAATGCGCTTGAACCAATCTCATGAAAATCAGTGTATCCATCTTCGCCTGACAATTATATCATTTTCAACCTTTATCACATAAATACCTCAATGTTCATTAGGAATTTAACTATTGAGGCCTTTATGGTCAATTTGAAATGAAAAAAACTCTTTCTCATGATATAGATAGAATTCCATAAGTCCTTTACATGATCAATGGCTTGATCACATGAAGTGCATAAACATACTATGTAATCGATTGACTCATTCCCCAATCTTACCTGGTGAATAACTCTTTCAATTAGATGGTTGTATTCTTCATAAATTCCACTCACACTTATACTCCCCTATGTGTGTGTGAGTGTTTTTATGAAAAAGGGGAGAATTTATAGACATTGAAACCATGGATCTACACTGCTTTGAATAGTGCTTCAATCGCATATATGGGCTTGAATCATTGGAGGGAACAACGCATCATGTGTTTCATGTGATCTAGCCATGGTTCATCTATGATGTCATATTTTCATTACATCATAAACTGAGAACACGTGATCATTTAATCACTGCCATATTTATGGAACCCATGAATTTTTAAAGTAATTTCAGATATTCAAATCGAAATATCGAACATACTTCGCAATATTAGGCTGACATGTCTAGGAGTCTTTCCAAGTTCAAGTTTCCTATCAAAGTGGCTTCTACGTGATCAAGGGAGTCCTGTTTGATGGGATTAACATGATTATTAATAGATTTCATGAAGTGTATAACGACATCGCATAAAAATTAATATAACCCCATTTTCATGATGCCTCCAGCTTTTTCAGATTTTATTTTATAAATTCTAGGGTTTTTCCTATTGGCCTTCCATTCAAGAAGCACATGATCAAAAGAACATGTTGGGTATCCTTCACATGATTGAGTTGAAAAGTTAAAGGGGATTCACAAGATCAGGATGAAAATTTATAGGGCCTTCGTGTGATCGTTATACTGATTACATGAAGCACATAACCCCTTCACCTGAACAATAGTGTAACTCTTATTCACATAAGGGTGTAAACTTTTTCATCTTTTATTTTATAAATCCTATGATGTTCACCCAACGGTTTTCTATTACGGCATCTCAGGATCAAAAATATATGTATAAATACCTTCATATGATGAATATGGAATGTCTAGTGGCCTTTGTGTGATGAGGTAAGTATGTCCCTGGGGATTTATCATGATCCAAATACTCATCATGTGAACCACATCATCCTATCACATGAAAATCAACATAACTCCCTTCATACAAAGCTTCCAACCTTTTTAGCCTTTATTATATAAAAAGCTTAGGTGGTCATCAAGGTTTTTCAGCTATCCTATCTCAAGATCAAAAAGAATCATCTGAGAGACCTTGCATGATCAAGTGGGCTATCTGATAGGGCTTTGTATGATCAAGGGGACTTATTTGGAAGATTTTGTGAGAACAACATGGTCTTGTGATAAGGGGGTTTCATGATCATGAATAGATCACATGAAGCGCATAACCAATTCATGGTATGTTCCTAGAGTCATTTAATCCAAAAAACCCATGTTTATAATCATGATGTATCCATGCTAGTCTTTTCTTCCTTTAGTAAAGTAAATAAGACATATGCTTTTAAGTATTTCTATAATCTAGAAATAGTCGATTCTCATTTAGTGTGCATCAAAAGAATCAATTTTTATTATTTATATTGTTTTTTATTTTAAATTTGGTTCACATCAGTTGGAATCAAATCTAGTACGTAAAGAATGTTTTTAGCACCAGATCTAGGTTTTCAGATAAGGGGATTCTCAAAAATCAAGAATATAGGTCCATAGTATATCTTTTAAAATATATATTATTCAATCAAAATGGCCATTAGTTTTTAGGTGAAATTCTATACTCAACTTTACAATGGAACCAAAATCTCATTGTAACCCTATATAGAACTGGGAGGTGAATCTTTGTTACCTATTAGATATGATACTATCAAGAACACTATGAAGCTTCATGATCTATCTGACATATGATTATCCCAAATAATCAACAGAAGAGTCTTCCTTGATAGGAAAAAATCAATCCATCTTGGTCAGATGATCCATGATAACCCATATTATATCTATACCTCTAAACTATTTATGTAGTCTAGTTAGAAATTACAATGTGATCTCATCCCATTTAGAAATAGGTATATGAAGTGGTTGAAGTTCACCTCTAGGTATTTGATATTCTAATTTTACTTGTTGATAATTTAAGAATCTTGTGAAAAATCATAGTATATCTTTCTTCATATCAGGCCACTAAAATTAGTGATGAATATCACTATACATCTTTATGTCTTTATAATACATATCCTATATTAATTAATTTAATTTTTTCATTACTTCCCCCCATGCACTGATAGTATAACGACCCAATATTTTTATACATGGATATGTCATCATTTTTTTAGATCATTTAATACGTTAAACAAACACACACCTAAATATTATATTAGTTTAGTGCATTTGGAAAATTTGAACTATAAACAAATAGTTCATAACACATCTACTTCTTCTCCTAACTATTTATTCATAACTAGAACCCTTTTTGTCATATCAAACCTAATACCTTTATTCATAGCCTAGGGAGAAGAAATATAATAAAGGGTGATCTCGTATGCTCTGTAAGGGTAAAAAAGGGAGATACGTAAGCATAACATGAACATAAGGGTATGAGAACATACGAAACATTTTAAGATCATACCCTGCATATCAAAGATCATATACATGAGTCATTGTATAATGATTGGATGTTAATAATACATTAATTATAAGGGAATCAAAGAACATGATCCATGAGATCATAACATTGACACAATACCTAAAATTTTGGAATACACGTATGATTGTAACTTTTTGAAGATTTATAAATAGTAATAGGATCACTCATTATGTTAAGGATGTGAAATAAGGACCTTGCATAAATATATATACATGAAACCAGGTCCATGAATAAAATTATGGACATAAAAACTAGGTCCACACATAGAATTATGAACATGAAATTAGGTTCACACATAACATATATACCTCATGAGTTATCCATCTTTACCCAATGCATTAGAGGTATATATAGGTCCCACCCTTCATAAAATAAACACCATACATATGTGTACTATAAAACCATAAATCATTCACCATCTCATAACCCATGTAAATAAATGATTTTCATAAACACTTCATCATAACATAACTCATGTAAAAGAAATAGGTTTCAAAAATATCATGACATCATAAACATAGATCAACCATTAGAAGGATAGGTATAGTTTCCTTAAAAATATCCCTTATAAATCATAAGTAATAAAAATTAATGTTATCATAGATTTAAATATAATTCTTGAGTAAAATATCCTTTCTGCTTTGATAATGTTTTATTTTCTTAAAATGTTGTGAAATTTTAAAAGAAACAATTTTCATTAAAAATAACCTTGTAATATTATAAGTGAATATTCAATACAATAATAAATCATGAAATCATAAAATTCATTTCATTTCATATAAGTTAAAAAAACATTCCTTTCATTTTTTTGTTGGAAAAGTCACAAAGTACCTCATTTAGAAAACAAAAAAAATATTCTCTTCAGGCCATTTAGTAAAAATTAAAACATGGGTAAAAATAACTTCAAATATTCATATTATAATATTAAAAAAGTTTTGTAAAACTTTTTTATAAAACATAGATGTGGAGCACAAAAATTCCCCAATGGAGATTTAAAGCGAAATAATCTCGAATATTGATGAGATTGTGGAATAAAAACTTATCAAATTATAATCAGTAGAATCATATAACCATGAATGAAATAAAATTATATGGATATAAAAATACCCTAATATTAAAAATAATACTAATAAAAGAAATTAATGGGTGGTATATACACCACACAAAAGAAACAAGTAGTGTATAAGGCATGTGTCCCACAGAAATAAAAGTGAGACAAAGACCCCTTACCTTATATCTTGAGTATCGCCGTAATTTTGAAAGACTCCTACATAATAAATATAATTTTATTATAAATATATTAAATAACCATATTAATTTATATAATATCATATATTATTTAATTTTGACTTTATATTAATTTCTTATTAACAATTCCAATTTTAAGTTATGTTTCCGGTAATAACCACTTTGTTTCTCGAAAATGTTTTGACTTTTTATTCTTCGTCCTCATACTTAGAACATGATTTAATTATTTAAATAATGGTACCCATGATATAAATATCATATATATTCATTATATATTCATTTATGGTTATCTATAAAAGATATAAATTGAAAATTAAATACAACGTTCATGGAGACGGTAGGTTGTATGTACACATGAACGCTACTTCCATTTGATGTAAAATTGAATGAAAGAAATTAAATGACACACACACACATATATATACTATCATTATAGTATAATTATTATGTCATATATATCACTCAATTTCACTTAACCCATCCTCAATACATTCAATGTAAAGTGTGAACGAATCACATCGCTTTGAGGAGGTGAGAGTCCACACATCCACAACCGAAGTAATCATATTTCCACAAAATGAAAAGTATAAAGGTTTGTGTTATATAATAATTAAAAAAGAATAAATACATCATAAATATCATATTTATCATATAAAAATCTAAATTACATCATTATGTCCAACCATTAATGGTTTTAATGGAAGAAAGAGCGACATCAATTCACGAGGCTGTAGTCTACCGTACACAAAGACAATGATTCTGTATCCCATTTGATGGAAGTGTGTATGAGTGTAGGTAAAATTATTGATATAAAAATATCTAAAAATATTTAGGATAATAGGGTTGTTATATAAAATTAAATAAAAATAATTTAATGGTTATAATAATTAAATTAATAAAAAACTTTTGTTGATGAACATTTCCTCTTCTGTGGGTATCTCTATTTTATTTTCACAAAACGGATTCTTTGGTTGGTTTTATACCAAAAGTAATGCATATAGGATTAATTTATGGAATTTGGGAGGATAATTGGATAGATTTTGGATGAACCAAATAGGACCTAAAGTGTGAATAAAATAGAATAAGAGGTTCTCTTTTATAAAAGAGGGGAAGGGCAATTTTATAGCTTCTCAATATATTAATTTATAATAAATTAAATATCAATCAAAATACCTAAAAATTTTCATTTATTAAAATATAAGAAATTATAAGGTTTTAATATCATCAAATAATATATTTTATAATTTTTTTTTTGTAGACCTTGTAATTTTGATTAACTATTAATCAATCCATTTAAATTTTAACCAAGGTAACAAGTTTTTCAATATTAGGATGATGAAATTTTTACTTATAAAGTGTTAATTGTACCATAATGGACTATGTATGATATTTTATACATTATTGTACTCCATTTTTCTTAATTTAATTTTTTTTATTATTTCTGAATAATTTAATAAAATATTATTTTCATAAAATATCATAAGTGTCAATTTTGATACTTTTCATTACTTCGACTTTAAGAAAATCAATACAGAAATATAAATTCAATATAATTAATTTAATACACAACTAACATGTCATATTAACCTAAAAAATTATTTTATCACCATAATTAGATCAAATTATATTTATTTTAATATTTATAATATCATTTAATCGACTTTTTTATTAATTGAATAATTTATGTATCACCATTTTATACTTATTTTTGATAATTATTTCTTTATTAAAATTTAAAAATAAATTTATAACATACATATAAACATTTTATATTTTAATAATAATATATATATTCAATAACATATTCTATTTAACCCCATATTGAAAATATTATACTTATTAAAAGAACGAGTGATATTTTGTCACTCTCTTTGATTTTAATAATATATAAGTAATTTTCATGGAAAATGTCCATTAATTTATTAAAGATTAATAATTATGTGTTAATTATTAAGTATACTTCATCTATTAATGTTTTTTAAAGTTTAAGGGTCATTTTAAAGTCCCTGTCACTTTATTTTTAACTTAAACTACCCAATTTTTCCTTTTACCATGGTAATAAAAATTTCCAAAGTTACTATTCATATTGGAAAAAAAATAAAAGGATCATATTTAATAACTTTAGACCTTTTGATTACAAATATGGAATACTTTTTTCATATTTCAAATCACATAATTTTCTAAAATTAGTTTAAAATTAATCTCATTAATGGAACAACAAAACAAGTTTTAAAGTGAAAACGTCCAAAAGATTAAAATGTTTTTATATCCAAATTAAATGTCAAATTGATTAAAATTAAATAAATTGAATTAAATGATAAAAATTTAATCAAATTATACTTTAAAACTAAAAATATATATAATTTGACACTATAAATTATTTTGATGTAAAAGTTGTTTTCAATTAAAATTCAGTATTTTTCACTATTCATTAAAATATCAAATATATCATAAAAATACCCAAAATTAAACCAAAGTAAAATTTGATACTCTAATTTAAAGTAAGAATTTTATTTTTTAAAATTATAATTTATTTAAGTTTCAAAAAGTATATTTGAAACAACTGCGCTGTTAAAAAGCGGAAAACTGCCTTTTAAAAAAAATACTTCTTTTATGCGTAAAATTGAATTTGTTCTTATTTCATGTCTAGAAAACACATAAGATGAATGATAAAAATTATGTTAAATATATATATATATATATATTTAATTAATATAATTCAACAATATTTATTTGTTTATTTATTGGTATAAAACACACTTGTGCACATCTAAAAAAATTCAAAAAACAAAACATTTCCTTTTATTTTAAAAAGGGTTTTACATTAATTTATAATTAATTGATCAAATAATTATGTGTAAACCATAATTTCATAATTCATTTAATCATATTCATAAATTCCATTCTAAAATCTAGGTTATAACTATTGTGTTTAAATAATTATAAAAATAAAATGATGTTTCGTAGAAACTTAGTGTTGCGGGTAAAGCAAGCTAAGCTGATATTGCATGTAGTGAAATCTTAAATTTATGTAGAGTATGAAACAATAAATCAAAAAAAATTAATTTATTCGAAAAAAGGTTCATAAAAACTCAGGGTGTTACATCCTACCCTGTTAAAATGAATTTAGCCCTTGAAATTTATCATTCTAATACAAACAAATGAGGATGCTTCTATCTCATCATATCCTCAAGTTACCGCATAACTTCTTCAAACTGGTGGTTTTCTCCATGAAACTTTAACATGGTGAGTAGTACTTTTTTTAGAACATTATCTTTATGATACAAAATTTTTATTGGTTTCTCTTCATAAGAAGGATATTTTTCCAGAAATATGACCTCTAAGCTTAGTACATGTAAAGGATCTGGTATGTACTTACTCAGAAAAGATACATGGAACACATCAGGAATATGAGGAATATATTGTGAAAGTTAAAATGGATAGGATACCATTAAAATATGATTAAGAATTTTAAAAGTAAATAACGTCCTTCTAATTTAAAATTCCACTTTAAAAATCAAAGTTGGATGTTTTATAAATTCATTGTGGTAAACCCACATTGTAAAAAGGGTTAATAAAACTTACACTTAAAAGGTGGTCAAGTAAAAGGTGAAAATCACCACATAAGTAAGATTCCAGTTAGGAGGAAATTAGCAGAAATTAAAAACATGGATGTGGGAGAGAATTCTAACTATCAAGTTCTGATAGATAATAATAGAGAATATAATAATTATATGGTTAATGACCACAAAACCATGGAACAAATAGTTATGAACATGGTCATTCCTATCATTATAAATGATTATAATATAATAAAATTTTATTTAAAAATCATTTGAGAATAAATAATTTATTTTATTACATTTTGTAAGCATAATATCATCCATTGGTTGGCCATGATCTATTTCTACATCATCTCTTACTCCAAGAAATGAGGTTGAAATTGTAATTTGACAAGTAATTCCTTCTATCTATCATTATCATCATAACAAAATGTTTAGAACATGTTACCCAATATGAATTAATCTTCATATTAAGAAACATTAATCTCTAAAACCTTACCCAATCTTCAATGTAAACAATTTAAAAAATGTTTACCCTTATAGACCTTCCAAAAGATTAAAATCCATTTTTTTTAGAAAAAGGCCACTAAACATATCATTTATCCCTAAAAAACATGATGTAGAACTTAATTTTCAAATACCAAACATGTGAAAACCATTATCATGTATTCTATTGAAACATTGAAATATCATGAATTACTATAAAACCTTTGTGAAAACATGAATTCATTCAAAAAGTAACTCTTTCCTCATACCATAAATCCAAAAAATTTATAAACTCAATCCCTAATATCATAAACCACATTTCCATCTTATCATCCCTAAGGTCATCAATACTATCTCATTTATTTAATCACAATTTAACATATTTTTATTTCACTATCCCAACATCAGGAATATATTAAGGGTTGTCCTTCCCTCAATCATTTTTTTCCAAAAATATCACCTTACCATGTCAATCAATTTTCATGGTTACCAGTACCATTTAGAATATTCTCTTAAATCATTATGGAAAAACTATAGTGGACCAATACTTAGATATTTAATTATTCCATAATACCATAAATTTAATTATCCAACATTATTTTTGAATTCCAAAACATATATAATTTAATCATCCAACTTAATTCGTAAAACATTACTCAGGCTTCATCATCTTATTCATTCCAAGAATATAAAATATGAGTCATAGCTTAAGGATCCTCAAACTTAATCTAATCATGCTTCTTATTATTAATGTAAACAATACTATTAGAACATCCCCTACCTTTCACATTTTATTTTTGGTCTCTTTATCCTTAGCAGTATGACCAATACTCATACCACCTTCCTGATTCTCTCCAAGAGACTTCCATTTAGGACATCGATCTGTATAATTCTCATACTTTCCAATTCAAAAATATTCAATGATAAACTATTTCCTTCTATTTAGCACTATTGACTAAGAATATAAATAATATTTTGAGACACAATTATCATTGCAGAAAACAACATAATCATGAAAAATTAATTATAGGATGCCTAAATCATGACACCTAATTTTAAATCAAAGACACCATAGTATTATCCATAGATACATCTCTAGACATTTACTTATAAATATCCTAAGATATTTCAATATTTTTTTCTCATCTGAGTTTCTAAAGGTTGACTAAACCTTTTCTTTAATGACAACTATAATGAACAAATCTTTTCATAGATGGATATTACATCATTTTTTGGATCATTTCATACATTACACAAACACACTCTCAAAGACCGTATTAGCTTAGTGCCTTTGGAAACTTGAAAACATAATCAACTAGTTCATAACACATCTACTTCTTCTCTCACCAATTTCTTCATAACTAGAACCTTTTTTTATATATCAAACTTAATACCTTTCTTCATATCATGGGGAAATGAAACATAATAAAGGGTGGGCTCAGATACACAGTAATGGTAAAGAAGGGAGATACATAATCATAACATGAAATTAAGGGTATGATAACATAAAAATAAAATTTTAAGATCATATACATGAGTCATGGAATAAATATTGGATGTTCATAAGAAAAGAATTATAATGGAATCAAAGAACATAATCCATCAGATCATATCATTGATATAAGACATGAAATTTTGGAATACACAAAATATTGAAAATTTTTGAACCTGAAAAAATAGTAATAGTTTCACTCATTATATTAATGATATGAAACTAGGCCCTTGCTTAAACATATGGGCATGAAAACGAGGTCCACGCATAAAATTATGGACATGAAAACTAAGTACACACATAGAATTGTGAAAATTAAATCAGGTTCATGCATAACATATATACCTTATGAGTTATCCATATTTAACCAATTAATTGGAGGTAGATATAGGTCTCAATCATCAAATAATGAAAACAATACATATGTGTTCCACAAAACCATAAATCATTAACCATCTCAGAATCCATGTAAAGAAATGAGTTTGATAAACACTTCATTATAACATAACACATGTAAAAAAATAGGTTTCCTGAATACCATTCCATCATAACCATAAATCAACCATAGGAAGGATATGGATAATATTCTTAACAGATATCTCTGGTAAATCACAAGTGACATAAATTAATGTTATCATAGATATGAAAATAATTCTTGAGGAAAATATCATTTCTCATTGGATAACATTTTCTTTTGTTAAAAGGTACACAATTTTAAAAGAAAACAATTTCATTGAAAATAATATTGTAAGATTTTAAGTTAATATTCAAGTCAATAAGGCATCATGAAATCATAAAAATAAATTCATGTCATTTAAGTTAAAAAAATTCATTTCATATGTTTTCTGGAAAAGTCACAAATCACCTCATTTAGAAAACAATAAAAATATTCATTTCAAAAAATTTAGAAAAAATTAAAAAATGGGAAAAATAACAATATTCATGGGAGAGTATTAAAAACCTTTTGGAAAAGATTTTTACAAAAAATGGACATGGAATAAAAATATTCCCCAATGAAAATTTAAAACGAAATAATCCCGAATATTGATGAGATTGTTAAATAAATACTTATCACTTTATAATTAGTAGAATCATATGCCCATGAAAGAAATAAAATTAACTGGATATTAAAATACCAAAAAATTCAGAATAATACTCATAAAATACATTCATGGTCTGTATATACACCATAGAAAATAAACAAGTAGTGTATAGGGCATGTGTCCCATAGAAATAATAGTGACACAAAGATCTATTTCCTTATATCTTGACTCTCATCATACTCATGAAAATATCCTGTATAATGAATATAATTTTATTATACATTTTAAAAAACCATATTCATTTATATAATACCATATATTATTTACATATGACTTTATATAACCCGCTTATTAATATTTCCATGTTTTTAAGTTGTGTTTTGGGTAATAACTACTTTGTTTCTTGTTCATGTTTTAACACATTATTCTTAGTCCTCATACTTTGACCATGATAAAATTATATCCAGAATAGTGAAAATGATATAAATATAATATAAATTCATTATATATGTATTATGGTTATCTATAAAAGATATAAATTTAAAATGAAATACACCGTTCATGAAGACGGTAGATTGTACGTACGCATGAACGTTGCTTCCATTTGACGTCGTATTGAATGAAAGTAAGTAAATGACATATATATATATATATTATAATTCCAATATAATTATTATTTCATATATATCATATATTTTCACTAATCCAATATTTAAAATATTCCATGTAAAGTGTGAATGATCACATCGCTTTGAGGAGGCGGTAGTCTACACATCCGTAAACAAAGTTATAGTATTTACAAAAAATGGAAATTATGAAGGTATGTGTTGTATAATAATTCTAGAAGCATAAATACATCATAAATATTATTTATATAATATAAAAATATAAATTCCATTATTATTTAGAACCTTTAAAGGAGTAAATGTAAGAATGAGTGAAATCGACTCACGAGGCGGTAGTTTGTAGTACACACGAATGATGATTGTATATCCCATTTGATGGAAGTGTGTGTAAGTGTTGGTAAAACCCTTAATATAAACACATATAACTATATTTAGTATAATTATTTTATTATATAAACATAAAATTAACAATTAAAGTGGTTTAATGAAGAAATAAATAAAAAATGTTTGTTGATGAACATTACCTCTTCTTTGGGTATCTCCTTTTGATTTTCACAAAAGGGCTTCATTGGTTGGATTCTTTCCCAAAGTAATGATTCCAGGATAAATATAGGGAATTTTTGAAAAGATTTCGATAGATTTTTTTAAAAAGGTTCTGAACTATGAATAAAAGAAAATAAGATATGCCCTTTTATAAAACAAGAGAACTAAACTTTTAGAATTTTGAATAATATTAATTTAGAATAAATTAAATATCAATAAAAATACCTAAAAATTTCCATTTATTAGAAGATAATATATTATAAGGTTTTAATATCATAAAAATATATCTTTTAGATAAGTTTTGGTATTATTTTAAACCTTATCATTATGATTAACCCTTAATTAATACATTTTAATTTTCACTATAGTAATAAGCTTTTTTTATTAAGTGGATGAAATGTTTTATTATAAAGTATTAATTGTACCATAAATTGAATATTTATGATATATTTGACCATATCACATCATATTTTTCCTTATTTAGATTTTTTATAATTTAAAAATAATTTTAAAAAATATTATTTCCATAAAGTATCATAATTTTCAATTTTGACACTATACATTACTTTGACTTTAATAAAATAAATACAGTAAGATAACTTCAAAAATATCCATTTAATACACCCATAACATGTAATATCCACCAAAATAATTTTAGAATAACCTTAATTAATTCAAGTTCTATTTCTTTTAATATTTCAAATATCATTTAATTGATTGTTTCTTTAATTGAATAATTACCACATCACCATTTTGTACTTATTTCTGACAATTATTTATTCACTAAAAATAAAAAAATATTATATATATAAATATTTTATATTTTATAATAATAAATATATTTTAGCATATCTTTTATTTAACCCCAAATTAAAAATATTATACTCAATAAAAGTATGAGTGTGACATTGTTTTACTTTCGTTGATTTTAATAATATCCAAGTCAATTTCATGGATAAGTGTCCATTAAATTAGTAAATTTAGATACTTATGTTTTAGGTGTGAAATTAACCTCAACCAATATTTTTTTCAGGTTTTAGGGACATTTTATAGTCCATGTCACTTTATTTTAAACTTAAATTACTCAAATTTTCATTTTACCATTGTAATAAAAATTACCAAAGTTACTATTCATATTGGCCAAAAATAAAAGATAACTATTGACTAATTTTGGAAATTATGATTAAAAATATGGAATAAATTTTTAAAATTTAAAACATGTACTTTTCTAAAATTAATTTAAAATTAAACCCATCGAAGGAATGAGAAAACTAGTTTTTAATGTCAAAACGTCCAAAAGATTGAAATTTTTTTATATTCAAATTCAATGTGAAAATGATTACAGTGTCATAAATTGGATTAAATGATAAAAATTTGATCTAATTATACTTTAATCACAATCAAATATATAATTTAACACTATAAATTATTTTTATGAAAAAACTATTTTCAATTAAATTCGGTATTTTTTAGTATTTATCAAAACATGAAACTTATCAAAAAATATCAAAAATTCAACCAATGTAAATTTTGGTGCTTTGATTTAAAATAAAAATTTTAATTTTTCAAATATAATTTATAATATTTTATTAAACAATATTTAAAACAAGTATGTCATCAAAAGGTGACAAAACTGCATTTTTAGAAAAATACTTCTTTTATGTGTAAAATTGGATTTGTTCTTATATCATGTCTATAAAAACACATAATATTAATTTTAAAAATTATATTGAGTATATTATATATTTATTTCATTAATATAATTAAAAATATTGATTTTTTATTTGTTGGTATAAAATACGCTTGTGCACATTTAAATAATTTTCTGAAAAAAACATTTTCTTTTATTTTAAAAAGGCTTTCAAATTCATTTATAATTAACTGGTCAAAAAATTATGTGCAAACCTGAATTTCATAATTTATTTAATACTATTCATACCATCTATTCTAATATCTAGGTTTTAATTTTCTTCTTTAAATATGTATAATAATAAAATGGTGTTTTGTAGAAATGTAGTGCTGCATGTAAAGAAAGATATGTTGGTGTTGAGTGTAGTGCAAGATTAACTTGGGGTACAGTAAGAAAAAAGACATAAAAGAAATTTAATTTATTTAAAAAAAGGTTCATAAAAACTCAAGGTGTTATATATTGGGAAAACATGTCATTAATAAAAATATAATAAAGAATATGAATCTTGAGGCCATCTATAAATGAATTCCCCACCACTATGTACCACCTAAATAATGATACGATCATGATAAAATATCTAAGACTCATTAACATGTTCCAAAATATATCATATAATTTCAATGTACTATAAATATATTCCAATCTAATCCTCAATTACATCCAGTTTTATTCTTTCAATTAATGAAATCAACCTTTATTCTTCTGTTTATTCTTCCACCTTTTAAGGGTAAATTATATTATTGAGAGCATTAAAAACCAAATTATATTTTCATAATGAATATTGGATATTGATATCAAATGATGGAAGATATTATACACATGATTTTTCTTTAAATTTAATTTTCATTCTAGATGGATTTATTTAAGGGTTTTTATAGTCATTGAACACCATGAAGCACTCACCAAATAGGTAGTGTCTAAAACACTCTAAATCATGTACAAAATAAGCTAATAAAAATCATGGATATGTTATTTCTATTAATCAAGTCACAACAATCTATAACTATACGCCACTACCCAATGTTCTTATATGAGAACAAAACTGATCCAAATATAATATTCATCAAACCATGCCTCAAAAACTTCACTTAAAAGAGGTAATATCAGAATTAGTGATGTGTTCATAATTTTATTTATCTTTTGAAAATATAATTCACATGGGTCAGACCATAAAACATAGATCATTACTTTGTTAAAATTTTCATTGGATTTAAAATAATAAGGAAATATTAAATAAAATTATGACAAAATTTTATAAGTTAAAAAAAAGTTCTAATTTCACACACATTCAAAGGGACTTTCCAGGATATGATTGATTTTTGTTTTTCAAGAACTATTGGTATTCTATATTTAGAAATTACATACTTGAATTACTTTATTTATCAGATCTATAAAGATAACATAGATGTTTTTTCATAAATCCAATGTTCCAACAATGTTTCTAAGATAATATGAAGATGTTGATCATGAAAATCTTGTGACTTTGAGTAGATAAGGACAGAAAGACCAAAATTAAAGAGTCTAAAAATATATTAAATACATATTTCATTAACACCATGAACACAACCTAAGTAATGTTCAAACCAAAATGAATTACCAGATACTCAAAATAACCACACCAGTTCTTTAAATCCATATATTAAATGACTTTTGACCTTACAAAAAGCTGATGATAGCCCAAATATAATTCAATCTTGTAAACCCATTTTCTCCATTTAACTTCTCAAATAGATCATAAATTATGGGTTTAGAATAATGATTCTTAGTCATGACTTGATTTGGATTCTAACAGTCTATAAAAAGATGTATTATTTCATTATTATTATTTTTAAAAATGAATGGTGTACCATAAAGAGAATATATTAGTATAATAAACCCTTTTTTATTAAGGGACTGTAACAAAACATTAAATTCCCATAACTTAGTTATAGCCATGTGATATGAAGGGATTGAGATAGTTTCAATTATATAAAATAGTTTAAAGGTAAAATTTGGTTTCTATTCCTAAGTAAATCATGAAAAATCTTCAGAAAACATAATAAGATAAGGATATACTATAGGCAGTTCATTTATACATCACTTATGTCACGCCCATGACATCAATTTTTTGTATGGATCACTTATTTATTAGATATATTTTTGATTATTTATTTTTAGGTTAAATTTCATTGACATCTATAATTTTTGGGAAAAATCAGTTGTTCCATGATTAGCGCATTGTTAGGGGAAATCATGTTGCAACAATGAAAAATGGTCTCCAACCATGATAGAGGAATTTCACATGGCAGTTTCACAATTTTCCAAGCCATGCAGTCCAATAATGAAACCCCATAGGTGAGTTAGTGGTGACCCACACAATTACTACATATATTAGTGAACTCTATTTCCAAACAATGTGGTCTGCCTATAAAATTTAAAATATAAAATGATCAAATTACCCTCCCTTGAATTAAATCCTCAAACACAATTTATTTTCCCCATTAAACCCTCATAATCTTTATATGAATGAGGTGAACCTCACTCTTCCTCTAGGATTAGAATCTAATCATTTTTATTTTTATTTCTTATAGGGTACCACAAACAAGTTACCCATTACTTTCTATTGATTCCTTCTATGCTCCTTCAAGAATTACATTCTTCCCTAGCATCATGGAGACCTATATTTTGGGTTAGGTGATTATAATGGTGTGGGTTTTCATAATTTTCCATTGTTCTTACCTCTCTAGTATCCTTATTTATATCCTAGGTGGATATCCATCATAGGTGAAGGGTTTGGAATGATTAAAGGTTAGTGGTTTTATTTCGAACACTTTTTATATGAAATAATCATGATTACTAATTAATTAAAGCTATGTTATGATATTGTTAATGGTTGATTGTTTATCTCAGGGTTTTTTGAAATTCCCCCTGACTTGAGAAATAAAATGGATTTCAAGGTGCACATTGTATTTAAAAAAAGAAATTGGCTAGTGGTGTATTTATAGGAACCCTTTTGAAATGAAATTTGATGTGTTTGAAAAGGGTAAATCACATAGGAACCCAAGTAACTAAGGCGGAATACTAGTTTAAGTATCCCCTTTGGATTATGTCCCAGTAAATAAATATATTATTCTTGAATGAAGTTCACGATATCATGGATGATCATCCCCACACAACTTGGTCAAGGCATTTACTCCTTAGTTGTTGGATGGATGTGGTGTTGTGGTATAGGTTACACTATACCACTAAGATATGGAATGACCTCCTTGGTGGTTTATGTACACACTTGGATTGACCATTATATCACAATATTATATGAGGACCTATAATTCCCATAACCTTAGATAACATGGGGCTCTCCCATGGTAAATGTTTAATGAAATAGTTAATTTTCTGATATTTATTTTTAATTATAAATTTTTAAATCTTGTTACTTATTTTATTACTTCTTAAATTTAAATTCTTATTTACTTATAATTTATTTCAAACATGTAACCTTGTGTTTATCTAAAAAGGGTTACTCATGAAATGATTGGTGGGATCTAACTGGATTAGGGTTACTCACACTTTCTATACACCCAATAGGTGTATATAAACATTATTTTGGAAGATTTAGGTAATGTATAAGAGTCATATGGTAGTGGTGAATACTCTTTCTAGTGGTGTTCATTTTGGTGATGGTGACATGGTAAAACTTTGACCCTCATATGACACCAAAGTGGGTATCCCTTTTGTTTATTTTTAGTTGGGTTCATTGATGTATAGTGTATTTCCTACTTGACACCCATCACATGCCTTTTGATTCTTTTGTACATGTGACTCTATTTAGATAGATTTTGGTTGATAGTTATGTTATAGTTTAATGTATATCTTGTATCATTAGAGTTATTAATATTATATGATTTTTTATAATTTTTTTATTGAATATACTACTATTGAATCATTACTTGTCTATTTATGGAAATTTCATGTCGGTTTCATAACTCATAACAGTGTGATGATTATTTTGGGTAATGTTTTTCCCAATATATATTTCTTGATGACAAAACACTAGTTTCCATCCAATAGGGATCAGTAATTCACTTTAGGAATTTCCATGGGCTAAACCAAGTGACTGATTTGTGGGTGGCCATGGTTGGTTTATGAAAAAAAATATATCAAATCCATGTTTTAGATTCTATGTTATTTTTGAAGTCAAGATAAAAAAAGATAGGATTATTGGGGCTCAAGTAATAGTTTTTAAAGGATATATGTCCAACACTCTTAGTGTTAGTCCCAAAAGGGGATAAGTACCTTGAGAGGGGGTGAATCAAGGTGTAGATATTATTTTCAAAATTAATCCTAACCCATTGGACCTAGAAATATTTATTATAAGGGTTTCTTTGTTCCCTATTTAGTGTTTATATTGATCTAATCCTTCCACACTTTATTTGATGATGATTCATAGAAAGTAAATTAGGAAAGAAAACACAATGGAACAAATATTTTTACTTGGTTCACCCCCACTGGGCTATGTCAAGGGATCATACAATGATAATATACCGATGTACCAAATCCAAAAAAGTTCACTATTAATATAAGGTTTGTTGTAGAACAATTTTATACCCAGGCTCACTAACTTACAAGATTTAGGGATAGCTCACTACTTCCCAAGGGTCACTTCTTCTATTGTTTCTTCGATGTCTCACTGCCAGTGGAAAGGATCACCTTCTTCCTATTCCTTTTCTCACTACTCCAGAAAGGATTCATACACATTTTATGGACATGTAGATCCCTTAATCAATAATAATGAATGAATACTAAATTGTTGGTAGATGAATTGTTGATGATTTTTTGGAATACTCCTCTACTTCCATGAAAACACCTGGATATAGCACTTCCACTTTCCATAAAATTAAAACAACATTCTCTTTACTATAGATACAATAATTACCACCTTTGTTTCTATAGAAATATCTTCAAGAGAATTCAAGTCTTCCTTTAACTACCTTGAATGTATCGGGGAACAAAATCCTTTAGAAAATATAGTTAGATGGGGCAGATCCTTTATCTTCTTCTTCTCCTTCAGAATTTATATATAACAATGATACTATTCACTGGGTAATTCTGACATGTATCTCATTGTGTGATAACCTCATAATAGTTTCACATATAAGTGTTACATGAAGACTTATTTTCACCTAATAGATGGAGTAAAATTTACCTCATGATGTTTTCCTTGCATAAATACCTTTTGTGAATTGTTTCTACTCCTTCATGAATAGATTAAGACCCTTTGTGAACTACCTTACTATGTAGCATGAAATCTCCATAGAACCCCTTTAATTCATGTACTGGATTCACTTCATGGATTTAATTTTCTTCACAGATATCCATCGCTGAGTTAATGGTTGAAGTTTCATAACCTATTTCCTTTTACAACTATAGTACCTCGCAAACCCCTTCCACAAACTGTCTTTATAAACTACCTCCTTCATGAAACTGCTCCTTCATGAACCACTTCAAAAATAGCCAAATTATCCTAGTTATTATCATCTTAATACAATTCTCTCTTATTAATAATGTGATTATAGGTCCCTTATATAGGAACAAGTATCCAAAAAACCCACTAATCATAATTACCCAAAAATCCTTTGTGGATTGGACATCACCGCATAAAGTACTCATTTTTTATTTCTTCTAATAAATTATTCCTTTGTAATGGCCTCTTTTATTCACAAAAAATATACCCATTATGAAACCATTTAAATCACCACATTCAACCATACATGATGATCTTCCCACGAATATACTTTCTTTGTGGGTTGCTTAATTCACCGCCTCCATCTGCAAATGATGGCTTCCTTTGTGATTCTCCATACCTCATTTTCATTCCACATATAACAACTGCTATTTAGTCCATATAACCACATACTAACTTCAATTATATGTGTTCCACCTATTACTTATTAATGAATCCTTCCTTTTCTATAAAAAAACTCCCACTTTTGAGGCCCAAAAATTTGGTAAACACTAGAAAATTGTTCCACCTTTAATGCATTTTATTTGGAAGAAACCATGCTAGAATGTTGCCAACTATATTTTTCAACAAACAAAAACAACCCAATACACCAAAATTAACACATGAGGGATTTTTTTCCAACAATATCCCCCTTTGGGTTTTTTAAAACACTTCAATATTACTTGATAACTTATACCAAAATTTTCTTCCTATGATTCCTAATAGAAATCACAGTTTTACCCAACACACACTCTAGGCCCACATGAGCCATTATCGGCATGATAAACAAGAGTAAAATGAAAATTTCATTAATGAATCACTTCATTCCCAAACCAATCAATTGCTTTATTCACAAACTTGACATGTCATTATATATAACCTTAGATCAATCATCTTTATCATCATCAGATCTATAACTCCCCCTACCTCATTGATCCCTTTATTATATTCACCCCTAATTCACTGCTCCACCTATCAATTTTTCCCTTGTATTCACCAAGATATTTCCCCCCTATTTCAATGAAACCAAAGGTCACTCTTTTTTAGATAAAATATTGTAAAAAAAATATCAGTACTTAAGGGAAAAACACACCATACCTTGGGGATAGGGTTCCCAAATCCACAATTTTCAAGTGTAGGAATTCAAGTGAACTCCAAGATCCAATAGATGTCATTCAAATGCCTCTGTGTATAAGGAATTCATCATAATTTCTACACCCTATAGTTATGTAGGCATATACTCCAACCTTATAAGCCCAGACTCCACCTTCTCCTTGATAAAATGATATTTGATTATAATTTTTTTTGTAATGAAAGATAAACTGAATTTTTTAAGATTTATTGCACATGAATTGTCACAAAGGATACTGATCAGAGAGTTCACTTTAATGTACACCTTCCTCATAAAATTCAATTGGGGATTCCTTCATTTATGAATTTCTCCTATTTATTCAATGATATCCGTGTTGCATATTTTCAATAATCATCGGAATAATTAGATGACACTCATTATTATTTTTCCTATTGAAATATAGATAAAGGGAAATTACTCTCCCGCTTTGGTCATGTAATTCTTTATAGCCCATGATACACAATAGGTTGACATCTGAACACCACCATGTTATATCAACTATATGAAATTTCACCATTGACTCCATTTATCAACTTTATATTGATACTTTCATTCTTTTTGTTCTTTTCAATATTAGATTCATATTCTTCTTTATAGATGAACACTACTATACCATTTTAAAAAATTAAAATTAACACTTGGAATTGAGTCATTAACGGATCCTCTAAGCCCACTGAGTTAGAACTCTTTGTAGGAAACAATATTTTAAGTCAATAAACGCCAATGTTATCTATGTCACTCACTCACTTCCAAGGATTATAGCTACATGACTTTCCTAAATTCTTCAGAGGACTCTCTTATTAGATTAGACTATATTTCCTAGAGTTATTATCACCATATCTCCATAAACAATTATATGATTTTGATATCCTAAAAATATATATTTGATACCACATTGTTTAAAAAGAATAGATAATCATGAAATACACGATTTTTGATTCTCCACCCCCATTGGTATTTTTATAGTGTAAAAATAAAACTTAAACATAGGTATGATATAAGTGGTTTAATATTCGACGCGACTTGGAATCACTAGATCAATCAAGAATAGATTTGATAGATCTTGAGTTTCACATTAGGATTTTCTTAATATAATCTCTATTTTTCATGGAACACTACTTCCAAAATAGATATGAAAAATAGAATTGTTGTGTAACACCACTTGTTGAGTTGGTTACCATATGAAAATTTCAAGAGTTCATATTCTTCTTATCACATGTATCTCCATTCAACTTATGAACTCATGCTCTTTTGTCACACACACACCCCATGGAATGTACCTCCCCCTTACTTCTACACAGATTCCAACAAATATTAGAAACATTTAACATATATAGATAAAGGTATATAATGAATCATCAAGAAGAGGATTGTGGTTGATCTTGATGGACTAACCCTTTGATATTTCCATACAAAGCATTGTACTCTTTCTGTGATTTTTCCAACTACCCATCCAAATTCAACTATTCTGGCCATATAACTAGACATTATTTACTTGAATTCTTAGTATTCTTATGATATGTAAGTTCTTTAGGTTTTAACTTTTTCACAATTTGAGTTTTATAACCACTAGTAAAAATTTCATTCTGTTGCACTCCAATTATATGCTATTAATCATGATTCATTCTCTGACTAGGAATGTTTACACTGGTATTCTTGTGGTTCATCATCCTCCATTGGAGATCTATTTATCTTTCTTTCACTTCTCACCTTTTGTAATGATATGTGAATTTTTTATTCATTATTTATTCAACTTTCTTGTATCAGTTATCCGAGTCACCTAACCCTTTCTTACTGGAAGTCAGTATTTCATTATATGTACATTATTTTTACTCACAAATAAAGTAACACATTAATTTTTCTTATAGGTTTGTTCACATTATTTCCAAGAGAGATGTTGTGTGTGTAATAAATAATTTGATTTATACTCGTCTCATTGATCTCCTTGTGTTTTACCCAAGCCTATAAAAATATTTTTAAAATTATCATGTTGTATTCTAATATAGTCTTTTTCATTATACACCACTGGAGTTGGGGATCTCATTTTGGGTTCCTTTTCCTTCCCTGATTTCTTCTATATATAATAAATTTCTAAATTCCAATGATTAGCACATAAAAAAAATATCTCATTAAAAACATACCTTGTTTCATCATCTCTCAATTAGTATGTTGATACAACTAGAGTTTCTTCTTCTAACATTAATCCCTTGGGATTCATGACACATACTCATGGTGTATCTCAGACATCCACAATAGTAGAATTTTGTGGATTCTTTCTCCAAAGAGACACTTCTTTCATATTTCTCAAGAATATTCTTCTTATTTTCTAAATTATAAATATTTCTATCTTTATATCATGAAATCTATTTCAAATCATAAAAAAACATGAAATATGATCATGTATCCAATAGAAATAGAACATGTTGTAATTACTTACTCTAAAATATTTTTTAGGTATATTTACAACACTAACAAGATTTATCCTATTTATGGAACTATTCATGGCTATCTTTCTCTCATTCTTGGGGGAGGGTTCATCATATCTGGTACCATATTTTCAAAAAAATGCTTAGACTTCGGGATGAGACAATCATTTCAAGAATTTCCTCTAAAGTAGCATATTTTATATTCATTTCATTATCACCAAAAAATGATAATAAAATAATAAATGTAAATCATCCTTTAATTTGGTATTTCCTTTAGCATTAGATTTCTCCACTTCTTTCTTGAATGATTCAAGATCTTCTTCTAATTGTGGAATATTCTTGTCCCTACATTTAAGAGTATCATTAAGTTCTCTCTTGAGAGTGTCACCACTATTCATCTCATCCTTCAATTCCCCATAGAGCATAACCACCATGTCACTTTTCTCCTTTATTTTAACATTAATCTTAGTAACATAGTATTTAGAGCACCCATTATAATGTCATATCATTTTATTCTCATGTTCTAGTTCTGATAGGTTTATAGAGAAATAATCATTTCTAAAGTCTAAATTCTGAGTTTACTCTGAGCTTAGATTCTATCCCTCGTAATCAGATTGGATTTTTTGGAGTTATTCATCTTGGGAACCATTATTATCCATTTGATCTATTTCTACTTCTAGATTACTTCTATACCCAGGCTCACTTCTATAAAATATTTGGATATTGATATCTACTTCCCAATGATCACTCATTTTTTTTCTTCGATGGCTCACCACTGGTGGAAAGGTTAACCTTTATTCTCTTCCTTTGATCACTACTCTGAAAAGGATTCATACATAGTTTATAGACATGTAGGTCCCTTCATCAACAATACTGAATGAATCCTCCATTATAGGTTGATGCACTGTTGAATTTATTTATGGTCTTCTCCTTCACTTTTGTGAAAACACTTATATGAAACACTTCCACTTTCCAGACAAATGGAACAAACTTATCTTTATTATACACACAGTAATTACACTCTATATGGATCTATAAAGATATTAAAGAGATTCCAATTATTCATTTCATTACCTTGAACATATCAGGGAATAAACTCCTTCCAAAAATATATTCATATTGTGTATATCCTCTGTCTTCTTCTTCTACTTTATATTTATAATATAACAATGATACTATTCACTAGGTAATCATGGAATGTATCTACTTTCACAAGACCCTTAGAATAATTTCATGCATAAGTGTGCCATAAATCCATATTTTCACCTGATATATGAAGTACACTGAACTATGTGGTGTTTTCCTTGAATAGATACATTTCATGAACTATTTCGTCTCCTTCACGAATTACTTAAGACCCTTCAAAAACTACCATGCACCATGTAACACGAGTTATTCATGGAGATCCTTTTCTTCATGAACTACATTCACTTCAAGTATGGCCTTCACATCATAGATGGCCTTCGCCTAAAAAATGTCTAATGCTTCATGCCCCCTTTTCCTTTGTGGGATACAATGCCTTACAAGTCCCTTATATGAACTATCTTCATGAAATACCTCCTTCATAGAATTTCTCTTTCATGAACCACTTCAAATTTAGCTGAATTATCATATAAACGATCATCTCAATGAAATTATGTCTTATAAACGATGTTATTAGGTGTACTTTATATTTGAAAAGGGATCCAAAAAACCCATTAATCATAATTATCGAAAAATACTTTAAATATTGGCCATCAACACGTACTACACTCTCTATATGGTTCGAATAACACATTATTTTTTTCGTGTCCTCTTTCATTTCCAAATGAAAATATCATTTGAGGCACCATTTAAAAAACCACCTTTGAATAAAAATGATGAGATTTCTGTGAGCTAACTTCCTTTTCAGGATTCTTAATTCACTACCTCCATCCCCAAATGACAACTTCCTTTGCAGTCTTGTATACCTACTTTGCAGTTCGTGTAACACAACTGATATTCGGTCCATATAACTATGAACTAACTTATATTCTATGTAGTTCACCCATTTTCCGTGAGTATATCCTTCATTTTCCATAAAAAACAACTCCTACATTTGAGGCCCAAAAAATTGGAAAACACATGGAAATTGTGCTACCTTTAATACATCTGCTTCATTAATAACCATGATGGAATGCTTTCAACCATATTTGTAAACAAAAAAAAACAACCCAACAAAATTGAAATGCCACCGTGATGGATTGTTTTCTAATACTTATTATTCTCCCTTTAGTTTCCAATGGATGTGGGAAATGTATTCTTGAATTTGGATTTTATTTACCCTTCAAGGTATGGTAGGGTGCATGAGATATGGACTATGCATGCATTCCTAGTTTCATGCAAGGTTGTGGTTTTCTATATTTACCATGTCTATGATTTAATTTGGAATTTAGTTAATTTCTGTGTTACAGATTGATGGATTATTGTTATATTGGATTCATTTCCTATTTTATTGATTTCATGTATCATCATGTCCCCTATAAAGGGACGTGTGAATCCTCTAGTGTATGTTGTGGATAACATTCCATGAGCAAACCCATCGGTTGATAAAAATAGTATTAAGGTAATGGTCTGGGATATTCATGATATAGACCAAGGAATGGGTTTTGGTCCTTCACAAATTAAGGAATCTTATTTAGATCCTGAGAAGGATCGATCTCAGGAGTTCCTCAAGAATAATCCTACATCCTTTTATGGAAGCAATGATCCCTAGGAATCAAAAGATTATATTGAAAAGAGTAAAAATGTTTTTGAGTTCCTTGATACCTTGACTTCTATCAAGGTGAATTATGCCACTTTTATGATTTAAGGCCCCAGTAAAAAATAGTGGCAGTCAATCAATTAGGGAAAGCATCACGATCACCTAGAATAGATGGATTTTATGGTGATATTTACCCAAATAATGGAACTAGAAAATTATCGGCAATTTATTACTCTTTAGTAGGGTGATAAAAAAATTATAGAGTATGCAAATTGATTCCATGATCATGTTAAATTTGTACCAGAGTTGTTATTTAATGAAAAATTAAAATAATAGAGGTTTAAAATGGGTCTCATATCTGATATTAGATCTCTGATATTTATTTTGTATCTCTTAATCTATATTGAGGTTGTAGATTAGGAACTTATGGAGGATATTTATTATGAAGGTATATTAGGGATATTTTATGTGTCTCATTTGTCTAGTTGGAGTAGTAGTATCCTTATTTAGAAGAATAGAAAGTGTGATGAGCTGATAGGGATGAGTAGTAGTGGCTCTGGGTACCTATCTTAGTTGTTAGTGTTAGATACTTTAGGTGAGAAATCTCTTATTTTATATGAATGTGGTAGGTTGATACATATTATTTCCTCATACCACGACCCCCCGTAGACTTACCATTCACGTGGAAATCTATTAAATTTGTATAGGATTAGTAAGGCTGGCCCCTTTCCTCAAAGTGGCTAAATATCCTCATTCCCAGGGGAGATGATGTTTAGTCATATGACTCTAAGGTAGCATAATCCCAATCACAAGGGTGTGTAGGTGGGATTAGTTTATCTTGTGGTCAAATTTATCTAAGGGATGAACCTAAATCCAATGGTAGACCTTGTACATAGACTGAGTCCAAGTAGTTTCATATAGTGGAGTCAGCCCTCATCGAGTATAAGCCAAGGTTGATGACCATGAGATATATCATAATAATTGCATCATCTAAGATGATTACTTTATTTTATATTGGTGCTTATAACTCATTTTTATTTTATCATGTTTTTAATTTTTGAAAATTCCATTATAGATCGTGATATACACTATAGAAATCTCAACACCCCTTGAGAATTAGGAGTATGGATCTTTATGGTCATCTTATATTTTTTCTATCTTAGAAGTGGAGCTAGTGCAGGACTTCCTAATTCTTGAAATGGATAACTTTGGCCTCATTATCTAGATATATTGGATGGTCATATTCATGTATCCGACATATTTTTATAAACTAACAGTAACTTTCACAATTAGTTATGAGATCTCATATGTGTTTCAAGAAAATTAGGATCCATTATCGAGTCAAATAGGACTACCCCTTCCTAAAGTAATTATTCTATCATGTTAGATATCATCTCTCTTAGATATGTTTGATAATGTAAATATTTGATCTAAACTTCCTCCTATTATAAGGTAATTTACAAAGGTATTTCCATATTAATTTTCAAGTTTACCCTGGGAATGGGAAGTTACGTTTTCTATAACATGATGATGAGAAATATATTGATTTCATTGAATTATTAACATATATCACTAAAAAAGATAAAAGCATTAAATATCTGGCTTAATAACCCAGAATATAAGGGTTTCATCCACTTTAGAGTGTCCCCTTTGGCCACCCTAGTTCTATTTACCGAGAAAGTTTATTTTACCCTTCAATTATGTATTTATTATTGTAAAATGAATTGGGAAACCATCAAGAAAAAGTATCCATTAGTAATTTCCTCAAGTTGGCATCACTTTTGATGGATCTCATTATAACACCTTGATATTTTGCAAAAAATATTAAAAAAATAATCCTTTTGATATTTTTAATTACATGTAACACTGAGTCGATCTTGATTTTCATGAAACACTAAGTTTATCTTGTGTTACACACGACACTCAGTTTTAACAAATTGTAAAATATTATTAATATTATTATTTAAATGTGACCTTTATAACCTGTCAATTAAACTTAGTAATATGAGTATTAATAACTACTTTTTAAATATTAAGTATAATTGTATTAAAAGTAAAATTAGTTCAATTATATTTTTGTTAATCCAATTTAATTCATTTAAATCATTTTAATATTAAATTTTGAGATAAAACTTTTAAAACTTTTGAACATTTTCTCTTTGAAAACTCGCTTCATCCTCACATCTGTAGGATTAATTATAAATTAAATTTTTATAGTTATATGAATAGAATTTGTAAAAATTGATTCCATATTTTTAATCATCATAATTTATATTATCTAATAATTTTTCATATGGAATAGTAAAAATAGTAAAAATTATTTACCGCGGTTAAGGTAAAAATGAGTTTACTAGGGGGTTAAACTGAAAATATAAGGGTTAAAAATGATCCAAAAAATTTTCCAACACCCATTTTATAGAAATATTATGACCTTATATCTTCTAGGTTCAATAATTATATATTTTAGATCCTTTTTTCATATAAAAAATGTTGGTGCACCTTTTTCTTTTAAAACATTACATGTGTTCCACTCACCTTACATATAAAAGGCCTCCCACTCTCCTCTCCTCTTCACACTTAAAAATACATTTTTTTCATCCAATAACTTACCAAATAACTTTCTTAATTTCATCCTCTCATCTAAGAATCCTTAGTTTTCCCATAAATCCAACCTAATAATCTATTTGGTGCAAACCAAAATACGTTTTTCGAAGAAGATGTAACATCCTTAATCAAGCATTTTAGTTTATTTCTTCCTCCACCTCCTTAAATTCATATTAAAAAATGATAATATAATAAAATAATTATATTACATATAATTATATATTATTATATTTATGTAATAATATAAATATTTCTCTTATATCATCAAATGGGTTACAAAATCATCATTCATGTGTATGGTAGACTATCATCTCACGAACAGATGTTATTCGTTTTCTATCACCACCTATCAAGGATGGATATAATTATGTATTTATTATTTATATATTATATTTATGATATTTGTATTCTTATTTAATCATTATATCCCATTTTCATTCTTACTTTCCATTCGAAGGTAATATAATAACATAGTTCGAGTGTACAGAAGATTACCACCTTGCGAAGCAATGTGATTCATTCTCGCATTATATGGAAGGTAATAAGATCATTTTCAATTAAAATATGTGATATATGAAAAATATATATATATAATTTTAATATATTATTTACCTTTATTTTTTCTTTCTTTTAGGAAAATGGAAACAATGTTCATACGTACATACGACCTACCACCCCCATGAATGGTGTATTTCATTTTCCATCTCTAACTTTTATGGATTACTATAAATTCATATTCACTGAATATATATGTTATTTATATAATTTTTAAAATTATTTAGAATATAGAACCATTATAAAATTAATATGACCAGAAATAAAAAATCAAAACATACATAAAAAATAAAGTACATATTTCCCAAAATGTGACTCAAACATGGAATTGTTAATAAATGGGTAATAAGAGTTCATAAGTAAATAATATATGGTTGGATATATATATATATATATATGGTTGTTTAATATATGTATAATAAAATTATATTTATTATATAGTAGGTTCTAATGTGTACGATGTAAGTAGAGACTTAAGGTATGGGATTTCCACCTCACTTTTACTTTCTATGAGACACAAAAAATATTCACCACAAGTTTCTTTTATGTGGTGTATATAATACCCATGAATATATTTTATGATTATTATTATTAAAATTATGGATATTTACATATCCATTTGACTATCTCTCTTTCATGGGGTTTATAGTTCAAAACTTACCATAACGGTAACTGATTTTTGTCTCAAATTTCCTTATTAGAGACATAAGTTATGTTATTCATCTATTCTTCTTATATGAGGTGTATATACTGCCACTTGAAATTTTATATCATGAATCTCTATATTTTCATGATATTATAAGTTTCATTTAATATTATTATTTTATGATGATTATGATTCAACATCGCTAAAGTGGTAAGAGTTTTATGTTACAATCTCATCGTTTATCGAGATTGTTTATGATTATGCTTCTAAAAATGAAATATTATGATCCATATCTCAATAAACTCATGAAGTTTCTTATAATTTATTTATTTTTATAGAAAAAAAATTTCCCTTGCATTATCCTCTCTTTATGCACTCAGTATATCAAAATGATATTTTTAATAAAAATCGTCTTTATTTCTCTCTTCGGCTAAAAACCCTTTTTTCTTCCAAAACCATGTTTTATAAAAAAATTCAAAAATTTATTTGACATTATTAAAATTATTTATCAAATAATATTTTACCCATGTTTTAATTTTTATAAAAATATTTTGAAAGATATCTTTATGTCATTTTCCAAACAATTCTTATTTGACTTTTAAAGAAAATCTAAAAGGAATATTTGTTTTAACATGTGCGCATGAATGGAATTTCCCACCATTAAGAACATTATTTTATTTTAATGTTAATTTATATGTTTTCATGGTTTTTTTCTAAGAAAATTATTTAAAAAATGTTTTATTTGTGAAAATTTTCTTTTTATAGCTGGAAGGGTATTTTCCTCAAGAAATGTTTTAAATGATTTTTAGATATTCCTTTATATGTTTTCATAGTTATTTAAAAAAAGAATTTTAAAATGTTTTTTGTTTTAAAATGTTCTTTTTCAAGTGTAAAGGTTCCTCAAGAAAAATTTTAAATTATTTTTAAAGATTCCTTAATAAGTTTCAAGGGTTTTTTTCAAATAATGTTTTTTAAAATGTTTTATGTTTTAAAAAAATCCAAAGTGGAAATGATATTTCTCTCTAGAAATGTTTTAAGTGATTTTTGAAGCTTCATTTATATGTTTTCAGTTTTATTTTCAAAGAAAATTATTTCCATATTTTTTTATTAATTTTAATTTTAAAAAATATTTTTAAAGAAAATATATTTTCCTCAAGAAACGTTCTAAGTGATTTGTCTTTAAAAATAATTATACATATAAGATGACATCCTTTGATGTTACTTATTATTTACTAGGTATATTATCTAAGGATACCATTCTTGTTATTTCTTTGCATGTCTTATGTCTATGATTATAAGATGTTAATAAATCCCCTTTTTCTTCCACATGTTATACTATTATAAAATTATAATGAAACCCACTTCTTTTTACATGGGTTATGCTATAATGAAATGATGAAATTATTATTAATATTATTTATGTTACTTAAGTTATGATATGATTAATTTTTTATGAAACCTATTTATTTTCATGGGTTATGATATGATGAATGTTTTATGATCATGTGGCATGCATATGTATGATTTTCATTATGTGATGGGTGGAACCTATATCTCTCTCCAATGTATTGGGTAATGATTAAAACTATATAAATGAGAGGTTATACCAAGCCCAAAATAGGGTACACAAGAGGTTATCCCAAGCTCGGAAGAGGGTACATGGGAGGTTATACCAAGAATAAAGCAGTTAAATAGGTGGTTATCACAATATTAACATATTATGAATATCTTATTCAGTATCCTTAATGTAATATTTTTTATACTTATCTATGTGAAAAAAATCAATGTCCTCTACTAATGTGATGCTATCATAGCTCATGTTCTTTTATTCCTTTATGATTCAAGTCTTATAAATTGTAAATATTTATTACATGACTCAAGATTATGATATTTTATATGTAGGGTACGATTTCAACTGTTATTATCATGTTTTCATGCCATTATTCTCATGTTGTGATTACATATCTCAATTTTTTATGATTACTAATCATTTGATATCACCCTTTCTTATGTTTTATTTCCATAGGTTATAAAGAAATGTTTTAAGTAGGGTATTTCAAAGAATATTACTATATGGGAATATATTTATAGGTTATGTTGAATATATATCAAGAAATAAAAATATTTTGTGTATAGTCTCTAAAAACACTAAACCATTATGATCCTCAAGTGTGTGTTTGTGTGATGTAATAAAGATACAACTAAAAGCGATAATATATATATATATATATATATATAATCCCAGGTCTCTGTAGTTGGTATCATGGTAAATGTTTAGTTTACCTTTAGAAACTAGGATGAGAAAACTTTAGTGGGATCCCTAAGGACATGTCTATGTATATTTATAATGATGATAAAAAGTATAGTAAAATGTCTTAGAATATTGGTAAAGGATATATCAAGTGGTTTATAAGAAATTAAATCCATGTCTAGATAATTTAAGTGGATATGGATCTGGAATAAATGTACCTAGGGTTAATAACTCCAAAAATGGCGCATTGATCTAGACTCGATCTTCACCTAGTGCACGACAATGGGAATTATTTCACATATGGTTTGAAACTCCCAAAGGATATGATTTGGAAATTCAAAAACAATTTAAAAAACATCATAAAGGATTTAAATAGATAATGATAATTAATGACCTAGAATAAGACTAAGGTATCAAAAATTAAAAATAATGTTCCATGATTTAGATATCCTATATGATATTTTTCATGATTATATGGTTCCCCTATATGATTATTGTTGATTAAACTATATTTTTTTCCATTTAGATAATGGTTGTATCTTTAAGAAACCATGTAAATGATGAGTATTATAGATAATGAAATGATTTTCCTCCTGGGTAGCGAAACGTTATGGGAGATGAAACAAAAAAAAACTCATTTTTAAGCATGTGTAAATTTCTCAATCCATGAATCATGTTGAAATTCCAAATGTGAAAAGTAAGAAACAACCTTTTGTCTAGTCCTACATAAGAAAACATCATCTTTACTTTAGTTGATCCACTGATTCTATAGCTTCTAAGAAATAAATCATTACCAATGAAAAGATATTTTCCATTAACAGATTTTTGGAACCTGAAAAATTCATTTTGGATATTTATCATTTGTAAAGAGAAACGGACCAATGGTTTAATATTATCAAGAATATAAGGTAACATGAATAAATGTATTCTATAGATTAGTATGAGTTCAGGAACTTATTTTTCAATAATAAATTTCCTTATATTCTTCATATGTATATGGATATAGAGCTACTTAAGCTAAATAAAACATAATTAATTTGTTGGTACCTATGAGGGTAATTTTACAATTCTTATAAGGTATGTTTCTAATATTATCATCCAACTTGAAAATAAGGATGACCAACTCTTCAGTGGATTAAAACCAAGTATCTATAAGTTATATATAAGAGACTTCAGTAGTGATAAATATATTTTTTTATTTGTTATCAAGGGGGAAATAGAGGTTAGAGTTATGTATAAATATCATGGTTTTAAAATGAGGAAAAAAATTTATTTAAAGGAAAATAAAAAAACCATAAAGAGAATAAGATGAGATTTTATTTTTCCTAAAAGTGTGGTAAGAAACATGGATGAAATTCTCTTAAGGGAATTTTTAAATGTTTCAAATGTGGAAGGGAAGTTCATCAGGAAATTAAATGTCCAAGTGAGGGGAAGAAGTTATTAAATGATGTAAATGAATAAAAAATCCACATAATGCAACACCCACACTCTAGTGTTTCATGTTTTAGGAGTTTTGTAATTATATGAATCAATTCCCCAATCCAAGGGATAATGTGGATGATAAGCCACAAAAACATATTAAGAAAAGTAAAAATGGGGAATATCATACAACAAAAATGGATGAAGTGGATCATGATGATTAGGGAACATTATCCTCCCCTCCTTAGTTGGGAATTTCATGTTATATTTATTATGAATAAGCCCTATGAAAATAATATTATTCATCCTTTAGTGAAATTTTTAGGTGATTTTGAAAATTGACCATCTCCCTCTACATGGATTTTGGAGTAGTGAAATTATATTTGGTATTCCATCATTAGAAGGATGAACCCAAGCTTCCAATTCAAATGTTTTTATATAAGATAAGATCTTATTTAAAGAATAAATGGTGAATTATATTTTGGAATAATATATTTCTATATGTTATATTAACATAAGATTTATCGATACCATCATGGGATTATGATTTTAAGGTTGATCATAAGTTCAAATTCATTGACTCCCCTTTTTAAGTTTCATATCATTAGATATTATCAAAATTAAGGATATTTTAATAGAAATTTATGGGAATAAAATTATGTTGTTTTGTATATGTTTTAGTGACAAAGGTATTTTATGAGGAATTCCTTTACACATTGTGGACATATGATTAAAGGTATTGGTAACCTTTATGGTTAATCCTATCTTTGAGGTTGAGGTGGTTATGGGCTATAATTGATCACCATATGAAGTCATCAATCGTCATTTCTATCCAAGAATATTTATCTCTATATCCAATTGATAGAATATAAATTAACAACTTGGTAAGGTTTCATAGGGTATCACGTTCAATTGTATCTGATAAGGATCCAAAGTTTTCCTTGATGTTTTAGAGAATTCTAAAGAAAATACTTGATATGAAGTTGAGTTTCATTACTGTGTCCCATCATCAAAGAGATGGTTAGTATGAGATAACAATTCAAACCCTATAGGATATTATAAGAACATATCTATGTATTTAAAATGTGGTTGGGATAAACACATTACTCTATGTTATTTTTCTTACAAAAATAAATTCCACCTGAATATTTAGATATCTCATTATGAATCCCTTTATAGAAAGGAGTGTAGAACTCCAACATATCAGAATGAAGCTAGAGAATGAAATCTATCGGGACTTGAGATAACCGATTAAATGGTAGAGAAGGATAGATCCATTCAACAATATAGAAGGATAGAAAAAAGTTGATAGAAATTTTATATTGGTAATCATCAATGCGATCTATAATTTGAAGTTGGTTAGAAAGTCATTCTACTCATTTTTTCATAGAAGAAAGAATGGAAAACAAATCCCTAAGTATATTAGTCCCTTTGAAATAATTGATTGTTTCAAAATAGTAGCTTATAATCGTGTGCTTCCAATTAACTTCTATTAGGTTTATGATGTGTTATGTGTACTTCTTCTAAGTAAGTATATACATGATCCTTTACATATATTGAACTCAAAGGTCATACCACTAGAGCATGACCTTTATTATAAGGAACAATTGGTTGAGATTACATATCATATAGAGGAGTTTCTATGAAACAATACCACTCACATGGTCAAAATTTGGTGACAAAACCACTAGATTTAGGAAGATATGTGGAAACCTAAGGATGTAATGAGGCAGAAGTGTCCTCAATTGTTCATACCAAAGTGGTGAATTTCATGGGTGAAATTTAATTAAAGGGGGGTAGAATGTAACACCACAATAAGTTTTGAAAAAAATTCAAAAAAATTAATCTATTTAATATTTTTCATTACAAAAAACATTTAATTAATCTCACTTTTCCAAAATATTTATTTTATCTTATGGTACACATGAAACTTAGTTTTAACAAACCACAATATATTCCCCCAATCCTTTTTTTAAATTTTTCAAAAAGGCTGTTTTAAGGTTTAGTGGTAAACATAGAGATATGAATAGTAAAACTATTTTTTAAATATTATGTCTAATGGGTTCATATAAAGAAAACATATTGATAAAAAATTAATTAATTTTTAGAAAAGTTTTCATAAGTTTTGAAAAAACAATTTTCTCTAAAAACTTTTTTATTAAATTTTGTGAAAAAATAATAAAGATATTTTTTCCAATTTTAGGTAATTTATCAGAAAAAATAAACTTTATTTTTGAAATCTACTTGTAAAAATTTTCTTTAAGTGAATTGTTTATAATTTTCTAAAAAGATAAATTTTATAGTGAGTAGTAAAAAATAAGGGTATTTATTAAGAATTTTCATTTCCTTCATTGATTTTTAAAAACATAAAATTTGTTTTGAGATGGTTCTAAAAGAAAAATTAGTTCAATTATATATATATTGATTCAATTTAGGTCATTAAAATCACTTTAATAATGATTTTTATGTCAATATTTTTAAAACTTTTGAACATTTTCTCTTTGAAACCCAATTTTCTCATTGCATCTGTAAGATTAATTTTAAATTAAAATTTTACAATTATATGAATAGAATTTATATAAATATATTAAATATTTTTAATCATAATAATTTATATTTTCTAATAAGTTAAAATTATTTTTTTATATAATGAATAGTATAAATAGTTAAATTTATTTACCATATTTCAGGTAAAAATAGGTTTACCATAGGGTTAAACAAAAAAAAAGATAAGGGTTAAAAATAACTCAAAAAATTTACATAGACCATTTTATGGATATATTTAGACCTTATAAATTCTAGGTTCTATAATGGATCATTTTGGATAATTTTGAAATGTGAAAAACATGGGTACCCCTTTTTCGTTTCAAAAATTACAAGTGTTCCACTCACCTCACTTATAAAAGGCCACCCCTCTCATCTTCTCTTTATAATTAGAAAACTATTTTTTTTGGAAAATATCTTCCAAAATCACTTCCTTACTTCCATACTATCATCTTAGAATCATTATTTTGGTCTAAAATCCAGCCTAAGAAGTCATTTGGTGAAAACCAAAAGAAGTTGTCCGAAGAAGAGGTAACATCCCAAAATCAATCATTTTATTTTATTTCTTACTCCACATATTAAATTATTATCAAATCATGATGATATAATAACATAAATTAATTCTATATAATGATATTTTATTATGTTAATGGAATAACCTAAATCATTCTCTCTATTATTAAATGGCTTATGAAATCATTGTTCATATTTATGGCAGTCTACTACCTCACGAACCAATTTTATTCTTTTTCCATCACCACCTCTCATGGATAGATATATTGATGTGTTTATTTTTTATATATGGTATTTATTATATTGTTATTATTATTATTTCATCATGATATCACATGTTTCTTATTACTTTACATTCCGTTGGAATGTGATAGCATCGCTCATGTGTGCGACATATAACTATCTCGCGAAGTGATGTGATTCATTCACGATTTACATGGAAGTTAATAAGGATTTTTAAGGAAATTATGTGATAAATATGAAATAATTTTTTTTAATGGTAATGTATTATTTATCTTTTTATCTTTCTTTCTATCAGGAAAATCGAAACATTATTCGTGTGTACGTACGACCTACCGTCCCCATGAATGGTGTATTTCATTTTTTTATCTCTAACTTTATGGATTAATATAAATACATATATAATAAATATATAATATAAAAATATAATGGTTAAAATAATATATATTATTTATCAATGATCAAATTAATAGTAACAAAAATAAAAAATCAAAAAAAAAACACAAAAAACAAAGAAAATTATTTCCCAAAATGTGACTTTAACATGGAATTATTAATAAATAGGTAATAAAAGGCCATAAGAAAATAATATATGATAGGATATATAGAATTAAAGTTTTTTAATATATGTATAATAAAAATATATTTATTATATAGTAGGTTCAAATGTGGTCAACGGAATTCGAGACTTAAGTTAAAGGATTTTCATCTAACTTTTATTTTTTGTGAGACACAACCCATATTCACCATGTTTTTATTTTAAGGGGTGTATATAATAAACATGAATGTATTTTAAGATTATTATTCTTAAAATTATGTGGAGTTACATATCTATTTTGGGATCTATCTTTCACAGGGTTTACAGTTCAAAAGTTACAAAAATGGTGATGGATTTTTGTCTAAAATTTCCTTATTGGACACTAAAGTTATGTTATGAACATATCTTCTTATACGATGTGTATATACTGCCACATGAAATATTATATCATGAATATAATTTTTTAATTATATTAAAAGTTTTATTAAATTTTAATCTTTCATGGGTATTATGATTCAAAGTTACCAAAGTCATAATAGTTTTATGTTACAATCTCATTATTTATCGAGATTATTTATGATTATAATTCCAAAGATGAAATATTATTATTTATCTCTAAAAAAACTCCTGAATTTTATTATCATATATTTATTCCTATAGAATAATTTTTTTGCCTTCATTTTCCTCTCTTTATCTACACATTACATTAAAATTATTTTTTTAAGAAAAATAGTCCTTATTTCTCTCTTCGATAAAAAACATTTTTTCTTAAAAAACCATGTCTTATAAAAAAAATAACCTTATTTAAATTTTTTATCAAGTAATTTTTTACCCATATTTTAGTTTTTACAAAAAAAAATTGAAAGGAATCTTCATGTCATTTTCCAAACAATACATGTTTGTCTTTTACAAAAAATGTGAAAATAAATCTTTATGTTAACATGTATGACTTGAATGAAATTTTATTCCACCATGGACATTATTTTATTTGATTATTCCTTTATAATTTTTCAGGTTTATTTAAAAAAAGTATTTTCAAAATGTGTGACCTTTTAAAAAAAATTTTAAAATAGAAAGGGTATTTTCCTCATGAAAAATTTCAAATGGTTTTTAAAGCTTCCATTATATGATTTCATGGTTATTTTAAAAGAAAAGTATTTTCAAAATGTTTTATGTATTAAAAATTTATTTTATAGAGGAAAGGATATTTTACGCATGAAATTTTTTAAATGAATTTTACTACATCATTTATTAGTTTTAATGGTTATTTTCAAAGAAAATGATTTTTAAAATGTTTTTTGTTTTAAAAAAATGTTTTTCAAAGTGGAAAGGATATTTTCCTTTAGAAAAATTTTTAAGTGATTTTTTAATATTCCTTTATAAGTTTTAATTTTTATTTTCAAAGAAAAGTATTTCCAAAATATTTTATTAATTTTTAATTTTAAAAAAGTGATTTTCAAAGTAAGGATATTTTCCTCATAAAACATTCCAAGTGATTTTTCTTTCAAAATATTTTTCAATCTAAGATGAAATCCTTTGATTTTACTTATTATTTAGTGGGGATATAATTCAAGGATACCATTATTATTATTTATATAAATGGTTTATGTCTATGATGAAAATATTTTTATGAAGCCCGTATCTCTTCCACGATTTATAATCTGATAAAATTATTATGAAACTCGCACTACAGGAAAATTCACAGCTCGCGGCGGTTTTTTTTGGGTACGACAGTGGTTTAAACTGCCGCTATATTCTTCTGCGGCGGTTTCTAAAAACTACTACTAAATTATGTGTCGGGACACTATTACCTGTGGTTATAGGCATTTAGCATCGATTTATAGGAACTGTCATAGTTTGCGTATTTCGTGGCAGTTAGGATGTTTTTTAGCGGTGATTTTGCCGGGAATGGGATTATTTTTTTAGAGGTGGTTTTAACCAATGCTAAAAAAATGTAAGTCCCTGGCCGAGAAAACCGCCGCTAAAAACATCATAACCTCCATGAACTTAGCGTGGAATATGTGCCATTGTAGGGTCGGTTAAAACCGCCGCTAAATTTAATACCATAGCAGAGATTATAACAACCTCTAATAGAAAAATGCTGACATTTAGAAGCGGTTATAACCGCCGCTAATAGAAAAATGCAAACATGTAGTGACGGTTTAAACTGCTGCTAGAAACATATTTACAAAAAATACAGCATCTTCTACAGCTTATGTACCAGTGCCCTGAAAAATACAATTCCAAGAATACCAAATATGCATAAGACACCCATCTGGTATAATAAATGATTCAAAACTCATTAATAACCACACATATCTAGTGTGTGATACCCTCACATATCATGTATTTCTTTGTAATGAAAAACCAACACACAGTCTCTTCTTCCCACTATAGAGTAATCCTATGGGAATTGTCTCACTAGTTCTTTCCTGTAATCCTACTTAATATTGCCCAAAACTAATGGGTACAATAACAACCCAATGTTTTTAATGGAAATTACCTTCTTATATTTATGTCGTAAAATCAAATAATAATGAACTACTAAGTGATAAGTGACCTTTAAACACAATTTTGTCACCTCTGTGTTTGGAATTTCGAAAATCCAGTATACACGGTTGTGTTCAAGATGTTTTTTTGGAGTCTAACAAAAAAAATAATTTTTGGTGAATACTAACCTACCCTAATGAATAGTAACATACCCTTATGAATAGTGATATACCATAATGAATAGTAACCTTACCTATGGTGGTATAAAAATAATATTCATGTTGGAAGTTCGATATACCTATAGTTTAGAATGAGTTAATGAATGCTTTAAAGCTGGTTTTGATAATAAATTACTATTTTATTTAAATATTAAAATAATCATATTTAAAGAATTATTTTTGAAAAATGGACTTCATTTTCGGATTCTACACATCAAAAAATGGTTGGGGTAAATTTTTTGGATTTTTCTGAAAAAATTGAATTTTTGATGAATAGTGAAATACCGTAATTTACAAAAATAAGCTAAATAAGATAATTATAGAGTCATGTGTGATGTTCTGCTAATGTAAGCCCACTTGGTTCGGTATTACATTATAAAGTTAATATACTTGGTCATGCAAGACTCACTATTCCTTTTCTTGTGCGGAAATAATAAACTAATGAATTATATATTAAGGAAACCCCTCTCTACTCCACTATAAATACCCTCTGTCCTTACCTCTTTCCCTCACACCTCTCAAGCCTTGTTCCTAGCCAAATTTCTTCTTAAATAACCTCCCAAGATCCTTACCCACGTCCAAGTATTTATGGTCTTTCTAAAAGATCAAAACCAAATCCCCTAGGAGGAGTCTCAAAGAGAGGAGATCAAAGGGTAATAACCCTCTTTTGTTTTCAAGTGTTTTGTTTTCATTTTTTTTCTTTCCTTATACCCTCTTCCACTTCCATTATACAAAAGGTATGAAAGCTCCATAATCTCATATATTCTGGATTATAGTCATGTTTATGGAAAATTTCAAGCATCATGCTTCCCCTCCTCTCCCACACGTTCTAGAATTAAAACATCGCCCGTGATGTGTCAAATTACCAACATCATGGATAATGTGTTTTCAAATTCTTTTATCATTTTGATTCTGGTCATGAAACCATTTATGTTATGGTTGAACCATATTATTATATATTTTATATGTTCTATTTAAGGTTCTGTAATACTCATACACTCATGATATAAAACACTAATACAAAACAAGTCAATTATGGGCAAAATCGTTAAAATTGATTCAAGTGTTTATCTTTAATGTAAAGGTTCTCTTTCACTCTAATTAACCAAATTAATTTTAACCATGTAACCTACTGGATGTCCACTAATTTTATATAACTTCAATTCTGGACAACCACTTTCATCTTACAATTTATTTGAACCTAAATACAATTGAACTGATCATTAAAACACATGAAACAAACGGACCCAAACAATGAAATTGAACCTTGTAATCAATCAAAATGGGTATAAATGAACTTAAAAACGTTATACTGAATCTTTTAAAATTAGACAAGGTTCTATAACTATTGATTAACAAACATAAATTGAATATTTAGGTCACTAATATCAAGTGGAGAACACCAACGGACCTAAGGTAAGGGATCCTCTCAATTTCACTCTTATTCAAGATCGTTCACTATGTTAAGACATGTTGTTTGTAATTATTAATTATGGGGTATGATTTCGAACCTCCTCCTTACTTCCCTATTTATTTATAAGTGATGATAATTCCCTTTCCTCTCTCACAAAGCCCCATAAAGTACTCCCGATACCATGCCGACATTCCGTAAAGAATTCTACCCGAACATCTTTTATTCCTTCGGGTTGTCTTATATACCTTTCTACCAAAATGATGTTATCTTATCTTTTATTGTGAATACTTTAAATGTTGTTTACATGTTCCAAGTATATTTATCAAGACTCTTTCATCACTTTCTTTCAGTGATATGCACGATTTTAAGTGATTCTCTCCTCATTACTTCCCGATAAGTGAACCCGTTTTAAGTGAACTTCCCGAATTCTTTCCTATTATCAAGTGTAATATATCCTATGTTTTAAGTAACCTTTTTCCTTATAAAATCATTATTTTTTTATGAAAACCCTCCTGGTTTACTACTGGTTTTATAAAAAAATATTATGTCGCTTTTCGTTTTAAGAAATATTTGATGTTTTCTTAAACCGCACTAAAATGTTTTGACTCAAAGATTCCTAAAAACTATTTTTACATGTTATCAATTCAGTTTGTTATATCTTGTCATGATTTATGACTTTATACAATATTAATTTCTATTTATGATTTAATTCCTTTCTTTCATGGATGCTTGTTTGTTACGCTCCTTTTTATTATGCTTCATAACGTGATTGTGTGCCCATTTCTTTCCTTGGTACTCTTATGTTTATATATGATTGAGGTTCTTTATGTGGCAAGAATATATATGAATAAGATTATATGGGTGCACCTAGATAGTGTTCCAATGCATTGGGTAAAGTTAATGTCTCATGAGAATATTATGGGCAAACAGTCCGGGCGGTTAGCCTTGGCTTGTGCTACTATGGGAAACGAGATTGGCGGTTAGCCTTAACTCATACAAAAGTCGTGTTTAAAGTTTCTTCCACATCTATATGAAACCATGCTTATATAATCTCATGCTTATATGATCCCATGATTATTTTTGTCCATGTTTTTATGATCCCATGTTTATATGTTATGATTCCATATGTTCCATGCTTCCAATATCATTATGTCAATCCTCCTAACTCATGTTCTTAAAGTTTATTCTTATGTTATTTCCCTTACTGGGATTTTTAGCTCATCCCTTTGTTCATGTGTTCCCTAGGGTACCCTATGCATATGTAAGGGCTCAAAGGAAGTTAGAAGCTCATTATGAAGATTAAATAAAGAAGGGTTTTTGGCCCCATGTTTTGTGATATATATACCTAGTCTTCCAAGACACTAGACTTAACGATCCTTGGCTTGTACTCTGATGATGAATTATGTTTAAAATCATGAAATGTTATGTGTAAAAGTATAGGATCTCTATATTTGGTATCAGAGGATGGTCTAGTTATTTTTGGAGATTAGTAATAGAGCACCTTAGTGAGAACCTTAAGGATGAGACTAATTATTAGAAAACATTCCAAAATTTTGGTGATTAATGAGTAAGTGGTTTATCAAGAAAATAAATCCCTGTCTAGATACGAGCAGGTAGAGGTGGCTCTGGAATAGTTGTATCCTAGGGGTAAAACCCGAAAACACCACTTTGAGCTAGGCTCGAATGGGAACTGGTGCACGACAATGGGCCTTGCTGCACTCTTGGTTACGACATTCCCGGGGGATATGCTTTGGAAGATTCACGAGCTTATTACAAACCATTATTAGGGGAAAAAATAAGAAAAGCCCATAAGAATATATGTTAAGAATTAGATTGATAATAACCTAGATTTAACCTGAGGAATCATAAGTTAGGATATACTTATTCTGTATAAGTTTATCCTTTTATGTTCAAAGTTTCCTTTTTTTTGGATAAGTATTCAAGACCATTAATTATATGTTCTTTCTATTTGTTAATGGCAGGAAATAGAAGAACATGTACCAACATCCAACATGATAGTCAATATGATGATTACCCTAATGATATGCCTGAGGTGATGGAATCGGGTGCTCAAAACTTCATGGCAATACATGCTCAGCTGGCTCAAGTTATTAATAATAACTTGAATTAGGTGGAACGTCCTCCTCCTCCAAGGAAAGAGAAATTTGTCATGGAATCCTTCATGCGGCAAAAGCCTCCCATGTTTAGCGGGTCTTCTGATCCCCTTATCGCAGAAAAATGGATTAACTCCATTGAAAAGATTTCCTCTGTCCTCCAATGCTCGGAAGAAGAGAAGGTGGTACTGGAAGTCTATCATTTTGATGGAGAAGCTGATCATTGGTGGACACTGATCAAGAATACAAAGTCCCAAGAGGAAATCAATTCCATAGATTGGGAGAAATTCAGGAGGATGTGTTTCAACAAATATTTTCCTCGGACTCAAGCAGAAGGAAGATGAGTCCATCAGGGCGTATGAAGAAAACTTTACAAGGCTTGCAAGGTACGCCTCTGGCTTTATCATTAACACCGAAAGCAAGGTCGATCTATTCTTTAGCAGACTAAAGCTGAGTCTATGAAAAGCGTTGGCGATTCGAGACTTTGACAGTTATGAGGACATTGTATGTTGTGCCCTCAAGGTGGAAATGGAGATTGGAGTCTCTCAGCGGTCTCATGGGCCTAGTGACAAGAAGCGGAAGATGGAAAACAACATGGGTGGTCCATCAAAAAAATCCCATGATGGAAAGAATCCCAACTTTCCCCTTTGTAAAAATTGTGGGAAGAAGCATCCTGGTAACTGTCTGAAGGGAACCAAGAATTGCTTCAAATGTGGAAAGTTTGGTCATCTGTCCAAGAACTGCCGAAGGGGTATGAAAAATACCACTAATGTTAAAGAAGAAAAGAAGGTTCAGATCAACACTCAGCCTGAAGTGCAGTGTTATAACTACAAGGAGCTTGGGCATTATGCAAACAATTGCCCTAAGACAAGGGTTGTCAGAGGCAATCAGAAACAACCTCCAAGGAAACAAGGAAGGGCTTATGCTATCACTACTACTGAGGTGGAGATGAAAAATGATGCAGTGATGGGTACACTTGTTATTAATTCAAGAATATCGAACGTACTATTTGATTCTGGTTCTACGCATTCTTTCATATCTTGCAAGTTTAGTAGAACTATTCAAACACCACCTCAAAATTTGGAGGAAAATTTATCTCTGAGAACAGCGAATGGGGAAATTATTTCATCCATGGTTTATAACTCCTCCCCAGTTAATGTTTGTGGGATTAAACTCCCAGAAAATCTTGTCATACTTCCTTTAGTGGAATTTGATGCTATCTTGGGCATGGATGGGATATCTTTTTACAAGGCCAACATCAACTGCCAGGAAAGAGATATTTCTCTCCACATCCCGAAGCATCCTCCAATTCGTTAAAAGTTCAAGGAAGAAGATGAATATCCTTTCAAATATTCATATAAAGTGTGGATATTTCTTCCTTATGACCATGAATACCTTGCTCAAATGATTAAGACAAAGGATAGAATCATTCTTGAAGACATTCCCATAGTGAGGGATTACACTGATGTATTCCCCGAAGAGTTTCCTGGTCTTCCCCCTGACCGAGAGGTTGAGTTATCAATTGAACTTATCCCTAGATCTCTGCCAATCTCAAAGACACCTTACAGAATGTCCACCATAGAGATAAAAGAGTTGAAGAAGCAGTTACAGGAGAATATGGAGAAGGGTTTTATACGCTCGAGTGCTTCACCGTGGGGTGCTCCAGTCCTCTTCGTCAAGAAGAAGGATGGATCAATGTGACTCTGCATTGATTATCACGAGCTCAATAAAATAACTATAAAGAACAAGTATCCCCTTCCATGGATAGATGACTTGTTCGATCAGCTACGTGGGGCCAGTTATTTCTCTAAGGTGGACCTTCGGTCAGGATATCACCAACTAAAGGTGAGGAAGGAAGATATTCCCAAGACTTCCTTTTGAACGAGGTATGGACACTATGAGTTCATAATGATGCCCTTTGGGCTCACTAATACTCCAGAAATTTTCATGGATTTAATGAATAGAGTCTTTAGAGATTACCTCGACAGATTTGTGGTAGTCTTTATTGATGATATTCTGATATACTCCAAGAGCAAGGAGGAACATGAGGATCATTTGAAAACTATGTTAAATACTTTGCGAAGGGAGAATTTGTATGCAAAGTATAGTAAATGTGAGTTCTGGATGGAGGATGTGTCATTCTTGGGGCATGTTATCACTAGAAAAGGGATATCTGTGGACCCTTCCAAGACAAAGGCAATTGAAGAGTGGCCCATGCCAACTTCTATAACGGAGATCCGTAGATTTTTGGGTCTAGCTTGGTATTATCAACGATTCATGAAGAAATTTTCACAACTATCAAACCCAATGACCAAGATGACACGGAAGGGAGTAAAGTTTGTCTAGACACCGGAATGTGAAGACTGTTTCAAGGAGTTGAAAAAGAGGCTTATCACTGCACCGATACTCACACTCCCTACTAGCGGGGAACTCTTTGTTGTGTATAGTGATGCTTCTAAGAAGGGATTAGGCTGTGTGCTGATGCAAAATGATAAAGTGATATCCTATTCCTCAAGGTAGCTAAAAATAAATGATCAAAACTATCCAACACATGATCCGGAGTTAGCGTCTGTGATCTTTTCCTTGAAAATCTGGCGACATTATCTCTATGGGGAGAAATGTGAGATATATACTGACCACAAGAGTCTCAAGTATATATTCACATAGAAAGAGCTTAATATTCACCAGCAAAGATGGATAGAGCTCATCAAGGATTATGACTGCTCAATCCACTACCATCCTGGTAAGGCAAACAATGTGGCGGATGCTCTAAGTAGAAAGGATCCAACATCTTTATCAATGATGAGAATTGAAAAGGATCCGATCTTCTTAGATTTGCATAGGATGGAAATGGGAATCATTAAGGGAGGAACATCATCAATCCTTTCTCAAATGATTTCTCAACCATCCCTCTTAGAGAAAATAAAGGTTGCTCAAAGAAAGGATGTGGAAATTCAGAAAAGGGTGGAAGCTGTTAAAAATGGGAAATCCTCTAATTTCAAAATTGATGAGGAAGGAGTTGTAAGATCTGGGAAACGATTGTGTGTACCATCCGATCCAGAGATAAAGAAGGAGCTATTGAATGATGCACATAGCTCAACCTTCTCTATCCATCCTGGGAGTACGAAAATGTATCGTGATCTCCAAGAAGACTTCTGGTAGGATAACATGAAGAAGGAGATTGTAGAATATATATCAAGGTTCTTGGTATGTAAGCAAGTTAAAGTTGAGTGACAAAAGTCCAAAGGTATGATGCAGCCATTGCCTATACCCATTTGAAAATGGGAAAATGTTACTATGGAATTTTTCACGGGTCTCCCGAAGACGTCGAAGAAAAACAATGCGATATGGGTTGTGGTTGACCGACTCACCAAGAAATCCCATTTCACCGCTATTCAGGAAGATCACTCACTTGAAAAACATGCAATGATATATGTTAAGGAAGTGGTGAGAATGCACGGTGTTCCACTCTCAATTGTCTCTGACCGCGATCCAAGGTTCACATCTAAATTCTGGAAGAGTCTTCAATATGATTTCGGTACTAAATTAAATTTCAGCACAGCCTATCACCCCCAAACTAATGGGCAGTCTGAAAGAACTATTCAGTCACTTGAAGATATGCTTAGAGCCTATTCTCTAGGATTCAAAGGTGGATGGGATCAACATCTCCAATTTGTTGAGTTCTCATACAACCATATCTTCCACTCGAGTATTCAGATGGCTCCATATGAAGCTCTGTATGGAAATCGATGTAGAACTCCAGCCTGTTGCGATGAAGTTGGAGAAATAAAGCTACTTGGACCTGATCTTGTTCAAGAAATGACAGAGAAGGTTCAAGTCATCCAGAAACACATCAAAGCTGCTCAAAGTCGAAAAAGAGATATGCTGACAACCATTGAAGGGACTTAGAGTTCGACATTGTAGATAAAGTCTTCCTTTGAATATCTCCATGGAAGAGAGTAATGTGATTTGGGAAGAAAGGGAAGCTAATCCCAAGGTATATTGATCCCTTTGAGATCCTTGACCGCATAGGATCCATGGCCTATCGACTTGCACTTCCACCGAATATGGCTCGAGTTCATGATGTTTTTCATGTATCACTCTTGAGGAAGTACATACTTGATCCCTCACATGTACTAAACTCAGAGGTGGTGCAGCTGGAAGATGATATCTCCTATGAGGAGTAGCCATTAAAGATTCTGGATCAGAGAGATAAGATTTTACGCAACAAGAGAACCCATCTTGTCAAAGTGTTGTGGAGGAACCATAATTTTTAGGAATCAACATGGGAACTAGAGGAATCAATGAAGGAAAAGTACCCACATCTATTTTTGGCCTATAATGTAAAATGAAATTTCGAGGGTGAAATTTCTTAAGGGGGGAAGAATGTAACGACCCACTGTTTTTAATGGAAATTCCCTTCTTATATTTATGTAATAAAATCAAATAATAATGAAATACTAAGTGATAAGTGACCTTTAAACATAAGTTTGTCACTTCTGTGTTTGAAATTTCGAAAATCCAGCATACATGGTTGTGTTGAAGATGTTTTTTTGGAGTCTAATATTTTTTTTGGTGAATAGTAACCTACCCTAATGAATAGTAACATAACCTTATGAATATTTATATACCCTAATTTATAGTAACCTTACCTATGGTGGTATAAAAATAATATTCATGTTGGAAGTTCGATATACCTCTAGTTTAGAATGAGTTAATGAATGCATTAAAGCTAGTTTTGATAATAAATTATTATTTTATTTAAATATTAAAATAATCATATTTAGAATTTTTTTTAAAAAAATGTAATTCATTTTTGGATTCTACACGTCGAAAAATGGTTGGGGTAAATTTTTGGATTTTTCTGAAATACTTGAATTTTTGATGAATAGTGAAATATCGTAATTTACAAAAATAAGCTAAATAAGCTAATTATAGAGTCATGTGTGATGTTCTGCTGATGTAAGCCCACTTGGTTCAGGATTACATTATATAATTAATATACTTGGTCATGAAATACTCACTATTCCTTGTCTTGTGGGGAAATAATAAACTAATGAATTATATATTAAGGAAACCCCTCTCTCCTCCACTATAAATACCCTCTCCCCTTACCTCTTTCACTCACACCTCTCAAGCCTTGTGCCTAGCCAAATTTCTGCCCAAATAACCTCCCAAGATCCTTCCCCACGTCCAAGGCTTTCTGGTATTTCCAAAAGACAAAAACCAAATCCCCTAAGAGGAGTCTCAGAGAGAGGAGATCAAAGGGTAAGAACCCTCTTTTGTTTTCAAGTGTTTTGTTTTCATTTTTTTCTTTCCTTATACCCTCTTACCATTACCTTATTCAAAAGGAATGAAAGATCCATAATATCATATATTATGGATTCTAATAATGTTTATGTAAAATTTCAAGCATCATGCTTCCCCTCCTCTCCCTCATGTTCTAGAATTAAAACATCGCCCGTGATGTGTCAAATTACCAACATCATGGATAATGTGTTTTCAAATTCTTTTATCATTTTGATTCTGGTCATGAAACCATTTATGTTATGGTTGAACCATATTATTATATATTTTATATGTCCTATTTAAGGTTATGTAATCCTCATACACTCATGATATAAAACAATAATACAAAACAAGTTAATTATGGGAAAAATCGTTAAAATTGATTCAAGTGTTTATCGTTAATGTAAAGGTTCTATTTCACTCTAATTAACAAAATTAATTTTAACCATGAAACCTACTATATGTCCACTAATTTTATATAACTTTAATTCTGGACAACCACTTTCATCTTACAATTTATTTGAACCTAAATTCAATTGAACCGATCATTAAAACAAATGAAACAAACAGACCTGAAAAATGAAATTGAATCTTGTAATCAATCAAAATGGGTATAAATGAACTTAAAAAGGTTATAATGAATCTTTTAAAATTAGATAAGGTTATGGAACTATTGATTAAAAAACCTAATTTGACTATTCAGGTCACTAATATCAAGTGGAGAACACCAACAAGCCTAAGGTAAGGGATCCTCTCAATTTCACTCTTATTCAAGATTGTTCACTATGTTAAGACATGTTGTTTGTAATTATTAATTATAGGGTATGATTTCGCACCTCCCCCATACTTCCCTATTTATTTATAAGTTATGATAATTCCCTTTCCTGTCTCACTAAGCCCCCTCGAGTACTCCCAATACCATGTCGACATTCTGTAAAGAATTCTACCCGAACCTCTTTTATTCCTTCGGGTTGTTTTATCTACCTTTCTACCAAAACGATGTTATTTTATCTATTATTGTGCATAATTTAATTTTTTTTACATGTTCCAAGTCTATTTATCAAGAATCTTTCATCACTTTATTTTGGGGATATGCATGATTTTAAGTGATTCTCTCCTCATTACTTCCCGATAAGTGAACCTGTTTTAAGGGAACTTCCTGAATTCTTTCCTATTATCAAGTATACTCTATCCAATGTTTTAAGTCACCTTTGTACATATAAAATAAGTCTTTTTATTATGAAAACCCTCCTGGTTTACTTCTGGTTTTATAAAAAAATATTATTCCACTTTTTGTTTAAAGAAATATTTTATGTTTTCTTAAACCGCACTAAAATGTTTTGACTCAAAGATTCCTAAAAACAATTTTTACATGTTATCACTTCAGTTTGTTATCTCTTGTCATGATTTATGCCTTTATACATTATTAATTCCTATTTATGATTTAATTCCTTTATTTCATGGATGCTTGTATGTTACACCCATTTTTATTATGCTTCATAACATGATTGTGTGCCCATTTATTTCCTTGGGCACTCTTATGTTTATATATGATTGAGGTTCTTTATGTGGAAAGCATATACATGAATAATTTTATATGGGTGTGCCCAGATAGTGCTCTAATGAATTGGGTAAATTTAATGTCTCATGAGAAGATTATGGGAAAACGGTCCGGGCGGTTAGCCTTGGCTTATGCTACTATGGGCAACGAGATTGGCGGTTAGCCTTGACTCGTACTAAAGTCATGTTTAAAGTTTCTGCCACCTCTCTATGAAACCATGATTATATAATCTCATTATTATATGATCCCATGATTATTTTCTTCCATGTTTTTATGATCCCACGTTTATATGTTATGATTCCATATGTTCCATGCTTCCAATATCATTATGTCAATCCTCCTAACTCATGTGCTTAAAGTTTATTCTTATGTTATTTCCATTACTGGGATTTTTAGATCATCCCTTTGTTCATGTGTTCCCCAGGGTACCCTATGAAGATGTAAGAGATCAAAGGAAGTTAGGACCCCTTTATGAAGATTAAATAAAGAAGTGTTTTTAGCCCCATGTTTTGTGATATATGTACCTAGTCTTCCAAGACACTAGACTTAATGATCCTTGGCTTGTACTCTGATGATGAATTATGTTTAAAATCATGAAATGTTATGTGTAAAAGGATAGAGTTTCTATAGGTACACACTCCCATACTTCATGATCATAAAACTATAATCATGATCTGATGAATCATGTTTGGTCATATTTGGTTCATGTTCCCAACCCACTTACCATGAACCACTACATTTCAGTAAATTGAATATCCCAAAGCATCTTAGTCATACAATGGCTAACCACATGATCACCCACCACATATGAGTCATTCTAAAAATGGAGATCATATACCTATTCTATTCTCCACATTATATTAACAACCTAAGATCTCAATCTATAAGGATTGTTATCCAATTGACCCCACCCTCTCCCCTGAACTAAATACCAAAACCACTCAGAGTGTTTCTCATCCCATGAACACTAAATTACCATGACATTCCTCAACACTTTCATGGTTACCCGCATAACGACACTTTTTTGTTATGTATAATAACATAATTAAGATATATGAGAAAACACTAAATAATATGCATACCATGACATTCCTCAACCCTTTCATTCCTAATTTTTTCCCTATTCTTCACTATGGTAAAGTTGTTGGAAATAGAATGGTTGGTTCTGTTAATTCTTTGGTAGGGGACTGATGTAGGCTGTTGTTTCCTAAATATGCATACCAAACTCAAGAAATCAAGACATAAAAGGAAACATCAAAAATCAATAAAATATATAAAAGGAAACATGAAAAATCAAGAAAATGTTAGGTCATAAAAATGTTTGGTGGCAACTATGTGCCACACATGATACATATACAAACTGATGATAAACACATATCTTCACCCTCTCCACCTCCAACATATCAACAATACAACTAATCATTTTTTGATGATTAATAGATATCATCACCCTCTCCACCTCCATCTCCACTTCCGGCTACCACCTGTAAGAACATTGTATTGAAAATTAAATATTGTTGCATATTTATATTTAAACTTAAAACCAATATAAGATTTCAAACTAAATGATTTTGAATTTTTGTGATTTAACTACTCACCACCAGTCTATATAGTACCATCGGGGGAATATCTTCTCATGTACTGACATATTTATGTCAACTCTTTCTACAAAGTGGATATCTGATCCCCTTGATCGAGAACTATGTTTCGTAGAGAAACAATATCTTTCTCAGCATATCTGGGTATGGACTGACTACAACCAGGAGTAGATACATCTATCATCCCTGGTGGCCTGCTAAAAACCTCATATGGTACGGGTCCCAAACCCATCCCACGCACTGTACCAGGATGCTCCTTCCTAAGGACTTTAACAACCAGGTCATCCTGGGAGACTGAGTAGGACTGCTCAGGATTGGCATCCCATAGTTCTTTAAGTTTTACCTATAAATCAAAAATAAATATATATTAACTTATTAAAAACTGATAATAAGTTATTATTATGAAAAAATGAGTTCATACCCCAACTTCTTTGGTAGGCTCATTAACAAAACTTCTATCAGATTTTTTGTGAACATCCAACCACACATTAGTTCAGGATGCTTTGTGCCCTAAACTCTGTGACTGCATTAAACAATGATAAATCAATAATTTAATATATTAAATAGATAATATTGTCTTATAAATATTTAAACTAATTAAAAGATTACCAGAGTCGATCAGCTTCTAGAAAAGCTTTTTGACCCCGCAGTGTGAGGGATGGCTTGCTTTGCCCACCTTGATGCATTCTTTCTTGAGAGATCCTGAAATAAATAAAATGAAATTTAATATTAATGTATTCAATGTAATCTCCTCTTCATATAACTTTATAAATATAAAATGACGTTAATATAATAATATTTATTTAAATACCATCTGCTTCTCATCACGATGTCTGTCAACAAAAACTTTCCACTGTTCTTTGGGTACCCCATTGGGTAGCTTCTCATACATTTGTTGGATGGTCAATGAAGTATCATTGACAATGCCCCACAACCTCCATTTTAAATCTTTCCATTTCTTACCAAGATTTTTCAACATCCACTTTTGTGCTATCACATCAGCTACTGTAAAGTGGAAAAACATATGTATACAGAAATTTATTTTGAACATATTCATAACATGACATTAAATTACACCATAATGTTTTAAAATTACCTTTATTTGGGAATCAAAAACTTCATTTATCCAAATTGGAGGAATATTTCTTCAATCATCATAAGAAATAGGAAGGGAAATGGGCTCCGCTGCCAGCTGGCCTAGAATTTGGCCATGTAATCCCACGACATCATCCGTAGGGACCCCATATGAATCGAATGGGACAACTATATTATCTCTATTCATATTCCACATATCTGAACTTTTTATATTTTTCTCCATAGTGAATTGTTTTCATATTTAATTAACAAACATTTAGTATAAAAAAATTCAATAAATTTATTTATATTACAATTTGTACCTATAATAGTGACCCTCCAGTATGTCCATGATGAACTAGAAGTGGCGCGCCTCTGCCCGACTGATGAGGTTGTTGAAGGGGGATTCAATGACTCAGATTATAAAGGTAAACACATAGAGGGTGTGGGAGATGGTACAGCGGGATATGGTGTAGGAGGCAGGCAACTGGTGGCTCAGATGCCATAGGGAGGGAGACAAATTGATCTTCATCTATCGCAGTAGTGGATGAAACAATGTATCACTTCCTCCTTGGAATTCCGGTCTTTTAATCAAAAGAAATTAAGTTCAGAACGTATATTTCAAAAAAATTATGCAGAAAAAAATTTAAAAATGATAATAGATACCCAGTACTAACAAACAAAATATACATAACAATGATTTTGAATGACTGCATAAATGAAATAAATGGTTTCTGAATGAATAAATAATTGTACATACAATAATTTTCCTCTTCAATCATGTCTGTTTCCTTCTCCATTACTTCATCCACTTCATTCATCCTTTCTAGACCAATATTTTAAATATCACGATGGATAAATAATTCTACTTCTTGTTGTTGATGAGATTCAATTTCAGAGGTCAAATCTTCTACTTCATCACCCATATCATACAAATCTCTTTGTATTACATGAGTAACTACACTCCACCCTTCATTCACAATATCATTCACAGAATATACCATTTTTTCTTGTGATGATAAGATATATGGATCGTTCAGTTCATGATCACCAACATTCATCAAGCGACAGAAGTTCATAGAAGTAAATTTCAAGGAATCTCTTTTAACACCTCTGATAATATCGACCCAATTGCATTTGAATAAAACAACTAAAAAATGCATGTGGTAGTTTAATTAAATAATATCAGCCATCTTTCCATAGTATTCCACTTCATAAAATGTAAATATACCACTATTCGGAGTTTTTAAACCCTCTTCTCAATCGACTGTATGAAATCTAAATCCATTCATGTTGTAAGTATCGAACTTTCTAACTTTTTTTAGAGGACCTCGAGCAAGAAACATCAAATCTTCTAACACCTCTAATAAAGTATCACTATTCATGATATAAAAAAAGAATTATTATTTATTATATTTACAAAATATATGTGTCAAAATAATATTCATATTTATTGCAATATTTATGAACTTACACGTTGTGCAAACCATTCTACAAGCTATTTATTAACAGATTTCATTATATCTTTCTCATTTTTTTGGCCTCTCATTCATCTCTTTTTTTGTATTCTCAACTCTTCAATAAATGGATCTACAATTTCACTATTCATCAGCACATATCTATGTGCCTGTAATAATTCCAATTCTGTTAGTGTCACATTTGAGGTCCTCCCAACTGATCGACCAATAGTAGGAAATATTTTTGATTTATGATGTATTTGAGATTAATTCAATGTGTCGTCAACATGTCCAACTAGATTAAATCTTGTCTCAATATTATCCAAGTATCTAGAACAAAAGATAAGACACTCCTCATCCAAATAGCCTTCAGCAATAGAGCCTTCTGGTTGAGCTTTATTTCTCACGTATGATTTCAAATGCCCAAGATATATGTAAAATAAAATAAAAATAATTATGAATTTAATTAAGTGCCAAAAATTGTTTACTTAACTGAAAAAAATATAAATGAAGTACCTCTCAATTGGATACATCCATTGATAGTGAATGGGGCCTCCTAATTTAGTTTCCTCAACCAAATGCACAGTTAAATGCATCATTACAGTAAAAAATGACGGAGGAAAGATCATCTCCATTGCACAAAGGGTCAATAAAAACCTATCCTGGAGGTTGTCAAGCTGAAATGGATATAGATATTTCTAACATAGTTTCCTGGAAAATGTGCAGAATTGGAGTACAATAGCAGTTTTTTTTCGGGTAATAATGTATGCAATGCCAATGGTAGTAACTGTTGTAACAAAATATGTGAATCGTGACTTTTCCATCCACGTAACTTATGATTCATCAAGTCAACACACCTCGAGATGTTACTTGAATACCCATAAGATACCTTAACATTCTTTAAAATTCGAAGGATTGTATCATTATCCCTATTTTTCATTGCAAAAATTTTCGGAGGATACTTTTCATTATCATCTGGCCAGAGATCATGTTTTATATTCATTTCTTGTAATTCTTTGCGAGCATTGAGATGATCCTTCAAATTTCCATGCTCATTAAGCAATGTGAAAATCAAATTTTCACAGACATTCTTCTCAATATGCTTCACATCAAGATTATGCCGCAACAAATTAATTTCCCAATATATATGTTTGAAGAATATACTTTTTTTATTCCATTGTTGCGTTCCAATTTCTCTTGACGATGAACTTTGAACCCATTTCCCACTATCATTCAAATGAATAACCTTACCAAATTATGTTTCAGCATTTCCAATTTGTGTCAATATTTCAGAACCAATTAACAACTTTGGAGGTGGTTTATGATCAATGAGACCATTAAATTTTGATTTGTTCAGCCGAAATCTATGAGATGCATCAAGAAATATTTGATGGCATAAGAAGCACCATTTTCTACTATGAGGTATCCATTTGGGCTCAAAATCAAAGTTATAAACAAGAAAAGCCAAACCCATGTAAGTGTTCCAACCAGATAAATTCCCAAGCCCAGGTAAGTAACTAATTTTCCACATTAAAGCAGCATGCATTTTGAACATTGTCTTAGAAGAAGCATCAAATGTCTCAACACTGTTGCTCTAAAACTCTTGTAATTATTCAATTAATGGTTTCAAGTATACATCAATATCATTTTCAGGAATGTTTTTTCTAGTAATAATCATCAAAATGATAAAACACATTTGTTTCATACACATCCATAGAGGCAGATTGTAAGGGATCAAAACAATTGGCCAAATCCTATAATTGGCACTCAAAGTCCCAAATGGGTTGAATCCATCGGTAGACAATCCCAATCGAACATTCCTAGTATCAGGTGAGAAATATGGATGTAATAAATCAAATTTCTTCCATGATTGTGAATCTCGTGGATGTCTCATTCACCCATCATTGTTATTTTCTACAGAATGCCACTTTATGTATTTGGTGGTTTTTGATGACATGAATAATCTTTGAAATCTAGGATTTAAAGGAAAGTAATGAAAAACCTTTGTAGGTGTGTTACTTTTATTCTTCTTCATGAAATTATGTTGATTCAGACTTCCAACATCACCCATTGACTTCCATCTATAAGAAGAACATTTTTACAATCCTGTCTACTTGAATCCTCTCACCAATAAAGCATACAGTTATTGGGACACACATGTATTTTTGTATAATTTAGACCAAGCCTGTTAACAAATTTTTTCATATCATAAAAATACTCAAGGATGTTTGCATCAGAAAATGCATCATGCAACAATTACAATATCATGGACATTTCCTTATTTGTAATTCCACATAGACATTTGATATGGTACAACTTCATCATAAAAGAAAGCTTTGAATATTTCAAACATCTACTATACAAATATTTATTTTCATCATCAACTAAATCATGGAAATTATTTTCCTCAGTGAAGTTTTCACTTACATTAGTCTCTATAGAATCAAGAGGACGATCCATTGATATGTTACAATCTTGGTATGGTTGTCCTACAGTCTCAAAAACATCACTTGTCTCGTTTCTATTTATAGCACCCTCATCTGATTGTTCTGATATTTTCTGATGCTGATGGTGGTCTCTTGTAGTGCTGAATGTTTCATTTATAAGGTTTTGAATTTAATTTTCCATTTTCAATAAAGTTGGGAGGTCATTCTGTGGATTGACATCAGTGCTCAACCTTTCTATAACATTGGATTCTCCATGCCAAATCCAACGCAAATATTGACGAGGGAATTTCTTCAATATTAAATGTTCACAAACTTCATCTCTCTTCAACCATATTCTAAATTTTCATTTAGGACATGGACATCTTATTTTCCCTTCAACGGATCGATTGCAAATTGAAAAATCTAAAAACTCATTCAAAGCCTTAATATACTGAGGTTTGTTCCTCAGTAATGTGATCCAACTTTTATCCATGTATATCACAATGTGGCTACACAATATTAAAAAAAATTAAAACAAATAACTATTACTAAATAGGGAAATATATTCATATATACTAGTTGAAAAAATATATAAATATGTTACATATGGAATTCCTATATTAATACATATGGTAAATCACCCACTAGTGGTGTCATCTAAAGTAGTACCACCACAAAGGATTAGAATTAAATTGGGAGATTAGGGTGAGTGAACACTGTCCAACCACATTACTCAACTTAGGAAAGTAGGAGGTTTCCCTCTCCCAGTAAATTAAGTAATTCTAACCATTGTTTGAAGTGGCCCAATATTTAGGGGGAGATATGATCCATGGGGTGGATGTGCTAATAAAGTACATGTTATTCAGCAAAAGGGAGATCTGATTAAATCCAAAAAATGCATGAAATAAGTGATGTAATAATTATTTCAAGTCTCATTTGATATCAAAATATGATCAAAACGTGTCATGGATAATCATGACTCAGCAAGTAGTGTTAAGAAACAACTTTTTTTCTTCAAAACTTGATCTAGAGGTTTCATGCTGAAGTAAAGTCACTTGTTGAATCTATAATTACATAAAAAAGGGATTATTCTAGAATAAAAGAGGTTTCCAAGCCTTAACTAAGAGAATAAATGATGTCATAATGAATCTGGTTTATAATAAGGGATTTAAAGAAAATAATTTAGTATAATTATACAACTAATAAGGAAGAGGTACCATCCATACCATCTCATAATAATTTTTGTAAATCTCTTTTTATGAAGGGAGTGGCTAGGGAAAAAATTGTGTACAAGTATGGATTTTGAAATGTTTGATGGAATATTCCACCTTAGCTAAGGTGGATAAGGAAATTAAGGAAGTTAGATTCCCTTAAAGATCTAAACAAGTTATAAACAAGACCTAATGTCATTATTCAAATGAAATAAGATGATCATGGGTTGTGGATCAATTTTGGTGTTGTGAAAAATTGATTTATTGTGAATTAGATTATTGGTATAGACCGTTAAATGAAAAATTAGAAAGGAATCCAATTCTAAGGTATATAAATCCAGATATGAAGAAGAAACATCCATAGGTTAAGAGAAACATGTATACATAAAAAATAATTGGAAATTTTGAAAATGTGTGTGATGTATGAAGAAGTAGTATTCATAGGATTGGTCCATTTTCATATCAACCTATATATTAATCAAATAAGAAAATAAGGCCATATAATTTTGTGAATAAATAAAAATAATCCTTAGGAAAAAGTGAAATAATATTGTAAGAAAAAAACCTCCTAAGAATATTTCACATAGGGAAGGTAAGAGGCATTAGAATCTAAATTTGAGATGTTTATGAAAGGTTCATAATCTAAAAGAACTAATAAAAATAAGGGAAGTTAGTAGTATCCATGTTGAAAGTTCAAACATTCTAACAATGAAAAAAAGGACATGTAAGTTATATAGATGGAAGTTATAAATAAAATTTGGAAAATAAAATAAGCACAAGAAAAGTATAGTAAAAAAGTAAAAGAATCAATTCCACATAAAGATAACTTAGTTCAATGTGTGTGGTGAAACATGGATGGACAAACTACTAGAGATTTTTATAAAATAATTCCATTTTACCAACCACGCATAGAAATAAAACCTCATATAATACTATTTTTTAATGAACCAACATGGGTCCCAAAGAGTATTCCTGATCACCATGGGAAAGTGACAAGCACTTGGGTATCAACACACATAACCAGGGGAGTGATTTCACACTAACATAACAAGACAATATCTCTCATATATAACAAGATAAATATAATCAATCATATTACATCATGGATGAAAAATTACATGACCATGAGATATAAATAAACCAGTCTAGAAAGATAAACATGAAAAGAAACTAAAACAAAGTCTCCATGTGACTATCTGTTACCACTATCCAAACCCACCATTAAAGTGAAAACAACATAGAGATGAATTCAAGCTACATGACACTATTCTATTTATCTTCATACTAAAAGGCCATACCTATATACACCCAATAAAATATAAAACGTTTGTGAAAAATCCATAGTAATATACCACCATGAATCTATACAATGATTATGACCATGGAAAATTTTGTTCTATCTTGGAAATAAAACAAATTTTATTAAGTAATTTATTTTGAAAACAATTCCAATTAAACATCCATTGGTTTTATTTAAAACATTCGATATTCCAATAAATTCATAATATGAAAAAAAAATTAATGAAATTTAAATAAATTGAAATAAACAAAGCATCCATAAGATAAACATGTGATCATTAAAACATGAAACACTGCCATCACAAATAAAACCAAACACAAAGCATGAATGGGATCTAGCCAATAGGAATACATTACTAAAACCCATAAGAAACACTAGATATGAAAATGTGTATCCCAGTGAATCTGATTCCTTCCATATTCTAAAATTATCAAAACCATACAACTTCATTGTGATACACTCACAAAGGGTTGAATATGTCTATAACCCTATGCACTGGAGGCTCCAAAAAATATGAAAAACAATACCTACGACTATAAAAACCACCAGAGGAATGGTAGGGGAGCCGAACTAGTGTAGGAACTCGACGGGGATAGGGGAGAAGGCGACGTCATGAGTGTCGGGGGGAGAAGGGGGGTCAGCAGCGATGAGCGGCGAGGTCACTGATGGCACAGGAGGGGAGTGAATCTAGGGTTGGGGCTCATCAGGGGGAGAAGCATCACAGGTGTCAGTGGGAGAAGATGGTCAGATCAGGTGGGGGGTGTGTTTCCACTGTATAAAATAAATGGGTTTTGTGGCGGTTTTTAATAAACCACCGCAAAACCATTTTAAGGAGAGGTTTAGCAGCAGTTTTGTAAACCGCCGCTAAAGGTGATTTATGTTGTAGTGCTGCTTCTTTTTCCCATGGTTTATGCTATGATGAAATAATGAAATTATTATTAAACCTGTTTCTTTTCTATAGGTTATTTTATAATTAAATTTTTATGAATCAACTTTCTTTTCATGGTTTATGATATGATGAATATTTTTTGATCATATAGCACATGTATGTATGATTTTTATTATGTGATGGGTGCGACTTATATCTCGCATAAATGCATTTGGTAATGATTAACATTATATGAGATCAAAGTTTATGTAAGAGGTTATCCTAATCTTGAAAGAGGGTATATGGGATGTTATCCCAATACCATAAGAGGGTACACATGAGGTTATCTGAAGCCCAAAGGAGGTACATTGGTGGTTAGCCCAAGCCTAAAAAGTTATGAATGTCTTAGTGGGTATCCTTGAAATAAGATTTTCTATGATTATGTGTATGTCACAACTCTATGTATTATTCCAATGTTATGTTCTCATGGATTGTTTTTTATGATTACTTTATGATTCATGTCTAGTGAACATCTAATATTTATGTCATGACTCAATATTATGATCTTTGATATATAGGTTATGGTTTTCAAATGATATGATCAGGTTCTCATGGGATTATTATCATGTTATGCATATGTATCTCCCTTGTTTAACCTTATTGAGTATCTAAGCTCACCATTTATTTTGTTTCCTTTACATATTTTATGAAGAATGTTTTTAATTAGGGTATTTATAAAAAGAGTACTATGTAGGAAGATCTTTATGGGAGATGTTGAAGATATTTCAAGAAATGAAAAGATTCTGTGTCTAGTCTCCAAAGGACTGAAAAATATTATTTTTATTATCATAAACCCCCTTTTAAGGGATGAGGGAGAATCTAACATGACATCACGACTTAAACAACAACCAAGCCTCCATAGTCAGATCAAGGACAAAAACAACTCATTGAAAACAAAAATAAAGGCTGCAACCCAGCAATATAACCATGCAGGAAAGCTTCCACTGACACATTATTGCTTGACAAGTTGTCTTGTGCATGAATTCATGGGCCTAGAACTGATGGCAATGGCATACCCTCTCAAATTCCCGAATCTGAATAGAAATTCTCGATGAAAACTCTGGATATGAACCTCCTATGGAGAACCCCTATGTGTTTTTGTAATGTAATGAATGTTAATATAAAATATAAAATATCTATGTATGAAAATCCTGGGTCTCTATACTCACCCATAAGGGGTAAATTTCCAATATAATTTGGAATGTTAAGCCTAGTTCAATGAGCTAAAATAATGTTTAACCTCAACCCCAATAATGATTTTTTTGAGGTGCTTATTCACTATATAGTTTATTATGATGACTCTAAAATGTAATTTGGTTGTGTTTTGATGTAATATGATAATGTTGTAGCCTATGGAACTTATAAAATTCAACCACATGATATAAACTATTCTATAAATGACCTAGAGATGATAACATTCAAGAAAACACTCAAATGTTTGTGGAATTATCTTTTTATTGAAAATTTCATAGTGTCCTTTGATTAAAAAAATCCCACTTTACCTTTTACCTCAAAGTGATTTAAACCTCGACAGAGCCATTAGGTCAAATATCTCTAGACATTCAATTTCAACCTTGATTTTATGCCTAGTAAGGATAATGCTATTGTGTATGCACATAGTTTGATGTTTCAATCCCAGGATAAAAAAGAGTATAGTGAAGTGTGAAAGACCATAATTCTCCTAGTTGAGCTACACCTTATGGAAAAAAGAGGAGGAAGAGGCTCTTACTCTTCGAAACATTTAGTCTACTTCTCCCCTATATGATCTTATTTTCCATGTAAGGTAAAGGATGATAAGTTATAATATACTTGAGGAGGTTTATATGCTAGGGTGATAACTCAGTAATAACCTCTGTCTTTAGGAGGTCCTCTTTGTTTTAGAAGTAGTCTTGTGGTTAATTCTTCAATAAGGAAGACATTTCTAGAGGTTTTCCATGAATCTCAATGGTTTTTCCACCCTGGTGCCACCAATATGGGCTATGATGTGAAGTGGTGATATTGGTGGATAGGTATGAGGATATATATGTAAGACTCTATGTCTCAATGTTATAGTTTTTAGTAGGTATAAGTCAAACACCAGGGATCCTCTATCTTACTTCATCCCCTTTATATTCCTACATGTAAGTGGGATGAGTTTTCCATGGATTTCATTATCAGACTACCAAGCACCCCTCAGGGAAGGAATTATATCTAGTTTATAATTGACCATCTAAATAGATCCAACTACTTCTTGCCAATCAAGGAAATGAATAATTTGGTGGATCTTGGAAATTTATGTGTATAAGAAATTTTTAGGATGCATGGTGTACCCACTTCCATCATATTAGATCGAGACCCCCACTTTACATCTCAATTCGTGAAAGGCCTCTAAGAGGATATGGGATATCATGTGAAGATGAACATGGATTACCATATTTATGTGGATGGGAAAATAAAATGGGCTAATAATATAGTGACCCAGTTTTGACATACATTAACATTACCTAACTTTTTCAGAATACTTAAAAAATTTACAAATGGATGCCTAAAGATCATATTAGTTTATTTTCTTTGTAAAAATAGAAAAGTAAATACTAGTACATAAGAGAGCTAAATTTTCTCTAACTAGGTTATCCAAGACTAGAACCCCTCTTAGATATATCATACATGAAATATATAGTTAAAACATGGGGAAGTAAACACAAAATTGGGTGAGATCATATGCTCAGTAAGGGTAAACAAGGGAGACATGTAAGCATAAACATGAACATAGGGGTATGATAACCTGATCATAAAATTATAAGATCATTCCCTAAATATCATAGATCATAAAAGTGGGTTACGTGATAAATCTTGGCAGTTCATAAGACATGAATCATAAGAAAATAAACATCCTGAGCCATTAAATCATAACTAAGGAATAATATATAGAAATTATTTCATGCATATAATAATACAAAATCCTATGTCATGGATACCTACCAAGACCTTTATAACATTTTAGTCTTGGGCTATGACCTGTGTACCTTCTTCAGTCTTGGGCTAAAAACCCGTGTACCCTCTTACTTTTAGGCTTGAGCTAAAAACCATGGACATTCTTGTTTTTGGTCTTGGGCTACAAACCGTTCCCCTTATTATTTTTTGGGCTTGGGTTACAACCCATATAAACTCTTAATTTTAGGCTTGGGCTAGAACACATGCACCTTCTTGTCTTAGGCTTGGGATACAACCCATGCACTTCCTTTTTCTTGGCTTGGTCTACAACAAATATACCCTTTGAGATCATATGTAACTTATCATTACCCAATGAATTAGAGGGAGATATAGGTCCCACCCATATCATAATAAAATCATTCATACATATGAAACAATGTAATAAAAATTTCATCATATCATGATCCATAAAAAGAGATAGGTTTTATAAACCTAAAATCAAAACCCATGAAACACTATGAAAAAATGCCTATATAGCGGGAATTTGTTTATTTGGCGGTAGTTTAAACCACCACTAAATGGTCCTGCAATGGTTTTAGAAAACCGCCACTAAAATTGGTTTTGGAAATCAACACACGATGATTTCTTCCATTTAGCAGTGGTTTGGGTAATGTGGCATAGAACACGTATTTTTTTTTTGGTTTTTTTAGTTTTTGAAGAGGTTTTGGCTTTGAAAAAATACCAGCAATATAGTGGTTTTCTTAACCTCCACCTTAAAGAAATACCATAATATAGCGACAGTTTAAAACATTGTGAAAAAAAATTATATCTAGTGGTGGTTTAAACCACCGCTATATCATGAATAACAAAAAACATGTTGTAGGTTCGAAATACACTAAACCTGTATCCAAAAAAACATAGTGAACTATCTTAATTTCAATATAAATAAGGAAGGTCATGGTGTAATGATTACCACCATGCCACTACAATTGAATTCCAAGAATCATTTTACAGATCATGTTTATCTACCTTATTCCTGATCCACACCAAACAACAACCACAGCACAACCTCGAGGGTTCATGAAATTTCACACAAGACCAAGAAAACAGAACTTATGAATCATTATGTAATGACCATGGTCATGATGAAATAGATTAAAAATTCACAAACATAAGGAAAACTAACAATCATATATTATCCACCATTCCATAATTTTACTCCTAATGAAACAAATAATTTGACACTATCTAAAAATAAGAACATCAAAACCCAATGACTTAATCCTCACACCACAACATCTCATAATATGTCATAGCCTTATTGGCCATAGAGAAACAAACTCAGTCACGGCGTGATAAAATTTCTCAATTGAAATTTTAGGTAGAACCAATACCTTCTACATCACTCTCCCACCAAACTTCCTCCCATGACCCCCAACACCCAAAATACACAAAATAAAGGCTTGAGAAATCATTATCCATTACATTAGATACTTATAAAGTTATTTTATTCCTAGATAAAACAATACAGAATATTGAATTTCTAAATATTAACCACTATAGGGAAATACCTCTCAAACATGATTATCACACCTCTAACACTCTAAAGGAAAGGATCAAATTCAATACCACTCCTTCCAATCAATAAAACATCTAGCAATATTACTTCCATGGTGGATAAATTTTAAATATGGACCACTCTATATAGAGAAACCAAATCATTTATAATAACCCATCAAAAAATTGGAAGCATACTAAACCCTAGGAAATTTTTATCAATGATTCCCTACTATTTGATAATGTAAATAATAATAATCAACTCATTGATTTTATGATAACTAAAACTACCCAACCCAAATCATAGATCCTTGATTGAACTATAAGTGATCTTCTCACTATCTACTTTCACAAACATTGTTACTCATAACTCAGGTCATTCATCCCAACCTCCTATTGGATCATTTTAGTTTTCTTTATATATTCATCAACATGTACAAGAAAAATAAAATACTTCCTAAATAATTCTAGAAACTTAAACCATGTGATTTCATTTTTGTTTCCTTGATTCATTATCCACCACTTGATGTTTAATACTCCAATAATTCAATATCAAAACATAAGGTTAGTAAATATCACATGAATTATAAAAACATCATAGAGACTATCATATCATATAGGAAAACACATTCATTATCAAAACATGTCCCTTACATCAACCCGTCATTATAATACTTCCTTTACACATCATCAATCAATATACCATCCCATTGTCCCAATCCCATCTAAAATATAATAAAAAGATAAAAAACACTCACATTGGATGTACTGATACATGAGCAAACCCTCTCCGTTAATCATTTCCCAATGATGAACTATGCTCACCACCCTATCCATATCCCTCTCTACTTCCTAATATTGGCACCTGTAAGAGAATTATATTCAAAATTAAATAATGTTGTATATTTATATTTAAACATAAAATCAAAAAAAAATTGTGAACTAAATGATTTTTAAGTTGTGTGATTTACCTTCTCACCCCCAGTCATCACTTGCAGTCCCTATTTTCCAACCAAATACCTCAGATGGTAATGGTCCCAAACCCATCCCGCAAACTCGACCAGGATGCTCCTTCCCAAGGACTTTACCAATTGGGTCATCCTGGGAAACTGAGTAGGACTGTGTGGGATTGACATTCCATAGCTATTCAATTTTTACCTATAAATCAAATATAAATAATATTATAAGTAATATATATTAACATAGAGACAACTGAGAATAATTTATTATAATGAAAAATGAATTCTTACCCCAACTTATTTGGTAGACTCATTAACAAAACTCCAACAATATTTTTATGAACATTCATCCACACTTCTGTTCGGGAGTCTTGGTGGCCTAAACTCTATGACTGTATTAAACAAAGATAAATCAGCAATTAAATATATTAAATAGATAAAATTGTCTAATAAATATTTAAACTAATGAAAAGATTACCAGAGTCGGTCAGCTTCTATAAAAACTCTTTGACCCTACAGTGTGAGTATAATTCTTCCTCATCATTCCTATCATTTAATAAAAAAAATTAATTTCAATACATATATTTCAAAACATTCAAGCAGAAAAAAATAGAAACAATAACATATGCACAATACTAACAAAAAAAATATACATAACAATGATAATGGATGACTTCAAAAATGACATAAGTGGTTGATAAATGAATGGATAACTGCATATGCAATCATTTTCTTCTTCAATCATTTTGTTTTCCTTCTCCATCATTACTTCATCTACTTCATCCACTCTTTTAAGGATAATATTTTCAATATCATGATGGACAAATATTTCTGCTTCTTTCTGTTGATGGGATTCAATGTCAGAGGTCAATTCTTTCACTTCATCACCCATATCATACAAGTCTCTTTGTTTTACATGAGAAACTACACTCCACCCTTCATCCAAGACATATTTCACATAATAAACCATTTTTTATTGTGATGATAAGATATACAGATCATGTAATTCATGGTCACCGACATCCATCAATCGAGAGAAGTTCACAAAAGTAAATTGAAAATATTCTCTTTTAACACCCCTGATAATATCTACCCAATTGAATTTGAATAAAACAACTAAAAATGCCCTTGGTAGTTTAATTCGATAATATTAGTAAACTTTCCATAGTATTCCACTTAAAAAAACATAAAATTTCCACAATTCTGTTTTTTCAAACCCACTTCCTGATCGAATGTACGAAATATAAAGCCATTCATGTTGTAAGTGTCGAACTTTATAGCTTGTTTTAGCGGACCTCAAGCAAGAAACTTCAAATATTATGACAATTGTGCTTGAGTATAAGTATTCAATATTTGAAAAAATTAATATACATTATTATATTTACAAAATAAATGTGTCAACCTAATATCCATATTGATTGAAATATTTATGAACTTACACATCGTATAAATCATTCTACAAGCTCTTTATTAATATCTTTTGTTATATCTTTCTCATTTTGTATTTGTCCTAGAATTAGTCTCTTTGTGTGTATCCTCATATCTTCAATAAATGGTTTTGTAATTTCACTATTTATTAGCAAATATCTATGTGCCTGTAATAATTTTATTTCTTTCAATGTAACTTTTGAGCTCCTCCCAACTGATCGGCCAATAATAGGAAAGATTTTTGACTTCCCATGTATTTAGTATTGATTTGATGTGTTTTCAATAGATAAAACTCAGTTTAATCATGTCTCAATGTCATCCAAGTATCTAGAACAAAATTTAAGACTCTCCTTCACCAAATAGAACTAAAAAATAGAGCATTCAGGTTGATCTTTATTTTTCATGTAAGATTTAAAATGTCCAAGATATCTGTGAAATAAAATAAAAAAACATAATTATGTATTTAATGAAGTTCCAAGAATTGTTTACTGAAATTAAAAACATATAAATAAATTAAATCTCAATTGGACACATCCATTAATAATGTACGAGACCTCATAATTTATCTTCTTTAACTAAATACACAGTTAAATACACCATGACAGTAAAAAACGATGGAGGAAAGATCTTCTCCATTGCACAAAGTATCAATAAAAATATCTCCTAAAGGTTGTCAAGCCGAAATGGATGTAGATTTTTCACACCTAATTTTCTAAAAAATGTGCAGAATTGGAGTACAGGAACAGTAATCTTTTCATTTAATAATATACGCAATGATAATGGAAGTAAATTTTGTAACAAAATATATGAATCATATCTTTAAAATCCATGCAACCTATTATTCTTTAAGTAAACACACCTTGAGATGTTACTTGAATACCCATTAGATTCCTTCACATGTTTTAAAATTTGAAGGAATGAATCTTTATCCCTATTTTTCATTGAAATTTTTTTCGGAGCATACCTTCCATTCTCATTTGGCTAAAGATCATGCTTTATGTTCATTACTTGTAAGTCTTTCTGAGGATTGAGATGATCCTTAGACTTTCCAAGATCATTATGAAATGTGAAGATAAAATTTTCATAGACATTATTATCAATATCCATCACATCAATATTATGTCACACCAAATTAAATTCCTAATAAATTTTTTTGAAGAATATATTTTTTTCTTCCATTGTTTCCTTCTGATTTCACTTGATGATGCACTTTGAACTCATTTCCCAATATCATTCAATTGAAGCACCTTCCCAGATTATATTACAAAATTTCCAAGTTGTGGAAATATTTCAAACCATGTTAAAAACTTTGGATGTGGTCTACAATCAATGAAACCATTTAATTTTGACATGTTCATCCGAAATCTATGAGATGCGTCGAGAAATCATCGATGACACAAGAATCACCATTTTCTACTGTGAGGTAGCCCTCAAAAGAAAAGTTAAAAATAGGAAAATCCAAACCCGTGTAAGTGTTCCAACCAGATAAATTCCCATGTATAGGGAAGTGAATAATAGTCAACGTTAAAGTATCTTTCATTTTAAATATTGTTCTAGAATATGTATCATATTTCTCAACACTGTTTCTCCATAACTTCTTTAATTGGTCAATTAAAGGCTGAAAGTATACATCAATATAATTTCTTGGAATTTTTTTCCATGAATAACCATATTAATGATAAAAGTCATTTATTTCATACACATCCACATGGGAAGATTTTATAGGATCAAAATAACTTTCAAAATGCTATAACTAGTACTCAAAGTTCCAAATGGCTTGAATCCATCAACATCTAATCCCAATCAAAAATTACTAGGATAAGATGATAAATCTATATGTAATTAATCAAATGTATTACATGATTGTTAATCTCATGGATGTCACATTAACCCATCATTATTATTATCTACATAATGCCACTTCATGTGTTCAACAGTTTTCGATGACATGAATAATCTTTGAAATCAAGCATTTAAAGTAAATCAATGAAAAACATTTGCATGTGTGTTATTTTTATTCTTCTTTATGGTATTATGTTGATTTATACATCCAACATCACCCATAGAATGCCATATAGAAGAAGATTTTTTTTTTCAATCTTCTCTGCTTGAATCCTCTTCCCAATAAAGCATACAATCATTGGGTCACACATCTATTTTTGTATAGTTTAGACCAAGATTGTTAATAAAAATTTTAATATCATAAAAGACTCTGGGATATTTTCTTCAGGAAATGAATCACACAACAAATCCAATATCATGGACATCACCTTATTTGTAATTCCACATAGGCATTTGATATGGTACAACTTTAGCAGGAAAAAATGTTTTCAATATTTTAAATATCCACTATAGAACTCTTGATTCCCATCATCAACTAAACAATGAAACACATATTTTTTCTCAGTAAAGTTTTCTCTTACATTAGTATCTAAAGAATCAAGAGGAGGATCCAATTATATGTTACAATCTTGATCTAGTTGTCCTATAGTCTCAAAAACATCACTTGTCACATTTCTATTTGTAACACCCTCAACTGGTTGTTCTGATATGTTTTGATGTTGATGTTGGTGCCATGTAATTCCAAATACATCATTTATAAGGTTTTTAATTTCATTTTCTATTTTTGATTAAGTTGGGAGCTCATTATGTGGATTGACATTAGTGCTCAACCTTTTTATAACGTTTGATTGTCCATGCCAAATCCAAAACAAAATAATGAGGAGTGAATTGCTTCAATATCAAGTGTTCATAAACTTCATCTCTCTTCAACAATCTTCTAAATTTACATTTCAAATGTGGAAATCTTATTCTCCCATCAATAGATCGATTGGAAATTAAAAATCTGAAAACTCCTCCAAACCCTTAGCATACTGAGGTGTGTTCCTTGATAATGTGATCCAACTTTTATCCATATATATCACAATGTGCCTACACATTATGAAAAAAAATTAAAACACATAACTATTACTAAATAGGAAAATATATTCATATATACTAGATGAAAAAATATGAATATGTTAAATAACCATACACTACCTTTTAAATTTACATATAACCATCAGTCAAATTAGAATTATAGACACTTATGAAAAGTAATAAAACTATTTGGACTATTAGAATATATCGATGACGAAACTAGTGTAGAGTAGTGAAATTCAACCCTTCTTTAATTGATACAAAATAAGGAAATATAGGGAATCTAGAAATGCCTCAAAAAATTAGTATAATGAATCCCTGAAGTTCTAAATGTCTTTCTTATTATTTATTCACTTCTTTCCATAGCTTATATTTATATAAAATACACAAATAGATAATATTATTTAGAAATCCATTGAATCTTATACACATGAGTGTTTCCTAATTCTTCATCATACATTTAAAACCCAAAAGTTAGAAATTAAAATAGAAATATATTATTGTTTAAAGTATCACGTTCAAATTCAAAAATACTCGATGTATTTCATTCTTGGTATTTCTTTCCAGTGACATAGGATTTCTACCATTAAAATAGGTGAGAGATACTAATGGTTAAATATAATAGGGAAATTTTATACCTATGTAACCCACTTAAGGTTAACATATTTTTTTCACTGGCTACATAAGTGTAAAACCAAGAATAAAAATCATGTGTAAGGGTAAAAAGGTGCATATGTAAAGGTAACACACAAACTATAAATTCCATGTTAGGGTAAGAAAAATAGTTATGTAAGGAATATAAAAATAAAATATAAACAAGAAAGATTCCATAATGAAGTAATAAGTGTAAATGATATAATATATCACTAGATAAAACTCACTTAAATCACTAAGTAACCATATAATACAATATAAATCAGAAAGATTCCATAATAAAGAAATCAGGGGAAATGATATAATATGACACTAGATAAAACTCCCCTAAATAATTAAGTAACCTTATAATTGAATGTGTCATGGGATCTACCCTGGGAACACTAATGTGATAAGAAGTTAATCATATATGGGTATAACCACATGAACTATCAATTTATCTCTATAATTTTTTATAGTGTATGGTTTTCACATTAACTTGTCTAAGAATTCATTATTGCATGAAATGTATCCAAAAAAAGAAATAAAAATAGTAGAGTGATTTGTAAGTTACACATCACAATTTGAGAAGGCTAGTCCTTAGTCTAATATGGATTCCTATAGGATCACATGACCCACTAGATTTACCCTATGGTATTTACACTATGGTCTCTTGAAAATATATAAGTGTGAATATCATACAACATGGTTTGGTTAGTTATAAACTCAATTACATCCCACACATTAAATTTATATAATATAGAAAACAACTAAAGATTTATTCATGAGAGTAGAAGTTTATCAAGTCATTATCATATGGATTCCTTATTCTTCTTTTTCACTAACTTCTATACTATCATGTGTGTACTTATTATTATTTTTTATAAAAACAATAATGAACACAAAACATTTTTATTTTCCTCGAAACAAAAATGATGAATGTTTCCTTTCATGAATAATATAGAACTTGAATGCACAAAAATTATTTCCACCATTTTATTTCTTTTTCTTTAGTGAAATTGATCAGAACTAGTTATCATATTATATTGTATTTGATAAACATGTATTATACTATATATAGTTGTGTTAGGTCTTCATTATTCTATTTCTAATACTAAATGTGTTTGTTATTTCATTTAGTATCATGAATATTCTCCCTTTCACAATATCTCTATTGAGAATCCCAATATATCACAAAATGATACCTTCTTCTTCTTCTTTGGATTTTAATTTAATGTTTAAATTATAACATATAACTTATTTCAACTTATACTTAACTACCCCTACTTTTTTTGAACCATTGGATCATAATAGACCAAAAATATTAACCATAAGGAGAAATTAATATCTAAATAGTTCCATATTAGAAATGCATGTTCAAACTATTAAGAAACCATATATTGCAGTATGAAACCATGAATCGTGGTATGATTGAGTGGATAAAAAAAAGTTAAATATAACTACTTAAAATTTTGTGATGTGTAATAATAATTATGGTCTATAGATACAAATAATTTTTTAACCCATTAAAACTCTAATTTAAATATTCATAGTGCAATAAACCGACTGTGTTTGGGAAACTCTTGTCTGAATTAACTACATTGTGAACATCCTTACACAAAAAAGAGGTCCTCAATTTTCTAGAGACATCAAATATATAATTTGATCCAATTTTCAATGTGAAATGAAAATTTTGGAATAGACCACATAAATTTGTATGAGTCTATATTTTCAAAAAAAAATCTTTTATAGAATTGATATATCTTCCATGATGTATCTTTCACAAATAATCTAGTACTAACAAATACCACATCATGCAATTACTACATGATATTTTTTCTAAGGGTGAAATCAATTCCATTACCCATAGACAAGTCTCCAAATCCATATGAGGGTAGAGAAATTATATTATTACTCTTATCCATCATCATTAATGACCCTTAACTCAGTGATGGTTATACTAACGCCAATGGGTGGTGAGCCTTAGGATTTACGGTGAGGGATGGATTGATAGTAAGGGATGGGATCAGTTGTGAGGTATGGTATTGGTGAGCGACGGGATCGACGATGACAAGGGTTCATAGGGATTCTGGGGGTTGGGGGTGAAGCATCGAGGGGTTGGGGGAGAAGTGTCAAGTTTTTCAAAAAATAAAAATATTTAGGGAGGTACATGATCAACTACATGATGCAATAGGTAACAATCATACATTCTTAAAATATAAGCCTCTACTTAAGGAAAAAATGGAATAGTATTAGTTCCATAAATAATGCCACATCCCATGTCACTTATGGGAGGTCGCATCATGCACACTAACCTATCACCAAAAACTTTAGTGAGGTCACATCCAAAACATGAATCATAGGTAAGGACTATGTTAGTCACATAGTTTACCAGCTGATCCTATAAAACTATACAGTTGAGAGCTATCCCCTCATCATAATAAGTTCTGCATCACCCTTTAGGGAATATATTTCGACTTTCAGAACCATAATGGTTTATGATCTTTGATACAAGATCACACACTTATATACTTAGTGATTCTTCATCATAAAGTATTATCCTAAATAATATATCAATGTACATTCCAACATAATTGAATCAACACCACAATCTTATTCTTTATACCCATGGACCATCCAAATACATGTCACTCTAAACACCATGGAATCCAAATGCCAAGTCCTAATCAAAACCCACAACCCACTGATTGGCCCCATATCTATTCTTATAATTGATATCCATTAATCAATTAATTTTCGGAAACCCAATCCATCATACATTGTTCTATCCTGAAGAAACCATCCCACTTAGAATTCATAGTATGTCCCAAACCACCTTCAACATGGTGTCACTCACCATGGTAGAAATGTCTGATCATCTAACTAGTCATCACTGGATAGGCTAAGATTGGTGAGGCAATACGTGGTGAGGTGAGGCATGGCGAGGGTCGAAGATCGGCGGGGATAAGCTAGGGTTTCAGGGTGTCGGTGGGGTGGGGTGTGGAGTTGGGTGGTCTAGGGGGTTGGGGGTATTGGGGGAGGGGAAAGTGTCACATGTATTAAAATTTTTAACCATTTAGTGGCAATATATAAAAAACCACCACGAAATTATTTTTAAAAAAATTTAGTAGCGATTTACAAAACTGAAGATAAATGCTCAGTTTGTTGTAGTGAAATGAAATGGGTAACATTAAAATTTCATCAGATCATGACCTAGGAAAATAGATAGGTTTCATAATCACTTCATGAAATCATAACCCATGAAAAGAATTATGTTTAAAAAGTATAAAACTCATGCAAGTGAAATGGGTGTCTTAAGCATCATTCCCTTAAAACAAAAACCATTAAAGAAAGAATATTAATGGAACATTTGGGTCATTTTCTATAAGGGAATGAGTAATATCAACAGATGTTATCTTATATGTAAAATAACATGAAATGATATTTTTAAAACATTTATTGAGGTAAATATAATTTATTCTTTGAAAATGTCTCCTTAAAACATAAAACTTTTTTAAAACCATTTTCATTAAAAAATTATAAAATAATCTTAAAACCTTTTTAAGAACACATTATTTGGGATATAATTTGAAAACTTATAAAGAAACCATGAAAAAGTTTTCAAAACCATTTCTATGGAATTTTTTTTAAAAAAAATTTCTAAAAAATTAACCTTTTAAACATGAAAAGGAAGCTCTAAAAAAATGATAATGGGTAAATATGTACATGCTGTATAAGTTAAGAAGAAAATTCTTTTTCCACGGTAAAAGGTTAGAAAAATGGATTATTCAGAAAGTAAAAAGAATATTCATATGAAAACAGTAGTAAATGAAAAAAAGGGAAATTTTTATTTTAAATATTATAGGATAATAATAGAATATTCTTGGAAATTCGTTTTTGAAAACATGGTTTTGAATTAACAAAGATTTTTGATCGAAGATAGGGTAAAGTCAAGATTTCCTAAAAACACTTCATTAACTATATTATGTACCAAAGAGTGGGAAAATGGTACCAATACATTAATATATCATGAATAAGTAGAGGATAAGAAACTTTATGAGATTTATTAAAATATGGATCATAATATTTCATCAAAGGAAGCATAAACATAATAATCTCAAAGAAAAGTTAAAATTATTTCAGTAAACTCTTACCACTTGGTAACTTTGAACCATACTCCCGATGTAAGAAAATGAAATTTAATGATGCTTAAAATATCATGAAAATAATTATATTCATTATATAACATTTAAAAGTTAGTACATACACCTCATGGAAAAATATAGGTTTATAACATGGCATGTGTCTCAAAGAAGGAAAATTGAGACAAAATTACTTTACCGGTTTGGTAACTTTTGAAAAATAAACCCCATGAAATAAATTCCAAAAATGGATATGTAAATACACTTAAATTTAAATTTAAGTATAATAATCATATAATACATCCATTGGTATTATACACACCACACAAAAGTAATTGGTGGTGAATAAATCTTATATCTCATAGAAATAAAAATTGAGATGAAATCCATTTACCTTGTGTCTTGACTCTCATCGTAATCATTCTAACCATCTATAATAAATATAAATTTATTCTATATATTTTTCAAAAACATATTATTATATATAATACCATATATGTTTTGATTATGACCTTATATTTCCCGCTTGTTAACAATCATATATTAATGTTTCACTTTAGGTAATATTCGCTTCGTTCTTCCTATGTGTATTAATTTGTTATATATTTTGTCCTTAAAATTATATCATGTTTTATAGAATTTTAACCATGATATAAATATCATTTATATTCATTATATTTTTATTATAATAATCTATATAATATTAAAGTTCAAAATGGAATACATCATTCATGGAGACAGTAAGTTGTACGTATCCATGAATATTGTTTCTGTTTTTATTATCGTATTGAAAGAAAGAAAGAAAATGACATATATTTATATATTTATATATAATATAATTATAGTAGAATTATAATGTTATATATATCATATTATTTCACTAAACACATCCTTAATACATTCTATGTAGTGTGTTAATGAATCACATCGCTTTGAGGGGGCGATAGTCCACACTTACTCAAACAAAATTATCGTATTTACAAAAAAATGAAATTACAAATGGCATGTGTTGTAAAATGAATAAATAATATTAAATAAATAATAAATATAATAAATTTCATAAATAAACATATTTTTAATCATAATTTCCACCATGAGATGCGGTAAAGTAAAAATGAGCAATCATCATTTAGTGAGGCGGTAGTTCATTGTATACATAAACAGTATGTTCATTACCCCTTAGATGGATGTGTGTTTAAGTGTAGGCTGAAACATTACTATAAAAAATCCTAGTATATTTAATATACTGGTGTTGTTATAAAAACATGGAATAAATAGAGTGGATATGGTGGAGAAAGAATATAAAAGAAATGATCCTGGTAGAATTCATTACCTCTTAATTGGGTAACTCCTTTTGGTTTGTACCAAAAGGCTTCCTCGGATTTCTTTCTACCCAATGAGAAGATTCTATGAGTAATTTGGGGATATTTTTAAGTTAATTTGGAATATATTTTCTGAGCCTAAGTGGTTTCAGATGTGTGAAGAAGAGGGATATGTGGTGGCCTTTTATTGGGAAGGGAAAGGACCCACTTGGAATTTTTGAAAACAACTTAGGTGCACCGAATGTTTTACCTAAAAAATAATAAAATCCACCAAAATAAATAAAATAAGGTTAATTGATGAATAATTCCCATAAAATGGGTGTTTTACATGTGTATAGGTCATTTTGTGTCTTAACTTTAAGGTTTAATACTTTGTTAATCAAATTTTTCTCTTAATCATTGTAATTAATTTTAATCACTTTCACTACTATTTTTGCAAAAAAAATGTTTAAATTATTATAAAATTTAAATTATGATGATTAAAATATGTAATCCATTTTTCTAAATTATAATCATATAATTTGAAAAAATTAAACTGGTTAATGGGACAACACTGCGGCTTTTTAAAGTAAAAATTATCAAAAGTTTGATAAGTTTTTAATATCAAATTTCAATGTGAAATTGTTTCTAATGGACTAAATTGGATTAATTAATAAAACAAATTTATAATTAAACTTTTAAACCAATTTAAAATATAATTTAACCATATAAATAAATTATATGAAAAACAAAATTTGAATTAAAACTAGTATTTTTAACTATTCATTAAAAAATTAAACCTTATAGAAAAATACAAAAACAATTATCCTATATTAATTTTTATGTTTTAATTACAAATATGAAGTTTATTTTACCATATTAAATCTATAAATGTTTTAAAAAATTTATTTAAAATGGGTTAACCATTAAAATTTTGTAAAATACCTTTAAAAAAATATAGGTTTTTAAGCATAAAATTGGGTTTGTTCTTATCTTATGTCTATCAAATATATTGGATGGATATAAAAAATATTTTATTAAATATATAAAATAAATATTATATTAATATCACTCAATAATTATAATTAATTTAATTTATTAGGGTAAAACAACTTTGTGACCATAAAAATAATAATAATTCCCTTTACTTTCAATCGGGTTTCATATTCATTTCTAATTAATTAGTAACCTATGAATTAAATTTATATTTGCGTAAACCATATATTTTCACAAATTAGTTAATACTACTCATAATTGTTAATTTAATGGCTATGTTATGTCTTATTATATTAAATAATAACATTTTAATTATATATTATTGTTCAGTAAAACTTGGTCTTGCGTGTTACGCAAGCTATCGAGGAAAGTCATTGTTGCGTGTAACACAATATGACCTCAGTATTCTGTATAGAGAAATATAGCATTTATGTTTCATGTAGGGATCAATTAACTTGGTGCTACGTATAACGTAATCCAAACAAATAAAATAAATTATTTTTAGTGTTGTGTGAAATGTAAAATATCAATAAGATTAAATTAATTTAAAAACAAATAATTCAAAAAATCTCAAGGTGTTACATTCTACCCCCCTTAAAATGAATTTATCCCCCGAAATTCATCTCATTTGTTAAAGGTTTAATACATGAAAGTTCCTTTCTTATAAACCCATATTGTAAAAATAAATACTAAAATTTTCTTTTAAAAAGTAATGTTGGGAATATAATTGTTACCCAAAGTAACATATAACTGGGTTTCCACTTGGGAGAATATAGGTGGAAAGTGAAAACATAGACATAGAAGATAAATCTAACCATCATGTTCTGATGTAGAGTGATAGAGAACAAGGTCTAGAGAAAGTTATCAATCAGAAATACATAATTCTATGATGGACTAAGGGACCATATGATTCCTCAGAAACATAGGTACTAGGATAAATTTTTTGGTTTCAAGAACCTTTTTTATAAAGTTAAATATTTTTCATGAAAAGATATACTTTCATGATTTCAGGACAACCCCACCCTTTTTTGTTCCTTGACCCACTTCACCTCTTTATCTAAAAAGGAAGGTAAATTTTTCATTCCTAAAACACTAAAAAATCAAGAGATCCGTGATATTCCACCCCATATGTCATCAGTTATCATAAACACCATGTTTTTATAATAGTTTATCTAATATTCTTAAATCCTCATATGGTAAGATAATACTTTATTCTCAAAAGCTTCATCTAAAGTTTAAATTAAATATCCCATAAATGGCTAACCTTATAACCCTTTCAAAAGATGAAAATTCAAAGATTTAGAAAGAAAGTCATAAAATTGGCTTGAAAGTGATCCCCTATATGTAAAGACCCGTATCCTGACGTACATGGACATTACATTACATTTGCGGAATACTTAGTACATAACAAAAACACACACTAAAGGATCGTAATAGTTTAGTGTCTTTGGAAACTCGGAACGTAATCTTCTAATCGTGGTGAAAGTTCTTCAATATCTCCCATAAAGGTCATCCCTTTTTTTTACCTAAAACCTTTCTTTATATCCTGGGGAAAAGAAAACATAAAAGGGTGAGCTCAAATGCTCAATAAGGGTAAACAAAAGAAATATCAATCACATAATTTTCATAAGAGCATAACATTTTTGGAAATCTTAACCTGCAAAAGAGAGCATAATTTCATAACATGGAATAAATCATAGTAGTGAAATGAAATCATAACTTAAAACATTACTCATTGTGGCATACACACATAATCATAGAGAATCATTTCTTGTTAGTCAAGACTCATTGCCAAGACTATCTTAGTGGACAAAGTCCCTTTCTGAATCGAGTAATCCTCGTTTCAGTCCTGTTTCACTGAACCGGTATAACCTACCATTCCAGCCATGTCTATCTCATGAGATATAAAATCTTTACCCAATGCATTGGAGGGAGATATAGGTCCCACCCATCTCTTAATGAATCCTTTCTTATGTGTGCCACAAAATCATAAATCATACATCATTGCATAACCCATGTAATAAAAATGGGATTCTTAAACAACATGACATCATAAAACCATTCATATAAGATAAAGGAATTCATAAACATAATTCCATCACAACATAGTCAAATCAATGTAAAAATATGGATAGAAACAGAACCCTTTATTATCTTAGATGGGAAATAATTTTGTTAAAACACTTGAAATGAATTCTTGAGGAAAATATCCTTTCTTCTTCAAAATCAATTTCTTTTCACAAAACATCATACAATTTTAAAAGAAAGAGATTTTATTAAAAATAGTCATTAAATATTTTGGAGGAAGGTTCATGAAAATAAGGCTTTATAAAACCGTAAAAATCCGTTCGTGCCGTATAAGTTAAAAAAAACATTCTTCTCGTACTTTTGTCGGAAAAGTCAAAAAGTACCTCGTACGAAAAACGACAAAAGATTTCTTTAATATCTTTTACTAAAAACTCACCAAAGGGTAAAATTGGATTTAAAACATTGTAGGTGGATGGAAATAATATTACATATTGAGGAAACATGGATGTGGATGATAAGATACACCCCAGTAAATACTTACGAATAAACAATCTCGGATAAAAATGAGATTGTGATATTCCCCTTACCTTAGGTCCGTCTTGCTTGTACGTGTCCGAACCTCCTGTATAATGATTTAAATCATGTTATTGACTTATTACAGAATCATATTCATTGTTATGATATCATATATGGTTAACTTATGACATTATATTACCCGTTCTTTTGTAAATTCCATGTTAAAGAAGCGTTTTGGGTAAAATCGTTCCATTTATCGTAGGTGTTTTGACTTGTTGTTCTTGACATCATTATTAATTATATCATGATTTACTCACTTCCAGAATATAAAATATGATTTATATATCATATATATTCAGTATATATATATATATAATAGGTAGATAAATAAAATGAAAAAAACACCGTTCATGGAGACGGTAGTCCGTTCGTACGCATGAACGCTGTTTTCCTTTCCTTATTGTCTTGAAATGGAAGTAAGTAGATGACATACATATATATATATACATAAATCCAGTAGCTTTATAATGTCATATATTTCATTATTATTTCTTATATATACATTATAATCATTCTTAAATGGTTAACATGGAGAATGAATCTCATCGCGTCGTGGAGACGGTAGTCCGTACGTACGCACGAGCGATGATATCATTTCTATAAATATTGAATTGAATTGGAGTGGATTATACAATATATAAGAATCAATATGATGTTGTAATAACTATGTATAGTTATTCTTTACACCATTATACCCATCCATGTAAGGTGGTGGTGGAAAATAGATTACACCACGGCGTGGAGACGGTATTCCGTACGTACGCACGCGCGGTGATTTCTTTTTCCGTAGGATGGATAGATGGTGAAATAGGGTTGTTTCATACTTATAATAACATATCAGTATATGAGTGATACTGATGTTATTACTTCATAATGAAACAACCTAAGAAGAAGAAGTGGAAGAAGAAATAAAGATGAAAGAATTGGTAACGGTAATTACCTCTTCTTTGAAGTGCCTCTTTGAGACCTCCTCTTAGGGCACTATAATTGGTCTTTGAGGAAAACCAGAACCTCTAGGATGTTTCTAGGGAAGTGGAGAAGAGATTTTGGCAGGGTTTGGTCGAGCTTGAGTGCTCAAATGGGTGTGAGGAGGAGGGGGAGGAGGTGTCCTTTTATAGGGGAGGAGAGGGGCACCTTAGGAATATCTCAAAATATTATTTTATATTAAAGTCAAAATCGGTTTATAATGGTTCCAAAGGGTCTTATTTCGAAGCTAAAGCGGGGATGGGTCGAAATCCTATCAACCAATAGGATTTAGACAAGTTTAGGGTATTAGTTTAACCTTATCAATTAGATTTAACTCTAAGTTAAATAATTTAACTTTTACCGTGTCTTTTTGTTTTCTTTCACTATATGGTTAATAAACTTACTATAACATGCCAAAAGAACCCCAAATTGTATATTATTAATACATATATCCTTATCTAAGTCATTTGGCCGAACCTTAGATTTTTAGGAATAAAATAACAATTAGTAATATAATATTTGATTTAAAAACTATTTTGTGTCAATTTTGACACTATTTGATATATGATTTTTGTGAAAGTCATAACAGAATTATATGTTTGAACCAAGTTGATTAAATCATCACTAATATATCATAGTAACCTAGAAAATTAGTTGAATTCATAAAAAGTCTTAAATTACATTTATTTTGGTATTTATATTATCAATTATGTCAATATTTCATTAATAAGATAATTACTGCATCATCTTTGTGTCATAAATAAATTATATTATTTGATGTCTAAAAATTACAAATAAAATACCATCATGTAGGAAATCGTTTTAGCTTTCTAATGAATATTTATAGTCTAATTTATCTTATGTATAACCCCATATTAAAAATTATTTACTTATTAAACTTTGATTTTAACTATTTTAACCCTTCTTTAAATAAATTAATAATAAATGTCCTAATCTAATCCAAGTGGGCCTAAATGGTCATATTTTATTCCTAAGTTTGTTTTTGGTCGAATTACACTTGTCCAATAGAATTAGGACATGTGTTAGGGTAATATTAATATCATATTTACCCTTAGTTACCCTATTTACTATTAACCGCGGTAAAAAAAAGTAAAAAGTTACTATTCACCAAAAATTATTTTCATCTCATTGAACCACATTTTAGTCCTTGATATTAACCGTGTCTCTCGGATTTTCGAAATTCCATTCACAGAAGCGGTAAAATTAAGTTTTATGCAAAATTCAGTTTTTAACCTACCACTTAGTGGTTTCACTATTCATCAAAAATTGATGTTTTTCAGAACAATGCCAAAATTTCATCCAAAGCTATATTTCATATTCCGAATTCAAAAACGAAGTATATTTTACCAAATTCATAACATAAAAGTTGCATTAATTAATTTTATAATTAAATCCCGCTGTTAAAACAAATAGCGTGTTTTTAAGAAACAATATCTATCAAAAGATTGACACTTGTTTATGTCTAGTTTAAATGTGAAATTACATCCAATGACCAACATTGTATTAAATTGTAAAAATATATTCTAAATATACTTTAAAACCACTCAAATTAATGATTTATCACTATTAATTATTTTGATTAAAAAAGTTGTTTTTAATTATAATTTAGTAATTTTCACTATTCATCAGAATATGAAAGTTATCCGAAAAGTACCAAAATTTCACCTTAGGCTAAATTCGATACTCCGAATCCAAAAATAAAGTTCATTTTGAAAAATAAGATTTACTGGATTTCAAAAAGTGGTTATTACTATTCATAACGACTAGTTTTAATAATATTTTTATAGCATATCGTTGTTTAGTGAAACTCGGTATTGCGTACTACACACGCTATCGAGGAAGGTCGCGATTGCGTGTAATGCAAGACAAGTCAAGGATGTGTGTTGTGCAAGCTCCTTTTGGTGTAGCGTACAACACAAGACATTAATAAAATTAAAAAGAATATTTTTTTATAAAATCTTGGGCTGTTACATTCTACCCCCCTTAAAATGAATTTCGCCCTCGAAATTCGTCGGGGTTATAAATGGTTTACTATTTGAAAGTTTCTTTAATAGAAACCCACATAGTAAAAGGGAATACCAAAACATGGCTTTAAAAACTAAAGTATGAAATGTAACGATTACCCAAATAAACTAATCATTGGGTTTCCACATAGTTGAAAATATGAATATGGAAGAGAAATCTAAGCATCATGTTCTGATGGAGAGTGGTAGAGAACATGGCTATGGAAAAGCCAGTAATCACAAATCCATAGATTTGTGATGATATAAGGTACCATCTGATTCATCAGGTATAAGAGAACTAGGACAACATTTTTGGTTTTCAAGATCATTTCCCTAAAGTTAAAGAATTTGAATTAGAATAAATACTTACTTTATTTTGGTACAATCTCACTGTTGTTCGTGCCTTTAACAATTTCCACTTCATCTCTTAAATAAATGAAGTTGAATTTGTTATTCGTGAAGTGTTAGCAGATCATGTGATAGAATGACGGGTCATTCCATCTGTTTCAAACAAAAGGTTAGCAAAATTATATACATAAGTCGATCTATAGTGAGATTAATCACATATGGACTTATACTTCATATATCATACTGCTTAATATAATAAAACTAGTTTCTACTAAACAGGGACTTCCTGTAGGCTAGTGGTAGGCGATAAAGGCCAGTCGCACTTCGGTTGTGGGTTCGATTCCTACAGCCTTGTCCGAAGCGATGGGCTGTCGCCCGTCCTGTAGGTTGTCCCTTTTTCTAAAACTACGTTACTATAACATCCCATCAATAATATCGAAAATCTTCTATCCTTAAACAATACTAACTTATGTCCAACATAATCCAGTCTAATCTTTAGGCTTATACATAATACTGCAGTCCACTCTCATAATATAGTGACAACGATTACCAGAGATTTAATACTGTCGTTGATCCCCACATATCATAAGATATGTCTTGTTGGTCACATTCCAAACATTCAAAGTCCTTAATCTTGTATTCTCTTGAATACCTTAGTGAAAACATGAGTGCAGTTAAAAGTTAATACTTTCCATATACCAAAATCCTCAAAATTCTATATACTCAAACCATGATATCACTTAGTCCTTATATCAATCATGAGCTCATGAATACAATCAATCATCTCATTATCGTCTTATCCCTTCATTATGCGCATATCATCTTATTTCCAAAAATATCTCAATCACTTCGAATACCACATTAGACCAATACATAAATATTCCAATACACCATAAAAGTACCTCAACAACATTATTCTTGAATGCCAATACATAAACACTTCAGTCCATCCACATCAATGACTGTCCTGGAATAAGTCCTTCCTTGATTTAGAAGTATCTTTTTAGGTCAGGGCATTGAGTTGGGTAATGCCCATGTTCTCCACAAATAAGACATTGAACTCCATAACAGTCTGTCACCCTATGACCCTTTTCTCCACACAGATAACATCGGTCCCTCCATTTGAGGTATTCCTCAAGGTTCTTCTTCCCTTCTTTAGAAATCTCAATCTTCCTTTCTTTATGCTCCTCAACATGCGAACATGCATAATAGTTTATCTTCCTCTTCTTTGATGAATTATTCATACCACTAAATTTCACCTTGTTAATCATATATCGCGATGACTGATTCGGCATAATCACAATATCTTTATCTTTAGGCATTACACAATTTTGTTGCTCATAGTCACCAATTTTTCCATTGGATTCAATGTTAACCGAATTCCTTCTGGTTCCCTCCATTAACTAAAACACAAAAGAATCTTGTGAGAGGCAAAAATCATGCTAGGGAAAACAACATAATAAAGGGGGAGCACCCTCAATATCTAACATCTTAGGTTAAATTCTATGATCGTTACCGTAGTTCTAGGACTATATCCTATACGTATACTTATCCTTAGGGACATCCCTAGACATACCTTATAAATATCTCTAGGGATCTCACTAACGTTTTCGCATCCTAGTTTCCAAAGGTTGACTAAACCTTTACTCTGATACCAACTGTAAAGACCCGTATCCTGACGTACATGGACATTACATTACATTTGCGGAATACTTAGTACATAACAAAAACACACACTAAAGGATCGTAATAGTTTAGTGTCTTTGGAAACTCGGAACGTAATCTTCTAATCGTGGTGAAAGTTCTTCAATATCTCCCATAAAGGTCATCCCTTTTTTTTTACCTAAAACCTTTCTTTATATCCTGGGGAAAAGAAAACATAAAAGGGTGAGCTCAAATGCTCAATAAGGGTAAACAAAAGAAATATCAATCACATAATTTTCATAAGAGCATAACATTTTTGGAAATCTTAACCTCCAAAGAGAGCATAATTTCATAACATGGAATAAATCATAGTAGTGAAATGAAATCATAACTTAAAACATTACTCATTGTGGCATACACACATAATCATAGAGAATCATTTCTTGTTAGTCAAGACTCATTTCCAAGACTATCTTAGTGGACAAAGTCCCTTTCTGAATCGAGTAATCCTCGTTTCAGTCCTGTTTCACTGAACCGGTATAACCTACCATTCCAGCCATGTCTATCTCATGAGATATAAAATCTTTACACAATGCATTGGAGGGAGATATAGGTCCCACCCATCTCTTAATGAATCCTTTCTTATGTGTGCCACAAAATCATAAATCATACATCATTGCATAACCCATGTAATAAAAATGGGATTCTTAAACAACATGACATCATAAAACCATTCATATAAGATAAAGGAATTCATAAACATAATTCCATCACAACATAGTCAAATCAATGTAAAAATATGGATAGAAACAGAACCCTTTATTATCTTAGATGGGAAATAATTTTGTTAAAACACTTGAAATGAATTCTTGAGGAAAATATCCTTTCTTCTTCAAAATCAATTTCTTTTCACAAAACATCATACAATTTTAAAAGAAAGAGATTTTATTAAAAATAGTCATGAAATATTTTGGAGGAAGGTTCATGAAAATAAGGCTTTATAAAACCGTAAAAATCCGTTCGTGCCGTATAAGTTAAAAAAAACATTCTTCTCGTACTTTTGTCGGAAAAGTCAAAAAGTACCTCGTACGAAAAACGACAAAAGATTTCTTTAATATCTTTTACTAAAAACTCACCAAAGGGTAAAATTGGATTTAAAACATTGTAGGTGGATGGAAATAATATTACATATTGAGGAAACATGGATGTGGATGATAAGATACACCCCAGCAAATACTTACGAATAAACAATCTCGGATAAAAATGAGATTGTGATATTCCCCTTACCTTAGGTCTGTCTTGCTTGTACGTGTCCGAACCTCCTGTATAATGATTTAAATCATGTTATTGACTTATTACAGAATCATATTCATTGTTATGATATCATATATGGTTCACTTATGACATTATATTACCCGTTCTTTTGTAAATTCCATGTTAAAGAAGCGTTTTGGGTAAAATCGTTCCATTTATCGTAGGTGTTTTGACTTGTTGTTCTTGACATAATTATTACTTATATCATGATTTACTCACTTCCAGAATATAAAATATGATTTATATATCATATATATTCAGTATATATATATATATATAATAGGTAGATAAATAAAATGAAAAAAACACCGTTCATGGAGACGGTAGTCCGTTCGTACGCATGAACGCTGTTTTCCTTTCCTTATTGTCTTGAAATGGATGTAAGTAGATGACATACATATATATATATACATAAATCCAGTAGCTTTATAATGTCATATATTTCATTATTATTTCTTATATATACATTATAATCATTCTTAAATGGTTAACATGGAGAATGAATCTCATCGCGTCGTGGAGACGGTAGTCCGTACGTACGCACGAGCGATGATATCATTTCTATAAATATTGAATTGAATTGGAGTGGATTATACAATATATCAGAATCAATATGATGTTGTAATAACTATGTATAGTTATTCTTTACACCATTATACCCATCCATGTAAGGTGGTGGTGGAAAATAGATTACACCACGGCGTGGAGACGGTATTCCGTACGTACGCACGCGCGGTGATTTCTTTTTCCGTAGGATGGATAGATGGTGAAATAGGGTTGTTTCATACTTATAATAACATATCAGTATATGAGTGATACTGATGTTATTACTTCATAATGAAACAACCTAAGAAGAAGAAGTGGAAGAAGAAATAAAGATGAAAGAATTGGTAACGGTAATTACCTCTTCTTTGAAGTGCCTCTTTGAGACCTCCTCTTAGGGCACTAGAATTGGTCTTTGAGGAAGACCAGAACCTCTAGGATGTTGCTAGGGAAGTGGAGAAGAGATTTTTTCAGGGGTTGGCCGAGCTTGAGTGCTCAAATTGGTGTGAGGAGGAGGGGGAGGAGGTGTCCTTTTATAGGGGAGGAGAGGGGCACCTTAGGAATATCTCAAAATATTATTTTATATTAAAGTCAAAATCGGTTTATAATGGTTCCAAAGGGTCTTATTTCGAAGCTAAAGTGGGGATGGGTCGAAATCCTATCAACCAATAGGATTTAGACAAGTTTAGGGTATTATTTTAACCTTATCAATTAGATTTAACTCTAAGTTAAATAATTTAACTTTTACCGTGTCTTTTTGTTTTCTTTCACTATATGGTTAATAAACTTACTATAACATGCCAAACGAACCCCAAATTGTATATTATTAATACATATATCCTTATCTAAGTCATTTGGCCGAACCTTAGATTTTTAGGAATAAAATAACAATTAGTAATATAATATTTTATTTAAAAACTATTTTGTGTCAATTTTGACACTATTTGATATATGATTTTTCTGAAAGTCATAACAGAATTATATGTTCGAACAAAGTTGATTAAATCATCACTAATATATCATAGTAACCTATAAAATTAGTGGAATTCATAAAAAGTCTTAAATTACATTTATTTTGGTATTTATATTATCAATTATGTCAATATTTCATTAATAAGATAATTACTGCATCATCTTTGTGTCATAAATAAATTATATTATTTGATGTCTAAAAATTACAAATAAAATACCATCATGTAGTAAAGCTTTTTAGCTTTCTAATGAATATTTATAGTCTAATTTATCTTATGTATAACCCCATATTAAAAATGATTTACTTATTAAACTTTGATTTTAACCATTTTAACCCTTCTTTAAATAAATTAATAATAAATGTCCTAATCTAATCCAAGTGGGCCTAAATGGTCATATTTTATTCCTAAGTTTGTTTTTGGTCGAATTACACTTGTCCAATAGAATTAGGACATGTGTTAGGGTAATATTAATATCATATTTACCCTTAGTTACCCTATTTACTATTAACCGCGGTAAAAAAAAGTAAAAAGTTACTATTCACCAAAAATTATTTTCATCTCATTGAACCACATTTTAGTCCTTGATATTAACCGTGTCTCTCGGATTTTCGAAATTCCATTCACAGAAGCGGTAAAATTAAGTTTTATGCAAAATTCAGTTTTTAACCTACCACTTAGTGGTTTCACTATTCATCAAAAATTGATGTTTTTCAGAACAATGCCAAAATTTCATCCCAAGCTATATTTCATATTCGGAATTCAAAAACGAAGTCTATTTTACCAAATTCATAACATAAAAGTTGCATTAATTAATTTTATAATTAAATCCCACTGTTAAAACAAATAGCGTGTTTTTAAGAAACAATATCTATCAAAAGATTGACACTTGTTTATGTCTAGTTTAAATGTGAAATTACATCCAATGACCAACATTGTATTAAATTGTAAAAATATATTCTAAATATACTTTAAAACCACTCAAATTAATGATTTATCACTATTAATTATTTCGATTAAAAAAGTTTTTTTAATTATAATTTAGTAATTTTCACTATTCATCAGAATATGAAAGTTATCCGAGAAGTACCAAAATTTCACCTTAGGCTAAATTCGATACTCCGAATCCAAAAATAAAGTTCATTTTGAAAAATAAGATTTACTGGATTTCAAAAAGTGGTTATTACTATTCATAACGGCTAGTTTTAATAATATTTTTATAGCATACCGTTGTTTAGTGAAACTCGGTATTGCGTACTACACACGCTATCGAGGAAGGTCGCGATTGCGTGTAATGCAAGACAAGTCAAGGATGTGTGTTGTGCAAGCTCCTTTTGGTGTAGCGTACAACACAAGACATTAATAAAATTAAAAAGAATATTTTTTTATAAAATCTTGGGCTGTTACACTATATATCACAAAGTACAACTTGTTTTTCACATTCCAAACATGTGAATACCCTTATCATATATTCTCTTGAAACATGGAAATAACCTTAACTACAAAAAATACTTTTGGAAAACTTGAATTCTTCCTTACTCAAATTATTACTAGATATATTATTTAAATCCAAGAAGTTGTAAACTTCATCCTTGATGACATATAAAACTTTTTCAATAATCAGTTCTTGGGTAATCTATACCATCCAATTTACTTATTCATATCCAGCATATCTTTATCCAAATTTCATTATCTAAATGTGAGGAATTAATTATTGGTTACCTTCCCTTAATCAAAATACCATATTTCCATGAAATAATTTTTCTATGTCTTCATCACCATTTAATGTGTCCTTTTAAATCCTTAATTAAAACTTTTACTGAAAATAATCATATATTTCACCATTCATATAACAAAATATTTTAATTACAAAACATATATACTTCATTCCTCCAACTTTATTATTAAACCATTACTTAGGTCTCATCAACGTATTCTGTAATACCTCTTTCCTAGAATATGAAATATGAATCATTTCTTAAGGTTCTTCAACCTCAATATAATCATTTCTCTTATTTTTAATGTAAAACATACTATAAGAACATAACATACCTTTCACATGTCATTTGAGGTCTCTTTATCTTTAGAAGTATAACCAATACTTGTACCACCTTACTAATTATCTTTATGAGATTTCCACTTGGAAAATAGATTCACATAATGCCCATACTTTCCATATCTAAAACATTAAAAATGAACCATGTTCCTTCAAATTATCTCCATTGACTAAAACTATAAGGCATAGTGTGATTAACATTTATCATATTGGGATACCATATAATCATAAAAAATTACTTATAGGGTTCCTAAATAATGTCTCCTACTTCTTTAATATATGATACCTTAGTTTTATCCTAGGTTATTTATAGTTTTACTCTATTTAAATCCTTCATGATGGTTCTTAAAGATTTTGAGAATTTTCAAAGCATACCCCCCGAGAGTGTCAAACCAGGTGTGCAACAAGGCCCGTTTTCATATACCAGATTACTTAGAGTCATGATCGGAACATCTTTTAAGATTTATTACCCGTAGGTACATCTATTCCAGATCCACATCCACTGGTATTATCTAGAAATGGATGTATTTCTATAAACCAATCACTCTATCCTTTACCAAAATTCCATGAAATTTTTCTAAACATTAACTCATCCTTTTACTTATCCTTAGAGACATCCCTAGATATATCCTTATAAATATACTGAGGAATCTCACTAAATTTTTCTCATCCTAATTTCCAAAGGTTAACTAAATTTTTGATCAGATACCAACTATAGATACCCAGTCTTGACATACATTAACATTACATAACTTTTTCAGAATACATTAAAACATTTTACAAACAAATTCTCAAATACCATATTAGTTTAGCATATTTGGAAACATGGAAATGTAAACATGGGTACATAAGTTAGATACATTTTCTCCCACTAGATTATCCAATACTAGAACCCCTCTTATAAATATCATACATGAAATATATCTTCATAACCCATGGAAGTAAACATAAAAATGGGTTATCTCATATGCTCAGTAAGGGTAAACTAGGGAGACATGTAAGCATAAACAATAACATAGTGGTATGATAATGTGATCATAAAATTATAATATCATACCTTACATATCAAAGATCATAGAAATGAGTTATTGGATAAAGCTTGGAATTTCATAAGGCATGAATCATAATGAAATATACATCATGGGATATGAAATCATAACTGAGGAATAAGAAATAGAATTTGGGAAAAGTATATAAGAATGGAAAATATTATGTCAAGGATACCTACCAAGACCTTTATAACATGTTAGGCTTGGGATATAACCCATGTACCTGCTTTGGGATTGGGATAAAAACCCGTGTACCCTCTTACTTTTAGGCTTGGTCTACAACCCATGTACCTTCTTATTTTCGGGTTTGGGATACAACCAATGTACCTTCTTGTTTTTAGTCTTGGGCTATAACCCATCTACCCTCTTACTTTTAGGCTTGAACTACAACCCATGTACCTTCTTGTTTTTAGGCTTGGGCTACAACCCATGTACCTTATTATTTTTAGGCTTTGGATATAAACCATGTACCCTTTGAGATCATATAAAACTTATCATTACCAAAATAATTGGAGGGAGATATAGGTCTCACCCATCTCATAATAAAATCATTCAAACATGTACCACAATATAATAAAACTGTCATCATATCATGATCCATAAAAATAGATAGGTTTTATAAACATCAAATCATAACCCATGAAATGAAATGGGTATCATTAAAATTTTATCACATCATAAACTATGAAATTAGATAGGTTTAATAGTAACTTGATGAAAGATAACCCATGAAAATAAGTGGGTTTCAAAAGAATAAAACACATATAAGTGAAATGGTTGTCTTAAGCATCATTAAATTAAAACATAAACCATTCAATAAATAATATGAATGGAGCCTTCGTAAAAAAAGTTAGAAGGGCATGAGTAACATAAACAGATGTTATATTAGATAGAAAATAACATGGAAGTATATTTTGAAAATACTTCTTGACGTAAATATAATTACTTATTTTAAAAAGTATATTTAAAAAATAAAACCTTTTAAAAACCATTTTATATAAAAACTTATAAAATAATCATAAAAACCTTTTGAACAACACTTTACTTGAGAAATAATTTGAAAAATTATAGATAAATCATGAAAATGTTTTAAAACAATTTCATTTAAAATTATTTTTAGAAACATTTTCTTAAACATTTAACTTTTAAACATGCAAAGGAATCTTCATAGAAATTATTATGGGAAAATCTATACATACATTACGGGATAAAAAGAACATTCCTTTTACATGGTAAAAGGTTAGAAAAATGACTTGTTCAGAAAGTGACAAGAATATTACTATGAAAACATTGGTGAAAGAAAAAAGGTCAAAATTTCTTTTAAATATTTTATCAGAATAGTATAATATTCTTGTTATCAATTTTTATAAGACATGGTTTTTAATGAACACTGATTTTCGAACGAAGATAGGGTAAAGTCGAGATTTCATAAAAAAACATCCCAAACCATATTATGTACCAAGGAGTGGGAAAATGGTACCAATACATGAATATATCATGAATAACCAATGGATAAGAAAATTCAAGAGATTTTTTAAGAGATTAATCATAAGATTTCATCAAAAGAAGAATGAACATAACAATATCAAAAAAAAAGATGAGATTGTTTCAATAAACTCTTACCACTTGGTAACTATAAACCACAATATCCATATAATAAAATTAAATTACATGAAAATTTAAATATTATTAAAATATTTATATTCTTGATATAAAATTTCTATGTCATTATATACACCTCATGTAAAAATATAGGCACATAACATGGCATGTGTCTCAAAGAAGGAAAATTGAGACAAAATTACTTTTCCAATTTGGTAAATTATGAAACATAAATGACATGAAAGAAATTTCATAAAATGTATATTTTAATATCCATAATTTTAAGTATAATAATCATATAATACATCTATAGTAAGTATACACACCACACAAAAGGAATGGGCGGTGAATAAAGCATGTATCTCATGGAAATAACAAGTGAGATGAAATCCGCTTACTGTGTGTCATGAATCACATCATACTCATTAAAACCACCTGTATGATAAATATAAATTTATTATTCATATTTTATAGAACCATATTCTTATATATAATACTATATATTGTTTAATTATGACCTTATATTATCCATTTTTTTCAATTCTATGTTAAGGTTTCGCTTAAGGTAATATTCTCTTTACTCTTCGCATGTGTCTTAATTTTTTATATCTTTGGTACTTATACATATATCGGGATTTAAATAATTTAAAAAATTATATAAATATAATTTATTTTAATTGTATGTGTATTATAATAATCTATATAATATAGGAGTAGAAAATGGAATACATCATTCATGGAGACGGTAAGTCATACGTATGCATGAATGTTGGTTGAATTTTTATTATTGTATTGAAAGAAAGAAATAAAATTAAATATATGTATATATGTATATAATATCATTAAATTATCATTATAATGTTATATAAATCATATAATTTCACTAAATACATCCTTAATAAATTCTATGTAGTGTGTGATCACTTTGAGGGGGCGGTGGTCCACACTTCCTCAAACGAAATTACCGTATTTACTCCAAATGGAAAGTAAAAAAGATTTATGTAGTAAAATAAATAAAGAAGATTAAATTCAAAATAAATATAATTTATTACATATATAAATAGTTTTTCCATCATAATTTCCACCATGAGAGGCGGTAATGGGAAAATGAACAGTCATCGTTTAGTGAGGTGATAGTTCACTGTACACGTAAACAGTATGTTCGTTACCCATTAGATGGAGTTGTGTTTATGTGTAGGTAGAAAACTTAGAATAAAAATATCATAGTATATTTAAAATAATTTTTTTTATAAAAAAAAGTAATAAAGAGAGTGTATGTGGTGGAGAAAGAAAATAAAATAAAGGATCTTGAGAGAAGTTGTTACCTCTTAATCGGGTAACTCCTTTTGGTTTGTGCCAAAAGGCTTGCTTAAATTTATTTATTACTAAAGGTAGGATTATATGAGTAATGGATAGATGTTTTAAATTTTATTAGTAATATATTTTTAGAACCTATGTGGGTTTAGAGGCGTTAAAAAGAGGGAGATATGGTGTCCTTTTATATGGAAGGGAAATGACACACTTGGGATTTTTGAAAACAAGTTACATGTACCCACGTTTTTACCTAAAAAAAGTCATAAAAACCATAAAAAATCAAGAATTTAAGTTTCATGTACAAATAATTTCCATAAAATGGGTTTTTTACAAGTTTCTCGGTCTATTTGGGTCTTAAATTTATGATTTAGTACATTATTAACCTAATTTTCTCTTAACCATTATAATTAATTTTAATCAATTTCACTAAAATTTCTGGTAAAAAAAAGTTTAATTTATTAGAAATTATAAATTATGATGATTCCAAATATTTAGTCCATTTTTTATAATTATAATCATAGAATTGGAAAAAAGTAATTTAAAATGAATTCTGTCAACGAGACGACACTGTGGGTTTTAAAGTAAAAATGATAAAAAGTTTGCTAGGTTTTTTATATCCAATTTCAATGACCTAAATTGGATTAATTTCTAAAAATATTATCTAATTAAACTTTTAAACCATTTGAAAATATAAATTAACCTTATAAACAAATTAGATGAAAAATCAGTTTGTATTAAAATCCAGTATTTCTAAATATTCATTAAAAAATGAAACGTTACAAGAAAATACCAAATATTTATCATAAACTAATTTTTATTTTTATCTTCCAAATATGATGTTTATTTTGAAAAATTAAATCTATAAAAGTTCACAAAATTTTATTTAAAATTGGTTCTCCATTAAAAGGTGATAAAAATATCTTTATAAAAAATAATGTTTTAAAGTATAAAATTGGGTTTGTTCTTATCTTATGTCTATCAAATATATTGGATTAATATAAAAATATTTTATTTAATATATAAAATATATATTACATTAATATCACTCACTGTTTATAATTAATTTAATTTATTAGGGTAAAATAGCTTTGTGGCCATAACAATAATAATGTTTCCCTTTACATTCAATCAGTTTTCATATTTATTTCTATTTAATTAGTAAACTATAAATTCATATTATATTTTTATAAACCATATATTTTCATAAATTAGTTAATAATATTCATAACCTATAATTTAACAGCTATTTTATATCTTATTATATTAAATAATAACAATTTAATGATGTACTATTGTTTGGTAAAACTCAGTATTCCATGTTACGCAAGATGTCAAGGAAAGTTAGTGTTGCATATAAGGTAAGATAACCATGGTGTTCCATAGAGATCAAGATAAAAAAAATTTGTGTGTATTTCATGATTAAGTTTGTGTTGTGCATAACTTAATCAAAACATCTAAAATAAACTATTTTTAGTGTTATGTTAAATGTAAAATATCAAAAATATTAAATTAATTAAAATAATAATAATTAACAAAATCTAAGGGTGTTAAAAATAAAATACTGGAAGATATTATTTAGACATGCATTCTTGAATTTAGAAGTTCATGGGATACTTATATAGGATTGTCCAAGATTACTTATAATAAAAGATAATAATCATCAAAACAGATGGCCCCATTTGAAGTTATTTATGATCAATCATGAATCTATCCCCTATGTAGGATAGAGAGAGGTGATTCCACTTTTATGAGAGATAGGCTTGCATAAGAAATAATTAGGAAGATTTATTTTATTTGGAACCAGTTGGAAATGGAACAAATCTATCATAATATTATATTGACCATTATAATTTCCACCTTGTTTTCTTGTAGGAGACTTGGTGTTTTTAGAGAATCACCCTATTTGGATCACTAAATACTAAAGAATCAGGGGGAAGTCCTCCTTGAGGTATATTTATCCCTTCATGATCACTAGAAGGTTCCAGATGGTTTCTTATAGGATTTATTTTCCAATTCATATAATGTCAATCCATAATGTGTTCTAGGTTTCTCCATTAAATAAATATCAACCTGATCGATCACATGAGATTAAGTGGGGAGATCTTGAATTAGAACTAGATATCATGACTGATAAGAAACCTATTACAATTTTTAACTCCCATGATAAGGTGTTATGTGGAATATCCATCCAGTTGTTCTATGTGTTATCACAGTATGGACCTGATTCTAATTATACATGGGAGTGGTAATCTAATATGAGATTTAAATGGCCTCATTTGTTTATGGATCAGGAAATGAGTTAACTTTTTATGGTTAAAAGGTTATATAGTGTAGGGAACTTTGACATCCAAAACATAATTTTCAAGTCTGGATTTCTTATTTACTCTATTTATTTTTTATTCTTCCTTTTTTGGGTGATTTACCATTTAAATATTGAATTTTTGGAAAAATTGGATTATTGAATGGTTATAACATGATTAGGGGAAACTATGTAGAAATCATAGAACATGATCAACAATCATGAAAAATGAATTTTTCATAGTTTCCAAATATCTTCCCAAACCATGTGGGACAACGGTGAAACACCTTGGATGAGATAGGGGGATCTGTATAGTTACATGATTTGGTAAATTGTAGGGCCAAACTATACAGTCTTCCTAAAAACCTAATAAATTGGAATAACCAAATATCTCTCCTTTGAATTAAATCCTCTAACCCTATTTTTTCACTCATTTTACCCTCATCCTCTTACCACACATGAGGTGCACCTCGCAATTCTTATATGTTTTAAATCCAAGAAATTTTATTCATGTTTCTTGAAGGAAACAAAAAATAAGTGTCTCCCCTTTCTTCCTATTGATTCCTTTTACAAACATTATTGAATTTAATTATTCCATAGCATCATGGAGACTTGGTATTTTGGTTAAAAAATTATAATATAATGGTTTTTTATTTTTTTTCTTGTTTATTCCTAAAAAGTTTCTATATTTCTATTATATTTGGATTTTCATCATAGGCAAAGAATTTGTCCTGGTTAAAGGTAGGTAGTTTCATATGATAATATTTTTCTATGAAATGTTCTTGTTTTTTTATGTTTTATAAAGGGTATTTAAATTAAATAAATCTATTTTATGATGGGATTGATGGTTAATTATAAACCTCATGGTTGTTTCAAAATTTCTCCCCGGATTTGAGAAATAAAATAGATTTCAAGGAATAAATTAAATGTGATATATTGAATTATCTTCTAGGTTATTGATGGGAAGACTTTAAAAATGCAATGTGATATGTTTAAAATAGGTAAAGAAGATGGGATCCTAAGTACCTAAGGGGTAATATTATGTTATGTTTCCCCTATGGATTATGTAACATTAATTAAATATATTAGGCTTGGATAAAGGTCATGGTTTCATGGACAGGCGTCACCACACCACTAGCCCAAGGCATGTACACCTTAGTGGTTGGATGGATGATGTGTTGTGGGATGGGTAACACCATTACTCTAGGACAAGGCATGACCTCTTTAGTGTTTTTTATATACACTTGTATTGACTATTATCTAACATTATGATAAGAGGAATTAGATTTCACATTACTATAAATGACTTAGATCCCTCTTATGGTACATGTTTATAGAAATGGTAACTATTATAGTACAGATTTTTCATTTATATACTAATCAATATTATTTCCTATTTTTTTACCTATTAATGTAAAATGATTACTTTATTATTATTTATTTCGAACAAGCATGATTTTTTTATAAAATAATGGTTACTCATGAAATAATAGGTGGTGTCTTACTGGGATAGTGTTTCTCTCACCATACACACACCCAATGGGTGTTTTTGGACTTAGTTATAAAAGATTAAATTAAAGGAAATGCATCATATAACGGTGATAGATACTCTTGATAGTGGTTTTTGGGTTGGTGATAGTGACATTTTGGTACTTCAAACCTCCTTCCACATGGATATGGGAAGACCTTTTGTTTATTTTTGGTTGATTTTATTGATGTGTACTATATTTCCTACTCATAATCCATGTCATCCCTTTTGATTCTTTTGTATATATGAATCCCTTTTTGGATACTTTATGGTTTATGATTATGTTATAATTTTTTCCTCTCTTATATATTTTGAGTTATTATTATTTTTTGAGTTATTATAATTGTTGGATAGTTATACTAATTTAGGAGGATGAATTTCTATGTTATGGAAAGGTCATTCTATGTGCATGGCTCAGACCTAAGTCATGATTCTTTTGGGAAAAATAGTTCCCAAGGTGTATTTCATGATACTCATGCCCTAGTTTATAGTCCATGGGTATCAATAATTCCCTAGGTTCATGCCAAGGATTTTATTGAGTGCCCAACTTAGTGGTGAATTGATTTGGTTCATGACAGCTTATCTTCAAATACTCTAAGGATGAGACTGAATATTTTAATGTTATTCATTCCCACTATCCCCCAATCAATACTTTCTCAACTATCCTGAAATTCAAAATCTTTAAGAGGAACATATTAATCACCGATATGATATGAGGAAAACACCATTCTATTATAGTAATCTATTCTATCTCAAAATTAGGTTAACTATTATTTTCTCAATATAAAATCAAAATATTTTATATTCAAAACCAAAAAATCTCAGAAATGTTTATAAGAAACCATTATTAAGGTATAAGATAAACATATCATAGTCTAATATAAAATTTTTCTAGAGTATTTTCAACACCCATGAATTCGATATATTCTTCTACATTTAATTCAAGAATAGATTCTAATTTCTCATGAATAAAGGAATTTAATGCACTAATATCAAATAAGGCGCATTCAAATATATAAGATACTAGAATCAGAACTATAATGGTATAATGAATCTATCCAATATCATTAGTATATTCAACTTCTATATACCCCCTACCTATACCCTAAAATAACCCTAGGGTGGTAATTCATATCGAAATTAGTGCACATTATCAAGAGAGTACTGACTAATATAATGGCCTCCTTAACCTAGCCTCCTAGAAGGTGGTTGACTACATCTTGTAGATGAAACAGTTGACTAAGACCTTGAAACCTGGGTCATCTAGGGTTATTACCCAATAATTTCTAATACACATCATTAGAAAAATATTTATATATGGTCATACTAACCACTTTACTGACACCAATTCACCAAGAAGGTAAAATTCATTTTAATATCTTCTGTATTTCTATAGTAATTATATTATATAAGAGATATTCTAGAGTGGGGTTAAGATTTTATAACACTTCCCTAGATTACCTTGAAGAATACACCTTTACTCATCTATTCCCACCATTACTTTTTTCCACTAGAGGAACAACCACCTATTGTTTGTCCAGATAGTGAGATACTTTCACCTAATCCTCTCTTAGATCCCATATTAGAAAATATATCCTTACTCACAACCACAGAGTCAGGAGATATATTAAAGATAATTACTTGAGTCTAAACAGCCCCTTTAAACCAATATCAAAATTTCATGCCTTTATTTCCATGTCTCTAATCGTATTTTGAGTGAAGAAAATAAAATAAGTGAATTTTATGGCATATTCAATGAAAAAAATAAATTCTTTCTAAAAATTCACTAACTTATGCCCCTTTATCAAATGTAAAGTTTTTTTCAATGGGTTAGAGGAAAATACCCCTTTATTGAATAAAAACAGGACACCACTTTTGAAAATTGTAAAATAGTAAACCTATTATAATCATAAAGGAAAAAATTACTAAAAGGAAATTGACTTGTAGGTGAAAATATGATCTTGAATATTCAATTGGGAAGAAAATGTCAAGATTCAGAATAGAAAAATTCTCATCACCCCCGTGAGAGATATTTCAATGGTGATATCATACAATGGTGATGTGTCACCCCCTTCCATGAAGTTGTGTTGTGATGGTCTAGCACAACGTGGCAGAGCACCCCTCCCATTCACACTAACATATGGAGGGAGGACCAAATGATAAGTTCCAACACACCTATACCTTTTTCAGTCTGCCCACCCAAAAATTAATATAAGTCATTGCACTATCAACATAATGCAATGAAAAACATATCCAAATAAAATATGAAAAATGAAATTAGGGTACCCATAAATCTAATGAGTAAATATGGTTGAATGATGGGTGTTAACACACCCATCCCTCTTTTGATGTCACCCACCCAGAATTACCAATAAAAATATTCACCAACATCCAAATGAAACAAGATAGAATTCAAATCACACAATGATATATACAATCCATTAAAAACATCCTAAAAAATAAGATTTATTCCAAAATAACCATGCCTAAAACTAAAGAAAAACATCAACTGTAGACTCCAATATAGCTAGAACTAGAACTCTCCACTGACCATAATCTACTGGTGTACCCCTCATCCTAGTCTGCAACCAAGTGACCATTGGAATATGTAACCCACCATCATACATACACCTAATACCCCTTAAATTTCCATATGACTTATCTCATCACACCATACATGACCCCCATCCATAATATAAAATAGGGATTCCCCCAATAGACCATCATACACTGTGGCCTAAAGAAAACCAAGACACTGCCTGATGCTCGAAATAAACGTCATATAGTCATCACCCATTAAACAACCACCACCCAAATGTCGGACCTCTGACACTTGAAAGATCACAATATCATTAAAAAAACTTTGATTCTCACTAGGAGAGAATATATCTGAAACCATATCTGGGGATGCAAGTAGATGGGAAGGTCTCACAAAAAAAATAGGAAGTTGAAGAAAAATACAATGAGAAAATAGAGTGAAAATAGAGCAGGATAAGTTTTTAGTAAAGCTTTGTTGATTCCACCACCAATAGATCTATCAATGAAGAACTAGATAAATAGATCCCCACTAATTTTCCACTAAAAAAGCTTAATGGAAGAAGAACAACTCTATGAAGGGATTAAAATAACCCTATGAGTGAAAATTTCCATGCCTAGAGACTGTGGGGATATCTCACAACCTTTATCAAATGTATTGTGTTTGGATATAACAACTTGAAAAATAATTCATGAAATTTATTATAGGTAAGGCCCTGTTCTTTCATGGCCTCAAGAATGATATCCCACATCTGGATATATTTCACTTCTAGTACAAATGTCGATTATTTGACCTATTGTTTCTCTTGTGTCTCAATTGTTTTAAAGATATGGTGTATATGTTTTCTTTAATTTTTACTATGTAGTGAACATGGATGCTCCCTAAAAGTGAAAAAGGTCAAGAAAAAAATTAATTAAAAGGTATCAAATTCATATCAAAAGGGATATCCAAGTCAATTGATTATTTTTGTTTACTTGTGTGATCCTTAATAGAGAAGGATTTTTTGTCATTATGTAAACTAGAAAACTAACAAGCAGTATGAAGTAAGTAGTAAAAAATAATCTTGTAAAAATAGGGAATGAGTATATAAAAAATGAATAAATTGTTTTAATAATAAAATGAGAAAACAGTGGGGTGTTGGGGTTGGTTTTTCTTACTTCATGATACTTAATCCTGAATTTATCAGTTCATTCCTAGCATACTCACTCTTCCATTCAATTTCTCTCTCAAGTCACTATTCAAACTCTTGATAAAAGCACAGATCCCCATAAGATTTATTAGGATAAATACACTAAAATAATTATGTTATATAATTCTATGATGTGTGTTCCTTAGCCTCCTAAAACAAACTCACACTTTAAATAACTAATTCCATAATCCAAGTGCATGGGATTATATTTCCACTTATTCTTTTTTACCCTCTCTCTTATATTCCTCAACTAGTTTATCAAGATAGTAAAGCATTTATAAAATAAGTATAATATAGGATGAATTAAATTCATTCAAATATTATCAATAATCCATAACTACAATACACCCTTCCCCAAATAAGTTCATATCCACACATTCTCCAATAAAATTATCAATACAGAATATATAAGAAGAAACTTCTCTAATGGATGATGGTGCATCTTCTTCTAATAGTCATGATCATCAAGATCCAACATCCTCTATAGTTTAAATCCTCTATTCAATGTTCTAATTTTATATCCTTCTAAATTATTTATCTTCTTTTCTCTGTATGGGATCTTTACTAAGTAATTCATCTCCAATTTCGAGATCATTACACAAGAACAGTGAGTGGGGAGATCCCTCCACATGTATACTTGAATTACCTCAATAAATCTCTTTTCCCTTACACATGTGTATCATCCTCCCTATCCCATGTATTGTCTTCCATGTGTCTAAGTTGTCAATGAATTTACCTATTTATTTCAAAAAGAATGTATTAGGGAACATTTGGTATACCGTAAATAATCCATGTGATCGTTGAGGCATATTCGTTGATTGATGGCTCTAAATTCATGGTATTACTTCATTTATTTTGAATTAAGATTTTTGAGTAGTTATAAAATGATTCAATAATGAAAAAACTCTTTTTGTGTCACTCAAATATTCTATTTGAAAACTTATATAAATTTATGAAATTATATCCCTAATATTTTTTTGGAGTCAATATATCATACATTGGTATATGGTATTATGTTGTATAAAAATTCTATCCTTGAGATGATCTTCTCTAGAATCAATTGGAATGTTTATTTATCAAGCATTGTAACCACACGTCATGTTGTAGCTTTTATATACTATAGATAAGTAACATGGGTTACATTGATGTTGGCATATCCTTGGTGATAAATTCTATATTGCATTGCATCTACATCATAATCTAAACCCCTTATCATTTTAATTTTAAAAAATTAAATCATCTCAATACTAATTAGATAATGAAAGTGTGTATATTATATTATCTCTCTACACTATGTTTTATATTAGACATATCTTGTGTTATCTTCTCTAAGATATCATTGGAAATGAAAGTATCTTGAGTGTTTTCCTCACATCACAATGGCAATGTCAAAGTATAGGTAAGTTGATGCAGCATCTATTGATGAGACGACATATCTTCATGGAGATATTTATGGGATTACATTGGATCACTAAATTATTCTAAATACTTGATGCTATATTACATTGGGTATGATGTATTCTCAATATCCTCTTTACAATAATAATTTGACCTCCATTGATGCTTAGGTTTCTTTATAGTGCTACATTTGTGCAATGACACCTTCTCAAGATAAGAGCTGATACTAAATTTGAAATGTGACATGTCTTCAAGTTTCCACCACATATTATATTATCACCCAATCATATTCCTAACCCCTAAAATGATAATTTTCTATAGAACGTTTCCTCTTTAAATTTATATTATGTATCACCCTTCCATACATCAAAGAACTTATAAAAATAAATTATTCACCTTATAAACATTTCAATTCAAATAAAATCATAAATGAGTAAAAAATTGTGCATGATTGCATAGATTTAAGATATCATTTTCAAAACCAATAGAATTATACAAAGTACCATTTAATATATAAAAAAAAGGAAAAAACACAAAATACAAAAGAAAAAACAGACTTACATTAATGAAAACATTTGAAATGTTCATTCCCACACACTTTAATGATAACTTGTCATCATGTTATTTCTCTCAACATGTCTCACAAAAAATATAAAACATCTACAATTTAATTCTTATGTAATTGAATATTAAATAATGATATTTTAGTTAAATCATTTCTCCAAAATGAAACACTTTAATAAATACCTCCCCTTCAAGTTTATTTTCATATACATGATTTCTTACTTATTTGATACAATTTAAAGGAAATATTATAATAGTTTCTTCCTAATTAATTTTTTTCAATAAAACCCTCACCATCCATTCCTTTATACAACTAGGAATTCACAATATTGTTTTCATTTTCGATCTGTAGCATGTACTTTGAACTTATTAATTGAGTGAGATTATCCCAAAACTAAACAGTCCTCTATAGAAGGAGTCCCCATGGACTAATTAAAATATTTAGAGTAGTAAAGTATAATATGGGAATCCATATCTTATAATTTCACTTTACCCTTTATGAATTTTCTCACCCAGTGCCTAGTCATCTATAAAATTTAAATTAGGGAATAAATTTCAAAATTTACTCCAGTTTTAAAATAATTATATGATTGAATTTTAAGTTATCTCCTGGTGGTGTAGTTACCTTATATTGAAAAGTACGAATGAATTCAAGTTAAAATTCCATTTTGTATACATTAGATTATGTTACACTACATTATTTCTTTTTAAACTTCACTAAAGTAAGTTGACATACTACAAATTTAAATTTTTATAACTGATATATCTTCTATAGTACTAGTAGGAAAAATCTAAAGTTTGTTCTAAATTAGTTCTTACACTACACTCCCATACACTTGGTTTTTACCAAGAATTCAATATAAATAGTTTAATGGGATTGTAGATATGTAAAATCAATATGACCAATTCTCTTCTTTATTTGAAATCTATTATTGAGTGGTGAATTCTCTTTCCTTTATTACTCAATGTGTATTATTTATATTTATCCTATAAAATGTATTTATCACACTCAATGGGTGTAATTTCACTTATTTAAAACTTTCAAATAAAATTAAAGAACTTGTAATATCTCTAAAAAGTAATTTTTTTTATAGTCATCAACCTGAGTCTTTAGCTAATAATTATTCCTTTTTAAGAATGATGGATTTATTCATTTTTCCTTCTTTAAAGTAAAGTTATAGACATTATAAATTCATTATGAATAGATCTAATTATTATCAGGAAATATTTATAACTTCGTTAGGATTCAATTAAACTATGTTGAATGGTTCAGACCACTTGGACAAATTATTTCCAAAAAAATAGCTTCTTTATAAAATGGAGTAGATTGACCAGTTTTCATTCTTTTAAGTTACTCCATTGAATCATATCATTGTGATTTTTTTTATTTTTTCTCTTAAAAACCTTGAATTATCATAGTATTCTATTTTTAACTTTTCTATCTCATTCCAATCAAATATCATCATTTTCAATAGTCTTGTAGACCATATTAATAGTCTTTACAACCGATTGTATATGTTTTACAATCTCTATAAGAAGGTGGAATATTTAAAAAAAATCTATATAGATACATGAAATATTAATTTTATAGAAAATTATTTATGGCTAAAGATAATTATCCATATTTTAGGTCTACTACTTTCTTGAAAAACCCACTATCTCTTCCAAAATTCCTTTCAAAATTTTATTAGTAATATTAGATTGGAAACTTATTTGTGCATGGTATATAGTTCCAATTTTATAATTTCATCCATACTTATCCATAAGAATTATAAATTAATAATTCAAGGTGTGCTGCCCATTATCATGGATGATGGATCTAGGGATTCCAAATCTATAGAATATTATTTTAGTCAAAAATTTTACCATATAAGAACAGAAATTCTCTCCTATAGATATGGCCTCAACCCATTTTGATACATAATTGACTACCACAAAAATTATTCATTACTATGAGATTTCGGGAGTGATAACATGCAGACCAATCCCTATAAATCAAATATGTCCACTTATATTATACCTAATTGAGTAATATCTTTCTTACTCTTGGAATGTCATGTCCTTTGATAACTATCACAATTCCAAAAAAACTCTAGTACATTTGAAAATGGTAGGCCGATATAAACCATATTGAAGTATATTTTTTTGTTTTTTTCAAATTTCTATAGTGACCATTATATTATAGTTTGTGTAAGTGTATTAGAATATACAGAGCCTGCCCTTATGGTATATACCTTCATAGAATTACATCATCTCTTTATTTGTAAAGATATATATCATCCAATAATTAGTACTCCATGTCAGAATCAAACCTCTTATTTTTATTTGATATCATATTTTGTGGATTATTTTGGGAGAAATTTAATTGGAAATTTTAAAATATTGAGAGAGTTTCTCAGTTATAATTGAAAATAGTTTCTTATCAAGGAACTCTCATTTGATAGGATAGGTCAGATTTATCTTTAATTCATTAAGTCTATATAGGATATCAACTAAATGGTTCAATTCTCCCTTTTTGTCATTAATCTCAAGATCGAACCATTTTAAAATAAACACCCATTGAATTAACCTTGGATTAGATTCTTTGTTTGACCATAACAGCATAAAATTCTAGTGGTATATAAAAATAATTTTCTTGCTTTCAATGAGATATGGATTCATTTTCTCCACATAATACATCACTTCCAACTTCCCTTTTTATGTTATGTAATAATTGAGTAGCGATCTATTCAATAACTTGATTTTATAGTATAATACATATCGATTCTTCCCGATCTTCTTTCTATAAATATCTCCCATTCTAAAATCACTCTCATTTTAGATGAATTCAAATGGTTGAATCTAATTAGATGATGTGATGATGGGTGTTAAGACTAACTCTTTCTACAATTTTTTTAATGATTCCAAAAAATTTTCATCAAAATTTAACATTGAATCCTTTTCTATAATTGAAAATAATGGTCTTGAAATCTTTTATAATTCCTTCATTATTGAAACCACAAGTTGTAATGTAGGATTTATTTTCATTTGGAGTACATTTGATATTGCGTGTTGTTAAAATTTGGTTAGTGTGAACTCATAGGAATTATAGAGAGGGAAGTAAATTCAAGGGAATAAAAAATGGAACTATCACAAGGATCACATTGAAAATGAATGTATACATTAGAATAAACTAGTATTCCTAGAGTTTCATCAGATTAATCTATTGTTTTCCAAATTTGCATCAGATTAATCTATTGTTTCCAAAAGTTGCATGAGATATGGTAATGCCAATTTTTTTTCCCAAATCATAGTAGAATCATGTAAAATTTACACAATGGGTATGACATATTAATATATGAATTTATAAAACTTGAAATATCATAAATTAATTGTTCACACCATAATAGACTTGTGTGACATTAAAATTATTAACCTATAAGAGATTAATAAAAAATAGGTATAGATGATTTAGTAATGAAGGTACATGTTTATATAAAAAAATTTCCTATTTTGAATTTGATCACATCATAATAAAAATGTTGTGTAACTATTAAAGATACTATGACATTATTATTAAACCATAAAGAAAAAATCATGGTTATAAAATTATGCTTTGGATAGTTTAGCTATAAAAATAAATATTTCATTATGAATACCCTTATAACACCAAAACACATTTGTAAATTATATAAAATTGATAAATAAAGTAATAGGTTGTGTCGCAATGTACAATGGAATTCCATGATTATTGAAATCTATAGAATTTTAAGATAATCTATGAACTAGAACTCTAGAGATTAATTTATGGTTTTAGTATGACCATTAACTGCCTATATGAATTTGAATGGTTGATATTCAACTAGAAATAATTAATTTTATTTATTTGATAAATATTAAGTTTGAGGTTTTTGAATAATTTGAATTTGAATTAAAAATGGATAGGTATTGAAATCAAGAAGATTTTATTTGAAAAAAAAGAGAAAAATAATTAAAATATAGTATTGGTGAGGAGAAAAAATAGGTTATGGATGTAATTAAATATATTGAATTGAGAAGTAATTTTTTTATTTAATTACATTATATATCAGGCTTGGAAGTGAAGAGTTATTGTGTACATCAGTGAAGATTCATATTTAAAGATCAAATAATTATATAAAACACCCTTTTCTGTTTAGTGTTATATATTCTATTATTATCTATGTGGGTTTGACCTAAATGTCAAAATTATCTCTTATATAACCCTCTTGGAATATTTTGAGTGGAAATGAGGAAGAGTTCATTGAAATTGGATAATTAGTAAGCTTTTCCAAAAGATTATAATCACAAACTAGTAGAGTAGTTATTATTTGTCATATCAACACATAATTTATATGTGTTTTATGGATGTATCCTAGTGGGGTGAACCAAGTAAAAATATTAGTGTTCGTGATATTTACTTTTCTACTTTTTTTTTGTGAATTTATGTGATCATTGTGAAAGATTCTAAGTTTCTTTATAAAAATGAAGATAATATCCAATCAAATATGGGATAAAAATAAATTTCATGACACTATAATTCACCCTCTATCCAAGGGTGTGTTATGGGACATTAGGATACAATAAGTGCAATCAAATCCACATATTATTTCATAGTAAATATATGAGAAAAATTTATCAACATAGAGAATGTTTTAAATGAAATTGGATTACCCGTATTTGATGGCTTCAATTATCATGTGTGGGAAAACAATATGAGATCACATTTATGATATGTAATTATTTATTCTTTCATGGTAGAGGTTAATGGAATAAAATTTAGTGATACAATAATGTTTTCAATGATATATTTAGATAAGAAACTATTGGATATTGATGTAAAGGATAAGAATGCCTTGTTTGGATTATTTTTTAATCGTATATACATGAAAGTTATGAGTTTTTCTATAACCAAAGAAATTCCGGATAATATTTATAATATTAATAAAGGTGGTATAAATTTCTATGATGAAAAGTTCTAGGTTATTCATAAAATATTTTTTGATTTAAGCATGAGATTAAGTGAAAATGTTGATATTTTCTTCGACTACCTTATCAAATTTATTAGGGATGTTTCGTGAGATAAAAGATATTCATATAGTGAATAATATCACATGGATATTACCACCAGTTTACAATCCAAGAGTTTTGGGACTTGAAGAAGTAAATATTTAGTAATTATATCTTGATTATCTACACACTAAATTTATTATATATGAGATATGAGTAAAATCATAATGTTCTTTATAAAATTAATTAAAATAAATGGTTTTAAATTTTTTAGAGAATATAGATATTTATAAGACTAAAATTTATGAATATTTTTATGATTATTTATTATCACTTTTGAGGAAGTTAAATAGAGGCAAAAGATTCTTCTAGGGAAAGATATATTTAGCTTATTTTAATTATTGTTTAGTTGGGAATATCACAACTAGGTGTCTAAAAAGATTTTATGAAGAGGATTGTGATATTTAATTCACTAAAAAACCAAGGAATAAGTCTTCCCATGTAATAAACATTAATTTAGTAAATGAAAGTGTAAATAAATTCCATAGAAATGTGTTACTAAAAAATTAGGAGGGTGATGTTGAAGAAGATCCTTTATATGGTGTTGAAACTGAGTGTATCTTAGACATTGATGAATTTATGATGACTAAAATAGAGAAATAAAAATATAAAGTAGAATATGATGATAAATTAGAGAGAATTATTGATCTCAAAGTATAATTAGAATGGAATCTTGAGTATCATGACCCAAAAATAAATAATAATAATAATATTGGAGAATTTTTGAAATAATCCTAAAGTTATATTGATGATATTGAAGAAACAATTACTTAGATAGAAAACTATTTGTAAGAAAATTAAAATAATCAAGTGAAACATAAATAAAAATTGTACTATAGGGTAATGATTGAGTAATAGGCCAAAATAATTGATGATATTAATATATATATCATGGATAAAACTATAAAGATTCAAATACTCAAGGAGGTAGTTTTTTATTTGAGAAAGTTTGAGTCTAAAATAAAGTCATATGGGTCAAGGAAGAAATTACTGTTTGAAAATTTAATTGATGGAGTACTAAAGGCTACTGTTAAATGAGGAATAATAACTTTGGAAGCAGTTGAGAACTTAAATACCCAATTTTATTTGTAAAATTGGGCTTAGATATGATGTTAAAACATAAAAAATGATGATAAAAAATGTAAAGATCAAATTGAAGAATATTAATAAATAAAATTCTCAATTATCTATAACTTTTTAATAATAAAGTAGTTATTAATAAATAGGGTATATGAGGAGAGATTGTTGAAATAATATATTTCCTCAGATGCATTACAATTGTTTTGTTACTTACAACACACAGTGCTTATTGTGATAAAGCTAAAAGTTCATTAAAAGGAGAAGAAATTGGAAATCAAAAAAAGAGAATTGAATCATATCATTCAACATTAAAAATAAATAATTTTTATGTATATTTTTTCAATTTTCTAAATTTGGGAATAATTTTTTTATTGTAGAAAATTAAGTTGATTATTTTTCTATGGAAGACAAAGAAGAATATATATAAGTAAATCTAATTCCATTCATTTGAGAAATATATTTTACCCTTTGGAAGAAGAAGAATATAACTTGATTGCATGTGCTGAAGAGTATTATGGACAATCCTATATTCCAACATATCATTGGATCTCCAAAAGGATGATAATTTGAAGATTAAGAAAAAATATATTCTTCTTGATATAGCTCTTAAAGCTATAGTGAATAGTTGTTAGTCATTTCTTGATAGTGGGTGCTCATCCCACATGGTTGATAACATGAATCCTCTAAAAAATGTGAATGGAATAGTTGATGTAATGGTTTGTTTTTGAATTTATGCATCTCTAAATATTAAAGGAAGATATAATACCTATTTGGTTAGATATTAATTTAATAATATTGAAGTTCCCTATATTGATGGTATTTGATACAACTTACTGAGTTCGGATTAGTTATGTGAGTTAGGATCAAAAGTCACATTCAAATAAGAGGGTGATATATCAAGGTAAAGATTATAAAATCTCTTATTCAAGTTTGGATAATGAATGGAGTGTTATATCAAGTCAATAATAAGAAGGAGAATTTTACCCTTAAAATAGAATATGAGAAACATTTTTTGCATAGGAGGCTTGGTGCTAGGGATTTAGACACCCTGAGAGGGTGGATGGATCATAATGTTGACTAATTTAGGATTTTTCTTTTTCCTATTTTTTTAGGATTGTTTTCCCTTGTTTAATGGAATACTAATTAAAAATTTTAATCTTTTCAATTGCATCCACACTCCAAAACATACACACATGAATACATTAAAACACATAAGAACACCAGATTTTTATTGGTTCACCCAAATTTAATAATCAAAGGAGCACACATCAATAATATGTTAATGTGAGAAATGGTAATACTAGGTAATGTTTTGTATTTGAAAGGTTTTGGAAAGGTTCATTTCCAATCCAAGGATCACTTCCTATTCCTATCCACTATGAACTATTTTGGTAAGTTCTTAGTCAGTTTATATACTTGAGGGTCTCTTTACTATCATCATGTTACAAAAAAATTGCATCCATGATTCTAGATAGATTCTATATGGTCGTTAATATGGTTTATACTCCTTCAAACTAGATAAGACCAAAAGTTCATGTTTGAGGGTTGAGTTTGTATGTTCACTCTAGATAAAATAACCCTTTTTCTTATTAATAATAATTCCAATGATTTTTAATTATCCTGTGATGAAATTTTTCTTTATCCAAACGTAAAAATTATTATTATATACCTTAAATATCATCCAAATATGATCTCCTAGAATACCACATTCTTCTTTTGTTTATACACGACCCAAATCTATTGATATATATAGGCTCATCCTCTCTATTTTATTCTTATTTAAAAAACTAGATTTATAGTGTGAATTTTTTTTTCTATCTTCAGTCTAATATTTAAAAGTCTTAAAGGTACCTATTTACTTAAAAATCTATATATATAAAATATATCCTCGATTTACCTTTTTTCAGATATCCAATATCAATGTTCATCTATATTTAAAAAACTACTTCATGTAGTATTATATATAAAAGGTTGTGATATTTTTTATCACATACTATAGTAGATCTATTTTTCATTTCTTCCTACTTTTTATATGATCTTACCATATGTCCTTATTATATCCAGTTTCAAATCATTTCAAAAAATCATTCCACATTGTTTAACCGTCAAAATTATTAATCTTTCCAAAATTTTATTCTCCACTTTCTCATTCTTCAGGATTCTTAATTTAGTCAATATTGGACCCGTAAAATTCCCAAGTATATTCATTTATACCCTTCTAACATATCTATAAAATTTTAAATTTTAATATATTTGAATATTCATAAAATTCAGACTTTGTAATTCTGATATGACCAGATCAAGTGATTTCCTCATGACTGATACTTTTCTTGCATCAAACATTCCATGGAAAAGGTTACTTCTTTGTGGCATGGTTTATATCCCTATAAATGCATGTAAATTAAAAAATGTACCAAAGACGTGCCTTATTTTTTCATAGCATAATATTTAGTGAACATTTTGAACCACTAAGTTTCACCAATTGTTCCACACGGTGACAACATGTTCATACGACTTGGATAACATCGCAACTCTAGTTCCACTGTGAATAATTCTCATCAATTTTCTAGTGAACTTCATGATCTTGTGACATAAAACTAGATCCTTTTCTTTACTAGTTTATATTATCATAGTGTTTTGTCTTGGACCAAGGACCATGGAAGATACCAGTACCTCCTAGCTCTCATGAAAATTAACCTTGTCATTATTGTATATTGGAACTCCCATTTAGGGAAGATAGAACTATCGTATATAGAAATATAGTGCTGAAGGTAGAAGATAAAGAGGGATTAGATCATTAAAAACATTCCACATATACATTAAGTGGTTAACAATACCACATTTAAAATGTGTTCCATATAAGATTCAGTCGTATACTACTAATCAATTTATTATCCATAGTGCACTAACACGACTGCAAAGAACATCCCTCAGACTCGACCTATTCTTGGTACCTTTTCATAATTTCACCCCAAATTATGGTTCTCCCTTTACCATCACCTCATGAACCTATTTTCCATCACACACACACACACCACATGGGTTCTCACCTATACTTCTCCCAGCCTTCAATCCAGGATACCTTTGTGTTTGGGAACTATCATAGATATTAGGATGCTTGTACGGTCCTATCATTGAGGTTGGCCTATATTATTACTCAACATCACAATAAATACTTAGCAAAAAATTACTTTGTATACAACCAATAATTCATTTATATATATATATATGTGTGTGTCTGTGTGTGTGTTTTTTCTTCTTTCAAAAACCAAATTACCTCCATTAGGTGATTTCATATATTAATTCATCAATATAACTAAAGAAACATTTATTCAAATAGGAATCCATATAAATAAATAAAGTATAATCCCCATATTCAACACCTTCCTAATTAATCATGACATTAAATTAACTTCCAATCATACCTCATTTATTATCAACAAATCCAACAAATAAACCCATGGTTGTAACAATATCCCCCTTTGGATTTTTTAAGAACATCATAAAAAATACATCTAATTTTTCTCCCCCTTTTCCAATAAAATACAAAGGATCATATATAAACACTATATCTGAATGATATTTTTCATTATCACTCCCATTTTTCAAAAAAACTTCTGGCAAAAAAATTTAGGGAACTCATCACTACATAAAAAATTTAATAATTCTAGTTTTAAAAGGTCTATGATCCCCCTTAATAATTTCCTTAATATTATATTTGAATTCACATGATTAATATAAGTTTTTAATTATCTATTTTATCCTACAATGAATATTTAACTACCAAACCTCTTCCATAAAATAGTTTCATTATTCCTTTCAAAGAAAAACGATTGAATTTACTACTTGGAAAAGAATTTTCAATAAATACCCTAAGCCTGTTGAGTCAGATCTCAGGGTATAAAATAAGAGACTTTGTCAATATTATAAAATAATTTAAACATGATCATCTAATATAAATAAAATAAATAAAATATTTCATTATAATACATTCGTAAGACCTTTTTGTTCTATAATTTTAGAGAATTGGGATAAATCATTAACTACTAAAACCATGTTATTTGTATAAATTGGAAAATTTCCCTATTATCTATGAAACTTATTAATCTATAATGAGTGTGAAATATCTCCAAAAAAAATATTCACATAATAAACTCTTCTATACATTTATTAGTTTTACTATCTTCATAACATGTGAAATTTTAAGCATAAGAAAAGGGGTATGATGGGATACTCGGTAAGGGTACACATAAGAAATAAAAATGGAATATTATTAATGAGAACAATATCAACATATGGGTATAAACAATATTTATAAGAAACTTATACCTAAAAAATAATAGATCATACATTGTGGCCTAAGGTTTGGTATAACATAATAAATTAATTAGTCAATAAATATGATCCATGAGAGAAAATCATAAGAATAAGAATTATTATAAAATTATATAACATATTTGAAATATGAACCAAACATTAATATAGGGAATAATTATTTTTATGAACCACACTATCAGTGCTCATGCTTAATAGCAACTAAAATGTACTCATAGGTACTTATATCATGAGATTTAAACTTTTAATCAATGAATTGGAGGGTGGTACAGGATCCCACCCATTATTCATTCATACTTTTTATTACTTCTTGAGAATCATTCACTTATAACACCATAAAGAACCCATGAAAAATAAAATTGGTTTCATAAAACTTTCAAATGAAAATCATACACTTTCTATAGAACTAAGAACCCATAAAAAGAAAATGGGTTTAATTAAATAAATTTTAAAGAACCTAGGGAATTAAAATGGGTATCATATCCTTTTTTAAATGGATTCACATAAGGAAATAATTATTAATTCCATTAGATATCAATGCATTATAAACATATAGAAAATAATTGGGTATCCAATGACATCAATTAATATTCTAGGTAAATACCATTCAATCAAGATAATAAAGCATATGGTATTTACATCATATAGATAATGGGTATACGAATAATATTGAAATTTTTCTAATAAATAAATTAATGTAAACTAGGTTAACATCCTTTAATAAAAGGAATCAAAAATAGGGGATTCACAATGGAAAGGATTTATGTAAAAGGTTAGGATTATACATAATGGATGTTTAGGTAAGAGAAAGGAGGTTATGGAACATTCCTTCAAAATAGAAGTAAATTACATAATCCATCCATAGAAATAAGGTCGATGTAATTTTTAGAATAATTTCTTTGATCAAGTATAATATATTTCAATGAATAATAAATTATATGAAAATGAGTTTTTAAAGTTTTATAAAAAAATTACTTTGTAAATAAGAAATATTATTAACCTTTTGAAATAATTTTAAAATAAATATTTCATAAAACTAGGAGAAAAAATGTACTTTAGAAACTATAAAAATGTAGATATAAATATTTATATGAAATTACAAAGGTGTAAGAATAATGTGTTCATGCGTAAATGTTAAAAAAGATAGGATTTTTACATTTTGACAAAAATGACCTATATGGAAAACATTAAAATTTATTTAATATTTATAAAAGAAGGTAAAGAATTTGAAAATAACCTTAATAAAATATTTAATAATAGATAAGGAGACTTTAAAAGTAATATAATAAATATTGATATAAAAACAAGGGATATTATCAAGTGAGATGAAAAGATGTGGTCAGTTTCACTTACAAGAAACATTTTGGGTAAAATAAGAGTCAATAAGAAATGAGAATTTAAGGGGAACTTTAAAATCATATAAATATACAATGAAAAAGACTAGGGTTTTTTGAATGAATATATATTCTTTGTATGGATTATATTTTGAAAACAAGCTTGATTTTGAAAATAAGATTGGCAACGAAAACCCTTATGGTTTGAGGAACATTTTGATCAAAACCCCTTTTAGCTTTAATATAATTTGAATCAAAATAATTTAAATAAATTAAATGATATAGATATTAAAACCCCATTAATATGGTAAAATACAATCATTTTTTAGTAATAATATCATATTGAATATATCTTGGTGTATATTAAGAAATAAATATCAAGAAATTAAATTTGAGATAAAGAACCCCTTACCATAATTCATGCTAAGAAGATATACAATTTAAAATAATATATAGAAGAAGTAACTATCTGATTCACAAATTTAATAACCTTTTTCGTATCTATAACCCTTTATAAACATCATTTATAATTATTCTCTATATGTATATTAGTTAGATATTATCTATTTTTGTTATCGGGTGTGAGAAATATTTATCTTTTTGAAATAGTTTCATAATAGTGATGTTATTCTTAATTAATCTCAAAATATTAATCATTACAAGATCATAATATGTATATAACTATTTATAATATTATAATTTCATTCTATCAGAATTTTCGTTATGATCCTTAAAGATGAATTTGACTTCTTAGGAAATATAGAGTGTTTTCTTAAATAATTAGTTAAATTTTTTATATTACCATTCCAGAACAAAAAACCCATTAATTTATTACTTTTATCATATATTACAATAAATTAATTTATAATAGTCTTCCACGATATAAATTTATATCATTATTTTAGTAGGTTCTTAAACTAACACAAACATGAACACACCATAATTAATGGATCATTATGAAGTGTTTTAGTTGTAATATCATTATACAAACAATATAATGATATTATTTAGAATTTATTAGTGTTTTATATCAGAATAATAAAGAATTATAGGAATTATATAGCCTATATTATTTTATTTCATTTTATAAAGAAATCATTTTTTACTTAGAATGCTCTTTTGGACAGTTGAATTTACTATGTTTGTTTATTTCACATATTATTAATAGATTGTCCAATTTTTATTTAAAAATAATAATAATTTAATAAAACCATATTTATCCACTAAACCCGTTCTCATGAATATCCATGTATGTCGATTATATAAAAAAATAGAAATCAATCATCCCATTGTGGTCGTAGTCCGCATATAAGAATGGATGATGATTTAATTTTCCATAGAATGGGAAGAAAGAGTAATATAGATTATCATTTAAGAATATAAATTATTTCATAAATTTTATAATTATATATTAAATTCAATATTATTAAAATATTTTTAATTTGATGAAGGGAAATTAAACATGTTACGTTGGGGAGGCGGCAGTCCGCACAACGCACGAATAACGATTTCATTTTTCTTAATATAAAATGGAAAAGTTGTTAATTATTATAACATAATTATAATAAAATAATAGTATAATAATGATATATATGTTATCATTTTAATATGTTACAAATTAATTTTAGGAATAGTAAGTTCATTTAAAGAAAGAAAAATGAGAAAGGAACGGTTATAAATTTATACCCCACTTCTTAGGTTTTCTTTTTAGCAAAGGGGGTTAATCCTTTTAGGGATGGTATTTTGAGAAGAATATAACCTATTAAGACTAGATAGTAATTTTTAGGAGAGTTTTGGGTAGATTTTAGGCCAAAATAAGTGGGTTTTGGAGTAAGGGTAAGTGAGGAGAGGAGTTTCCCTTTATAAGTATAATGGGGTGACATTTTTGTAAATACCCAAAACAATTAATAATGGGAAGTCACACTCAATGAAAAAACATCCAAAATTGGTAAATAATGGATAGGGGATGGATAATTTCAATAAAGTCCTCAAACATTATTTCACATATAATTTTTAAACATTTTTTTGGTATTTCCCTCTTGGTAAAACCCTTTTTACTCCTTTTGTTTTTTTACCGAGGTAACTTGTTTTTACCAAAGTAATTTATCCATTATTCATGAAAATAAATTGGTCCTTATTACATTATTTTATCCAAATTATTATTAATTTGAAATTAATTTTAATATATTAATTTTCTAAAAATTAAAAAATTAATTTTAAGATAATAAATGTATAATGTATTAAATTTTTTTTTTCAAAAATATATCTTAAGTTATAAAATTTCAAATATGGTATTGTAAATTAAAAATAGATTTTTTTAAATTATAAGTCACACAAAAAATGTACATTTAGTCTTATAAAAAGGTTTCATGAATGTAAAATTCATCCTTATATACTAATAATTTCAAACAAATCATGTTATTTGTAAAAATGATATTTTTCACTATTCCCCTAAACACCAATTTTTTTAGAAAAATATAAAAACATAATCTTAAGTTAATATTGTTATGATAAGTTCAAAAATGTTTTTTTTTGAAAATTCATATTCTAGATTTTATAAAGATTACTTTAAAATAAAATCATAAAATATTTTAAAAAATATTTTCTATAGGATAATATTTTTTGGTATATTAATTATTCCTCTTAAATTTGTGTTAAACATAAAAATATTAAACTTGAAAATACCCATTTTATATAACTAATTTTAAGCATTAAAAATATTTTATTGGCTACTCAGTCACACCTTTTGAAATCATATAAAAATGGACATTTATTTTATTGATTGGTTATAAATGTTTTTACCAACTTATTTAGAGAATAAAATACATTAGTTAATATATATTTTATTAAAAAAAAAATTGGTCTATTATCATTTGATTTTGCATGTGAATGATGCTATTAATATAATATTTAATTAATAAAAGTACAGAGTGAAATATCATGTAGTTACATTCTCTCCCCTTAAATAAATTATGTCCTTGTAATTTTAATTATTACTCACTTAAATATTAAGGGCTTCCATTACTCTATATTTAATTCAAAATGAGGTTCCATCGTCACTATACTAGGGTTGACTGATGAAATCATATTTTCTCACATAATAGAAGTATAACTAATATTGATTTTTTCATTAATCATTTGTGCTAAATACCCCAATATTTTTTTCAAAGGGGTTTTATAGTCATCCTTGTATTTATAAGTGATCATGGGTAAAATTTTAAATTTAATTTTTCAATATTTGAATTTATCATTATCAATAGTGTCAATACATGTTTAATATAAAATCAAATTTGATTAAAGGAAGGGTAATAGTATTTTAAAAGAAACATGGTTGTAAGAACCCGGTTTTTGGAATGGTATGTTTTCGTTATGTTTTGGTTGAATCCCTTGTTTCGGGCTTCAAGGGATGTCTTCTAAAAGTATGAGAGGACTTGGGGGTGTTTTGGGGGCTCGAGGCATGAAATAAAGGAATGTTGGGCAAGATAAGCCAGGGCACACAGCCTGCGCAAGGCTAGGGAAAACTGTGCGGCCTGCCCAGGTAAACTGTGAAACCCTCCTCCCCTATATAGTAGCATGCGCATGGTTTGCGCATGGTTTGTCAAATCGTGCAGCCAAACCATGCGGCCTCTTAAAGTTGGGAAAAAGTAGAAGTTTTCCACTCCGGGATTTTAAACCCCGACTCGGGATTTTCCCCCATTCATCCCCTCTCAACCCTACTGATGAACTTGGATAACCCAAGCTTCCCAAGGGTGGTTCTCCTTCGATTCTTGGCCGTTTAGAGCGTCGTTGGCTGTGGATCAAGGCTCTGGGTAAGGCTAATCCCATCCTTGATTCTCTTTTTGGTTTAGGGTTTGTATCTTCTCTTCCTCTTGTTCCAAAGCTCTAAAACCCTATATTTTGGGTGAGTTTTAGGTTGAATCTCCAATGGTTGGTTGAATCGAGGTCTAAGGACTCAATTGAGAGTGCGTTCAACCATGATTTCGAGGTAGGTGGTCAATAAGTTATATCCCATGGTTATTTGGGTATTTGTGCATTTTTGGTTGTGTTCTTGTTTCCCCTTAGTTATGTTTTGAATAACCTTGGCATGTTTCATAATAATGATGTTTAAAATGGCTAATGGGAACCCTCACGATCCCCATGGGATGTGTTGGGATGGACTTGACCTAATTTAGGGCCATCCATGGGATGTGCCAACTTTTCCTGGGTTTAGGGATAGTTATTAAACAAGTGACCTTATTATAGTGAATTGTAGAGCCCTTGATAAACATGTTGGCATGAATAGTTGAATCATGGAAATGATGAATGGGTTAAATGAGTTAATGTGTAAACTGATTAAAGACCATAATGCATAGGTTATGGGTCTAGTTCTAAATGCTTAGTGAGTTAGGCATAACACATGGGAATTGGGTGAATGGTTAAATGATGTGAAATGGTAATGTGTTAATGGGTTCTGGCATGATGTGGATTCCCATGTGGGGTGTTGTGAATAGTGTTTTCTAAAGGGCAATGGTTTGGATGGTTGATGGTTACTTATATATATAAGCATGTGCACATGGCTTCATAGAATGGGGTATGACTTGAGGATCTACGCCCACAGTTTGAGCTAAGACTGAGGTTCTAAACTACACCCTAAATGCATGGGTTAGAAAAGGGGACTAAGGGTCTATTCTACTAACAGTTGCATCCACCCAGACTGAGGCTTTGAGGTGAGGATATGGTTTCTATGAGGGGTTTAGTCCTAGTGAGATAGGATAACAATGTGTTCACCCTCTTTCATGTGATTTTTGGCCTTAGACCCATGTAACATAGTGTTTGTGATTAACCCATGGAAATGTGATGAAATGGTAAGTGATGACAATTGGGGTGAAATGAATGGTAATGGAAGTGCCAATAGCTTTGGCTCTGAACTGGTTAATGGAATCTTAAAGAAATTACTTGGAAATTATCATTCATGTTCCTTTTTGATGCACTACATGTTTATACTGGATATTTTGTAGACACCTTTGGTGGTGGCCTATTGACTTGTACTCATACCCTGCTCGGGCTGCCGTTGGGTACCCGGGCAGACTTCATGTTTGCAGGTCAGGAGAAGGGAAATGGTCCTTTCTAGATAGTTGAGTGGACACGGGTAACAGTTGTTGGAGGATCCAGACTTGGATTCGGGACCATTTGGGGGGTTGTGTCTATTGTCATTATTTTGGGTTTTTTGTTCACTCTTGCACTCATAGCATGACATGACATATTTATTATTGGAAATGGTTGGTATACATGTTCCTTGTTTATTGGTTATTGTTTTAGCTATTTTGTTTATCTCTCTTGTGGCTTACTCTGATGAAAAGGGGGTTTAGTCTCCCCACATGACCCCATAGACCCCCGCTGCTTGTCGGCAGCCTTTGGTGTACGGGGAGGTTCACTTAAGGTCGTGTTACCACCTAGCTCGGAGCACCGGTTTAGTGGATTCCTGGTTGGGGATGTTAAAAAGTGGTATCAGAGGAGGTCTTTCATCTCCTTCTCTGAGGTCTTGTTATTTGGGATTGGTAGCCAAGGGTTAAGATGTGCCAGGCCTTGGTAATGAGCTTGTGCTTGGGAGTGGCTAACCCAGGTATGGGGGAAACCCAAGTCACCCTGGGTGGGAATTGTTGTTCTTGGTTGTGTGTTGTTACAATTGATGATATTTCACCGTTGGGTGATGCACATGTGGTTTGATGTGACTGTTTTATGATATTTTTCTTGTGGCCTTAACGACATGAGGATTTTCATTCATGCATCATTGTAGGCACCTAGGGAGATAGGCGACATGCATTGTGTTAGGCACACACATGGGGTGGGTGTGTGAGGCAGGAAAGTAGGATGCATCATGCATTTCATGAAATCAAGAAATGATGACATGAATGAAATAACATAAGTGGGTAAGGATGAATGAATGGTAAATGATGTTTAATGTAATAATGGGGTTAAAAACAAATTGAAAAAAACGTGGTTGGGTAAGTGTATGAAAAGTGGGTTTTCGTGGCTAGTAAGGAGTCTTTTGTGATGGACTCATGAAAGTTTTATGGTATGCGTACTAAATATAATTCTTGGAAATGTAGAGAGATTCCACCACGACATCAGTTACCAGTTGGGCAACGAGAAGATGTTGCTGAGAACACTCCTCTAGTAGAGGATCATGAAAATGTGGTGATCAATAATGGCAGATAAGACCAGTTCCGGGAGAACATGGCTTGCCTTATGCAGATGATGGATCGGGACCCAGGGCGGGTTGTACTGAGTATGTTTGAGCTGACCATGGAGTTCTAGCTGTAGTAACCTACGACTTTCATCAGAGAGGGTGGGCCAGAGGCAACAAAGTTCTGGTTAGAGTCTGTCCAGACGATACTGGATCATCTAGAAACCCCTGTCGAAAAGAAAGTGAAGCTAGCCTCCTATATGTTTCGGGGCCAGGCTAGGTGTTGGTGGGATATTCAGGATCAAATCGAGCAGGCTGAGGGAATTTTGTGGAAGATTTTTCAGGAAACGTTTCTAGAGCATTTTTATCCAGAGAATTTGAGGTAGGAGCGGGCTACAGAGTTTATTAGCCTTACTCAGGGATCACTATCAGTGATGGACTATGCTAGTTGCTTCACTGATTTGTGACGCTTTGTCCTAGTGTTAGTAAGGGATGAATCAGCGGTAGAAAAGCATTTTCAGGATGGGATGAGATATGAAATCAGGTCTCAAGTAAACATCTTCCACTTTAAGAGGTTTGCAGAGGTAGTAGATCAGACATTGATCTCAAAAGGAAAACTGAAGGGAGCTTCAGGTAGTGGGCTTGTGGTGCTAGTGGGGAAGACGAGTAGTGCAGCTACCGAGGGTCAGAAGCGAACCCATGAGATCTCACAGCATGGAGGAAGTGTGCAAAGTGGCTGGAAGAGAGGTTCTTTCCCTCAGAGTGGAAATCAGGTGTTCTGCTATCAGTGCGATTGGTCGGGGCATATGCGTGGTCATTGTCCTCGACCTCCAGTTGAGTGTAATTCATGTGGAAGGATGGGACATGTGTAGAAGTTCTGCAGGAAACCTCAGCAGGTGGGTGAGTATGATGGTGGAAGGCAGGTACCAGATATGGGAAGGGGATCGGTTACCCCATATCAGGCTGGCAGTTGGAGCTCCACGGTCCGTACTGGCAGGGGCGGCAGACGTGGGACTCCAGGGAAAGATTTATCATGCCGATAGGGCAGTATAGCACAGGGTACTCAGGAAGGAGCCCAGGGTAGAGGGGTAGGTCAGCTTCAGGCAGTTTAGTTTGCACCTGGTGATGGTGAATCCGGACCTTCGACTGTTCGAGGTACGATCCTTGTAGATTCTACTTTTTCTAGTGTGTTGTTTGATACAGGTTCCACACACTCTTTTATCTATGCTCAACTTTTTGTAGCACTGATTTTACCTGTAGAGAGGGTGTGTGGATTTATGTCAGTTGAGACTCCGTTGGGGGTGCGGTTTGAGGATATCAAGCAGTGCAAGGGATGTGCCTTAGAATTTGGTGGGTATCGTTTACTGTGGGACTTGTTCGTTCTCGAGATGTTAGGGTTTGACCTAATCATGGTAATGGATTGGTTGGTGTTGTATCGGGCACACATAGACTATTATTGCCACAGAGTAATATTTAGATCGCTTGTGGGTGATGATTATGTCCACCGTGCTGATTGGGATGTTCGAGCAGGGCATACGGAGCTGTTTTGTCAACAAATGAGTGGACTCACAGCTCAAGTGGCATGTCTCATTCTTGATGATGATGAGGGAGGGGAACAATCTGATTTTCCTCCCGTGGTGGATCTGTTTCAGGATGTGTTTTTTGAGGATTTCTTGGGGTTACCACCTAAGAGGGATGTCAAGTTCACGATCGAGTTGCTACCGGGAGTGGAGCCAGTTTCTATTCCTCCATACCGAATGGCACCGACAGAACTCTAGGAACTAAAGGTTCAGATTGAGGAGTTGGAGCGTAAGGGGTTTATTCGTCCTAGTACGTCTCCTTGGGGATCTCCTGTGCTTTTTGCAAAGAAGGCCGATGGGACATTGAGGCTGTGTGTTGACTATCGGAAGTTGAACCAGATGATGGTGAAAAATTGGTACCCTCTTCCTAGAATTGATGACATGTTTGAACAGTTAAGGGGTGCATCAGTGTTTTCTAAGATTGATCTAAGGTCAGGGTATCACCAGATGAGGGTGAGGCCTTCTGACGTACTGCGAACAGCTTTCCAGAGTCAGTACGGGTTGTTTGAGTTTGTGGTGATGCCTTTCAGCTTGACCAATTCACCAGCGGTGTTTATGGATTTAATGAACCAGATATTTCATCCCTATCTAGATCGGTTTGTGGTTGTCTCTGTTGATGATATCTTAGTGTACTCGAAAACTCAAAAACGATCATGTCCAACATCTTGACATCGTCTTGGGTACGCTAAGAGAGCATTGGATATACGCCAAGCTATAAAAGTGTCAATTCTGGATAGCTGAGGTGCATTTTTTGGGTTACATCATCTCAGAGGCAGGTGTGTCAGTGGATCCATAGAAAGTGCAGGTAGTTGTATCATGGGAGCATCCCAAGAGTGTTTCTGATGTTCGGAGTTTTCTAGGTTTGTAAGGGTATTACCAAAGGTTCATTCAAGATTTCTCTCACTTGGAAGCACCACTCTCGGGCTTGACCATAAAAGGAATCAGGTTCGAGTGGTCTAAGTCTTGTGGGAACGCTTTCCAAGAGTTGAAGAAGCATTTGACGACCGCACCTATCTTGATCTTACCTAAGCCAGGTAAGAAGTACATAGTGTTTTGTGATGCATTTGGAGTCGGACTTGGGGCTGTGTTGATGTAGGATGAGTGGGTTGTGGCTTATGGGTCAAGGTAGTTTAGACCCCATGAGAGGAACTATCCCACTCATGATCTTGAGTTGGCTGCAGTAGTTTACGCCTTGAAGTGCTGGAGGCACTATCTGTTGGGAGAATGGTTTACTGTGTTTACCGACCATAAGAGTTTAAAGTACATCTTCTCATAGCGGGATCTAAATCTTTGGTAGTGAATTTGGGTTGAATATCTCCAGTCTTTTGACTTTGTGTTGGTATACATGCCAGGAAATGGAAACAGTGTTGCTGATGCTCTGAGCAGGAAGGTTCAAAATTAGGTGGTTTAGGAGTCCATCACCGAGTGGAAGGTGATGGCTTTGTTTGTAGAGATGCACCTAGAGGTGCAGGAGGAGAGTGGTCAGGTAACTCTTGCTTCCTTAACGATGGATTCGATGCTTTTGAGTTGAGTTAAGGAGGTTTAGCTTGATGATCTTGAGTTTCTGGTCATGAAGGAAAAGCTTAAAGGTGGGGAGCTACCTTCTGGGTGGGCCGTCGGCGTGGATGATGTTGTTTGTGTTTTTTATCCTGTGTTTGTGATAGAGTATGTATAGGAATAGTTGATGCATGAGTTCCATGAATCAATGTGGGAAGTGCATCCTGGTTCGACCAAGATGTACCGTCATCTCCAAAGGCAGTTTTGGTGGCATGGGATGAAGAAAGAAGTTAGAAGCTTTGTGGCACGGTGCCTTACATGTCAGCAGGTAAAGGCCGAGCATCAATGCCCAGGTGGTTTGTTGCATCCATTTCCCATTCCGGAATGGAAGTGGGATGATGTAATGATGGTTTTTTTTGTGGTTCTTCCGATGACGCCGCGGAATAATGATGCAATCTGGGTGGTTGTGGATCGGTTAATGAAAGTGGCTCATTTCTTACCGATTCAAGAGACCTTTACAGTCAACCAGTTGGGTGAGCTATATGTTCAGGAAATAGTGTGGTTGCATGGTGTTCCACGAACCATAGTTTCGGACTGAGATCCACGTTTCACATCGCTTTTCTGGCAAAGATTGTAGAAGGCACTTGGTACGCAGGTGTTTTTGAGTATGGATTTCCACCTACAGACGGATGGGCAGTCAGAGCATATGATCCAAGTGTTGGAATACATGTTAAGAGCTTGTGTCTTGGAATTTGGTGGTTCTTGGGAGAGGCACCTATCATTTTTTGAGTTTTCCTACAAAAATAGTTTTCAGGCTACGATTCAAATGGAATTGTTTGAGGAACTCTATTGGAGGCCATGTAGATCTCCACTGTGTTGGCTAGAGGCTGGTGAATCTGAGTTGTTGGGGCCAAGTCTTGTGCAGGAGACTTCCGATAAGGTTAAGTTGATCAGGAAGCGGATGGCTATGACTTAGAGTAGGTAGAAGTTGTTTGCAGATTGGAGGCTTAGACCTCTTGAGTTTGTGATGGGTGATAAAGTTTTCCTTCAGGTGTCGCCAAGGTTGGGTCACCGTCGGATTCGAAAGCAGGGTAAGTTGGTTCCCAGGTATGTGGGACCTTTTGAGATTGTGGTGAGGATTGTACCAGTGGCTTACTGATTGGATCTTCCACAGTGGTATGGTGGAATGCATGATGTTTTTCATGTGTGACATATTTTACGATATCACTCTGACCCATCTCACGTGGATGGCATGGAGGATTTAGAGCTTGAGACTGATGTGTCCTTTTAGGAGCATCTAGTTCGTGTGGTTGATCGTAGTGAAAAGGTATTGTGAGGTAAGGTTGTACCATTACTGAGAGTACTATGGAATAATGGAAAAGTTCAGGAAGAAACCTGGGAGCGGGAATCAGATATGCGAGCTCAGTGGCCCGAAATCTTCTCTTCAGTGGATCAATGAGGCTAGGGAGCTCGGCTCAGGGATGAGCTGTTATAAGGTGGGGAGGTTTTAAGATCCCTATTTTTGGAATGGTATGTTTTTGTTATGTTTTGGTTGAATCCCTTGTTTTAGGCTTCAAGGGATGTCTTCTGAAAGTATGAGAGGCCTTGGGGGTGTTTCGGGGGCTCGGAGCACGAAAGAAAGGAAAGCTGGGCAAGATAAGCCAGGGCGCACGGCCTGCGCACGGCCAGGGAAAACCATGCGGCCTACCCAGGTATACCGTGAAACCCTCCTCCCCCAGACACTAGCATTCCCATGGTTAGCACACGGTTTTCCAAACCGTGCGGACAAACCGTGCAACCTCTTAAAGTTGGGAAAATTTTCAAGTTTTCCACTCCGGGATTTTAAACCCGAACTCAGGATTTTCCTCCATTCATCCCCTCTCAATCATAGTGACGAACTTGGATGACCCAAGATTCCCAAGGGTGGTTCTCCTTTGATTCTTGGCCGTTTAGAGCATCGTTGGTTGCAGATCGAAGCTCCAAGTAAGGCTAATCCCATCCTTGCTTTGCTTTTTGGTTTAGGGTTTCTATCTTCTCTTCCTCTTGTTCTGAAGCTCTAAAACCCTATCTTTTGTGTGAGTTTTAGGTTGAAACTCCAAAGGTTGGTTGGATCAAGGTCTAAGGATTTGATTGAGAGTGCTTTCAACCACGGTTTCGAGGTAGGTGGTCTAAAAGTTATATCCCATGGTTATTTGGGTATTTGTGCGTGTTTTTTTGTGTTCTTGTTTCCCCTTGGTTATGTTTTGAATAACCTTGGAATTTTTGGTAATAATGATGTTTAAAATGGCTAATAGGAACCCTCACGATCCCCGTGGGATGTTTTGGAATAGACTTGACCTAATTTAGGGCCATCCATGGGATGTGCTGGCTTTTCTCGAGTTTAGGGATAGTTATTAAACAAGTAACTTTGCTATAGTGAATTGTAGAGCCCTTGATAAACATGTTGGAAAGAATGGTCGAATCATGGAAATGATGAACGGGTTAAATGGGTTAATGTGTAAATTGATTAAAGACCATAATGGATACGTTATGGGTCTAGTGGTAAATGCTTAGTGAGTTAGGAAAAACACATGGTAATTGGGTGAATGGTTAAATGATGTGAAATGGTAATGTGTTAATGGGTTATGGCATGATATGGATTCCCATGTGGGGTGTTGTGGATAGTGTTTGCCGAAGGGAAATGGTTTTTATGGTTGATAGTTACTTATATATATAAGCATGTGCACATGGATTCGTAGAGTGGGGTATGACTTCAGGATCTACGCCCACGGGTTGAGCTAAGACTGAGGTTCTAAACTCCACCATAAATGCATGGGTTAGGAAATGGGACTGAGGGTCTATTCTCCTAACAGTTTCATTCACCCGGACTGAGGCTTCAAGGTGAGGATATGGTTGTTATGAGGGGGTTAGTCCTAGTGAGATAGAATAATGATGTGTTCACCCTCTTGGATGTGATTTTTGGACTTAGACCCATGTAACATAGTGTATGTGATTAATCCATGGAAATGTGATGAAATGATAAGTGATGACAATTGGTGTGAAATGAATGGTAATGGAAGTGTCAATGGCTTTGGATCTGAACTGGTTAATGGAATATTAAAGTAATTACTTGGAAATTATCATTTATGTTCCTTTTTCATGTACTACCTATTTATACTGGATATTTTGTAGACACCGTTGGTGGTGGCCTACTGAGTTTTACTCACACGCTGCTCGGGCCGTCGTTGGGTACCCGAGCAGACTTCATGTTCGCAGGTTAGGAGAAGGTCAAGGGTTCTTGCTAGATAGTTGAGCGGACATGGGTATCACTTGGTGGAGGATTCAGACTTGGAGTCGGGACCGTTTTGGGGGTTGTGTCCATTGTCCTTATTTTGGGTTTTTTGTTCACTCATTCACTTGTAGCATGACATGACGTATTTATTATTGGTAATGGTTGGTATACATGTTCCTTGTTTATTGGTTATTGTTTCCACTATTTGATTTATTTATGTTTTGGCTTAATCTGATAAAAAGGGTGTATAGTATCCCCACTTGACCCCATAGACCCCCTCTACAAGTCAGCAGCCTTTGGCATACGGGGAGGCGCGCTTAAGGTCATGTAACCACCCAGCTCGGAGCACCAGTTTAGTGGCTTCCGGGTTGGGGACGTTACACCTGTCCTATAAAAATCTATGTGAGAGGAGTTATATACTTGGGAACTAAAGGTTTTCCTTAATAATTCAACATCTAACAATTAGAGTGGGAATTTAATATCGTTGGAAAAATTCTAGGTAAAAATAAGTTGGTTTAGTAAGATACAAATATAATACTCATATTTCTTGAGTGGATAGTTAGCATCTATTACAATATATTACCTTTATAACTCACTTACATCATTGTGGTTACATTAGAATTATATTTTCATAGAAGCTTATAGGGCCTATAATATTTATTAGCTATTGGTTTAGGGCATTGACTTAGATAATGTCAAATTAATCCACATTTAAGATAGTGAACTGATATTGGTACATTAGGATAAACAATTTTTACTTTCAATTTTTCCAATGAGATCTTTACTTTTACTCAATAATTATTTTCTCTATGCATACTATTTCCAAACATAAAACATTTCCTAGTTCCATTTAGACATTCCACTTGGTGATGTGTTGACACTCCTTTTTCGTCACAGATTCCAAAGGAATGTAAAGGGAAAATGACTTAGCACAAATTGATTTTATCCTTTGAAGAAAATATCAAAAATCGACAAAGGCATGAACAAGGGATCAAAAGCACATGCGTCGTGCAAGTTCTATCAGTGTCGCGCAAGTCCACTTGCGCGACGTCTACTGGTCGCGCAAGTGACTTGCGCGACCTAAGTGATAACCGCCCGGGGTCTTCTCCTGCCTATAAATAGACCCTGTGGGCCCCCCATTCGGTGAGGATTTTTTCCAGAAACTCAGATTTGAGCTCTTGGCTCCCTAGTCTCTTCTCAAAGCTTCTGAAGCACTTATAAGGTAATTTCTTACCTAGAACGGAAGATCTAAAGAGGGGGAGGAAGGCCTAAGTGTTGAAACTCATCAACACTTGCGTGCTTGAGTGGCCAACCCTTACGGGAAAAGGCCACACTTGCGCGACGCCTTGCACCTTCAATAGAACTTGCGCTCCCCTCTTCTGAAAGAACCTCAAGAGGATTCTAAAGGCTTTAATCAAGAGTCGCTCAAGTATTAACCTACTGGTTAACCGTCGCGCAAGTACAACATGTGTCACGCATGCATACCTGTGCGACCAGGACTTGCGCGCCCACGCAGTGCCTGCGCGCCTACCAGGACTTGCGTGCCCCTGCCTTTTTGGGTGCCTTTCTTGCCCATTTCACCCCTCTTAAGCCATTCCACCTTTCCTATTCAAGATTCAGTCTTCAAGACACTCTTCAAAGCCATTTATGGCATGATTTCATGATTTTAATTCCTTATCTGAAAGGAATTCTGTGGAATATCTCTCAAAACATAGTGATTTACACATCTTTATGTCACTAAAGATTGAGATTTCATTCATTCAACCACATCCTTTAAGATGAGAGAATCCTTAACCTGGGTCTCCTTTTAAGGAATAATCCCCAGTTATAAGTCCTCTAATTTGGGAATCCTGTTAGGAGTAATCCCCAGATCCCCTAACCTAGGTTTCCTTTCCAAGAATAAGCCCCAGTCTCAAATATGGGCATCCTACTTAGGAGTAAGCCCCAACCATAATTCACTTAATCTGGGCTTCCTTTTCAGGAGTAATCCCCAGTCTCAAATATGGGCCTCCTTTTCAGGAGTAAGTCCCAGTCATAATTCTTAACTTGGGTATCCTCCTTAGGAGTAAGCCCCAATTATTAAAGTTCCCAAATCTGGGCATCCTCCTTAGGAGTAAGCCCCAGTCCCCTAATTTGGGCATCCTCCTCAGGAGTAAGCCCCAAACATTAATCCTTGACCTGGGCCTCTTTTTCAGGAGTAAGACCCAGTCTTAATTTCTCTTAACCAGTCCTAATTTACCTTTGATCTGGGATTCCTTTTCAGGAGTAAAACCCAATCATAAGTCTTCTCCTAATTTGGGCCTCCTTTTCAGGAGTAATCCCCAAGTTAGAGTATTCAAAATCTCTATGAAGCACATATACCTTTATGGACCCTGTTCCTGGATTTATTCCCTAAAGTAAATCCTAACCTTCATTTATCTAGGAAGTCATACATACATAAGCCCCATATTATTTCTTATGATTGCATCTTTCATGGAACAATTGTATAATTTTTACCAATACCTCTTGTTTCTCACACTGAGCATGACTCACATGAGCTTAGAGTGTCAAAGTAATTGTGACATCCTTCTTTAAGCCATCAATCATAAACATCATACTCCCTTACTCGAACTACGTGGGTTTTGATTCCTTTTCTAAACAAAGGATATGTAGGTATCCCGTCTACGATTTCGATCCCAACTCTAAAATAATACATGTCCTTCTGAATGACAATAAACCTCAAGTGCCCCCACTGAGTGGCTTTAAAACCAGCATGGTCATCATAATGACCAAGAGACTTCTATATAAATGTGTTGAAGGGTACCATTGAACAAGAATCTCTAATAAATACAGATGATTCTCTATCGATGAAGAACCTCGAATACATATAAAATATTCTCTAAATTTCCTACATATTTAATCATTGATTGTCAGATCTGAAGGAAATCTCATTTTATACTTGGTCATGTAATAAGGATTCATGAAGATAACTTAGATCTATAAAGAGAGTCCCGGAGTAGACAATAATTCCCCTCAAAAAGGTGTGATGAGCCCAACCTCCCATCCTCTCGACTAATGAAAATTCCTAAGCCTCATCAGTCCACAAACTAATGAGCACCTACCTTTGGAAAGTAGGTCCAAATGGATGTGGAATCATTGGATGTTTCCGGTTCTACGAACAAACCCGTTAGAAACCGATCGGAATGTTTGAACCTCCCATCAAGGCGGTCATCCCCGGATTCCGAGGGAAACAAAAATGGTGGACCCGACGTGAATCCTTAACCAAGTTAAAATGATGTTTTATCTATTTATTAGGCCCCTATTTAAAACTCAATAAGAGGGCCAAAAAAAAATCATTGACATATGTGTTCATCCAAAAGATGTAGTGGATGAATTTATCTTGATTACGTCTATTATATCAAACAGGCTCTCTTTTCCCAAGATCTTCTGCATTTCTAGAATGGTTGCTCTCAAGTTCACATCTTTGAATACTGCTGCTACAAATGCCACTGCTACTGCAAATGCCACAGCTGTTACTCCTACTGGATCGTCATACGCTTTTAGGACGATATAACCTACTCAGCATCTTCAACGCTGGGTATCAAACGCACTGGTTAAGGAGTACCTTCAACACGGTACCATCCCAACTCTGGAGGCTTCCCGACAAGCCCTCAAAGTAAACAACTCACATCGGTCATCCAAACAATGACAACCAGTGATCAAGAAGCAGGCGGTGCTGACTACCGTCTCCAACCGTTTCGGGTCGTTATCCCCAGAACACAATCACCATTCGCTCCCTTATTATGGGGAGGTGAATGAGCAGGTCCCTTAGGACCTTAATTCAAACCGACAGGAGTCCTTCCTGAGGGATCCCACCAACAATCGCTGCCAGACTTGTGCAGCAGTGCGCCCTCAACATGATGAGGGTACCGACTCCAGGCGTTCGGCTCAAGTTCCTCGAACCCGAGCAAGCAAGACGAACCACCGGAGGCAGAATCCGGTCAACAGTGAGCAGGTTCTCATCTCTGCCATCTCCGGAGAAGTCCACCAACCAAACATGGTGGCAAGCAATGAGCAGGCACACACACCTTCCCGTTTTAATTCCGCTGTCCAGCAGACTCGTCTGGCAGTATCACGCCAATCCCGCCAGGCAATTCCGGCAGAGTACTATATGCAAGAACATACACCTGTTTATACATCATCAGCTAGTCAGTGGGCTCGTCTGTCTACATATGATGAATCTCGTCAACCACGTTTGGCGAAGTGAAATCAGCAGGCACATACACCTGCTAGTATTAATCAAGACTACCAACAGTATTGCTTGGTAGCATTCAGAGAAGTTATTCAGAAAGCCCCGACAACAAATAGGAGGTAGACTCAACTCTCTGCCCCCACACTTGAGTACTGTCAGGATTCACTAACACGAAAAGGAGGACACGAGCATGTACATACACCTGCTCCAAGCCCGAAATGGATGTATATTCCCGTTCCGGTAGCTGAAGTCACCAAGAATATTCTATCAATGGTGAAAGAGCAGAAGCAAATCCCTGTTCATATTCTGGATGCCTTCCAGGATATTATAACAACTTCAGCGGCATCTCAGGGAAAGAAATATAAATCTATCCCTACCAGTGGAGTGATACATCAACAATTCAATCCGGAACAGACACACACATCTGTTCCAGTCCAATAGGGTTGTGGGGCATACTCCCCCATAGCATATGGACAACCAAGTCAGGTACATACACCTGATTTGAGTAGAGATCGTTAGCCTAACCTAGCCATCCTTCCTGATCAGGCATATACACCTGCTCAGAGCAGTCACTTTCGTCAACAAGTGGTTTCCAAGGAGAGTAAGAAGTCGTCTAAGAAAAAGACCCACCCAACACAGTCAGGAGATCAAGAGCCAATCTGTAACAAGGCCTTGCTCTATGCTGGAGTTCTTGAAGCCCTCAGTAAATTATCTGTTGAAATTCAAGATTCTACTCCCTCATTTCCCAATAGTGGGAACATTAATTATGAAGGTCTTCAACAGACACTTCCTCATGAAGGCTTGCTTCATGACAAATCGGTCAATCTCAAAGTTTCATCTTTAGATGAGTTCCACAGGAACCCTCTGTGTGGTCAGAAGATCAAGGAGAAATAGATATCATCTTTTGCTGTAACCCATTATGGTGGTCCTCCCCATGATGATGAATTTCGCTGAGAAAGTCCTCTCCGCAGTAGTGATGCACATTGCCCAGAAAATTCTCCAGTGGACAATGTAGTGCCGAGAAATCCCTCTTATCTTGAGGCACTTGCAAATGCAAAACCAGTCATGTCTAAAGCTTCATCTCTAGCAGGTGAAATACTTTCTGAATCAGAAGATAGCCCAGGGTGTAGGTCATTCTTCGAACCACCCCTATGTCATGCATCTTCTAGTTTGATCAATGATTCCTCTACCAATCCTGATGAATCCAATGAAGCAACCAGGAAACACCAACTCTGTTCAAATCAGGTAGAATAATATTCATCAAATGATAAAGAGAAAATGTTGAACATGAGAAAACAACTGGCGAAAGGTGAAGTGCCAGTCATGTTTTGGCCTCTGGCTGACTCTCAGTATAATATTCCAGAAATGTTGATGGAAGATGAAGTTCATGATATTCGTCTCAACATATGGAAAACTCTTTGTCAGTTGAAAAAGAAAGTATTATCTTATGATGAATATGAAAATCATCTTAAGATAATAGAAGGGTTACAATGTCAAATTGATTTGGCGTCTCTATCAGTCTCTCTATATCCGAAGGCTGAAAAGCAGCAGAGAGCCCTTCAACGTTCATGCCTCGACTCACTAAGAAGATTGTGTCAGTTAATTACCAATGCCCCATCTGGTATTCGTGTTAGAGGATGAGGTGTTCATGGAGCACTGCATTTCACGGTGCTCTCCAGTCAGCAAAGCCCACCGAAAATGGTCTCATGCAATGTTATTGCCCATGGCCGACCACAGTCAATGGGCTTTGTTTTTAATCAAAAGATTTCCCAAACACAGGCTTCAACTAGTTCCTCTCAAAATCAAGAATACAGAGAACAATTTGTCGAATTACTCTTGCATCAAGCAAATGAGAATATTGAACAGGCCTCTCGTTTGGAGCAAGCACGTCACCAAGTGAGAGAAGTGTCAGAAATCATCCAACGGTCTTTTGAACTGGGTTATAAAAGCGGATACAGGTTAATGCATCCAGCTAATTTCCAGACTAAGGTTCGCAAGTTCAGGAGTACTTTCAAGAAAGTCTTAGACATAGCATGTCAAGAACCACCCCAGCTCTCCAGACTGGGGGCTCTTTTAAACCAACCCTCGGAATCAACAAAAAGGATTCAGGGAGTTGAGCGAGAACAGCAGGAAAAGCCCCAGTCCACTGGACTGGGGACTTTTTCAAATCATCAATCCCCTCCTCAGAGAAAGTCGGTCTTTTCTCGATTGGGGAAGAAACCTCAAGAGGAACGAAGAGCCAAATTATCAGGAGATTCCCTCAAAATTACGGTTCGTCAAGAAGTTCCTGAGGGATCGAATCAACAAAAGGAAATGTCTCATAAAAGACATAGAGGAAGACAATATCACAGAAATGCTGATAGAAGGGATGCGATTAGTTATGCATCAATCAATGTCATCAATGTCGTTGTTGCTGATCCACCAGATGAGGCTCACTCAGGGGACTCAGATGAAGAGGTTCCTGCTCACGAAGATGTACGCACCGACACAAATGAAGAAGGTGTGCGTACACAAAGTCAAAGGATTACTCAGAACCTAGGTAATCTTTCGAGTAACCCACTTCCCCCTCTCCGAAAAGGATCCAACAAAGAGAAGGGAAAGAACCAGGTTACATATCCTTCCTCTGGAGAAGGTCAATAACTCTCACTAGAGCATAGTTTTTCACAACAAGAGGAAGAAATGAAGGAATTAAGAAGGTTGAATGCAGAACTACTTCAGAATAGTCTTCTTCTTAAGCATACTAGAGTCAATCAGCCGAAGGAATTTGTTGCAGCTACTGAGATAAATCAAGAATATCCTCCTCTATCAGTACACCCTCACATGTCTAATCCTACGGGTCATGTGCAACAATAGTTGGAAGTGCTACCATCAGTTGCAGCACCAATCGCCACATCTTTCCAAGCTCCAATCATTGCACCTACCCAAGTCCAAGTTCAACCGGATGTTTCTCAAAAGTTAATAACTACTATTGAGTCATTAACAGCTCGGTTAGAAACTATGGAAGGGAAGCGTGTGCAAGTTCAACCAGAAAAGAAAGTTTACCCTAAATGGGTAGATTCAATTTCTCCTCCATCCAGTTTTGGGAACCCTGTATTCCCTATTTTCAATGGATCAGGTGATCCTGAATAGCATTTGACGCATTACGTGTCTTGTTGCGATCCTATGATGGGAACTCCGGAGTAGCAAGAAGTAGTGAAACTCATATGCTTCGTGCGAACCTTTCAAGGACCAGCTTTTTTTTGGTATAAAAGCTTGCAATCCCGGTCAATTACCGGATGGGAGGATCTTCACCAAAAATTCCTCCTTCAGTTCAGCTCAACTTTTCCAAATACAACAGTTTTCGATCTTACAAACTGTAAGAAAAGGGAGAATGAAAGGGTTTCTGATTTCATTGCTCGATGGAAGGGATTAACATATTCCTTGAGTTTATCACTCCCTGAAGAAGAATTGTTGCCAATCTGTGTGGCAAATCTATGTGAAGAATTATGCACGCTATTAATCCCTGTGAAATACACAGGAGGGTTTTGAGACCTTACTTTAATCGCTCAGCAGATTGAAGATTCCCTTATATAGGCTAAGTCTAAATCATGTGTAATTCCTTCAGCTCCAGGACGGAGAATGGGTAAAGCAGAAACTACTACAGTTATGATTAAACAAGCACCTGTACCTATTTCTACCTCAAAACCTTCATCTTCTCGAAGGGCTCCACCTTCTAAGTGCCAACAACAAAGGTATTTTCATCCAGATGATCAAAAAGATCAAAGGAGAAAACAATTTGAGGATCTGAAGAGAAAAATATACTCTTTCCGAAATGAAAAAGTTCCTGGTTATTTCATTTCGGCTCTGGAAAACAATTTGGTTCAATTGCCAATCCCTAAGAGGCCAAACAAGAAAGGAGATGAAGACCGTCCCAATTATTTCCCTTTTCATCAAATGTTGGGGCATCCCATTCAGGAGTGTTTTGTCTTCAAATACCTCCTTCAAAAGATGGTCGACTTAGGACAAGTCACATTGAAAGGATCCTCATCCCAGGTAGCATGTGTCACTGCTACAGTTCCAGAGGAGGAAGGTGAATGGCAAGAAGTCAAAAGCAAAAATGCACAGACGTATGATGATTGGATGTTCAGAAAGACAATCAATCGAACTCATGTTATTTTGTGAACACAATTAAAGAAACCAATTGTGTCTTCTGCCATGAATGTTGCCGAAAAACCCTCTTCGTCAGAGGGAAAGTCCTCAAAGAAATGGCATGATTCAAAGAAAGAAAAAGAATCAGAAGAAGATGAGTATGTGTCAAAGCCTAAGTTGTCTTTGACTTTGGAAGACTTCATTCCATATACTTCAAAGCCACGGGAACCGCCCCACCAAACGGCATAGCCTAAAAAGGCTAATCAGGCAGAGTTCTCATCAGACGAAGAGTTAATATTTGGTTCTGTTAATATGATTCAATTAACAGATCCATATTCTAGTCGCAGTTTTGATTTCAATGAGCCTGAATTCCCTGTATCAAACAGAGGAATCAGAGGAAGTTCCAGGGGCTCAGGATACAGGGGAAGACATGGATCTTTCAGAAGCCACTATTCCAATTCTACCCCTGCTAGAACTGTGTACGCAGCAGAAAATCGTGGTAGATCCCTTCAACAAGCTCAGCAAGAACAAGCAAGTTCTTCTACCAATAAAAAATTCATTCCTGGAACAGTTATTTTGGAAGACCGGTTGAAGGTTCCATCTTCTTCCTCTTAGAAAGTAAATGGATCTAATTGGTCTAATCTTCCAAAACCAGGAATATTGCCAACTCATTTCCCAATACATGATGCATCAAATTCCAAAGCATCTGCTTCCATGGTACCTGCTAAACCATATATTCCTATTGGAAAACGCAGACCTCTGGATCAAAAGTATGATATATTGAAACACTTGGCCCAAGTACCAGCCAAGTTATCAATTCTAGATGCTCTGAATCTGTCAAAAGATCTTCGGGAAGCACTCATAGAGGCTTTGTCAAATCCTCAGGAGTTTGAAACTGAAATTGCTGCAGCTAAAGTCTATCACATAGAGAATAATCCTGAAGAATGCCATGCAATAATATCTTTTATTGATGAAGATGAAGATGATGTTGTTCATGGACATATTAGACCATTGTACTTATTTGGAAAGGTCAATGGCGTGTATGTTCGAAGGGATTTCATTGACAATGGTTCAGGAGTCAACCTCATGCCCATTCGTACACTTCGTCGATTGGGCCTCATGAAATCTAATTTATCTACTTCCACCATGATGCTACATGGATATGATAAGAATGAACAAGAACCACTGGGTGAAGTTACACTCAGAACTCAGTTTGGAGATCTTGTATCCAATTCAGATTTTATGGTTGTTGATCAAGACTCAGCCTTCAACATCTTTCTTGGAAGACCCTGGCTACATCAACATACGACTATCCCTTCATCATACCATCAATGTCTCAAATATTTTTTCGATGGTCAAGTTGGGGCATTGTATGGTGATAAGGCCCCGTTCAAGACATTTGAGTCTCAATACATTGAGGCGGAATTCTATCACATGAAGAAAAGGGAGAAATACATAATAAAGGAGATTACCAAAGTTAATGCTTTATATGGTTTGGAAAAAATTTCAGTAAATCCATTTACACATGTGAGTACAGATTATGTGTTGCCTATCAGTCAAATTGGAAAGATAGACCCAAATAAAAATACTCTTATGGAAAGATCCATAATGTCAATTACGGAACTCGAGCCAGACAACATGGGAGAAATTGGTAATCTACCAAGCAGTGATGAAAGCACAAATGGTGACGTCTTCATTTCAACTGCTGAAATCCAACAAGTCTATTCTTCACCAATTAGGCCAGAATAAGTTATAGAAACATCAAAGGTGAACAATGATTTCAATTCTCAATCCATCATCTCCTCTTTATTACCCAAATAAGACCCTTCATCACCAATCGGGTCAGAAATGGAAGCTTCTTCTTCAAGATATGAAAATTTAGACATCTCTTAAGATCATGAGAATTCTACTTTATCAGCTACTATGCAAGTAGAAACGGAAGAAATAACACATGATGAAGAAGAAGAGGAATATCACAGAGATGCTCCTACAACATTTGAAGAGGGTATCTCTACCACTGTGGATGAACTCAGAGAAATAAATCTGGGTACAAAAGGAGATCCACGCCCCACTTTAATCAGTTCGGCCATGACTCTTGAAGAGCAAGAGATGTATATTTCTTTTCTAAAGAAAAATAGAGATATATTTTCCTGGAACTATACAGAAATGCCTGGGCTTGATCTTGATGTTTCTACTCATCATTTGGGTTTACCTGAAGAACATCAAGGATTTAAACAAGTCGCGAGAAGAACACACCCAACTTATGATTCCAAAATTGAAGCTGAAGTGGATAAGCTTATCAACGCTAATTTCTTCAGAGAAGTTCAATATCCCAAATGGTTGGCTAATATTGTCCCTGTAAAGAAAAAGAACGAACAAATTAGAGTTTTCATCGATTTCAGAGATCTTAATCGGCATTGTCCTAAGGATGATTTCCCAGGTCTGATTACATAACTTCTAATTGATGCAACAACTGGCTATGAAGCACTTTCCTTCATGGATGTATATTACAGATATAATCAGATCCTAATGGCCCCAGAAGACAAGGAATCTACAGCCTTCATATCCCCTCAGGGTGTGTTTTGCTACCGGGTAATTCCCTTTGGCTTAAAGAATGTAGGTGCAACTTATCAGCGTGCCATGCATCGTATCTTCAAACCCTTCTTAGGGAAGTCTGTTGAATGCTATGTAGACGATTTGGTAGTTAAATCCAAACAAATTTCTAATCACTTGGCTGATTTGGAAGTCATATTCTGCAAGCTTTGACAGCATAATTTGAAGATGAACCCCTTAAAATGTGCTTTTGGGGTAACCTCAGGAACATTTCTCGGCTTTGTTGTACGCCATCGTGGTATTTAAGTCGATCCTGAGAAGACCAAGTCAATACTTGGTATGCCACCTCCTCAAAATTTGAAAGAATTAAGAGGAATTCAAGGACACTTAGCCTATATTCGGTGTTTCATCACCAATTTAGCAGGCAAAAGTTTACCCTTCACCAAAATTATGAAGAAGGGAGTCACTTATCAGTGGACTGAAGAATGTCAAGAAGCATTCGATATTCTCAAGAAATACCTCTTGAGTCCACCGGTACTCAAGCCACCTGTTGAAGGAAGACCATTTATCCTCTACGTGACAGCTCTAGAGTGATCATTGGGTGCCTTCCTTGCTCAAAAGAATTATGTTGGGAATGAAAACAGCCTCTACTATCTCAGTCGAACCATGATTGAAGCATAAACCCTTTATTAAAGTATTGAGAAGTGCTGAATGGCATTAATCTTTTCAGTTTAGAAGTTGAGACACTACCTGCAACATCACGAGGTCCAATTGGTATCTCGCAATAACCCGGTCAAATTTATCATAAGTCGTCAAATGCTTACAGAATGTCTAGCAAGGTGGGCAGTTATTTTACAGAAATTCGACATTCAGTATGTGTCTCAAAAGGCGATAAAGGGCCAAGCTCTGGCTGATTTCCTAGATGAACACCCTTCAGTGGAAGACACATCTTCAGATATTGAACTCCCTGATGAGGAAGTCTTCTCTATTCAATAAAGTCCTCAGGCATGGGAAATGTATTTTGATGGTGCTTCTAGAAGTCCAACAGGGAGGAAAATGGAAAATACTAAATTCAACGAAGTTGGCTTAGGAATTGTGCTCATTTCTCCAAAAACAGCAATGTTACCTTATTCCTTCTTATTGTGGGAAGGTGGTACCAATAATCAAGTAGAATACCAAGCTCTCATCGTAGGTTTGGAATTATCACTTCAAGAACAAGTGAATCACTTAAAGGTGAAAGGTGATTCAGACCTGGTAATCAAACAAGTCAATGGGGGATTATTCCATCAGAAAAGAAGACCTAATCCCTTTGTATGATTACGTCAGAGAATTAATGGCGCAATTTTCTTTGGAACCGACATTCTCTTATATCCCAAGATCACAAAATGCTCAAGCTAATGCATTGGCTAATATAGCCACAGATCTGGAAGATCCAAATCGGGACGAGTCAACCATCAGTATTGCCCACCGTCATGCAATTTCACCTTATGTTCGGATCAGAACAGAGGAAATTAATGAAATTTGTCCCATTCCTGAACTGTATGGTCATACTACAGGATGGATGTCACCTATCAGAGAATACCTTCAAAATGGAACACTTCCACCTGATAAAGCTGAAAAAGAAAAAATCCTGCGATGTGTGGTTAATTTTACTCTTTATGATAGCCCAGATCACCTAGAGAAAATTCTCTACAAACGTGGTTTTGATGGAGTTCTCTTCAGATGCATTGATGGTGAAGAGACAATGGATGTCATGAAAGAAGTGCATGCTGGAGTCTGTGGTGCCCACCAGTGTGGACATAGACTGTCTGATCAGATTTGATGGCTTGGATACTTTTGGATTTCAATGATACGAGATTGTGTCGATTTCAGAAAGAAGTGTCATTCATGCCAAGTACATGCCAACTTCATTTATCAACCTCCATAGTTGCTTCATACAGCTAAAAAATCATGGCCATTTGCCACATGGGGAATGGATGTGGTGGGACCTTACCCTTCGGCTACGGCCAAGTAGTTTAAGTACATTCTTACTGCTACTGACTTCTTTTCCAAATGGGCAGAGGCAATACCTCTCAAGGAAGTCAGTTCTAAATGCATTGTTATCTTCATAAATTCTAACATCATTACCAGATTTGGTGTCCCTCATACCTTATTGATGGACAATGGCACCAATTTCTGTTCATCCGAGATAAAGAAGTTGTATCAAGAATACAACATCAAATCCAACCATTCATCTCGGTATCATGCAGCGGCCAATGGCCAGATAGAAGCCTTTAACAAGACTCTTTCAAATATACTACAAAAGATGGTAGATAAAGATAAGAGGTCATGTCCTGATAAACTCTTTCATGCTTTAAGGGCTTATCGGACTACCACCCGTACTACAACTCGGTCAACTCCATATTCATTGGTATATGGAACGGAAGTCGTCTTGCCCATTGAAGTTAAACTACCCTCGCTCAGAGTTTCCATTTGTGATCAATCATCTACAGATGAACAATCTCAAAAGCGATTGAATGAGTTGGAATGGTTAGATGAGAAAAGATTGTTCACTTTGCACCACTTGGAAGTCTATCAGAATCGAATAGCACGAGGTTTTAACAAAAAAGTTCATCTTCGTTCATTCACTCAGGGAGAATTGGTATTAGTTCTCAGAACTCCAATGATACCAGGAAAGAAACCTCCCAATCTTGAGCCAAAATGGGAAGGACCTTATTCAATACATAGGGTCTACTCCAATGGAGCTTATTCATTAATCTCAATGGATGGAGAACTTCTCACTACTCCAACCAATGCCAGATTTTTGAAGAAGTATTTTGTATAAACTACAAATTACCTTCCATCATCCTTGTTATATGACGTTAAACTATACAACAACAGTCTATACATATGGCCTTAAAATATTTGTACTTTCATCCCACATGATGTTAAACTGTGAAAAGGTTCCCTAAATGGTCTAGTATGACCTTAAACTGTAACTAGGTCCTGTATGACCTTAAACTGCATCATCAACGGTCCATGCATATGACCCTAAACTATTTGCAAGTCCCTTACGTCCAGCAAGACGTTAAACTGTGACGTCCTAACTACATGATGCTAAACTGTATAAAAGTCCCTTACGTCCGGAAAGACATTAACCTACATAATCATCAAAGGTCCTCTATGACCTTAAACTACTCACACTTTCGTCCAACATGACGCTAAACTGTGGAAAAAATACCCAATGCATCCAACATGGCGTTAAATGGTGTACTCTTTTGTCCTCATTGCATGACATTAAACTGCTCAGTCCCCCTTTCGTCCAACATGATGTTAAACTCTATTTTCCCCATCGTCCTAACTACATGACGCTAAACTGTACAGAAAGTCTGTGATATGTATTACATGACATTAAACTGTATTTTGTCCCTGCTACATGACACTAAACTGTGCAACACCAATAGTCCTAACTGCAAGACTTTAAACTGCATAGTCCCTTTATATGTCTTACATGACATTAAACTATGCATCGTTAAGCTTGTTGTTACCTCTTGTTTCTCACACCGTGTATGACTCATGTGAGCTTAGAGCAAGCCTCAACCATAACACTCTCTCTGGGCCACTAACCATGTGTAAGTCCTAACATCATTTTTTAGGTCATTGTCCCCAAGAACAACTTGATCATTAATTCATTCTTTAATTGAACTACACAGACTTTGATCCTTGCCTTCTAGGATGGGTATGTAGGTAACCTCCCAAGGTTCAAGACCAAAACCAATCTCTTCACGTCGGTTCATCTCCATCTCATACGATGTTAATTCGTGAAACCGCCCTTAAAATCAATATCTTTACATTGGTTCACTTTCGTCCTTGTTATACGACGTTAAACTATACAACACTTTTATCCAGTATGACAATAAACTAAAAATTTCTTTGATACCCTCACCTGAGAGGGAATCATTATTTTCATTGATTTTTCAATCATGTTTCATTTCAAAGACTACATGCATGCATGGCAATACCCGAACCTTTTATCTTTGGTTAAACCATCATTGCACTAAAGTCCCCTTTTGCCCTTCACATGTATGAACCAAATTTGTACAAAGGGTATTTCTAGAACTACGTGGGATTGATTCCCATCCTTATGGGATATGTAGGAACGTTTGAGTGTCCCTAGAATCTAGCCCCAAGTCTTTGGGCCTAACCCCAAATTCCATTTTCAGTCCCTTGGCTGAAAAGTCCCCATGAAAACACACATTGTGTATTTCTTACAATAATCCAAGCTCTATGACCCTAAACTTAGATCTCTAATCCTTTTGTCCCACACGATGTTAAACTGTAGTTTAAGAACTACATATGGCTTGATTCTCATCCTTATGGGATACGTAGTGAAGTCCAACATTTCAATTCAGGACCCATCCACAACATGATTATGGTTAGCATTGATCTATGTATCTCTGTATATATTGAACAATACCCATATTTATGTGTCATAATCCAAACCTTAAATATTTTCAGATCCTCATAACACTTTTCATGACTTCTAGTCACAAAAATGTAAAACTTATGAGAGTTCTTTTGTCTAAATATGCAGCACGTGCCCATAGGCGGCCTTGTATAAACAGTATACATAACAGACTTGTTAGCCAAAAGATACTATTATTTGACTATACAGCCAATGCCCTTAGGTGGCCCTGCATAATTCAACCCCCTAATGGGTTTGTCGGATAGTGGTAACTTCATTCTTGGGAAGAATGCCTCTTTTGTCCTTATTTGTCTTAAACGACAGTATGTAGGGATCCGCAAAAATAGCCATCCTTAACATATTTTTCCCATATCCTTTTTCATGATCTGAAAGTATTCAAGTCTATGGTTTATATTATCCTTCCCTACGTTTGGGTCAGACCTTCGTAGGAGTGATACTCACCCAGTTCTTCGATAATCTTTTTTGGAAATATCTTCTCCATATTCAAGTACCTCTTTCCATATAGCAAACTCTATACTTTGGAATATTTGAATCTCCATAAACTTTCACTGTCTTTTAGCACTACGAAAGTAAATTTCTGAGAGTTCTTTTTCCTGACTATGTAGCACGTGCCCATAGGCGGCCTTGCATAAACAGTCTACATAACAGGCTTATTAGCCAAAAGATACTATTTTATTTAACTATGCAGCCAATGCCCTTAGATGGCCCTGCATAATTCAACCCCCTAACAGGTTTGTTAAATAATGGTAACTTCATTCTTGGAAACTACTTCTTCTAATGCCTTTTAGCTCTTTTTCATATCATTCCTCAGATTCAAATATTCTTAAGTTATAGCTTACATATTTTCCCTCATACTTGAGTATGATAATATGTTTTCAGATTAATTTTCAAGGAATTGAGTCAATTATAATCCATTTCGGTCAAAGCTATTTCGACCTTAAACATTAGCCTTTTTATGTCCGACATGCATGACTTTAAACTACCCACAAAAGACAGGAGAACTCTGAATAAAATTCAAGTTCCCAGCTCACTAAACATACATTTTGTATGATTTAGGTAACATTGAGAAATTAAAAGGTTTGAAGTTTGTAGGTTTATTTACATTAATCCTAGTAAAAATCAAACTATGATTACCAGGCCCTGCGCGATGCGCACTTGCGCGTCGCCCTCTACGCCATCAAGACTTGCACGCCACCTTTCCTTTGGATGTATTCTTTTCTTCAGAGTCACATCCTATTTCTTTCAGATCCAACTTTAAGGGGGGACTTTTGTTGACGCTCCTTTTTCATCACAGAGTCCAAAGGAATGTAAAGGGAAAATTACTTAGCACAAATTGATTTCATCCTTTGAAGAAAATATCAAAAATCGACAAAGGCATGAACAAGGGATCAAAAGCACATGTGTCGCGCAAGTTCTATCACTGTCGCGCAAGTCCACTTGCGCGACGTCTACTGGTCGCACAAGTGACTTGCGTGGCCTAAGTGATAACCGCATGGGGTCTTCTCCTGCCAATAAATAGACCCTGCGGGCCCCCCATTCGGTGAGGATTTTTTCCAAAAACTCATATTTGAGATCCCGGCGCCCTAGTTTCTTCTCAAAGCTTCCGAAGCACTTCTAAGGTAATTTCTTACATAGAACGGAAGATCTAAAGAGGGGGAGGAAGGCCTAAGTGTTGAAACTCATCAACACTTGCGCTCCTGAGTGGCCAGCCCTTAAGGGAAAAGGCCACACTTGTGCGACGCCTTGATCCTTCAATAGAACTTGTACTCCACTCTTCTGGAAGAACCTCAAGAGGATTCTAAAGGCTTTAATCATGAGTCTCTCAAGTATTACCCTACTGGTTAACCGTCGCACAAGTATAGCATGTGTTGTGCAGGCATACCTGCGCGACTAGGACTTACGCGCCCACGCAGTACCTGCACGCCTACCAGGACTTGCGCCCCCCTACCTTTTTGGGTGCCATTCTTGCTCATTTCACCCCTCTTAAGCCATTACACCTTTCATATTCAAGATTCAGCCTTCAAGACACTCTTCAAAGCCATTTATGGCATGATTTATTGATTTGACTTCCTTATCTGAAATGAATTCTGTGGAATATCTCTCAAAAGCTAGTGATTTACACATCTTTATGTCACTAAAGATTGAGATTTCATTCACTCAACCTCATCCTTTAAGATGAGAGAATCCTTAACCTGGGTCTCTTTTTAAGGAATAATCCCCAGTCATAAGACCTCTAATTTGGGCATCCTCTTAGGAGTAATCCCTAGATCCCCTAACCTCAGTTTCCTTTCCAGGAATAATCCCCTGTCTCAAATATGGGCATCCTCCTTTAGAGTAAGACCCAACCATAATTCTCTTAACCTGGGCTTCCTTTTTAGGAGTAAGCCCCAGTCTCAAATATGGGCCTCCTTTTCAGGAGTAAGTCCCAGTCATAATTATTAACTTTGGTATCCTCCTTAGGAGTATGCCCCAATTCTTAAAGTTCCCAAATCTGGGCATCCTCCTTAGGAGTAAGCCCCAGACCCCTAATTTGGGCATCCTCCTCAGGAGTAAGCCCCAAACCTTAATCCTTGACCTGGGCCTCTTTTTCAAGGGTAAGACCCAGTCTTAATTTCTCTTAACCAGTCCTAATTTACCTTTGATATAGGATTCCTTTTTAGGAGTAAAACCCAATCATAAGTCTTCTCCTAATTTGGGCCTCCTTTTCAGGAGTAATCCCCATGTTAGAGTATTCAAAATTTCCATGAAGCACATATACCTTTATGGACCCTGTTCCTGGATGTCTTCCCAAAAGTAAATCCTAACCTTTATTTATCTGGGAATTCATACATACATAAGCCCCATATTATTTCTTATGATTGCATCTTTCATGGAAAAATTATCTAATTTTTACCAATACCTCTTGTTTCTAACACCGAGCATGACTCATGTGAGCTTAGAGTGTAAAAGTAATTGTGACATCCTTCTTTGAGCCATTAATCATAAACATCATACTCCCTTACTCGAAGTACGTGGGTTCTGATTCCTTTTCTAAACAAAGGATACGTAGGTAGCCCGTCTACGGGTTCGATCCCAACTCTAAAATAATCCATGTTCTTTTGAATGACAATAAACCTCAAGTGCCCCACTGAGTGGCTTTAAAACCAGCATGGTCATCATAATGACCAAGAGACTTCAATATAAATGTGTCGAAGGGTACCATTGACCAAGAATCTCTAATAAATACAGATGATTCTCTATCGATGAAGAACCTCGAATACAAATAAAAGATTCTCTAAATTTCCTACATATTTAATAATTGATTGTCAGATTTGAAGGAAATCTCATTTTATACTTGGTAATGTAATAAGGATTCACAAACACAACTTAGATCAATAAAGAGAGTCCCGGAGTAGACAATAATTCCCCTAAAAAAGGTGTGATGAGTCCGACCTCCCATCCTCTCAACCAATGCAAATTTCTAAGCCTCATCAGTTCACAAACTAATGAGCACCTACCTTTGGAAAGTAGGTCTGAATGGTTGTGGAATCATTGGATGTTTCCGGTTCTACGAACAAACCAATTAGAAACTGATCAGAATGTTTGAACCTCCCATCAAGGCGGTCATCCCCAGATTCTAAGGGAAACATGATGCTTACCACATTTTTTTTACATAAAATAATTTTAACATTCTTTCCTTCATAATCTTCATTATCCAAACTTCCATAACTCCCTATATTCATTTTATTTACCATGTTTGGAATCACTAAATTGTTTACATTATTAATCATAATTTTTGACAGTTGGTTTGGAATAATAACAAGATTTATCACTTTGTATCTTATCTCGTTATGTTTATTATATGGAAAAATTTTTCATTATCCATGGAATTGAGTGTATACTTTTTTTATATTAATCAATTAAAAAACAAAAAGGAGTTAATCATTAGTGATAAATAATTTACACAAAAATAGAGTTATTTTAAGATAATTAAATGAAAAAATTAACATCAAAATCTCTTGATTATTGAAATTATTGCATCAGCTTTTAGTTCAACCAAAACCACTCTCTATTAAAACTAAGATTATTTAGGTTGATTTTTCACATACCACTTATCATAATTCCCTAACATAATAAATCATCCATTTTTTATTTTAAATAGAATTTGATTAACTAATAATATCTATCAAGAGTGTCAAAATAGGTCTGTAGTTATGCATCCTTTTCATGAATTATATTTGTACGAGATCTATCATCTAAGTGTAGTATCCAAACCTGGATTTTATTTCCTAGAAAAACACACAATATCTACCTTACCAAAATTTCAATATTTTATCTTGTACTTAGACTTATACCTTAAGCATATCCCTCATGTTTTCACTAAAGTTATATTATCCTTATCGCCAAAATATTACCTCAACCTAACTAAGGGATATTTATACCTTTGAAATTATAATCAAACATCGATAATCAACCTTTGATGAAAATTCTAACTCCCAATTTATCCTTAATTGATATCATCCTAATATTCAATGTTATCAAAACTCTTCTCTAATAATAACTATAGCATCCCACAAGCATGATCATCTCACTCAAATTACTTAAAGAAAATATTTCCTAACAATAAATTCATAAAACTTTTTAATATTATAATTTTAGATAATTAGGAAAAAATATTAACTAATAATATTCATTTTCTTTATATCAATTGGATATTTTCCCAATGTGTATGGAACTACTTAATCCATAATGAGTCTTAAACAAATTCCACAAATTCACAACATAATAACCTCTTTTATTCATTTCATACATTTAATATCTTTATAACCAAGAGAAATAGAAACAAAAGAAAAGGGGTGATATTAGATGTTTAGTAAGGATAAAAATTATCAATAACAGTCAAATTTCATTAGTGATCATAAGATGAGCACATAGTTATAATTAAGATACATAAAAAACATGTACCCAATAAATCATAAATTATAGACCATGGAATAATGTTGGGTGTGACATAATACATGAATGTGTTAATAAACACGAGCTATGAGATCATAAATAAAGAATGAGAATATGTTTAAAACTATATAATATCATTAAAATATGTCCAAAAAAATTATAGGGACTCATTACTTTTATCAACCATATAATTAGTTCCCATAACTATGAGTTACTAAAATTTACCTTTGAATACTTATCTCACAAGATATAAACCTTTAACTAATAAATTAGAAGGTGATATAGGATCCCTCCTAAAATTCATCCATATTTTTTAGTGCCAATTAAAAATAATTGACTTATCACAACATAAAGAACCCATGTAAACAAAATGGATATCATAAAACTTTCAAATTCAAATCATTCAATTTTTATAGTATAAAGAAACCATAGAAATAAAATGGGTTTTATTCAAAACATCATAAATAAAACATGGCAATAAAACGTCTTTTATATCCTTTTTTAAATAGATTCATATTATGAAATCATTAATAATTCCATCAATACTCAAAGACGTATGAACCAATTAAAATTAAATTGGTATCCAATGACATCAAGTAACTTTCAAGGTAAATTATATTCAATATAGATATTCAACAATATGGTATTTACACTATATAGTTAAAAGGCATCTGTATAAGATAATAATTTCCCCAATAAATTTATAGATATAATCTAAGTGAAGACCTTTAAATCAAAGGAATCAAAAATTGTGTATTCACAATGGAAACTCATTAGGTGAAAAGTTAGTATTATACATAGTGGATTATAATTAAGAAATACAGTGATAGTGATGGATCATTCCTCCAAAAAGAAAAGGAAATTTCATATTCCATCCAAATAAATAAGGTATATGGAATAGTTTTAATAATTTCCATGATCAAGTATAGCATATTTTAAAGAACAATTAATTAGATGAAAAACATTTTTTTTTTGTAGTTTTAAAAAACAACATTGGAAATAAGAAATATTCTTGAACTTTTAAAGGATGTATGAAATAAATATTTTATAAAACTAGTTTAAAAATAATTTCGGTTATAAACCATGAAATCATAGAGATAATGCTTCATAAAAAACAAAAACAAATTAGTGGAATAATTTTCTCAAATTTAAATACTAAAAATAGAATATTTTCACATTTTTTATAAAAACTTCCCATAGGAAAAATATTAAAATTTCATTAAAACTTTTAAAATAAGGTTAAGTGGTACAAAATTACCTCAATAAATAATTGAATATTATATAAGGAAAGTTTAAAAGGAATACAATGAATATATATATGGATAAATGGAGGTTCCCAAGCGAGAAGAAGATATGGGGTTAGATTCACTTACAAGAAACAGTTTGGGTAAAATATGATTCAAGGGGAAGTGAGATTCTGAGGATATATACAAAACACCGTGAATATAGAATGAGAATTATGAGTGTTTTTAAAAATAATTAAAATTCCCTAGATGTATTATCATTTTGAAATAATCTTGATTAGAAATATAATATTATAAATTTAAACCCTTACGGTTTGAGTAACATATTGATCAAAATACCTTTCAACTTTAGAATCTTTTCAATCAAATAACCCCTTACCATATTCTTAATAGAAATGTGGTCTAACCTCATATATAAAAAAAATGAAATATATTAATTGAAAATTTAAGAACCATTTTTATATCTATAACCCTTCAGGAACTTCATTTATAATTATTCTCTATATGTATATTAGTAATTAATTTTATATTTTCGATATTAGGTGTGAGTAATCTTGATTATTTTGAACTAGTTTTGTAATAATGGAATAATTATTTATTATTGTCACAAATTTCATGAATAAATATCATAAATGGTACTTGAATTATAAATAACATTATAATTTCATTCTATGGGATATTTGGTTATGATCCTTAAAAATGAATTTGGTGATGATCATGTTTTGATGATTTTTAGTGAACTAATGGTGTTCTATTAGATAATGAGTTAAATTTTAATATTTACATTAAAAAACAAAAAATAATTATTTACTTATTTATATCATATATTAATTGAAAATAAATTCCCTTAGACATCCATAATTTAAATTTATAACATTGTTCAAGGAGGTGGTTAAACCAACCTAATCAAGAACATACCATTTTTACTAGATGATTATGAAGTGGTTTAGAGTTAATATCAGTATACCTAAAGAATAATGATATTATTTATCTTTTATTAATTTTAATATCATAATTAAAAAATAATTATAAAAATAATATAACCTATACAAATATATTAAATAGTGTGAAGAAATCATTTTTTTTTTCTCTTAGAACGCTAGACAGTTGAATTTACCATGGTTTTTTATTATTCATATTGTTAATATGGTGTCCGATTTTTCATTAAAAACCTTAATAATTTAATAAAAAAAATAATATTTATCTATTAAAACCAATATCATTACTATTCAAGTAATATGGCGATGAAAATAAAAACTAAAATCGATCATTTCATGGAGGCGTTAATCCAGACGTATGCATGGATTATGATTTCATTTTCCATAGAACAGAAAAAATAATTAATATAATTTATATTTTATGAATATAAAAAATGTCATAAAAATTATAATTATTTATTAAATTTCCTATTAGGACCATCCTTATAAGGTGGTGAAGAAAAACAAAACATGATGTGTCATGGAGGTAGTAGTTTGCATAACACATGAATAGTGGTTTCATTTTTCATAATAGAAAAAGGGAAATGTGATTAGTTCTTGTAAAATAATATTATAATACAAAATTATAATAATGATACTAAATTTATCAGTTTAATATGGTGTAATGGAATTCAAGGATAAAGAATTTCACATTAATAAATATAAATGATAAAAAAGCAGTTTGAAATTTATACCTCACTTCGTGGATTATCTCCTTTGGAAATGGGGTTAAGAATTTGGGGGATGGTTTTTTGAGAATAAAATAAAATCTTAATGGTGTCTAGTAATGTTTAAAAGATATTTTTGAAGCATTTTGGCCGAAAAAAGTGCTCTTTTTGTGAGGGGAAGTGAGGAGAGGAGTTCCCCTTTTATTGGTGAAAAGAGATAACATTTCTTATAAATACCCAAAATATTTTAATAATGGGGAGTCACTCTCAGTAAAAGTAACATAAAAAACGGTAAATGATAGAAATTTTAAGGGATAATGTTGATCATGTCCAGAACCACACATTCGCCCACATGTTTTAAATATGTTTATGGTCTTTCCCTCTTATTTAAACCCTTTTACCCCTTTTTGATTTTTACTGAGGTAACTAGTTTTTACAAAAGTAATTAATAATTTATGCTAGAAATTATATTTTTACTTATTATATAGTTTTGAAATAATTATTACTAATTTAAAATACTTTTTGTTATATTAATTTTAATAAAATTGATAAAAACGAATTTTTAAATACTAAATGTATAATGTATTAAAAAAATTAAAAAAATATAATTTAAGTTATAAAATATAAAATATAAGAGTTTAAGTAAAAAAATATTTTTAAAATTATAAATTAACTTATAAAATAAAAAAATAGACAATTATTTCATAGATTGATAATTCATACTTATATACTAAATTGTCAAAAATGTCTTGTTGTTTGTAAAAACGGTATTTTCACTATTTACCTAAAAGATATTTTTATAAAAATAATAAATTACTCCTAAGTTGATATTTTTATTATAATTTCAACAACTATTTTATTTATATTTAATTCGCATTATAAAATTAATAAATTTAACATTAAAATAAAATCATAAAATATTGTGAAAAGCTGTTTTTTATGCGAAATAATTTTTTAGTATATTAAATATTCTTTTAAAATTAGTGTCAATCATAAATATATAAAACCTGTAAAATATCCATTTTATAAAATACATTTTAAGAAAAAAAATTATTTTCGGGTTTACTTCACTTATTGAAACAATATTAAAATGGACCTTTATTTCAAAAGGTGGTTATAATTTTTTACACCTACTTATTCAATAACTAACATAAATTTGTCTATATATATTTCAATAGTATGTTGTGTGGTCTTTTAGGGTTTTTTGTTGTGTGTGAGACATGCTATTAACAAAATATTTATTTAATGAAAATATATAGTGAAATCTCTCATCGTTAAAAACATCATCAATTTTATCCATTATCACCCAATAGAAAGTCATAAAACACATTTCATATTGAGAAAATTAATACACCTGTGATTTCAAAAAAATTATTATAAAAAAAATTAGTTCATAAGATTGAAATCACATCGTTGAGGAACATACCACTTATAAGTCAATTTATGCCACTCGTTAAAACTAAACATGTTATTTAACTTGAATCACATATTGTCCAAGTATTCATAAAGAATATACCTTGTAACACACCGTGTCACTATATATTTTATTATAATAATATTTATTTGGAGTATTCTTCAAATTTTTAAATTTTTGGTTCTTATTTTTATTTTCAGTCATTTTTTCTTCAATGTATGGTTTAGGGGGCAAAGTTTAGGAGTAATCATGAAGGTACTCTTATGTGAGTAAGTTTTATGTTGTTTTTATTTTATAAGAATTGGTATCACAATTTTAGGTTGAATATTAGTATTAACCATGTGACACTTCATTTTCATGAATTTCTTAGTGCACATTTTACACACAGTTAGGAAAACCATATAAAAAGTGTGTGATATGGATCGATAACAAGATATTGTCATTTAGAAAGGTTAGTGCATGGGTAGATAAACCATATGAGTTTCCTAGTAGAAACCATGAAAATTAATTTTACTTAGGTAGTGTCGTTTTTATGTTTTAAACACAATTTACCAAACTTTGTGGACTAACCATGTGAGTTTCCAATATTCATATAAAATTAAATATATGATTTTTAACTTATAATTCTAATATCCCTAAGGGATTCCTTTCAATCCTTTCATATTTAGAAAAACTTGGTATTCATATTAAGAGGTTCCACCCTCCCTTCCCATTAATTTTATGTTTTTAAGCCTTATTCCTTTGAGTTCTTAAGGTATATCTTACCTTTTCTCTTAGTTTCCTTCTCCCTTCCTCCCCTATACCCTTTTACCCTGATTTTCCCTCTCTTGTAAACCATAGGCTTGTTAGGGTTTGTATTAGGGGTTAGTGGTGGGTTATTCATGTGGATTTTGTGTTTTAGATCTTTATTATTATTCTTTTATGCTTGTTATAGTGTTTGGCTTCATAAGAGATAACAACCATCTCAGTTTTCATTGAACTAAGGTAGGTGTTTTTGTGATTTTTCTTAACTTGAAATTCCATTATGTTCTTGATAGTTTAAAATTACCTATTTTTAAAATCAAATCCATGTGTGAGGTATTGGTTTTATTTTAAATGTGTTAAAGGTGAATTTTCTCTTAGTAAATTGGTTTTTACTTAGAATTTCATGTGGGACTTGAAATGAAAAGTATTGATAATTTTTTAAAATGGTTTTAAGTTTAAAGTGTCATTTTAAAATGTTCTTTGACTATGTTTAGATCATGAAGTAAATTATGAAGTTTTGTTTTGAATTACTATGGTTTTTTATTGGTCGTCCAAGTGGTTATTTAAAACATAAAATGTTCTTAAAATTATTTATAGAAGTGTTTTAAATATATTGTGATGTGTTAAAACTCTTTTACCTCATTTGATTCATGACTTGAATTTATGATTGATATTTTAAACTCAATGTATATTTTAATGAAAAATTTATTGATTTTTTAAATGGTTCATCCAAATGGTTTTGAGTGATTTATTTTAGAAGATTCTTATTAAATTAATTTCAAGAGTATGATTCTAAATAATGTTTTATAGTGAGACATTGAACTATTGTGATGCAACTTGACATTTATAGTATTTTATTAAAGGGTTATTTGGAACTTTGGATGATTTATAAATGGTTTAGATGAGTGTGAGGCCTTATTAAGTCCCTTATTATACTATAACTCATAGGGGATACTATTTATTGCTTGATATGATTTATGTCTCGATTGGTATGTTTTATATTTCATGTGTTATGAATGAAATGTGATGAGGTTTTCAATTATGAAGTTGTGCGAGGTGATGTGTGATTTTTTTGATATATTTATATAAGTAATTTTTCACCACTATTTGATACATGTCAAGGGAGTCCTAATATACTAAGTGGAGTTCGGTATAAGAAAAATCCTTAGTTTAGACAGTAATCAGACTAGGAAAGGTGGACCACTAGACTGAGTGGGCTAGCATAATTTAGAATGGTTTTTGTACTAAAGGAGTAAACATGAGAGATTATTGTGGCTCATAATAGAATTATGAACCATAAGGTTTATTTATAGATATTATGAAGTAGCTACTAAGGATGTTGACAGGTTTAGTAGTGTCAGAAAAGGAATATTTTCACAAGTTTATTCCATTTTACTTGGGTCCTAAGAGATTTCCCTTAACACTTTGATATCCATTATTGGATAAATTAGGGGATTCTGGAAGTTATTCTTTGTTTATATCCCCTATTTTTGTTTAGATTGTGGTACCTTTATATCTATTTCACTTCCTTGTAATGTTTGTTTTCTTTTAGGTAACATGTTTGATTACTCCTATCTAAGTAGCAGATTTATTTACTTTAAAATTAGGTTTTGAAAATTATTTTGAAAGTGGATTTAAAAAGAAAAATTATATAATTTGGAAATTGGTTTTTGGGAAATGTTTTGAAAGAGGAACTATAGTATTTTTCCTTATTTTATGGCCTCTAAAAAGAGTTTTTTTCAGAGTTTTAAAGGTGTTCAGGAAAATGTTTTGACACTAACCTTATTTATTTTAAAAGAATATTAAATTGTGTTTTGAAATGGTTTTGAGGCTTCAGAAAAGTGGTTTTCAGGTTATTTTTTCATTAAAACCAAATAAAATCATTTTATGAAATGTGTTGGTGTAATTTTAATTTTTATACCTATGCATTGAAAACCTATTTTCAATTTTATTTTAAAACTAGAATAAAATCTATTGTATTTTATAATAACTGAAAAAAACCAATTGATAATTACCTACAGAGCTCAGTTTCTCCAACACCCTACATACACTACTCAATGTATACATCTATTATGGTTCTCTTTTAGATTCATTGACTATTATCTCCCTTGATCTGGGATTTGGTTTGTGTTGGATGTTTGGTATGGGATTTAGAGTGTGACCACAGTTTATATATATATTAAAGGCAGCTATTTTATTTTTCTTTCCCTTTTGGGTTATATATGTACTAGATATTTTATCCTTTATAGTTATGATAAGTTGATATTTATTCATATATGTATCATGTGTGTTTGTATGGATGTTTCATTCCTTATTATCCAGTCTCTGGTTGAATAATTTTTCAATATGATAATTACTTTTGTGTGGATGTTTTATTATGGATATTTCTGTTTAATCATAGGTGAAATTGTCCCTAATGATTATGTTATAAGACCACAACACTAGTTGCTGACCTAGCATGATTGAGAACATTCCTCAGGTATGTCCAAGATTAGCTTGAGAGTTCGATGGATGTCATAGGTTAGTTCATGAAAATATTGTATCAAGCGATTTTTCCTGATTATTTAGTGTGTATATAGGTATTCTATAGACTAGGATCATCATCAATGCCTAGGTAGGGTGTGTGAGAAAGTGTTTGGCCTACACTTTAACACATTGAAGCTCATGTTACCATTGGTGCATCAGGATTAATTCCTAATTTTAAAATTTGGATTTGGATATCCTTGATGGATTTGTATATGTTGTAATGGTGTTTTGATCCAAATTTAGTGTATCACTGATTTAGAGGGTTGGTTTGAGATTCATAGGAGAATGTGGGGAACAAACTGGGGTTTCATAGTTAGCATGCATGGTCTAGTAAACTATGTCATTCCCATGTGGAATGGATCTATAACTGTGATAGTTAATGTTTCACTGTTGTAACATAGTTTACTAGATTATGTGGTCAAACCAAGCACACAACATGTTCCCCTATGGATTTTCCCTCCCCTACTCCCCAGATTGATGCTAATGGAGTATTCCATTTTTGTGTTATCATATAGGGTATTTTTCTTGAGTTTTTTTATAGAAATTGATGTGGTTTATTTTATTTTGATTTGAAATTTATACTGGTGTTCTTGTTTTTTCCCTTAGGGGTATTGTGTTATGTGATATAAAATGGTTTTTTGATTGGAATAGAGGAATTACATGAGGTTTTATTCTTTTGAAAACCTTTTTAGTGTAATTTGGTAATGATGATTGTTTTTTTTAAAATAATAAGTCGTGTTTTTAAGTGTAGTTAAGTAAAATAATTGTGTGGGAAATTTTTATGATTAAAGGGTGTAATTTTTTGAAGGATTTAAAATTTTAAAGGTATATTTTAAAAATTAGTTAATGAAAGTATTTTTGAAGTGTAAATTGATCCCAAAAGGAGTAATACATTTTTATGAGTTGGAGAAAGGGTTTTATGATCAATGGATCTTGTTTTCCATTTTAATTACCATCAAATGTTTTAAATATTTATAGTTTTGAAATAGATCAAAACTTGTTTTGGAAAGTATTTTGAGAATTCTTTTTTATGAAAAAAAACATTATTTTAAGAAATAATTGGTTGGACATTGAATTAAATGATTTTTTAGACCGATGGGTCTCAGTAATATTTTGAAATAATTGGTAAGGGAAGTTTGTGGGAAATGGTTGGTTTTCCAAATGATATTAAAAAATCAATTTGAAAATTGGTTTTCAAAATATATTTTGAAATGGGAATATCTTCGGGGATTTGAAATGGGTACTTTTAAAAAATCCTTTTGTAGTAGGGGAACTTGTTTTATTTAAGTAGCATGGGAATATAGGCACATGTTTCAGGTTGGTTTCTATGTTCCTCCTAGAAAGGCCTTTAAAAAATATATGGCATATTTTAAAGGATTGCTTTGATGGTTTCATACTTGTTTTAGATTTGACCTTTTATATTCTTGAATCCTTTGAGACTCTAAGTGTATTTGGGGAATTCAGAGTCTTATTCTATTTTAGGTATTCTTAGGTCAGTTTTTCCTCTCTTTGGAATGGGTTAGTTAATAAGGTTTGAAGTTTCCTTCTAGTGGTATCCTTTGGGAATGTGGCTTGGTAGTGAATACTTATGTATATTATTTAGGAATCCAGTGTGTTTTCCTTGAATGGTTATTCTATTTGAGGATTTTTTTTCATATATGCTTTGGATACTTGAGTCATTATCTTATGGGTAGTAATGGATATCAATATTGTTTTGTAGATCTTCTAAATTATGTGGATTCCTTTGGGTTTTAGACTCTAGTACATGCCTTGTAATTTTTATTTCCTTCTTTTGTGTATTTTGTTGTTTTCTGGTGTTATGATTGTTTTGAGGTCAGTTTCATTTTGATATGGATGTGACTGAAATTTTGGTTAATGATTGTATAATTCATATAGGTGTTTCACTTGTTAATTTGAGAGATTAGTAATGATAACATTATAACATCCACTAAGGTATAGTTTCCCATGGTTGAGGTCCTAGTTTACCCTTATATTATGGTATACTGGGTCAGAATACCATGTTTTTTCTTATTATTTCATGCTTACAAGTTTTCCCTAAGGAATTTGTAGTGTGTTATGTTTGGTGGTAGCTTGAGCCTTATGGAATTGAGTCCTTTGAGGTTTATTTTAACTTAGAATGTGTTCACTTTGGGTGTTAGAACAGGGTAATTATTTATCATTTGTGCTTGATTAATTTGGAATATTTTTTAAGAAGATCTTAGAGATGTGATCTTATAGTGTATGATTTCATTCAAGGTATGTTATCCTTTTTGTTACACCATTAAGAGAATTTTAAAATGGTGTGGATACTAATATTGGTATCCATCTCCTTCAAGTTTTATATTAGTAATTTTGGTTGTGTTATGTTGGAAGTCATCCTATGTTTATTTGTACTTAATGGTTCAGTATAAAGGAATCATTTGTGTTCAAGAGTATCTTACTTAGATTCTCTCTATTTTCTTGTCCAACTCACCTTGTACCATGAGGTGTGTGTTTTCAGTGATTACATTTAATTCCATCTTGACTAGAGACTTTTTGGGTGCATAAAGAGCCATGGTTGTGAGATTATAACACCCTGTGTTAGTATATCATTTATTATTATAACATGTTTTAGGGTAGAATTAATTTTTTTAAAGATTTTACATTGATTATTTTTTTTAAGGGTTTTTTTTCTATACATGGTTTGGGGTTCATGATTTAGCAGTAACTGTGTGGGTACCCTTACATGGGGAAGATTCCAGTTGTTTTTTAGAATCTATGGTTTTACACACATGTGTAGTGCATGGTTGGGGTGACACTTAACAATATCCATATGGATAATCCTTTCCTTGGGTTTTTAGAGCATGTATTTCATGCGGTCAGTTAAACTATATGATAAAAATGTGCCACAGATCTATAATGGGGTGGTTTCATTCAGCATGGTTAGCACATAGGTAGATTAATCCTATGTTTTTCCTTAGAGAAACCATGTGAATGCATTTTTTTAAGAAGTTCCAAAATGAAGGTTGGTGCATGGTTCAACAAATTGTGTGGCTTAATCATGTCATTTTCCCAAAATTAAATTAAAAGTGAATTTCTATTTTTTTTGTTGGGACCAAGTTATCTAGAGAGGGTTCTTAAAAGTAAGAAAAGTTTTTTTGAAGAGTGTTGTCTTTTGTAATAAAAAAGGATAAATCAATTCACTTTTGAAATGTCTTGGAAAATATGATGATGCTTTTTTATTTGTATTTCATGAATATCACAAGTAGTTTGTAGATCTTTTGATGCAATCCTTATGAAGGAAAGGGGGTGTAAAGTTGTTTCCAATCGTATTCAGGTTTGATTGGAAAGAAAAATATTGTTGAAGACGGGGATGTTTCAATACATTCAGTGGTAAATATTATGATTATAAAGATGGTCAATCAATGGTTAAACATCATGGGATATAAGGTTCATGATAAAATAATATGACCGAAAATTAGTATGGTTAGTGTTGTCAAAGTAGATTTTTATGGTGGCACCATTTACTAGTGTTTTCCAAAATTTTAGGCCTCAAAATTTGGAGTTTATTTTTTATGAAAGGTATGTTTTCTGTAAATTATTTCATGAAGAATAGTTATCAGATCATAAATCATAATTTGACTACCAAAAAGGAAGTATACCTGACAATGAAGGAAAATCAGCTATGGATGTTTTCTACATAAAAACATTGTGCAGTCCGTGAAGCGCGTTATGTGGACCACGTAGGTAAAAATGGTTTGTGGGGGGATCATAGTTCATGGGAGGAGTTTTGTTTAGAAGAAGGTTATTGTTTGTAGCTGAGAGGCAGTGATTTGTTTGCAGAATAGATCAGCCACTACAAAAGGAGAAAGGCACTATGCGGCCCGTATAACATAGTTTTTGATGAAGGATATCCCAAATTTAATTTTTTGGTAAATTGGATTGGTGAGATTTGTGGATTTATTTACCTATATAAAGGACCCTAATACCATCATTAATAAAGAGATAATTTTAAAATAAGAAATAATCATTGCAGGAAGAATTTGGAGAAGTCTTAAGTTGTTCATAGAGAAGAATTCCATAAAGGAGAAGAGTTCGTAGAAGAAATATTTCCATAAAGGAGACAGTTCATAGAAATAGTTCATGAAAGAATATTTTGGGCCATTATAACCCAAAAAAATAGATCACATAGGATATGTGGTTTGTGAGGCATCATCCATATTCAAAGAGAAAATGGTTCACAGAAGAAGAAGTATTCTGAGAATCACTTACACCACATGGTGCAACTTATTTCATAGAGGATACAGGTAGTTCGCAGAGGAAGCAGGATAGTTCACAAAGGAGTTAAGTAAATTTTCATAGGCATTAAAATATATTGAAAAAGAAATCTTCACAAACTAAAAATATGTGAAAAGTGAGATTTCTATATTGAGCAATAGGAATTGGAAATCAGATTGGGTATTGGACTGAGTGTCATTATGAAGTCCAGGAAGTTCTTACCAACTTCTGGGTAAGGAAGTGAAGAATTATTTTGAAAGATCATATTTATGATATTTGATCAAGAAGAATTGTAACATTATATTGAATCATTTTGTGCCAAAAGAAGAACACACACTATTGTATTGTTTTCATAGTTCTACATGAGGGTAAGGGAATATCCAACTCATTTTATTCCATGCAAAAGGATTGTTTTCTAGTGGATTGTGTGGTATTAGATTATTTCCAAACTATACCAAGGATGTAGCTACTTTTGTTTTGTAGTGAACCTTGTAAATTTTTCTATTCCTATGGATCTATGTTTGATTTCTATTTAGTAGGTAAAGAAATATTTAACATGTGATAAAGGTTATTTCATAAGGAAACATAAAAGAAAAATATATCACTGATTCACCTCATCCCCCTCTCAGTGATACTTGAATCCTGACTAGTAATATTAATTTTTTACCTTGTAATTTTAAGATCCCTAAAGGATTCCTTTATTTCCCCTCTCACTAATCAAATCCAAGAACAAGTCTTAGAAGGTTCCTTCATCTCTTCCCTTCGATTTTGAGGCCTTCCAAGAATTGTCCCTTTGAGTAATTAAGGCAATATACTCTCATTTATCATCATTTCTACCTCCTTTCCTCCCATCTACCATTGTTTACTTTATTTTTACCTATCCCATGAACCCTAGGGTGGTCAAGTTTAAATTAAGGGTTTTGGTTGGGTTATTTTTGGGGTTTTATTGTTTAGGGCTTAAGGGGGATACCTTGATGCTTTTTAGATTATTCACCATCATGGGAAATGATTTTTATATTGGTTGTCATTAAATAAAGTTAGGTGTTTTTGTATTTATTATCAATTTGGAATACCTTTTAGTGTTGGGTAGTCTAAAACACTATATTTTTTAAATCGAATCCATGTTTCATGTATTTTTTTTATTTTAAATGTTCTGAAGGTGTATTTTATCATCGTAAAGTGGTTTTTACTTGTAATTTCACAAACTATGTAACCAATCCATGGACTTATCCTTATCCCTTCCTCTATGAAATATCTCTATAATTATTGGTTTGAATCAAACACCTTTAGATGCATTGGAATTCTTGAGTCAAGTCTTCAACTCCATTAGCCTTTTTGTGTTCGTGTCCCTCTTCATCTAATGTTGGTTTCACCATTTAGTCATTTTGGTCTTGATTCCACTGAAGTATAGTGGAATTGGATTCTGATTATAGGGATTTTTTCTTCCTTGGAAGAGGATAAATTGGTAGGCTACCTTCAATTTACTATGAATCGTTTCATTGAGTTATATAACCATGGTGAATTTCTAAATATTAAAATTCTAAATTAAACTATTTGGGTGTTTTTTATATCATTTCCTAAGAATTATGCCTAGTTCAAGATTCATAATCTATTGTAGGTAGTTAGAGAGAATTTGGTCACAATTCTGGTGTGATGGAATGGGTTGGTGAGGTTTCAAGATTTATGATTCTATAGTTATTTTTGTTTAAATTGTTTATATCTTATTGATATTTATTTACTAATTATAATTTTATTATAATTAATTGATCTCTGGTGGTTTGGTTTTGAGATTGGTCATTCTGTATCTCATATGAGCTTGGACGGGCCCTAGAAATTATTTTCACCCCATGGAAAATAAATGGGAATCATCTTAAAGGTAGGTGGTCTATCATTATGTCATATGGTATTGATGAATGGTTATGGTATTATGTGTATTCTAGGGCTCTCCCCTGAGGGAGAATATTCCATTTTAAGTTATTCTAATGAATTTTTTAATTAATTAAATCGGTAATTTGTAATGGATTAATGGAAGGGGTAACTAACAAACCATGTGCTCTAGTTTCATAACGTAGATCCTTGAGACACCGAGTAGCCTCCTGGACTCTTAAAAGGTGAGAGTATTCTTGGTGAGGAATGTGATCCTTATATATTCCTAGGGGGATAGATCTTAAGAAACCAAAATGATGTTGGATGTTTGTACTATACCATAGAGACCTTGACATAGAGATTGGGTTATACCCATATCCGGATAGTTGTCATAGTGGAAATACCCCTCAAACCTATCAAGGTTTTATTGCCCGATTCACGATGCCATAGGACGTGAATTCCTAGTGTTTCAGGTGTTGACCCAAGAATGTTATTCTAACTTTTAGGATTCCAAGAGGGATACCTCTTCAGTGTATTGACCAAGGGGACCTCAGTGGGTTCCCCGATTGTTTGCTGACCCTAATCAAGTGCATCATGCATTTGGGTAAGGATGGTAGCATTTTTCACCTTAGTACTTGTGACAAACATGTTAGCTAAAGGGGATGTTGTAGTTGTGGTGGATTTAGGTTTTCTTCCACCCCCACACTTTTATTTATGCTTTCAAATGGTTATTATTGATTAAAATATGATCTCTATACATTCTTCGAGACATTTAACCGATGATCCGGATGTGATGTAATATATTATAGGGATACCCAATGGTACTTCCTAGAATCTATATTTTAAAACTGTCTATTTGATAATAAGTTTCTCAGGATGCACATAAGTAATTCCTAGGATCCAACCTATGAGCCTCACATGATAGATTGATACCATTACAGGAAGTCACATTATCACTGGGATTCCACCCTTCAGGGGTTATAGAGTTAGGTTGATAAGAATACTTTGGAACCCCTATTTGATATAATCTCATGGGTTGATGATGATCTCCTTGAGTGATGCATAAGATTATCTCTAGAATAGGTTGGATTCAATATTACTATACTCACTTAACCTATATTGGAGTGATCTTCTATTTCGTTTATTAAATATACAATGATTAATTACCTTGGATCTAGAGATCATTCCTTAAAGATCACATAAGGGACATCCCCCTTAGGGATCCTATGTGTTCTAAGGTGGTGATTTCCTATAAACCAAGAACTAGGACTTAGAAATCATACTAGATTTACATAGTTTGAGTGGTAAAATATCCATCTCTATTCCATAATTATAGTATGTCTAGTAGATACTTGGAATACTTATTTTATACAGTGGAGGCGAGTATGGGTGATCCTAGGGCTAGTACTTTTATCCCCTTTGGTGATGTAGCTTGCTCAAAGAAAATTCTAACAATAGTTGAGGAATAAATAGTTGATCAGGATTATATACCCAAGGACCAACTTGATTATACATGGATTGAGTGATACAAAATCCATCTCAATTCGTCATTCACAAGATTTCTAGTCGATTGGGTTCATGAACCTATGGATCAACTATGGATTTATTTTAATGGTTTAATTACAGTTGTTCCTATAGTGAACCATAGTTTTCATTCATAAATATTACATATTTTTAGATGAATATTCATTACATAACATAATGATCAATGCCATAATCATATAGGTATATAATCTTTTGAATCTTGGATACTTAAACAATAGGTACATAAGTGAACTACAACATCTCCCACTAAGTTATTCATATCTAATGCCCTTATTAGTAATATCATACATAATACCTTTCTTCAAAACCTAGGGAAAATAAAAAATAATAAAGGGTGATCTCAGATACTCAGTATGGGTAAATAACGGAGATATCAACATAAAATGAGCATAAGGGTATGAGAACATGAAATAGCATTTGAAAAATATACCCTATATATTATATATCATAATCTTGAGCCATGTAATAAATACTGGTATTTCATTATACATGAATCATAATTGAATCAAATAACATGATACATGAGAGAGTAACATAGGAATAATATATGATTTTGTATCATACACATAATTATAGAAAATAATTTTCATTGTACTAAAGGATCACTACTAATACTATATATTGGATTGGGTTCACTCTCTAAACCATCATAATAGTCAAGGTTCACTACCAATATTATTATAGTGGATGTATTCCCTTACTGAACTGGGTTCACTCACCATTCATGTCATGTTTATCTCATGAGATAGTAGTTTTTAGACAATGCATTGGAGGGCTATTTAATTCTGGGGTCACCCATCACAAAATGAAAATCATACATATTTGGGACACTAAGTATTAAAAGATTAATCACATCAAAATCATTAAAATAAATGTGTTTTATAAACATTTCATCATAACATAACTCATGTAAAAGAAACAAGTTTCATAAAAATTTCATTATTTCATTATAGCACAACCCCTATAAACGAAATGGGTTTTATAAAAATTTCATCATTTCATCATATCATAACCCATGTAAAAGTAAGAGGCTTCATAAATATCTTGTCATCATAATAATAAAACCTTCATATAAATAATAATGATGGTATCATTAAAACATATCCCCAGTAAAAATTAAGTAACATCAAGGGATGTCATCTTAGATGAAGAATTTCATTAAAATATCAGTTGGAAATGCCCTTTTATATTTGAATTACCTTATTTAAAATCTAAAAATTTCCAAAATATTAAGTAAAAAAATTATTATCAAATAAGAATGAAAACCTATCAAGGAGGTTTCAAAGTATTTAGTGGGTTTTATGGAGGGAAATTATGTTCACACTATATAATTTAAAAAACATTCCTTTCGTACTTTTATAAAAATTTCAAAAAAAGTACCTCAGTAAAAAAATGAAAAGAATGTTCCTTTTAAATAATTTTTAAAAAATTAAAATATGGGTAAAAATGACTTTAAAAAATCATTTTAGAATATTAAAAACATTTTTTTTAAACATGGACATGTAAGAGAAATTATTTTTGATAGAATAAATAAATGAAGTTGATTATCCATAAACACATATTTTGGTATATTGAGCATATATGGTGAGGAAAATGAAATTAAAAAATATATTTTAAATAAATAAATATAGTATAATAAAATTAATGAGTTTCTGGAGAGCTATATCATAATATTTCATCATCAGAAACTTAATCATAAACAATCTCGATAAACAATGAGATTGTAATATAAAAACTCATAATGTTTTGGTATCATTTTAATCATAATCTCCATGAGATAAAGAAATTTAAATGGATATTAAAACCCCCATAACATTCATTATATTCATCATAAAATATATTCATGTGTATTATATAAACCACATAAAATAAATATGTGGTGAATATGTCATGTGTCTTGCAGAAATAAAAGTGAGAAAAAAATATGTTACCTCAGGTCTAAATTATTTCATATGTGTTTTAATATATTGTATAATAAATATAGATTTATTATAAATATATTATAAAACTGTAATTATATATATCATTCCATATATTATTTACTTATAACCTTTTATCACCCTTATATTAATAATTCTTTATTAAAATCTTTGTTTTGATTGATATATGCTTCATTTCTCATGTATGTTTTGGTTAAGTAGTTTTGTTCCTTATAATTAGAACATATTTAAATTATATGTAAAATTTTAATCATAATAAAAATATCATATATATTCGTTATATATATATTTATAGTAATCCTTAAAATTAGATATAGAAAATTTAATTACACCGTTTATGGAGACGGTAGGTCGTATATACGCATAAATGTTGTTTTCATTTTTTGACGGATGGAATGAAAGAAAGGTAAATGTTAATTTATATTTAAATAATAGTTATTATATCATATATATTCATTATATATATATATCATTATTACCATCCATGTAAAGTGGAAATGAATATTGAATCATATCACTTCGTGGAGGTGGTAGTCCACACGTACACGTGAAATACGTTATCATATTCCAATGGTTTGGAAGGTAGGAAGGAAGATATGATATTATCACTAAATAAGAATAATTATGTCATAAAAATTATATATAAAATTTATACCCATAATAATAATGAATGATGGTGATGGAAAATTAATTTTATCACTATGTGGATACGGTAAGTCGTACATACGCACAAGAAATACTTTCACTTCACATTTGATGAAAAGAGGGTGAATAAAAGTGGTTTCATAATCATAATAAAATGTTAGTATATTATAGATACTTAATTTATTATTTAATGAATAATATAATAGATTTATTGGAGTTAAAATAATAATTAAAAATAAAGTGATCGGTTAAGGTGATTACCTCTTCTTTGAAAGAACTCCTTTAGATCTCCAATTAAGGACCGTAGGGTTGGTATTTTGGAAATACTGGAACATCTAGAATTTGTATAATTAATTTTATAAGGTATTTTTTTAGGTTATATTTGAGATATAAGGTTGAAAGTTTTTATAAGAATAGAAATAAGGGGTTCCCTTTTATAATTGAGGGGATTTCCACTCTTGTAATTTCTTACACGATTAAAATATAATAATTTAATTTACTATAGAAAATATTCCAAATGGATATTTACTTGAATATAAGGTATTATGGGGTCAAAATACCATCACAAAATAAAATTTTGACAGTTTTTGTTTCATTTTAAACCTTATTTGTTTTATTAACTGCTTGGTTAACCAATTTTAACCTTAACCGTAGTAACCTCTTCTTTACTCTTAAAGGGTTATATTTTTAATTATAAGGTAAAAATTGATTAATAAATGGAAAAGGGATAATATTTCCGTCTATAACTTATCATACTTGTCCTTTTAAAATATTTTTATTATTTTTAAATAATTTAATAAAATATTATTTTGATAAAATATCATTAATGTCAATTTTAACACTATTCATTTAGTTTGACTTAAAAGAAAAAAATAAAAAGTTCGAATTAAAATATATCCCTTAAAAACTACACTAATATGTAATATTCATCAATAATTTTTTTAAATACTATAACTAGTTAAAATTATAATACTTTTAATATTTTTAAAATCATTTATTTTATTTTTCTATTAATTGATGGAATATTAATCGAGTGGGGTGGATCAGATGTATATGTTGAGATTTGGTATGTGGTATGGCTCATTGTATAGAGTAGAGATTTATGATTTTATATTTGTTTCATTAATTTCTCCCTTATATATTTGGTTTTACTAGTGGTAAATTGGTTTTGTATGCGTGACATGGTCATTCAGACCTTTACCGCATTTCATTTTATTCTTACAACCTAGTTTACATTTATTGCTTCTGCACTTTGTTTATTTTTTATTATGGATTATGTTTATTTATTTTCTATTTTTCTTACTATGATAATAATTAATAGTCCCCCACCATATACACATCCTTGTCCCTCACGACTAATCAATATCCTTTAGTGTATGGGGAGGTGCGCTCCAAACTGGTCTGGTTACTATTTATAGAGTGAACCAAGTCAGGACATGACAAAATTGTATCGTAGAATTCATTTCCTATTGTTTTAAAAAATTTAACGTGGTAGACTGGAGTATTAATAATATCCCAGAACCTATAATGGATATCAAACTGATGCCTCAAGAACAACTATTCTGGTAAGAATTCATGTTTTCCAGAGACAAGGGATTATTGTTCTTGATATGTGATGTTATAGTTTTTTATGATTTGTATTTGATAAATGAACATGTTGTGTGAATTTTATGTCTTAGTATGGATTTATGGCTCTCATACCATTATTGAGAGTCTATTAAAGAATTTTTTCTCTTAGTAGATAATGGTAAGAGGCATCTCATGTATCATATTTGGAACATAGGGTTCATATGTTATAGGCTTGGTGGTGTGTGATTATTATTTATGACTACTGTAAATGATTTAAAGTGTCATCAAAAACCTAAATGTATTTTCGCATATAAGTTATTAGTGTAATTATACTCATTTATACCGATATGTATATATATTTCCATCTTATGGCAGGTTATGTGGATCTATGGTGAGACATTTAATACTAAGGATGATGAATCGGTCCTCATGCATGGGAGGTGAAGTGAACCTAGTAGGTCAATAGGACACATGGTTCCGAATGATGGACCTCTCATGGGGTGTAGTTTCTTAGCTTCTGTTATTTAAAGTGTCAGTAAAAATCCATATTTTGGTTTCCCGTATATCTTTGAATGGTAGTCTACTTAACTAAACAATGTGAGTGTTTTATGACATAGATCATTGATATGATGCTATGTTTAAACTATTGACCCTCATAGGTCATATTTGGCAGTTGATGTCCATATATTAGACCCTTTTTGTGTGTATCCTTTTTAGGTATGGTTAAATAAATATTTTTAACAACCTATATAGATGTTTCCCAACAATATTGATATGATATTTTACTTAACTGACCTTTTTTATAGTTATCAAGTCAGATCCTCTAGTGTGATGTCGATAAGTTCCTAAACATCATAGTAAATTGGTACCTTGAGGTGGTATTTTTGTATACAAATTCCTGGTTGGGGTCAGTTATTATCCTTTTCATTTATATATTGATCATATAGGGAGCACCTCTTGTAAGGATTTTTAGATAATATCAGCGCCAAGTGACCCGATGCTGGGAAGGTGATTCTATTAGAGTCCTACTTTTAATAAATTATTACCAATGGCTTTGTTTTCAATGAGTTTGCAATTAAAAAATAAAGTGTGTTTTCCTCTATAACATGGAATTTAAGACCTATATAATTAAACCCTTGGTGGAAGTTTTTGACCCTAATAGGTTGATGTTATCCTTACCTCCCCAATAGAGGGTTTTTAGGCATGTTAGATTCCTTATGTTGAGACTGTTGCACATATTATGCTCATGAGATATGACCTTGGTCAATGGTTGATCATTTGGGCTAGGTGGGATACCCATAGGCCCTTAATTTTGACTCAAAACTTTATGAGTTATCATTCATTTTGATCAATAGAACCCTACAAGTGGGGTATTCTTGATTTCATGGATTCCTTTTAGGTATTGAGCATAGTTCTACACTTTTGTTGAGACTTATGCATGGGAGGTGGTCAGGTTTTGAAATATAGGTAGAATAATTAATTTTGTTCTGAGGAATAACCAATTGTGATTTTGAATCAATACTGGTTCGATATACGTGACTTTTTGGGTGATTATCCCTATTGACCAGTGGTTTTATGGTTATAAATGTGGTCAGAGCAAAGATAAACACTCATTATTTGAATGGAACCTGGTGGTAGCTAAGTATATGTATGAGGTATACATGTTTAGGTGGGGAATCAATATATATAGTTGGGATGAAACCATGTGACAGGTGGTTATTAAATAAATCATCACATAGGTGATGTGCCCAATTTTGAATTGGATTTGTAAGGGAGATTCTGTCTTAAAAATACGGACATGCCATGTAGCATGGTTAGTTATTCCTTAGTGACATAAAGCTCAAAAAAGCATGGTTCAGGTGATAACTAAGGGGTATGGTATTTTACACCCATTTTTATGGGCTAGGTAGTAAGGTTATGCATTGGTTATGCATGGAACCATTTAAATCATTAATCATTGTGTTGGCATGTGCAAACCAAGGACTGATGGTTAAAAAAATATGGGAATGGTTTCCTAGGATTTTTTATGAAAAGAAGAATTCCCCTCCATAGTATAGGGGGCCTCTAGAATGTATTGGGTATCATGGAATGACCAATCGAGATCAATATTGGTCAGGTATTGAGAGGAAAGTGATCATGGCTTGGAGAGAGCGATACGTTCCTATCAATGGAATCTTAGTGAACTCCTATTTTTGAGACCATCATTCCCGATATCTTGACATCAACCAGAGTATGATAAGAGAGTGTAATCTATATGATGAAATAACTAGGTATATTTTATGGTTTTATGGAGGGATTCCTTGGGATTTACGATTGAGGAGTGGGATAAAGTGATCCATTTGGTGGGTAGTAAACTATTGGTTGTTTGAGGGTGGTGACCCCTGTTCTGAGATGAAATTATATTATTATCATGGATTTTGTTTCCATCGGTCAGGAATAGATCATAGGTGATGTTTTTATCAGCACTCAAGAATTATTGTGTTCTTATCCATGCTAGTATTTATGTCCAGATGTGGAGGGGCATGGGTTTTGGATATCAAAATCCTATTTTGATAGGCACGATGAAAAGGATTCTCGGAATATTGGGATTAAGATGTCATGCAAGTTTGATATCGATCATTAATGATCATTGGGTATCTGGACTTCATTATCCATAGGATGGTTTGGATAAAATATGTCACTATAATTTGAGTATGGTATTTTTTGAGCATACTCAAAAGAGTCTTGATGCACCTTGAGGTAAAAGCATTGAGATCAAGTTTTGGAAATGTGTCGATTGGTAAAAGCCGATAATTTTTTAGAATAGTCATCTATATTTTTTTCAACCTTTGTTCTCTTGGATAATCAATTTGGTTGATAAGGAACTATATCATACATTCCAATTTGATGAGATGGGTTCAATCTAAAATTCATTCAGTTCTTTTTAAGGAAAATTCATCGTGACCATATTGATCTTAGTTGATTAGAATTAAACCATTTAGATAAAATTGGGAACTAAAATTTGAATCATCATGGGTGATCAAATTATTTCATTTGAGAAATTTCTTATGAGTATCTTCAGGCTTCTAGGAGCATGTTTTGTTCATCAATTTTGATGGTGTAAATATCATGGCTTGTAATTGGCCATTAAAATCAAGAATCTATGGTGGGGGATCACCATAGACCGGTTAAGGAATATAATTATGATGTGATCATACTTTAGATTATACAGTCTCAATTAAGTGTCGTCTTGATGTTTTGACAATGGTTATGAGCATTGGATCAGGTTTTGGTGTGTTAAGTCTCGTATGTTTAAAGAAAAACTTGGAAGCATGGTTCACATTTAGAAACACAATACAGATTTTCATGTGGTAATTCATGACACAAGTAGTTCAATTTGATACTTTTTATGACCTATAAGACATTTGGGGGTTGATAAGTGTTAAGGTGGGGAGGTTGTAATATCTCATAATTTACTAGTTGGAAATTTTCAGAAGGAATTTGAATTTTGATTTACCGAATGGGTAAAATCTTGATTGGTGATTTGAAATGGAATTCTGAAGGTTGGAATGCCTCAAAATGATTTTTTTAGACATGAAATGAGACTAAAAATATGACTTGGAGGTTTTGAGATAATTTGGGTGTTCAAGGCCCAAATATTAAGTTTTGGAAGTGTGCTTTCGAGATCACATTGTTGAAGCACAATTAGCGCAAACCTTGTGGATCAGCTGTGCAACCAAATTTTATAGGCACACAGATTGAGAAATCCTAAAGTTGGTTAGGGGAGAATATGTGGGGGTCTACAATTTACTACAGAAATTTCACATGGTTGGTTCATGATCTATTAAACCATACATTATAGTTTTTTGAGATTGAGGGATTGAGACAGTGAAAACTTCATGGTTAGAACATATTATATTCAACCATGTGGCTAACTATGTCAGCTGAGTTTTCCTTTGATTTCAGAGGTTCATATTTAGTTCATGTTTCGGTAAACCATGCATCCAAACTATTTAGATAATTTAAAATTGTCAAATAAACATTTTCCCCATATGAACCTTAAAGGTTTTTACCCTCTTTTCTCCCTAATTTCATCCAACTACATCCTCTATGAATTCCCTCCTCCTTGTCCCTTACTCCATGGGAGATCACTTTTATTCTTGTTCCAAATCAAAATTTTCAAGATATTTTGAAATACTTGGAGTAAGTCTTCAACTCTATTATCCTATGTTTTGTTCTTCTCATTCGTTTTCTAATTTTGGTTTCACCAATTAAGCATTTTGGTATGGATTACACTAGACCAAGGTGGAATCAGATACTGGTGATAGGGATTTTTCTCTAACTAGGAAGAGGATAACTTGGGAGTTCATCCTTACTTAATCACACATCATTTAATTGAGTTATTTCAACATGGTGAATTTCTAAATATTTAAATCCTATATTAAAGTGTTTAGGTTATTTTTATATATTATTTATAGGGGATTGTGCCTTGTTCATGTTCTATGATGTGTTGTGGTTTGTTAGCAATTATTTCGTCATAGTTTCAGTATATCAATATCGTCTAGTGATGTTTTGATATTTATTCCTTTATATTCAATTTTTTAATTTGTTTATATCATCTTGAGATTGATTAATTAATTATAATGTTATAATAATTTATTAATTTCTGATTGGTTTGTTTTGAGATAGGTCTTTTTGGGTCACATATGATCTTGGATGGGCCTTTGAAATTGTTTTTGGACATTATAAAATAAATGGGAAGCTTTATAAAGGTGGTTTTCCTTTCATACCTATCATATGGTAGTGGTGTATATTTATGGTAGTATGTGTACTCTAGGGCTCTCACCTAAGGGATATTCCTCCAATTTAATTTATTCTAATGAACTGTTTAATTAAATAAATGTGTACTCTATAATGGATGAATGATAGGGGTCACTATTAATCCATGTGTAATAGTTTCATGGATTATCTCCTTAAGAAAATGAGTATCCTCTAGGCCTCTTAGGAGATGATAATGCACTTGGTTAGGCAATTCATCCTTATATAGGCCTAGGTGGATAAACCTTTGGAAACCAAAACTAGGTTGGATGTGTGGACCATACCAGAGATACCATGGCATCGATATTGGGTAATATCCCATTTTATTATAGTTTTAATAGTGGAAATACCCCCACATAGCCAGAAATGTTGTAATAACGTTTTCACGATGCCATAGGAGATGACGTCTTGGTGCATCAGGTGTTGACTCAAGACCTTTATTATGACTTGGAGGATTCCAAAAGGGATAACTCTATAATGTATTGACCAGGGGACCCTTGTTAGTGCTCCATATATAGATTGACCCCAAGCCAGTGTGTTATGGGTTCGGGTAGATATAGTGGTGGGTTCCACCTTAGAACCCTTATTAATCATGTAAGTCCAAGGGGTTTCTATATTAGTGGTGGGTTTTGGTGCTCGCCCACCCTAACTCTTTATTTTTTTCTTTCACGTGTTATTATTGATACATCTATGATTTTCATATTTGCTTCCTAGAATCTACCTGATGAACCTGATGTGATATGATATAGTACTGGGATTCCCAGAGGTACTTCCCAGGATCCTTCTTCTGAGTTTATCTATTTGATTATTACTTTATCAAGATTCCCATAAGTACTTATTAGGATCTAACCAATGAGCCTCACATGAATTAATGATACCACTACAGGAAGTCCCATTATCACTAAGATTCCTCCCTTTAGGGTTTACAGAAGTATGTTGTCAAGTACACATCAAAACCCTTATTTGAGATATGCTCAGGGATTGATGATGATGACCTTAAGTGATTCCTAGAATGTTCCCTAGGATCAGGTGGATTCAACATTCTTGTACTCTCTTGAATTTTCTAGTATTATTCTATTGATCGATTTATTTAATAGGCTATGATTTATTAGCCTGCATCTAGAGATAATTCCTTATAGATCACTTAAGAGTCACTGCCCTTAAGGTTCATCTGAGATCCAATGTTGTGATTTCCTATGAACTGGGACCTAGGAATCAGACACGTGATTGGATTTACATGGTTTGAGTGGTAGAATATCAAACTATATTCCCTAATTGTAGGATGTAAATATAATACCTAGAGTCCTTACTTTTTATAGTTGATTTGAGTATGGGTGATATCAGTTCTTGGACTTGTATCCACCTATGGTTATGTAGCTTGTTCAGAGACATTTTTTGGTGCTAGCTGAGGAAGGTAAGGTCAATTGGTATTATGAACCCAAATATTAACATTATTATACTTTGTTTTAGTGGTATAATATCCATATCAATTCCTCATTAATAATATGTCCAAGAAATCGAGTTCAAAAACCAAAGGATCAACTTTGGATTTATTTTACTCTTTTACTTCCAGTTGTGTCTTAGCTTCTCTAAGAACTTTTCTTGAGATTTAAATTATGGAAGTGAGCCTTGGTATAAGTTTTTTTATTAGTTTTTTTTATTATGATCATTTATATACTGATTAATGGATTACATAAACTTGCATTTCATTTACTAGCTATATAAGGGACTGCATTGGTGGTTACCTATTGAGTTTTTTATTCACACCCTAAAAGGGTTTCCATTGCACTTGGGTACCAGAGTAGATGGTCACTAGGTTGTTGGTATTGTTTGGGCTAAGGAATGTGACTGATCAAGTAGTATGGCTTAGATATGTATGTGGAGATCAGGTGTGTGGTACAACTTGGTGTATACAGTAGAACCTTGTACTTTAACTTTAATTTCTATTATTTACTCCTATATATGTGGTTGACCCAGTGGTAGATCATTATTGTATGTATTACATGGTCATTAAATAATTTATTGAATTTCATATTATTATTATTGCCTATTTTTCATTTATTTCTTCCACGCTCTATTTATTTTTTGATAGGGATGATTTTTGGTTAATTCTGATGTTTTATTACTCTAATATGCAGGCATAGTCCCCCCACAGACAAACTCTAGGCCTTCCCTACTAGTGGATAACCTCTTGTATATGGGAAGGCACACTTAAGGACTAGTCTCCAACCAATCTTATTACTATTTTAGCATGAACTAGTTCAGGATGTGAAATCTGTTGGAGTTGGTGGTCTAGAACCAACTACTTTGTACTTTATTCATTAATAAAAGACTTATCATATCTTGATTATTCTTATGCGTGAAAATTCATGTGATAATGTCCTAAGGATAGCCGTTGCATTAAAGGGTCATATCAAATCCCTACTATGATGAGAACCCATAAGTGCCATAACATTGTTCTTGAATTTATGTTCTATTACCAGATGATATTATTTGAGGGAAACAAATAATACAGGTCATTAGGGTTGAGGACTCATAAAACTTTGAGGAACCTTCTCATGGTGTGCTCCCTTGATAATATCTAGGAGGATAATCTGAGAACGAGAACCGCCAGTAGGAAATCCACATTTCATAGCGTCATTGGATGTTCCTATCTGCGGACGTGTGTATTAGTCCTTAGACTTTAAGATTATTATTAATGGGTATTAAAACTCACGCACTTAGATGTATTGACAAAAACTATGACGACACACTGTTCACAACGAGGTAGGATACGTTGGGTGTGTCACGAGTAATACTTTATTAATAGATAATGCGATAAATGATTTTTCCCTTCTGTTCCATAATGGAAGTAGATATCTCATGCCCTTTTATGGAATTGAAATATCCTAAATAAATCCATGTCCATGGTAAGGTATGGGCGAGTTCAATTCCGGGAAGTTAAAGAAAGAATAATCGAGCACAAGGGTTGATGGCACTAGCATGCAACCCGCTTGATTAGAGATATCGAGAAAAGGGATTATATTACATGGTAAGCGTTCGTAGGAGGTGACATGTCATTGGGGCGTTAAATTCTTTCTCTATGGGTGCCTTGGTGTGTTGCTAAACACTAACCTTGGACTTTAGGTAGGCTCCGCCTAATTCCACTGAGAAAGATGCCTAGAGGGTCACACACTAAGTGTGTCCATGTATCTCTGTTAAATATTAATTTAACAAGTTAAATAAATATTATTCCCGACTGTGGTTTAATAATTATTTAAGGATGTCTGATCGCATTTATTTCGACACTAGTTATTCTAGAGAATATATTGTGGTTGAAATAATACATTTATTAGCGAGTAATGTAGTTACATTTATTTAAGAAATAAATAGCCATTACTCAAGGTCTAATAAATGCGGTGGAGAAAAATGGAAAATAAAAGTACACGCCGTGTATATTAAATATACACGTCGTGTAGTTTTATAGAAAACAAGTACACATCGTGTATTAATTATTACACGCCGTATAGTTTTCCAGTTGGGATTTTGAGGATATAATATTGTTTTATTAAATTATATTAATTATAATCAGCATGGGAACATGTCAAGGAATTAATAATTCAACATGGGATTTCAATAAGAGTTAATGAAATAAATAAAATGTGTAACGTGTTTATTTATTCCCAAAACTCTATTAACCTGAAACCTGATTATAAATATCCTCACAACCCCAACACTTTTCAAGATCCATTGTTGTGCACAACGGATTTAGAAATACTCTCAAGCCAAGAGAGAATTCCCTTTCCACCAAGAACGCCCTCAAGTTATGAGAGAGAGATCCTCCACCGGATCAAGGCGGTCGAAGGAGGACATCGGAAGTGAAGGTTCTTCCATGCTAGCAGCCGGAGATCGCTTCAGCGACATCCAGAGAAATGTGGAGCACGTGTGGATCACCTCTAGAGGAATACTATACATGGATTCTACAATGCAACAAAGGATCACATGATCATGACCAGAGAAATTGACGAAGAAAGAATTCCACAGAGGTAATTCTTGTGAATTAATTAAATTAATTATAACCAACATATGATGATCCTATCTCAATGGTTCTGGGACTCTTCTTTTCTTTTTTGTTCTTCGTTCCATTCCAAAGATCTGACATTTTATATCGTGATGGATCTCGGATTGAATGTTCTTTAACACTAAAATTAATGTTGGGCAAACCCACCAACGTGCTTCCACTGTGTCTGGAACCTACAAGTGGTATCAGAGGCGGTCATATCGTTGATTATAATTATTTAGTTTTTCATTGGTGATTTATGCATTTAATAATTTAGTTATTTCAATTCATGTTTAATCATTTTGGAAATCTGAATCTCGAGATATGTTCATCCTCCCTCGTTACTCGTTCACCTCACAGAAACGAATTTTTCATTTAAATTTGATTAAAATAAAATAGAGGATCTCATCTAGAGGATCCAAATGTTTCTGTTCATACAACACCTGAATACACGGTGTGTATTCGGAAGTACATGTTGTGTAGTATAGGTTCAATGCATTGACTGATCCGCCAAATCAGGCCGTGTATTGGATTCTTTCTAAGAATTTAAGACACTGTGTGTTGACCAGAAACAGGTGGCACATGGTTTCCGGATTACACGTTGTGTGGTCCAATAAACACAGTGTGTAGTCCCTTTAGGTTAGGTTTGGGCCATGTACACCGTACATGGCTTGCCCGGCTGAAAACCGTGTAACATAGAAACTACACGGCATGTGTCCCACAGAACACATCGTGTACTCCGAAAATTTCTGAAGTACATAAACACACCATGTCCTTGGGCGTGTACTTCAGATGGATGGTGAAGAAAAGTAAACTCTGTGTAGTCAGAACTACACACCGTGTACTCACCCAAATTACACAGATTTATTAAAATTTATTATTATATTATACAAACCCTTGAGACATGTACCATGGTGTAGGTGTAAAGTTGAGGCACAACACGTCATTGGTGTTTTATATATATGTGTTTAATTTAACATCTGGGTAATGAACGAGAATTCACCGGGTTTCCTCCAAGGTACAAGTTACGTACAAGGATAATTTTAAATGAATTTATTTGTTTAAAATTATGATGCATGAGAATCTCAAGGAAGTTCAGAAATGGGTTTAAGATAAAAGGATTGATTAATTAAAGATAATTAATTAATTCGAGCATTATTTATCTTAAACAATAACTATTAAAGAATTTATTTCTAGTTTTATTTATGCGTAAATATCATTGCATGTATGGATGATCATGAGGTAGACTGGGACCTTTTTATGTGAATGGTTTCTTTTTATTTATTTAAATTAAATTTTTGTCCTGTGAGCCATCTCCTCATTAATATGTAGGGCATGCGCGCCCAATGATTCTTTTATGTAAAAACCCATTTTTACCCCTCACCTGCATGTGAGATAAATGCATATGTAATGGATGGAGCTCCCAATCTAGTGGAGGCAGATCAAGTCAGGAGCCAAGGTGAAACCAATCCGAGGAGATACAAAGGTGGACAGGCGGAAATCTATAAACACAAACCCGAAAGGTTCAAGGTGTTTTCTCCCCTAGGTCATGGGTTATTTTATCAACCGCTAGATAAACTAACCAATAGAACAAATCTCATGATCATACCATTTATTTTATTTCTATCAGTTTCATGGTTTATTTATTGTGTGTGTGTTGTCATGATCACACAATTAATGAATTAAACAAGCATGCAAGATGGAACTAAAATAAAACCGGATTATACGTAAATATTATCTTAGACATGGTTAATCACTTAAGTATATCCCAATTAATATTAACAAGCATGTAATCAAAGATAATAAATTGGAAATTTATGTATAAGGATAAAATCCCTCAAAAGAAATATTAATTCGGTATAGCCTTCCATAATTTTGGTTAGAATCGAACCATAGTTCAAAGTGCTTGACCAATCCTAGTTGGGGTGCTTTCAATTATCGGGGAATTCTAATTCAAGGTTTTGGGTTGAATTGACTTGGTTTTCATCAAGGGTTGACTGCCACAACAGGACTTGGTGTGACCAAGAGGCAAAGGTTGAGGAAATCCAAAATAAAAGGATTTCAGGGCTGGGGAGTCCACTTAGCAGATCAAGGAGCTCTGAGTTAATGCAGTTGGCATTTAGAATGCCTACCTAAAACCCTTCAAGTTTCTTGACCAACCCTAGTTGGGATAATATGAAGGGAAATATAGCTCCTTGTCACTAGAATATCCAGGAAACAGAATATTCTGAAGTCAATGGTGAGGGTTATTGGATTTCGATAAAATAGGTGGAGACTAATAAGTATTAATTTGTTTATTTGTCTCAGTTTTTGTAATAAAGTACTAAACCTTTGCTCATCTTAATTTGTAGAAATGACAAGAAAATTACTTCAAACATATCATTGTGAACCATACTCGAGAAGGAAAACCTTCTCACCAGCACCAATTTCCAAGAGTGGCAGAGGTGTTTACGCGTCATCCTTCATCATGAAAGGAAATTGTATGTGCTGGAAGATCCTATACCAGTTGTACCTAGGAAAGAGGCTAGTGATGAGGAATTATCTCTCTATATGAAACACATGTATGATTCCACATATGTCTAGTGTTTCATGCTATTGGCCATGTCCAATGAGCTCTTGAAGCAACATGAAAACATGGACGCGTATAGCATGATGTCTCACCTTAAGGATCTCTACCAAGAGAAGGAAAGACATGAGAGGTATGAGATCTCCATTGCTTTGTTTACAACTAAGCTTGGAGATTCTACACTAACTGGGCCTCATGTAGTCAAGCTCATTGGCTACATTGAATGCCTGGACATCTTAGGGATTAAATTCCCAGATGAGTTGCATATAGATCTCATCCTATCATTACTGCCCAAGACCTTCTCTAGCTTCATTGTCAACTATAATATGAGCGGCAATGAGAAGAGTCTATCGGAGCTTCTGAACTTGATTCGCCAGGTAGATAAGGACATGGGGCGTGACAAACCCACGGTCCTTATGGTGAACAAGAAAAGTAAGGACAAGGAAAAGGGGCCAAAGACTTATAAACGGTCTGAAGCCCTCGAGCATCATCCCTCCAAGAAGGGGAAGATCTAGAGGAAGGGCAAGGAACAGGAGGCTGTGTGTTTTTCATGTGGCAAGCAGGGCCACTGGAAGAGGAATTTCACCCAGAAGCGTGGGGACACTAAAGGTGCGTTTTTATCGATTGCAATCTTTCTATTTGTACACATTGGGTATTAGATAAAGCTTGTGGGGCTCACATCTGTATTCAAATGTAAGAACCAAGTAGATTTATAAAGATCTCTAGAAGAGAGGTGGATCTTTGAGCTGATAATGGTGTAAGGCTGGCTGTGTTGGCTTTTGGCGACTATCACCTCTCATTGCCAACTGGCATGATTTTGGTTTTATAAAACTGTTATTTTGTGCCTAGTGTTACCAAGAACATAATTTCTGTATCTTGTTTGGATATGGATGGATTTTTTTTCATGTTTGGAAATAAGGGTTGTCTCTTTTATAAGAACAAAATATGTTATAGTATGGAACATTTGAATAATGGTTTGTATGAATTAAATTATGAAAACCAAGTGTTGGAAATCTATAATGAAACAAACTCACATGACTCATACATCACCTAGTTGTGGCATCACCACCTTGGTCATGTAAATGAGAAGTGCTTGGCAAATCTCTGTCAAGATGGCTATTTAGAATCTACTGAGCTAAAACCACTTGATAGATGTCACACTTGTTTACAAGGTAAAATGACCAAGCCGCCTTTTGGTGGACAGGGTGAAAAGGCCACAGAGCTTCTAGGATTGGTACACACGGATGTATGTGGACCATTTCTAATAGAAGCTAGAGGTGGATATTCTTACTTCATTACTTTTACTGATGATTTGAGTAGATATGGATTTGTCTACTTAATGATGTATAAGTTAGAATCCTTAGAGAAATTTAAGGAATTCAAGAATGAAGTAGAGAATCAGCTTAGTAAGAAGATAAAAAAGCTTTGATCGGATCGAGGTGGATAATATCTGAACCAAGAGTTCATCGATCTTCTATGAGAGTTTGGGATTCTATCTCAGCTCACTCCTCCTTATACACCACAATGGAATGTTGTTAGTGAAAGGAGGAACTGCACCTTGTTGGACATGGTGAGGTCAATGATGAGTCATGCGGATCTTCCATTATCCTTTTGGGGGTATGCATTACAAACTGCAGCATACACATTAAACTGAGTACCAACTAAGGAAGAAAATTGAATTTTCTCCGAGTTATGGAATGGAAAGAAACTCATTTTTTCACATACACATGTATGGGGATGTGAGGCATTTGTTAAGGCCTTCTTAGGGAACAAACTAGCACCCTGGGGCACGAAGTGTATCTTTATAGGATATCCTAAGGAAACGAAAGGATATTACCTATATAACCCTCAAGACAAGAAAGTGACTGTCGCTAGACAAGCCATCATTCTTGATAGGGAGCACATCCTCAAAAAGGATAGTGGGGGAAAGATTGAATTTGAAGAAGTTAATGCTCAAGATACACAAGAGTTGGTACAGGAACAAGTTCCACAGGTCCCCGTGTAAGAGGTTCCAGAAACACAAGTACTGTGCAGGAGCTCAAGAGAGGTAAGGGAACCAGAGAGATTTGGTTTCCTAGTCACCGAGGATGGTGAATCATTATTGTTGGACAATGATGAACCTATCTTCTACAAGGAAGTAGTAGAAAGCTCAGAAGCTGCAAGATGGCTAGAAGCTATGAATTCTAAGATGGATTCCATGTATCAGAACCAAGTCTGGGTTCTGGTCGATGAGCCAGTTGATGTAAAGCCTGTTGGATCTAAATGGGTATTCAAGAGAAAACTAGACATGGAAGGTCAAGTTAGCACCTATAATGCAAGGCTAGTGGTTAAAGGATTTAGAAAGTTTCAAGAAATTTACTATGATGAAACATTTTCACCAGTTTCCATGTTTAAATCCATAAGAATCATACTTTCCATAGCAGCTTACCATGACTATGAGATTTGGCAGATGGATGTCAAAACAACATTTATTAACAGGAACCTTCAGGAAGATGTCTATATGACACAACCAGAAGGGTTTGTGACACCAGGTGAAGCCAAATGGTTTTTCAAGTTGTAGAAATCCATTTATGGATAGAATCAAGCATAAAGGTCATGGAACATTCGATTTGATGAAGCCATAAAGGAATTTTGTTTCATTAAGAAATAATGTGAGCCATGTGTTTATAAGCGGTTTAATGGGAATGTGGTAGTTATCCTATTAGTATATATTTATGACATATTGCTTATTGGAAACGACATACCAACCTTACAATCAGTTAAGGACTGGTTGAACGGGTGCTTCTCCATGAAAGATTTAGGTGAAGTATCCTACATTCTAGGGATCAAGATCATTCGTGATAGATCCAAGAGGCTTCTTGGACTTGGTCAGGGTACATACATTGACCAGATAATAATGAGATTTAGTATGGAACAATCCAAGAGAGGATTGGTTCCAGTGTCACTTGGCTTACATCTTTCTAAGAAAATGTGTCCTCAGACACAACAAGAGAAAGATATAATGAGTAAGATCCCATACGCTTCAGATATAGGATCCATCATGTATTCCATGTTATATACCAGGCTTGATGTTGCCTATGCACTATGAAAGGTAGGCGGATATCAAGCAGATCCAGGAGAACATCATTGGACTGATTTTAAGACTATCCTTAAGTATATGAGAAGAACTAAGGATTTGTTCCTCTTGTATGGAGGAGACGAGGAGCTTGTCATCAGAGGGTATGTTGATGCTGGTTTTTAGACAGATTCAAACGATTTGAAGTCGCAATCTGGATATGTTTTCTGTCTCAATGGAGGAGCTGTGAGCTGGAAGAGTTCAAAGCAGCCAGTTGTCGCTGATTCTACATCGGAGTCCGAATATATAGCATCTTCTGATGCAGCCAAGTAAGCCGTCTGGATTTGGAAATTTTTCCAGGAGCTTGATGTGGTGCCTAGCAGTAAATATCCCATTACATTGTATTGTGATAATATTACAGCGATGGCTCTTGCAAAAAACCAAGGTCACATCAACAGAAAAAGCACATACTCCGAAAGTATCACATCTTGAGGGATTTGTATCAGAAGGGTGAATTTGTTGTGAGAAGAGTGTCCATAGAAGAGAACGTGGTGGACCCCATGACTAAAGGCCTATCTAAGAAGAAGAATGAATATCATGTGAGAGCTAGCAGGTTAAAGGTTGTTAGCAGTTGGCTCTAGTCCAAGTGGGAGTCTCTTGGAGTTGGTGGTCTAGAACCAACTACTTTTTACTTTATTCATTAATAAAATCCTTATCATATCTTCATTGTTCTTCTGCATGACAATGCATGTGATAATGTCCTAAGAATTAAAGGGTCATAGTGGATCCCTACTATGATGAGAACCTAGAAGTGCCATAACATTGTTCTTGAATATATGTTCTATGGCCGGATGATATTATTTGAGGGACACAAATAATACAGGTCATTAGGGGTGAGGACTCATAAAACTTTGAGGCACCATCTCATGGTGTGCGCCCTTGGTACTATCCAGGAGGATATTATGAGAACGAGACTCGCCAGTAGGAAATCCACATTTTATAGTGTCATTGGATGTTCCTATCTGCGGATGTGTGTATTAGTCCTTAGACTTTAAGATTATTATTAATGGGTATTAAAACTTGCACACTTATATGTATTGATGAAAACTATGATGACACACTATTCACAGCGAGGTAGGATATATTGGGTGCGTCACGAGTAATACTGCATTAATAGATAATGCGAGAAAGTATTTGTCCCTTCTGTTCCATAACGGAAGTAGATATCTCAGGCCCTTTGATGGAATTGATATAGCCTAAATAAATCAATGGCCATGGTAAGGTATGGGTGAGTTCAATTCCGGGAAGTCAAAGAAAGAATAATCGAGCACATGGGTTGATGGCACTAACATGCAACCCGCTTCATTAGAGATATCGATACAAAGGGGTTATATTACGTGGTAAGCATTTGTAGGAGGTGACACGTCAATGCGTTGCTAACTTCTTTCTCTATGGATGCCTTGGCGTGTTTCTAGATGCTAACCTTGGACTTTAGGTAGGCTCTGCCTAATGGCAATGAGAAAGAGGCCTAGAGGGTCACAAACTAAGTGTGTCCATGTATCTCAGTTAAATATTAATTTAACAAGTTAAATAAATATTATTCCCAACTGTGGTTTAATAATTAGTTAAGGATGCCCGATCGCATTTATTTCGACACTAGGTATTCGAGAGAATATATTGTGGGAGAAATAATATATTTATTAGCAAGTAATGAAGTTACATTTATTTAAGAAATAAATAGCCATTACTCAAGGTCTAATAAATGTGGTGGAGAAAAATGGAAAATAAAAGTACACGTCGTGTATATTAAATATACACGCCGTGTAGTTTTATGGAAAACAAGTACACGTTGTGTATTAATTATTACATGTTGTGTAGTTTTCCATTCAGGATTTTGAGGATATAATATTATTTTATTAAATGATATTAATTATAATTAGTGTGGGCGCATGTCAAGGAATTAATAATTCGACATGGAGTTTCAATAAGAGTTAATGAAATAAATAAAATGTGTAACGTGTTTATTTATTGTCATAACTCTATTAACCTCAAACCCGATTATAAATATCCTCACAACCCCAACACTTTTCAAGAGCCATTATTGTGCACAACGGATTTGGAAATACTCTGAAGCCAAGATAGAATTCCCTTTGCACCAAGAATGCCCTCAAGTTACGAGAGCGATATCCTCCACCGGATCAAGGCGGTCGATGGAGGACATCGAAAGCAAAGGTTCTTCCGCGCTAGTAGCCGGAGATACCTTTGGTGGCGTCTAGAGATACGTGGGGCACATGTAGATCACCACTAGAGGAATCTTATACTTGGATTCTATGATGCAACATCGGATAACAGGATCGTGACCAGAGACATCGACAAAGAAATAATTCCACCGAGGTAATTCTTGTGAATTAATTAAATTAATTATAACCAACATATGATGATCCTATCTCAATGGTTCTGAGACTCTTCTTTTCTTTTTCGTTCTTAGTTCCATTCTGAAGATCTGGTGTTTTATATCGTGATGGATCTCGGATTGAATGTTGTTTAACGCTAAAATTGAAGTTGGGAAAACCCACCAACGCACTTCGGCTGTGCCCAAAACCTACAAAATCTACCCTTCTTGGATTGTGATATTAATTAGGGATTGTTATTTTAATCTCAATGAATATTTTAATGAAAAAAATTTGATTCTTTAAATAGTTATTCCTACTAGTTTTGAGTGAGTTATTTCTGAAGAGTCTTTTTAAATGGATTTTAAGATATTGATTTTAATGAATGGTTTGGAGTGGTACATTAAACCACTGAGGGGAAATGCGACCTTTTGAGTCTTTTTATAAGCAATTTTTGGAACTTTGGGTGATTTCCAAATGGTGTGGGTGAGTGTGAGACCCTCTTGATCCCCTTGTTATATTATAACCCTAAGTTGGTACTACTTATTTCTTGATGTGATTTGTGTATTGAGGTGTGTTTTTTATATTTTAATGTTATGAATGAAATTTTATGGGGTTTTTGATTTACAGGATTCAGTATGTGAGATGTAATTTATATCATTAACATATTGATGCGTGTGATTTTTCACCACCATTTGATACATGTCATGGGAGTCCTCGTGTACTAATTAGAGGTCTGGATTAGTGAAATATTTAGTTTAGAGTGTGTTTTGACTAGAGATAGTAGACACTTAGACAAAGTGAGATAGTGGAATTAATCATTGATGTTACATCAAAGGAGGTAATAGGAGAGATTTTTTTCCCATGGTACCATTGTGTACCCAGAAGGTTTATTTCTGGATAGTATAATAGGGATACTGGGGATATTTATAGGTTTATTAACACTATCCTATGGATTATGTTATCGAATTAGACAATTTTACTTCATTACTATATGGTTAACTATCATTCTTCAATATCCTTATAGGATAAATTAGGGGATTCTAGTGGTTATGCATTATTTATATCACTTTTTTATTGTATTATGATACCTTTATTTCTATTTGGATTCCTTTTCTTATTTGTTTTATTCAAGGTACAATGTTTTGTTACTTTGTTTGAGTAATGGGTTTATTCAATTTCAAAATGGTTTGTAAAAATGATTTCGAAAGTCAATTTAGAAAGTAAAACGATGTGATTTTGAAATGGGTGTTTGGGGAAGTTTTAAAATAGAAAGGATAGGGCTTTAACTTGTTTTATGGATCCTATAAAGAGGTTCTCATTTTTAATATTAAAAGTTTTGTTTAAAAGGTTTTCAATCCTCCATTATTTATTTTTTAATAAGGGTAAGTGTTTTATAAAAATGGGGATAGCCCCAAGAAAAGTGGTTTTCAAGTGATTGTTTTCATTTAAGGGAAAAACATTTTTTTAATGTGTGAGAGTGACTTGGATTTTGTATATATATATATTGAAAACCTATTTTGAATTATATTTTTAAACTAGAAAAAAATGGATTTTCTTTTATAATAATTTCACAAATTATATGGTGCTTACCTACTAGGATCAGTTTCACTCACACCCTACATACAAAACTTGTTGTTTGAATATCTTATTTTTTCATTTTAGGTTCATCAGTTTAGTATCCCTTGATTTTGGATGTGATTTGTACCAAATATTTGGTATGGTATGTGGAGTGTGATTGAGGTTCACTTGGAGATCATAGGTATTAGTTTTATTTTTTATTTTCCTTCCAAGTTGTGTATGTACTAGATATTTTAGCCTTTATTCATATGATGATTTGATGTTTATTCAATTATATACCCCATGAATTTTTGTGTAGGTTTCCTTAATTTTTATTTAGTCTCCATTTTCTTCCTTTTTATTTATTTTTCTTACTCTAATATGGTTGTTTTATTATTGATCAATTTGTTTTATTATTGGTGAAATCATTCCCAATTATTATCTTTTGATACTCTATCCCTAGTTTCTAGTTTAGATAAATTGGGAATTCATCTTGAGTATATCAAGGATCTACTTGAGAGTCTGGTGGATTGACATATTGGGTTAGTTTTTGAAATATCTTCTTTCAAGTGAGGTTGAGCAGTCTTTATATTCATGACTTTAAATTCCACAGACTATTTATACCTTTTAGAAACCAATTTATGAAATGATATTTATCATGGGAAAGTGCTTATTGATACTGCTATAACAACACAATCATGTTACACATATCATTACATGATTTTAAACATAAAAATATATTAATTTAAACCTAAAGATCATCAAGCCTTGTATCTTTGGAAGACTTGTTTCATAATACTTCAAAGTGAAGCTAAAATAAAACTTATTTATTTTATTCTCCATAATGATCACATAAATTCTTTTGAGATCCTAAAATTTCATGGGATAACTTGGGTAATACATAGAGAAAAGGGGGGTGATAAAAATCTTAGTAAGGAAATAAACATGACAAGGAATTATGACATGTTAGTCAAAGGTATAATATGATATCATAAAATGGAAGTAACTTGAGTAATAACATGGAACATAATGTAAAGAACATGGTATATTAAGATAATGGAATCATAGTAAATACAGGAACAACATAAAACATGGAATAAATATAATTCAAGGATAATTACCTAGATATCATCACACGGTGGACAATGTTTCATAATTGATTAGGACCATTCCCTAATCCTATACATAAATTCTCATGAGACTAAAACATTACCCAATTCATTGAATGGTTATATAATTCACGACCCGACCATCGCATTCATTTCATGTACAAGAATATGTGTGCAAAATATGGAAATTAATCATGAGGCATAAACATAATAATTACCCATGGAAAAAAATGGGATATATAATCCTTCCACATATCGTAAGAAAATGGGGGTGTTTTTCTTCTTTCCTGATGACTGGGATGTGAAAGAGTTTTCCTCCGAACATGAGGGTGATACTCATGTAATAACCTTCACTCATCATAGATAACTAAAAATGGGTAGTGAAATTATATTTTTATATAGATTCATTCTAATTGTGATAAAATAAATATATATATATAAGATGAATGTGGGTTTTTTCATTAATTTTAGTTCTAAAAACTTGTATTCAGTTGTTTGTAGATTTGATTGTGAAATTTTTTTGTTAAATATTTTCAGTGGATGTTTCTATATAAAAAAATAGAATGGTGGATATAAGTGGACTATCTAGGGGTAGTTTCCAGTATTAACATAAATTAAATTTTTATAGTGAAACTTATAGTGTGGGGTTCCATTGAAATTGTTTACTGGAAACTTGAAATGATTGTATTTAGTGAAAATATTTACTTAAAGGTGATTTTTATTCAAAAAAAATAAATATATTTTCACATTATAGGTTTTTAATGAAAGTTTTCACTATAGTATAGGTTTCCCTATAAAATTTCAAGTGAAAATTTCCATTGCAGATTTCCACTATGAACTCTAGTGCAAGATACTAGTGGTAATTTTCTGTACAAGTTTTCAGTGGTGATTTACATCAAAGGATTCTAGTTAAACTTTAAAAAATATGTTAACAATGTAAAATTTCATTATAGTGTAAGTTCCCATAAAAATTTCTAATAAAAATTTTCAATTAAGGTTTTCAGTGGAAATTTCTAGTGTAATATACCAGTGGTAATTTCTACCGCAGGTTTCTAGTGGTAATTTATATGAAAATTTTCCAATGGAACATTACAACACGTGTTTATAGTTTTAATTTTTACTACAATGGAATTTTCATTAGAATATTTTGTCACACAAAACCACTATTTTCCTTTTTATTTTATTTATTTAATGATTTTGGATATTTCTCTTGAGTTTTGGTTAAAGTCTATTCAAAATTTTTAATCTTAGATTTTCAGATCATGGAAGATGGTTGACACAATGTTATTAAGAACTTTGTGGAAACTATATGAGTGACCTAAAATTATCAATATATCTATTTTTCATGGTTGGTGAATGGTTTGAAAAACCATATGGCTAAACCATGTGGGTTCCTAGGTGTTTCTACTGAGGGGAATATAGTTGGAACATGGTTTGGTAAACTATGAATCTAACCCACATGAACTGTCTAACTTTTAAAAAACTTGATATTACCTAACTAACCATCCCTAAATTTAACCCCAAAACCCTTATTTCATCATCACATTTAGCTCTCACTCCCTTTGTTCACCTCATCCCTCTATTATCCTCCTATATATAGTGATTTCATAGGATTTATTCATGATTGGATGTTGGTCCATCAAGGCAGGGTATGTTTTCCCCTATTCATTCATTTTCCTCTTATTTCCTTTTGTTCTCATCTTCTACGTTTGTTGAATTTATCTTTTTTTTGAATCCTAGGGTAAGGGTTTGACCTCATAATTTGTGATTCTTCCTTCTTAGGGTTTGAGGATTTTCTTATGTTCCACGTTCATCCTATATTTTATGTTTTGGACTATTTGCATTCAATTTGAGGTAGGTTTACCCTTATATTAGCCTTTAAATTAAATCACCATGATTTATTTATTATTTAAATTAATTATTTATATATAAAATGATAATAATAAATGTATTTGAGGATTATTTAAAAATAAAACCAATTTTTGACTTGATTTTCACTGGATGTTGGGGGTTTTATTTTAATTTAAAAATACAATGAAAATATGATTTACTTGAACCCACACAAAAAATGTTTGATAAAGTACTTAAATGGATTTTATAAATGTATTTTGAAAATATTCAAAGTTATTTTTGTCTTAAAATTGATTTTTGAATGAATATTTTAAATTTAAAGGTGTTATTTGTCCATTTCAAAAGGGTTTATCTAACTACTAGAGTGTTTTAAATGATTTATAATGATGTGTATTTTTTTAAAGTTCTTTATAAAATTATTGAGTTTTAAAGGGTTATTTTGAGGCCATATTGGTAAAGATATTGTTGGTCCCAAGGAGATATTCCATTTTTGTGTTCCCAGCAATCCAGATGAGAAGGATTGTACTATTGATCCTAAATTGAAAAAGAATTTTTTTAATGTTATTAAATCAGTTTCTAGCCCTTCATTATCTGACTTCAATATCCCATCACTCAGGAGGGTCATCAAGAAGGGTTGCATTTCTATTTTTTCTTCTAACCAAGATGAAATCGAGTAAAGGGTGTGTCTCTACAAGCACTCTATTATTTCAAAAGTTTTCCCTCCAAAAGGGGAGGGGTTGTGGAAGTTTAATGACCTGTGTTAGAGGATCCTAGAAATATGGATCTTTAATGAATTAAGGAAAATGGATTTGGTAATAGGATATAACCACATTTTCTTCCCCTATGATAAACTCAAAAAGAGGGCATGGAGTTTTGGATTTTTCCCTTTAAAGCCTGGTTTCTTGAAAATTCGGGAGTGGGATCACAACTTTGATATTTATAATGTTAGGAATACACATATGAAACTACTTTTATTAATTTTTAATATGAACTAGCTCTATTCTCATCCATGAATCCTGAGGGTAATATCCTCTTCAAATGGTAATCCCATCAGGATGGATCGATAAATGGATAACCCAAGCTTTTGACAATATGCCAGTGTTCTACTGGAAGTATATATGTCTTCCAACCTTGTTGAGGAGTTTGTGCTTACAAACTACAATGAAAACATAAATCTTAAAATTCAATATGAGTGGACGCCATAATTCTGTATGAGATATGGATATTTTGGTCATATATCATCAGAATGTAATAGAGATAAGACATGTAACTTCTATAAAGTAAAAGGTCATTAAGAGGACACCTGTTGAAGGATAAAAATAGTCACTAATTTTAACTCAATGGTTGTAACTGATCCATAAACCTCTGGATATATGGATGGGAGAAATGAGAATATAATTGATCGTGGGAGGAATCCCCCAAATGTTAATGATCTTAACACATCTATCCTTCCCTTTATGGAGAAGAATAAGTGAAGGAACTAGATGGTGATACATCTATTAAATCCCTAAACTCTCAACATGATGGTATTCTCCCTAGTTATTCCATTATAGTATAAAATTCAATGGAAGGATTACTACATAAGAATCTTGTGATGGATCCTCATAAGGTATGTTCCGATCGTCACTTATCTGCCATGGTTGATACTCCAGTTGTATTAGAGGCAGATCCTCTTAATGCCGGAAACTCTACTGCTACCCCCTAGGTAGAATGAGACCAATCACACTCCACAATGCAACATTGTTGCTCCCTACTTTTCTGGATAGAATGAAACAGGGATACCAGAAATCACTATCATCATTGGAGATGATTCAAATCATCCATATAGGAATGATGTACCATCAAAATTGGATATTTTCTCTAGAAATAACATGCTTGTGATAAACCATCCCTTTGGACAACATGGGTATCACCCTAATTTGGATATCCCCTAAATAAATGTGTCCTCCTACAAGGCTTATAGAAGGAGGAACTCTAATAAATCCCCCATTGAATTAGAGTAATCCACCAATAATTTTACTCCTCTTAATGGAATATTTTGGGCCAATGAATCTAAGGATGTAAAATATCCCAAGTAAACAAATATGTGGGCAGGTACAATATGTAAATTGATGACATATTGGGGATATCAACACCCAAAGGAAAAAACAAAAAAAACAAAAAAAAAAGACAGGATGGAGATGCCACAGCAAAGATAGCCTTGGACTAGAGGAAATGCCCTTAAACAATAAGATTCCTATTCTGGAATTATCAATGGCTTGGGAACTCTATTATGGTCACAACCCTTAGACACCTTATTGTGACCTATAAACCCACCATTTTTTTTGGATAAATGGACCAAATAAGGTTTTTGAAAAGTAGAGTGAAATTAATTCAGCCTCTCTTGGCTACACTTTTGTTTCATAGAATTCGCATAATAGTGATATGGAACATATATGGGTGTTTAAGCATGACAACATTCTAATTTCCTCATGTATCAAGGGTGCCTAGAATGCATCATTTTCCCTCTCCATACATGGATTTTATTTCATGGTGTCCTTCATTTATGCCTCTAATTCCTATATTAAGATGAGGGATCTCTTGAGAGAGCTGGGGGAAATTTCTGACATGAAGAATATATGGATTATTGTTGGTGACCTTAATACCATGATGAAACTAGATGATAAAATTGGATATAACTTCTTTAGGATTTATTCACATGAGTCATCTTTATGTATTGATCATTTCAATCTTCTAGAGGTCCCAATATCTAGAGCTGAGTTCACTTGGAGAAGATATACCATTAATGGTAGGAATATAAGAAAACTTGATAGGTTTTTTGTTCAAGTTAATGATAGGAGTGCTGAAAATGTAATCTATGAATTTAACCTCCCAAAATTCCACTCTAATCACAATTCAATCTTGATGTAAATGCATATGAAACTTTCTAGGTCACCCCCTATTCAGTTAAAATTCAAAAATTCTTGTCTTATCACACCTGGATGGAGGGATATTGTCATGGAGGCTTGGAATATGGAATCACTTGGAAGCATTCTTCAAACACTGGCTTGAAATCATAAAAATATCAATGGACCTTTAAAGGAATGTTGCAATAAATCTTTCTCCATGCTTGATAATGATATTATATATGATAAAGACCATTTTTCTTCCTACCAAGTTACAAATTAAAATAAAAATAATCCCTCCAAATAATAATTTTGAGCTATTGGCAAATAGGATGAGCTCCTAGATATCAAGGAAAGTATGAGAAAAAATGATCTTAATATCATATTTTTAATAGATAGTGACAGAACCATCAAGATCTTTCATCGTATACACAAATATAAAATAATCAAAGGAGGAATTAATTTTATAATAATTAATGGGATTCTCTTCAATTATTTAAATGATATCTCCAAGGAAGTTATTGACTATTTTAAAGAGCTATTTTTTGATGATGGAATTGACAACACTCAAAAAATAATTGATCATATTCTAGTCTAAAATAGTGATCATCAGAACTAGGGACTCACTTTTCCTACCTATGAGGAGGAAATAAGGAAAGTTCTCTTATCTCTCAAAATTGACATCACACCTCGACCTTTTGGGCTTAATAATAAGTTATTTATGTTCTACTAGGATATCTTATATGTTGAAGTGATTAATTCTATAATATATTTCTTAAGTCTAGCCTATATGAATTATATTCTCAATTCTAACTTCATTTCTCATATGCCCAAGAGGGAGAATTCCATTGACATCATAGATTTCAGGAAACTCACAATTGGAAACATTGTTACAAATATTACTAGAAAAGTATTTTCAAATAGGATGGTAGGTATGGTTGGTGAGATCATCAGATATAATCAGTTTGGATTTTTTCCCAGTAGATGTATTCAAAGCTCTCTCTTCACTATCTTAGAAAGAATCAACTTAATGAGTAAGAGATCAAAGCCTGGGAATTTTTCTATTAAGATTGACATCTCTAAATTTTTTAATACTATCAAATGGAGCTTCATTTTTTCAGTTCTCAAAAGATATGGATTCTCTAATAACTTTATCAAACTTATTATCACTATCCTTGGGATGGTGAGGTTATCTATTCTTATTAATGAATATTCTATAGGCTTCTTTCAGTGTTCATGGGGTGTCAGACAAGGAGACCGTCTATTAGGCCTTTTTCCATTGTGGAAGACTACTTGAGAAGATGTCTGAATGATCTTATGAACATTGGATACTTAAATTGTATTAAAGAGGGGATATGTTTATTTTTCCCATTAATTATCCTTTATATTGATGATATTATTATTTTTCATAGGGCATCTAAAAACCATTATCTTTATTAGATCCACATTTGGCTATTATGAAGAAGTATCAAGGTAATCCATCAGATGGAATAAACATTTCATCGTATTTGGAGAAGGGATCCCTATTACAAAACAAAATATGATTTTTAGAAAATTGGTTTTCAAAAAGGGGGACTCTATCCTTCATCTACCTTGGTGTCCCACTCTTCAGGGGGAATTAGAAAATGTCATCTAGAAAATATTTTCTCTAGAATCATCACTCAGTTGTCAAAATGTAAGGGAAAATGTATGTCACAAGCTGGGAGAGTGTGTCTGGTCAACTCAATCATCACCTCAAAACAATTTTATTATGTCACTCTTTATAGACGGACATGAACAATTATCAAGGAGATTCAGTACATGATCATGAACTTTATATAGACTAGCTCTATTCATTAAATGAAATTAATCACCATGGCTTGGAAGTATTTCATTAAGCCCATTGATATGGGGGGATTTGTATCAAAGATCTCAAAATTTTTGATGATTCACTACTTACTAAATTTACTTGGAACCTTGTGACCTATAAAGATGATTCTCTTGAATTCCTTTACAATAGATTCAATTTAAGGTTGTTGTGTAAGTATCAATATTATCTTTCCTATTTTACCTGGCCTGTCATAAGGCACACTTACAACGATCTGATGGACAGCTCTAAATGATTTGTGAGAATACAGTCAACTCTGAACTTTTGGAGTACTTCATGGATTGATAAACCTCTTGAGGAAACTATGTTTGTCCATCCTAACAGAAATAATATTTCAATTATTTAGTTCTTTCACACTACCTTTAGGCATGACATGATCATACCCCCCCCATATCTCTATTGAAATGAATATATACAAATTCATGGATAGAGACACACTTATTTGGACCCCAAATAGAAATGGTATTTTCAATACAAAGGAATTTTACATAAATAAATACCAAGGTAATGATTTCAATCCTTATTGTCTATCCAAACTTAGAGTATCCTTAATCCATCCATCAAATTCTTTAATACTGTGGAAAATATGAAAAATTCAGTTTCCCATATAGGATCAAATGCAGTGTGTTGGGTTCCATCTTTCCTCGTTTTTTCTTCTTTGTATGTAGGTGGAAGAATTTATTTCTCACCTCTTTATTAGCTGAATATTCATCTAATAGTTATGGTAATACCTACAAAATACTTTTGGCATTAATCATTATAAGAATAATCACATCGGGGACCTATTTATGTCTATTAATGTTGCTACTTACAGTGAGCAGATATGCAACCTATTAACTACTACATCCTCAGCTGCAACTACATACAAATGGAGAGACATGAATGACTAATATTGAACAACCATCATCCTTCCACTCATGTAGGCATCATTTCCATTCATTGGGATGTGTTTTCAAAATCCATAATTCAAGAAGGTTCTATATACAACTCTTTCTCTAATCTTAACACACTTAGGTTTCTTAGTGTGCATGGTAGGGAAATAAGGCCACTTATGTTGAAGTAAATCTAATAGATACCACCTACGCCTCCATGGATTAAATCCAATGTTGATGGTGCAGCTTCTGGTGAGCCAGGCCCCTCAGGGTGTATAGGTGTCTTCCATACTTATCACAGCTCTATCAAATGGTGCTTCTTCTACTATGTTGGAAATGGTACTACCTATGAAGATGAACTGTGGTCCATAAAATAAGTTGTGAAACATGTTTTTTACCATGGTTGGCACCAATTATGGATTGAGTCAGACTTAATGCTTTATATTGAAGGCTTGAGGAAAAAAACATGGTATGTTCCATAGAATTTTCTCCCACATTAGATTAAATGTCTTCAAGAAACTATTAATCTCAACCTAATGGTATTACATTCTTATAGATAATCCAATCAAGTGGAATATGCATTATCAAAGAATCTAGTCATGGAGATGATATCGATGTGGTCATTTGGAATTCTTAAAAATTGATTCTCTTTAGTTGACATGGATATGAGGGGTGTGAATCATTCAAAATTTTGTAAACACCATTGTGCTACCTGATTTTCTTGTTGTTACTTTTCTTAATAAATTTTAGGATCTGGTATTAATAGGTCCTAAACATTCTAAGTAATAAGGGGTTATTTTCCATAAAGGGTTATCATGGGTGAGCCTTTGTTTATGATTCTGTTTTCATATAGTTATACACATACACACATGTATTCTTATTTAAACCATTGTAATTACTATTTTGAATGGATTAGATCCATTATATATATATATATATATATCATGGGAACTGAGATTTTCTAGTTAAATATGAAATAACACATGCTACAATAGCTTAGGATCATGCTCTTGCTAGTGGCTATTGGTTTTTTATTTCACCCTCATATGGGTGTTTTCCCCTCATTTAGGATAGGTATGGTATGACTGATCATCATGGTGGTTCGATTTCATCAGGCATAACTATTATGATGAATCCTGTTTTAGTATGTTCTAGATTTTCCACTAAATTAATATTAATTCCAATGATTTTTGGTACTTAGTTATTTTATATTGGTTAAATTTCATTTTTTACATAATAGTATACTATCTATTATTTCTTATTACCCATATATTATTTCTACTTACTTCATTATTTTTATGATTTTTCCTTGTTTCTATTGTAGTCTTTTTGTTTTCAAATAAAATGATGATTTAATGTTTTATGAAAAATGGTTTTGAACTCTTCTTTTGTCTTCTATGTATGAGTATATTTTAAATGTTGTTTTTGAAAACACCACTTTACATATTTTAGTTTTTAAGGATTAACACTTCTCAATTTATTAAACCTCATGTTTTAAATGTCAATTATTTTAAAGTAAGAATTGAGACGTACTATTATTGGTTTTAAACCTAAAAGAGAAAAACCTGTGTTTTTCATATTTATTTCAAATTAGAATGAATTGGATCTTTTATTTAAATTTTATGCTTGGGGTGTGATTTTAATGTACCTGTTGGGATTTTTTCTCATGCAAATTCACATTTTTGTTTTAAGTTCCACATCCAGATGCTCCTGAAGCATTCGGGGTATTGAGGTTGGATGGTGAATTGTAGGATCACACAGAGATAAGGTTAGGTATCAGTTTAATTTCATAATATTCTTATACCCATTAAGTTGGCCATTCCCAGGCTAGATTATTTTTGTAGTTATATGTATTAATTTTAGTTATCTGTATTATATATTTTTTATGTTTAATTTTGTGATGATTAGTTATGAAAATGATTAATCTGTTTTTATGGTTTTCTAACTTATAAATGATTCAAGATAAAATTTCAGTAAAATTACTCCATTATACAATTAAAATTATTGGGTGAAATAATATCGATTGTGTTCTCTAGATTCTCTTTCCACTTGTCACCAACCCATGGGGATTAAGAACACTCCATAGATATGTCACGAGCCTAATCGGGTGTCTGATTCAGGGGTGTCCTAGACTGGTTCATGAAAAACTTCAATTGGTAATTTTTAATTTTGGTTTATAGTGGAAACTTCTTATTCATAATACCTGTGGAAATTTTTAGTGCATGTTTCCACTAGTAATTTACATAATATTTTTCTAATGAAACTTTTCAATGCATGTTTATAGTGGAAATTTTCACTATATTGGTTATTTCCCTGAAAATTCTCCAGTTTCAATTTATAATACAGGTTTCAAGGGGAAATTTCTAGTGTAAGATACCAGTGGGAATTTAATGTGAAAGTTTACTATGGTAATTTACAACAATATTTTTTGGTGGAACTTCATAATTAATTATTATTGTGATAATTTTCACTACATTGGAAGTTTTCTTGGAAAATTTCCATTGGAAATCCCAATACATATTTCCATTGGATATTTCCAATGAAATATACCTACGGTAAATTTTAGTGCAGGTATCTACTGTTAATTAATATCAAAAATTTCTAGTGGAACCTTCCAAAAAATATTAGCAGTGGAAATATTTGCTATAATGGAAGTTTTCCTGGAAAATATTTAGTGGAAATTTTTTATACAGGATTCCACTATGAATTTCCATTGAAAGTTTTCAGTGGAAAATTACTATTGGAAGGAATATGAATATTTCACTTGATATTTATCATAAAACTATGTTATCCTATCAATGATATATTTATATTTTTTGACATGAATTTTATGGGACAAAATATATTGCATCGAGCTAGTTCTCTACAGGCTATGAAATTAGGAATATATAAATCTAATAGATTTTAATACTATGTGGTATTCAACTAATTATTGCATAAGGGGGCATAATTTTGGTTAGATTATAAAATAAAATTTCAATACTAAAATATTAATTTACATATATGGTGTTCTAAATTCATAATAATTTACCCCATCTAATAGAATTATGAATAAATAGATTACAACTTGGAAACTAATCATCGGGATTATTTTTAAATCAAAGTCTAAAGCCTATTAATTTTATGTTACTTATAGAAGAATTATTTGTTTCAGTATATGGAATAAATATATTAACAAAAATAATAAGGATAAAATATTAATGACATCAACTTTGTATACACATCGCAAAGTCGGACTCATAAGAGTATAAAAATGTGATATTAATGTCACAGTTCCACGTGTTGAGATAAGGATATATTTTACTTCATGAATAGGATTTATATATATATCCAATTAGTAGTATGAGTGTTAGTAGTTTGTTAAATAGTATAATCACCCATTACATTCTCTGAAAACCATAAATATGATGTGGTAATAATGATATATCATTGATGCAAAAACTACAAAGTTAGATATAAATTATAAAATAAATTTACATGAATAGGACATATGTAAATTATAAAGTAAGTGTAAATCCTATTGATTTGTTCTCACTTATAACAACCATTTTAGGTTTTCTTGATATTCTTGTATATACACATTTTGACGAATAGAATTTTTTATGATCCAAAATGGAAATGGAGTTTTTTCTTCATGATGTTGATGGTATGTTACACTATATATAGGATAAATAAAGCGATAGAATTCCCTTTTGTAATCGGTTCAACTTGACATGAACGGTCAAATTAAAAATATATTTTGGGTTGATTTCAAAATGAAGGGGGATTATGAGAATTTTGGAGACATTGTGTTTGACACTACTGACAATATAAATAAGTATTGTATACCTTTTGGTGTATTTATAGCTGTAAACCATTATAAATAGATTGTATTTTTTTACTGAAACCATGTTTTATAATAATACAACAATCTCTTTTAGTTGATTGTTAAATAGATTTTTTTATTTTCATGGTGGAAAGATTCATGATATGGTTTTCATATATCAATATGTGTTCATGTCTAAATACATTACTTTAAATCTACCAAAAACATAACATGGCCTATGCACTTGGCACTTAATGAAAAATGTTGTTAGACACTTAGGACCTTCATTGAAAGATATGTCAACATTCTTAAAAAAAGTCAAGAAGTTCATGTATGGGGCTGATTATGTTTCAACATTCGAGGCTCTATGGAAATAAATCTAATAAGAATGCATAGATTCCAATTTGACATGGTTATAAGATGTGTACAGGTCATGGAAAAAATAGGAAAAATATTTTATAAAGAGTCAATATCATTAGGAATTTGAAGAACATAGTTGAGTTGGATTTTAAAAGGGGTATTAGAGGATTTCATATATCATAGATGAGTGTATCACAATTTTTTATGAAATTTCATTATGTGTTGGAGACAAATTGGTATCCTTAAATGAAGGATGAATTTAAGGGTAAGGAAAATATCTCATGTAACCATTTTTCAATTCAACCATAATGGTTCAAGTAAGTAAGTTGTACACACACAAAATATTAAAACTTATATGAACACCATATTTTTGGTGTGTTTATCCTTTAGTCATGTGATGGAACTATAGCCCCGAAAGCATTTTTTGGAATGAATGGTTCCTAAAATTACTTTTTTGTGTTCTACCAAGATTCACCTATGAGAACAATTTTTTGTTTTATGAAATCTAAGTGTTAGGGGTATTTTATTATTATTCACTAAAAATATTAGAGTGATTGGATATATAGTACTTTTTATATCTATATATACTTAAGAGATGGAAAAGAAATACTCCTAACATAGACATACTAGATATCATAGTTAATAATATTAAAGAGAACATGGTAACAAGAAAAAAATGTTATCAATAGATTGAATGTTTATAAATAAAGAATGTAATGGAATCTTATGAGGTTGAACATAGCTATACGATTAGGTTTTCATATATAAACAATTATGTAAGGGAATAGTAAGAAGATAGAAATAATTTACCCTCTGAACTATGGGTGTTTACTAATGTAAAACATCAATAACAATCTAAAATAACATTTAAGAAGAAAGAAAAAATAATTAGTGGTGATTGGTTAAAATATTATTTATAAAATCAAATAAAATGAATAAATATTAGTAGAAATATAGGAAAATAATGGACCAAAAACCTATATATAGATTTTTATTTTTGATGTTTACAAAATACCACATTAAATATTATTATCCATATATAGTGTAATCATGTTTCTATAGAGAACCGTTAAAGTAAAATAAAATGCTTCCTCTCTTTTTGATCTTATCATGGATCTAAATGTAAGTATATAATTATTGTTACATGAATTTGATTCACTTGAAAAATATTTACATAACTATATCTTTTTCCAAGAGTCTCCCTAAAGTGTAATGTAATCTCATAGTTGTATGGTTAATCTATTTTGTGTAAGTGGTTTCCATATAGACCACACATTGGTTATTCATTACAAGTTATGTAAGATAAGTGATATTTCTTTGTTTTGTTGTTAATAATGTATTTTTATTGAAATTAATAGCCAATGTGGATCATTTTTAATCTAATAAAATTAGAAATTTCAGCAAAAAATTCTTTACTAGAATTAACCAAAACTGAAAATCATTTCTTTTATAAGTATATACTAATTTTAAAAAAATCCATCTACTCAAAGAAATGAAACAACTATTTTTATCCCATTAGAGGGAAATTTTATGGTACTAGTTACCCTCACAAACAGTTTTTAAAAATATGAACTAAAAATCATATTGTAATGAAAATTTTGGGAACCAACATCATGATGCAAGCATTCCAAAATTTATATAACCAATTACTTCAACCGTATATGTCTTCACAATGACCAAATGTTGAAGAAAAATAGTTTTTGTAAAATATTTTTCTTTAAATATATCTACATTATTATTAAATTTTATATTTTTTTGTTTCTTGAAAGTAATTTTTTATAATATTCTAGAAAAATATTCTTACTAAATACAATTTAAGTTTTAAATCGGTAAGAAACTTTTAGTTTTAGAAAAAAAAATTATTCAATTTTTTACATCACTTATTGAAGTGATCAGAAATTTCTTTCTCAATGCCTCTATCTATGACATTTTACTTCCAAGATCATTTTAAAACTAATGAACCATTAATAATCATCATTCAATAACTTCACTTTTACTAATACTTTATACAACCACCACTCTTCTTGGTAAACACTCCTTCATATAGTAAACAATGAACCATAATCCATAATGACATATTTCTATTAGGGAATTTATTAAATTATTAAATCACATTTTTTCTCATCATCATATTTAAGAATAACATGACTAAACATATTTTCAAAATATGAATTTTATACAAAAATAAATGAATTAACACTCCATATTTCCATGTTTTTAAAAAAAATAAAGATTTTATAGGTTCTTACCTCCCTAGTTTCATCTTTCACATAAGAATTACTAGATCATGTTCTTCAAATGGGTTACATATAGTTAAAATATATAAAAACATTATATTTTATATCTATGGATAATAAATTTCAATGGATATTATTTGAGTTTACAAGAAAAAATAACAACTTGGAGATCCTCATAGTGATCATTGCAACCCTATTATGTAGTATTTACTTTATGTTATCTTGTTTTGATTACATGAATCACTAGGGAAAAAATCATATAAATTTATCTACTCATTATTAAAAAATAACTTGGAATGGTATAATATATATAGATAAAGGGGGTGCTGATTGATTATCTTAAAACTTAAAATCACTCTTACTATAAAATTGCTTGGAAACAAAGAGTACCTTTACATTTCTATAATTCCATCCATACTGTGTAGTTTAGATTTCTACTCAATTATAACCATTTATGCATCCATAAACTATTTCCAAAAACAAAATTTATAATAGCATAAAAAATCAGTGAAAAATCTTACATTGTCACACATACGCACTAGATGTGAACCTCTTATTTAAAAAATCAATAATTTTCTTCAAAATAATATAATAATATTTATCAGTTGATTCCAAAACTACCATGTTTTTGTTAAAGAGTACATTTATATCTTTATTAAAAATTAAAATATATTATATCATCATGCCTAAAATAACTAGGTCTGAGGTGGAGAGTCACATGACCTCATGCATGCCTCCCAAAATAGAAGATATTTTCATATATCAGCGAAGGTCTAAGTACATTAGTGGGGATACTATACCAATAGTATCTTTTACTTTCACAAATAATAATATAACATAATATAATAAAATTTAATAATCTAGGTAAACATGTTGAAACTATGTAGATGACATAACAGTCATAAAACTAAGTAAACAAGGCTCCCAGTGTAGAAATACAAAATACAAGTATAAGTGAAAGTAAATAAATAAATAAAAATACAGTATTATTCTCCAGATTTCATCCTTGTATTTCTCCTAGATCTAACCTCATTAGCTCAACAGTCTTCCATAGGCCCTTTTCCCTTGGTTGGATCCCAATACATGAAGTCTACAAACACATCAAAATAACTATATAGTGTGTGAGTAATGAAACATAGTAAGTCACAACCAATGTGTCCTTAACAAATTTTAAAATTTTTATCAAGTGTATACCATGATGGAAATAAATTAAAAATCAAATATAACAAACATAAAATCATGTAGTGAGTGGTTGTTCACTAACCGAGCTGCCAAAAACCCTCTACGATGCCTACTCCGGGTCAATTATAGAAGGATTATCAAGGTTCATCGAAAATGATCAAGAACTAGACACAAGGCTAGAAACATGTATCTCATTATCCTCAAGGAATAGATATTATCATGCTACTCATCATCCTCAAGGAATCAATTTTCGACACATTCCTCAGTATCCTTAAGGAATTGAGTTCTGATTAGGCCACAAGGCTATTATGTGCATACCATATGTAGGGGGACACCATCAATTTTATCACATGTCATGAACACTCCCCCTATAATGGGTAATCATACCATTATATTACCCTTCTACATATACTAAGAATAAAACCTCTAAAGTTAAGATAATATACAACAAATTTGAGCAAGATAACAAACAAAATATGGAATCATGAGAAATAAAATAGCTTCATTTAACAACATGTGAATAAGAATCATGTATGGTAACAAGATACACTTACAAAACCTCATAAAACAAGTGTCATATATGGGTTTATTGGTAATCCACTCACCCACAAGAAATCACCAGTAACAAAGAACTACAAATCATGCCAACACATGAATCGTTCCATGGAAACAAGTGTATACAAGAGTCCCAAATGTTAAGGAACATCCTACCTCAAGGTGGTTGATAAAGAACTCCAAGTTAAATCAACATATTGAGGACCGAATGCATCACAATCCCATGGATAATGATATCACAAGTTAAGGATTTATAGATCTAGTTCTAGTTCATAAAAGAAAAAGATTTATAATTAATTCATAATATAATCAAAAATTAAGAAGGTCATTCTCAAATCACATACCTCAAGGTGTCCATCAACAGAGTCAATTCTGAGGTATATCAAAGGAAGGAATCCCAATTCACTGGATTTGTTTTTTATTCAAGAAAAAATCATAAATTTGTCATTGATTCTAGAAGGAAGACTTAGTTTTAGTCAATGATCATAAATACATCACAAATCCATCATTAAAAAAGAGACTTGATATAATAAAAAATAATAACAGGATCTCATGATGATTATTCTATGTAAACTTCTTAGAAATTTCCATTATTCTTGATAATTATATATCTATTCAAGAGAGTTATTCACTAAAATTTCTATTTCACCACCAATCTATAATGAATTTTTCAATGGATTACGGTTATATCATCATTCTTACATCAATAATAGGTATAGGAAATTGATTAATCAACACTTAACTATTGACGTCTCATTGTTGATGGTAAATCTTGGTTTGATCAAGAAAATATGTCGAGATTCTAGATTCACCATCGATCTAAAAAGAAAGGAGAAATTCATCATAGAATCGTGATAGAAAACCTATATCCATCATAGATATATGATCATATCATAAGAATTATAATTAATTTTATATAGATCTAAGAAGAACTCATTGACTAAGCTTGTTGGTTAAAGTATAGTACTCAAGAGGGGGGTGAATTGAGTATTTATAAAAATTTCTGTTAAAAAGTTCACTTAAAAATATTCTATAATAAAAATGAATATAGCCTAGTTAATTAAAGTAATAAGTTTATAATAGTTTGACTATTCAAATAACTTCTCATAAGATTGATTAATTCTCACTAATATCAATGTGATTTATTAATACAACTTTTAAAGCTATTCTAATTAGGAAAACTAGTTGTAACTTATATCCAAGACTAACTATCTAAGTAAAATTTAGTGTTTTATAAAATATACAGTAAAGAAGATAAATACTAAATTAAAAAGACATAGAAGATAAAACAAGTGGTTCAGTATCAAGAGGAGACCTAATCCACTCCACTTGGTGATCACCTGCCACCAAGTAGTCTATGTTAATAAACTTGATCCACACAATGGATCAGGGTAAAACCATAGTGCACAAGACTTTCCAGGTCACACGACCACTTCCACTATTCTTCATGGGTATAAACTACCATGTCACAAATGGAACTCTTCCACACTTATCCATGGGAGTAAATAGATGTAAGTAGATATAATGGGAATGATATCTTGTATCCTTCACTTTAATACAGGATATAGTGTGTGTGTTTTAATATACTCACACACACACTTCTCTAAATATAAAAATAGTACACAATATATAAAATGTGATTATAATCTCTTAGAAGTTATTTGAGTGTTATTCTATGCAACTCTGGACTTGTAAGATGAAGAAGATGCAAGTATCGAGTCCTCCTGAGAAAAACAAAGTATTGTAAGTATGGTTCTCTGGTTTCCAGTTTGATGGTGTAAGATATCTAGCTCGTGTTATTCTTAGAGATGGTACTATGAAGATTTTTTTGGCTCTAATATATGGTAGTCCAGCCTTTAGGGATCGAGAGTGATTCATGTGTTCTTCAGTTGTATCTTATTGCATGCGTCATTTTGCTTTTCAAATGCTCACTCCTCTTGTATTTTGTTCCAGTGCCACTCTTTCCTTTTTGTTATAGAGCGTATGTGCTGGAGCTGATAGGATGCATGTATTCTACACCTCATACCTCATACTATCAGGTGACATGTCTATAATGAAACATTAATTATGTTAGTGCATTTAAATGACTCAAATATGACTGTTATAAATTAATTGAAAATGACAAAATGGATTAAAAAATGGTTTCACATTTTTTCTTAAAATGTTATCACTTGGAAACGGTGTCACCAAAAAACATTGTCTTCTTATTTTCCTTTGAGAGGTGATATAATCATGACGACATAGTTAAAATGAGATCAGGAACCAGTATCACAAATGTGGTGTTAGGATCATGGTGTCTGGTCTTTTTCCAAACTTTGAATGGTGTCTTGGTGATGGTAGTAAGGACATGGTGTCACAGATTTCATGAGATATAAAACTAGTTATGGTTTCTGGGTCATAGGGTCTGGGTCACAGTGTCTGGGTCACGGTGTCAGGGTCACAGTGTCTGGGTCACAGTGTCTGGGTCACAGTGTCAGGGTCATGGTGTCTAGTCCTTTTCCAAAAAAAAACAGAACTGGTGGAAGACTTACGATTTCTCAGACTTAGAAAAATATATGTAAACAGTCTTAAGAAGTAATGAATTATAATTAATCATTCTTATAAGAAAATATTATAGAAAAAAAATCAAATATAGTTTATAATAATCATACATGATGTATAGGAATCAGGATCTTGTGAAAATTTATTTAAAGTATAGGGAAACCAACCATCTCAACACATGATTTGAGATAGATTAAATAGGGTTAACATGATTTACGATCATTAAAACATGATCAAAACATGAGGTGTCCAACAATCTCCCCATTTTTTATGATCAAAAATCATAGGTGTTAGATTTATATTCTTAGTGTGCTTTCTCACCCTTTTGGGATTATCAAAAAGATTATAGGAAAAATAGAAAGAGAATGAAAGTAAATAAGATAATAGACAACAACGGTGCACATTTCATTAGATGGAATGAGTTAAGCCAGGCCGCAAAGATGCAGTTGTAGGATCCATAATGGTAGTTTTTTTCACATGAAGATAAGGCTTTAACGATTGAATGAAATCAGTAATGATCTCACCACCATACTGCATTGCCTTCTCGAAATCATATTTTTTCTCCATGAACTTGTCCAATAGAGGAGTGAAATATTTCAGCTTTTGGACTTGATTCTTGAAGTCTTGAGTGATAGGATAAATTTTCAAATTCTCTACAATATATTTGAAATTATTGGTCATATCATGCTTAGAGAAAATCCTATTAAATTAGCAATACACTTTCTTAGTAATTTATTCCTGAGAATCATTGGCAATCTTGGAATGAATCCTCACTAAGTCAAGTACTCAGTCACTATTATTGACAACAGTATAGAAACTTTCCTTTTCAAAACCAGTGAACACTGACTGAAGTTCCTCTTTAACAATAGTTCTGAATAGATCATTGTTAATGGGTTGAGATGATTTTCCAATGGTATTAGAGGCTATAACAGATGAAGTGAGCTAATTGAGCTAATTTACAACTTTCTTTAGGCATCCCTTGTAACACCCCGAGCTTCCACGATACGCTTCTCATTCAATAATGCAATAGCTTGCATTGTACGCAACTTCGAGTTCTAAAACACCGCGACTAATCAAAGTAGCCGTTATGAATATTAATAACCACTTTTTAAAATTATAGAAATTTTATATTTCAAAATGGACTTCATTTTTGAATTCGTAATATCGAAATTATCCTAAATTGAATTTTTTGTAACTTTCTGAGAACTTCCAATTTTTTTATGAATAGTGAAAAATACTTAAAACAACCTTTTTAATAAAAATAATTTATTGTGATAAATTATACTATTTAGTGGTTTTAAAGTATAATTAGAATATATTTTTACCATTTTATCCAATGGTGGTCATTAAAATTAATTTAACATTGAAATTGGACATAAACAATTGTCAATCTTTTGATATAAATTGTTTCTTAAAAACACGCTATTTGTTGTGACAGTGGGAATTAATTATAAAATTAATTAATGCAACTTTTATGTTTGGAATTTTGTAAAATAGACATCATTTTTGAATTCGGAATATCAATTATAGCTTAGGGTGAAATTTTGGCATTGTTCTGAAAAACTTCAATTTTTGATGAATAGTGAAACCACTAAGTGGTAGTTAAATAACTGATTTTTCGTTTAAATGAAATCTTACCACTTCTGTGATTTGATTTTCAAAAATCTGACATACATGGTTGTAATTAAGAATTAAAATTTGGTTCAATGAGATTAAAATAATTTTTTGGTTAATAATAACTTTGAAGTTCTTAATCGCGATTAGAGGTAATTAGTGTAGTTTAAGGTAAAAACAATGTTTTAATAATATGAGATGAGCATGAAACTTGTCCTACTCCTATTGGATGAGTCCTAGCCGACCAATAAAACCCATGGGTCAACTTGGGGACCCCATGGAGCCACTTTGGTTGGAAAATGACATTAATATATATTTATTTAATGTTAAAATTAAATTGACACAAACATGAGTTGTTTTACTAAAACAGTTTTTAAGTGGGGTTAAACAAGTCCCAATTTTGACTATAAATATTCATTAGAAAGATAAAAAGATTTCCTACATCATAGTAATTTTTTTATAATTTTTAGACATTATATAAATTAAATTATTTATGACATAATAATGATGCAGCGATGACTTCATTATTTAACGATTTAAATAAAATGAGAAGATAATGCAAAATCCAAGCCTTACACTTGTCCAAAGCCTATTGTATGGGTATATTTCGAACCCTTATCACCTTATCCACGAATTATATAAGTGTGGGACCTTTAGAATCCTAAAATCATTGTGTAATAATGTAACATTTCAACCTTTCCAAAAGAGCCCCTCCTCTCCACTTATAAAAGGCCCCAACCACTCCCACCTTATTCACACCTTCAAGCCATTTGGCTCGGCAAACCTCTGCCCAAATACTCTCCCAACTTCCCCCTCTTACTCCTAGAAGTCTCACGTTGGGCAGAACTCTTCCCAAGGAAGCCTTTGGCTCAAATCAAAAAGAGTTACTCGATTTTGAGGTAATGTCTTCTCTAATGTTGTTTTGTTTTATTTTTCTTCTCCAACCCCCTAAAATCTTTTTATTCATTTATTTTGTAACAACACCAGTATCCTCAATATACTAGGATGTTGTTATAAGAAGTATTCGAGCTACACTTACACACACCTACATCTAATGGTTAAAGAACATACGGTTTCGGTGGATGGCGAATTTCTGCCTCACGAAACGATGATTGTTCAACACTCATATAACACCTTTAAAGGTGTCCATTAAGATGTCACTATATTTATATATGATATAAAATTTGTTTATGTTTTACTTATTCTTCTTTATTTCTCATTTATGGCATACTTTATGATTTCCATTATGGGTAAAACGCGATAATTTCATTTTAGGAAGTGCGGACTACCGCCCACTCAAAGTGATTTGAATCGTTAATGCCATATGTGGGATGTATAAAGGATGGATTAAATGGTATTATACACTATATACTGTAATTATATTATAAATTTATATCATTATGATTTCATTCCATTAAATATGAAATAGAAATGAAAGTAGCGTTCATGCGTACGTACGGCTTACCATCTCCATGAACGGTGCATTTCATTTCTTACCTCTAAATGTTACGTGACATTATGAATGAATGTATATACTGGATATATATCATATATATGATATCTACATCATGAATATAATTCTGGATATAATGGATATTTCACCACATGAACAATTTGAAATTATAGGAAGTTTATTTTTGACTCAAGTACCAAAGATCGACAAAACGACCGTTATTAACTTAAATAATTACATAATTGTAATAAGTGATATAAAAAGGATAATGAAATTGAAAATGGTTCTTAATAAGGTATATATTAACTCTAGTTTATTATTCAGGAGGTTAAAGAACGGTTGAGTCAAGTCAGACACGAGGTAAGGGAATTTCTTAACCCAATTTTCATTCTTTGGGTTAATCTCCTACTTTCAAATTATGTCATGATATTATTATGTCCTATATTGTATTTGTACATTATTTATGTGTACTTATAGTGAATACACATTATAGATTTACTTTATTTAAAAAAATTATCTTTATAAGGACTTCGTCTCAATCCCCTTTCATTGAGGCATATTTGGTTTTATACAAAACTTTCTTTTATACGGTGTATAAACCCATTTGACTTTTACGTTTATTCAAAAGGAATCTTTTTTATACGAAGCGTTTTACTAAATGAAAAAAAGAGAATGTTTTTCTTTCCGTACTTATGCGGCGACAACGACTTCTCCGCCACCGTGACCATTATTTGAGTTTCGGCTTCCTCTACAAGCCATCATTTTTTTTAATGAAAAATAAATACAAAGTTTTAACTTTCTTTTATTTTGGTATTGAAAATGGTTTTGAAAGCGTTTTTATTATATCAATGTATTGTATTTATATCTTGTGATTGAAATGTGGAAATGTTATGTTTCCTTTATGCATGTTTTATGTGATATGATTATGTTATGGTTTATGATATGTTTAAACCTATTCATATGAGGAATGCATTGGACTTAATAAGTGACGGGTGGAGCCCGCTATAGCTCCTCGATGCATCAGCAGGTCTCATGAGACAAACTAGTGTCTTGGCACGAGGCCTTGACAAAATCTTATTTGTGGTCTTGGCACAAGGCCTTGGCTACGTGGTTATGATAGTCTGTAATTATGCATTCCATCATTATGAAAGTGGTTATTGATATTGCATGTGATTATTCGACCAGTAGAATATCCATGTGAAGAAGTGAATGGCATTATCTCATTTTACTTTTGCCATATTATGTTGAAGTTCAAGTTTAAAAGGCTTTTGTTTTAGTTATACATTGCCTTAAATGTTAATGTTTATTTATGAAAGCTTCCGCTATATTGTTAACCTTACTGAGCATCTGAGCTCACCCCTTTCAATGTTTTAATATTTTACAGGATGTGAAGAAGTATTTTATGAATGACCTACAGGGATAGTCCGAAGAGGATAGAAGTGTGGACTATGGAGACTATGTTATTATAGTTTTTCACTTTGTGATGTAATATAACATTTATGAATGTATCTAGTGTTTCCAAGGCTACTAAACTAATCGGTCTTTCGAGACATGATCTTTTGTGATCATGCAAATGTTACAAAGTAATGCACCGGCTCTGGGTAGCTTGGGTCGGGGCGTTACTGTTGGTATCAGAGGAAGTTTAGTACAAACCTTGGAAACTATATTTAGTTAAACTCTGATTAGAGCATGTAGACCTAAGATGAACTTTGAGGATTAGTATAGAAGAACTTCCTAGAATTATAGTATTGTAGAGATTTTGTGAGTTTTTCGAGCAATACATCACAGTCTGGATACGAGCAGGTAGAGACGGCTCTGGCACAGATGTACCTATGGGTAAAACCCGAAAACACCGCTTTGAGCTAGACTCGAACGGGAACTGGTGCACGACAACGGGCCTTGCTGCACTCTTGGTTATGACACCCCCGGGAGATATTCTTAGGATAACTCTCATTTTCTTTACAAATCATTATGAAGGGTTTATGAGTATATACTTCCTCAAAGAAAACATTTTTATGATTATGGATTATATCCATAAATAGTTCAATTTATGTTAAGTGTTTTATAAGTATGGGATTATGTATTTTGATTCATAAACTGATCTAGTTTATGCAATTGTTTAGAAATGGCGCCTAGTGGAAGAAATGGAAACCGTATCAATGAATGCACTCCATGTAGGGATTTCCCTCCTACTCAAGATAATTATAGTGGGGATGGTGATGCAAATGGTGCCGATCAGCTAATCACCATACTGGGACAACTTACTAAGGTTATGAATAATAACCTTACCCGTATGGAGCACCCTGATCCACAGCGTGGAGGATCAATGTTAGATCGATTCATGAGGCAACAACCACCAACGTTCAATGGGAGTACAAATCCCTCAGTATCCGAGCAATGGATAAATTCCCTAGAGAAAATATTTCAGGCTTTGGGGAGCAGTGAAAGGGAAAAAGTTATCATGGCAGTTTACCGCCTCACTGGAGATGCTGATCAATGATGGTCATTGATTCAAAACATGAAGGAAATGATGAAGTATCAAATATGGAATGGAGGGAGTTCAAAGATCTGTTTTTAGAAAAATACTTTCCTCGCGACCATCGAGCAGATATGGAAAGGCAATTTCTGAGTTTGAGGCAGAAGGAGGATGAGAATGTCGCAAAGTATGAGGCTAACTTTACAAGGTTAGCGAGGCATGCTGCCGATTATATACGTAACCCAAGGAGTAAGAATGATCGTTTCTTTGATGGGTTAAAAACATTTCTCCGTCGAGCTTTAGTATCACAATCCTTCTCATCATACGAAGATATTGTCTCGTGTGCTATCAAGACAGAAAAGGAATTCTCTAAGTCTTATGACAACAAAGTAAAGCAAGAGAAGAAGAGAACGGGGGAACAAGAGACAGATAAAGGGAAAAAGGGAAAGAAGGATTTTCCATTATGTGATAATTGTGGAAAGAATCACCCTGGTACGTGCCTAAAAGGAATGGGAGTTTGTTATAAATGTGGAGAAAAGGGTCACCAGGCTCGTGATTGCAAGGGAAAGAAAGAGGCTGTCAAAGTTGAATGCTAAAATTGTAGGGAAATGGGGCATTATGCAAATGAATGTCCTAAGCGTCAAGGAAACTTACCTCAGAAAATGCCAAGGGATCATGGCCAATCTTATGTTGTGACTATAGTTGAAGCGGAATAATTAATGTATTGGTGCTTTTGGACTCAAGGATTATATTCTGGTTATAAGAATAATGTGATATATATAAATATTGTACTGCAGTACTTTTTGATTAAGGTAATATGATTAAGGTAATCATATTTTTAGTATGTGACAATAAGAGAATCTTTTCTTTTTTGGGGAATCTGATGTTACAATTGATTTTGGAATTTAGAGACCTTTTAGAGAAAGTCTGGACGGAGGTATTTTGGATAACTATTAAGGTTGGAATGGATTAAGTTGAACAATGGATAGTATTGTTTAAGGTTAAAGAATTTATGAAGATTATTTTTGGAATATTATGATACTATAGGTTTAGGAAAAGGACAACCTGCAGGGTGGGGCATAACCCGTCGCGTCGGACAAAGCTGCAGGAATCGAACCCACAATCATAGTGCGACAGGCCTTTATTTCCTACCACTAGCCTACAGGAAGTCCCCAGTTATTACAAAATAATTTTACTAATCTAAATGGTATGTGTTAACATTTGGAACCTTATACAATTAGGATAAGTATAATATTTTTGAGTTATATTATCTTTTTGAGTGAAAGATGAGTTGAAGGTTGAAACTCTAATTGTCAAGCATAAATATATATATACCTATCTCTTATTCAAAGAATAAATTAATTCTTAAACTTTAGTAAAGGGATATTAAAACAAAAAAAATGTGTTATCCTAATACCTTATGTCTTGTTGAACTGATGATATTTTAAATCAACATAGATTGAAGGCTTTGAGGCCCTTAATTTGACAGTTGATTGTGATTGATGACCTCAATCACTCCCTACAAATATTTACGTTTTTCCTCCAATTATATGTCTCTAATTGCCACCAATGTTCTCCTAATCGAGATCATAATTGGGTGGTGACTTTTTCATTTCCCTTTCCCTCTTATTAAGGCTAAATTTTATTAATCTTATTTCCGATGTGGGTTTTCCTCAAAGGTATTTTCTCTTTTCAACCTTTTATTTTCAAAGAAAAATTTCAAATTGCGAGGATGCAATTTATTGAAGGAGGGGAGAATGTAACACCCCAAGCTTCCACGATACGCTTCTCATTCAATAATGCAATAGCTTGCATTGTACGCAACTTCGAGTTCTAAAACACCGTGACTAATCAAAGTAGCCGTTATGAATAGTAATAACCACTTTTTAAAATTATAGAAATTTTATATTTCAAAATGGACTTCATTTTTGAATTCGTAATATCGAAATTATCCTAAGTTGAATTTTTTGTAACTTTCTGAGAACTTCCAATTTTTTTATGAATAGTGAAAAATACTTAAAACAACTTTTTTAATCAAAATAATTTATTGTGATAAATTATACTATTTAGTGGTTTTAAAGTATAATTATAATATATTTTTACCATTTTATCCAATGGTGGTCATTAAAATTAATTTAACATTGAAATTGGACATAAACAATTGCCAATCTTTTGATATAAATTGTTTCTTAAAAACACGCTATTTGTTGTGACAGTGGGAATTAATTATAAAATTAATTAATGAAACTTATATGTTTGTAATTTTGTAAAATAGACATCATTTTTGAATTCGGAATATCAATTATAGCTTAGGGTGAAATTTTGGCATTGTTCTGAAAAACTTCAATTTTTGATGAATAGTGAAACCACTAAGTGGTAGTTAAATAACTGATTTTTCGTTTAAATGAAATATTACCACTTCTGTGATTTGATTTTCAAAAATCTGACATACATGGTTTTAATTAATAATTAAAATGTGGTTCAATGAGATTAAAATAATTTTTTGGTGAATAGTAACTTTTAAGTTCTTAATCGCGATTAGAGGTAATTAGTGTAGTTTAAGGTAAAAAAAATGTTTTAATAATATGAGATGAGCATGACACTTGTCCTACTCCTATTGGATGAGTCATGGCAGACCAAGAAAACCCATGGGTCAACTTGGGGACCCCATGGAGCCAATTTGGTTGGAAAATGACATTAATATATATTTATTTAATGTTAAACTTAAATTGACACAAACATGAGTTGCTTTACTAAAACAGTTTTTAAGTGGGATTACACAAGTCCAAATTTTGACTATAAATATTCATTAGAAAGATAAAAAGATTTCCTACATCATAGTATTTTTTTTTATAATTTTTAGACATTATATAAATTAAATTATTTATGGCATAATTATGATGTAGCGATGACCTCATTATTTAACGATTTAAATAAAATGAGAAGATAATGCAAAATCCAAGGCTTACACTTGTCCAAAGCCTATTGGATGGGTATATTTCGAACCCTTATCACCTTATCCACGAATTATATAAGTGTGGGACCTTTATAATCCTAAAAGAATTGTGTAATAATGTAACATTTCAATCTTTCCAAAAGAGCCCCTCCTCTCCACTTATAAAAGGCCCCCACCTCTCCCACCTTATTCACACCTTCAAGCCATTTGGCTCGGAAAACCTCTACCCAAATACTCTACCAAATTCCCCCTCTTACTCCTAGAAGCCTCACTTTGGGAAGAACGCTTCCCAAGGAAGCCTTTGGCTCAAATCAAAAAGAGTTACCCGATTTTGAGGTAATGTCTTCTCTAATGTTGTTTTGTTTTATTTTTCTTCTCCAACCCCCTAAACTCTTTTTATTCATTTCTTTTTTAACAACACCAGTATCCTCAATATACTAGGATGTTTTTATAAGAAGGATTCGAGCTACACTTACACAGACCTACATCTAATGGTTAAAGAACATACGGTTTCTGTGGATGGCGAATTTCTGCCTCACGAAACGATGATTGTTCAACACTCATATAACACCTTCAAAGGTGGCCATTAAGATGTCACTATATTTATATATGATATAAAATATGTTTATGTTTTACTTATGCTTCTGTATTTCTCATTTATGGCATACTTTATTATTTCCATTATGGGTAAAACGTGATAATTTCATTTTAGGAAGTGCGGACTACCGCCCCCTCAAAGTGATTTGAATCATTAATGCCATATGTGGGATGTATAAAGGATGGATTAAATGGTATTATACACTATATACTGTAATTATATTATAAATTTATATCATTATTATTTCATTCCATTAAATACGAAATAGAAATGAAAGTAGTGTTCATGCGTACGTACGGCTTACCGTCTCCATGAACGGTGCATTTCATTTCTTACCTCTAAATGTTATGTGACATTATGAATGAATGTATATACTGGATATATATCATATATATGATATCTACATCATGAATATAATTCTGGATATAATGGATATTTCACCACATGAACAACTTGAAATTATAGGAAGTTTATTTTTGACTCAAGTACCAAAGATCGACAAAATGACCATTATTAACTTAAATAAATACATAATTGTAATAAGTGATATAAAAAGGATAATGAAATTGAAAATGGTTCTTAATAAGGTATATATTAACTCTAGTTTATTATTCAGGAGGTTAAAGAACGTTTGAGTCAAGTCAGACACGAGGTAAGGGAATTTCTTAACCCAATTTTCATTCTTTGGGTTAATCTCCTACTTTCAAATTATGTCATGATATTATTATGTCCTATATTGTATTTGTACATTATTTATGTGTACTTATAGTGAATACACATTATAGATGTACTTTATTTAAAAAAATTATCTTTATAAGGACTTCGTCTCAATCCCCTTTCATTGAGGCATATTTGGTTTTATACAAAACTTTCTTTTATACGGTGTATAAACCCCTTTGACTTTTACGTTTATTCAAAAGGAATCTTTTTTATACAAATCGTTTTACTAAATGAAAAAAAGGGAATGTTTTTCTTTCCGTACTTATGTGGCGACAATGACTTCTCCGCCGCCGAGACCATTATTTGAGTTTCAGCTTCCTCTACAAGCCATCATTTTTTTTAATGAAAAATAAATACAAAGTTTTAACTTTCTTTTATTTTGGTATTGAAAATGGTTTTGAAAGCGTTTTTATTATATCAATGTGTTGTATTTATATCTTGTGATTGAAATGTGGAAATGTTATGTTTCCTTTATGCATGTTTTATGTGATACGATTATGTTATGGTTTATGATATGTTTAAACCTATTCATATGAGGAATGCATTGGACTTAATAAGTGACGGGTGGAGCCCGCTATAGCTCCTCGATGCATCGGCAGGTCTCATGAGACAAACTAGTGTCTTGGCACGAGGCCTTGACAAAATCTTATTTGTGGTCTTGGCACGAGGCCTTGGCTACGTGGTTATGATAGTCTGGCATTATGCATTCCATCATTATGAAAGTGGTTATTGATATTGCATGTGATTATTCGACCAGTAGAATATCCATGTGAAGAAGTGAATGGCATTATCTCATTTTACTTTTGCCATATTATGTTGAAGTTCAAGTTTAAAAGGCTTTTGTTTTAGTTATACATTGCCTTAAATGTTAATGTTTATTTATGAAAGCTTCCGCTATATTGTTAACCTTACTGAGCATCCGAGCTCACCCCGTTCAATGTTTTAATATTTTCCAGGATGTGAAGAAGTATTTTATGAATGACCTGCAGGGATAGTCCGAAGAGGATAGAAGTGTGGACTATGGAGACTATGTTATTATAGTTTTTCACTTTGTGATGTAATGTAACATTTATGAATGTATCTAGTGTTTCCAAGGCTACTAAACTAATCGGTCTTTGGAGACTTGATCTTTTGTGATCATGCCAATGTTACGAAGTAATGCACCGGCTCTAGGTAGCTTGGGTCGGGGCGTTACTTCCCTTATACTCATCAATCAGTTTTTTGAGACCAACAACAAGTTCACGCATCTCATTGACTATATGGATGTTTCTCTCAGACACTTCATCAACTATTGAAGTCAAGTTCGGTTGAATCAGAGATGCAAATTTCTGTGGAATATGACCACTAATATCCTCAATAGGATGAGAAATAGGAGCTTGTCTTGATTGAAAAACTTTTTGAATATCTTCAACAATATCCCTAAGAGACTTCACCTCATCACTCAAATGCTTGTCCTCAATTATAACCTCTTGTATTTCATGAAGTTTTTTTGGTTGAATTTTGCATAGGATTTTCTCTAACAACATGGTATCATCTCTTTCACTAAGATTTCTCATAGGATCAGGTTGTGTGTTCATTATATTTTCAAATCAAACTAATAAAGTAACTCTAAAAGCTTTAAAATCACTATGACTCACAGAAGAAGAAGGTTGTTTTGAAGGTTCATGAATAGGAGCTGAGACAGGTTCAATATCATTAGTAGAGATTACTTCTAGAGGAGAAACTTGTTTCAATTGAAACACAGTGGAAAGGTCTATTCCTCTAACCGAGACCTCCTTGGAATTGTTCACATCAAAGTATCTAGGAAACTTATACCAGGTATCCATAGTTCCTTGATCAATTAGATTGGTAACTTCAACACTTTGTAGACTCGGGTTCTGCTCCCCCTCAATAGGTGCATATCTTACAGGACTAAGGGATTCAGTCCCTTGATTTGTTTCTAAAATTTCATCTCTAATATCCTCTCCCATTTATTTTTTATCCATCTATAAGGCTTGTTCCATTCATTCCTCAGCAGATAGGATAAGTTCAATGTCATATTGTTCCTCTAAATGTTCCTCAACAACAGACTCTTCCTCAATAGTAAGATCTTCTTCTAGATGATCCTCAGGAATAACATTTTCTTTTTCACTAATATTAGATTATTTTCCAAAAGTAGGTTCTTCTTCTAAATCAAAACAATTTTCAGTAACAGTTGCTTCCTTCTCAACTATATTTTGTGGAAGAGATATACCACTATCTTCTTGGTCCAATATCGTTCCTTCCATAGGTGCAACAACTTCCTCTTCTTCGTCATCATCAGGATAATCAACAACTTCATCTGGTTCCAAAATAGGATCATATATGTTCTTAGGTCTTGAAGGATTCTCAATCGGATTAAACTTTTCATATAAACTTTCATTATCCCCCACCCGTGACTTTTCCAAGGATTCCAAATTATTTTAATCCTTTTGACTGTACTCCTTGAGATATAGAACTCATAGACTTTGATGACTTCTTCTTTTTTTCCAACCACTCCTTTAGAATACATCCTGGAATAGAGTAACCTTGAATAGAAAAAAGAGGTAAACATTGAAGTTGTCTTAATCAAGTCACACATGTGAAGTATAATATACTTACACAGATTAATCTTGTGCCCATTTTTCATAATATGTATCAAGAATACATCTTGATACTTGAGGGTAGGAAAATCTCCTTTCCTTGGAATAATCATATTATGAATAAACTTAAACAGAAACCCCATTCCCCCATCCAACTCAGTAGCAATTGATCTTCTTTTATTTTTATTTTCAGTCAAACTTCCTAGGGCCTCTTCTAAGAAAAGCACATCACTAGGAGGAGAAGGACCTCTTAGGTAGTCCTCAAAAATTCCTTCATGAGTTATTCCTAGGTATCCATCCCATAACCTCGAGTAAAAAGTACATCTTTGACCATTAATCTATCTTCTTACAACAAAATCAACTTTAGTATCGAATGAAAACTGGACATACTGATAAAAATGAGAAACAATTTTCGGATAAATCGGCCTTGTATCTTTTATGAACTAGTTAATCCAACCTTGTACATATGGTATTTTAAAAACTAAAGACTTACTTGTCAACAAACACTTAATATAGATTTCCTTTTCTGGTATGACTATTCTATCAACAAGAGGTGCTACTTTTGATTCCCTTTTAATTTATTCTTAGATCTGTGCTTCTCAAAAGTTGATGAAGATGGGTGCTTCATTCTAGTCATTCAACAAGGGTTCTAGAGAGAGAGAGGAAGGGATGAAAGAGTACTTATAGTTTGAAAGAGAGGGGTTTCGGTTTCTAGAGAAGAGATCTTGAGGGAAGAAAAGAGTGAAAGATATTTGGTTTTTATCATTTAGGGATTTCAGTCGTCAGAAATTCAAAATCGTGGGATAAAAACAATAAAATAATCAACATAGTGATATGGGTAATAAAATACAAAAAAACAAAAAAAATAATTATGGTGAGACCAGAATAGATTGTCACGGTGAGACCGGAACTGATTGTTAGGGTGAGACCAGAACAGATTGTCACAGTGAGACCAGAAAAGATTGTCACAATGTCATCTTTACAGTGTGACTCTAAATGGTGTAACTATATCATTTGATACAGTAAGTACAATACAGTAAGAATGAGACCATAAACATGAAATAGTAACTTTAAGATAGTAACTTGTAGAACTGTGAGAGTGAGACAGTAATTCTAAGACAGTGACTTGTGAAACCGTAAACCTGAAATCATAAACTATGAAATATTAAGCTGTGAAATAGTAATATTTGAAATAGTAAATTTTATACATGAGATTTATCATTCCTAATTCATGTATGATGTAATATATCCTTTCATAAATTAATGGTCTAGTGAATATATCAGCAAGCTGATATTCGGTTCCAAGGAATTCCAAAGTGATATCACCTTTTTGATAAGGGTCTCTCAAAAAGTGATGTCTTACATCAATATGTTTTGTCCTAGAGCATGAAACAGGATTTTTTGAAATGTTAATAGCACTTGTATTGTCAAAATTTATAGGTGAATGCCTGAATTTATATCCATAATCTAGTAATGAGTGTTGCATCCACAAAATTTGTATGCAAAAACTACCAGAAGCTATATATTTAGCTTCGGCAGTAGATAATGAAAAAGGGTTTTGTTTCTTACTACACCATGATACTAATGACTTTCCTAAAATGTGACATGTTCCAAAGGTTCTTTTTCTATCTAACTTATAACCACAAAAATAAACATCAGAATGGCTAACTAACTCAAATGATTGTCCTCTAGGATATAATAGTCCTAGATTGGGTGTATGTTTGAGGTATTTGAAAATCCTTTAAACATAATTTAAATGAGATTCTTTAGGAGTTTCTTGAAAATGAGCACACATACATACACTAAACATAATATCAGGTTGGCTAGCAGTTAAGTAGAGTAAGATTCCAACCATTTTTCTATAAGTGGTTTGATCAATAGATTTTCCATCATCATCCAGATCTAACTTACAAGTAGTACTCATTAGAGTATCACTAATTTTAGTTCTATCCAATCCAAAAAAATTTAGAAGATATTTAGTGTATTTTCTTTGATTTAAAATAATACCATCTTTATTTTGAAAGATTTGGAATCCAAGAAATAATTTTAATTCACCCATTAAACTCATTTCAAATTCATTTTTCATTATTTTAGAAAACTCAATACATAAGGAATTTTTCAAAGATCCAAAAATAATATCATCTACATAAATTTTAAATACTAAAACATCATTGGAAATTCATTTTATAAAAAGAGTAGGATTAGGTATACCTTTTGTAAAACCTTTGGAAGTACCTAATCTATCATACCAAGCTCTTGGAGATTTCTTTAAACCATACAAAGCTTTTGATAATTCAAAAATATGATTTGGAAAGTGAGGATTTGTAAAACTAGGGGTTTTTCAAAAAAACATCCTCGTTTATATGAACATTTAGGAATGCACTCTTGACATCCATTTGATATAGTTTGAAATTAAGATGGGTAGCATAATCAAGCAGGATTCTAATCTCCTAAAGTCTAGGAAAAGTTACAAATGTATCCTCGTAGTCAATTCCTTCTTCTTGACTATAGTCTTCTGCAACCAATCTAGATTTGTTTCTAACTATGTTACTAGCTTCATATACCTTATTTCTAAACACCCACTTGGTGCCTATAGTAAAAATGTATTTGGGTATATCAACAAGTTTCCAAATTTGTTCCTTTCAAACTGATTTAGTTCTTCTTGCATATCCATTACCCAAAATTTATCATTAATAGAATCACTAATGTTTTTCGGTTCAAGTTGTGACAAGAAAACTTGATGTCAACATGATTTCTAAGAGAATCTCTCGTTTGTGTTTTTTTATCTAAATATCTTACACCAGCAACAAAAGGATGGTTCTTAAGAGTTTTAGTAGATCTAAAAACTAGGGGCTCGTGATTTCAGGTTCTTCAACAGGTCTGGGTTCATTATGACTTGAATCTAGAGAATTTCCAGAACTGGAAGTTTTTATAGATCCCTATAGAGTATGGTTAGATGATTTAGTATTTATGTCTAAATTTGAGATATCATCCTCAAGATTCTATAGAGAGGTCTTAGGATCATGTGGACCTATCTCATCAAACTTGATATGGATATATTCATCCAAACATTTAGTTCTTTTGTTAAACACTCTATAGATTTTACTATAGATTTAGTGTCCTAGAAAAATTCATTCATCACCCTTGTATGAAAATTTGTCAAGATTGTTCTTATTATTAAGTATATAAACTTTGCAACCAAAAACTTTGAAGTATCTTACTTTGGGTTTTCTATTGTTCCATAACTCATATGGAGTTATTTTAAGAATAGGTCTAATAAATACCCTATTAATAATATATCATGTTGTATTTATAGCTTCATCCTAAAAATAAATAGGTAAGTCATATTCACTAAGAATGGTTCTACCAATTACTTGCAAGTTCCTATTTCTTCTTTTGAAAACTCCATTTTTTTTAGGAGTTCTAGGGGTAGATAAATTATGACTATAGTCAGTTTTTTAGCAAAAGGATTCAAACTCGTTATTTCCAAACTCACAACCATGGTAACTTCTTAAAGATTTAATTCAATGTCCACTATGTTTTTCTACAGTTTTAGCATATTTGGTGAAATGAGAGAAAGCTTCACTTTTTTGAGCCAAAAAGACCAAGTATATATAGAAAAGTCATCTACAAGAACATAAACAAATTTCTTCCCATTTAAACTAGAAACTATAGATGGTCCAATAAAATTCATGTGAATCAATTCGATAGGCTGAGAAGTTGTGACTTTTTTATTTGGTTTGAAGGAAATTTTGTGTTGCTTTCCCTTTTGACAAGGATTACACACTTTATCATTTGGAAACACTAGTTTAGGTATATATTTGACTAAACTTTTTCTAGTTAGCTTTCTAAGTGAGTGAATATTGATGTTTTCTAGTCTTCCATGACAAATCCAAGACTCTTTTGAAATACACTTAAACATGAAGCATTTTGAGAAACTAACGAATCTTTGTTAACAGAATATACATTTTCATTTCCTAATGAAGATAATACTAATTCATTTTTAGAATTAAAAACATTTCAAGAATAATTTTTAAATTTAACATGAAATTCATCATCACATAGTTGTGAAATACCAAGCATATTATATTTCAGTCCATCAAAAATAGTACTTTGGAAATTAAAACTGAGTTAGAGTTACCAATTTGGATAAGACCAATGATTTTTCCTTTGGAATTGTCACCAAAGGTGACATGTCCACCATCAGTTTTTATTAGGTTCTTGAAACATGAATAGTATCCTGTCATGTGTCTTGATCACCCACTATCCAAGTACCAAAATATTTTACAGAATCTCTCCAAACAATTTTCCTATAAAATAGTCAAATAAAAATAGACATTAGTACCCATATTTGTTTGGGTCCATTAATATTAGCAACTAGAGATTTAGGAACCAATATCTGCCTCATGCGTTTCCTATAAGAATTATGTAAAGTATTTGAGAAATAAATACTATTTGGTCTAGAAAAAATCGAAACCGTAGAGAGTGTATCATAGTTTGAACTAGTATAATGTTTTTTTGAACTAGGAGTAAAGATATAAGTTCTAGCTTTAAAAATAAAATTGGTTTTTATGAAATTTCTTTTACTAGGTTGATATCCAATACTAGTACTGTATTTAGGGTAAATATATTTACCTAGAATTTGTACCAAGGTATCTTTACCATTAGTAAACCTTTCAAGGTCCTTTTTTAATTTCTCATTAGATAGCTTTAATTCATTGTTTTATTTGAGTAATTTAACATTTTTCACTCTTTCTATAGAAAGTTTAGATTTAACAATTGAGGTAAGAGAATATTGTTTCTTTAAAGGCATATATTTATCTTTTAGTTCATTACATGTATCTTCAAGCATATTTCAATACTAAAACATTTCTTCTTTAGACATATTTTCATAATCACTTTCATCTCCATAATAATAGGAATTTTGTATATGGGATTCTAGGGTTACCTTATATGTGTTTTTCAGGAAACACACATTGGATTTGTTAGCCTGTTCATCATGTAAAGACTCTGAGTCACTTGAACTATCCTCAGAATCACTTCAAGTTGCTTTCTTTACTTTTTTTTACTTTCTGTCTTTGTCCTAATATTTATTTTTATACTTGATCATGGTACATTCAGCCTTTAAATTTATTTTTCACATAAATTCATAACATAATATCTCATCCGACTTGTAATTTATTTTCCTATCTTCCACTCATCTTCCCTTTTGATCATATCTTCCTTTGAAGTTATGATTTCTGAAAAAATTATTCCTTTTGTAAAATATCTTAAACTTTCTAGCTAATTGAGCCATCTCTTCATCACTATTGAGTGATTATTGTTCACTGTTGGAACTTTATACAGAGACTTTCAGTTTCTCTTTTTATTTGTGTTTAGAGGTAGTGGTCTTAAATGCCACATATTTTCTTTTGGATCCATCTGCTTCTTCCTTGTTGACTTTCAACTCTTCTTCATACATCATCAGTTTCCCAATGAGTTATTTTACGGCTAATTTATAGATTTCACATGATTATTTAATAGAGATATAAGTTCCTCTCCATTTATCAAGTAGGCATCTCAGAATCCTCAATATTTTTTCTTTGGATGTAACTTCTCTTCCTAGAGAAATCATTGTGTTGAAAATTTCATTGAACCTGAGATACATGTTAGAAATAGGCTCATAAGTATTTATTTTAAAGTTATCATATTTAATAGTATAAGTATTAAGTCTCATTTCTTTAACACTAGAAGTTTCTTCATGTAAAACAGATAAAGTATCCCAAATTTCATGGGTAGTTTTACATGAAAAAATTCTGTTAAATTCTTCATATCCTAAGGCACGGTATAGGGAATTCATTACTTTATAGTTATTATTATAGGTATTCTTGGTATGTTCATCCCACTTAAATCTATCAGTAGTAGGAATCTTATATTCATTTATAATTAAAGACTAAATTTCAAAACCCATACTTTCTAAATTCATTTTCATTTTAATTTTCCATTGGGCATAATTAGTTCCATTAAAGAAAGGTGGTATATTAGTAACATCTCCTTCAAAATTATTTTTCATAATATAAATTGTAAAAGGATTTCAAAAAGATAAAAATTTATAAATAACTAAGATTTTAAGATCTTTGACAGACAACTATAATCACAGTTGAAAAATATTTTAATTTTTTTGAAAACTAACAGATTTATAAACACCTTTGATACCAAATGTTGGTCAGAGTAGAGTACTGAATACGGGGGTGAATTGAGTATCTATAAAAAATTCTATTAAAAAGTTCACTTAAAAATATTCCCCAATAAAAATGAATACAACCCAGTTAATCAAGGTAATAAGGTTATAATAGTTTGATTGTTAAAATAACTTCTCAGAAGATTGATTAATTCTTATTAATATCAATGTAATTTATTGATACAACATTTGAAGCTATTATAATAAGGAAAAATAGTTGTAAATTCTATCCAAGACTAACTGTAAACTTAAAATATAGTGTTTTCTGAAATATAAATTAAAGAAGAGATAAACTAAATTAAGACACGTTGGATAAAATAAGTGGTTCAGTCTTAAGTTGAGACCTAATCCACTCCACTTGGTGATCACATTACACTAAGTGGTTTATATTAATAAATTTGATCCACACCCTAGATCGGTGTAAAACAATAGTGCACAAGACTATCCAGGTCACACAACCTCTTCCACTATTCTTAATGGGTATAAACTACCAGGTCACACAAGGACCTCTTCCACACATATCTATGGGAGTAAACAGATGTAAGAAGATATGAGAGGAAGGGTATCTTTTATCCTTAAGTTTAATACAGGAGATAGTGTGTGTGTTTTAATATAGACACCCACACACTACTCTAAAGTTAAAATAGTACAAAATAGATCAAAGATGATGAGAAAGGGCTAGAAGTGCTATATGTGTTATTATATGTAGATCTGGACTTGTAAGATGAAGCAGATGCATGTATCGAGTCTTCTTGTGAAACAATAGAGTATCGCAAGTCTGGTGATCTAGTTTCCAATTCAATGGTGTAAGATATCTAGCTCATTTTCCTCTTTGAGTTGGTACTATGAAGATGTTTTTGGCTCTGATCTATAGTAGTCCAGCCTTTAGGAATCGAGAGTGATTCATGTGTTCTTTATTTGTATCTTGTTTCATGTATCAATTTTATTTTCAAATGATCACTCCTCTTTCATTTTTTTCCAGTGCCACACTTCCATTTTTTTATAGAGTGAATGTGTTGGATATGAAAGGATGGATGTATTTTGCACATCATACCTCGTATTATCAGGTGACATGTCTATAAAGAAATATTAATTATGTAAGTTCCTTAAAATGAATCGAATATGACCATTAGAAATTAAATTGAAAACGAAAAAACAGATTAAATAATGGTGTCATAGCTTGTCTTAAAATGGTATCACTTGGAAACAGTGTCACCACAAAACAATGTCTTCTTCTTTGTCTTTGAGTGGTGAGACAGTCATGATGTCATAGTTTCATTGAGATCAGGAACCAGTAGCACATATGCGTTGTTAGGATTACGGCGTCTGGTCCTTTGAAAAATTTGAATTGTGTCTTGGTGATGGTAGCAAGGAACCGATGTCACTGACTTCATGAGATCTAAAACGGGTTACGGTGTCTGGGTCACAGTATCTAGGTCATGGTGTCTGGGTCACGGTGTTTGGGTCAAGTTTTCTAGGTCACGGTGTCTGGGACATGGTGTCAGGGTCTTGTTGTCTAGTCCTTTTCCAAAAAAATAGAATTGCTGGCAGACTTACTGTTTCTCAAACTTATCCAAATATTTACAAACAGTCTTAAGAAGTAATGAATTAGAATTAATCATTCATATAAGAAAAAATTATATAAAAAAATTAAATATATTTTAAAATAATAAAACATGATTTATAGGAATCAGGATATTTTAAAAGTTTATTTAAAGCATAGGGAAACCATCCATCTCTACACATGATTTGAGATAGATTAAACAAGGTTAATAAGATTTGTGATCATTAAAACATGATTAAAACATGAGGATTCCAAAAAAGCATTTCTAGATCATTTCAATAAAGGAATACAAAGGGGAAATGAATGGGAGTTCCAATTTTAATGATAGGAACTTTAGTATTCTAATTAACTCCATGAGGTTTGTATTTTTGAGTTAAATGGGGTCAAAATCATGTGTCATTAAAAGCTTATGTGGTGCATTAATTTCATCCTCAAACTGGGCACACGAGCCAGCCAATTGGTTCTTATATTTCTAGAAGACCTACTTGAACCCCACTAGCTGGTCGATGGGTTCTCATAGCTAGCTGGTGGCTATTTTCTATCCACTACACAACCAATCCTTTGTACCACTTCTTCAACTTCAAAACCCAGACCCTATTCACCAAAACAATTCAACTCTTTAGAACCCATATAAGATTAGAACCAAAAGAGAATAGATTTTTTTACAAACCTTCACATCCCATATATAAAAAACAAGCTCAAATGTTACAATCATCCCCCTCTAACAACTTCTCATGACCAATAAGTACCTTCAAAGGTTCTTCTCAAATGACTCCAGCCATTGAGCCCAAAAATCTTCCTCATACTCCCATGTCTCCTCCTAAGTTCATATATGGAACTATGAAATCTATAGTAGAGGCACCATATTCCCTTAAAGATCTTTCTCTCTATGGTCTATATTATACATTAGGAACTCCATATATGATACATCAGGATCAATCTCAACATCTTCACAATTGATGACATGTATGGGATCAAACATGTACCTCTAAAGTGTGGCACATGAAGCATGTTTTTATACATCAGTAATGAGAAGGAACATCCAGATGGATTTCCACTAACCCAACTCATTCAGTGATCTATAAGGGTCTAACATAACACATTGCTAGTTGCCCTTTCCTTCTTAAATTTCGATGGCCCAACCAAGGAGTCTCTATCAGGAAGACCTTATCACCTATAGAAAACTTCAAATGTATCTTCATATTGTTTTCAAATAACTTATTTTGTATATGTTCTATGATCAACCTCTTTTGAATCATCTGTAGTCTCTCAGAGATCTCATGTACCAAACGAGGACCCACAAATATTGACTTACCACTATCATTCCAATAGATTGTTTAAAGATAGGACCTCATATATAGAACATTGTAAGGTTCCATATGAATCAATTCCAGGTAACTTTTGTGGTATATGAACTCAACCATGGCAAGTTGATAAACCCTAGATCCACCAAATCTAGGGAATAAGCCTGAAGTATATCCTCAATTATGTGAATCATCTTATTGTACTTTCCATTAGTATATGGATGGTTCTCTATTCTCAATCTCAAATGAGTACCTAAGACCTTATAAAAACCTAACAAATATAGAAATGTAAATCATGAATCACTATTAGATACAATTCTCAAGGGAACACTATATTATAATACAATCTCATGGACATAAATATTTTTCATCCCGTTTACTAAGTAAGTATCATTAAATGAAAATGAATGATAAACTTTCATAAACTAATCCAAAATAATCCAAAAAGCATCAAATCTCATCAGGGTCCTAGGTAACCCCAACACAAAGTCCATTGTGATGTTCTCCCACTTCTATAGGGTCACATGAAGTGTCTGTAGAAAACCACCTAGATGCGGGTGTTCATCCTTACCTTTTAGAATGTAAGGAACTGTGAAACAAATCACTCAATGTACCTATTCATCCCTAGACACTAGAACTACTACCTAATATCATGTTACATCTTTATCCTTCTATGATGTGCCACACACTTAGAGGTATGTAGGTATCTTATCAAATCTTCCCTGATGGAAGCAAGGAATACAACTCTCCCATGTACAAGGATCACATCATCATCATCCAAAGACCACCCAGGTAATGGGTCACCCACAGCTAGTTGTTCCTATATCACAGTATGATCTAGGTCTATCTTATATCCAGCCTTTACTCGTACTATTAAGGAAGAGGTTACCACTAATGGAGCACATTTCATCAATACCTAATCCTTGGAATAATCTATCCTTCAGTCAGACAATAATATCTTTAGGCACTATTATTCCTCTAAAGGTCATTCACCAATCTCTTAGGCTACCTATATCTTACAACTTGGAGAATCTTCTATGATTTTTCATTTCCTAGGTGCATAATCCATATTAAATTCAAACATATATAGATACTCTAACTAATGTCTTTTTCTAAAGTTTATGTACACTATGTGAAGATATAGTGAAGGCTCTTATGGTCGGTGTAGACAAAAAAACTCTCATTTAAGAGGTAGTGTCTCCTATACTTAAAATCATGGATCAAGGAATCTAGCTCCTCATTATTGGTAGGGTAGTTCCACTCATTGATTCATATCTATCATGGTTCATAAGCTACTACCCACTCCCTCTACATTAGTATGGCTCCAAAACCAATGCTTGATGAATCATAGTAAATATCATAATAGATCATTTCACTAGTACAAAATTGGATTATCATGACACATTTTTTACATCATTTAACTATAACCAATGTGAAAAAAAATGATTTACAATGTCAATTCATGGATAACTAGCATGGTAAATAAAACTAAAATATTTTTCGAATCAGTTATTCAATAACCAATATAAAAAATAATTTTTTTAACATTGTTTATTGAATAACAGATGTGAAAAATTGTATTTTACTTGTATTTTATTAAATAACCAATGTGGAAAATATTTTTTATTTTAATTAGGTCTCCATATTAGTCATTTTTGTTTCATTATTTTTCTCTAAAGCCTTTGTTTTTCCCTAAAATGGAAAACCATAACCCTTACATCTTCTATTAATTCCCTTGAATCTCTACTTTCTTCGATTTGTACCCACAAATTTATTTATTCTTTTATTTGTTGACATAGATATCATCATTATTCAATCTGGTGGCCATTAATATCTATTTTTTAGCATCTACCACCATTGTTCACATTCACTCTTCATCGTTCTTCATTTGTTCCTTCTTCCCATTGGTGTCATCTTCTTAATAGTCTATGTTTTGATATAATTTTATGTGTTTTTTGTTTTGATTTTTCATGCAACCATGGTATTTGAATTAATATTTGGTTTTCAATTCTATATTGATGTTTCTTTACCTTCACTACTTATATTTATAGTTCCGATTTATTCACACATCTTAGGTATTTTTTAATTGATAAATTATTTTTTAGATTAAGTTTTGTAAATTTTTATGAAATAATGATAATTAAATATCTTCAAGGTTATACTTTTTTGTCTAATATGTTGTATTTATTCTTATTTTTTGAAACATTTTATGGTGTTTTTATTTTTATTTATAAAAGTAAATTTGAAATTAAATTTCAAAATATAATATTTTTCTAATTTTATATATTTGTTATAGAAAATAATGATTTGAAGTTGGATTAATGCACTATGAACACGTGAATAATATGTGGAAGGTGTTGATTTTTTTTTGTAATTTGATAAAAAAAATGTTCCAAATAACAACATTTTTTCTAGCCATGCTTGAAATGTTTAAATATGAAGAAATTGAAAAGAAAAGAAATCAAAGATAATTTAATTTTTCTTAGTTTTAATCCGAGTTAAATCCCTTGGATTTAGCATGGTGAAACTAGATATAATTAAAAATATATTTATGATAATGATTTTCAATATGATATGTCTGATCCAATTGAAGAAATGATTCGTGATATTGAAACAAAGGCAATTGGGAAAGAACAAAAAATTGAGTGTCTATATGGTGATTCTGAAAAACTATTGTATTCGAGTTTTATGTAATTTATGGTTTTATCAATGGTGTTTGTATTGATTAACTAGAAGGTGAAAATGGATAGAGTGAAAATATTTTTATATAGTTTGTTTTTTTACTGAAAGACATACTTCTTAAAGACAGAAATCTTATAGATTCGTATTTCAAAGGGAAGAAAATATTATTCCTGATGGTTTTGGGGTATAAGTAAATACATTTCTACCTAAATGAATGAATTTTATATAGGTAGGGATACGAATGTATATAAAAGTGTCCTAAATTTGGGATGTTACAGTATATGTTGAAAGAAAAATTACAATATAATTTAGCAGTTATAGAGACTCTAGCCAAGGTAATTTGGTATATTACTATAATTCCTCATTTGAAATGTTTATTGTCAAATTAAAATGATGAAAAAAATGCTAATATTGCCTGAAGATGAGTAGATATGTTGTGAAAAAATATGTCATCTAGTTTATTGTCCACAGTGGAATAAAATTGATCAACGGTTTCCTATATATGGAAATTATGTTAAAAATCCCATAGTTGGACCGTGTGTAGATAGAATGATTCCATATTGAAGCCTTATTAGCATACATAAGTTATGGATAATTTTATTGGTAATTTAAAACTTATATCATTAATTTTTTAGGAAGTGAAAATATAACATGTTGATTTTAATAATCTCTAGGCCAAAATAGTACAAAAATGATATTGATGTTCTCTTATCACTATTAATTAAGGATTTGAAACTTTTTTGGTAGAAGGTATTAATGTGTATGATTCTTATCTAATGTAAAATTTTAAATTTCATAAATTGATTATGTTCACTATAAATGACTTCCTAGCATATGGAAATTTGTTTAGATATAGTGTTAAGGGGTAAAAATCTTGTCCAATTTATGAATAACATACATCATATTATTGACTACAATATAGGAGAAAAATAATATATATATATATATATAGTACATCAAAGGTTTTTTTTCTATGGATCACTCTTATCAAAGATTAAAAAAGGAATTCAACTACTCACGCGAATTTGATATTTCTCCAAAACCTTTTTCCATGAATCAATATTTTTAGATGGTGAAAAACATTGTGTCATATTTGGGAAGACAACAAAACTTGGTTATGATTGAAATACTTAAAATAAATTATCAATATTTTTTTGATCTACCATATTAGAGATATCATGAGTTAAAACATAACATTGATTTTATACATGTGGAGGAGAATATTTGTGATATTTTTATCGGTACATCCTTAGATATTAAAGGAAAGACTAAATACGGGTTAATTGAAATATTGGACTTACTCTCAATTGGAATATGTTTGGAATTAGCTCCCACTTCTGATGAAATAGGAACATACCTGCCGACGTCTTGTCATAAATTATCAAAGAGGAAGAAACAAATACTATTTCTGTGTCTCGATGGTATCAATTTGTTAGGTGCAAAATGATAAATACCCTAAGCAGGGGGTGAATCAGGGTATGACTAATTTAAAATTAACACCCGTTCAGATCTTATTTCGTTGTTAAAAAAACACTCTTCTCTCTCTTTCCCATTGCACAATATAAATAGAAAATAAAGCATGCACATGACACATCAATTTTTACTCGGTTCACCCTCACTGGGCTACGTCCAAGGAGCATACACCAGAAATGTGCCGATGTACCAAATCCAATAAAATCACACTGCTGTTTACAAGGATCGGGATACATCACTTCTATTCCCAGGCTCACTGCCTTTACAATGTTTAGGGTCAGCTCACTGCTTCCCCAAGGGTCACTCCCAGTCTCTCTCTCTGGCTCACTACCGATGGAGAGGATTACCTTCTTCCTCTTTCTTTGCTCACTACTCTGGAAAGGATCCACTCATAGTTTATAGACCTGTAGGTCCGTTCATGATCACTAATTAATACATCCTCTATTGTATGTGGATGCTCTATTGAAGTCCAACTTTCACCCGTAGATGAATTTCACTTTGCACCAAAGGTATCAGGCAATCTTCCAACTTTCACACAACCTTGGATCTCTACTGTGAATAAAACTTACTTTGCACCCTTCTCTAAGCCGGCGCGCAAGTCTCGGCATGCAATTCAAAACTGGAGCGCAAGTCCACCTCAACCACTTGCGTGACACAAGCTTCTCCAACTCCAAACTTGCGCAACACACACCCTTTTATGCCCAAACCAATATTGGTGTGCAAACAACAACTTTCATGCTTCTTTAAAATCTGGCACACAAGTGTCACCAAACCACTTGTGTGATGAATTCTTCTACAACTCAAAACTTGTTCGACTCACTTCCTTTCTCACCCAAACCACCTTAGGCGTGCAACAATCATCTGGTGCACAACTTATACTTGCGCGACCACACACCACTTGCACGACCACCACACCTGCGCAACGAGAGCTCTGATTTTTATAAGTGTTGAACTCTGCTCTGAATGAGGAGGGGTCTACCTTTATTTATAGGAATTTGGACACCATGCGTGATGGCGCACAAGTCTCCCCTTAGCAAGAAAATTTCGGCACGCAATTCTCCTATCGCGCAAATCACTTTCGTGCCTAACTCCAAAACATGAGCAACCCTTATCCATTTTCCATATTTTGATGTTCTGATCTTGAAAAGCATTAGTTGAACAATTTTCCTCTTCTTCATGGACACAGAACCCAAGTCCCTTTTCCAAAAACCACTTTTCTTGGTTTGTCAATTTTTAGGCCCAAAAATTGTAAAACACTGGAAAATGGTGCCACCTTGTATCTTCTCTTTTTGTACCACCTCCAGACCATCCATTCCTTTTTCAACATTCTTGAATCAAACATTGATCGTTAACCATATCTCTCGAACTTGGCATGCCACCATGAAATCCACTTTGTTAACAAATTTGTATGTCATGGTTTGCTTTGTCAACAATCACAACACAGATGTCCACTTTGTCAACAAACACAATCACATCAAAAATGCTTCAATGATACCTTGAGGGATTTTTTCCCAAAAAAATTTGTCAAGAGTCTATTCTTCAAATGTAAAAAATTTATTCCACTAAAATATTTGATGTTAACTTGGTTGAAATCTCACAACTATTACATCATGATGTGACATATCCTACAAGCTACATTGCAAAGAATATTTCCCATCCATGTTATAATGAATAACATGAAGGTGTGTTATTTGTTTAATTAAATTTGTAACAAATCTATTTATTTGAATTTTTGGGAAAATATGGAGAACAATGTAGTTTCTATATTTTTTCATCTAGAAATATTTTTTACTCCATCTTTTTTTTTAATATCATGGTGCATAAAATGGTTAATTTTATGTGATAAATTAAGATTTGTGGACCTATATATATATACATCGTATGTATCATTTTGAAAGAAATATATAGATATTTAAGGTATATGTTAAGAATCTATATCTATCTGAAGCATCCATTATTGAAAAATATAAATCTGAGGAGGGTGTAGAGTTATTTACAGGCTATTTTTCAGTAGTAGAGCACATTAGTTATCCTACATGTCACCATGAACGATTAAATTATGGGGGAAAGGGGATTCGAGTCTTGAAAGTACAATCATTTATAGGTGCAAAAATAAAGAGGGCATGTTTATAAATCTTGAATAACCGAGATAATGCTCATCCATATATAAAATTTCATATTAATGTATTAAAACAATGTTATCCAAAGAAGAAAGATATGTGGATTTTTAATGAGCATAAAAACTTTTTTTCATGGTTTAAATAGACTATGAATGGTATATCAGATGGATTAGAAGCATTGATGTGGTTAGCAGGTAGTCCAAGATTAAATTTGACAACATGGTATGTGTATGAAATTAATGGCTATACATTTCATATAAAATATCAGGATAAAAGAGGTGCAGCTAGAAATACCAGTGTATTGGTGTTTTTGGATGTAATTAATTTTCAAGTGCCAAAGAAAAAACCTAATAACCTCATGAAGTTCATATTATGAGTTTATTAAAAAAATATGGGAGTTTGGTTACATTAAATTTCAAGTTCTTATGTTTAATTGTAAATGGGATCTTGGTTACAACAACATCAAACATGATGAATTTGGGATGAAACTAGTTAATATGAATAGATTGTAATGTATAGGTGATCCTTTTATCATGTAAACACATGAAAAAAAAATCTATGTTCCAAATCCATCCAATATGAAGTGGTCTATCATTTTACAAGGAAACGATAGTATGTTAGTGATGAAAAACTTCATGAAGATGTTAATTTATATAATATATCTAATTCTTTGGGAATATTAATAGAGAATATTTATGATTACATTATAGAAATGTTTTCTGCCATATGAAATGACCATGATGAAGGAATTTTGGAAAATAATCCTTTGGTAATTTCCTAATAATACAGGTAACATATATATATGTATATATATATATATATATATTTCTTTTTTAATTTTTAAAATTTCATAAAATGTTTGTTATATTAGTTTTATTTTCTTTATTAAAACATAAATTATAACAAATAAGTTAAATTGTTTGTTTAAATTAGTTTAGTTTTATTTATTTTACCATGTTTACCCTTACATAACTTATGAATTTGTTGATTTTATAGGAACTAATTAATTTTAATCTAATATATCAAATAAAAATATAAAAAAATGTATAAAAGTGTATATTAAAATAATATTCTTTTTTTGTGAAAAGAATATTGTAATATGTTGGAGCATTTTTACTATTCACTCTCCATTTTTGGATTTTTTTTCCATTCATTTAATTCATTTCAAATCTCATTATTCTTATGAAAATTCTAGTTACCTACTTTAACAAGTATGAGTAAAAATGTATTTAGTTTAGTTTACCTTTTAATGTATCATTTATCATTTTTTATTTACTTTTATATATAATAGTTTGATTTGTATATTTGTGTACTAAGTGTTTGTTATTCACATACCATTTATTGGATTTTATTTCATTCATTTTTGTCATTTTATCTCTCATTAATGGAATTGTGATTTTAGTTAAAAAAATTAAAAAAATATGAATAAAAATGTGTTTAGTTTAGTTTAATTTTTTTTTGTCATTTTTTATTTTTTATTTTTGTTAATATCTAATATTTGGATTTATATATTTATATAATAATTTTTTGTTACATTGATTTGTAATATAATGGAATATCAAACATCTAATCAACCATATAATTTTGGGGAGGCCGATACACGTACTTCTGAGGAGGACCATACACATACTTCTATTGTGGTGCCTCCTCATCCTTCTATAGAGGATCCATCTACTTCTATAGGGAGAAAACGATTTTTAGGGTTAGTAAATGTGGATAAAAAGTTTTACCAAAATAAGAAGTTGACTGTAGTTGGGACCATAGCATACCAATTGATTTGATAGTAATGATATTACTAGGGGTCCAAATAGAAAAAAATTTAGTAATTTTATTGTAGTTAGATCTCAATGAAAAGTTATTATTTTTATTTTGTATTGGATAAGTGTTGAAAAGGTGACTATATATCATTTATGGGAGATAATTTTGGTAAGATTGTTTTTTGTTATTTTACTTATCATGATTTTTTTTACTAAAATTTTTTTTCCCTTCTTATCAGATGAAATATGATATAACTGATATTGGAGGATTCAGGAAGAAATTTTTAGGTTTGGATACAAGAAAATAGAGGGATTTTAAATCAACCCTCACAATAGAATCATTTTTGAGAATAGAAAACATCAAAATCCATGTGATATATATCCATTTATAGATAAGGGTACATGGAAGATGTTAATTGAAAGTAGACAATAAGAAGAATTTATGGAAAGTGCAATGTTGGATTTTAGAGGTTTTTATGTTAATGATCATATTAATGATGTATTTATTGTTAATTTTCATAAAAAAATGATATATCATCAATATATTAAACACAAAGACGTATACCCTCATACTTCATCTTGTGGAGGGTATACATTATTGGAAGAAAAAATGATAGGTGAAGATTTTCAAAAATTGAGAGTTGAGTATTTAGGCTTCATAGTGGTTGACCCTCTTTCCCCTTATCTAGACATGAAAAATGGAAGAGTTCCCAGATGAGAAGAAAATGGAAAATATCTTAGAGAATAGTTGGGGGTTGCAACTGAGAGGGTTGTAAGAAATTATTTAATTTATTTATATTCTTCAAGATAAATAAAATATTTATATATTTTGACTCACTGTTGAATTTTTTAAATATTCTATATAGGATTACCTTGAGGAATAGATCACACAGGGGACTTTCATGGATGAGGGTTAGAAGGATATTTTAGCTATGACATTGGGAATTCCCGAACACTCGGGTTTTGTATGTGGATACCTATCTATTGTATGGGGAAAAAGGTGTTTGGGAATTATAAAACTTCTTCAGTGGAGGATTTATATAAATTAAAAAAATTGAATCTTAAGAATCTAAGGTTCAGGATATGAGTGAGAGAGTGGAGGATATGATAATAGCTTCAGTGCAGTCAATGTTTGTGGATATGAAAATACATTCTCAGGATACTAACACCCCTACTCCACCACCTAAAGTGGATCCCACTCCTCCACCTCTTCCTACTTATTCAACTCCTATAGCTCCTCCTCCATAGCTTCTCATTTTTTGTGATTTCTATGTTAAGGATCCAAAACATTATATTGTTTCATATGGTATTATATATTATATTTAGGATATAATTCATCATAAACATATAGAGATAGATAATATTAGTGTCACTATAAAGGATATTTTACATAGATCAGTAAAAATACCATTTCCTAAAAATGAGGTCACTATAGTTGGAAAAATTATCAGCCATTTTTTAGTTTTTCCATCTAGACTATTTTGAAAAATTACCATTGAGGTATCTGCAGATTATATCCTTTATTTCATATTGGTGTCAAAAATTTTTTAACATTTTAAAGTTTATATAATTATCAATTTATTTATAAGGATACTTTAAAGGTAAATACATACTATATAGAAAACAACAAGTATAGGTTGTTATGACTTCTGATACAAATTCTTATGGTCTTGATAGATTATCAACATATTCAAAAAAATAAATGTTTATAAAATTCTAATAGAAGCTAAAATTTATGGGAACACAGTGACTGTGATGATTTAAAAAAAGATATCATAGAGCTAGTAACTGGAGATGCGTTTTGAATCAATACGATGCAAGTATTTTCTATATAAGTCAATTTCATATATAATTGAGTTATTTTATTTTTTTGAAACTTTGTACTTATGTTTATTTTGTATTTGGTATCTCTATATAATTTTTATGTAGTAAGATATGACATTATTATATGGATTTATGGACCAACAATTTATTTCACCTATAGTGATGACAATGGTTGATGCAAAAAAGAATAGTTTATATTAGTGACAAACTTCAGAATAGTGAAATTCAGTGTTGAATGATTCCTTATATATAATAATATGAAGCATATATCTCATAAATTGTTATATATCTTAATAGAATAAACACTCAAATAATTATTTTTTATATTAGTCATTATTGGTTGTTGGCTATTTCTCCCACATGAGAAGACACTTTACTAGCTATGCTCTATCCATGGTGACGTGTGACCAAATATTAAGAGTGTATTGAAAATTTAAGTTTGAATATTTTAATACCTATAAATATTAATATAAACATTAAATTTATTTCATAAATATTATTTTTAAATAGGTCACGTAATTACTTTAGAGAGACAATAAGAAAGAAGAACACAAATATCAAATATGTAAAATAAAATGTGACTTTTCATCTATAATTACTACATTTTGGCTGTAAATACATAAAATGATATTTTTAATTTAAAAATTAATTTTAAATAGAAGTTTCATCAAAGAGAATGTGAAAAGGAATGAAGATTCTATATTCTAATATTTATGTTTGAAATAATTATACTGGGAAAATTACAAAGCTCCATAAAGTTAGATTTTGTTATAAACCATTCCTTTATTTTTCATTCATTTTATTCAGAATACATGTTAACTACTATGTTTTAAATTTTTGTTTTTTATAACCATCATACTTATACTGGAAAGGAGCTAAGACACTTACCAATTGAATAGGTGAATTATTAACATCCCAACCTAGGATCTATGAAAACAATACCCCAAGTCGGTCGGTCACATGGCCTCAAGCACGCCTCTTTGTATACCAAAGGCTTCCAACTAGGATCAATGGTCTAAAGATGGTACGATGGGGATAATATGCTCTCATGATCATATTAGAACATTGGTATGTAATAGATTAATCAATCCAAAAATAAGTAGTATAAAATAAAGGTATCGACATACAATAATAACTGATAAAATGGACAAGTCCAAATATATAACCATGAATGTCCATGTGATGATACAAAATGTAGTAAAAATACCTATAGAAGGTAATAAAAAAGACTCAAATAAAATAATGAAATCACCAAATACTATCTCTATGCACATTCTGATCTCTGGATCATTCTTGGGTACCTAATCTCCCATGTACACAAGAAATAACACATAGCATAATCCATCATGAACCTATAACCATGAGATCTGTTTGGGTAACAATTAGTGGCCCGAACAGGGTATGATATATACTCATTAGTCCACCACCAATAGTTTATAATGTTATCTAGTCCATGAATATAAAGTATAGCAGTGTTCAGGTAAATACAAAATCAATAAATAAATAAATGTAAATAAGTCATCTTAGGTTCTTCAATGATACCCGACTTACCATGTCTTCTTAGGCCTAAGACATAATATCTATAACATGGAAACATTTATATTTATGCATAATATATATAGAGAGAGAGAGTGTGTGTGATATACATGAATTGGTGAGGACCTAAGGTATATGGTCAATGCATTCACATAGTATTAAAGGTGATGGTAATAACATAGTCCTAGGACCCATGTCCACAAGCTAAAGCATCATTGAATGAGTGTCACTAAACCCCAGTGAAATTCTGAATAGTCACATGTATCTTAACATAATACCATTAGTTTTTTAAGGACCTGAGGTATAAGATAAGGTTTCCAAGTAAACTAGTCATCATATAGATATACCACTAGTCATATGTAATAATAAACAAGAATGATATAATTCATTTGTCCAATGAGACCATCCAAGGAGTTTTATAATGAGGAACCCTAGTATCACCCAAAGAGTAAAGTAATCATGTTCATTCTATTAGATCATCCATGGAATTTTATAATGAGGAAATCTATGTATCTATTGTAACATCAAATTTCCCTATGATCACATCTAAGGAATTCCATAAAAATAAAACCCAAGAATCACTCAGAGCATGAGGAAAATCATCTAGCCTATGATCTCATCCAAGTAGTTCTATAAAAAGGGAACCCAATTATTGCTCAAGTCATAATATAATTCAAGTAACCTAAGAGGACATCTATGGTATTTCGTAATGAGGAAACTAGTATCACTCATGGTACATATAATCACAAATATCCTATGAGCTTATCCTGTGAATTATTTAATAAGTAACCCAGGTATAAGTCAAGGCATAGTGTAATTCACTTTTTACACGTTTCATATTATTATTTAGTCATTTTCCATAGGATTAATCCATATCAATTTCAAGTAGCTTAACTCATTCCATTACATATTTTACAATTTCATTTTAAAAAGATAATCCATGATTAATTTAATAAATAAGGTGATTTATCTAAGAATTCTATTTATCATAAATCATGTATAAATAAATAGGGCCATGAATATAATCATGTCACTTACCATCCAAATATCACCATTTATATTCCCTTTTTTAATAAATAATACAATGTATCTTATGAAATTTTATTATAAAATATTCAAGGGTTTCATTCCAATTAATTTAATTTATATTATTTATACATTAAATGATTAATAAAACCAAACACACCATATGAGGTTATTCAAGATCAAACAAACTTCGTAATCATGAGTATTTAACACCACACCCTAAAAGGGTGGCTTAATTTTTCTAGTAGAGGCATAATGGTCATAGTATCTAAAAAAACACACCCCAAGGGGATGGTTTAAGTTGAGATGAACAACCTCTAATAATTAAATTTAATGTATAATTACTATATAATTTAATTCATTAGCTTCTACATTATTAATTTTACATTTTAAGGGTGACCCATTAGAATTTTGGTGTGTGGCACAATACCATAGTTTATAAACATGATAGACTTTAAAAGAAAAAAATGATACAACCTTACTCATACTTAATAAACTTCACTTTTCCTTTATCGAACTTTCATTTTATATGGTTCAAGAGAAATCTAAGAAATATAGAAACACCATGTAAATTGGGAAAAAGAGACTGCATATACTTACCATCCCATACGGTAAGGGGAAATGAAATAAGAAGAAAAAAAATGAGAGATTACCAATATGGATATAATGAGAATAATAGAGCTTAATTATGATATTGGATGAGGGAGATCCATGGAATCCTAGAGGGTTCCCAAGTGAGGAGTTAGGTAGCAGGAGTGCATAAGAGAAGAGTGAAGGAAAAGAGGGGAAGAATAAATAAGTAGGTAGGGGAAATTGAAATTTCACCCATATTTAATGAGTCTCATGGTTTGTAAAAATATGTGATATCCATGAGGTATCACTTAAAAAGTGGAACTAAACATGTGATCTAGGTCCATAGTTTGACTAAATTGTGCACAGCCCATGCGCCAACCTATTAAATTTACTACAGGCCATCTGCATGACTGTACAACCTCGGTTGTATGATTTTGAAAACAATGCAACACCCCCATAGGCCCTTTCACTAATATACATGGTTTCCCATAGGGATTCCTGTGGTTCCAAACAATCATGTCCATATAGAGAAAAGGTTGCATGGTTTGGGATGCATGGTTAGTACTAATCATGCACCAACCAAGTGTATATGTCTACTTCTCTCAAAATGGAGTTATGAGTGCATGGCACCCCCAAAACTCATCTTAACTATTAAGACACCTATCACACCTTAAAACACTTATTAAAAAACACATTAAGTGTTCCAATTCTTGTATTTACATTTTTATTCTTGGTTTAAAGTCATCTCATCCACCAAAATGAAAATTTCAAGTTCCTTTGGAATCTCTACTCAATCCAAAACATGGGATGTTACAACCTCACCCCTTAGAATTTATCATCCCCAAGAATAATTGTAGAAATTATTAAAAATAATCTAACCTACTTGGGCTATAAAAATTCCACTAAAATGGCTACATTGTGTTTTAAATTCCCAATGTTACTGTAATCATCACTTTTAAGAATACAGTACATAAGCAATTAAAACTCAAGACCACGATCATATTCAAAACTAAAACATCCAAACAGTGATCACCTGATCCCATATAACCTGATACATGATCACATCATCGTATATTTCATCATCTATCTTATGGTGCTTCCCACTATAGGTTCTATCTTGAATGACCAATTCTGAGTTACAATACCTCCACCATCAACATTTCCAATTTAATCATACCCTTAGTATTCTAACAACACACTTCGACATGCTTCTTAGTTTGATCAAACAGTTAATTCCCAATTGACCTCATTTAGCCTAGTCGAGTCATGAAAAATTCATGTCTAATATTTGGAATATTGTTTCCTTATCCTAACAATGTCCTAAAAGAATCTCCTCACTGAATGCAACTAATGAAATAATAGGAAAAATAGTTGATCCACTACCAGCCAATTATCTCTGAAAACACACATATTTAGGAGTCGATTCATCCAAAACCCTATTATGATGACTTTATTCCAAGTAATACAGAGTTTATTCTGACCATGATCACTAATTCTTATAACCATATTATAATGATGTCTCTAACCCAAAATGTATTCTCATGTCATCATTCCACCACATGAACATATGTTCATACTCAATCCGAAACCCTTGGATCATCACACTTTTTATCAATTGAGCTCAACTTCAAGTAAATGGTAACATTAAAATAAACTAATAGAGTCTAAGGAGATTACCCAATGTAGTCCATTATCATGATTTTACAAGTGAGACATCAGTACATAGCTAAGACATCCACGTATCAAGAATGATGATTGACCCCAACTTTGATATCTTACCTGGTGATCGAGTTAAAGAGATTATAGGTGTCCAAGAGTCTTTCGGAGGCCTTCTTACATGGTAATTCTAGTATCACTCAAGATATTCCATGCCACTAAAATCATAAACAATTCCCAAGTGAAAATCTGAAGGGGTTTATTTAACAAGCCAACTAGAAATTTAATTCTTTTCTTAAGCTTGATGTATAACTACCTCTGTCTTCATGTACCATGAATGATGTTAATATAGGGGACCTAATCATCACTAATCTAAGAGTCCGCTAAGAGGATATCAATGATTATCAATAATAACTAAGACACTCCCTTATTAAAAAAGATTAAGTGACCAACATGGTTTTCAATAACCCATACACAACTATGCATAGGGATGAATAGTCAAACCACTTCTGGATGACTTACATTAAATGATCTTGGTTGTAAATACCAATGAAGCTTCATTAATTGACCATGATTCCCTAATTACTAAATAACTCCATGATTTTAAAATAAAAAACCACCATAGTCCAACCTCGAATCATGGTATTCTCAAATATTGTGTACACATACAACTATTTCATCATTTTACTAAATTGAAAACATCAACATGCCTCAAAACAGGTTATATCCCTTTGTTCATTCATGAACCCTTATTATAGATCTAACATCCATACTCCGTCAAAACCCATAACTAGTATTTATATTTAGTATTATTTCAAGGACTATAACTCAAACATACCAGCCTCATGGGATTTCCAAAAGCCATTCTGACCTTGTCTAAGTAGCCTTCATAGTTGCTCTCCCTCTACTTGGAAGCACATAATATTCCCTAACTGATGTAATTCTCCCCACCCTATGAGTGTCCTAGTCATCATTTACTAAGGATGGGAACTCATCTCACAACGCATGCTCCATCGACCACCAAACATGATTTATAGATGTGGCTAACACGCTTTCACCAAGAACCAAAATGAAAGGAGAAGAAACCAACCACTTAAAACCAGTCTATATTAAATCCATTATTGTTGTATACATGACTCCTTCCCTAGTCATGATCATGCATGCTATTAGTGCTAGGTATAGAATCAAAAAATAATTGATCATTACTGTAATGAATCTTAATCCCTTGCAATTTCATCCCTAGTACTAAGGCATCTCAACTTATTTTAACACTCAGATCACTCTACTCCAGAGATAACAAGTGAACATAGCATAATAGCTTAAGAAATTAATGATTTCCAAAAAAATCATACATATAACTACGTCATTTTAATTATTTGATGGGTACCATATGTATCGATGCATACTACCCAGAGTTTTTATCAACACAATGGCACATTGAAATTATCCATAGGCCTATTGGACCCATGATTCCTAATATCGAATGGATCATATGAAAGATTTATCCTAGAGTCATATCCTATATGAATAAAGAGTCACATGACTTACTAAGCAGCCAACCATGCCCTAGGCATGTCTAACTCACTAAAATAGTGCATTACCTAATACTCCAACCCTTATAAAATTTCATATTATCCCATAATTTGAGACTTGTCCTAGAGTAATAGTATCCCATATGAATGTAAATCCACCACATGACAACCCGTTCCACCCAGGTTTCATTTTAGAAATTAAGAATCCAACTCAAGACAATGGTGCCCAAATTACACCTAACTTCTGAAAACTCATCACATCATTTAGAAATGATTTTAATTTTTAAGTGTTCTATTCCTATTGAGGTATTCCATTCTAAAATTTAAAGCATCTCCCTTATGACTAGGTCACACTAAAAATCTCACTAGGCTTACTAGACTAACCTTTAATCTCATTATATATGAAAAATTCAACAATGACCTATGGGTAATATACTTGTTCCCATATAAATAAGAACATAGTGAAAGATTTAAACTACCATTACATGAGGGTTAAAGGTAAAAAATACACTTTAACGTTTGATTTAATCCATTACACTAATTCACATTTTATTTTTAAGAATTACAATATTAATTTTTAAGGACATCAAATACCAGTTATAAGGAAAAAGTGTCTATTAATTTATTTATCTAATGCCACAATGTGACAAGGGAAAGTTATATTAAAAATACCTTCTATAATTATTCATCTAGTTGACATCCTATCATGATTTAGGTGATTAGTCTTATAAATTCCTTGTATCCATTTTATTTATCCATAAGGTTCTCCCAATTGGTCTTAGTTAATGAAAATGTCAATTCCAATATATAGAGAAAAACACCCTTTAGGTTGTAATTATAATTTAAATTAACTAAATCCACGTGATAATAAATCTAAAATATAGATAAAACGTCTCTTATAATTTTAAATGAACTAGTTTAGTGAGATTCCACCATACACTTATATGTAACCTATATAAGCGGTAGTTATAACTTCAAATAACTAGTCATGTATAGAATGAGTATACCCCCATGGGGTTATTTACTAAGGAATATCAAAATAAGGGTGACCTACAAGGGTCCCATCATTTCATTCAGTGATTTAAAACACCCTTATTGGGTTTATCTCATAAACAATATTCCCCAACTAACATACTTGGGTCTAGTTCTGTATTTAGGAATTTAGTCATACATGTCATCATACCCAAATAATTGTGGTACAAGCCTTTATAAAGGCAACTATTTCCTATAAGAATTTAAATTTATCACATACCATGATCTAGTTAGATGCATTACCATTCCCAAATTATAAATTCACCAACCTTTATAGGTTACAATTGGCATATATATAGCTACACCATGGTTTTTACCTTTAATTTCAAAATATAAAACATCTAAACATACTGGTTTGATTATATGGGTCACCTTTTCAAATTTATAAGGTCTCATACACCTTATAAACTATTATTGGAATCCATTTATTCATAATAATTTATGTTTCATCAAATGATGTATGACCCAAATTTTTCCCTAAATTTATTTTTAGAAATTATTTTGGAAAATTCCATGACCAGATGCTAAGACGGTGTGTGATTTCAAGGCCCAGTGTTCTTGGAAATAAATCTTTGAATAATGTTCAGTTTTAAATTAAAAGTGCTTTGGTGGTGAACTTTGAACTTTAATATCTTTCAAACAGATGCTGAGATTAGAAATCTAAGGGCACTCTTGTGTTCAGAAAAACGACATTACCTTAGGTGGGGCCAAACCTCGACCAGCGTGGGTCGAGGGTGAATGTTAGAATTTGGATGTAAACATCATTTAAATAGTTAATAAAAATATTTTAAATTGACGCAATATTGGATTCCTTTTATTTGACCTTTTTCAAAATTCCAGGGTTATTGCCATAACCTTGGAAATCCTCTGAAGTAAGGTGGAGGATCCACCTCCGACCCAATGTATTGGCGGGTCAGGATCGGGACTTGGATCGGAAGAGTGGTGGATAAATGATCGATAATGACGCAACTTTTCTCTCCATCTATGATCAAACCAAATCTAGGTAGGGCATTTGTGTTTTTTTCTTTTCCCCCTTCTTGAATCTCATGATGAACGTAGACCAATCAACTAATAGATTGGACTGCGGATCAGTCATTATTGTAGGATGGGTTTTATTATTGTGGTGTTTATGGGAGAATGACTTTATAATTGTTGTTGGATTACAATTTCCATTCTAACAGAAATGAACCTCAAATGACCTGAACATATATCGAGGTCTTTTCCTATTTGTTGACTCATGATTTTCTCCCTCCGTTCTTCATTCGTCGTAGGTGTTCTTTGTTTGGATCGCGACTCGAAAAATTCACCATAGATCGATCGTTGTGTGCTCAGTTCTTGGCATAATGATATGATATCATGGATCTAATATGCACACGGCATGACAGAGGTGTGTTGATGACGGTGACAGATGGATCGAAGTGGCACGAGAGATATCATAGCTCGAGCATTTTCTGGTGGAATGGGGTGCAATGTGGATTCAAGACCATTCAGGTGAGGAATGAAATAGAAGGGTCTCATGAGTTCTTTCTGAATGAAGAACAGACCACTTGAGCGGGTTTGGTGACCCACGGAAGAGGTCATTGGTGTGCCAACACTGGCGGCAGCAGCCGCGTTTACGCGACTACCCATTTTAGAGGAGTCGTGGTGGTGTGCTCGACCCACATCTTAGGCCATGGGGCACGTTCAGAGTCAGCATTCGGCCAATCCAGCCATGTGACACAGAGGGGACATGACAGTTTTTGTACCCGGGGTGGAAGAATCGGCCCGCGACCAAGCGGATCAGGCTAGAACCGTTGGGCAGAGCCCAACCAGGGCGGTCAGGGTCAGCAGCAGGTCAGGCCCACCCAGATCGGGCTCGGATGAAAGTGTGTCAGGCTCCACTGGAGTGGTCCGGGTGGACTTGGTGGTCTGGGTTGGACCTGGGTCGGGTCGGCAGACCCTGGGCCGAGTCGGTCTAACCGGTTCGGACCGAACCTAGACCCAATCGGCCCCTTCTTGCTAAAACTCCCATAACTTTCAAACAGATCATCCATTTGATAAGTTGTCTAAAACATTGGGACCCTTGCGACTATATGTTTATTTTGAGATACTGCAATTGAGTTTTTGTGGAATTTAATAGGAATCCTAATGGTTTGAGGAGTAGGTCCTCCCGGTATAAGCATGCTTGAGCAGGAATCAGTGTGTTTTGTAAAGTTGGGACTCCCCACATTATGGGAGTGGGTTTGTTTCCTTTGGGTAACTTCCTCTAGGGGTGTTACTCCCCTTAAGAACTAGGTTTCGGGTTCCTAAAGACATTCATGAAGGAAGAGTAGGTACTCCCCAGTGGGACAAGTGAGTATGTCCTCTATCCGTGGAGTCAGTACTCCCCTATAGGACTAGGTCATGGGTCCTCCATATCTAATGTACATAGAGTCATAAATCCCATAACAGGTAGGGTGTGGGTCTTCTATGATAGGATTCGATACTCCCCTATTGTTCTAGGGTATGGGTCCTCTAGTCACTGAGTAGTACTCCCCTACTGGGTTGGATTTGGGTCCTCAAATTACTAATTTATACTCCCCTGTGGGATCAGGGTGTGGGTCCTTCATGAGTCGTACTCCCCTATGGGAGTATAGTGAGTTTCCTCACTTATGAAGTTTCACTCCCCCATCCTGATTAGCGGCAGGGATCTGGTCCTACCTTGAAGTTGGAGCTCCCTCAGCCCTTATACATAGTTACAAGGAATGGTCCCATCCACTTTATGAGAATGATACCTAGATATGAGCTAGTTCTCCCTTGATAGACTGAGGTTTGGGTCACGCGTTATAGTTGTGACAGAGGTTTCATGAGATGGTTAAGAGTAGGGATCCCTCATATATGTATAGTGGTGAGGGAGGGCCTCTCCACTTGGGTTTCCTTAGTCTTTAATTGGGAACAAGATAGCGATTACTGAACCTCTTATGTTAAGAACTGGAGCTAGATCTAGTAGGATGTTCCTGGTGGAGTGTACCTATCAAACGGGTGACAACTAGGATGGATGAGCTCATCGAGTGTACTCTCCTTGTTTTTTGTGTTACCTTTAGAGCCTACGATGATAATCCTATTGATGGATATGAGGTTGGGACCTTATGATTCTTAGTGTTTGAAATGATTATATCTGGATATTCTTTGTATCTGTATGGGCATATACTTGTGTAGAGCTGATTTTGCATATCTTTGTGATTTTCCCCTTGTGCATTATCTTTTTGGTTTCAGGGTGTCCTACTAAGTGTTTTTTTACTCACCCCTACATAGTATTTTCCCACACATGTTGTGTCTTTTGCAGATGACTAACACCCTGACATAGTCTAAGGAGGGCCAAGACCTGGTGGTGCTTAGTGAGATCAAAAAGATGAGGTGTACTCCTACAGCTTTAGGAAGCTACCCTTCACCAACCCTTCAGGTATGGTTTTTGATAGAAAAGCTTCAAGGACTTCTAGTTTTACATGTGTTCTGATTTTCTTTTGGTGGGTTTGTATATTGGCCTGGTTTTCTACCATGTACTTTACTTTCTATTGCACTTTGGTTTTGTTTTACTTAGTGGTCAACATGCATAGCTTCTATGGATTTTTTACTTTCCAACATTTGTGGGATTGGATTTGTGTTCATGCATACAAGTATATAGGAAATACCTCCCATGTTAGTGATATGCCTACTCAGTGTTAGTCACCATCCCCTGGCCTATTGGAGGGGAGCTTGGGGAGTCACGGCATAGGCCCCTCTAGGATGGGTCGTGAAAGAGTTGTATCATAGGTGGTTCAATTCCATTTTGGAATCAGGAGTCTATGAGCATAGTTTGGGTTTCCTAGAGGTAGTGTTAAGATGTTTTGAGTTCATCTCTCAGGCCAAACATTCTAGTGTTTGTGTGGTGGCTTACGTATCCATTCATTTGAACTTTGATAACCTGTTTTTCAACTCTGTACATTCGGACACAGGTCACTGAGAAATAAATGGTAAATGAATCAAATAGGAATGTTTTATGTTTATTGTGTCCTTCTTGAGTCATATCTCTAGATATACTCTATTAACCATGGTTCATCTTGATCCATTTCAGGATGCCCCCATGACGATAGCCAGATAGGATTCTACAGCATGATCATAATGATGATCTGCCCCGTGAGGAGGATTCAGTTCAGGGAACTGGTTCTGGGGAATTTCCTCCGAGTGGTTTGCCAGTGGTACCACCACTTATAAAGCATCATGTCTTACTAGTAGTTCTGGTCGAGGATGCGCGTAGGATGAGTGTGCTACATGAGTTCTAGAGGGAGTTACCTTTGAGATACCAGGGTGATCAAGACTTTGAGGTATCATATGACAAGATCGAGGTGGTCACTCAAATTTTCCTCTTATTGAGGACACCACTTGATTAGATGTTGGTCCTAGCCTCGAGCCTTCTTCAGGGATCAATGAGATGATGGTGGAGCTTCATGATACAGTCGCATGCTGAGGAAAAACTCACTTTGGAGGAGTTTGAATGACTCTTTAGGAAAGTTTTTTACCCAACCATGCTGAGTTCTGTATATATCCAGGATCTTTTGTAGATTCTATAGGGAAACATGACAATGGAGGAGTTCTCGATGAGGTTCAATAACTTGTCATGGTACTCCCTAGACATGGTGTGAGACTAGTTTTTTAAAGCTCAGACCTTTGAGAAAGGCTTGTGCTGAGAGGTTAGGGTGTCATTAATTCCTATTATTATTCCCACCTATGCAGGATTTCTAGAGTGAGACCTAGTGGTTGAGGGTTTCTTGGTTGAGGAGAAGATAGATGTGACACATAGTAGAGGTTATGAGACAGAGGAATCTACAGGAGCTAGTAGACAACAGGTGATAGGATCATGGCGTAGGAGTCATAACCATGCCCAAACTCAAACACACGGGTCTATGGCCCAGGAGAAACTCCAAGGAATAGATAAGCTTTAGGAGAGGTGGTGTTATGCTTTCGATGTTCAGGGGCATCTTGCTATAGTTTGTCTGACCTGCTGTACTGCTGATAGGGATACTCCCGATGATCTGCCTTGGTAGAGACATCGCTTAGAGAAAGGATTTCTATAAGATGGGGGACAAGGAAAAGGATCTGGAAGAGTAGCAGGAGGTGGTTCACACTAGGCACTGAGAGATAGATAACATGGGCGAGTATAGCTGCATGAAATCATGTCTTATGACCTAGATCCTTCAAGAGATATATGAGGTATGAAATGTGTCTTTTAATTTTTTATATCGTATTAATGGACACTAGTGCGGGCCTTTCTCCTTTTTCCACTAGTTTTTTTTTAGACTTAGAGGATCAAGTCAAATTGTTGACTTGACCCTCATTCTTAGAGACTCCTGTTGGAGGAGGACCGATAAACACACACTAGCGCTGATATTTTGACCCGACTCTTGGAGGTGAGAGTTGCAGTTCAAATCTCTTGGTCATAGCGTCAAGGCCTTACGACTTCATCCTTGGTATGGACTACTACCGTTCATACCCAGATTTATTGTTTTAGGTGAAGGGTGTGGTGTGTCTATGATGATTAAATGGGGTTTCCTTATCAATGAAAGGGAAACCCAGGAATCATAGGGTGGAACCTCACAAAGGGATTACTAAGAAGGGGGTTTGTGAAAACTAGTACTGATGTATGGTGGGTGAATCCCTTGGTCTTGCATATTCTGGGTGAGGTTTTGCGATGAAGTGTTTGAGCAGATCCTGGACCTACCAGTGGAATTTTTCTGCTCAACTTCTTTTTCTTGGGATCGTTTCTATGGTGGAAAAGTTAGACCATGTGATTTTTTCTATAGTATGGAATGGTTTCTTACAATCCATAATTGGTTGGGATTCCATTAGTGGGTGTGGAATTGTTTATGTTTTAGTAATCTATTTGGCAGTTGGAGGTTGTATATAAAGTTCCTAGTAACACCCATCATTCGCTCTTGGGTAGGCCTGTTTTTTTCATGAATACCCATATGTGTTCAGCCTCAAACTAGAATGTGTAATGTTTGTGGGGTTTTTTTTATAGTTCTTCCAAGTGTGGATGTGAACTGTGGAGTTTCGTCAATATCTATGTTAGGTTATCGTGGAGGTGAGCCGCTAGACCGCATGACAATAGCTGGATTGTGGTGCTTGGTTCTTTCCAACTTGTCATAGCTAAAGAGACTTGTGTCGTTGTTGCATGGTTTTGGCCTAGAAAAATTTGGACATGATAGTGGTTGATCCAAGGGGTTCCTCTGAGTGCATGCTTATAAGCATCAAAGGGACCCTTTATGAGATCACTGGCATGGGATCTTGGTAGGGAGCTTAGTTTTTCATCCCTTGAGTGTAGGATTTTTCTTTTCGGGGATGAAAAGACCTAAGGTGGGGAGAATGTAATGTCCTAGATTTTTTCCTGAATTTTTTTTTAAATATTATTTGTGAAATTATGATATCGGGTGCTAAGATGGGATGCAATATCAAGATCCAGTGTTCTATGAATAAATATTTGAATAAATTTTAGTTTTTAATTAAAATCACTTGGGTGATGAATTTTGAACTTTAATATCTTTCACATGGATGCCCAGATCAGAAATCTGAGGGCACCGTGGAATTCAGAACAATGAATTTACCTTAGGCAGAACCTAACCTCGACTGGCATGGTTCAAGGGTGAATGTTATAATTTGGACATAAACATCCTTAAAATATTTAATAAAAATATTTTTAATTTATGAAACATCATATTTATTTTATTTGACCTTTTTCAGAATTCCAGGGTTATTTCCATAACCCTGGAAATCCTCTTAGGCAAGGAGGAGGAGCCACCTCTGACGAATGCCAACAGATTGGTGGATCAAGATCGGGACTTGGATCAAAAGAGTGGTGGATCAACGATCGAAAAAAGACACATATTTTCTCTTCATCGATGATCAAACCAAATACAGGTAGGGGATTTGTGTTTTTTTTCCTTTCCCTATTCTTGGATCTCACAAAAAATACGGACCAATCAACTAACAGATTGGATCACGAATTGTTCATTGTTGCGCGATGGGTTTTATTATTGTGAGGCTTATGGGATAATGACTTTAGAATTGTTTTTGGATTAAAATTTCCATTCTAATGGCAACGAACCTCAATCGAAAAGAACAACAATTGACACAAATTTCGATCAAGGTTTGTTACTATTTTTTGATTCATGCTTTTCTCCCTCCAATCTTTGTTCGTCATAGGTGATCTTCATTTCACCCATGACTCGTAAAGTTTAGGATCAATTGATCATTATGCACCTAGTTCTTGGCGCAACGATCTGATATTGCGGATCTGAGATGGACACGGCATGACGGAGGTGTGACGAAGGCAGCGATGGACAGATCAAAGCATCATAGGAAATACCGTCACTCAAGAATTTTCTGGTGGAATGGGTTTCAACATGGATTAAATCCCATGGCGATAAAGAACTGGGCATGAGAGTCACAATCATTCTTCCAGATCATAAAATGGACTACCAGAGCGAGTCCAGTGACCCGTAGAAGAGGCCACCGGTGCTGGTGGTGGCATCGGTGATGATCAGTGTCAGCACATGGTGGTGGCCGCATGCGGCATGCACTGTGCACTATAAGTAGACACATTTATGTGGAATCTCATTTTAGAGGAGCCACGATGGTGCTCTAGACCCATGGCTCAAGCTACAGGGCATGTGCGGAGTCGACGGTCGGTCGAGCTGGCTGTGTGACATGGAGGGGGCACATCAGTTTCTACATCTGGTGTGGAAAAACCGACCCCCGTACAAAGAATTCCTGGCTATAATTGGTGGTCCAATCCCATACCCAACTCGGGTCATTGGGTCGGGTTTGGTCGGTCTGATTGGGTCGGACCAGACCCGGACACCACTGACCCCTTCCTACTAAAATTCCCAAAAATTTCAAATGGATCATCCATTTAAAGATTCATTTGTGGTGTTGGGACCCTTACGAAGAGACAGTCATTTTGAGATACATCAAGTGAGTTTTTGTGGAAGTTGACAACAGCCTAATGGTTTGAGGATTAGGTCCTCCCGGTACAGTCACAGTTGAGTGGGAATTAGCATGTTTCATAAATTTGGGACTCCATACATTGTGGGAGCGGGTTTATTACCTTTGGGTAGATTCCTTTTGGGTTGTTACTCCCCTGAAGGAATAGGGTACGGGTTCCCTGAGATATTCATTAATGAATATTAGGTACTCCCCTATGGGACCAAGGAGCGGGTCCTCTATCTTTGGAGTCGATACTCCACTATTGGACTAGGGCGTGGGTCCTCCATATCTAATGTATATAGAGTCATAACTCCTCTAACGGGTAGGGTGAGGGTACTCTATGATAGGAGTCGGCACTCCCCTATTATTCTTGGGTTTGGGTCCTCCACATGTGAACTGAGAGGGTCCGTACTCCCCTGTCGTACTAGGCTGGGGGTCCTCTAGTCACTGAGTAGTACTCCCCTACCAGGTAGGGTGTAGGTCCTCAACTTATGAAGTGATACTCCCATATGGGATCATAGTGTGGGTACTTCATGATTCATACTCCCCTGTGGGATCAGGGTGCGGGTCCTCACTTACGGAGTTGCACTCCCTCGTCCCGAGTAGCGGTGGGGATCGGGTCCTCCCTTAGAGTTGGAGCTCCCTCAGCTATCGGACACAGAAATGAGGAGTGGGAACATCCACTTGATGAGAAAAATACCTAGAAAGGAGCTAGTTATCCCCCAACGAACAAAGGTGAGGGTCACTATTTATAGGTGTTATAGAGGTTTCACAAGATGGTTAGGAGCAGGGCTCCCTCATCTGTATACAGTGGTGAGGGCAGACCGCTCCACTTGGGTTTCCTTTGTCTTGTGTTGGGTGGAAGATAGAAATGACTGAACCTCTAGTGCTGATCACTAGACATAGACCTAGTAGGATGTTCTCGATGGAGTGTACCTATCAGATTAGTTCCATCTAGGATTTCTGAGCTCATAGAGTGTGTTCTCCTAGTTTTGTGTGTTACCTTTGGAGCCTACGATGAGAATCCTGTTGCTGGATATGAGGTTGGAACCTTATAATTATTAGTGTTTGAAATGAATATATCTGGATATTCATGGTATATGTATGGGAATATACTTGTGTAGAGCTGACTGTGTGTATCTTTGTGATTTTACCTTGTGTTTTATCTTTGCGGTTTCCTGGTTTCCTACTGAGTATTGTTTTACTCACCCCTACATGGGCTTTTCCTGCACATGTCATGTCTTGTGCAGACGAACGAAACGCTGATGGAGTCTAGGGAGGACTAAGACCATGTGGTGCTTAGTGAGATCAAACAGATGAGTTATACTCCTATGGATTTAGGTATCTACCCTTCACCTACTCTTCAGGTACGATTTTCGACAGACAAGCTTCAATGACTTGGGGTTTTACTTGTGTTCTATCTTTATTTTGGTGTATTTGTATACTGGCCCAATTTTCGACCCTTTACTTTTTGTTGCACTCTGGTTGTGTTTTACTGAGTGTTTGGAATGCATATCTTCTTTGGATTTTTAATTTCCATCATTTTTGGTCTTGGAGATTTTTGCGTGCATATAGGTACATAGGCAATGCCTCCCATTTTAGGGATATGTCTACTCAGTGTTAGTCACCACCCCCTTGCCTATTAGAGGCGAGCTTAGGGAGTCAGAGCATGGGCCCCTTTGGGATGGGTTATGACACATAAGACTAATGTTCCATGGATCAAATATATAGTTATTGGTTAGTTAAGGTTCCTCTATCAAGTTATATAAGAAAACATTGTTTAGGTTGATGAAATCACTTTAATAACAAATCATTTATCATAATTATATTAAGGCCTCCTATCAAAAATAAATAAGTAAAATTGATCTTGGAAATTTATCACATAGCATTATGTACAGGTGAGAATGAAAAACAATCTCCTAACAAGGCATATAGATAATCATAATACTAAATTAAATAAGGAAAGAGCAACATGTATTAAGAAGTCAAGCAATGAAACCTACAGGGAAGGGAATATTCATGGAATGTGAATCTCTATGTACCTGTACTAATTCATTTAACAGTATATCCTTGTCATACTAGGCCAAGGTTAAAATACCCTAAATCACATAAATCAGTAAGAATAATAAATTGCATCAATCACTTGAGGTGAAATAATAATCAAATATAAAAAAATAGCATAGAAAACAACTCCATCCCCGACCTCTTGGTATTTACCCCCTTTTGGGGGTAATCCCTATAATAAATGACTCTTTAATAGGTGCTGACACATTTTTAGTCTCATGTATACCAGCACAAAATAGTAAGGCAAAGGAAAATAACCTTTGATACCACATTGTAACATCCAGACCTGGGAGCCACTGAAACGATGGGCCAAGTTGGCTGATCACATGGACATAAGTGTGCCTCCCCATATAGATGAGGATGCTCACTAGCTAAAAGGTATGAATGATGGTGCGATGGGGATATTATACCCACATGATCAGAGTAACACAATGGTATATAATAGATAAATCCACCAATAAAAAAAGTAGTATAATTGAAAGGTAGTGGAAGACAATAACAACTAATAAAATGTCCAACACCAAATATATAACCATAAATCTCCATGTGATGACACGATATACAGGTATAATACCTACAACAACTAATAAAAAATACTCAACTAAAAGAATAAAATCCCCAAAGGCTATCTCCCTGAGAATCCTGATAAGATGAAGTTATATATACATAATGGATAGATTTATTTAAGGCTTGTTCATGATTTCTTAGATAATACCCTAGGTTTTGGATTTTTTCATAGGAATTATAAATTTTGGACTCAAAGTATGAAATGTTTAAAAGTGTGAAAAAAAGGCTTTAGACATCATTTACATCATACATGATGTGAAGCCCTCTATAACACCCCTAGTTTTTATAGAGATTTTTTTGAATGATTTAATTTTCATTTATGTATTTAGTTACACTAAGTAAAATATTCATTTCACATGGAACAAAATTTTCTAGCATGACATGCAATATTGACTTGGTGTGTGTTATACACAACACTGAGTTTCTATGAAACATCATTTTGTTGTTATAATTATTTAAATCAGATAATTATAACTTGGACATTAAAAATTGTAATATGAATACTAATAAATAATTTTCATATATTATTTATAAAATATTCACATAAATAAAACATATTGATAATGAAATATATAATTTTTTGTAAAGTCATTATATATTTTAAAATAATATTTTCATAAAGAAACTACTTTTTATATCCTTATATGGACAATAATAAAATTAATTTTATACAGTAATAAAAATTTAATTTTATAAAATAAACTTAAATTTTTTAATTCATAATGTTGAAATTAACTTAGGGTTATTTTTTGGGATTTTTCCAAGAAACTTCATTTTTTGGTTAATAGTAAAGAATACTACAATTTACTTAAAAACAGCCTTTTCATTTAAATAATTATTAGTGTTAAATTATATTTTATATTTTTTTATAAATTCACAACATATAAATAATAAATATATTAATCCAATTAATCTCATTGGAGTCATTTTTATATTTTATTAGATATAAAAACTTATTGAACTTTTGAATGTTTTTACTTTAAAACCTTACTTTGTCGCCATGTTTGTGAGACTAGCACTAAACTTAATTTTCCCACTTCTATTATTTTAATTTTTAAAAACAAACATATATAGTTTTAATCCATATTATATTTTAATTCTAATAAGGTCAACTTAATTTTTGACCAAAAAGATTAGTGAATGTGAATAAAATTAATCACAGTAATTAAGGTAAGATTAAACTTAATCAAGGACTAAACCTCGATATTAAGGACCAAAATGACCTGGAAACTTATCCAAAAGCCATTTTATACCAATAATTAGACCATATACCCCATTGGTTTTAATAATATCAGTTATTGTGATATTATTAAATGGAATTTTCCTATATAAAAGGTTGAGTAAGTAAAAAAGACAAAACGAGAATTTTCCTTACCTTTAACATTTATAAAACTTATAGATATGTTAAAAAGATCATATTTTCAGTTATACATATCATTTTTAAATATAAATGGGTTATTTTTATCATAATAAGTTATCAATAGTTATTATAGATGATTATTTACTTAAAATTCTTACTAAATGCCAGTGTAGTGATTATTTAGTTAATAATTAACTAAAATAAATGATAATATAAATGTTAAAAGTGAAGTGAATTGATTAAATTATTGTATTTAATTATTTTTTAAGATTTATATATAATTTTTAACATCTTTAAACATAATTTACTTGAATTAAAATATTATTTTTATATTTTAAAATTAAAATTAAATAAATAATGTCAAAATTGTCATTATTGTTATTTTACAATAAAAGATATTTTATTAAATGATTTAAAATTAAAAAAATACTATATTGTACCAAGTAATTTTTAAGGGTTAAAAATATTAAATATTTTCTATTAATGGAAAAATTAATCTTTTATAATTAATATATTTCCCCATATATTTTAAAAACATTGTTAGCACGGTCTTAGTTTAAGCAGTGTTTTACGCGTCACATGCGCTTATTTTAAGAATTAATTTCCAAAACACATGATATTTTTATTTTGTAAATTAGGTATCATATTTATAATTAAGTTTATATATATTATATAATAAATCTACTTTTATTTTAGTCTTAATTGTTAAATTTCTTAGGTTAGAAAACTAGATGCTTTAATAAAAACCAAAATAATAAAATTGGGAAATCTTAGATGTTAAGGAACCAAATTATTAAAATGAACATATTTTTCTATAGTGTAGATTTTTTTTACCATAATTTCACATTAATAAATTATTTTCCCATTTCTAAGGAACATTAGGGAAAGGGAGACCTCCCATTATTGAATACCTTTTGGTATTTACAAGAGTGTCACACCTCCTCTAATATAAAATGAAAAGCACTATACCCCTTCCATACACCTCTCAAGACACTTTAGATAATCCAAAATCTACTAAAATAGTCTCCCTATATCCCTTCCTTTCTCCTTTATGCCTCCCTTTGTTCATAAAGCCTTCCAAGTAATCCCTTTGGTACAAACCAAATAGAGTTACCCGATTAAGAGGTAACACCCTCCCTCAGGCTTCATTATTTTATTTTCTTTATCCACCACCTCAATTCATCTTATTCAATGCTTATAAAAAACACTAGTATACTAAATATATTGAGATGTTGTTATGTAAATGGTTATTCCTACACTTACACACACATCAATGTAATGGGTAACAAAAATATTGTTTATGTGTACGGCGAACTGTCGCTTCACTAAATGATGATTGTTCATTTTTCATTTACCGCATCTCATGGTGAAAATTATGATGGAAAATATATTTATATGTGTTATATATTATATTTATTATTTAATTAATCTTATGTAATCCTTTTACAACACATATCCTTGGACTAGCGCCCCCTCAAAGCGAATTGATTCATTCACACATTACATGGAAAGTATTAAGGATGGTTTTATTGAAGTTATATGATATATATAATATAATAATGATACTGGAATAGTGATATATATATATATATATTTCATTTACTCTATTTCTTTCAATACGACAATAAAATGGAAATAATGTTCATGAATACGTATGGACTACCATCTCCATGAATGGGGTATTCCATTTCATAATTCTATATTCTATATATTATTATAATACACATTCTAAAATCCATAGTTTTAAGAAAGAAACACTATGTTCAATAGCATATATGATACGCTACATTGAGCTTAAACGAACAACTAAATATTATTATTTAAATATTACCACTATAACCTAGTCGTTGGAATGGAGGGAATGAATAGTATCAACAGAATTATGAAAATATTGTTTAAAATTTTTTAAATAATGATTCATTGGTTACCAAATTTATTATAAATGGAAATAAAAACTAATTGAATATAAATGATGTGTTTTTATGAAAACATGTTTTAAAAGAGAATAATTGTGTTCGTAAAATCATATCACTCTTTATTGATTTTTATTTAATTAAAAATGTATGTTATATATTAAATTTAATGTTTTAAATTCATCTTATATGTTTTCAAGATATGATATAAGAACAAATTCAATTTTTCGGATAAAAGAAGTATTTTTTTAAAAAATACAGTTTTACCACCTTTGATGGAGAACCCTTTTTAAATATAGTTTTTTACACCTTTATATATTCTATTTAAAAAAATAAACTTCTTCTTTAGAATAGGTACATAAAAATTTACTTTGGATGAATTTTTGATATTTTTCTGCTAATTATCATGTTTTGATGAATAGTGCAAATATGTTAAATTTTAATTGAAAAAAACTTTTTCCATTGAGATAATTTATATGGTTAAATAATATTATTTAATGGTTTTAAAGTATAACTAGAATATATTTTAATCATTTACTATAATATAGGTCATTTTTATTAATTATATATTTAATTTAGATGTAAAAAAATTCAATCTTTTGCAATGTTTTAAGTTTAAAAAAACCCTGCTTTTTGGTTTTAACAATGGGAATTAATTTTAAATTAATTACTACAATTTATCTGTTTTTAATTTTGAAAAATATATTCCATATTAGTAATCATAAGTTCCAAATTATATAAATAGGTACCTTTTATTTTTGTACATTATGAATAGTATCTTCAATAATTATTTTTATTTACCATGGTTAAAGGGTAAATCAGGTAAATTAGGGTAAAAAATAATATTATAATAATGTAAAACTAATCTAAAACATGTTACAATCCTATTGGATGATATATTTCCAACCATTATCAACCTTAAGTTGATTTTAGGACCGCATGGAGCCACTTGGGTGTGATAATGACCTTTTATAATTTTTTAATTTAATGAAAAGGGAAATATAACGTAAACATGTATCTCCTAACTAAAACAATTTTAATTTAGTTTATATAAATTATATCTTAGAATATAAACATTAATTATAAATAAAAATATATTTACTAAATCATGGTATTTTATTTATAATTTTTATACATTAAATAAATAAATTTATTTATGACACAATGATGATGTAGTGATTGCCTTATTAATGAAATATTCAACTAAATGGTATTTTAAATATTAAAATAAATGTAATTTGAAAATTTTTATGCCATAAATGAGTTTTTTGGATTTTTATTACATGTTATATTTGATTTAATTAATTTTTTTAAAGGAATCAAGTTGTTATGACTTTAACAAAAATCAATTACTAAATAGTGTCAAAATTGACATAAATGAGTTTTTAAAACAAATACTATTTTATTAAATGATATAATAGTCCTAAAAATATAATATTCGTCCAAATGACTTATATAATATTAAAAATTTCATTAATGATTCACTTGTAATTCGGTTGGCATTTTATAGTAACTACAGTAACCATATATTATGAAAATACAAAAAGACATGGAAAGAGTTAATTTTTTTTAACTAAGGGTTAAAGATAAAATATAAGGTTAATTTTGGGACCCAAACTTGTCTAAAACCTATTTTTTGAGATAATTTAAACTCATCCTCATCTTACCCTCTAAATATATCACTTTTTAACCATTATAATTCAAAAATAAATTTATAATAAAATAATATTTCAAGACTTTCCTAAAGTTTCCTTCCTCCCTCTTATAAAAGTCCTCCACTTATACCCACATACTCACACCTCTAAAGCCTATTATATCATCCAAAATATACTTAAATAATCTCCCAACATCCCTACCTTCCACCTAGAAGTCTTAATCTGGGTAGAAGACAATTCAAAAAATCCTTTTTTCTCAAATCGAAAGGATTTACCTGATTTAGAGGTAGCGTCTTCTCTCAAGTTCCTTTCCTTTATTTTCCTTATTCACTCTATATGATCTTAATATTATATTATTAAATAAAAATACCAGAAACTAGTATTTTTTATGAGAATTATTATAACCTCGCTTACACACACCTCCTTCTAATGGATATGAACATACTGTTTCTGTGTACGGAGAACTACTGTCTCACGAAACGATGATTGTTCAATTTTCTCCTACCAACTATCATGGTGGCCATTATGATGGAACTTTATTTATATATGATATATATTATATTTATATTGTATTTATTCTTCTATGATATTTATTTACAACATACCTTTATGATTTCCAAAATGTGTTAATACGATAATTTCATTTGAGGAAGTGTGGACTAGCGCCCCCTCAAAGTGATATAAATTGTTTATGCCATGCAAGGAATGTATAAAGGATGGAATTAATGAACTTATGTAACATATATAATATATATATTATTTTTTATTTACAATATACCTATGTATAATTTAGTTTTCATTCCTTTAATATGACAATTAAATTAAAGTAGCGTTCATGCATACGTACGGCCTACCGTCTCCATAAACAGTGCATTTCATTTCTTATCTACAAATATTATGGACTATTATAAATACATATATACTGTATATATATGATATTTAAATCATTAATAATATTTTTTAGATGATTTACTTTTGACTACATGGAAAATTTACATCAAAACAAGTTTATTTTTGACTCAAGTACTGAATATCGACAAAACGTCTGATATGAACTCAAATAGTTAACTAATTGTTATAACATGGTACTAAGTGATATAAAATGAATAATAAAATTTAAAAAGGTTATAAAAAATTATATATTAACCTATTTTTATTATTCATTAATATAAATAATGAAAGAGATAAGTCGTATTCGAGGTAAGGTAATTTCTAAACTCAATTTCCACTCCTTGGGTTTTACGCATACTTCATTGATTATATTTTGCCAAGATTATGTGTGGAATCACCATTTATTTATTTATGTTTTAATTTCAACTTACCTTTGTGTGGATACACTGTTTCTACACATAATCACCCCATTGATAAATTCTTACGTCATTTATATGACCTTTGTAAGGGAAATCTTAACTCAATCTCATTTCATTAAGTTAAATATTCATGTCATTGGTTTTGTTTTTCCAATAATATGTGTGAATAACCAATGATTTTTTTTTGCACTGAATATCCAATTATATTGGGTGTATTTATATTTTTCAAACATAATAAGGTCATTTATTTATCCTTAATCTAGGGTATGATCTTTGTAAGGGATTTTGTCTCAATATCCATTCATTAAGACGTTTCTTGATGATATGCACCTTTATTTCTTTATAAAGTGTATATATAGCCCCTTTTACATTACTTATCAATATTATATCTATACTCATGATATTTAATGTCTTGTAAAATATTCTACATTCATGTGGAATATAATTTAAATCTTCAAATTTGTAAAGTACTATTTATCTAAAACATCATTTTAAATATTTTAATGATTTAATATTATAAATACTTATATTTCATGTACATGTTTTCAAAACTATTTTTAAGGAATTATTTATATGTACATTAATGTTTTTAATTGTAAATTACTTTCATAATTTTCAAAGTGGTATGGGACACTCTGATTACGAAATATTCTTTTAAAATGATTTAATTGTGTGTTAAAAGGAGATCGATTATTTCAATAACTTTGAATGTTTTTTTATATATACATCATGAATTTAGTTTCTTGATTTTATGTTGCTATTATGTTTTTATGTTTAATTTATAAATTTTCCATTTTATTTTGAAACAATTTATTTTCATTTATGTGTGTGCAGCTTATAAATAAGAAATTTTATTTCAAAATGGAAATGTTATTTTTCCTTTATTCATGGTTTATGCATTATGATTATGTTATGGTTCTTGGGAATTGCTTAATTATATGGGTGTTTACATGATAAATCAAGGTAGGGTGAGATCGTGATATCTCTCTAATGTATTAGGTAACATGACAGAGGTAAATGATAAGGTTTCTCTTATGAGACTTAGGGAATATACTATGATGGGTATTCCAAATGTAACCATGAAGGTTTCTCCCTATATAGCTGTGAAATCTAAAATGTAAGTATGATATTGATTCCACAATTTACCATTATAATTTATGATTACTAAGAAGTTTTTTAGGAATATTATGATTTCATGTAGTGTATTTAATAGTTTATATTCTAAGGGTGAAAAGTATGATTTTTTTAAAATGTTTCCAATGAGTTTAAAATATTCATGGGATAAAATTTTATTTTCTTATTTTATATCCCTTACTAAGCTTTTGTGCTCATCCCAAGTTTTTGAAATGTTTTTCATAGTTTATAAGGATGGGTAAGAGGAAGGAAGAACTAAAAATGAATGTAATGAATATTTTTATCAAGAAAATAAACCATTTTTTATTTTAAATGGTTTCATTTTGTAGAAAAATGGATAGTGAGTAGAAATATCTACTTTGTAATTTTTTAGTTATTTTGTAATATTTATGGCCTAATTCTCTAAAACTCTAAACCTGAAAAGATCCTCAATGTGAATTCTTGACTTAACTCAAGATTATGTAATGTTTAAGGTTGGGACCCTATACACATGTTCTGAATATAAATTTTATTTATATCATGTTTTACATTATTTAAATTGTGATATATTCATAAGTATAAAAGATATAACAAATTATGACACAAGTTATAAACAAAGATAATATTACCAAAAGTGAAACCTTAATATAAAATTGGTAAAAAGCGGGTAATATAAAGTCATAATCAAGCCATATATGGTATAAGATATAAGAATATGATTATTTAAAAATTTTATAACAAACCTACATTTATTATATAGAAATTTTTATCTAGTACGATGAGGGTCAAGACACAAGGTAAGGGGATTTCATATCACTTTTTATTTTCAAGAGATACATGCTTTATTTAACACTCATTCCTTTCATGTGGTGTGTATACTTCCCATGGATTCATTCAATTATTATTATACTCAAATTTATGGGTATTTACATATCCATTATATGATCTTTATTTTATGGGGTTGATGTTTAAAATCTACAAAATCAATATAATAGATTTGTATCAATTTTCCTTCTTTGAGACACATGTTTTATTATGCAACTACATTATTTTTAGAGGTGTATATAATTTCATTTGACATGTTATATCTTGAATATAATTCATTTCATGATATTTTAATCTTTATGTAATTTCATTTTATTACATTGATAGTATGATCCCAAGTTACCATGTGGTAAGACTTTATTGAAATAATATCATCTTTTATCAAGATTTTTTATGATTATGCTTCCATTATTGAAATCAAGAACAATCATGAGTTTCATTATCCTCTTTTTATTCAATTTATCTCCATGTATTAGTACCATTTTTACACTCTTTAGTACGTAATTTAATTAATTAAAAATTAATAAAAATATGATTGTATTTCTCTCTTTGGTCGAAAATCTATTTTATTCAAAAACCATGTTTTCACAAATGTTTTCAAATGATCCTTGATGATCATTTTTAAGGAAAAAATGTTTTTAAAAATGTTTTATGGTTTTAAAATATTTCTCTATAAGTATTAAAAGCTATTTTCAAAGAAAACGTTTTTTAAAAATGTTTTATTTTTTAAAAATAATTTTTCAATATAAAAAGGATATTTTCATCAAAAAAAGTTTTTAAAATATATTTAAAAATTATTTCCCATCTAAGATAACATCTGTTGGTGTTACTTGTACATTTTTGGGGAAATTATTCAATATTTCTATTCATAATATTTATTTTAATGGATTATATTTTGATGACATAATGTTTATGGAACCTTTTTCTCTTCCACATGTTATATGCTTTTGAAACCCACTTCCTTTCATTGTTTATGCTTTGATGAAATGATTATGAAACCAATATTTTTCTATTGGTTAAGATATTATTACATGTTTATGACCACCATTTCACTTCATGGGTTATGACATGATTATTTATGATTTTGTGGCATATATATGTATGATTTCATTATTATATGGGTGGGACCTATATCTCCCTCCAATGAATTGGGTAAAAATTTATATCTCAGGAGATAGACATGAATGGAATGAGAAATGAACTCAGTTCAGTATTACCGGGTTGGAACAAGGAGTGAACTCAGTTTAGTAACACAGGGCTAGAATGGGGTGTGAAACCGGTTCAATAAAGGACTTTTTCCAATAATATAGCATTGGTAGTGATTCCTTGACTACTATATAAATCATTATATATTCTTATGTGTATACCAAAATTCCATGTATTATTCCTATGTTATGATTTCATGGCTTATGTTCTTTATTTACTTATGATTCATGTTTTCTGAACTTCTAGGCTTTATAATATCATTAATGTTTACGATCTTCCACATACAGGTTATGATCTTCTAATTTTATTATGTAACACCCTGACCCTAGATACCCAGAGTCAGTGTATTATTACATAACATTAGCATGATCCCAAGAGATCAAGTCTCGAAAGACCGATTATTTTAGTAGCCTTGGAAGTACTAGATACGTACATAAGTTTTACATTACATTATGAAATGAAAAACAAAAACATTGTGTCTCCTTTGAACACACTCATATACCTTAGCTTATCCCAGAAAGTCGGTCATAATATACTTCTTCACATCCTGGGAAAAATAAAACATAGAAAGGGGTGATCTCAGATGCTTAGTAAGGATAACAATATAGAAAAAACTTTCATAAATAAGAATAAACATTTAATGAAATGTATAAGACTAAAACACAATCCTATTAAACTTTAAATTCAGCATAATATGGAAAATATAAATCAAATAATTTCATTTACTTATTCACATGGATATTCTACTAATCTAATAATCACATATAATATCAATAGCTAATTTCATAATGATGGAATGCATAATGTTGGAAATCTTAAACACAAAGTCAAGGCCTTGTTCCAAGACTCTATATATAAATTTTGTCAAGGGATTGTTCCAAGACACTAGTTTGTCTTATGAGACCTACAGATGCATCGAGGAGCTATAGCGGGCTCCACCCGTCACTTACTAAGTCTAATGCATTCCTCATATGAAAATATTGAAATATGACATAAAAATTCATATTAAATCTAGCATAAAAAATGTAAATACTTAATCCATAAACCATGAATAGCATTAAAATAGCACATTCGTAATCAAACATATCATAACTCATTCAATACAATATGGAATATTGTATTATAACAAATCAACCTCAATCAAGAATAAAATTCAGTAAAGGAAGTTGACATAGTTAAAAATGATCAGTTAAAATCTTTGAGAGAAATATCAATTTTTCATGAAATCATTTAAAAGTAAAAAAATTTATAACTGAACACATTTAAAATATATTTTTGAATCAAAGTGACCCATACCACTTTGAAACATTTGAAAGGAATTTACATTTTAAAACATTCATGTCCATATAAATAAATCCTTAAACCCATTTTGAAATCATGTACATTAATGAGAAAGGTTTAGAAGAATAAATATTTAAAACTTTTAAAATTATGTTTTAGTTAAATATTACCTTAAAAATAATCCTTTTGAAAACTTGTTTATGAAACATGGACATGGATGATAAATATGTCCTGGTAAATACTTACACATAAACAATCTCAGATAATAATGAGATCAAGGAATTAACAATTACCTTGTACTTTTCCTTAGTCAAGGGTAAATTAACCTCCTGTACAATGGTTAAATAATTGTTATTAAATTATAAAATAACCATATAGATAAATATTATATCATATATTATCTTCTAATATTTCTTTGTTAACAATATTTCAGTAGTATTATTGTTTCGGGTGTTAACTGATTCATTTTCATTTATATTTTTTGTTATGTAAGTCATGTTTTCTATGGATAGGATGTATTTGATTCATATACAAAATTATATTAAGTTCTTAGACATTATTTTTAATCATAAAATGCAAATTATTCTTGAATGGTTATGATGGAGAACGAAATCTTATCGCATCGTGGAGACGGTAAGTCGTACGTACGCACGGGCAACAATATCATTCTATTAGTGGTGAAATAGTATGTAATTGGATGGTATATTATATATAAAGAATAATTAACATGTTATATTTATTATTTACATCAATTAAACTCATTATTATACCCATCAAAATAATTAAGTGTTGAATAAAAAACTACACAACAATAAGGAGACGGTAAGTCGTACATACCACGTATGGTGACTTTTCTATTGATATGATGGATTGGATAATGAATATGGTTTTTCCATAATTATAATAAAATCACATTATTTATAAGGTACTGGAGTTGTTATTTTGGTATGGAACAACAAAGAAAGAGGAAGTGGAAGAAGAAAAGAAATTTGAAAGATGTGATGAAATAATCACCTCTTCTTCGGTTTCTTCCTTTTGATTTGAACAAAAGGGCTCCTTAGGTTGGTTTTATGATAAAATTAAGGTCCCTAGGATGAACTGAGGGTATTTGGGAGGATATTTTAGAATGTTTTGGCTAAGCCAAAAGGCTTTGGAGGTGTGAAATTAAGAGAAGGGGAAGTACCCTTTTATAAGAGAGGTGAGGGTCACTTTAGGAAAATCTTGAAATATTATTTATTATAAAATCATTTTCGGTTTATAATGGCTCCAAAAGGATTGAGTTTGAGGATAAGGTGGTAATGGGTCTAAAAACACTCAACGAATAGGTTTTAGACAAGTTTAGGTCACCATATTAACCTTATCATTTATATTTAACTCTTAGTAAAATAGTTTAACTTTTACCATGTCTTCTTGTATTTTTATATTACATGGTTAATAAACTTACTATAAAAATCCAAGATAACCTAAAGTGTTTCATTAATGAAATATCTATCATTATATAATTCCTTTTTACGAACCTTATTTTTTTATGAATATTAATCATTTAATAAAATAGTATTTTTTTTTAACTCATTTATGTCAATTTTGACATTATTTAGTATTTGTTTTTTGTTAAAGTTATCACAACTTGATTACTTCGAACAAAATACATTGAATCAATAATAAAATGTCTTATTCAGCTATAAAATTCTTGTATGGCATAAAAAGTTACAATTTAAATTTATTTTAATATTTATAATATCAATTATTTTAATATTTCATTAATAAGGTAATTATTTCATCATCATTGTGTCATAAATAAATTTAATTATTTAATGTCTAAAAATTATAAATTAAATACCATGATGTAGTAAATATTTTTATCTTTCTAATGAATATTTATAGTCTAATTTATCTTGTGTATAACCCCATATTAAAAAAAAATTAGTTATTAAAATATGAATTTAACACTTTTAACTCTTCTTTAAATAAATTAATAATAAATGTCCTAATATAATCCAAGTGGATAAAAAAGGATAATATTTTATTCCTAATGTTGATTTTGGTCAAAATACATTTATTCAAAAGAATTAGGACATGTTTTGGGATAATTATAATATCATTTTGACCATTAATAACCCTATTTACTTTTAATCGTGGTAAATTAAATTCAAATGTTATTATTCACCAAAAAATATTTTCATCCTATTGAACCAAATTTTACATACTGATGTCAACCGTGTCTCTCATATTTTTGAAATTAAATTCACTGAAGCGTTAATATTACGTTTTATGTAAATTTGTAAATGTGCCTAGAAGGTGGGTTAAAGGTGTTTAAAAGTTCAATAAAATTTTATACATCTAATATTATTATAAAATGATTCAAATGAGTTACATTGGACTAATATATGTATAATGTATCTATTTTTAATTTAAGATAAATTTTTAATTAAAAATAATTATTTAAATCAAAATTTTGGTTTTTATCTACAAAGTAGTATTTTTCACAATTCATCAAATATTGATCGTTTTCAGAAAAAATACCAAAAATTCACCCAAAGAAAATTTTGATATTCCAAATTCAAAAATGATGTAAATTTTACCAAATTCTAAACATAGAATATGCATTAATTAATTTAAAATTAATTCTTATTGTCAAAACCAGAAAGTAGGTTTTTAAAAAGTAAAAACTATTAAAAGATTGACATGTGTTTATATCCAATTTAAATGTGAAAGTACTAAAAATGACCTAAATTATATTAAATTATAAAAATATAATCTAATTATACTTTAAAACCACTAAAATTTATAATCTAACACTATAAATTATTTCGATTAAAAAACTTTTTTTCAATTAAAATTTAGAATTTTTCTCTGTTCATCTAAATATGAAAGTTATCAAAAATGTACCAAAAATTTATCCAAACTAAATTTTTATATCCCGCTTCTAAATAATAATTTAATTTCATTAAATTTAATATATAAAAGTGTCAAATATTGGATTTAAAAATGGTTCTCCATTAAAAGGTAGAAAAACTGCATTTTTTCATAAATACTTCATTTATCTAAAAAATTGAATTTGTCCTTATATTATGTCTAATAAACACAAAAGAGGAATTTTAAAATTATATAATATATATATAAAATTAAAAACGTGGTTAATACTATTCATAACTGCTTTTTAAATAGCTAGTTTGATAGGTTGTGATGCACTTGAACTCAGTGTTGCGTGTAACGCAAGCTATTGAATTACTTTAAAGAGATAACCTACTATGAAATCTTGGGGTGTTACATTCTTCACTCCTTCAACAACTTTTTCCCTCTAAATTTGAAATTTTTCTATGAAAATAAAAGGTTGAAAATAGAAAATATCTTTGTGTAAAACCCACATCATAAATAGGGTTAATAAAATTTAGTCTTAATAAGAGGGAAAGGGGATTGAAAAATTCACTACCAAATTAGGGTTTCAAATAGGAGAACATTGGTGGAAATTATAGACACATAATTGGAGTAATAACATAAATATTTATAGGGAGTGATTGAGGTTATCAATCATAAACAAGTAAAGAATAAATGGAAAATTGAGGGCCTCAAATCCATAAATCTATGATGATTTAAAATATCATCGATTCAACAAAACATAAGGTATTAGGATAACACATTTTTGGTTTTTATATCTTTTACATAATGTTTAAGATTTTATTTCTTCATATAATAAGAAGAAAAAATAATACTTGACAAGTATAGTTCCATCCATTAACTAATTTCTACCCCAAACTCTTCTTTCTCTCTAAAAGATAATAGAAATCAAAAATATTCCATTAAACCTAATCATATAGGGTTTCAAAAAAATGAATTTATAATTCATCTATAATAAAATTTAAAAAAAATACTTTATACAAACCAAGAGATCACATAGGCCAGTGGTAGGTGATGTACCCTTGTCGCCCTTCAGTTGTGGGTTCAAGTCTCGCGGCCTTGCCAGACGTGACGGGTTGTCGCCCGACCTTTGGGTTGTCCTTTTATAATAATAAAAAGTAATCTTAAGAAATGTTTTAACCTTAAAAATAGTATCCAATGTCCAAATTAATCCATTTCAACCTTTAGACTTATCCAAAATACTTATGTCCAAAATCACAGTCCAAAATTAATAAGGAAGGTCACATAACATACATGGGAATACCTTCATTGTGTATTCTCATAAGACATGGTAATAACCTGAATTACCAGAAAACCATATTTTAATAGGTATTTAATTTCTTATTCCTTCTGTAAAACATAGAATACTGGATATACTCCTTAAATCCAAAAATGTTGTAATCACCAACAATGATGGAATAAACAAACCATTAATTAGTTCCAAGGTGGTCAATAATATCCAATATACTTTATCAAACTCAATTATCTCTTATTCCAAAATAATTACCTCAGCCTCATAACTATTTTAAGGTTTATCTTTCTCTCAACCATTTATTTTACAAAAATTTTAAAATATTATTGAGTCACTTTTCTTGGTTCCATACAATCTCAAATCCTTAATGAAATAGTGCTGCAGTACAATCCTTATATACTCTATAATCTTATAACTTGTACATCATTAATACAATACTCAAATAACAAAATTACATAATAAAAACTTAAGAACACTAATCATTCCTCTTCATTTGTGGTAGTATCATAACTTGATTATAATCCAATAGTAGCATTTGGGGTATACTCTGATGATTGGGACATTAATTTAAACAGTGTCCCAACTCCATGCAGATGAAGCATTGTACATTTGAAACATTTTTCTTACCCTTTCAATCACATACTTGGTGTCATTTTTCTCCACACATATAACAAACTCTCATTCCCTTCAAGCAATTACCAAGGTGATTATTTACACAGTTATCACATAGGGGAAAATCCTTCTTTCCCTTCTTCCCTCTATCCATCTTTCTCTTTACCATCCTTTTCTTCTCTAGATTCCCTTCAAAGAAATAGGACTCAGATAATTGTTTACTTATCTTATTAACACATGATATCATTTATTCATATGATGAGAATACATGGGAGACTATTTCCCTTCTAAATGTTGGCTTAAGACCATGAAATATGTTATCCTTCTTACTCTATAGATCATGTATATTGCTGGAGTTCTCATTCCTTCTACTGGGTTCCATTTATAAATGATTATATACACTAGTTTAGATCATATCATAATGTATAATACAAACAATATAAAAATTCTCATCATTAATTGAATATTTACACACATTTAGTCTCATAATCATAACATTGGTTTTTTTGGCGACATATTTACTCATAAATCCTTCATAATGGTTTATAAATAAAATGTGAATTATCCTAAGCATATCCCCTAGGAGTGTCAAACCAGGTGCGCAGTAAGGCCCATTATCGTGTACCAGGATACCCCAAGTCAAGCCTGAAACTCCTTATCGTATTTTTCACTCTTTGGTACATTTGTACCAGAACCACGTCCACTTGTAGTATCCAGGAAGGGATGTATTTCTTGGAAAACCCACATAATATCTACATTACCAAATTTTTTGGATGTTCTTCTATACTAATCCTAAAAGTCTATCTTAGGGTAATGTTTCCTAATCATAGTTTTTCTAAATCTAGTTTCCAAGGTTTGTAATAAACTTTCTCTGATACCAACTGTAACGCCCTAACCCTAGATACCCAGATTCGGTGCATTATTATACAACATTTTCATGATCACAAGAGATCAAGTCTTGAAATACTTATTAGTTTAGTAGCCTTGTAAGTACAAGATACATACATAAGTTTTACATTACGTTATGAAATGAAAACCAACAACATTGTGTCTCCTTTGAACACACTCATATCCCTTAGCTTATCCCTGCAAGTCAGTCATAATATACTTCTTCACATCCTGAGAAAAATAAAACATAGAAAGAGGTGTGCTTAGATGCTTAGTAAGGATAAAAATATAGATAAAACTTTCATAAATAAGAAAAAACATTTAAGGAAATGTATAAGACTAAAACAAAAGACTTTTAAACTTTAAATTCAGCATAATATGGAAAAGATAAATCAAATAATTCCATTTACTTATTCACATGGATATTCTACTAGTCATATAATCACATGTAATATCAATATCTAATTTCAAAATGATGGAATGCATAATGATGGACATATTAACCACAAAGTCAAGGCATCATTCCAAGACTCTAAATATAATTTTTTTAAGGCCTTATGCCAAGACACTAGTTTGTCTCATGATACCTACTGATGCATCGAGGAGTTATAGCTAGATCCACCTGTCACTTACTAAGTCCAACGCATTCCTCATATGAAAATGTTAAAACATAACATAAACATTCATATTAAAACTAGCATAAAAAAATTCAATACTTTATCTATAAACCATTAATGGTATACAAATATAACATCCATAGTCAAACATATCATAACTCATTAAATACAATATAGAAGATTTTATTATAACAAAACAACCTTAATAAAGAATAAAATCCAGAAAAGGATGTTGACGTAGTTGAAAATGATCAGTAAAACTCTTTGAGAGAAATATAGATTTTCATGAAAACATGTAAAAGTCACACAATTTATAAATGAAGACATTTAAAATATATTTTTAAAACAAAGTTTCTCATACCACTTTGAAACTTTTGAAAGGAATTGACATTTTAAAACATTCATTTCCATATAAATAAATCATTAAACCCATTTTGAAAACATAGACATTAATGAGAAAGGTTTAGAAGAAGAAATATTTAAAACATTTTAAATGATGTTTTAGTTAAGGAGACCCTTAAAAATAATACTTTTGAAAACTTTTTTATGAAACATGGACATGGATGATAAATATGTCCTAGTAAATACTTACACATAAATAATCTCAGATAATAATGAGATCGAGGAATTAACCCTTAACTTGTAATTTTCCTTAGTTTATGGTATGTTAAACTCACGTATAATGGTTAAATAATTGTTATTAAATTATAAAATAACCACATACATAAATATGATATCATATATTATCTTTTAATATTTCTTTGTTAATAATATTTTAGTTGTATCATTATTTCGGGTGTTAACTGATTTATTTTCATTTATATGTTTTGTTACGTAAGTCATGTTTGTTATGGATAGTATGTATTTGATTCCTATACAAAATGATATTAAGTTCTTAAAAATTATTTTTCATCATCAAATAGATATTATTCTTGAATGGTTATGATGGGGAACTAAATCATATCGCGTCATGGAGACGGTAAGTCGTACGTACGCACGAGCGACAATAACATTATATTAGTGGTGAAATACTATGTAATTGGATGGTGTATTATATATATAGAATCATTAATATGTTATATTTTTTATTTACATCAATTAAACTCATTATTATACTTATCTAAACAATGAAGTGTTAAATAACAAACTATACCACAACGTGGATACGGTAAGTCGTACGTACGCACGTATGGTGACTTTGTCATTCATAAGATAGATTGAATAATTAATATGGTTGTAACATATTAATAATAACATCACAGTATGTATAAGGTACTATAGTTATTATTTTGGTATGGAACAAAAAATAAAGAGGAAGTGGAAAAGAAAAAAACTTTGAAATAGGTGATGAAATAATTACCTCTTCTTCGGGTTCTTCCTTTTGATTTGAACAAAAGGGCTCCTTAGTTTGGCTTTATGATCAAAGTAAGGCCTCTAGGTTTAATTAAGGGTAGTTGGGAGGATATTTGAGGAATTTTTTTTGATGTAAAAGGCTTTGGAGGTGTGCAATTAAGAGAAGGGGAAGTACCATTTTATAAGAGAGGTGAGGGTCACTTTAGGAAAAGCTTGAAATATTATTTTATTATAAAATAATTTTCTTTTTATAATGGCTAAAAAAGGATTTATTTCAAGTATAAGGTTGGGATGGGTGAAAAAACTCTCAACAAATAGGTTTTAGACAAGTTTAGGTCACCATATTAACCTTATCTTTTAGATTTAACGCTTTGTAAAATAGTTTAAATTTTACCATGTCTTCTTGTATTTTTATATTACATGGTTAATAAACTTACTATAAAAAGCCAAGTGAACCTCAAGTGGTACATTAATGACATGTATATCATTATATAATTCCTTTTATAGAACCCTATATTTTTTGGAATATTATATCATTTAATAAAATAGTATCTGTTTTAAAAACTCATTTATGTCAATTTTGAAACTATTTAGTATTTGTTTTTTGTTAAAGTCATCACAACTTTATTACTTCGAACAAAATATATTTAATCAATACTAACATGTAATATTCACCTATAAAATTTTTATATGGCATAAAAAGTTTCAATTTACATTTATTTTAATATTTATAATATCAATTATTTTAATCTTTCATTAATAAGGTAATTACTGCATCATTATTGTGTCATAAATAAATTTAATTATTTAATGTATAAAAATTATAAATAAATTACCATGATGTAGTAAATAGTTTCATATTTCTAATGAATATTTATAGTTGAATTTATCTTGTGTATAACACCATATTAAAAAACATTAGTTATTAAAATATGAATTTAACACTTTTAAATCTTCTTTAAATAAAATAATAATAAATGTCCTAATCTAATCCAAGTGGAACAAAAAGGGTCATATTTTATTCCTAAGGATGATTTTGTTCTAAATACACTTATTAAATAGAATTATGACATGGTGTGGGATAATTATAATATCTTGTTTTCCTTTAATTGTCCTATTTACGTTTAATCGTGGTAAATAAAATTAAAAAGTTACTATTCATCAAAAAATATTTTCATCCTATTTAATCACATTTTACTTACTGATGTAAATTGTCTCTCTCAGATTTTTGAAATTCAATTCATAGAAGCGGTAAAATTACGTTTTATGCAAATTTGAAAATGTGCCTCGAATGTGGGTTAAAGACGATAAAAAGTTCAATAAAATTTTATACATCTAATCTTATAATAAAATGAATCAAATGAGTTAAATTGGAATAATATATGTATAATGTATCTATTTTGAATTTAAGATAAACTTTTAATTAAAAATGATTGTTTAAATGAAAAAGTCGGTTTTTATCTACAACGTAGTGTTTTCACTATTCATCAAAAATTGAACATTTTCAGAAATGTACCAAAAATTCACCCAAAGATAATTTTGATATTCCAAATTAAAAAATGATTTCAATTTTACCAAATTCAAAATATATAATTTTCACTAATTAATTTAAAATCAATTCTCATTGTCGAAACTAGAAAGCGGGTTTTTAAGAAGTAGAAACTATCAAAATATTAACATGTGTTTATGTCCAATTTAAATGTTAAATTACTTACAATGACCTACATTATATTAAATGATAAAAGTATAATATATTTATACTTTAAAACCACTCAAATTCATAATTTAACACTATAAATTATTTCAATTAAAAAAGTTGTTTTCAATTAAAATTTAGTATTTTTCACTATTCATCTAAATATGAAAGTTGTCAGAAAATACCAAAAATATATCCAAACTAAATATTTATGTCCTGCTTCTAAAGAATAATTTAATTTTATTAAATTGAATATATAAAATTTTCAAATATTGGATTTAAAAAGGGTTCTCCATTAAAAGGCGGAAAAACTGCTTTTTTTGAAAAATACTTCATTTCTCTGAAAAATTAAATTTGTCCTTATATTATGTCTAAGAAACAAAAAATATGAATGTTAAAATTATATTGGATATATAAAATATCAAAATGTGGTTAATAATATTCATAATTTCTTTTTAAAATGGGTTGTTTGATAGGTTGTGATGTGCTTGAACTCGGTGTTGTGTATAACGAAAGCTAATTACTTTAAAGAGATAACATACTATGAAATCTTGGGGTGTTACATATGATCACATTTTCATACCCCTATTATCATGTTTATAATTCATGTCTCCCGTGATTACCCTTATTGAGCATCTGAGCTCACCCCTTTTATGTTTCCCTCCCCAAGTTATGAAGATATTTATTAAGTATGATGTGTCTAATAGGGGTGTTAGTCATAAAGAACTAGTGGGAGATAATGTACCTCACTGATATACTAGTGTTTATGTTTCCATGTTTCCAAAGGCACTAAACTAATACAATATTTGGGAATCTATTTTTGTAATGTTTTAAGTATTTTGTAAAAGTAATGTAATGTCTATGTACATCAAGACTGGGTCGCTATAGTTGGTATCAGAGGAAATTTTTAGTTAACCTTTGGAAACTAGGATGAGAAAACCTTAGTGAGAACTCTAAGTACATGTATAAGGATAATCCTATGGATAATCAAAATTATCGGAAAATGTCATGTAATTTTGGTAGAGGATATAGTGAGTGGTTTCCTAGAAATACATCCATGCCTGGATACTACAAGTGGATGTGGATCTGGAACAGATGTACCTAGGGATAAAAACTAAGACAAGATGTCCCAGGCTAACTCGGTGTAATCCGGTATATGACAATGGGCCTTGCTACAAACTTGTTTTGAAACTCATAGGGATATGATTTGGGAATTCAAAAACTCTTCATGAGCCATAATTAAGGATTTAAATAGTAGTTGTTTATGAAGAACTTAGGATAAACCTGAGGTGTCTTCGATTAAAAAGTAGGTGTCATGATTTAGACATCATTTCAGTCATTTTTCATGATTGTTTGGTTTTATTATATGATATGTGTTTCTCACCTAGTTCTTTCTAATTTAATTTAATGGAAATAACTAGAAGGAACATGGCTAACATTCAATGTTTCAGATGTGTAAATGGTGGGCATTATGAAAATAAATTTCCCAAGTGGAAGTATACTAAATATAATTAGGAAGGTGGTATGAGTATTGGTTATACTTCTAAAGATAAAGAGATTGCAAATGACATGTTAAGGGTATGTGATGTTCTTTTAGTATTGTTTACATAAGAATCATGAATTGATTAAGGTTGAGGAACCTTAAAACATTATTCATATTTTATATTATATGAAGTAGGTATGAATAAATAAGTTTATGAATATTAATTAATGGTTTAATAATAAATATGGATGAATAAAGTATTTATGTTTTGGAACTCAAATATTATGTTATATGAATCCTGAAATATATAAGTGTTTTTAGTATAATTTTTCATTAAGGATAGAAAAGGACATGTTGAATGGTGAGAAGACATAGTAAAGTTATTTCATGGAAAGATGATATTTTTATTAGGGGAAGGTAACTCTTAATTAATTATTAACCTTGAGATAATGATGTTTGGATAAATATATGTTGGATATGAATATGTAAATTGGATGGTACAGATTACCCTGGAACTAATTATTGAAAAGTTGTCAATGTCATCAAGGATGAAGTTTACAACTTATTGGATTTAAAAAATGTATCCATTAATCATTGTAATAAGGGATCATTCATGTTTTCCAAAATTATTTATGGTAAATTAGGTTGTTTCTATGTTTAAAGGGAATATACAATGGGGGTATTCACATGTTTGGAATGTGATAACCAAGTGGTGCTTTGTGATATATGGGGGATCAATGTTAAGTGATTTCAAGACTTTATTTATAATGTTTTGGATTTTCATATTTCATAAGGTTTATAAGGTTAACCATTTATGGAAATATTAAGTTAAACTTCAGATGAAGTTTTTGAGAATAAATTATTATCTCACCACATGATCAATTATGCATATTGGATACCCTGTTCTAGCTAGTTGGTGTTGGGGGTAACAGAAGAAATATGGGATGACTTATCATGGATCACATGATATGTTAGTACATTAGGAATGAAAAATTCTCCTTTATTTATTAGGGTAATAGATGAAGTGGAAATCTATCAAGGGATAACCAAAGAGTGATATTTTACTTATGAAAGGGAATTAAATCAAGTAAGTATAACTTCTTATGAAAATTATTCAACCTTAGGGAATGGTTCTTGAAGCAAGAAAGGTTATCCTAGTATTTTATTTTTCAATGAATAAAATGTTCCCTTAGATAATCATAGATTTATGGCTTTGTGATTGTTATCTTTATCCTAACCATGATCTATATCACTCTCCATCAGAACATGATAGTTATATTCCTCTTCTATGTCCATGTTTTCACTTCCCACATATGTTCTCCTGTGTGGAAACCTATTTATATATTAATTTGGGTAACCATTATGGTTACAAGTTTCCATTTTAAGAAAATTTGTAGTATTATTTTTTATAATGTGGTTTTCTATGATTGAAACTTTCTAACTATTAAACCATTGATAACCCAGATGAATTTCTGGCATTAAATTCATTTTAATTCGGGTAGAATGTAACACCCCCAGTTTTATGGACCTTTTTTTGAATGAATTAATTTTAATTGTTGTATTTAATTAAACTAAGTCAAATATTCCTTTTACATATAACCTACTTGACTTGTGTTATACACAACACCCCCAAATATATTTTTGATTAATAAAAACACTTTTAGGGAAAAGTGAGAAACCAATCCATTACACAGATAGAAAGACAATAAACATGATATGAAATATCAGAATCTATATATTTCAATTTAAGCATTTTAGATACTTTACCTCTGAGTAGAGTCCATTGGAGGCTAGCATCCTTCTTGTCCCAATCATCATTGAGGCGGTTTTCATAGTTTTAAACCATCTTGTCCCAAGTTTAGATGAGATCTTCCTTAGTAATCTTCTACCCATTGAATCCACGTGCCAAAATTCCAAGTTGTTTATTAGCCTAGGAACCCTTCTCTTTAGAGAGGTTGGCCTAGAACCGTCTCCCTACCAACCTGTCAAACTCCAATTGTATAGTGATGACCTCCAATCCCTTTTCCGAGAAGTCCACATTGTAATCGAGGATGGTTTCCCACTCATCACATTCCATTAATGATTTCCTACTTTGGTAGATATTTTGTTTCATTGTCTCCTTTACTACATTCTCCAAATTAGTGTTAGATGGTACCCTTATAGGTGGTTCAAGATCCATAGAATTTATCCCCACATTTTTGGGAAACTTCTGAGAGATTTTCCATTTTCTTGAGGACCTAGTAATAGGTGGGCTAGGAAAGAAATAGTTGTATTTTTTCTTCTACAACCTCTAATAGTGTTTTATGAACCCTTATGATTCAATGATGGTGTTTTTTCCTTTATTTGAGGATAATCTGATATATTCCTCTACAAGTTCCACTTCCATTGGCATTGCAGGGGAATCTGATTCAGACTCTAACCCCCCCCCCCCCCATGAGCATCCTCCTATTCATCCCCTTCCTCAACCACATGTTTCTCTTTTCCTTCCAACACTGCGAACCGATTAAGAGAGTAGGTAGCCATTCTACAAAACCTCACTGTATCATCATAATATGAATTGTCTTATAAGACCTGCTTGGGAACCTCTGAAACTATAGTTTGTTCAAAACCTCGGCCCAGGTACTGTAGTTGTTTTCTTGATTCCTCCAACCCACACTTTGGAGATTCCCATTAGCACCTGGAATAGGGACCTCCAAGCACACAAATTCACCACTGGCTGAACTAGAGGAGTCCAGATGCCTGGCTAGATCAACATTTGGGTGGGGGCTCCTCTCCACTGTCCCAACCTCACACACCTGCATTGATATCACATATCCACTTGACAATGGATTAATACCCAAATCATGTCTCAGTCAGTCAAAAAATGATGAAACTCGTGGCCTTGATTCTTTAGGGGTAGCCTTCTTCACTGAGCCTGAAGAACCCCCCTCTCCCTGAAACAAGAGGGACCTCCATAGGGGGAAGGGAAAGCTGGTGCAGCTCCTCACCCGATGGTACTGGGGTCTCATGATCATGATCACCCTGGTACGCCTCAGTTGGGGAGGTCTATGGAGAGGGGAGACACGTAATAGAGACCTCCATGCACCCATGCTCACTCCCACCTAGATTAGTAGCGTGGACAGAACAAGCTTCACCGATCACAACTAGTGTTGAAGGCCCTTCAGGCATAATAGGAGGTTCAACCAAACAAACATCCAGTTCCCTTTTGCGACAATCAGAAAGACAGTGGCCCTTCCTATAACAGAAGGAGAAGAACTTCTTCCACGATTCATAAACAATGGATTAGACATACCTGTATTCTCCCTCAATCACTATCCACACCACCTATGGTGGGGGCCGGGAGAGTTCCATTTCAATGCATATGTGCACCATGATTGGATACTTTAGGGTAGCGGTCTACCGATCGGCGCACAGGAAGCAACCGATAGAATTACCAATTGATTGTTGTAGAGCTGAGTTCTGGAAGGGGAGTAGTAAACAAGGGAGTTGAAGCCAAATTTCCAAACTAGATGGGTCTCAATTCATATGAAGATCAAATGACCAGTGAAGGATATGGAAATGAAAGCCTCAAAAGGATATGCTAGATTTGGACCAGGCCCGTACCAGATCATCCTAGATGTTAGTATTAGTAATATGAATAGTAATAAATACTTTTAATATATTATTTTTTATTTTTAAACATAAATAAAACATATTTATAATGAAATATATAATTTTTGTTAGTCTTTATGTGTTTTAAAATAACATTTTCTTAAAGAAACTGCTTTTTATGCCCTTCTATGAACAATAATAAAATTAATTTTAGAAATTAATAGAAATTGAATTTGATAAAATGAAATTAATTTTTGAATTCATAATTTTAAAATTTTATTAGGGCGAATTTTTGATATTTTTCTGTGAAACATTATTTTTAGATGAATAGTAAAAATTGCTATAATTTAGTTAAAAACAGCCTTTTTATTTAAATAATGATTGGTGTTGAATTATATTTTAAATTTTTTTAAAGTCAGAATAGATTAAATATGAATATATTAATCCAATTTAGGTCATTATATTCATTTTTAAATTGAAATAAAAAATAAAAAATTAATAAACTTTTGAATTTTTTTTTGTCACGACCCGTCCTTGGGGCCCATGTCGTGACTACTTCAAGCCTGCCTTCCATAGGCCAGGAGCTGGCGACTGGCACCAAAGGAATAAATCTCAAAAAAAGAGAAGGCATTGCATTTATATAAGTAAACAAACAATAGAGTATTCAAGCTGAAGTAAACACTAAGTAAACTGAGTATAAAAGTAAGTGCTGGAAAGTAAATGGGCCAGAATACAAACCCAACTGAAAGTACAGTACAACAGAAAAGAAAGAAAAACTACAGTAAAGTAATACAGTAACCATTTAGTCGTCCTTCGGATATCCCACTTGAAGGGCAGGTACAAATGATCTCCTCAACTCCTTGGTTCCGGTCGTCCGCTCCGTGTACGTCCCGCCAAGTGGTCCACCTCCAGGTATCGTCCCGCTCCACATGACTCCACCTCGATCAGTGATGTCTGCCGTCTGCATCCAACACAACGTAGTGTGGGCATAGCCCGTGCATGGGTGAGTATACGATACTCAGTAGGGACCCCAAGACCCTCGAAGGTCTCCCAGAATCCACAAAGGATAAACCACAAAGTAAAGGTACAAACACAAAGTTTCAACCTACTCTACTTAGGTATATTCCCATACATATATACCTAAGTCATCAATTCCAGTTCGGCTCCAACTCACGAGCCCATGTACAACCCATTCCACACAGGAAAGCACAACCCAGTCCACACAGGAAAGCAAGTCAATCATATTGATGATAATGACTGAAAGTCAAGACTCTGCTCACACAGGTATACTACTCACGAAGAGGGGTGGAGATGATAGATGTAGCCTCTGAATCATCTCCCCTGCTGAACCCACGTAGGATCCAAGTACAGAAGTCGTTGCTGCCGAACCCACGTACGTTCCAAGTACAGTAACCATTGCTGTCAAACCCACATAGGATCCAAGTACAGTTGTCATCGTTGTCGAACCCACGGAGGATCCAAGTACAGTCTTCCTCGCTGTCGAACCCACGTAGGATCCAAGAACAGTCGTCATCGTCGTCGCAGTCGCAACCATCTCTAGGGTTCCCGCACACAGCACACTCAACTCTGGGAGGGTCTACTCCAAGATCCAAGGGGGTAGATATATCAACTTCCACAAAGTCTAGAGTTGATGTATCCCTAATTTCCGTCTCGTCAATAGAAACTCAACGCAACAAACGACGCATCAATCGGGCGCCCGGTCTGAGAGATATTGGCTTTTCCGTCCCAGGGGCCCGGTTGGTTTTTAAGCTAAAACCAACCCAACCGTACTCCACCTACATTCAAACCTCAAGCAGAGTAAGCCAAAAGAACCGTCTCACCAAGAGGAATTCAACGTAATTTACGGCACGTCATTCGGACGTCCGGTCCTTATGTTATAAATGTTTCCGCTCCAAGGGCCCGGTTGGTTTCGGGTTCGAACCAACCTGGTTGTACACAAAATTCCCTAAAACCTCGAGTGTAATATACCAAAATGACCATCTCATTCCATGAAATCCTACGCAACTGACTGTGCATCGATCGGAGGTTCGTAGCTCAAGATATATCTATTTAACAGAAACGTTCCGCATAATAGGGGGTCTAGGCCCGGTCCGTCCTAGCCCAACAACCCCTGGGTCGGCCCGAACCAGGTCGACCAGACTCGGGTCCGGGTCCGACCCAGTTGGGCATGGTCTGTACGGCCCGTGCAGCCTGCGGCTGGCCCGGCCTGTGCGGCCTACGGCCCGGCTCGGAAGTCAATCGTTGCTCGGTCGCTGGCCGAGCGGGATGTAAAGGGGGCGCGACCCCCTATTTTTGGAAACAACTGACCCAATGGGGTCCACCCTAGCAGCTGGTGGGGGGGGGGGGTTACACCCCCCAGTTTCCGGGTAACGGCCGGCCATTAAGGTCAGCCGGTTTGTGAGCTTTTGTGGGACCTAGAAGGGGCCCTGCCTCCTGAAGACGTCGGCGGCCGGCTTGGCAGGGCGCCCCTGCTGGTCCGTCGTGGCCTTAGGCCGCGGCTCATCTCATCGGCGCGGCGCGACGGCGCCGTACCCCTCTTCCGCAGCCCGCTCCAGCCGCGTCCTTCCTCGGACTCTCCGGCGAGGAAGGACGGTGTCGCGCACCACCGTCGTGGCCCTCTACGTCTCTATGTGGTGCAACGGTACCACGCCGCCTTCGTCGTGGCCTTGCATGGTTGCGGTTCCCTGCCGATCACCGCACGGTGCAACGGCACCGTGTGACTCCTTCTCCAACATCAATGAAGATTAACAAAGAAGAGGGGAGGAGAATCGGTCGTGTTTGTGCAGACCGATCTCCTCTCTTTACGACGTTATCATGCGGCCAAACATTAAGCAACGAAGAAGGATGATAAAGACTTGAAAAAAAATAACCCCTACCTTGTGACGTGATCACTCGATAGATCTGCAGAGAGGTAGCGTCATTCGTTGATGTCGGAAGATGACGTTGTCGTTTCCTTGGAGGTTTATCTCTTGTTCGATTGTCGTCGGAGGAGGTCACTTGGTGGTGCAACAATGGTGGAAGAGGTGAAGATAGGAGTTTCTCCAGGATATGCCCCCTCATCTATTAAGCTCCTCCCTTATTTAATTAAGGGAGGAGTTTCATTGAATTAATGTGGGTGGTGGACCCCCCACATTAATTCAAACAAATTTGAATTTCAAAAAGAAAGAATAAAAATAAAATAAATTTTATTTTTATTTCACGAAGCCCGGAAATCTAACTTCCACATCGCCCCGACTGCATTCGAGGTGAAGGTTCCCTTAAGCAATCGCTGACACTGCGAGTTCAATGGTGCCCTTGAAATCCAATTTCGATCACCGGTTCAAAAGATAGAAAAACTCGTTCGTTCGTTCACTGAACGTACCCAAGCTAAACGTCGGTAATTGATTCCAGACACACCGGGCCTCGGAATCAAGTTCCGTCAAAAGCCACAAACTCATAAAATTATAAAGTATTTAATAAAAAAATTTCCTTGAAATTTCAGGGTCTTTACATTTTTACTTTAAAAACTCACTTTCTCACCACGCCTGTGGGATTAGCGTTAAACTTCGTTTTCCCAATTTTGTGATTTGAATTTTGAAAAATGGAAATAAATAACTGTAATATATATGATATTTTTAGTCTAATAATATCAACTTAATTTTTTACCAAAAATATTATTGAAAGTGGCTAAAATTAATCGCAATGATGAAGGTAAGATTAAGCTTAATTAAGGACTAAACCTTAATATTATAGACTAAAATGACCTAGAAACTTGTCTAAAAGACATTTTATGCCAATAATTCGACCATATTACATATTGGTTTTAATTATATGGGTTATTGTGATATTTTTATATGGAATTTCCCTATATAAAAGGTTAAGTAAAGAAAAAAGACAAAAAGAGAACTTTCCTTACCTTAACATTTATAAAACTGTGAGATATGTAAAAAATATCATATTTTTGGTTATACATATCCTTTGGAAATATAAATGGGTTACTGTTATCATAATAATTTATCAATAATTTTTATATATGATTTAGTGTCTTAAAATGCTTACGAAGCACCAGTATAGTGATTATTTAGTTAATAATTAACCAAAATAAATGATACTATAAATGCTAAAAGTGAAGTGAATTGATTGAATTATTATATTTAATTTTTTTTGAAGATTAATATATAATTTTAAATAACTTTAAACTTAATATATTTTAATTAAAATATTATTTTGATATTTTAAAATTAAAATTAAAAAATAATTTCAAAATTGGCATTATTATTATTTTACAATGAATGATATGTTATTAAATGATTTTGAATTAATAAAAAAACTATATTCTGCCAAGTGATTTTTAAGGGTTAAAAAAATTAAATATTTTCTATTAATGAACCAATTTATCTTTTATAATTAATATATTTACCCATAGATTGTAAAAACATTGTTAGCATGGTCTGGGTTTAAGTAGTGTTTTGCGCGTCACATATGCGTGTTTTAAATATTAATTTCCAAAGCACAATAGATTTTTGCTTTTTTAAATTATGTAGAATCATTATAATTAAGTGTATATATATTATATTATAAATATAACTTTATTTTATACTTAATGGTTAAATTAATTAGTCTAGAAAACTAGATACTTTAATAAAAACCAAAATAATAAAATTATGGAATATTAAAAGTTATAGAACCAAATTTTTAAAATAAACATATTTTTGTGTGTTATAGATTTTTTTATACCATAATTTCACATTAATATATTATTTTTCCATTTTTTAGGCACATTAGGTAAATTATTCCTCCCATTATTGAATACATTTTGGTATTTACAAGAGTGTCACTCCCCATCCACTATAAAAAGGAAAGCATTCTACCCCTAACACACGCATCTAAAGACACTTTGGATCATCCAAAATCTTCCCAAATAGTCTCAAAATATCCCTAAATTCCTCCTTGAATCCTCACTTTGTTCATAATGTCTTCCATTTAATCCCTTTCATGCAAACCAAAATGCGTTACCCGATTAAGAGGTAACACCCTCCCTCGAGCTTCTTTCTTTTATTTTCTTTCTCCCCTACATAAATTAATCTTATTATATGCCTACAAAACAAAAATAGTATCCTAAATATACTTATATGTTTTTATGTGAATGGTTCAACCAAAAATTACACACATATCCATCTAATGGGTAATGAACATACTGTTTATGTGTACGGAAAACTACCGCCTCACTAGACGATGATTATTCATTTTTCCTTTACCGCCTCTCATGGTATAAATTGTGATGGAAAATATATTTATATATTTTATATATTATATTTATTATTTATTTAAGCTAATTTAATCCTTTTACAATGCATATCATTAAATTTTACATTTGGTGTAAATACGATAATTTCATTTGAGGAAGTGTGGACTACCGCCCACTCAAAGCGATGTGATTCGTTCACACACTACATGGAAAGTATTTAGGATGGGTTAAGTGAAATTATATGATATATATGATATAATAATTCTACTAGAATAATGATATATATATATATATATATATATATCATTTACTCTTTTTCTTTCGATACAAAAATATAATGGAAACAGCGTTCATGCATACATACCGCCTAGCGTCTCCATGAATGATGTATTCCATTTCATACATATATATTCTATTAATTATTATAATAAAAATATGGAGAATATAAATGATATTTATATCATGGTATAAATTATAGAAATAATTATATATGTATAAGGACCAAAGATATAACAAATTATGACACAAGTGAAAAATAAATAGAATATTACCCAAAGTGAAACTTTAACACAAAATTGTAAACAGGAAGCTAATATAAATTCATAATCAAACCAAATATAGTATAAGATATAAAAATATGATTCTGTAAAATATTTATAATAAAATTACATTTATTATACTTTAATATTTTTCATGTACGTTGAGAGTCAATACAAAAGGTAAGGGGATTTTATCTCACATTTTATTTTTGTGCAATAAATGCTTTATTCACCGCCCACTCATTTTGTGTGATGTGTATACTACCCATGGATGTATTCAGTGATTATTATACATAAATTTATGTTTATTTACATATCCATTCCCTGTTATTTATTTCATGGGGTTAATGTTTCAAAGTCTACCAAATCGGTAAAATAGTTTTATCTCAATTTTCCTTCTTTGAGACACATGTTTTATTATGCACCTAAATTGTTTTTCGAGATGAATATACTTACATTTGAAATTTTATATCTTAAATATAAAACATTTCATGATATTTTAATATTAATTAAATTTTATTTTCTTGTATGGAGAGTGATCTCAACTTACCATGTGGTAAGAGTTCATTGAAACAATCTCATCATTTATCAAGATTATTTATGATTATGCTTACTTTATTGAAATATTATGATCCATAACTCAAGAACACTCATTATGTTCCTTATTTTATATTTATATAAGGTATTTCCATGTATTATTTCTATTTTTTCACTCTTTTTAACTTAATATAATTAATAAAAAAATTAATAAGAATGTGATTGTATTTCTCTCTTCGGTCAGAAATCTGTTTTATTGGAAAAAATGTTTTCAAATTATACTTGAAGATAATTTTCAAGGAAAAAATGATTTTAAAAATGTTTTATGGTCTTCAAAGATTCATTTATAAGTTTTCAAACCTATTTTCAATGAAAATAGAATTCAAAAATTCTTTATGTTTTAAAAAGTGTTTTTCAATGAAGAAATGATATTTCCCACAAGAAATGTTTTTAAAAGATATTTTAAAATTATTTCCCATTTAAGATAAAATACATTGGTTTTACTCATGCATTTCTGGGGAAATTATTCAGTGTTTCTATTCATATTATTTCTCCGAATGGATTATGTTTTGATGGAATGATGTTTATAAAACTTGTTCCTCTTCCACATATTATATACTTTTGAAACTGACTTCCATTCACGGATTATGATTTGATGAAATTATTATGAAACCTGTATTTTTCCATAGCTTAAGATGTGATTACATATTTATAACACCCATTTCAATTCATGGGTTCTGATATTATTATTTATGATCTTGTGGCACATGTATGTTTTATTTCATTATGAGATGGTTGAGACCTATATCTCCCTACAATACATTGGGTAAATATTTATATCTCATGAGATAGACATTGTTGGAATGAGAAATAAATTTGGTTTAATATTATAGGGTTGGAATGAGGAGTAAAATAAGTTCCATAATACGGGGTTGGAATGGGGTGTGAACCTGGTTTAGTAAAGGATTTTTTTCACTAATTTGGCCTTAGAAGTTATTCATTGACTACTGTGGAAACAATTATATATGATTATGTGTCTTCCAAAATTCCATATATTATTACTATGTTATGATTTCATGTATTATGTTCTTTATTTCCTTATGGTTTATGTCTTATTAACTTCCAAGAATTATTCCTTCATTCATGTTTATGATATATGATATATAGGGTATGATCTTCTAATGTTATGATCACATTCTCATACCCCTATGCTCATATTTATGCTTACATGTCTCCCTTTTTTACCCTTACTGAGCATCTGAGCTCACCCATTTTTATGCTTCCTTCCCCAAGTTATGAAGATATGTATTGAGTATGATGTTTTTAAGAAGGTTTATAGTCACTAAGAACCTATTAGGAGATAATTTAACTCACTTATGTACCAGTATTTATGTTTCCATGTTTCCAAAGGTAATAAACTAATACGATCTTTGGGAAATTATTTTTGTAATGTTTTATGTATTTTGATTCCCAAATTTCATTGAAATTGGATAAAATTTTAAGAATTTATATTCATACAAACTATTGTATATATGGTGAGTAGGGTCGAACCCATAGGGAAGGTAAATTGACCATCACTTTTCTAATTTTCTTTATAAACACCCTGTGGTTATCAGCATTACAATAAAAAAAATTTTATCTTTTCTATTATTTTTATATATTTTTTTATATTTTTTCTATATAAAATAAATCTTAACTATACTAAGATGAACTAGCAAGTATTTTTAAAAGAGTAAGAAATAAAAATATAGGATACTGGTAGATGAACAATCAGAAATGAAATGCTTAGGGAAAACTCTATTCTATTGGCTTAAAATATTTATTTTTCACCAAACTGATTGCTAGTGATTCCACTGAGAAAGACAAACTTACTTCCCCCACCATAATATAAGTCACTTAGGTTGACCAATCTTAGAGTTTGCTACTCCAAGAAAGGTTTAACTCCATAATTTTGATTTGAAAAGTATAACAGAACAAACTTGTCGTAATTTATGAAGTTTTCTAAATTAAAAATTTTCGAAAATATATCCACGATACATCTCACCGAATAATATTGGAATTGGAAATTGAAATGAAGTGGCACGTAGTGAATGAATGAATTCATAATTCATCTCACCGATCAATTCTGAATGCATTAATACAAAAAAGTAAAAAGATATATTAAAAATAACTAGCAGATCTAGAAATTTTCCCAAAACTAAAATTGTTAGCTAACTAACGTGATCAACGATGAAATTGAGAACATTAGATTAAAAAATATGGAATTGAGAAGAAATAGAGGAAATAGAGAACTCCCCTAGAATCTATGATATTGCACTATTAGTCCTCCGATCTTCGAGAAGAGGTTCTCTAAGGTTCTCCAGGATCTTCTCTGCTCTTACTTTAAGAGATGAATTGAGAGTTGTAAAAAAATGAGTTCTTTGAATGAACTTACTCCTGTGTTATTGCTTCACTTCCTTTTAATTCTGTTTTCATGCTCTGATTTGTCATCAATTGCTTCCACCGACATAGTCTTGTATTTCATGGTGCATCCACACACATGTTTTTTTTTTCTAAATGACTTTTCATTTGAGAAAAACTCATGTAACTAACTCTGCACGAGTTAATTGAAAGAAGCTGGATGTGTTTTTGTCTCCTATATATACCTTCACAGAAAAGAAAATCAAAGCAAAGTTAAAACTGTTAAAAACATGATAATAAACAATTGATAACTATTTTAAAGTTAAATTACTTACTTAAAAGTTCTTAGTTATTAATATATAATTTAATTGAATATTTAATTTATTTAATCTAAAACATAAATTAATAATTAATAATTAAAGTTGTTATTTTAAGTAACTTATAAACTTATTTTAGGATTATAAAATGCTATTACTTAATTAAGTTATTTAATTTATAATTAGATTAAATTATTAAGATTAATATTTAAAATATATTTAAATGGTAATTTTATTAAATTAATATAATTAGTTATTATATCTTTATAAAATTTTAAAATTAGATTTTTCTTAATTGAGATGAATTAATTATTTTATTTTAATTATTAAATTTTATTATTATAATTATAATTATTTAATTTACAAAGTTATCTTATAATTAATAAATTTATTAAAATTTATTTATTTTAATGTTTAAGTTATTATTATTATTTTATTTTAATATATTTTATTTAGTTTTAAATTTTATTTTATTATTAGTATATATTTATTGATATTTAATTATGTTAATTTTATTTTTAATTTATTATTAAAGTTTTAATTTGTTTTTTTTATTTTATCATTAATTATTTATATTATTTAATTTATAGTTATTTAATTTTTTCAGTTTTATATTTCATTTTTTAAATTTATTTTTGTAATTTAGCTTAAGTTTTTTTAGTTTTTTTAAAGCTTTTCTCCCCCAATCCAGCATCGGTCTGGTTTTCGGCTTTATGGAGGTGACACAGGTTCTTCCTAGTGGTGTAACCTCCTCAATTGGGTAATAGCGGCTCGGTTTTCTCCATCGGTGGTGACAGATGAATTCACAAATGGAGGTAAGATGAGTTCTGAGATGTTGATTCAAAATCGGCCCTACTCGGTGACAGATCTATTCTGTGCTGCTCCTTCAGCAGATGGCGACAACTCCCATCAGTGGCGAATCGAGTTCCACGAATTGGTAAGCGACTGGGGAGTTCGTCCGGCTTCAGATACAAGGCGGCAAGGTTTGGCTGGAATTTGTTGCAGATCAGGTGAAGATTGTTTGTAAGGATTTGATTTTTTTGTAGATATAGATCTGGATTGGTTTTAAATCTCCAAATGCAGGGGTGTAAGAATGAATGAGGCACCGACGTGCTACTGAGAAATTGGTGGGTTGATGGAGCTTCATCGATGTCGGCATGAGGAGCAGTAGTGGTGTTGATGGATGTGGTTGAAGGTAGTGGCATTGCAGGTGGAAGGAACCTATACCGACATGATGTGTGTAGTAGTGTGAAGCTGGGAGAGACTAACATTGTTGTTCAGTGTCGGTAGCATGGAATATTCAAGGGAGGTGAGACCATCGGTAGAAAAGGAGGTAGATTACACGTTGGTGGCAGAGTTGGGGGGGAATGTCGATATCGGTATGAGATGATGAGACTGACACCAATAGAAGAAAAGAAATTGGGGATGTGTCGGTATCATGAAGCATCGGTGAGACAAAATGGAATAGGCAGTGTCGGTATGGGTAGAAGGGAATGCGGTCGCTGGAAAAGGAATGGTTGATATGCAGGTGCACTAGCAATGGTGAGACCAACAGTTATAATGCAAACGTAAAATTAAATCAGTTTATATATTTAAATAAAACTAAAACTAATTACTTAGATTAATTAAAGTAATTAATTGATTAATTAATTAAAAACAATAAACTATAATAAATATAAACTAACACTAAAATAAGTTAACTAATAAACAAAAACTAGGTTATTGATTAAATTAAAATTATGCATTATAATTAAAAAGTTAAATTATTAATTAAAAACACGTAAATTAATAAACTGAATTAAAATTAAACTATATTGATAAAAGATTAAAGTTATAAATCGTTCAATAACTTTATTGAAGAGACATCAGTGAGTCAAAAAAATTGTGTCGTTGACTCAATGAGTCACTAACAATAGCAAGAGAAGGGGGTGTGTCGGTAGATTTTTCTTTCGACAGTTAGTGTGTGAGAGTCGGTAAGACTGACAAACTAAAAATGGTAACTTAAAACTTTTACATGATACATGCAATTGAAAAATTAATGTTTTAAAAAAATCTAAATTAGTTAATTAAATAACTAAATGAACGCTTATAATTAATAACACATTAGATTATTTAAATTCTTAACTTATATTAAAAACTATAAAAATAATTAAACATAAAAAATTAATAAATTTATTTTATTTTAATGAATCAAAATTAATGGATAATGTATTAAATTAAAAACTAAATTAGATAAATGCGAATAAAAAATGAATAACTGAATAATTAATAAACATGCCATATTATTTAATGGTCAAGAACATTTAAATTAACACAACTAATTAAAAAAATATATTAGAAATCTAAGTTAGATTAAATATTTTAAAGACTAAAAGTACATGATTATTTTTTAAAAATTGATTAATTAATAAATTTAATTATAAAAATTAAAAAAAAGTTTTAATATTTAGTAAAAAGTGAAAAAATAATTAATTAAATCATTAAAAATTAATTAAAAATATGTGGAAAACTATGTAAAAATAAGGCCACATCAAATTTCCCCACACTAAAACATTGTTTGTTCTCAAAGAATCCCATGTCTTATATCTTTGGAAAACAGAAGTATATTTATTAATCAGCTCAAAATGTAACATGTCCAGCACTTTCAAAAGAGAGTATTGAACTATCAATAGGCTTTTGAAAATAATAACTTCAAATAAACACTTTCCTTAAATAAAATACTCAAAGGTAATCAAAATAGCAATGAATCATCCACTGTGAAGATGTCATGCCTCAAATATGATTCTCCTTAGTGACTTACTCTATTCAAATATAAGATCTGAATTCAAGAGTGACAACAGATTAAAAATATGTGGAATTAAAAAATTAACAAAAGGAACTTTTTAAATTGACTCACTCCTAGGTTCCAAAAATAAATAAAAAACTTTTTGTGAATCACATTATTGATACAATCTAAATGAATCTCATATAAACCAATTTTCCCCTTCATCATTTAGCGTTCACCATTCCCCTAAAATTAATGAACTCATTTTTGTAATTTTATTTTATTTTTTCTAATCCATGTAACATGTGCTAAGTACTGTGTATGTGCACTTATTCAAAGAGTACAGAGGGCTTAAATTTAACAGAAACACACCCAATATCTAGGGTCTTATAGATTCACCATGGGATCCCAAATTCCCAAACTACTCCAGTTTCAAAAGATTCATATAACAACCATTTACATTGGCTCATTAATGTGATTACTTTTTAGAAATTAAAAAGATAGTGAGTCCCCTAGGACAGATTTAAAACTTCTAGTTCCTAAGTCTATGATCTCAACTCCACAAACACATAACCCATATCACTCTCAAAATTAGTTCCCAAACCAAAATTTTCATTAAATCACTAAGTAAATTCACTCATAAATCATCAACCCACATTAATTTTAGATTCACATCAAGTCTTAACTACCAGTAGTTAACTTTCCATAGACAATACCCATTTGAGAAATAGTCTGAAGCCTAAAAAATAAAAAATTGTGAAAGAATTTTGAAAAAAATTACCCATTTTTTTAAAAAAAAAATTAAGTTGCAGTGGGAAATGATAGGATTTAATTTAAGAACAGTTTATCTTAGTCAATAATTAACCCCCTAACCCACACTTATAATTCCCCCTTACTTAAACATTGTCTGTCCTCAAAATATTTCATGCTTTATATCTTTGAAAAACAGAAGTATATTTGTTAATCAGCTCAAAATGTAACATGTTCAACACTTTCAAAAGAGAGGATTGAACTGTCAATAGGGTTTTGAAAATGATAACTTCAAATAGAGACTTTCCTTAAATAAAATACTCAAAGGTAATTAAAAGATAAATAAATAATCCACTATAAAGACGTCCTTCCTCAAATATGATTTTTCTTAGTGACTTACTCCATTCAAATCTAAGATCTAAATTCAAGAGTGACAACAGGTTAAAAATAAATGGAATTAAAAACTTAACAAAAGGAAATTTGTAGTTTAACTTACTCCTAGGTTTCAAAAATAAATGAAAATCTTTTTTGTGAATCATCTTATTAATACAACATAAATGACTCCCATATAAACCAATTGTCCCCTTCTTCATATGGAGTTCATCATTCCCCTCACCTTAATGAAATAATTTTTGAACCTATACATTTTAATTTACTTTTCTCAAGCCATGTAACATGTCTTAATCACTATGTGTGTGCACTTATTCAAAGTGTATAGAGGGCTAAAATTTAGAATAAAAGAAACCAACATCTAGGGTCTTAGAGATTCACCATGGGATCCCAAATGCCCAAACTACTTCAGTTCCAAAGATTAATATAACAACCATTTACATTGTCTCACTAATGTGATTACTTTTTATATATTAAAAATAAGTGAGTCCCCTAGGAAATAGTTTAAAATTCCGGTTCCTAAGGCTATGATCTCAACTCAACAAACAGGTAACCCATATCACTCTCAAAAGTAGTTCCCAAAACAAAAAAAATCATTAAATAACTAAGTAAATTCACTTAGAAATAATCCACACACATTAATTTCTGATTCAAATCAAGTCTTAACTACAAGTAGGTAACTATCCTTAGTCAAGACCCATCTGAGAAATAGTGTGAAGCCTAAAAACTAAAAATTGGTGAAATAATTTTAAAAAATATTACCCATTTTTTTTAAAAACATTATGTTGCAGTGGGAATTGATGGGATTTCATTTAAGCACAGTTTAGCTCACTTAATAATTGAACCCCTCCCCCACACTTAAAACCCAATTTTGTCCCCAAAGTTGAATTCAAAAGTTGAGAGAACAATTAATCAGTTAAATTTCAAAACATATTTTCAATTGAGTAGATTTATGGCATGTATAAGGATCTCATTAAAGTTCACAAAAAAAGTATTTTCCACAATAATTATTTAAATACTATAGTTTCATGTGCTTAATCATGAAGGTAGTGACAAAATTTTTCAATATAATTCAAGTAGTTAAATGTAAGTCATGTGCATGCATAGTAAATTTGGTGAAAGAAATTTAAGTAGATTGGGTTCGGTAAGAATTCCAGTTGAGCATAAATATTTATGCTAATACACCCAAATAGAGACATGAAGATTCAATAAAATATAATTCTAGCATGCATACATGTACCCCACCCCCACCCCCCCACACACTTATTTTCAAGAATTGGAATGATTTTAATAACAATGACATTCAATTTTCAGAAATGAGGCACATGCTGAATTTTTATTTTCACACTCCAGCATAGCTGTAAAATATTTTCATCAAAATGGGGTGTGAAGAATTTTTTAAACAGCAGAAATGATACAAATATGTAGCAGAATTTCAAGTAAGAATACATGCAGCAGAATTGTATCTAAAACATGTTGTAGAATTTCTTTTCAGTATAGTAGAATTTTTTAAGTAACATTAACTAAGTCACCGATGGTACGTACTAACATTGAGTCTCCAACAGCAGTGTATCGGTGGATCAAGTGCATCAGTGATTTAGTGACTCACCAAAAGTAGTGAAATTGCGAATTATCAGTGAATTTTTATTAAAGTTAATGGATCAGAAAATATGAAATCATACTAAGAGTAGAGTACTCCCCTGAATCAAAGTTTATCAGTAATCCTCTAGTAAGGTAATTCAACTCCTTCAATGACACAGCAACAACATCGTTCTTAATTAAGAACAAGAAGACCAGGAACAAAGTAGAAACACGGATCTCACAAAAACATATCATGAAAACAACAATTTATTCAACATTAAAAATAAAATAATAAAAAACAAGAACCATGGGTTACCTCCCATGCAGTGCTAAGTTTTAAGTCTTTAGCCAAAATTTATTCAAAATAAATTTTCAAGAAAAGATAAGGAATCCAAGCCCTTCGATTGTCCTTTAAAATAGAGTTTCACTCTCTTCCCATTTACCATCATGGGTTTGTTCTCCTCACCAACTATCTCATCATATCCATTCTTAAAAACTCTAACAATTGTAAATAGTCCAGGCCACTTGGACTTGAGTTTTCCAGGAAATAGTTTGAGTCTAGAGTTAAAGAGGAGGACCTTCTTTCCAGGTTTAAAATATTTGGTTTGAATGATATAATCATGAAATATTTTAGTCCTCTCTTTGTATATTCTTGAATTATCACAACTCTCTCTCCTTATCTCATCTAACTCAATCACAGCAAGAAATATTCTCTCACCAGCACTCTTAAAATAAAAGTTCATATCCTTAACTGTCTAAAATGACTTATGATACAACTCCACAAGAAAATGAAAACATTTTCAAGAAATATCCTATATGGATACATACATATTGGGGTCTTACAAGCAATTATATATGCTTATAAATATTTATCCAATTTAAGAGACCAGTCTTTCCTCGAGTGTGAGATAGTTTTCTCAAGAATTTGTTTCAATTCTTTTTTAGAAATTTCCACTTGTCCATTGGACTGTGGATGATAAGGAGTTCCAATTTTATAAACACAACCATACTTTTCCATCAAAGCCTTAAACATGTAGTTCTTAAAGTGTGTTCCATTATTAGTAATGAAGGTTTTTGGGACTCCAAATGCTGAAAAGATATTATTTTTAACAAATATAATAACATTTTTGGCTTGATTGTTGGGTAGTGCCACTACCTCAACCCACTTAGAAACATAATCAACAGCAAAAAGTATATAATAATTCCCATGAGATTATGGAAATGGACCCATGAAGTCTAAACCCCAAACATCCAAATGTTCTACTTCCAAAATACCATCTTGGGTATCTTCTGTTTTCTACCCACATTGCATAACCTTTGTCACCTATCACAGCAAACCAATAAAACTCCTAGCATCCTTAAAATGGGTGGGCCAATAAAAACCAGATTGAAGGAATTTTTTAGCTACCCTTTCCCCACCAAGCTTACCTCCCCAAGATGAGGAGTCAAAACTCTCTAAAATGGGCAGAATCTCTTCCTCAGGCACACACCTCCTAAGAATACCATCAGCACATCTTCTAAACAGAAAAGGGTCTCCTAAATGTAATACTTAAGCTCAAAAATAAATTTCAGCTCCCTATTTATCCCTAATAACTAAATCAAATTCTTTTAGCAATAAAATCCACCTTATCAGCCTAGGTTTGGTTTCTTTCTTAGATAGAAAGTACTTCAAGGTAGGATGGTTAGTGAAAATGATGAATTTTCATCCTAAAAGGTACTGTCTAAACTTCTCCAAAGCAAACACAATAACTAACACCTCCTTCTCAGTAATGGTATAATTTATTTTGACTTCATCAAGGAATATTCTAGCATAATATACCACATGTAGTTTCATATCTCTCCTCTTTCCAAGGACAGAACCTACAGCCATGTCACTAGCATCATACATAAGTTCAAAAAGAAGTTTTCAATCAGGTTTAGTGATGATAGCTGATGTAGTGTGTTTCTCCTTAAGCAGATTAAATGATTTCAAACAATTTTCATCAAAATTTAAAGGTAAATCCTTAAAAAGAAGAGAACACAAGGGCTTAGTGATTTTAGAAAATTCTTTTATAAACCTCCGGCAAAAACTGGGATTCCCTAAGAAACATCTAACACCATTTACATTTTCAGGAGGTGGGAGTTTTTGAATGACTTCTATCTTTGCAGTATCAACTTCTAGACCTCTCTTTGAAGCTTTATGACCTAACACAATACCTTCTCTTACCATGAATTGAAATTTTTTAAATTAAGAATATGGTTGGTTTCAATGCTCCTTCTAACACTAATTCTAAATTTCCTAAACATGTATCAAAAGTGATACCCAAAATAGAGAAATCATTCATGAACACCTTAATGATCATCTCAATCATGTTTGAAAGGATAGCCATAATAAACCTTTAAAAGTTAGTTGGGGATCCACACAACCCAAAAGGCATTTGCCTATAAGAAAATATCCCAAAGGGTTATGTGAAAGTAGTCTTCTCCTGATCCTCTGGAGCAATAAGAATCTGGTTGTAACTAGAATACCCAACCTAGAAAAAGAAAAATATATTACCAGCAAGCCTCTTAAGCATTTGATCATGAAAGGGCATTGTAAAATGGCCATTCCTATTGTCTGCATTTAGCTTCCTATAATCTATACAGACTCTCTATTTTGTGGCTTTCCTAACTTTAATTTCTTCATTATTTTCATTTTTGACAACAGTGAAACCTCCAATCTTAGGAATAACCTAGACAAGACTGACCCAAGTGCTATCAGAGATAGGATAAATGATACTAGTATCTAACATTTTTATCACTTCCTCTCTCACAACCTCCTTCATGTTTGGATTCAACCATCTTTTACACTCAACCCTATGCTTATAGTCTATCTCTATGGGTATCTTGTGCTTGAAGAATGAAGGACTAATACCTTTTATATTAGCCATGGTCCAGCCTATGGAAGATTTTAACTTTTTAAGAATATTCAGTAATCTCTCTTCTTGATTTTCATTAATTTCAGCAGAAATGATGATAGGAAAAGTGGAATTCTCACCTAAAAATGAATATTTCAAATGTACAGGAAGTGGTTTAAGTTTAATAATGGGTGATTTTTTAGTTGATGGAAGAATCTTGGGCCTAGGTGGACCAATATATTCAACATATTTCTTTTAAGGGTATGAATAGATGAAAATTTTCCAATTTCTAGCTCAAATTCAGAATTTACAGTGTTTTTGTCCAAAGTAGACAGCTCCCTATCTAGATTTTTCTTGATTTGAATCTAGAGGATTTATTAAATAAAAATAATAAAGTTGTCCCAACATCTCTCCCTCAACATCATCAAAGTTTTTAGTAATGTTGGTGTTAACAGAAACACCCTCAAATTCACTCAAAATATCCTAAGTTCAAAAATAGAGGACTCTCCTACAGCAAACACTGGATAGTTGTCTAGATCTAGAAAATTTTCTAGATTTAGTGTTTGAGAAGAATTTTCCATTTGTCACACATGAAAATTAGGATTTCATATTTCAAATTTACTTCTTCAATAGTGGATTAATTTTTAGATTCTTCAATATTTATAGTTGAGTTTTCATCTTCAAAGGACTCTATTTTGAACAGTTTTTAGGGAATATTGGTCGTTTCATATTTTTAAACACATTAAAATCTTATTTTTGTTCTCCAATTTTAAAGATAAATTCACCTTTAGACACATCAATTACAGTACTACAAGTGGAAAATAAGGTCCTACCAAAGATGATGGGCACCTCTTGATCACACTCCATATCCAAGAGTAAAAATTCTATAGGTAGAAACAATTTCCTAACCCCAACTGGCAAGTCATATACCCTCCCTATAGGATGAGTGAGTGAATGGTCAGCTAACTGAAGTATGACTATGGTGGGTTGAATATCACCCAATCTCAACTGTTCAAACAGTGAGTATGGGAGCAGGTTGATAATAGAACCTAAGTCACAAAGGTATTTGAGGTGACTAGACTTACCTAAGGTATAGGGAATGATAAATCTACCTGGGTCTTTCAGTTTGGGTGGGATTTTCTTTTGGAGCACATCACAACACTCTTCAGTGAGGCTATAGGTAGCAAATTCTTCAAGAGTATTTCTATTTGAAACAATTTTCTTAATATATTTCAAATAATATTTAATTTGAATAATGTCTTGAATGAATGGAATATTCACTTGAAGTTTGGAAAAGAGACCAAGAAACTGAAGAAGTTCAGCCTTGGTGTTACTTTGAGGTTTGACTTTTTCAAGGAAAGGTATGGGTGGGGAAAAGTTTCTCAGAATAGTAGGCATTTACCTCATTTATTCAGTAACTTTCTCTTTTCCTTTATCCTTTTGATTTTTAGAATAATTTTTATCATGATTTTCATGTGAAAAATTTTGATTCTCTTCATTTAAAATAGATTTCTCTTGATTACCATATTGAGTACAATGTATATTTGTGTTTCTAGTTTCATATAGTTTTTCATCTTGGACATTTTCAAAGTCTTTTCAACAATGGTTTGAGTATTAAACCCACTTCTAGTGAAAACATCCATATCTTTGTTTCTAGGATAAAGTTCAGTTATATTAGTCAATCTTCCTTTATCCCTAGAAGCCAAATATCTAGCTAATTGGCCAAGATGTGTTTCCATATTTTTTATTCTAACATAATTTTTAATTTTATCAGTTTTATATTTATTTTGATGTTTATTTAATTGATACATGAATCCTTCTTCTTGATAACTTGTATTATTCAAAATTTGATCTAACTTAGAAGACATTTTTCCATCATTATTACCTTATGAGTTTGAAGATTCACCCATTTGTTGGTTTTAAAATTTTTTTCTTGGTTGGTTCTGATAATTAGGGTCAATGTTTTGTTTAATAAGGACTCATTCTTTCCATGATAGATTGGGATGGTTCTATATCCATGGTTGTAATTTTTAGAGAAAGTTTCTTTTTTGGAAGGAATCCTAGGACCATAATTCACAAAATTTGAGTTTTCTTGTTGTTGGGTTGGTATATCAAAGTTGGGATAAAAGTTTTTAGTATGACCAAACATTATACATTTGGAACTCTATTCCATTAAATATTGGTTATTGTTTTGACATCCCAATTGATTAATAGTTTGTTTTTAATTATGGTTCATTAATGATTGCAGTTGGTTGGTGATTTCAGCAAGTTCTTCCTGAGTTTCATTCATTGAACCAATGTTAACATTAACATTTCTATTGTATCTTTTTCTTCTTGAATTTTTATGTTTTGAATTCAAGGTAAGGTTATTAATGATTTTTATCAACTCTTCATAAGTCTTATCATTATAGTTACCCATAGTAGCTTGATCCACTAAGTTCTGACTAGAGGAGGAAATCCCTTCATAGAAGGTATCCATGAGAAGGTTATATGAGAGTTGATGATGGGGACACTGCATAAGAAGGTCCCTAAATCTCTCCCAATCCTCATGAAAATATTCTCCATCCTCTTGATAAAAAACAGTTATTTTGGTTCTCAATTCTCCTTTTAATCTTTGGGGATATAATTTCATTAAGAAAGAATTATAAACTTGGTCCTAGTTTTCAAAAATATTCTCATCTAGGATCAAAAACCAGTTCCTAACATTCCCTTGAAGGTAAAAGGGAAAAAAATATCATTCTCATCTCATTTTCTATGAGTACTAGAAGGGCTAATTACTGCACAGTATTATAGAAGTCTCTAATGAAGGCAAGAGAGTCCTCATTAGAGAGACCATTGAATACAGGCAGTAATAAAATGTGGGACTATTTTAGCTTATAATTCTGAACTCTAGGTGTAATTAGGATTGAATAAGGATTACATGACACTTGAGGGAGTTCTTACTCCCTCATCCTAGGCCTCTCATTCTCTAATAGTTCTGGATGGTTTTGGAATTCATTAGGTGTAGGAACCCTATCATATAGATTTTCCATTTCAAATTTTTTTCTTTCTTAGAGCAGTGAGGTGTTTATCCAATTGCAAGTTCAGGGGATCTAATCTATCATTGGAAGACCTAGTGTTCAGGAAATACATGTTAGAAATTGAAATTAAGCACAAAGAATAGTAAATAGTTACTAATTAGTACAAAATATTGTAGCAAATTATCAAAAAAGAAGCATATTTTTTTATAGTTTTCAATTTTTCAATTTTTTTGGTGAAATGTTTTAGTATGGTATTTTTTTTAATTTTTTAAGAAAATTAATGGCCCATGCCTTACCCAGAAATGGATCAAAAAACTAATGCCCAAGTGTCATTTAAATTGGATAAAATTTTAAAAATTTATATTCCTACTAACTACTGTACATGTGGTGATCAGGGTCAAACCCACAAGGAAGGTAAATTGACCATCACTTTTCTAATTTTCTTTAAAAACACCGCACTATTATCAGTAGTGGGGTAAGCTTATTTTTTTAAAACTTTTCTCTTATTTTTATATTTTTTTTATATTTGTTCTAAGTAAACTAAATCTTAACTATACTAAGATGAACTATGAAATATTTTGAAAATAGTAAGAAACAGAAAGATAGGATACTGATAGATGAATAATCAGAAATGAAATGCCTAGGGAAAACTCTATTCTAATAGCTTAAAATATTTCCTTTTCACTAAACTGATTGCAAGTGATGCCACTAAAAAAGACTAACTTACTTCCCTCACCATGAGATAATTCACTCAGTTTGACCAATCTTGGAGTTCACCACTCCAAGAAAGTTCAACTCCAGAATTTTTATTTGAAAAGTACAAAGAACAAACTCGCCATATGTTCTTAAGTTTTTTGAATTAAAAATTTTAGAAAATATATCCATGATACATCTCACTAAATGATCGTGGAATTTTAAATTGAACTAAAGTGGAACGTAGTGAATGAATGAATTCAAAATTGATCTCGTCGATAAATTTTGAATGCATTAATATGAAAAGTGAAAAGACATATTAAAAATAAATAGTAGATATAAAATATTTCCTGGAACTAAAATGGTTAGCTAACTAACATGATCGATGATGAAATTAAGAACATTTGATTACAAAATATGGAGTTGAGAGGAACTAGAGGAAATAGAGAACTAGCCTAGAATCTATGATATTACACTATTGGTCCTCCGATCTTTGAGAATAGGTTCTCCAAGGTTCACTAGGATCTGCCCCACTCTTACTCCGAGAGATGAATTGTGAGTTGTAAAAAAATTAGTTTTGTGAATGAATGTCCCCTTATGTTACTACTGATCTTACTTTTAATCCTACTATCATGCACTGCTTTGTCACCAATTGAATCCACCGACATAGTCTTGTATTTCACAATGCATCTACACACGTGCATTTTTTTGGTGAATGACACATCGTTTGAGAAAAACTCATGTAACTAACTCCGCACAAGTTTTTTGAAAGAACCTGAATGTGTTTTTGTCACCTACATGTACCTGCACAGAAAACAAAAACAAACCAAAGTTAACACTGTTAAAAACATGATAATAAATAATTGATAATTATTATTAAAGTTAATTTACTTACTTAAAAGTTATTAGTTATTAATATATAATTTAATTGAATATTTAAGTTATTTAATCTAAAATTTAAATTAATAATTAATAATTAAAGTTATTATTTTAAGTACCGTATAATTTTAGTTTAGGATTATAAAATTCTATTATTTAATTAAGTTATTTTATTTATAATTAGATTAAATTATTACGACTAATATTTAAAATATATTTAAATGATAATTTAATTAAATTAATATAATTAGTTATTATTTCTTTATTAAATTTTAAAATTATATTTTAATTAATTAAGATGAATTATTTATTTTATTTTCATTATTAAATTATATTATTATAATTATAATTATTTAATTTATAAATTTAAATTATAATTAATGATTTTATTAAAAAAATATTTATTTTAATTTTTAAGTTATTATTATTATTTTATTTGGTTTTAAATTTTATTTTATTATTAGTATGTATTTATTTGTATTTAATTATATTAATTTTATTTTTAATTTATTATTTAAGTTTTAATTTGTTTTATTTTATTTTATCAATAATTATTTATATTATTTAATTTATAGTTATTTTATTTTTTTACTTTTATATTTTATTTTATTAATTTATTGTTTTAATTTAGCTTATGTTTTTTTAGTTTTTTTTAAGTGTTTTCTCTCCCAAACCAGTGGCGGTTTGGTTTTTGGCTCCATGGTGGTGGCATAGGTTCTTCTCAATGGTGCAACCTCTTCAACTCTGCAAAAGAAGCTCAGCTTTCTCCATTGGTGGTGACAGATGACTTCACAAACAAAGGTAAGAAGATTTCTGAGATGTTAATTCAAAATCATCCCTACTCGATGACAGATCTGATCTATGCAACTCCTTCAGAAAATGGTGACAGCTCCCATCAGTGGCGGACCGAGTTCCACAAAACGGTAGGCGGCTGGAAAGTTCATCTGGCTTCAGATGAAAAACGGTGAGGTTCTGGTGGAATTTGTTGTGGATGTGGTGAAGATTGTTTGTAGGGATTTGATTTTCTTGGTAGATCTAGATCTATATTGGTTTTAAATCATCAAATTTAGGGTTGGAAGGATGAATGAGGCACCGATGTGTTGTTGATAAATTGGTGGGTTGATGGAGCTCCGTTAATGTCGGTATGAGGAGGAGGAGTGGTGTAAGTGGATGTGGTTGAAGGTAGTAGTGATACAGGTGAAAGGAACTGATACCAACACGGTGTCGGTAGTAGCATGAAGATGGGAGAGACTGACACTACTGGTCAGTGTCGGTAGCATGGAATAAGTGAGGGTAGTGAGACCATCAGTAGAAAAGAAGGTATATTACACGTCAGTGGTAGAGTTAGGGGAAACTTTGTTGTTGGTATGATATGTTGAGACTAACACTAACAGAATAAAAGAAATTGGGGATGCGTCGGTCTCATAAAGCATCGGTGAGACAAAATGGAATATCCAGTTTCGGTATGAGTAGAAGGGAATGTCATCAGTGGTAAAGGAAGGGCTGATATGCAGGTGCGCTGGAAACTGTGAGACTGATAGTTGTACTTATAACATAGAATTAAATCAATTTATATATTTAAATAAAAAAATCTAATTACTTAGATTAATTAAAGTAGTTAATTGATTAATTAATTAAAAACACAAAACTATAATAAACTTAAACTAATACTAAAATAATTTAACTAATAAAAAAACTAGGTTACAGATTAAATTAAAATTAATCATTATAATTACAAAGTTAAATTATTAATTAAAATCACTTAAATTAAAATACTGAATTAAAATTAAATTGTATTGATAAAATATTAAAGTTAAAAATTGTTAAATAACTTGATTAGAAAGACATCAGGGAGTGAAAAAAATAATAATTGTGTCAGGGAACCAATGAGTCACCGACAGTAGTAAGAGAAGGGGGTGCATCGGTATCTTGTGCTACTGATAGTGAGTGTGTGAGAATCGGTGAGACTGACAAACAAAAAAATGTGACTTAAAATTTTTACTGCATACATGAAATTGAAAAATTAAAGTTTAAAAAAAAACTAAATTAGTTAATTAAATAACTAAATTAACACTTATAATTAATAACACATTAGATTATTTAAATTTATTATCTTATATTAAAAACTAAAAAAATAATTAAATATAAAAATTAATAAAGTTAGTTTATTTTAATGAATTAAAATTAATGGATAAAGTATTACATTAAAAAATAAATTAGATAAATTTGAATAAAAAATAAACAATTGATTAATTAATAAACATGTCATATTATTTAATGGTCAAGAATATTTAAATTAACACAACAAATTAAAAATATATATATATTAGAAAAGTAAGTTAGATTAATTATTTTAAAGACTAGAAGTACACAGTTATTTATCAAAAATTTATTAATTAATAAATTTAATAATAAAAATACAAAAGTGTTAATATTTAGTAAAAAGTGAAAAAAATTAATTAATTGACTCATTAAAAATTAATTAAAAAGATGTGGAAAACTATGTAAAAATAAGGCCACAACATATTCCACAAAAGTGATGTAAGTTCTATGTACATCAAGACTGGGTGGTTATACCCTCATTCAGAGTGTGCCTATAGAGACACAGACCAACCCATGAAGTCTTTACATGACATCATGCCAATAAATGATGTGTACATTCATTACACGATGTATATATTTCAAATATATGAATCCTTCCAAAAGTGAATCACATACACAACATGCAGATATTTCATGATGTGAAAAATTTTAAGGCTCAATCTATTATAAATAAGAATTGATTATTTATAGGGAATTGTTAATCTCATATACCAGAAGTGAATCCAACTTACACAGTGTGTAGATATCAGAACAGAAATCACATAATCCAGTACATGACATGCACAACTTATATATTGTGTACTTTTTTGGTCTATTAATATTTTGAGCACTCCTCTACATATAGCAGCAACACATACTTTTCCTTTCTCTCATTTCCTTATATAGTTTTATATCATTTTATTTTCTCTTCATTCCTAACTCATTTAAATTCATTCCTCTAATTTTTTTAGAAAATTCTTTTGAGGTTTTAATCATTCCACACCCATTCTACGCCTGTTGTAATACCATTTCCATTTTTTGACATTCATTTCATCACCGATGATCGTTCTTCATCAACACCAGCACAGTTCTTCATTGTTTCTTCATGCGCAGTGAGTTTTTGATTGGGTTTACATTGTATTAAATTTTTTGATCTTGATTATTAAATATTTTAGTCCTATATTTATTATTTATCATCTATCTCATGACTATGTGTAGCATGATTAATATTTCCTTACTTTTGATCATCTTTTCCATGCATGACTAATCCTCCTAGGGTTAGGGGTCGATAATAGAAGCATTTATGAACCTAATGAACCCATATATTAAAATTTGGTAACCCTATAATTGTAATTAGGTTAATAATAATTGTTCATCGCATTCTTTTTCACAACCTTGACTATTGGAAGTAAAATTGAATGAACCTAACCTAATTATAGTTAATAATGACTATGACCATTATCCTGTGATTCTTTATGCATATAAACCAAGTGTAATGCCCCAAGGATGTTAGTTATACCCTAACCATGGGATAGTTTCAGCATAGGTATATCTGATTGTTTTAAGAAGGAAACAATTGGTGACCTTTTCACCACTTCGTAACCCAATCCATAGGACTATCTCAAGCTAAATCTAGGATTATATTCTATCAAGAGCCCTAAAATTGACCCTGATACCTTCCTTTATTATATGAATTAAATATAAACTACCTAGTAGTAGTAAAACCCAATCCAGAAGAGTGAATGTGGGGAATACTTTCATAGGGTTTTTTTTGATTAGTTGTTGACCTTCCAATAATCTTCATGGGTTCAACCCCAAACTACCACTTTACTATTACCTTGTAGTAAGTGTATTTTGGGACTACAAATTTATAATATGATAGTCACCTATGTGAATTAAACAACACATGTAGGTGTGTCAAATTTTTCCAATATTTTTGTGGATAACTATTGCTCAAGCATAGTGACCTTCAGATCAAACCTTAGATTACCTCAACCACTCACCCTTTCTTCTTTGTGCATTTTTCTCCATCGATCACACTTCTGTCCTCTCTCTATATCTCTTCATCTTAGAAAGTGCATGCACCAGAGATCCTTGGATTTCTCAAGAATACTAGACACATAAGAAAAATTTATTTTTGATCCTAATATTTATTGATCAATTGCTTCACATCACTGATTTATAGTTTATGATCATAATGATCGTGCACCACCACACTATCAAAACAAGAAATATGTGTCATCTTCCAATCAAGGCGAGTGACCATCATTGTAGGAACATACTATAATGGATTATATATTTATATTTATTAGTGTTATTTTTCCTAACATTGTGAGACTATCTATTTAGGCACACATTTTTGAGATCAAATATGGATTCATTCATATGATCCCAAAAATGAGGCAATTCTGTGGGATTCAAAGAGAAGCCCCCCATGAGCACATTTTAAAAAAATAGATATTTATAATAATCTTCTCATCCAGGGTGTGTCATTAGATGAAATAATATTTTGTGTCTTCCTATTCTACTTGAAAAATTGATCAATGTATTGGCTCAAAATTCAATCTCCCAAGTCAATCGTGACTTGGGATGAACTATCCAAGAAATTCCTAAGAAAATACTTTCCACCCATCAAAATGTGGAAGCTCCAAAACAAAATTTAAAACATTACTTAGGTGGAAATATAATCATCTTGGTAGGAATGGGATAGATTAAAAGAGCCAACCGGAAAGTTCCCACATCACATACTAGATTTATGGCTTCAATTGTAGACATTCTACCAAGGAATCCAACTTGCTACCCATATTGTTCTAGATACCATTATTGATGGAAAATTTATTCTCAATATGTACAAAGTGGGACAATCCATTCTTGATTAAGTCTCTCAAAATTCCTGTCTATGGATAAGTGATAGAGGACTGCCTTGATGCAGAATCCATCTCATGGAGGAGATTACCTACCTGGAGGCTCAAGTAGAGGCTCATATTAAGAAGTTAAATTCATTTCAATTACCTATCGCACCACCACACCCTAATAATCCTTTAATGAAGATTAAATCCTATGAGATGTGTGGAGGTCTATATTCTTACAAAAAAATGTATAGTGGGGATGGAAGAACCCTGAGATAAATATTGTAATTACATCAATTATAATCAATAGGTCCAATAATTCCAGCAACCTTAATTGTACCAACAGCTACAATATTACTATAAGAGGTCATCTTAGAAGCCACAGAAACAAGATAAAGGTTATTTTCATAAGTGGAGGGTAAAGGTACCTCCAAGGAATTAGGGACCACTAGGGTACCCACCACAAGGTCCAACTCCTTGACTATAGCAACAATTCCAACAAACATTCCCTATAGCTTAGTATTTTTCAACAGCTCAGTATCAATAATTCCAATAACCTTTAAAATACCACCACAAAAAACCCAACCACTCCATACCAATCTTGAAAACCTACTCACTACCTTTGTGAAAAAAGAAAACCAAAAGATGGAAACTCAAGAGATGTAAATGAAAAACCACAAGGATGCACTTTGAAACTTGGAGCATCAAATGGGGAATATCTCTAAAAATCTATCTAATCGTCTACTGGGTACTTTTCCAGTAACACTAAATCTCTTCTGAGTGAAGAGGATAAATCTATAGTAGTTAAAAGTGGAAAGATTCTAGACTTTTAATATATATAAAGAGATGAGAAAAATTAGTTTTAAGAATATGATATAGATGGTCAAGGGAAAACATTATAAATTGAACCAACTAATAAAGCTTCAAAAAAATAACATCTTGAAAAGAACAATGTTTACATGGAACCCCCCCCCCCCCCATACAATTCACTTATCCCCTTTCATGAATGGATGCAAATAGGAAAAAAGGAGGGGAATTATAAAAAATTCTTATAAATGTTTAAAAATTTTCATTTCAATATTCCCTTTGTAGAGGAAATTTATCAATTTCCCTATTATACAAGATTCTTTAAAGACTTTCTATTAAGAAAAAAGATAATTGAATACTTAGGATACATCTTCCTAAATTTATAGTGCTTTGTTATTGTCCAGTGGAAGATGCCTCTAAAAATTCGAGACCCCATAAGTTTCTCAATTATTTATACCATAGGGACATGAAATTATAAGAGAGACTTATTCAGTATAAGTGTAAGTATAAATATCATGCCCATGAGTGTCTAAAAAAATATAGTTCTTGGAGAATTGAGAACACCTAGGGTGGCACTCCAACTCACTGACCGTTCAGTCAAGCATCATCAAGGAGTTCTAGAGGATGTCTTAATAAAAGTAGAAAAATATATTTTCCTATTTGATTTCCTCATTCTAGATATGGAAGAGGAAGGTGATGATACCTTAATTTTAAGAAGTCCATTTCACACCACTAGAAAGTATTTTATTGATATAAACTAATGAATACTGGTTTTCAAAGTTAGTGAAGAACAAGTTGTGTTCTATTTGGTGAAATCCTCTAATAATAGCGATGAGTCACTGAATTGTCAAAACATCTCTATTGATAATAATAAAGATGGTCATGTGACTAGTGAAGAAAATAATAATAAACCGCCACCTATTAGCAAGGGATACATTTCTCTCAATAATGAAGATTGCACTTCACTTATGATAAGGGATATCATCCCACCTTTCATCCCCTCTATTTTCAATACTCGTTCTACAAGGGGTATCAACTCAAAGTTAAAGTATTCTTCTTTGAAAAATGTCTAGATCTAGAAAATAAACAAATAACTAACTGGGAGGCAACCTAGGGTAGGTCGGTTAGACTAGGATAGGTTAGTATAGTCAATATAAAGATTAAGGGTTTTTAATATTTTAGCGGGTGGACCTGACCCAAAATGGGGAAAATAGAAAATACGCATCATGTAACAAGTACACGACATGTAAATGTCAATCAAGTGAAAAAAATAAACAAACCTGAAATTTAAACATTGTGTATAAATTACACAAAATTTAATTTTTGGGGCGGTTTTAAATCTCATGAACTTGGGTCATGCTGACCCCCCCCCCCAATGCTACTTTTATGTGCCCCCTCCCCTCCTGTGAGCACCCTTTCCCAACACCACACACTTCCCTATCATCAACCACCTCACATCATCCTATCCTACTCACCATTATTTTCACCCCCTACATTTCCCACTCTATTCCAATATGTCTCACACTAAGATTGTCTGCACCCCGACCACCAACCACATGCCTGAGTGCAAGGATACACCTCCCCCACCCAAACCGTGGAAGGCTTCTCAGATTCCACCACTCGTTGACCCCTCCACCTCATATTGTACTTATTCATATACCTTATCATATGCCTATAATGACTCACAGAAAAATTACAATGGGTCATACGTGTAACAGCCTGAGATTTTCTGAAAAATATTCTTTTTAATTTTATTAATGTCTTGTGTTGTACGCTACACCAAAAGAAGCTTGCACAACACGCATCTTTGACATGCCTTGCATTACACGCAATCGCAACCTTCCTCGATAGCGTGTGTAGTACGCAATACTGAGTTTCACGAAACAACGATATGCTATTAAAATATTATTAAAACTAGCCGTTATGAATAGTAATAACCACTTTTTAAAATTTTTAGCTCTCAAAATGGACTTCATTTTTGGATTCGGAGTATCGAATTTAGCCTAAGGTGAAATTTTGGTACTTTTCGGATAACTTTCATATTCTGATGAATAGTGAAAATTACTAAATTATAATTAAAAACAACCTTTTTAATAGAAATAATTAATAGTGATAAATTATTAATTTGAGTGGTTTTAAAGTATATTTAGAATATATTTTTACAATTTAATACAATGTTGGTCATTGAATGTAATTTCACATTTAAACCAGACATAATCAAGTGTCAATCTTTTGATAGATATTATTTCTTAAAAACACGCTATTTGTTTTAACAGCGGGATTTAATTATAAAATTAGTTAATTCAACTTCTATGTTATGAATTTGGTAAAATAGACTTCATTTATGAATTCGGAATATGAAATATAGCATAGGATGAAATTTTGGCATTGTTCTGAAAAACATCAATTTTTGATGAATAGTGAAACTACTAAGTGGTAGTTAAAAAACTGAATTTTTCATAAAACTTAATTTTACCGCTTCTTTGAATGGAATTTCAAAAATCTGAGAGACACGGTTGATGTCAGTAAGTAAAATGTGGTTCAATGAGATGAAAATAATTTTTGGTGAATAGTAACTTTTTACTTTTATTTACCACAGTTAAAAGTAAATAGGGTAATTAAGGGTAAGAATGATATTAATATTACCCTAACACATGTCCTAATTCTATTAGACAAGTTTATCTCGACCAAAAACAACCTTAAGTGTAAAATATTATCATTTAGGCCCACTTGGATTAGATTAGGACATTTATTATTATTTAATTCAAAGAAGAGTTAAAAGAGTTAAAATCAAAGTATATTTACTAAAACATTTTTAATATAGGGTTGTACATAAGATAAATTCGATTGTAAATATTCATTAGAAATCTAAAAATATTTCCTACATGATGGTATTTTATTTGTAATTTTTAGACATCAAATAGTTTAATTTATTTATGACACAAATATGATGCAGTAATTATCTTATTAATGAAATATTGACATAATTGATATTATAAATACCAAAATAAATGTAATTTAAGACTTTTTATGAATTCCACTAATTTTATAGGTTACTATGATATATTAGTGTTGATTTAATCAACTTGGTTTGAACATATAATTCTGTTATGACTTTCACAAAAATCATATATCAAATAGTGTCAAAATTGACACAAAATAGTTTTTAAATAAAATATTATATTATTAATTGTTATTTTATTCCTAAAAATCTAAGGTTCGGCCAAATGACTTAGATAAGGATATATGTATTAATAATATACAATTTGTGGTTCGTTTGGCATGTTATAATAAGTGTATTAACCATATAGTGAAAGAAAACAAAAAGACACGGTAAAAGTTAAATTATTTAACTTAGAGTTAAATCTAATTGATAAGGTTAAAATAATACCATAAACTTGTCTAAATCCTATTGGATGATAGGATTTCGACCCATCCCCACTTTAGCTTCGAAATAAGACCCTTTGGAACCATTATAAACCGATTTTGACTTTAATATAAAATAATATTTCGAGATATTCCTAAGGTGCCCCTCTCCTCCCTTATAAAAGGGCACCTCCTCCCCCTCCTCCTCACACCAATTTGAGCACTGAAGCTCGGCCAACCCCTGCCATTTTCTCCTCTACACTTCCCTAGAATAATCCTAGAGGTCATGGTCTTCTTCAAAGACCAATCTTAGTTCCCTAAGTGGAGGATTCAAAGAGGCGTTCCAAAGAAGAGGTAATATCCATTACCGATCTTTTCAATTTCTTTCTTCTTCAACTTCTTCTTCTTTAGTTGTTTCATTATAAAGTAATAACATCAGTATTACGTACATACTGATATGTTATTATAAATATGAAACAACCTTAATTCACCTTCTATCCATCCTACGGAAAAATGAAATCACCACGCGTGCGTACGTACGGAATACCGTCTCCACGCCGTGGTCTAATCTATTTTCCACCATCACCTTACAAGGATGGTTATAATGGTGTAATGAGTAAATATTTATGATTATTATAATGTAATATTGATACTGAAATAATATATATATACTCAAATACAATTCCACGATCATAGGAACGATATCATCACTCGTGCGTACGTACGGAATACCGTCTCCACTATGTGATGCGACTCGTTCTACATGATCATCATTACATAGTAATTATATAAATGAATTGAATGAATAAATATGATATATGTTACACTAATACCATTCTGGATATAAGGTATCTATAACCTTAAAAGAAGAATAAGAATTTATTCGGCAAAACACGCATAAGAACAAAAGGCAATAAGGACCCGAGTAACAATTAACAATGAAATATTACTAACAAGAAGCTAAGAATATAACCATATATGATATCATATAAATATGTATGATTCTGGAATAAGTCGATAACATAATTTAAACCATTATACAGGAGCTTCGGACACGTACAAATCAAATCGTACCTAAGGTAAGGGAAATATCACAATCTCATTTTTATCCGAGATTGTTTACACTTTGGTATTTACTGTGGTGTATTTTATCATCCACATCCATGTTTACTCAATATTTAATATTATTTCCATCCATATACAATTGTTTAAATCCATTTTTACCCTTCGGTGAGTTTTTATTAAAAGATATGAAAGGAATCTTTTGTCGTTTTTCGTACGAGGTACTTTTTGACTTTTCCGACAAAAGTACGAGAAGAATGTTTTTTTTAACTTATACAACAAGAATGGATTTTTAAAACATTATTTCAAAGAAGCTTCCTTTACAAGTTTTCAAGTTTATTTTTAATCAACTTCTTTTATTTTAAAGTCGTATGACATGTTATGAAAGGAAAAAAAAATTGAAGTAGAAAGGATATTTTCCTCAAGAACGGAGTTCAAGTATTTTATCAAAATTATTTTCCATCTAAGATAATAAAAGGGTTCTGTTTTTATCCCTATTATTACATTGGTTTGATTATGTTGTGATGGAAATATTTTTATGAATTCCTTTATCTTATATGAATTGTTTTATGATGTCATGTTGTTTAAGAATCCCATCTTTATTACATGGGTTACGCTGTGATGTATGGTTTATGATTATGTGGCACACATAAGAAAGGATTCATTATAAGATGGGTGGGACCTATATCTCCCTCCAATGCATTGGGTAAAGATTTTATATCTCATGAGATAGACATGGCTGGAATGGTAGGTTATACCGGTTCAGTGAAATAGGACTAGAACGAGGGTGACTCGGTTCAGAAAGGGACTTTGTCCACTAAGATAGTCTTGGCAATGAGTCATGACTAACAAGAAATGATTTTCCATGATTATGTGTGCATGCCACAAAGTTTCATGTTTCATGTTATGATTATGGGGATATCATTTTCACTTCTATGATTTGTTCCATGTTAAGGTATTATGATCTCTTTTGCAGGTTATGATTTTCAAAAAGATATGATATGATTTTTATTTCCTTTATTTGCCCTTGCTGAGAATTTGAGCTCACCCTTTTATGTTTTCTTTTCCCCAGGATATAAAGAAAGGTTTTAGGTAAAAAAAAAGGGAAGATCTTTATGGGAGATATTGAAGATCTTTCACCACGATTAGAAGATTACGTTCTGAGTTTCCAAAGACACTAAACTATTACGATCCTTGTGTGTGTGTTTTTGTTATGTACCAAGTATTCCGCAAAAGTAATGTAATATCCATGTACGTCAAGCTTCGGGTCTCTACAGTTGGTATCAGAGGAAAGGTTTAGTCAACCTTTGGAAACTAGGACGCGAAAACGTTAGTGAGATCCCTAGAGATATTTCTAAGGTATGTCTAGGGATGTCCCTAAGGATAGGTATACATATAGGATATAGTCCTAGCACTACGGTAACGCTCTTAGAATTTAACCTAAGATGTTAGATATTGAAGATACTCCCCATTTATTATGATTTTTACATCTCACACTATTCTTTTTGGGTTTTAGAAAATGGCTGCAAACAAGATGATTCACGATAATGGAGGATATGATGGACAATGGAATGATATTCTTCATAAGGAATCAAATGAAATGGGATTTGGAAGTCTAAAAATCATTATTATGCCAAATCAGCAATCTCATAATATGATCAATAAAGTAAAATTTGGTAAGTTTCCTAACTTGGATAATAAGAGAAAGATGTAGTTTCATGATGATCATAGAGGAAAGAAAGTTCAATTTCCCCTATGTAAATCATGTGGGAAGAGGCATCAAGGAGAATGTTTCAAAGGAACTGGAAGATGCTTTGGGTGTGGAAAAGAAGGACACAAAGCCAGTAAGTGCAATGGAAAAGTTTCAGTTAACACCATGGATGAGGTTAATGGTGTTCCTACAACATCAACAATGGTTAAATGTTTTAAATGTGGAATGTACGGGAATTATACAAACCAATTCCCTAAGGGAATGTCTCATGAAGAGAATCGGTATGGTCGTATGGGTACTATTTTTGTTGATGATGATGAAGAGACTACAAATGATATGTGAGATGAAAGAATTGTTGAAGCTCGGTCAATGGTTTAAGAAGGTAGTGGAATGATTACATGTTTATCAAGTGTAATGTTATACTATAGAATAAAAAGACATCTAAGGATTGTTACACTGTTGTCTTTCCTTAAGTTTTGAAAGTTTATGATGAATGGTATGAGTAACAATAAAAGGTTATTCAGATATATTTTTTTGGAAAGTGGATGAAATGTTTGACAGTATTCATGAGCTCATTATTGATATAAGGACTAAGTGATATCATTGTTTGAGTATATAGAATTTTGAGGATTTTTGTATGTGGAAAGTGTTAAATTTTAACTGCATTCATGTTTTCACTAAGGTATTCAAGAGAATACATGATTAAGGACTTTGAATGTTTGGAATGTGACCAAAAAAACATATCTTATGATATATGGGGATCGACGATGGTGTTAAATCTCTGGTAATCATTTTCACTATGTTATGAGAGTAGACTGCAGTATTATGGATAAGCCTAAAGATTGGAATGGATTATGTTGGACATAAGTTAGTATTGTTTATGGATAGAAGTTTTCTCGATATTATTGATGGGATGTTATAGTAATATAGTTTTAGAAAAAGGAAAACCTGCAGGACGGGCGACATCCCATCGCGCCGGACAAGGCTGTGGAAATCGAACCCACAACCGAAGTGCGACTGGCCTTTATCGCCTACCACTGGACTACAGGAAGTCCCTGTTTAGTAGAAACTAGTTTTATTATATTAATTTGTATGACATATGATGTATAAGTCCATTTTAGGAACCATATATGATTAATATCACTATAGATCGACTTATGTATATAATTTTTTCCTAACCTTTTGTTTGAGACAGATGGAATGACCCGTCATTCTATCACATGAACTGCTAACACTTCACGAATAACAAATTCAACTTCATTTATTTAAGAGATGAAGTGTAAATTGTTAAAGGCACGAACAACAGTGAGATTGTACCAAAATAAAGTAAGTATTTTTTCTAATTCAAATTCTTTAACTTTAGGGAAACGATCTTGAAAACCAAAAATGTTGTCCTAGTGATCTTATATATGATGAATCATATGGTACCTTACATCGTCACAAATTTATGGCTTTGTGATTGCTGGCTTTTCCATAGCCATGTTCTCTACCACTCTCCATCAGAACATGATGGTTAGATTTCTCTTCCATATCCATATTTTCACCTATGTGGAAACCCAGTGATAAGTTTATTTGGGTAACCGTTACATTTCATAATTTTGTTTTTAAAGATTGGTTTTGATATTCCTTTTTACGATGTGGGTTTCTATTAAAGAAACTTTCGAATAGTAAACCATTTATAACCCCGACGAATTTCGAGGGCGAAATTCATTTTAAGGGGGGTAGAATGTAACAGCCCGAGATTTTATGAAAAATATTCTTTTTAATTTTATTAATATCTTGTGTTGTACGCTACACCAAAAGGAGCTTGCACAACACGCATCTTTGACTTGCCTTGCATTACACGCAATCGCAACCTTCCTCGATAGCGTGTGTAGTACGCAATACTGAGTTTCACGAAACAACGATATGCTATTAAAATATTATTAAAACTAGCCGTTATGAATAGTAATAACCACTTTTTAAAATTTTTAGCTCTCAAAATGGACTTCATTTTTGGATTCGGAGTATCGAATTTAGCCTAATGTGAAATTTTGGTACTTTTCGGATAACTTTCATATTCTGAAGAATAGTGAAAATTACTAAATAATAATTAAAAACAACCTTTTTAATCGAAATAATTAATAGTGATAAATTATTAATTTGAGTGGTTTTAAAGTATATTTAGAATATATTTTTACAATTTAATACAATGTTGGTCATTGAATGTAATTTCACATTTAAACCAGACATAATCAAGTGTCAATCTTTTGATAGATATTGTTTCTTAAAAACACGCTATTTGTTTTAACAGCGGGATTTAATTATAAAATTAACTAATTCAACTTCTATGTTATGAATTTGGTAAAATAGACTTCATTTTTTAATTCGGAATATGAAATATAGCTTAGGATGAAATTTTGGCATTGTTCTGAAAAACATCAATTTTTGATGAATAGTGAAACTACTAAGTGGTAGTTAAAAACTGAATTTTTCATAAAACTTAATTTTACCGCTTCTGTGAATGGAATTTCAAAAATCCGAGAGACACGGTTGATGTCAGTAAGTAAAATGTGGTTCAATGAGATGAAAATAATTTTTGGTGAATAGTAACTTTTTACTTTTATTTACCACGGTTAAAAGTAAATAGGGTAATTAAGGGTAAGAATGATATTAATATTACCCTAACACATGTCCTAATTCTATTGGACAAGTGTATCTCGACCAAAAACAACCTTAAGTGTAAAATATTATCATTTAGGCCCACTTGGATTAGATTAGGACATTTATTATTATTTAATTCAAAGAAGAGTTAAAAGAGTTAAAATCAAAGTATATTTACTAAAACATTTTTAATATAGGGTTGTACATAAGATAAATTAGATTGTAAATATTAATTATAAATATAAAAAGATTTTCTACATGATGTTATTTTATTTGTAATTTTTAGACATCAAATAATTTAATTTATTTATGACACAAATATGATGCAGTAATTATCTTATTAATGAAATATTGACATAATTGATATTATAAATACCAAAATAAATGTAATTTAAGACTTTTTATGAATTCCACTAATTTTCTAGGTTACTATGATATATTAGTGTTGATTTAATCAACTTGGTTAGAACATATAATTCTGTTATGACTTTCACAAAAATCATATATCAAATAGTGTCAAAATTGACACAAAATAGATTTTAAATCAAATATTATTTTATTAATTGTTATTTTATTCCTAAAAATATAAGGTTCGGCCCAATGACTTAGATAAGGATATATGTATTAATAATATACAATTTGGGGTTCGTTTGGCATGTTATAATAAGTGTATTAACCATATAGTGAAATAAAACAAAAAGACACGGTAAAAGTTAAATTATTTAACATAGAGTTAAATCTAATTGATAAGGTTAAAATAATACCCTAAACTTGTCTAAATCCTATTGTATGATAGTATTTCGACCCATCCCCACTTTAGCTTCGAAATAAGACCCTTTGGAACCATTATAAACCGATTTTGACTTTAATATAAAATAATATTTTGAGATATTCCTAAGGTGCCCCTCTCCTCCCTTATAAAAGGGCACCTCCTCCCCCTCCTCCTCACACCAATTTGAGCACTCAAGCTCGGCCAAACCCTGCCATTTTCTCCTCTCCACTTCCCTATAATAATCCTAGAGGTCATGGTCTTCTTCAAAGACCAATCTTAGTTCCCTAAGTGGAGGATTCAAAGAGGCGTTCCAAAGAAGAGGTAATATCCATTACCGATCTTTTCAATTTATTTCTTCTTCAACTTCTTCTTCTTTAGTTGTTTAATTATAAAGTAATAACATCATTATTACTTACATACTGATATTTTATTATAAATATGAAACAAACCTAATTCACCTTCTATCCATCCTACGGAAAAATGAAATCACCGCGTGTGCGTACGTACGGAATATCGTCTCCACGCCGTGGTGTAATCTATTTTCCACCATCACCTTACAAGGATGGGTATAATGGTGAAATGAGTGACTATTTATGATTATTATAATGTAATATTGATACTGAAATAATATATATATACTCAAATACAATTCCACGATCATAGGAACGATATCATCACTCGTGCGTACGTACGGAATACCGTCTCCACGATGTGATGCGACTCGTTCTACATGATCATCATTACATAATAATTATATAAATGAATTGAATGAATAAATATGATATATGTTACACTAATACCATTCTGGATATAAGGTATCTATAACCTTAAAAGAAGAATAAGAATTTATTCGGCAAAACACGCATAAGAACAAAAGGCAATAAGGACCCGAGTAACAAGTAACAATGAAATATTACTAACAAGAAGCTAAGAATATAACCATATATGATATCATATCAATATGTATGATTCTGGAATAAGTCAATAACATTATTTAAACCATTATACAGGAGCTTTGGACACGTACAAAGCAAATCGAACCTAAGGTAAGGGAAATATCACAATCTCATTTTTATCCGAGATTGTTTACACTTTGGTATTTACTGGGGTGTATTTTATCATCCACATAAATGTTTACTCAATATGTAATATTATTTCCATCCATCTAAAATTTTTTAAATCCAATTTTACCCTTCAGTGAGTTTTCAGTAAAAGATATGAAATGAATCTTTTGTCGTTTTTCGTACGAGGTACTTTTTGACTTTTCCGACAAAAATACGAGAAGAATGTTTTTTTTAACTTATACAGCAAGAATGGATTTTTAAAACATTATTTCAAAGAAGCTTCCTTTACATGTTTTCGAGTTTATTTTTAATCAACTTCTTTTATTTTAAAGCCGCATGACATGTTATGAAAGGAAAAATGTTTTTTAAGTAGAAAGGATATTTTCCTCAAGAATGGAGTTCAAGTATTTTATCAAAATTATTTTCCATCTAAGATAATAAAAGGGTTATATTTTTATCCCTATTATTACATTGGTTTGATTATGTTGTGATGGTAATATTTTTATGAATTCCTTTATCTTATATGAATTGTTTTATGATGTCATGTTGTTTAAGAATCCCATTTTTATTACTTGGGTTACGCTATGATGTATGGTTTATGATTATGTGGCACACATAAGAAAGGATTCATTATAAGATGGGTGGGACCTATATCTCCCTCCAATGCATTGGGTAAAGATTTTATGTCTCATGAGATAGACATGGCCGGAACGGTAGGTTATACCGGTTCAGTGAAACTGGACTGGAACGAGGGTGACTCGGTTCAGAAAGGGACTTTGTCCACTAAGATAGTCTTGGAAATGAGTCATGACTAACAAGAAATGATTTTCCATGATTATGTGTGCATGCCACAAAGTTTCAAGTTTCATGTTATGATTATGGGGATCTCATTTTCACTTCTATGATTTGTTCCATGTTAAGGTATTATGATCTCTTTTGGAGGTTATGATTTTCAAAAAGATATGATATGATTTTTATTTCCTTTATTTGCCCTTTCTAAGCATTTGAGCTCACCCTTTTATGTTTTCTTTTCCCCAGGATATAAAGAAAGGTTTTAGGTAAAAAAAAGGGAAGATCTTTATGGGAGATATTGAAGATCTTTCACCACGATTAGAAGATTACGTTCCGAGTTTGCAAAGACACTAAACTATTACAATCCTTATGTGTGTGTTTTTGTTATGTACCAAGTATTCCGCAAAAGTAATGTAATGTCCATGTATGTCAAGCTTCGGGTCTCTACAATAGGGCCCTTCCCATCCTCACCTTTATCCATGCCTCCACTTTTCTAACCCTATACACCAGATTTGGTTGGTCCATCTCCAGGACAAGTTAATATGGAACAACAAGACATTGGACCTCACAATAATGGAGTGCATCTACATTCACCATGGTTTCCTCAGCCTCATAATTTGGCTTCGCCTAACCATAATTACCCGGGTATGAGAGGAGACTTTTCAGGAGTTATTTATTGAGTTCTTGTCCACCTTTGAGCTGAGCATCAACTTTGTCCAGCTCTGACTCATAGGTAGCCTTGGGATCTCATCTTATGAGATTCTTCTATTGGCCTCAGCATCTACTCCATGGAGTTCAGAACTTCTACTATATTTATAACATTATATATTGAGCCTAAAATGGTTGAGGCTACACCACATTAGGCCAAGATATCCTAAGACCGTCAGATCGTATATGATCCTCACACCATGAAGAGCACTGCACTCCAAGGTGTTTCCCTCTGGATCCTGCATAGGGACTTATCTCATGCTAGGATGGACCATGGTGATGCCCAAGGGGGTGATCTAGATCGAGCTCATCATTCCCACATCATCTATGGGTGGCCCAATCATCAAAATGGATAGGCAGATCAGTGATTTCATCCAAACCTTAGAGAAGAGGACATGAGGTACATTTATGGGTGGATCTTTTATCACCCATTTGGCCAGGAATCTCATTTCTTTCAAGTTCACTCATCCCCACACCTCCCTCACCCCTATAGATGGAATCACCCTCCTATTTCTCTATAATATGGGCCTAATCATGAAGGATGGAAATGTATATTGATGGGAACTAGAATATATAGAGGATGTAGATGATGTATCTGATCAGCATGTGGTTGACCCAAACACACCACCCTCCCCTACTCATGCCCATACAGCCACCACTACCACCACCTCCACCGCAACCTCTACCCCTGCCACCACTACAATACCACCAGCCACCATTCCCCCTACCCTTATTTTTACCAACACCACCATGATACCAACCATATTTTCACCTTCCTCATCCATTCCATCTAACTTATGGTCAAATATCTAATTTATTCTAGATAACCTGCACTGGTTAAACCTCTTCCTTAATGTTAAATTCGTAGAGATTTCCCTTTTTACCACCCCCTTCATTTCCACTAGCAACCATAGGTTCCCAACCACCACTGCTAGTAGGACCTTCATCCTCATCCATTCCCTTACTATATCCCACCTAGATCACTCTTACCTCTAAGATAACAGACCCTATGGCCTAGTAGAAGTTTTTAGCAGAGCAGGCCTGACAGGGAAGGGACCAGTCATCCACCATATCTCAAAGTTCCTTTCATCGACACTACTTCCAGACACATGGCTACCATAAGGATCATAACTTCACCTCCACCATTCATGGAGATCGCTAAAAGCACCATGAAACCCACCATGGCGGTTGATCCTCCATGCCCTTCCGCCATCACTGATATTGATAGGGAGTTCTAGTTATATGAACCCACTGATTATGAGGGGAAAATTGATGGGGAACTTAACAAATTTTATTTTACTACCTAGTTTTGTTCAAGTCCCCTCCCACATTTTCGTATTCAGTTTGGGTGACATTTTTTATGATTCATGTATTATATTTATAACTAATGTATCATTTCCTTATTTATGCATGGGATAAATTTTTTGTTTTACTGATGGTTGGATTATTTTCATTATATTATTATATTACATTATCCATTTCTAGCTATTATTACTTATCTATGGTAATGGACATGCCTTTCCCACCACTATATGCCCTCCAACTTCGGATGACTTGGAATCCAATTAATGTCGAGTGCCATATTGAGGAGCTCCCACTTGAGATCCATGCTTATTAGTTATCCCACCATAATGATAATGGAAGATACCACATGAGATTCATTACCAGTACACTCCTGAGGTGGTAAACCCCACTAAGAGTCCCCATGATCTTGATGACACAACCACTAGTTCCTATTGGAGGTAGTGGAGTTCTGAGCAGATGGAATACACTACCTGATCCTTTTATCCATCTGTCTAGAAAATTAAATTATTGTTATCACTTTATGGGAGGCAGACCATATTTTTTTGTTTTATTTTTTTTCAATCATGTACTTAAGATATTTGTTTTCCTTTTAGTAGAATTATTCTTCGTAGGTTGTTCTTGAACATCACTATACTCACCTATCTGCATTTATATGATCTATTTTTTCATTTTTCATTGTCTTCACCTACCCATTTCATTACTTCCTTACTATTTAAACCCTATAGACTAATGTTTTATATAGTTCAGGTTTTGTTACACTATCAAATCATAAAGGTAGCCTAATTTTAAATCACCAACCACCAAGTTATCCATGGAATGACACACATCATAGGGATCTCTCGATTCTCAAATTTCAATTTCAAATTCAGTTTTTTCTATGTTTTTATTGATATCTCTCCCATGATGCATTCCATGATAGTGCAGACATTGTCTCGTTTTAAGTGTGGGGGGATCTTTCTTGAGTAATATTGTCAATACACTTTGATTATTTCCTTTATTCATTTACCTAGGAGACATTTTTCATTAAAATCATGTTTTAAACCTATAAACTCATTACAAACATTTAAATAAAAGACAAAGTTAGGTTTTAAATTGTTGAAATACATTTTTTACTCTTTTTTATGTTGTTATCATGATTTTTGTGTTTAGTAATTTAATTAAAATTCAAAAATGTTTAAAATTTCTTTTGATTGAGTTATTACTGGATTTTATACCCTGAGTGATTTACAGTTATTTTTGTATAGTCTCATTATCGAAAGGATTCTTGACCCATTATTTCATATTATTTTATGAGAATATTTCTTGATAGAGACTTGGGGTATGAAAACCTATCACAACTTTAATTGAGATCTTATTGAAGTTGTTATTTGAAAAAAAAAAACTTTTGATATGATAAAGGAAATATTTATTAAGCCATGTTTTCTTGAGACCCACATTACATTATTAATTCTTTACCCTATAGTATACATAAATAACCTTTTTAGGATGGAGCTATTTTAAGTTGATTATCCCTTCCTACCCTACTCTTGGTACGATGCATGATTATACTTTGAACAAGTGTGGGGGGGTTTTCACTATTGATGGACACATGATGCTTTTATTGAGGAGATGTAATATGTAATTTTCATCAAACTGATATGAAGTGGTCCATGATTAATTTTTTCATTTAATATTCCTTCCATATTCCTTTGAAAAATACATAGAAATAAAAAGAAAAATAATTTGGGTTGGGTTTTAGAAAGGTCAAAAATCACCATTTCCAGACTTATGAATCCTCTGATGAATCATATGTCATTAGGGGGTGGATGTGAAATATAGAATGAGCATGAATTTTGAAAAATAAATAAAAACGAAAAAAGAAATGAACATGGTATATTCTTTATAATTACTTGATATATTCATGGATCCACTTTCCATTAAGAGTTATTTGTAGCATGGACACTATTTTATCATGGAGGGGTCACTTCATTGCATTGTTTACATTTATCATGAATTATAATTTATATATTATCCTCTTTTGAGAATAATTTTTACTTTCTACCCACCTTCCCTCAGCGTCAGAGTGATTCTAACACTTTTTGTTGATGCCCTTGTGATTGATTTTATATTTGTCTTTAGAAAGTGGAGATGATAGGACCAACTCAAGCACATGGTTAGGAACATGTATTCACGGTATGAGAATAAATAGAGTTGCATTTTAGCTTGAGTGATTATAGAAAATTCATTGTGAGATAAATTAAAAAACCAGTATAGAATTTAATGAATATGTTTTAAAATTATTATTAAAAGAATAAAGAATCTATATAAAGAACTAAACTATGAGGCATGACTGATTTTCTCAATAGGATTGATTCTAGAAGACTGAATTTTTCTGCTTACACTTAGTTTTATTTTCTTTTTTATAATTCATTTTTCTTTTTCAAAAAAAAACTTTTTCTTTTGGAATCCATGTTGAGATTCTTTTTTGTTAACGACAAGCAATTATTAAAGATTGGGGTAATTTGATAAGATGAAATTATATATACCTATGGGATACATTTATTTAAGTTTTATTCATGATTTATTCAATAATTCACTAGGTTATATTTTTTTCCTCAGGAATTATAAATTCTGGGCTCAAAGAACAAAATGCTAAAATTGCCAAAAATAGGCTTTACGCGTCGTGTACATCATACATGATATGTATCCCTCATTCACAACATGCCTACAGAGATGTGGACTAACCCCTGAAGTTTTTAAATGATGTGAAGCTAGTACAATATGTGAAAATTCATTACATTATGTTAATATTGCAAAGATCATAATCCATCCAAAATTAAATCGCATACACGTCATGCAGAGAATACATGACGTGAAAATTTCAAAGGTTCATTTGGTCAAAGATGCGAATCGATTCTTCCAAGTGGATTTTTGATATCATATACAGGAATTTCATCCAACTTACATGATGTGAAGATGTTGGGATATAAACCACTTAATCTATCACATGACTTGAATGACTTACATGTTTTGTACTTGTTCAGGATATTAATATTTTGAGTGCTTCTCCGCATAAAATAGTGTCACTCACTTTTCCATTCTCCCATTATCTACAATAGTGTTCTCTCATTTTAATTTATTTTCATTTCAAACCCATTTCAATTAATTCCATTAATTTTGGTAGTAAATCCTTTTGAGTTTTTAATCATTCTACACCCGTTATACGCCTGTTGTGATATTGTTTCGATTTTTTTCATCGGTTTCATCACCACTCACCAATCTTTATCAATAACAATACGATTATTCAGTTTTTATTCATGCATAGTGAATTTTTTATTGTATTTAAATTGATTTCAATTTTTTTATCTTGATTATTAATTTTTTCCAATCCTTTATTGTGTATTTATCAACTACTTCATCATTATGTGTATTATTCTTAGTATTTCCTTTCTTTTGATCAACATCGACATGCGTGGCTAATTCTCCTAGGTTTAGGGGTCAAGAGTAGTGGTGCTTATAAAGATAATTAATTCATAAATTGAACCTTAATAAACCTATTTCTAGTAACTAGGTTAATAATAATTGTTCATCGCATTATTTTGTATAACCATGACCAAGGGGAGTTTAATTGAATGAACTTAACCTAATTGGATTTGAGCAAGACTATGACCATTAGCCTGTGATGCTTTATGAATAGAATCCAAGAATAATGAACGTAGGTTTTTAGCTATACCCAGACCATGGGATGGTTTCATCATAGGTAGATCTAATTGTTTTTTCCAAAACCAATTGGTGACATTTGCACCGCTTCGCAACCTAAGTTATATGACTATCCCAAGCTAAATATAGGATTCTCTTGTGAAGTTCCCTAAAATTGACCTTGATCCCTTTATTTTTTATCTAAATTAAATACAAACTACATAGACTTGGTAAAAACCAAACCTAAAGAGTGAATTTGAGGAATCCTTTCCAAGGGTTTTGTTCGATTGGTTGCTGACTTGTCAGTAATCCTCTTGGATTCGATCCTGCACTACCACTTTACTACACCCTTGTATTAACTGTAGTTTGGGACTATAAATTTATGATTTAATATCTACCCACACAAATTAAAGGATGCATGTGTGTGTGTCGCATCTCTAGATCCATCTCATTCCTATACTCCTAAGATCCCATGTACATGAGTAACAACACATAGTGTAATCCATGATCCTAAACCTACAACCGAGAGATTTTTTCAGGTACCAATCAGTGGCCTAAATAGGGTTTTAGATATACTCAGTATTCCACTACCAATGGTGTCTAATTCCATCCATTCCATGAATATAAAATAAAGTAGCGTGAAGAGATAATACTAAATTAGTAAATAAATAAATGTAAATAATTCGGCTCAAGTTCCTCAAGGATACCTGGATGATCATACCTATTTTTTCCTAAGTAAAAATATCTCTAACATTACATCATGTATATTTATGCATATATATGTGTGTGAAAATATATACATGCACTATGGATGAACCAAGGCGTATGGTCGAGGAATCCACATAGTAGTAAAGGTTATGGTAATAACATAGTCCTAAGACCCATGGACACAAGCCCAAACATCCATGAATGAGTTTCTCTAAACCTCAAATAAATTTCAATTAGTCACATGTATCTAAACATAATACCATTAATTGGTCAAGTACTCTAGGTACAATCCAAGTTTTCCTAATAAACTAATCATCATTATGAGATACCACTAGTTGTACGTAATAATAAATAGCATGATGTAATTTGTTTGGCCTATGAGACCATCCAAGGAATTGTGTACTAAGGAACATAGGTATTTCCCAAGGAGTAATTTAATCCTTTTTATTCTATGAGATCATCCATGTAATTCCATAATATGAAAACCCAAGTATCTCTCTTAACTTCTAATTTCACTATGAGCCAGCCTAAGGCGTTCCATAAAAATAAAACCCAAGTATTCCTCCAAGCCTAAGGAAATTCATCTAGCCAATGATCTCATCTAATGTGTTCCATAAAAAGTTAACCCAAGTATTGCTCAAGGTGTAATATTATTCAAGTAACCTATGATCCTATCCATGGTATTTTGTAATGAATAAATTGGTATTTCTCATGGTAGATATAATATTAAACAACCTATGAGCCCATCCTAGGAATTCCCTAATAAGTAACCTGAGTATCACTAAAGGAATAGTGTAATTCCCTTTATACATGTTGTATATTAGTATTTATTCATAGGCCATGGGCTTTATACATTCTAATTTTAAGTACCATAAATCATTTTATTCCTTCTTTTACAATTTAATTTGTAAAATATAATCCAATATTAATTTAATAAATAAGTATATGTACATAATCATTCCATTTATCACAAATCAAGGATAAATAAATAGTTTTTTTCCCATAATCATGTCACCTACCATCCAAATATCATCATTTAAATTCACCTTTTTATAAAATAAGATATTGAACCAATTAGGTAGTTTTATTAAAAAATTGGAAATGGTATCATTCATATTCATTTAATTTGGATTAATCATCCCTTATATGAGTTCTCAAACCACACACACCATATGAGGTGATTTAAGATGAAATGGGCTTTATAACTATGATAATTTAACACCACACCCTAAGAGAGTGGCTTAATTTTCCTAGGAAAGGCATAAAGGTCATAGTTTTTAAAACAACATGCCCCAAGGGGATGGTTCAAGTTCAGATGAAAAAACTCTAATGGTTTAATTTTATTTACTTTACTATCTAATTTAATTCATTGGATTCTACATTATTAATTTTACATTTTAAGGGCGACACATAGTAATTCCAGCATGCGGCAAGATGGAGTAGTTTATAAACATGATATAAATTAACGGAAAATCAAAATACCACCTAACCCATACATAGAAAACTTCACTCATCCATTTTCTTGATTTTATTCGAGTCGGTTAGAGAGAAATTGAATAAATAGAAAAAACACCCTGAAAATAGGGAAAAAGAGCCAAGGTGGATGTAGTATTCCATATGGGGAGGGAAAACAAAATAAGAATCAAGAGGAATCAAGATCATACTGATACATATCCAATAGGACCAACTGAGATAAATTTTGTTTCTAGGTGAGGGAGATCCATGGAAGCCTATAGGATATCCCAAGGGAGGAGTCAAGAGGCTAGAGTTCATGAGAGAAGAGGGAAATAAAAAAGGGGAAGAAGAAATAATGAGGCAAGGGAAAATTTAGAATTTCACCCCTTATTAATGAGACACTTAGTTTGGCCACACAATATTCAAAACCATGCACCAAATGTGTGGGTTCACTACCTAAGTGTCACTAGGATTGTGGGATTGGTGAACATTTTGGCCAAAGCATGCATAGACCATGTTCCCACCTGTGTAATTTATTATAGATTGTCTTCATGATTGTGTGCCCTCATGTGCTCGGTTTGAAAAACCATTTGACACTCCCTAGGCCCCTACACTAATCCACGTAGTTTCCCTAGAGGATCTACATGGTTCCAACAAGCTATGTCCCTACAAAAAATGGGTCATATAGTTTGGGCCACATGATAAGCACTAAAATCTTTCCAACTGTGCACCTCTGTATTCTTCTTACAAAATGGATTTCTTAGTGTCTGACACCCTCAAAACTCATCCAAAATATAAAGAAATCCCTTTTACCTTAAACCAAATCCAAAAAATACCTTAAGTGTACCAATTATTGGATTTACATTTTGATTCCTAGTTTAAAATTCATCTCATCCACCAAGTAAAATTTTCAAGTTCCTTTGGAATTTACACCTAGTCCAAAACATGGGACATTACAAATTATTTCGTAAGTGTAATTGAATTTTAGCTAATTTGTAATATACATTTTAAATTTTAAAGTTCAAATTAGAAATGGTTGTTCTACTATTATTTTTTGCTTTTGGAATATTGTTGCACTGCATGTGGGGTGAAATTTATTGATTTTATTTTAAAAAATATTTTTTAAATCATTTATCAAATAATCAATGTGAAAACTTTAAAAAAAGATTTATCGCATTGGTTTTAAAAAAAATTGATGTGATTAATGATTTTCCACATCATTTTTAAAATAACAAACATGGAAAACCACCTAGAAATATGTATTTTTAGGATTTTTCCAATGATTTTTTTGATAAAACCGATGTGTTGATGTGTTTATCATGTCGTTTTTTCCAAAAAACTAATGTCGTAAGTTTTTTTCCACATTTTTTATATTAAAAATTAATGTTGGAAACCACCTCAAAATATGAATTTTTATAATGTTTTTAACATTGGTTCTTGTAAAAACCTATGTTAAAAAACATGTATAATATAATTTATCATGTAGGTTATGAAAAAATTGATGTGATGATACTTTTATCTCATTAGTTTTCTCAAAATATCTACATGATAAATGTTTATACATTTTGGATTTTTGATAAATGATGTAAAAAATGAAATATGTATATGTATTTATAACATCAATTATTTTTAACCAATGTGAAAAACTTGTTTACAATGATACCTGCAATAACATCATCATATAATCTACATTAAAATTCAAAAAAAAACATGAAAACCCATTTTTTGAACTAGTGTTCAACTCTATTCTGTATGATCTTAAACTTGTTATTTATTAGAACATACATTTTTAGATTCACCTTTTCTTTCCTTGATGGCTATTATGAATAATCCATTAAATATAATTCAATAATATCCATCTACTTTATTCTTTTATTATTATTTATCATACTTTATCTGGTTCTCGGTGAACTAGTATTTTAGCCTTTCATTCATGTTCTCTTCTAATTAATGGAATAAATAATTTCCTCTTGGTACCTTATTTTCATCTATTACTATTGTATCTTGGAATAAAACTAGTGTTAACACATATATATCATTACGTATTAAAACCATATCATGTATACAGTTGTATTTATTGAGATTTGATTACAGTAGGTCTTCCTTACTTATTGCAAATTATGAATTCCATACACACACCCATAGTGTATCAAGTACTTCCACAAAAATATCAATGCACTATTATTATATCTTGAATATTATTTACACTAGTTCTAATAGATCTAGACTACATTGTTATTGTGACTGGACTAGAGTACTTTTTACTACAATCTGGAGCCTCCTAATAAATATCTTCAGTTCTTTCATTTCTATTTTCAACATGTCATGTGTCACTTCCTCATGTTCTTTAATTTTCAAATTAAACAATTTTAGTTATCCTTATCAATTATAAATCTATGTGGTATTTTCATTATGAATAGTATTAAATTTATCATCATACTATTCAATAAGAACAGTTGTGTATGCTTTATGAAGCTTCTCTTTTTTCCATGCTTGATTTCACATCTTGAACAATTTCCTTAATTACATCACCATAAACCTTCATATTATTGGTTATTTTTGTGATAGTTTCTTATAAATCCATGGATTGCTTCATAATATTCCTATTTGTTTATTTTTAATCATTTATGTGAGAGAAATTATTCCCACCTTCATCCTTTAAGAATTGAACTTCATTTTTCATTATCTTGAATCTCATTTTGTTGGTTGCACGAACATTCTACGGATTTACCACATGAAGTGGTTAATTAATAAAAAACATATTCAAATAATACAATATATATATATATATATATATTTATAAATAATATCTTCTATAAGTTTATAATCAAATATTTTTAGGGAATCATCATTATTTACCAAGATTTCACTAGAAATATTGTCTACCCTTTTCATAGTCTTATTATTCTTGATTTTCGATACATGATAATCTTATTCAATTAAATGGATATCATAGGTATTAAATTATGTGTGGAAATAACATGAGACAATTTTTATTATTTATTTTATCATTGATGTGTTTCCATACATCTCTTTTAGTTTCTTCTGCATGTCTTTAGAATCTTTATAATCTAATATGTCTTTGAATATGCCTTCCCCCATAGATTTCTTTAAGGAGTGTTTAGAATATGCATCGATATCGAAGTTTCTTAAATATATCTCATAAATTATTACTAGTTTACTTCTCAACAAAATCCCATATGTAAATACATGGCATGTAATAAAAATATATATTTCAAATTGTAACATAAATTCCTTTTTCCATTTAAAGAATTGATTTACATCGAATGAATGAGACTATATTGTAAATTCCTTATCTTGTATAATCAATAAGAACATCACAGTCTATATATGTTTGGTTGAATAATATCAGAACCATAAGGTTTTTATACCGTGTTTTGGGACCCAAGACACTATGGGAGGGGTGAATCAGGGTGTTGACTAATTTAGGCCTTTTATTTTTCCACACTTTTTTAGGATATTGTTCCCTTATTAGAAAGAACAATCATTCAACTTTTTATATTCTCAATTTAGTCCACAAACCACAATATGAACACTTATAGAAATTAAAGCGCATAAGAACACCATATTTTACTTGGTTCACCCAAAATGGTCCAATCCAAGGAGCACACAACAATAATGTATCAGTATTCCAGGATGGAAATACTAACTTAATGTTTATACTATAATGATTTAGGAAAGGGTCAATAATAATCCAATGATCACTTTATATCCATATCCTATATAAACTACTTTGTTGAGGGCTTGGTTGATTTATAAACGTGAAAGTCTCTTCATGATCTCTATGGTACAAACAAGATTCATCCTTGACTCCAGATAGATGTTTATTGATCTTCAATATATGGATTACCCTCCTTCAAACTAGATGATACCAAAAAATTTGGTGTGAGGGTTTAGTTTTTGTATTCAATCAGTCTATAGTATCCCCATTTCCTGATAATAATAATTCCATTGAGTTGTAATTATCTTGTGATGAAATAATACTTCAGCTAAATATGAAAATGATAACTACCTTATTTTAATATCTTCCAAAAATGATCTTTCGAAATACCAATTCCTTCCTCAGTGTAACACCCCAAGCTTCCATGGTATGCTTCCCTTTGAACAATACAGTAGCGTGTGTTGTACGCAACTTCGAGTTCTAACACACACACCACAACAAATCAAACTAGCCATTATGAATATTAATACCCAATTTTTTAAATTTTATAAATTTTATCTTTCAAAATGGACTTCATTTTTTGTTTCGGAATATCAAAATTATCCTAGGGTGAAATTTTTGTGTTTTTCTGAAAACTTTCAATTTTTTATGAATAGTGAAAAAAACACTGAGTTATAGTTTAAAGCAAAATTTTTTGTTTAAATAATTATTTATTTTATATAAATTTAATTAAGGTCAAAATTGATACATAATACCTATATAAGTTCAATGTAATTCATTGGAGTTAGTTTAGAATAATTTTAGATATATAAAAATTTTATTGAACTTTTCACCGTCTTTTACCCACCTCCTAAGAGAATTTAGAAATTCACATAAAACATAATTTTACCGCTTCTGTGAGTGTAATTTCGAAAATTTGAGAGACACGGTTAATATAAAGGAGTAAAATGTGGTTCAATGAGATGAAAATAATATTTGGTGAATAGTAACTTTTTACTTTTATTTACCACGGTTAAAAGTAAATAGGGTAATTAAGAGTAAAAATGATATTAATATTACCCCAACACATGTCCTAATTCTATTGGACAGGTGTATCTCAACTAAAAACAACATTAGGAATAAAATATTATCATTTGGGTCCACTTGGATTAGATTAGGACATTAATTATTATTTAATTCAAAGAAGAGTTAAAAGAGATAAAATCAATGTTTATTTACTAAAACATTTTTAATATAGGGTTATACATAAGATAAATTCGATTGTAAATATTAATTAGAAAGATAAAACAATTTCCTACATAATGGTATTTTATTTATAATTTTTAGACATTAAATAATTTAATTTATTTATGACACAATGGTGATTCAGTAATTACCTAATTAATGAAATATTAAAATAATTGATATTATAAATATCAAAATAAATGTAATTTGAGACTTTTTATGAATTACACAAATTTTCTAGGTTAATATTACATATTAGGATTGATTATATAAATTTTTTTCGAAGTAATAATTCTGTTATGAATTTATCAAAAACAAAATACCCAATAGTGTCTAAATTGACATAGATGAGTTTTTAAAAAAAATATTATATTATTAATTTATATTCAATTCCTAAAAATATAAGGTTCAGACAAAGGACTTTCATCATGATAGGGGTATCATTAATGGACCACTTGGGGGTTGCTTTTATGTATATAGTAAGTTTATTAACTATATAATATAAAAATACAAAGTGACATGGTAAATGTCAAACTAATTAACTAAGAGTTAAAAACTAAAAGATAAGGTTAATATAGTGACCCAAACCTGTCTAAAACCTACTGGTTGAGTGGTTTTCAACCCATACATACCTTAACCTTTAAATAATCCACTTTGGAGCCATTAAAAACCGAATATGAATTTATTATAAAATAATATTTCTAGCTTTTCCAAAGGTGCCCCTCACCTCTCTTATAAAAGGGAACTCCCCCTTCTCACTAATTCACACATTCAAAGCCTTTTGTCTCGGCAAAACCCTACCGAAATACTCTCTCAACTTCCCTAAATTAAACCTAGAGGCCTTAGTTTGATCATAAAGCCAACCTAAAGAGCCCTTTTCATAAAATCAAAAGGAAGAACCCGAAAAAGAGGTAATGTTTTCACCACCCTCTTTCAAGTTCCTTTCTTCTTCAACTTCTTCTTTCTTTGTTATTCCCATTATAAAATAATAAATCCAGTATATTATATATACTGTGATGTTATTATAAGTATGGTACAACCATATTAAGTATTCTATCCATCCTTTGAATGACATGTCACCATACGTGCGTACGTACGGCTTACCGTCTCCACGTCGTGGTGTAATTGTTATTCAATAAATTATTATTTGGATGGGTATAATAATGATGTGTAATTCATGTAAATAATAAATATAACATGATAATTATTCTGTATATATGATATACCATCCAATTATATATTATTTTAATATCAAAATAACGATATTGTCGCTCGTGCGTATGTACGGACTACCGTCTCCACGAACGCGATGAGATTCATTCCCCATCGTATCCATTCAAGAATAATTGTCATTTAATGATTAAAAATAATGTTTAAGGACTTTATATAATTCTGGATATGAATAAGATACAACCTATCCATGACAAACATGGCTTATGTAACAAAATATATAAAAGAAAACGAGTAAGTTAACACCCGAAACAACGATAATAATAAGATATTATTAACAAATCAATGTTAAAAGATCATATATGATATCATATTAATGTATATGATTCTTGTATAAATTAATAACAATTATTTCACCATTATACATGAGGTTAACCTACCCTCATCCAAGGAAAAGTACAAGGTAAGGGTTTATTTCACTATCTCTTCATTATCGGAGGTTGTTTATACAGAATTATCTACTGGGACCTCTTTATCATCCACATCCATGTTTCTTAAAAATGTATTTCAAATAATTCTTAGTATTTTACAGACTATGGGTTAAAGTCATTTATACCCTTGTTGAATTTTTAATAAAGTAATATTTCTTTCATTTTCCAAACAAGGTCCTTTTTAACCTTTTCGATAGAATTAAGGTAAGAATGTTTTTTTAACTTATACGGCGAGTGCGGCTATTTTATGCCGTTATAAAATCATTGAAGCATCCCTTACAAGCTTATAAGAAAATTTTCAAAGTAAATGTTTTATTTTATAATTATGTGACTCTTAAATGATTTAAAAAAAAGAGATATTTCTCTCAAATAGTTTTGATTTCATCTATGTCAACATCCTTTGATGGATTTTAAGCTTATTTGAAGTTTATTTATTATGATACAAAACATCCATATTGTATTAAAGGTTTTGTGATATGTTTGACTGTGGATGTTTTATTTTTATACCATTCATGGTTTATGGAGAAAGTATTGACATTTTGTATGCTAATTTTGATACGAATGTTTATGTTATGTTTAAACCTCTTCATATGAGGAATGCATTGGACTTAATATGTGATGGGTGGAGCCTGCTATAGCTCCTCGATGCATCGGTAGGTATCATGAGACAAACTAGTGTCTTGGCACAAGGCCTTGACAAAATCTTATTTGTAGTCTTTGCATGAGGCCTTGGCTATGTGGTTATGATAGTCTGGCATTATGCATTCCATCATTATGAAAGTGGTTATTGATATTAAATGTGATTATTCGACTAGTAGAATATCCATGTGAATAAGTAAATGGAATTATTTCATTTTATTTTTTCCATATTATGCTGAAGTTCAAGTTTAAAATGCTTTTGTTTTAGTTATACATTTCCTTAAATGTTTATGCTTATTTATTAAAGTTTCTGCTATATTGTTATCCTTACTGGGAATTTGAGCTCACCCCTTTCTATGTTTTATTTTTACCAGGATGTGAAGAAGTATTTTATGAATGACCTGTAGGGATAGTATGAGGGGATAAGAGTGTGGACTATGAAGATTATATTGTTTTAGTTTTCATTTTATTATGTAATTTAAACTTTATGAATGTGTCTAGTGTTTCCAAGGCTACTAAACTAATCGGTCTTTCGAGACTTGATATTTCTTGTGATCATTCCAATGTTATGTAATAATGCACCGACTCTGGGCAACTGGGGTCGGGGCGTTACACTTAGTTTATACAAAAACCAAATATATTGATATATACATTCTCCTCTACTCTATTTCATTCTTCCTTGAAAAATCACATATGCACTGAAACTATTTTTCTCTCTTCAACATGATATTTCGAAGTGTTTTCAGTCCCACTTTCCTTTGAAATACAGATATGAAAAAATAAGTCCTTGTTTTATTTTCTTCAAAATATCTAATATCAAAATCTAACCTTTCTTAAAAAACTGATTCATGTGGTATTATATATAAACATGAATGATACTATTTATCACATCATGTGGTATATCACTTCCACATTTCTTATTGATTTTTCTATAATATCATCATGCCTCCCTATTATAATTTGTTTCAAATATTTTTACAACATTCAAGCATTAAAATGATTACTATTTCTAAATTTATCTTCTCCGCTTTCCAATTATTTAATCTTCTTAACTCGATCAATATTGGATCCATAAAACCCTTGAGTATATTTATCTAAACCCTTTCTATAAAACTAGAAAAGATCAACATTTTAAGATATTTTAATATACAAATAATACAAACTTTTTAATTTTGGGAATGACCAGATCATGTGTTTTCCACAAGATTGATGCTTCTCTTGTTGTAGCCTTCCATAGTACAAGTTACTTATTTTGTTGTGGTTTTTATCTCTATAAACACCTATGAATTCACCATTGCACTAATGTGGTGAAAATTTTCTCTGTGGTGAAAGCTTTATTGAACATCCTGTATCACTATGTTTCACTCAATATTCCTCATGGCACAAACATCCATGCAACATAGATGATACTATAATTCCAGAACCACCATAAATCTTTATCATCTATTTTTTAGTGCATTATATGCTCTTGTGGTGTAAAACCAGATACTTATCTTTATTGGTCAAACTTCTCATATATTTACACTATGGACCAATGACCATAGAACATACCAGTACCTCATTGCTTGCATAGTAATCGAGCTTAATGCTTTTGTGTCATGTAAATCCCATTCTTAGTATAGATAACTCCCATATATAGAAATCAAGTACTAGAGGTAATAAATAAAGAGGGAAGACATCATTTAAAAAATTATGTGTTCATATTTTAAAAAGGATGAATAGTTTGTATTTTAAAACATGTCCCATATCATATTTTTCTATATACAACCAATCAATTTATTATCCAAGCCACGCTAACACTTTTACAAATAACTTCCCCTGATACTAACCTATGCCAAGGCCCTTTCCATCGTACTTTACCACACAATGTTTCTCCATTCTACACCACCCTACACACATATTTTCCTTCACACACACACATCATCCTAGTATTAACCAAAACATTACCTATACTTTGGTCTAGGAAATATTTAAGCTTGGACACTATCTTAGACAGTAGGCTTCTTGGGTGATCCTCTACTTAATGGATAGCCCATATTTTCACATAACATCCCAAAAAATATTATACCAAACATTCTTCAACATTCAGCCAATAATTCCTTTATATATATATAGGTTTGTGTGTTTTTCTTCCACCTAAAGAATTACCTCTACTGTATAATTTCTTATAAAAATTATTTCATGTAACTCATGAAACCTTTCTCAAAAGATTAATCCATAAAAATCGTCCAATAATTATCATGATATTCAACACCTTCCTTATAAAGATCATAATTTAATACACTTCCAATAATACCTTATATATTTTCAATAAATCCAACCAATAAAATCATTTTTGTAACACTTGGTCACATTAATCAATATAGTATAGTTAATTTATAAAATTAAAAAATTATTGTTGTTATTCCTTAATTAATAAAGAAAATAGATAAAGTTTTTGATTCATGCATGAGGGGAAAATGGTGAGAAACCTTTACCAGATAAATAAGAAGTGAGAATCAAATATGTTGAGTATAGTCTACACCAATTTATGTGGTCTAATAATTTAGGTTTAAACTCATGGTGAGAAATAATTAATATTATTTTTCAATAACTACCTTAGTATTAGATGTGTTGTGTTTATATATTCAAAGATAGAAGTATTATACTGCATCAAAATATTCCAAATAATACAGAAGAATAAAATGAAAGAATGAAAAATATTTTATGATCAGATAATGGAATTTAATACACTTCCATTGAAGATAAAAATTATTTGGGAAAAATGAATACAGAGTCAAGTTTCAATGAAAAGGGATACTCAATAAAATTTATTGGTGAAAAGGATAAATTTCATGGTAAATAATATATCCAACAATTTTTTTGATTTAAATTATCATCTCTTTACAATGCTATAAATAATTACTATATGTGGATGTGTACACTCAGAATTGATCATTGATAAGTCCTAGAGAACAAAAGATTCCATATAAAATGTGGCATGGTAGGAGACACTCATTGAAACATATTAGAGTATTTTGAATTAAATATTTAATTTGTAATAAGAGGAAAATAAAGAAAATTGTGGTGATTTAGCTGATAAAGTAATATTTTCAGTCTAGTCATCAAAGAGTAAAACCTATAAATGTTTCAGTAAAATGATTGACAAAATAGTTGAAAGAAATTATTTGGAAGTTGTTGAATATAAATATAAAGGAAATTATAAAAAAATACCTAAATAAGTGAGTAAAAAAGAAGAATGGAAAATTTGGATTTAATAGAATCTCAAAATACTTAAATTGATGATGACTCTGAAGTTAAATTAGAGGAAGAGAATGGTGTACAAGGAAGTTAACCCATAACCCAATTAAAAAAGAATAATAGTTGAAGTTTATCTAATCTGGATTATTAGAGACAAATCTAATCTAAGGTTGAACTAAATATAATAATAATGGATCATAATACTCTATTATTAAAGGTGTAACCAACATGATTCAAAAAATACTCAATGGCTAAATCATGGGTGAAATTAATAAATGAAGAGTTTTATCAAATTGATAAGAATCAAACATGGAATCCTATAGATAGACCTAGACATCACAATGTGATTGATACAAAGTTTTTCTTTGAAAATATTATGATCAATATAGAAAATTGGTTTAGAATAATTCAATACCAGTATACATAGGGTATGATTATATTGAAGTATTTGATGTTAAGGAAACATTTTCTCCCATGGAAAGAGTGAAATAAAACATAATTTCCCAAGTATTAATCATTTAAAGTAGGTCCAAAGTTTATCAAATGGATATAAATATGTTATTTTTTAATTGATTTTGGAAATAATAAGTCAATATCAAATAACCAGTATGATTTATTGTTGGAGATGAAGAATTAAAGGTTTTATGATTAAAAAATAAATTGTATGGCCTGAAGAAATAACCATGTTCTTGGTACGAATATCTAGACATGTATCTAAGAATTATGGAGTTCAAGAAGGAGGTGTTTATCATAACCTATATATGAAAGTATCAAGTGAATATCAGTTCATAGAGATGGTATATGTGGTTAATATCATATTTTTTAGAAATAAATATAATTACATGGACAATTTTATATAATTGATGTCTTAAAAAATTGGGATTTAAATTATTATAGTGAATATTTACATTGTTGGGATGAATTTACATCAAATGAAAAAAAACACAATCATCTCATAGGTGAAATATGTAATAAATTTGTTAAATAAGTTCACAATAGAGGACTACAAACTAGTTTCAACTCTAATAGTGGTTGGAATTATGATTGAAAATCCTATGGATAGTAAGGAAGTGGACTCAAAATTTTATAGATAAATTATTGGGATTATAATTTATCTCACAGTAATAATTATTGATATATTTTATGTTATATATTAGGTAGCATGATTTCAGAGTTGTCTAAAAGAAGAACATCCCATTGTTGTAAGAAATATAATGAGGTGTATTTAGGGAACACTAAACAATATTTTGGTTTTGATGGATAGAATAAATCAAGATTTTATGTCACTGTATGATGTGGACTAGGCTATATATTTCTTGTATTGAAAATCTATAAGTCGATAATTTTTATTCATTGGAAAAACAATTTGTCAGATTGCTAAGTAAGAAGCAGGACAGTGTATTATTGAGCATGGTTGAGGAAAAATATATTTCAGTTACCAAGGCTTGTACATAATTTATATGGATGAAGTTGTAATTTTTAATATACTAGTGATGATCTATGACAATAGATATTAACTCAATGTAAAAAAAGTTCCATAGAGTTAACAAAGAACTTGGTACATCACTCTCACATGAAACACATTCAGATCCATTATCACTTTATAAAGGAGGTGGCATAGAAAAACATTATGAAATTTTAGTTTTTTTAACTTGATATCAAGTGTAATATATTTTTAAAAACCATTGGTTGAAATTTTATTTGAAAATCATAGGTTAACCTTATAATTTAATAAATTTATTCAAAAAAAGGGATTTAAAGACCCCTCTCTCCATTAAACATGATGCTTTACTTGGATATTGTATGTGCCTATTAGTGTATATCTTCCTTTGGGTACAATAATATATGGGGAATGAACAATATATATGGAAGTATAAGTCAAATGAATGTTTGATCTAAAATTATGGATAGAAATTTTTTCTAATTTCTTATAATGAGATTCAACTCAAATAGGCTTAGAGAATTTTCTAATGACTCTTTTTTCGGTAAAGAAAAGTTAAAGAGTTACATGATTTCTTAAATGATATCTGATCAAGAAAAGGATAAACCCTTTTAATTTTATTTTTAAAGGGGGTTGATTGTAAAAGGAGATACATAATATATGTGGGAGAATGGGAGTAAGGATTGATGGATTAAAAAATATCTTGGATAGCTAAAAAGGGTGGGTAGGTGGGTGGGTTGAAAAAAACCCAAAAGAGGATAATTTTGTAACCATAGTTCATAATGTTTTATTTATTTTCAATTGTAATTCAATTGAAGTTGTGTTTTTTTTGAGTTTGATGTTTTGAAGTCATAGAAATTATAGAAAAGGAATAAAAGTTAATGGATTATATAATGACGCAATCATAACGATCACACTGTGAATGAATGGTTATGTCATAATAAACATTTATTCCTAGATCTATGTCAGATTAAATTGTTGTTTTCTAAAGATACATGAGATATGATCATTCCAAATATGTAATTCCCATTATGCAAGAAAATCATGTCAAATTCACTAATAATGAATGTTAGATTAATTTTTAAATTGTTAATTCTACTTATACTATAATGAATTGTTCATTCCATATCATCATTGTGTGGGATTAAATGTGTTTAGTTGTGTGATTTTAATCAAAAATGGGTATGTATATTTCATCCATGAAGATGAATGTCACACAAAAACAAATGTTTGGATAATAATTTGATCACACTATAATATAAAGGTTGCATAATGATTAAGGAGATTTTGTCTCAATGATTAGATTGTAAAGAAAGAAATAGGATTATGGAAGTTATGTTAAGGGTTATTTAGCTACCCAAATTATGGTTTTTTATGCTCCTAATAATGGAATAATGATTCTTTAAATTAGATAAAACTGATATAGAAACCAATACATTGTTTCTCATTATATGATTTTACATTGTGACTGTTTGAATTTTGAGAATTCAAATAGAATTGAACACTTTCACTCTCAATAATGTTTGTTGGTTTGTAGGATAACCATGAACTACCTATATGAATTTTTATAGTACATATTTACCTAAAAACAATTTAATTGATATATTTGAGGAAAATGAAGTTAAAGGTGGTTGAAAATTTTTAATTTAAATTTTAAATGACTGGGACTAAAATTCAATAATATATATTATGTAAAAAATGATATAGTGAATTGAGAAAATATATCAGGAAGAATAAAATAAGAAATAAAAATTATATATTTCATTAAATTTATAGAATTGAGAAGTGAATTTTTTTGGGATTTAATTCCATTAATGTTCATGTTTATAAGTGAATATTTTTCATTAATATCAGTAAATATCAAGAATTGGTTATAAGTGCATCATGGAGAACACCCTTTGTGGTTTCTTATTATATCTTCTATTATTTCCTTTATGACTTCACCCTATGTGTTCACATTATCTCTTGTGTAACCCTATTGTAAATCAGTGATCAGGAGAGAGGAATATGTTATAGACCTTGAATAAGAAGTAATCTTTTACTAAATATTTTAATAAAAAAATAATGGAGTGTTAATTATTTTACATACCAATAAATCATTTATATGTTCTCCTTAGATGTATCTAAGTGTAAGTTAATCAAGTAAAAAACCCAGTGTTCATGCTCTTTGATTTTGTACTTTTTGTTGTGCTTGTGTTTGATCATATGATAGATTCAAGGTTTCTCTGAAAATATGAGCACAATATCCAATAAAACTTGATATATAAAAAATCATGGAACCCAAATTCACCCTCCTCAAGGTGTGTTTTGTGACCTTAGGTTAAAATATTGGTAAATATTTTATAAAACCCAGCATGTCCAAGAACAATACCTTATCTTACCAAAAAATTTCATTTATACAAATTGAATACTGAATTAGTTCTTCAAATCTAGTTAGAAATTTTGATTGTTTTTTCAAGAATTCTTAAAATTTCATGTTAATGACAAAAAAATAATCCATGAATACTATAATAATCCTCTTGACCATGTATTAAAATGTATTCATCATACATATCTGAAAATTTTTAGGTACTCCACACATCCCAAATGAAATTATTCTATATGAGAATGTGTCATAGGGATATGTCAATGTCATATTATCTTGGTATTAAAGATCAATAATCACTTGTTTATATCTTGAATAACTATTCAAGAAAAAAATGAGAGTTCCCCACAATCCTATCCAGCATCTGATCAATGAATGTTAGAGGAAATTATCATTACTTATAGCCTTATTGAGCTTCTTGTAGTATGTAAAAACTACCCAAATTTTCATTGTCCTTATGAGAATATTTAATTAAACTTATCGGTTATAACATTCATACCACTATTATTTGGATCCACATGTATAGTACTTACCCATACACTATCTAAAATGGGAGAAATTATCCCAGTATCAAGAAATTTGATGATTTTATCCTTGATCACTTCTTCTATGTTCATATTGAATCTTCTTTAAAACTATACAGTTGTCTTAGACACATCCTCTATGGGGATTTTTTGTATATATACTTTTTCTCATGTTCCCTTTATATTTGATATAGTATAAGAAATAGTATCTTGATTCCTTCTTAAAACATCAATCGATTTCTCCTCTTATTGAGCTTCCAATTTAGCCGAGACAATGAAATGCAGTGTCTCTTTTGCTCCAAAATAATAATATTTAAGATTGGAATGAAAAGTATTTAGATGCATAATATGTTTATTCTTCACATATGTTTTCATCATAGGTGTTCCATAATCCAAATATACTTGTAGTTCTTCAATAATCTCAAATTTATAGTTATCATTTCTATCTATATCATATTATTTATTATTCATTGTTATGCCATATTTTTTTCTATTAAACCATATAAATTATCTATTTCATTATAATTTTGAGTTTCTAACTTAGGTTTAACCTCTTGATTAATAATATCCACTAAAAAATAACATATAAACAATGGGGACTCTTCACTACTTATAAGACACTCAATATAATCTTTTCTTTAACTAATTGAGTGGTGATTTTTCCATGGGGAAAATTATTCAAGGAACATCAAGTGGCTATAAATGGACTTTATCGGATGATATTTAATTCTTTATCACTTTCCATGTCTAAAACTAAGAAACTAATTGGATATATAAGTTTTACAACTCTTACCAATAACTTTTCAAAAAATCCAAATTGATAGGTGACTAGTCTATAAACTAACTACAATGCCATAGTTGTAGGATTAATCTCTCCAATTATAGGCTAATTATAGTGGGATTAAATTTATATTATCATCCAAATAAACAATATAGGTTGATATTCCGTTTCCTTTAAATTTAAATAGAATCAAGAAGATCCATATATTATGAATCTTTTAATGTGTCTTTCTTTGGATAACTACATTGAATTCTTCTGTGAGTGGCATAGTTACAAGTTATTCTAGACACTTTTTATGTGAAATGATATTTATTTGAGAAAGTGGTATATGATGGAATCCTTTCTACTAATTTCAAAAATTTAATATGCACTCTAATATTTTGGGTCAATTTAATTAACCTCTTAAAACACTTATCTTTGTGTTTATTAAACACTTTGTTTATTCCAGGTGATGGGGAAGCTAGCTCATATTATTTTTCATCACTATAAACAATATTTATCATTAAATTCCCATAATATATTTACCTTACTATCTTTATTTTATCAACCAACTTAGATTTTTATTACTCTTTCTACTTCACACTATCTTCCTTCTCTTCAAGTTAGTTGATTACTTTTATTATCTTAGCCTATAACTCTAGTTGTACAAGTTTCTCTTTATTTTTCCATTAATATTTCTTGCTCCTATGGTGATTATTTCCATGTATTCTTATTTTAGATTTTTCTTGGTTATTCTAGGTTGTTTTCCTTTGTCTCTTATATTATTTTGTTTTAAAAGTTTCCCAACATGGATTTCTAGGTTGTGTATATAGTCCTTGTTCCCTAGTATTAGTTATTCAATCATCTAAAAATTTTATTTTTCTTTCACAACAAATTAAATCATCTTCAAATGATGTACCTTTATTTCTCTTATCACTTTCAAAATATTATTTGAACCATGGTATGATTTGTTTGACGTATAAGACTGATTTCCATAATTTTTTTAGTTCTTATTGGAAAGATAACTAGCTTCATGATTTTCTTAAAATTCACCTTTCCCTCTCTACATGTAAGTTCCCTTCTCCTTCAAATATAATTTGGAATGATTTTTCGCCTAGATTATAAGTTTCTTAAAAATGATCATTACTTATGAGTTTTATCTCATATTCTCCCATATAAATAGCTTCTTCAATATGATTGGGTAATTACACTTTATATGACATGTCAAATTTCATTCATTCATAAGTATTGTTCCCATAAATTCCATAACAATTTTATTACACCCTTTATCATTGGGGTTTAGATATAATACCATGCATGTATCTTTAAAAAACATTAATTCATTCATTAATATCATCCCTCACTTTTACTTTAATAAAAATGAATATTATCCCATTTTTTCCCTTTTATTGAGGGTTAGTAGCAAGAATATAGTATAGTCTCTTGATTTCCTCTATTTTTTACACTATAGTGACCTCATGTTATAGTGTCTATCATATTTTCCCCATAGGTTCAATTCCTTCGTAAAATAACTATGTATGTAGAGCATAAGAGAATTTTTTAGGGGGGGATTATTGATACTAAATATTAAATATTTTATATACTTCATGAAAACTATATTGATCCTCCTAAATATATATATATATATATATATAGTCATGTCCTTAGATATATGGTTCTTTATATAGGATAAAATATCCTAATAAAATCATTCTGAATCTCTTCCCAAGTTTTGAATGAATCTTCTTCTTATTTCAATAGATATGACCAAGAATTTACCTGAATAAAATAGGAAAATCATCTCATATTTAGCACATATTAACTCACTCAAATGAGAGTGAAGTATTGGATAGTTGATAAAAACTCCATAATGAAAGAGAAATCATCCTCCAAGGGAAATCCATTTGAAAAGTTCTAGATTCTATGAATGATGGTTCTTTAGCTCACAATTCCTTGCATTATGTGTAAGTGTAATTCATGATGGGTTTTCAAACACCCAAGATACTTAAAATTCATTAATTATTGATATTAATTATTAATTTTGGATTATTTCCTCAATAACGCACTGTGATTATTTTTATAATGTCTCATGGAAATATTTTAATTATCCATATCTTCAATTTTCTTTACAATACTTTTATGAAACTTTCTCTCTACTTCGGGAATAAGAGTAAAAAATTTTACACTAAATATCATTGTGGGTATGTACCTATAATTCTACATAATTCAATATATTAATATTCTGTAACATAAAATGAATATAAATATATGAATTTGTAAGAATGGTGTATAGAGTGTACTTCTATTATTATGATTTATATGTGTATTGTAACTTAAAGAGTAAATTGGAACAACCATCCCTAGAAATGTTTCCAAACATACTTTAATGTTTATTATGTAGTGAAGCTAAAAAACCTATCTAAAAGTGAATAAATCAAGAAATACAATAACCAGTAGGTCTACTGTAACGATCCAAATTTTCACTATGTATTTTATTTAAACATTATTTAAGCAATAAACTATAATGAAATCATGATATGTTAAAACAAAATATTACCATTAAAACATAGTCATTTAATTATTGGGTATGAATAGGAGTAACTAAATTATTGTGTGTGTATATATAAAGATCATTTTGTACAAATTTACTTAGTTCATTTTGTGTTTAAGAAACTATTTTACTAAAAGTTATTTTATTATGTATTGTACATTTTATTAAATAAGATTAAGTATATTATTGTTAAATTATAATATTAATAAAATAAAAAATTTATTTTTTAATTTTATTTTTATTAGTGATTTATAGAAATTATGAATAAGAACTCCTAGTATTTTAAAAAGTTATTTTCCTATAAAAATAGTTATTAATTAAATTTTATGATTTTATTTAAAGGTTAAATTACTAAATTTGAGAACATGAATTTAGAAAAATGGAAATCATTTCTAGATTCATCATAAAAATATTATAGCCGAATGAATTTTTGAGATTTTCTAGAAAATATTGATTTTCAGTTCAAGATATTTTATTTAAAAATGCCATAACTTTTATAAAATTATTAGTATATAAGTATGGTTTGAAAATTTATGAAACCATTTTATAGAAAAAATATTCATTTTATAAAAGAAATTTTCAATTTAAAAATATTTATTTTATTTTACAATCCAATGTTTGATATTTTATAACTCTAATTACATTATTCTCTAAAAACATTTTAAAACATTATAAATTTATTATTTTAAAATTAATTTTTATCGCATTTAAAAGGTGAATTTCATAAAATAAATTCAAAATTTTGAATTATAAGTTCTTTAATATGTAATAAGGACCATTTTATTTTTAATCATAAAAATTAATTACTTAGATAAAAACTAGTTACCATGAAAAAATTCAAAAAAAAGTAAAAAAATGTTAGCCAAAGTACCAATTTTTGAGGCATTTATTGAACAAACCTTATCTAAACTAAATTATTTTCCATTTTGGATACTTTTTTTCAAGTAAAACATGTGGTCACATTATATTAAGATGAAATGTTTAAAAAAAATATCATTCCCATCACTTATAAAAGGGGGATCTCAACACCCCTTCGTGACAAATTCCAAATTTAAATTTCATAATGAAAATATACCCACTTTACTTACATTATAATCCACTTTTACTTACTCTAGTTTTTGTTTATAATAAGTTATCCTAATCCCTATATTTCCAAGGAGTCCTCCAAGGGAAAACTCAAGTTCTCAATGTAAATACTAACTTTTCCCTAACATTGTTCCTTTTATATCATTAAATTTAAAATATATTTTTCCCAATAATATATGATGAATTATATATTTAAATTATACTAATTTCATTATTTTTTTTAATAACCATTAACCAAATTTCCCTACTTCATTTAAATAAAATGAAAACAACATTCATGTGTACATGCATACTACCACCTCCATGAATAATCATATATCATTTTCATTCAGCACATTACATGGCTGGTACTAATGTGAAATTTAATAAATAAATATTATATTTATAAAATGTTTTAGATTCTTAAATAATAAACCATATTATACATTTCTCCCATTCTATAGGAAATGAAATCATCATCCTTGTGTACGTGTAGACTACCACCTCCATGGAATGGTGTATTCTATTTTTCATTACCACCATTCATGGATTTTCATGATAATGGTTTTAATGGATAAATATTATTTTTATGAAATTAATACTATTATGATAAGTCAAATTAGTCAACCTATTAAAAATATGAGCTATAAATGATCATTGTAGAATCAACTGTCCAAAACGAACGTACAGAGAGGAAAAAAATTTATTCATACTATTTAATAGTTTTGTATCTATTAAATTTTTTTCAATTTATCTATAATTATAATTTATCTTTTTAATTAAACCAAAAAAATATCATTATGCCTCTGTAATAATGATATTAAAAATAAATCAATTTATAATCATCCATTAATTATGGTATATTCATATTTGGGTAAGTATAACCACCTACTTGATCAATGTAATAAAATAATATAATGGATTACTATTAGAACTTAATTAATAATATTATATGATATAATTAACTAAATAATAATTTTATTTTGGTTCTATAATGGTAACATTAATATTAAAATCATTTATTAAGATACAAATGTTAGTTTGTTAAAAATCACCAAAACATGCTCATGTTTAATTTCATATTTAAGGATCATAACTAAAACTCCCATATAATGAAATTATAACATTTTAAATAATTAAAAATAATCAATTATATTACCTTTTATGATCTTGTAATTAAAAAAATAGGATAAGAATGAATAGAATCATAATTATTATGAAACTAGTTCAAAATGGTCAAGATTACTCACACCAAATATCAAAATTAGATAATAACTAACTAATATACATGTATATAATAATTATAAATTAATAGTATATGAAAATATACATATTAATAATTTGTTAAAATATTTGATTAAGATAGTTATTTTTTATATAGGAGATTCGAGTGTTTTATAGGAAGTCGAGAGTTAGGGTAAGGGGTCCTTTGTCTCGAAATTAATTTCTTGAGACATAATTCACATTAAGCACCATGATATCTTTGATATAGTGTGATTAATAACTTATGGATATATTTTAACATATTTATATATTTTTTGAGTTTTTAAGAGATATATTGTATTCTTTCTTTAAATGTTATTCAATTCAATTGATTCCATGGATATAATGGTTTCTTTGTCTCATTTTCAAATCCATGATATATGTTTGATTTTTTACACCATGTTTTTTTAGGGTGTATACACTATCCATTTGAGATTTTATATCATGTATTATCTTTTATTTATGGTATTTTAATTTCAATTTCATGTTTTATTTTTAAGAGTGTTTTGATTACAATTTTATTTAAATCATAAGGGTTTCGCTGCCAATCTCATCTTCAAATAAATATTGTTTTTAAAATATAGTACATTTAGGGAATTTAAATACATTATAAAACCCATAATCATTTTCTTTGTTTATCCATAGGGTATTAAATTTTCCCTAAAAATTTTATTTCCCCTTGACTTATATTTTACCCAAAGTGTTTCTTATAAGTGAAACTGATCTCATCTCTTCTTTTTTATTTTGAACCTCTCTTTTCCATGTATGTATTCATTGGATTATTTTGTAAATGTCCTTATCTATAACTAAATAATTTATTAATGGTTATATTATTCTACATTTACTTTCATTAAAAACTTGTAAATAAATTTTTAGCATTTTCCATATGGATTTTTTTAATTAAAATGTGAAAATAATCTCTTTTTAATGTTTTCTATTATGAACGCATATTTCTACCATTTTTAATACTTATAAAAAATATTCTCTCTATACTTTCTTGGTTTCTAAAATAAATTAAAATCTTCCATTTTTTATTAAATATTTCTTTTTTAAAAAAATATTTTTAAATGGTCAAGTATATTCCTTGTTTCTAAAGTGTTTGCTTTAATGCTCCTAAAAAGTTTTTTAACTAATATCAAAAAAATTAACATATTTTATACTAGATTGAGAATATTATACAAATGTTACTGTATACTTTGTCTTCTCTGGATATCCTATGAAATTTTATTTTCTATCATAAGAGTGATCCATCGATACCTTTTTCTTTCCTAACCATCCACTTTGAATAGGAATAATATTTCATACAATTACTTTTCTTTTACAAATACCATGTTTTCTATTTCTTTAATTGAATGGTTTCCACTTAGATATCATACATCGATGAATTTGTAAAATTATTAACTAAAATTTATACCCTTTATCTATACAGTGTAAAACCCATATACATCATTGAATGGTATGTTCTATAAAGTTATCCAGTATCATTAGAGACTGATTTATATTCCATGGGTTTATCATGTTTATTTATGGAATTATTAATGTTTTTATTATATAATTTCATTTTAAAGGGATATAAAACCCATTTAATTTCAATGGGTTCTTTATTATATGATGATTATTGATTTTATGTGTCACACATACATATGGATTATGATAGGTGGGGTCCTATATCACCATCCAATTAATTGGTTAATTTTTATATCTCATGATATAGTAAAGCATAGAAATAATGATTTTGTTCACAAATGTTTGGGTATAATGAGTTTACTCACATTTTAATGTGTCCACATAATGACATTTTTCATAGAGGAATGGGTATATTGAGTTTTCTTATAAGTTTTCCTATGCTTATAATTGTTCCACCTTTCTAAGTTACCTTTATTTTAAACATTTTTTATATTCCATGTTTATGCCTCTTTTCTAGGGTATCCCAAACTTCTATTTCATGCTCCCATGATTTTGGATTACTGTTTTATGAATCTAAGAAAACTTATTATTTTTGTGCCTCTTAATACGTAACAATATAATGATATAATATTATATTAAACCATGTCTTATTCCATGATTTTTTATCTATGCTTTTATGTTATAATTTTATTATATAACCTAATTATACCCATATTCTCATCTTATGCTAAATTATGATCCTTGGTTATTACTGCCCATTTTTACCCTTACTAATCAAATGAGATGTACCTTTCTTAACTTTCTATTTCTCCATGTCATGAAGAAAAGTGATACATATGATGTGTTTAAAGGAGTACCTTATGTAGAGAAATTATGTGAGATATTGAAGACTTTTTATGGATTAAGAAGTTTCTTATATTGTCACGACCCCCTCCCTACAAAGTGTACCCCTCCTGGGTTGGAAATATGAGAAGGGAGATAATGACCCCTGAGTCCTACCTCCAGTAGGCCCCAGGTTGGCGACTGGCATCAAGGGTATAGTATACACACAAAAGGGAGGAATTACCCTCTAAGAGAACACATGCGAAAAAGAGAGATAAGACAGACACCAATCAACTCCAACTCATACAGTAATATAAAAGAAATCCCAAGTACACATATGTAATTTTATGAAAAACTACTATAACTAAATGGGGAAAAACTGCAAATACCCAAAAGAAAGTAAAAAAATAGCAGCAACTACAAATCCCAAATAGCTCCTACAACCCCAAGCTAGTAGAAACCACCCTGATCTCCAACCTTCTCCAAGTGACCTGAAAAAAAAATTATATAGACATAGGGTGAGTATAACAGTATACTCAGTAGGATCCTCCTTGGATGCTCTCATGTAAAAGTAAAGAAAACATGCTAAAGAATAGTGAACTAACTTGTCGCCTAAACAGGTACACTAAGTTCCTAGCCTCACCCTGGATACTCTCACCAAGTATCACATACAAGAGTATATAGTATAATAAAAAATATCAAGGGTACCCCACTACTACTTCCCCACTAGTTTGCCACTTTTCCCCAACGTCGCATGTCTTAAGCATCTCTCTCCAATAAGGATTTCTTTCAGACACCTGGGCGAAGCACCACAACATGAACCTCGTGAAAAAAAATCACCACATCCATGTAATCAAAGTAACCAGTTAGTTTCTAGGATCCACCATAGCCTGCATAACGTGTATCATATATCAGGAATTATACCTCAAGCCATTACAGCCCATACACTGAGTAAGGATCCTCAATCCATCACTGCCTCTACCCATTACACCTATAGTATTCCATAGGAAACTATATCCGGAATATATGTGTGTGAATAACCACAAGCCACTATATCCATCTATACACATATATGGGTAAAACTAACTGTTGTGTCTACCAGAACATGTAACTACCAAGATAAGAGAGTGGGGCCAAAGGGGGTGGTCATCCATCCATCCTCCCACTGGAATGTTTGGGAAAACACCCCCCCCCCCCAGGGCTCAGAATCTATGGGGTGTCAGTTGCCCAAACTGACAGGGTGGAGTAACGTATAGAAACACAAAAAGTAAAAAAATATACTATAGCTCACAACCACACTATAGGCATAACCTAGTCTTAGACTCAAATGCATATAAAGTCTCTCAGATTCCTGGCTACCATTTCTAATACTACGTATCCAATAAGCACACAACCATTTAAAGAGATTTATTACAATACTTCATTCCATTTTTATCAATTTCAATTTACATTAATTAATTCATTAAACATTAATTAACCACTAACAATTTCACATTATATTTCATTAGAATCACACCCAAAGTCCACTATCCCTTTAAATTGTAACCTCAACATTGCGTCCCAGTATGCTCCAACCCCTTGGGTTAACATCATTCATTCAATCATTTATTAACAACATTATTACTTTTAAATATTCCCAGGAATTCTAGAAAATCATCCTAATCTATTAAACACAAGGGGTATCAACTCGTTCAGTAGATGAACTACCCATCAAGTTTTTTCCACCTGTAGAAAGAGCATAGACCCATCCTCCTTCGAGAAGCTAAACACGGAAAACATGTGGCATACACCACGCGTCTTCACCCCTTTTGGAAGGACGGTAATAAAACAAGCTACCTTGATAACTGGGGAAAGTAAGGAGGATAAAAACCCAACAAGAATTAGTAAGCATCTAAACATTCACATACAACCCGTTTCATCATCCCTGGTGTCCTCCCCGACACCCACATGCATAAACTGATGCATCTCAACACTCTAGACGTCAATTACTACCACAAACAATAGGCCTCCATGCCCCCACATATCATAATAGCCATCTGGATTCACATCATAACACAAGAAACAGGAAAACAAACATCATATCAATTGGGTTCTTGGCCCTTAAACAAAAAAGAGGGTAACTCAGAACCCTACATCAATTTGATTAACATCAAATAACAACAACCAAATTCATTTACGCTCCTCTTTATCTTTATACAAACAATTAAAAATTAATTATATCTTTACATTAATTACCAATTTCCATCAAGAACAAAAATATAACAAAGTATAGATATCATACTATCTATAAAAACAAGAGACAATAACATATGATCGATATCAATTTAGTCATTCAGTTAAAATATTTAATATGTCAATTACATTGTGATCCAATGGGCTAAAACATTCTAAATCTATAGTTGCATGTAAAAGAAAAGATAAGTAATGAATCCTCTACCTCAAACAGTTCTTGACATTATTTATACGAGAATGAGCCACACAACAGGTTATGATCTCCCCCCCCCCCCCCGTGACAACTGTATCCACCTGAGGATGCAGAGAAACCACCACACTGGTCAACACCCAATAAAATCCCATTAGGAACATGGAGATATCATTCCATAAAAGTTAAAGGATCAACATAAAGATATGAACCCAAAAGAATGATGATAGATCATACATTATATCAAAGATTGATCGATACTGTTTGGTTGCATCATAAACAAAGGGGAACCAATCCAAGGAGGAAATTTTTATTGAACAAATCCTATAGGAAGGAATGGAAGGTTTGAGGGTCTCACACTTGAGAACAAGGAGGAAAATCTAGTAAGGAAGATATCTCGTCCCTTTAGAAGATTTAACGGAGTAGCAGTTTAAGATACGCTGGATTTTCCTTTAAAAGAGGATCACATTAAACCACACAGTTTGACCAAGTAAAAGAATCCCGAGCCTTAGGACAAATTAATATAGGAGTTATGGCCTTTGAATCGGCCTTAGTGTCCTTAAAAAAATGAGGCTTTATATGAATTTTACATCAAAGGAAAGTCAAAGGGGCAAAATTTTAGGAAGCTGGAAGCACTGTTCATGATCTCAAAATTTGGCAAAGGAAAAAGTGGCTACCGTTAGAACCTCACCATTCTGGAAACACTGTTCATGAACTCAAAATATGGAAAAGTAAATAGAGGCTACCGTAGAACCTCACTATTCTGGAAACACTATTCACATAAGGCTACTGTTGCACTATTTACATAAGGCTACTGATGACACTGTTCACAAAAGGCTACCATTGTACTATTCATATAAGCCTACCGATGACACTATTCACATAATTCTACTGTTTCACTGTTCACATAAGGCTACTGATGACACTATTTACATAAGGCTATCGTTGCACTGTTCACATTGGCTACTGATGACACTATTCACATAAGGCTATCGTTGCACTGTTCACAGAACTGGGAACACTGTTCACAGAACTGGAAACACCGTTCACAGAACTAGAAATTTGGAAAAGTGTTGGGGATAAGTTACCTTGACATCCTAGAACACCATAAACACCAGATTTTAGCAATGTAATAGACCAGAAAGGTCTGAGCCATTACATATATAGTAGGGAAGTTACATTAGTTGAAAAACACGTGGATTGTGTTATTTAATGTTTTTCCATAATTCTATAAAACTATAAACATAAAATTTCATGGGAATTTTTTATAATAAAATATTTTCTTTAAGTCATGTGATTATGGGATGGTCAAATATTTGGGTTATCATTGTTTGCATTAGAGCAGGGTTTAGAAAACATTAGAGATTAGGATGTCATGAGTTGATAATGAAAATGTCATCAAGGGGTGATAAGTTAAGGATGATCATAATTTCTATGAAATATACAACCTTTTATGCTAGATATTATTGAATATTTTCAGGATTAGGATAATATTACTTTAGTGAAAATACTAAGGATAATTCTACATATGTGATAACATCCTAATGTTTTAGTAAATTAAATATTATTCGGTTCTCCTAAAAATTACATCCCTATATGGATACTGGTAAGTTTATATTACCTTTTCATAGATGCACCAAGGGGTAATCTCCCTGAAAAAGGATAGTTGATTATCGACTCAATCTTTACTCTGGAGCATAATGAGTGGGCCTAAGACTGCATAATAGGCTAGAAACTCTAAGGTGATATGCATTAGTTAATCACATTCTCCTTAAAAGATATTATTAAGGATATATTTTGTTTAGTAATTTGGCTAAGTAATATTAGATAATAAAACATAAAGAAACCTATATTTAACAAAGAGTGATTTAGGTTAAGTTGAAATCTAATTTCAAAGAGTAAGATATTTTGAGGTTGAATTTTTCATGTAATTATCTTAAAACTGTTATCTTATAGTGTTAGTTTTTCATCACTCATGATTAAATACTTTTGATTTTAGTATTGGATTAATCCAAAACAAACCAAGTTAACAATAGATGTCATAACAATGAGGATTTTTTCCCAATGAGCAACCTAACTGGATAAGAGATGTAGTGAGAAATATAGTGATTATAAAAAATAAGCTATCTAGAATTATGATTAAAAATGTGAACATAGTTGAGTTTATAAACACATTATAGAAGATAATGATGGGGTATCATAGAATTTTAGGTGATGAAGATGATGAAGGAAAGTAAATGTAATTGACTTCATGTTGAAAATGAGGTAATAATCCCTAAAGGGGATATCTTAAAGGAACTGGGAGATGTTTTAAATGTGGAAATTGAGGATATAGAGCAACTAATTTTTTATGAAAAGTGAAGAGATAAGTGTACATGGTGAAAGGAAATAGAGTTCTTCTAGAGGTACCAATAATAGTTCAAAGTTTTAAATGTGGAGAACTTGGTAACTATCCAAGTAAATGCCCTAATTCAAGGGATAACAAGCATGATATGCACCAACAACTTCCAATACTAGGTAATTCCTATGAAACCACCACTATAGAAGTGGGTTTCAAAAATTATTGGAAGTGAGTAACACTGATCATCCAGTCAAGAATTATGAGTGATGTATTTGTATCTTGTTCAACCTACTCCTTTGTACCTGAAAACATAAAATCACCACCCTCATGATTAGATGTTGAAATATTAATAAAAAACATTAATGGTATGATTATTGTGTTAAAAGTATATAACTCCTCTCTAATATATTATTATAGGAATGTGAGTACTTGTAAAATCTTATTCTCGTTCCTTTAGTCAATTTTGATGTGATATTCGACATGGATTGTCTCTATTGACATATAGCCTATGATAATTTCCAAGATAAGAAAATTACATCTAAAAATTCGAACTATGTCAACATATTAATACAAGTTTGACTATAAAATCCCTATGAAATTTTAATCCCATAATATTGGGGTATTTATCACAAATATTTAAAGGAAAAAACTCAACATTAGTTATATTTCTATTATAAGAGAAAATATGAGTTCTTCAGTATTACTAAGGATAGTGAAGAAGAAACCTCTTTATAAATTAAATCTAGAGTAATTTCTATCTTATATACACCCTTAACTATATCATTATTTAAGAATAATTAAAATTATAATGATTTATTTTTTAAAATGGGGAGAATGTAACGACCTAAAATTTTACTATGTATTTTCCTTTAATAAATATTATATTAATAGCTTGTTATACATGCATTGCTGAACTAAAATAACACCGAGATACATTAAAATAAAATATTACCATTAGAACATAACCTTAAAATTAGATGTTATGAATATGAGTAACCAAATTGGGAAATATATATGTAAATAAACATAAATTTCATTTTATACATATTTATTTAGTTCATTTTATGCTTAAAATTATATTTTATTAATAGTTATCTTTTTATGATTTTTACATATATTAAGTATATTATTTTTAAATTTTGATGTTAATAAAATATAATAATGATTCATTAATTATATTTTAATTATATTTTTATAGAAATTAAGAATAAGAGCAACTAGTATTATAAAAAGTTATTTTCTAATAAAAACATATTTTCATTATATTTTATGATTTTTTTTTTAAAGTAAAATTTAAATAAATTTAGAAAATTTAATTAAAAAATTGGAAAAAAATTCTTTATTCATCATTAAAATATTAACTTTAGATAAATTTTTAGTATTTTTCTAGAAATATTGATTTTTAGGTGTAAAATACCATTTTTAAAAATATCGTGGATTTGATTACATTATTTGTAGATAAGTATGAATTGGAAATTTATAAAACCATTTTATAGAAAAAAATATCTATTTTATAAAATAAATTATAAATTTAAAAATATTTATTTTATAATAAAAATATATGTTGGATATTTTATAACTTAAGTTACACTATTCTCTAAAACTATTTTTAATACATTATACAATTATTATTTTAAAATTATTTTTATCACTTTTAGAGAGTGAATTTAATAAAATGGATTTAAATATTATAATTATAAGTTCCATATTATTTAATAAGTACCGTTTTATTTTTAGTCATAAAAGATTAATAACATAGGTAAACACTAATTGGTGTGGTAAAAACCAAAAAAAAAGTGAATATGGGTTAACTAAAGGGGTAAAAGGCCTAAAATATTAAAAACATGTTTATAATTGAATTTTTGAGGTTTGGATCAAAAAAACCAAATCTCCACTCCATTATGTTCCATTTTTGAGTCTTATTGACATGTGAGACATGTGATCTCTTTTTATTAAGATGAAATATTTAAATAAAAAAATTCATTCTCACCATTTATAAAAGGGACCTCTAACCACCCCTTCATGACCACTAACAAATTTCATTTTCCTCTTGAAACTCTTCCATATTTACATCCACTATAATACTATTTCACTTCCTTTAGCTTATGGTTACAAGAAGTTTGTGTACTCCATCCATTTCCAAGGTGTTATCCTATAGAAAACTCAAGTTCTCAACATATGTGCTAAATTTTCACTAACATTATTTATTTTCTATATTTCCATTTATAATTGATTTTTCCAAATATTATATGATTAATTATATATCTATATTATACCAAAAAAAATATTTTGGGAATAAACATAAACCACCTTTCTCTTTTTCCCTTAAGGAAAACCAAAAATGACATTTGTGTGTGAGTGCGAACTTCCACCCCCATGAAGCATCATATTTCATTTTCCTTCAACACCTTACATGGTTTGTACTTTTGTGAAATTAAATAAATAAGTATGATATTTATAACATGTTTTATACTCTAAAATAATAATTCATATTACACATTTATCCCACTCTATGGAAAATGAAATCATTATCCATGTGTGTGTGTGGATTACCACCTCCATGGAGCAGTGTATTATGTTTTTTATCACCACATTTCATGGATGGTCATGAGAATGGGTTTAATGGATAAATATAATTTTTATGAAATTATTAGGAATCTGTTAATACAAATTATAAAAACTATAAATAATATAAAAAAATTATCATTATAAATTCAATTGTCTAAAATGAGCATACTAATAGGGAAAATAATTTATTCATATTATGTAATAGTTTCATATCTATTAAATATTATTTTATTTATATTAAATTAAAATTTATCAATTCAATAAAACATAAAAAAACAGTATTCCCCTGATATAATTATATTAATACTAAATTACTTCATAATCACCCATTAATTATGGTATGTTCATGTTTGGGTCGGTCTAACCACCTACTAGAACAATGATACCAAATAATGTCATGGATGACTATGAGAACTTAGTTACTGATAATATATGATATAAATAATTAATTAATTACTTTTTTATATAATGGTAAAATTAATATGAAATTCATTAATTAAGATACCCACATTTGTTCGTTAATAATCATTGAAAAATGTTTATCGCATATTTCATATTTAAGGATTGTAAGTAAAAATCTCATAGAATGAAATTATATAATTTTAAATAATTATAAATAATCAATTAAAATACATTTTATGATTTAGGAATGATGTATTTTGGGATAATAACAAATAACAACATCACTGTTATGAAACTAGTTCAAAACAATCAAGATTACTCTCACTAGATATCAAAAATAGATAATATCTAACCAATATACATGTAGAGAATAACTATAAAATTGATGTATTTTACCATATTCATTTAATTCATGGGGTTTAAAGATCCATATTTTTTCTTTATTTAAATTACCTTTGATTCAAAGGATGCAAATGTTGTAAAGATCTCTTTGTCTCATTTTCAAGTCCATAAGACATATTTGATTTCAAACACCCTATTTTTATGGTATATACACTACTAATTTGAGATTTTAAATCATGAATTATCTTTTATTCATGATATTTTAGGTTCAATTTCAATCTCTATCTTTCAATGGGTTTTTAAGAAGTTTACTTAGATCATAAGGGTTTTATTTCCAATATTATCTTCTAATAAATATTTGTTAAAAAGATAATACATTTGGAGAATTTGTATCAATTAAAAAACCCCAAAATTTATTTGGTTATTCATATGGTTTTACATGTCACATTAAAATTTAAATTCCCCTTTACTTATATTTTACCTAAATTATTTCTTATCAGTGAAACTGACCTCATCTAGTATTTTGATTTGGAAACCTCCCTTTTTGATGTCTATATTCATTGGATGATTTTGAAAATGTCTTTATTTATGACTCAATATTTGAGTAAGGTTCATTTTCTGCTAATTTTATATTTATTAAATAGTTTTAAATAAATTTTTAACATTTTCCATATGGTTCATTTTCATCCATGTGTAAAAAAAATATGTTTTAAACGTTTTTTATGTGAAAAAATAGTTCTACTATCTCACCTTTTTATAAGAAAATTCCACTATAAACATTATTTTTTTATAAAATAAATTTCAATAAATTATGTTTTATAAAATATTTATTTTTTAAAAATAAATATTTTTAAAAGTTTGATGATATTCCTTATTTCCAAAGTGATTTTTCTAATGCTCCTAAAAAGTGTTTTTAATTTACATAAACATATCTTAACATATTATATGATGGATCAAGGATATTGTTCAAGTGTTACCATACACCATTTTTTCTCAATGAATTATGAAATATTCTTTTCTATTAAAGGAGTGCCCCCTTAATGTCTTTTTCTTGCCTAACCATCCACTGTAAATAGGAATAAATTTTCTTCCAATGTTTATCCTTTATAAATAACCTATTTTTAATTTATTTGATTGATTTTTGTTAACCTAGAATCCATAAATTGATTGATTGGTGAAATTATTTAATAAACAATATACCCTTTATCTATATAGTGTAAATATCATATACTTCATTGAATTGAATCTATATAGAAAATTATTTAGTACCATTGGATTTCCATTTATATTCCATGGGGTCATTATTTTTATTGATGGAATTATGAATATTTTCCTTATATGATTCCATTTGAATTGGAAATAAAACCCATTTCATTTCCATGGTTTATTTATGATAAGATGATAATTTATTTTATGTCGAACACATATCTATAGATAATAATGGGAGGGCCCTATATTTCTCTCTAATGAATTGGTTACATTCGATATCACATGATATGGTATGGTGTGGGAATAATGAGTTTGTTTATAAAGGCATGTTAATAATAAGTTTAATCACATTTTAATGCATGTATATAATGATTTTGTTCACAAATACATGAGAATAATGAATTTTATCATAAGGTTTCATATTATTATGATTGTGATGTTATTCTAAGTTACCTTTTATTTTAATAATATATTAAGTTATATGTTTATTCCTCTTTTATAATATATTCTATACTTTTTTGTTATGTTCCCATGATTCAGGGTTATTGGTTTATGCATCTAAGACAAATTATTATTTTTTTCCTCTTGATATATGGAAATTCCATGATATATTATTATGTTATGTGATGCCTTATGATATGATTTTTTATTTATGTTTTATTGGGTAAAATATTCTTATGTGTCCTGATTATACTCATATACTCATATTATGCTCACTTGTGATATTTTATTATTATCTCTTATGCTAACCCTTACATATAATCTAAGTGCACCCATTTATTATGTTTTAATTTCTTTATATTATGAATGAAATTAAGACATATGTGTTTCTAGAAGATTATCTTTCGTGGATAAATTATGGAATGCCTGAGGTTTGGGGGTGCAGGCTAAACACGACTTCATTGCAGCTGAGATCAGAAAGTATTAGTCCTCGATGGTGGTCTTCTTGGAACCTAAGCAGAATCCAAGTAAGCTGTCCTCTTTCACCAGGAGTTTGGGGTTTTTAGGGTTCATGCACGGGTCCCTATTTAATAATAACATTTGGATCTATTGGAAGTGCAGGCTTAAATTGGATTTGGTCAATCATATGGAGTAGTGTATTAATACCAAGATCTATGTGGGAGGTTCTGATATCCTTTTCTCATTTGTTTACGCCAGTTGTGATGCTCTTCAAAGATATGAGTTGTGGAGCTATCAGGAGTCTATTCAAACAGGGGGTTTACCTTGGTTTTTTGGAGGAGACTTCAACGCCATTGTCAACATTTTAGAGAAAAGAGGAGGGTCGTCTATCTTTAACAGTGGTATGTAGGATTTCAAGAATTTCCTTGGATAAAAAGGTCTTATGGATATGGGGTTTACCAGTAGCAAGTTTACTTGGTGCAATAACTGAAAGGGGCATAACTGAATATGGAGTCACCTAGATAGGTGTCTGACAAATCTCCAAGGCTTGGATTCCTATGGCCAGGCATTGGTGAAACATTTATTGCGTTCCCTCTCTGGTCATGCTCTGCTCCTTGTGGATATCAAAAGGTCGGTGTCAGGTACTAGTGCTTTCTTTTACTCCTCAAATTGGCACCAGGTTGAAGACTTCATGGAGATGTTGAGGACCTTGTGGAATGGTCCGGAGGATGGGAGGTCCTAGGTCGGCCTCTCCAATCAGCTAAGGCAGCTCAAGAAAGAAATTCAAGGTTGGTTGGTCCTCAAACCAAATGAGGACATTGGGGTGGAAAAGTTGAAGGAGGAAATTGATATTATTGAGGAGAATCATTAGGAATTGTGGGATGAGAATTCCTTTACCATTATTTGTGACAAGAGGATGATTTTGGCCGAAAAAATACTTGAGCTGGAAAGGGGTTTTATGCAAAGATCCTGCATGCGTTGGTTAAAAGAGGGTGATTGGAACAATGCTTTCTTTCAGGCCTTCCTGAAGGAGAATAAAAGTAAAAAACTTAATATCAGTTTGGGAAATGGTTTCTTTACGTCGGATGTGAATGTGGTGGGAAAGATGTCCCTTGAGCACTTTGAAGGATTTTTGGTGGGAACAGTCTCTCGAAGGGATGATGCCTCTAGATCGGTGGAGTTATAGGAGGGCTTTATGGAGTTCATTCCTATGTTGGTGAATAGCTTTGATAATGACATTTTTATTTCTTTACCAGATGAAGTCGAGATCAATTATACTATTTCCAAGATGTCTCATGACAGTTCCCCCATCCCCGATGGCTTTCCAGGGGCCTTCTATATGGCATCATGGGATATCATGGGTGGCTATGTGGTGGAGGCCATCCAAGACTTTTTTCGGGGTGGAACTCTCCCTAGGAGTGTTTGTGCATCTATAGTGATCATGGTACCTGAGGTTAAAGATCCCTCTATAATTAATCAATATAGACCCATATTCCTTTTCAATGTTTCCTATAAGATCCTTTCCAGTCTTATTACCAATAGACTGAACAAGTTCATTCCAAATGGGATCTCTAGAGAACAACATGGTTTTTTGAAAGGAAGGATTATTTAAGGGGCGGTTGCAGTTGCAAATAAGCTGGTTCAGGATATTAACAAAAGATCCATAGGGTCAAATGTTATCGTCCAGATTGACATGGAAAAATATTATGAAAAAATGGAGTGGACCTTTATCCTTCGGGTTATGAGGAATTTTAGCTTTCATGAGTGGTTCTGTAACCTTTGTTTCGGGTGTTTTTCTTCTCCTTGGCTCTCTATTTCTCTTCTGGGGAAAGGCTTCAGGTTTTTCAAAAGTGTGTGTGGTGTTCTCTAAGGTTACCCCCTTTCACCATCGTTATTTATTCTAGATCAAGACAATCTCTCTAGGAATCTTCATAATAGTATACAGGAGGGTAGAATTTTGTCATTCCTTAACCAAAGGGGTTGAGATATTGTCTTTCATCTTATGTTTGCGGATGACATCTTGATATTCGTCAATGGAAGGAAAAGATCGCTTCGGGGTTTTTTGGAGGTCATGTCCATCTCTGGGGGTTTGAGTGGCCAACACATTAACTCAAGTAAAATATGAGTTTTTATTTCTAAAAAGTGTTCTGTCGGGAGATGTAGGGAAATCCAAAACATGCTGGGAATCCAACAGGGGCACTTTCCTATGACATATCTCAGAACTCCTCTTTCATTTAGATGTATCAAGAAGGTTTATTTTGAAGACATAATTGATAGGATGTTGGGAAGAATTCAGAACTGTAAGAATAAATTCTTGTCATTTGGAGGGAGATTTACATTGATTAATAGCATCTTAACTTCCATCTCAATGCATATTTTGGCAAACTTTTCCCCTCCAAAAGATACGATTAAAAAGATGCAAAAGGTGATGACATCTTTTCTGTGGGATGCCAATTCTAAAGGTTGCTGCTATTGGGCCTCCTGGAAATGCCTGGCCAAACCAATCATGGAAGGCGATGTGGGCTTATGTGACATTACCGAAACGATGTAGGGTATGAATGATTTTCTTGCATGGGATATCATTGCAGGTGATTTCTTGTGGGCATCCCTTTTCCGGGCCAGATATGGTAATCAATGGGAGGATGGTGTTTTTTATATAGGACTTCCCTCTCGCTTAGCGTGATGTTTGTTTCCCATTCTGGAGGAGCTTCAGGGATCATCCCGGCGGATTGTGGGGAAAGGTAATATCAACTTTTTGGATGTGAACTGGGCTGGTGTGAAGCTCTTCTTCCCTAGATGTCTGACCTAGTGCAGTTTTTTCAAGGAAGCGAGCGGTTATCTGTATTTGATTCGGCTGCTTCTCTCTCAAGAGCAATGGGATATTTTTGAAACTATTACCATAAATGAGGAGGATGATAGATGTTGTTTCACTGGTTCCAGGTAAGGTGTTTTTTCTACTCTTGATTATTGAAAGTCTCAACATGTAGCGGGTGTTCTTGATGAGTGGGCGGCAAGGCTTTGGTGCAAGGAGTTTCCTGCTAAAATGAATTTTATGGTATGGTGTGTGAGGAACCAGGATATTTCTAATGATGTAAATGTCCAAAGGAGGGGTATTTCCATTGCCTCTCAATGTTTTTGATGCGCTGCTCCACATGTTGAGTTGAAGGTTCACCTCTTCTTCCAAGGCGAATGGGCCTCTGCTATTTGGTCCTTATTTAGACTTCATACTCAATCAACTGAGGAGGATTTCTCCATACACACTTTCATATCTTCATGGCTGCATGGGATGGATCGTAATGGCATGGAGCTGAAGGTGCAGAGTAATGTTTTCACGGCCATCTGCTAGACTATTTGGGAAGCCCGTAACCAGGTTAGATTTGGTAATAGTCATTCTCTTCTCTATATCCAAATGAGAATGCGATCATTGCTGGTTGAATTGTGTTCCCTACTGAAAGGGGGTCAGAACTCAGTCACCCTTGCTAGTTTTCTGAAAAGACCATTGGTGGATATCAGAACTAGTGGTCGATGGATTATATAGTTTCCTCCTAGGGTTGGACTGAAACTTAATGTTGACAGATCCCTTTTGAACGGACAGATGCGAGGTGGGGGTCTTCTTAGGGACTCTCAGGGTTCAATGTGTATTGGTTTTAGTGCCTTATATGGGCCGGCAAGTTCGCTAGGTGTGGAAGTCAGGGTGCTCCATACTAGTCTTAGGTTATGTAGAGATTTTGGCCTTCAGGTGTTGGAAATTGAGTCGGACTCTGAGGTCTTGGTTAGAATTCTCTAGGGGAAATGTGGCGCTCCTTGGGAGTTGGGTTATCTCACCATAAGTTGTTCGCTAGAGTCGAAGGGTGGTCAGTCGGTGAGACATATTTAGCAGGAAGCCAATTTCTCAATAGATTCTCTTGCTCGTGTGGGAAATCCGAACGACATGCTTATCATTTTTGATAGTTTGGGTTCTCTGCCTTTGGAATGTAGAAGTTATGTCCAAGGGGATGCCATGGGACTTCACCACTTTAGACCTCCTTGAGGCTTTCTTTGTTTTTTTGGGCCTTGTTCCCTATTTAATAAAAAAATAATGTTCAGTCAGTCTTATATAGTGTGAAAAATTCTTATTAATAGAAAAACACATGGCTTTTAGTAGTTAATCTTCTATATTAATTCTCTAAAAAACTAAAACTAAAATATCATTAGAATGTATTATAATGAAATATTTGATTTAGTTCATATAATTATGATATGGTTAAGTCTATAGGTTGTCATACCCTCAAGTCATATATATAAGCAAGACCTATTCAATTCACTATTTGAGTTTTCTAGGTTTAGCATTATCAAAGAAGAAGTGTTGGTGTTTTTTTATAGTATAAAATTAACAAGAAGCATAAAACAAGTAGTAACAAATAGTCCAGTCAGATGAGTGAATGAGCAAGGAGAAATAAATCAAATGTTTTAAGAGTCAAATTTAGAAATTATGGGATTTTGGGATTGGTTTCATTGCTTTATACTAATTATGATTGAATTTATTTATTAATTACAAGTACACACATTATTCCTTCCCAAGTGTTATATCATGTCACTATTAAGCTTATTTATTTAATCATGGGTACCTATGAGGTTTCCTATACTAATAAAATAAAATTATTAAGTTCTTGAAGTCTGTGGCATGTGTTCCTTAGCCTTTATTAACACTAAATAATGTGTCGCGCACTTTTCTATGGAATTCATGGTATTTTCCTCACATGAATTAGATAGATCTAGTTTGAATAGAAAAGTATCTCCATGAACAAATAATAATAAAATGGAATCTACATATACTACATTATTAATCACTCACCAAGGGATGAATATTAATTAAAAAAAAATCCATTCTGATGATGTGATGGTGAGAACCTCTGACCATGAGTATTCCATGTATTTCATATGTTGCTGATGAAAAGGGTGTTGTAATCAATAAACATATTTTAAATATTATCTGGGAACTTTTTATCCTTAAAAAACCTACTATTTGGGAAACCCATATCTATGGGTATATCGCATTTTTTAAACTTTTATTTTACTAGTTGTAGATCTAGAAAAAATACAGATCAAAAGTTATTCTCATTTTAAGTTGGGATTCATTTCAATAAAATGGAAAAGTGGAATTTACCATGAAATAAGTTGATCTTTCATGAGGAACATATGTCATTTTGAATTAACCACAATAACATCCCTCAAATTCAAATGTCATATTAATGACTTAGAAGTAATTTTTGAAACTATAACAAAATTCCATTATGCTCATGTAGCTTCTTCACAAAGAGGTATAGTTCATGGTTGGCCATCCTTTGCGACCGCATAGAAACTTTTTTGTCAGACATACTTTATAGTAATGTATAAAATTCATGCTCATGACACATTTATAACACTATAATGCTCCTGATTTATAGAGACATATAAATTTCATGTGGAAAGAGTTCATTTATAATAATAGGATGGTACATATTTATCGTTGTGTGCTCTCTATACAGCTAATGGAATCCCTTTATGGTCACATGCATTTTTTCCATGTACTCCCTATATGTCCACCTATTTAGAAAGAAGGTTATTATAAATAATCTATAAATATCAATCATTCACATCAAAAACTCTATCTTTAATAGATCCATTAGGTAAGAAAACATAGACTTTGAGAGGCCTCTCGAGTAATCCTTGAGTTTGAACCAAGGAGGGGGCTTCATGAAGGGAACCAATAAAGGGAACCCATGAAATAGCCATGTGAATTCCATTCATGAATAAAACCCCAAAATAGACATTTGAGTAGAAACCCTGAAAAGTCTATTCATAGAGAAAAAACTTGAATTTAATTTATAAATTAGACCTTATAAAGACCATTAAAAAATAATCACCCACAAACACCATTCATGTATGTCTCCTTTATAAATCCCTATGCACTCTCACTTTAAACCTAGAAGCCATATGATCCATATATATTTCCATTTAATTCCCTTTTACATATAAATTCTTATTCACATTGATTTCCCCCTTTAACATATCTCTCTCATGCCATGAAAAGTTGTGGGGTCTAAAGGTGCTTCTAGGATTATTTTCAATGGTGTTGAGACATGATAGACTTGCCTCATTGATGGACACTTCCTGAAGCAACCCAGTTATGGAGAACCAGGCATCTCTTATTTCATTTCCTCTACCTAGGTCACCTACCTTGGTCAAATTGAACCAAATGGACTTGTTGGATTCCCTTATCTATGGTTAAATCCCTAAAACCCACCTTAACCTATGTCACTATCCAGGGAAGACATATTGGGGTAGTACATTTGTGAGACCCACATGTATCTTTCTGACTTCCAAGCAGGATAAGGGACTCCTGCTAGGTGTAAGACCCAACTATACTTATTATTATTTAGTTACTAATAGAAATGATGAATCATATAGGCCTCCTACTAGGTGTAATCCCCAAATGTATCCTCTATTGTTTAGTTACTAAAAAATAGGTTGAGATAGAAAGGGTTTCTCATGCGTAAGTAACAAATCAGTCTTTTTAAGGCCTCTTCCACCTAGTAGTCCTAGATGAAAAACATTAAAATTCATATAATTTTTCCTTATCACACAAATTTAATCTACATGGACAATTCATGAAATACAACCATAAAATATATTACTCAAATTATATGGGATTTGATTTATATGAATCGGGATACATAGGAAACCTCAATGGGGTTCAATCCCAATAACCACAAACATACCTTCCCCTATGGGATGATCATATGATTACTTATGTAATAAGAATAAGATAATGTCTTGAATTATGATACACCTCTTTGTTTTCTTAAATTACTTGAGTTGAGATACATCTATTGGTTTCCTTGAATACCTTGAGTCGATATACTCCTCTTGGTATTTCTAAAATATAATCATCTTAGTCTATTCTTCATGATGTTAAACTTCTAGGAATTGATCCTATTTTCATGATCTTAAAAGGAACTCCACATGGTCCTAGAAACATGACCTTAAAAGGCACTTCATTTTTCCATGGTTTCAAAACCATAAAAATCACTAGGAAAACCCTTGTCACTTAAAATTAAATGGTAAAATATGTCTCATTGAGTGGCACTAAACTATATAGGTTTTTATTTCATTCATAGGGATAAATATGAATCCCCTTTCATAGTCTTGATCTCAACTCCATAACTCATCCTCCATATTTTTACAGGATCTCAATGCCTCCTCGGATGGAGATAAATTCCAGAGTGCCTTTATATGTGTATTTAAACTATATAGTACTCATATATTGAGATTAAATGAGAGATAGTATAATCATCACTTGTAGTTTCATATTAAATTCAATTTTGTATTCAATAAATTTAATAAGGGTAACTAATGGAATTATTAAATATGTTGGGAAGGATTCAAATAACATGTTATAAATATCTAATAGAGTCCTTGAGTATGTAATAACTCTCTCCAAAAGGGTGAGATGAGCCATAAATCTCATAATCTCAACCAAGGAATAACCTGAAGCATCGATGGTGAATATTTAGTGACTAACTTCTCTTTTAAAGTAGTTTGGCATCAACTTAAAATGAATATGGGTCAATTACACATTTTAAATAGAACAGTGAAATAAATGTGATTCCTTAGGTGATAATTTTATTGACCATGAATTATTACTAGTGATAATGCACTACTGGGTTTCTTATTCTCCTTCAAAATCCAAATATAATTCGATACAAATATAGTGTAAGAGATCAATAACTCCAATAAACCTGGAGGAAACCACACAACAGTAAGGGTTTCCATGTACCACTAGTCAATAGGTCCTCAATACTATACCTTTTTTTTACTACATCTACCTCATATTTTAGTAATAGGCCCATTTTGTCACTAACCCATCACCTCTAACATTAATTGGTGAATGACCTGGTATGGAGGTACTATCTCAATGGATTTATCCTAACTTTGTAGGTGGACCGTGAGAGTATTTAGGGGATGAATCCCTATCAACCATTCTATCAATGATGGACCATGAATAAAAAGTAGCACCTACTTCTATATCCAACTGCTTCGAAATCCCATCCATGGATCATAATATCGCACACCTATCTTACCTTAGGTACATGGAGGAGGACACCCACAATATCTAAAAACACATAGGATCTACCTAGGGGGATCTTATTCATTGAGGACATTTTCACCAATGTGTGACCCAAGTTCCATAGGAAGTTACAGAAGAATTTAGACCAACCCTAGTCACTTGTAATCATGCATCTAGAAGAAGTTTCCTCTAGGTTCAGCCAACCACTGCAACATATAAGCAGGTCCACAACCTTACAACTATAAAATCACTAGGGAAACCCTGATCCATTGGTATGTGGGAATTTTTACCCCCACATTCATATTCAATCTCATCAATTAGACAAGAATATTAATAGAGTTAATATTTTATACATTTTTTATATGTATTTAAAATATTTAAACCCCACAAATTCATCAATTTAAGTTTAATTACATCATTTTTGGATTTATGGTATGTTTTGTGTTAAACTTAGAAAGTTTCCAAATTTTTGGAATTTAATATATTTTATATGTTTTGGTAATTCAACTATATCTTTTATAATATAATCCCAATTTATGTGATTATTTTTTTATAGGAAAACTGGAGTTTTAGGATACAACTTTTATTTTTAGGACATGATATAATTCTGGGAAAAAAGGACCCTAAAATTCCATTAATGTAGATAAATATTTTGGATGACCATGTGGACCCCACATCAGTTAATCCATCATAAATCAGTCATAATATCTCCAATTAAGGTGATTCAAATTGGAATAGTCAACCAAGTTAGATATGTGTATCTATGTTGAATATCATAAAGATTAAGAATCATCAAGTCAGATATTGGATGGTAAACATTGAATAAAGATTTTTGGAAATCTCGCTGAGAAAAATTCGTCCTCAATAAATATTACATATATTTCTCTATAAAAATACAATTAATTTGATATTTTGAGGAAAAAAGGAAATCTTATTTGGAGAATTCTATAAGAAGGTACCTTTGGGTGATTTAAGAAGGAGTGGTGCCAAACAAGAGCAAACTTTCAGAGGATAGAATCAGCTAGACAGTTTTTTTCTCTTTCTTTATTTTCTTTTTCATAGTTTTGTAATTCCTTCTCCTTCCCCATCAATCTATATTACCTTTACCATGGTGGGGTAAACATTTGAATTATTTGGGAAGGGTAGGTTTTCTATTTGGTAATGCTTGAGTTCATGCACTTTATTGAATAAAAATTCTATCTCTTTTCTGCAACATTGTTTTCAATTTCATATAGCGGTTTTTATTATCAAGTCCAATCGTATTTGATTTTTGATTCCGTTATTGATTTTTTCTTTGGTCAATGATCATTATCTCCCTCCAATAGGTTTTTGTTTATATACAATGGAATAGAACAATGATTAGTGGTAAAGTACTCGGTGATCGTCAGTATGTGTTAAAGTGGTGGTGAATGTTTTTTATTGCTTGGGATAAACAAGACATGATCAGGTATTATCCAAGTCAATTGAGGATATTTACTACAACTCTCTTTCACATGGAAGTATAGTAGACCAAACTGGGATCTTGGTAAGGAATTCTCTCACCATCACCATTCGACCAATGGAGTGAGAGGAAACGATCGCGGAATCTCACTTTAAACAACATATTAGAAGAGGTTAGAATAAAATAACACAAGGATAGCATTAAAATTAGAAAACTGAACCTGAACTAATAACCCTTCTCATATCATAGTTTTTAATATTTTCTTATGTTAATTTTTTTCATTCTATTTTTAATTTTCTTTCCAAAACCAATTAGATATCAAAAACCACCCATTTTTTCCACTAATTAAGTGACAAATATAATTGTTGTGCACTCCTCTCTGGATACAATATAGGATAACCACTTTACTACATTTTAAATTAGGTTATATTTGTTTTTGTCACACCCCATGACAGGCACGTGTCAAAACGTGGCGCTGTTTCTGGGGAGGCTGTGCCAAAAATCTAATTCTAACATTTTGTAAATATTTTCATTTATTTTACTTAAAAAAATCTTATCAATTCCAAGATGTATGCTAAATGAAATTATTATTCTTGTATTGATTACTCATGGTTTCAGGGACAAATGGTTCATAATGATGAGGAATTCCTCTTTCAAAGGCTTGATGAACTCACTATTTTGTCCAAGCAAATGATGAATGGACATGTCACAGGTATCTCGCTTTAAGGACTGATGGACATGGTGAATCAAGTGAACAATGATTATCAACTATTGAAGTCCATGGAGAAAGTTACATTGGATCAAGGACCTCAACCTGAACCAGAATCAGAACCAGTGGTAGAAGTGAATTCACCACTCATCTTTCAAATAGAGGATTCTGACTACCTACCTCTACCTAGTTAAATACAACTCAATGAGAAACTTTCCACAGAAGAATCAATTGAAGTCAAGCCACTTAATGGAGATAATATTTTTCTAAACACTCTTCATTCTAATTTTATAGATGATGAATTGAGTACTAATTCCCCTTGTATGAAATTTTTAGATTCAGATAACTCTTTTATTTCCTTGGTGAATAAGGAAGAAAAGGATGATGCAGCCGATGAAGAACATATGGAGCTCCCAGAACATGTTGACCATTTATTAGAGGGGGTACATGAGATGATTCAAGTGGCATTTCCTGAGGAAACAGAGACACAAGATTCTTACTTTGAAAGGGAATAATTTGATATTTATTCTTCATGATTTAAATTTGTTCAAATAGAATTACACTCTGAAATTCCCTTTGATTATTCAATTGATGCAGAATACCTAGAGAAATCACTAGACAATTAAGAAGAAGTTGTGAAATTGGAAAACAAGAAAGATAAGGACTCATTCTTTGTCCAAACCCCACTAAGAAAGTTGTATCTTATTATCCTAGGGGTGTATTTGGTGTAATATACTCATGATTTACTCAACATAAATGATGAAGCACATGATTTAAAGAATAATTTTTATTGGTTCATGAGCAAGAAATTTCACCCACCATCTGATTGGGGATAAAAGATTCAAACTTCCCATTTGGAGGCAGTCAAAACCCAGGGCCCACTTAGGGGATTAAACCAAGATCTATCTTTATTTTCTCATCTTATTTATATTTTTATTTCTTTAAATAAATACCTTATGTTTTCTTTTGTTATTTTTCTTACAGGTTTTCAGTGTGAAATACATAAGAGCTTAACTCAATGTTGCACTACTAATAAATCAGGTCATACCTCTCCTTTACACTTTCTTGTTGTTGTGATTCATTTTAAAATCTACTTACATGTTAAATCCATTTGAATGTAATTAAAACATTGCAACATTTAAGTTTGGGGGAGGGAACCTTTTTAGTTTAGGATTTTTAATTTGTGTTTTCTTTTTTAAAATAAATAAATAAATAAAAAATTGTGTGTTTTCAAATTTTTGTGTGTTTATTTTTCTGTTTTTGGTGTGTTTTTTAAACTTTTGAGCCGAAATGATTATCATTTCCATTTTTGAAACCCATTTTATTGAGTGAACCAATTTATTCCATGAAAATGAGCTTAAACGAATGCTGAAATGACTTTGTTTCAAGTTCAATTCTTTTGGAATTTCATGAAAAATACTCTGATTTTTAAATCCCATGCCACATTTCACTGTCTATATCTTTGAAATCACTTTCCTATGAGGCTTCTAAACTTTTTTTTATATATTATTTTCATTCACCTCACTTATTAATAGAACCATAATATGCTTGTTTTAACTAGAATTTGATTTATTCTTTTCAAAACATGATGGTTTGGGGTACATGTGTTTTAAATGATTGAGGCATTTATTTTTTTTAATCCCCCTTTTCAAAATAATCCTTTTTATTATAGACTATATTATACATTAATTATTTTAGACCTTAGAATCCATGAATATCCTATTAGGTTAGCCACATTACAAGCCAATTTTCCTTATCCAACCTGCTCTTGAAGTAAAATTACATGATCAAGTTGAAATTAAATGTGGGGGAAGTTGTCTTGTGTTGTGATACATCATTTGGTGAATCTTTGGGTGAAAAATCAATTATTGAAGAGATGTGTGTGTTGCTGGAAAATTATTCTGTTGAAATCTGTGCCTTTTCTAGATCTTTCATTATAATAAAATTTGTGCCTTTTCAGGAGCTTCTAACGGAGGAAGAAAGTTGTGCCTTTTCTGGAACTTTCAAGAAAAATCATGATTGAGAAGATTGAATTTTTTTCTACTAAAATGCTGAGCTGTTTGAACATTTCTTGATATTTCATGATTATGGAACTGAATTTCTACTAAGGGGAGTTAGGAGGATACCATACTTGAGTGAAAATTAGAATTGTACAATTTTGCTTCAAAAAGATCCAAGCCTGCCTCATTCAGACTCAGAATTTGTTTACATAAAAACCCTACCAACCTAAAGCCATAGAACAAACCTAAAAAGTTCTCATGATAAAAACATGTCCTTTACTCACATCGGGTGGAGAAGTAGAAATTTATCGAACCTATGGTGACCCTTGCATGGTTTGGATGAGAAAAACATTGTTGAAAATTGATATTTGTGAGATGAGAGAAAAATCATGTGAGGTAGGTGTCTTGTGTTCATAGGAGGTGAAATGAAAAGGAAAATATTTAATGATATGATTTGAGAACTTGTAATAATAGTTATGGATGAGGCATGATATCATTTATTTCTTGGTGTGGAATTGGTAGATCTCATTGGTATGCATTTTGAATTTTCTTTGATTCTGATGCTTACTTGTTCGGGAGTCCAAGTGATATGTGCAAGGGAATTGATATGGTTAATATTTTATACATTTTTTATATGTATTTAAAATATTTAAACCCCCCAAATTCATAAATTTAAGTTTAATCACATCTTTTTTGGATTAATGGTATTTTTTTGTTAAAATTGGAAAGTTTCCTAATTTTGGGAATTTAACAGATTTTATATGTTTTGGTAATTTGACCATATCATTTATAATATAATCCCAATTTATGTGATTATTTTTTTTAGGAAACCTGGGGTTTTTGGATACAACTTTTATTTCTAGGACATGATATAATCCTGCCATCAAGGGATCCTAAAATTCCATTAAGGTGGAGAAAGATTATGGATGACCATGTGGACCCCACATCAGTTAATACGTCATAATTCAGTCATAATATCTCCAATTAAGGTGATTCCAATTGTAATGGACAATCAAGTCAGATATTCATATCTATGTTGAATATCATAAATATTGAGATTCATCAAGTCAAATATTGGATTGGAAACATTGAATGAAGATTTCTGGAAATCTCACTGAGAAAAAGTCATCCTCAATAAATATTACATATCTTTCTCTATAACTGTCCAATTAGTTTGATATTTGGATGAAATAAAGGAAATTTAATTTTGATAATTCTATAAGAAGTTATCTTTGGGTGATTCGAGAAGGATTGGTTCCAAATAGGATCAAACTTTCAGAGGATAGAATCGGCTGGACAGTTTTTTCTCTTTCTTTTTTTTCATAGTTTTGTAATGCCTTCTCCTTCCACAACAATATCTATTACCTTTGCCATGGTGGAATAAAAATTTGAGTTATTGGTTAAGGGTAGGTTTTATATTTTTTAATGCTTGATTTCATCCACTTTATTGAATAAAAATTCTATCTCTTTTCTGGAACGTTGTTTTCAATTTCATATAGCGGTTTTTATTATCAAGTGTGTTCATATTTGATTTTTGATTCTATTATTGATTTTTTCTTTTTTAAATGATCATTATCTCCCTGCATTAGGTTTTGGTTTATATATTATGTAATAGACCAATTGTTAGTGGTGAATTACTCAGCGATCGTCAGTACGTGTGAAAGTGGTGGTGAATGTTTTTGATTGCTTGGGATAAAAAAACCCGATCGGGTATTACCCAAGTAAATTGAGGATATTTACTGCAATTCTCTTGCACATGGAAGGATAGTAGACCAAAATGAGATCTTATTAAGGAATTCTCTCACCATCACCATTTAACCAAAGGAGTGAGAGGAAACGATCACAGAATCTCACTTTAAACAACATAGCAGAAGAGGTTAGAATAAAATAAAACAAGGATAGCATTACAATTAGAAAACTGACCTCGGCATAATAAACCTTATCATATCATAGTTTTTAATATTTTCTTATGTTAATTTGTTTCATTCCATTTTTAATTTTCTTTCCAAAACCAATTAAATATCATAAACCATCCATTTTTTTCCTCTAATTAAGTGACAAATGTAATTATTGTGTACTCCTCTCTAGAGACAATCTAGGTTAACAACTTTACTACATTTTAACTTAGGTTATATTTATTTTTTTCACACCCCAAAATAGGAACGTTTCAAATATACCCAAATTTTGGACATACAACCTCCTGATAAATATTTATTTCCTACCATAGGTTTCACATCAATAAATTTCATCCATTTTGAGCCAACTGATGTTGAAAACCATGATACTATCGAAGAAGAAACAGGTGTGGTTACATTCACCACCTAGTAACCACCTAATAATTGTGCATACACCTTAGTAAATTTTGGTTATAATAAATTTATATACCCTAAGGGGGTGAATTGGAGTATTATAGTTTAAAAATATCCTTGATCACACTATTGTTTTCTATTAAAGTGAAACACTCTTCTCTCCTCCTTACTGTCACTTTATAGAGATGAAAATAAAAAATGAAACACAAGTAAGTTTACTTGTTTCAACCAAATTGGGCTAATCCAAGTAAAATTCAAATGGTAGTGTTTCAAATAACCAAATACACTAGGTGCACTACTTCAAATGTTTTTACAAAATAGTGCATCTATAGTGACACTTTGAATTCACTATATACACATTAATTTAAAAGGAATCATTGTTCATACTAATATATAGGTTAAAAATACTCTTTTTATGATGAACATATTCTATTAAAATGTATAATAAGAAAAAAACACCTAAAATAGTGTATCACTTATGTATAGTTTGACAGACTTCTGAAATAAATGACTTCTCAATTACCTTTTTCTTCATCCTCAATTTTCTAGAGCATGGTAGGAAAAACATTTCCTCTCTTTTTTATCCTTGATATGAAGTTCTATCACTAAATTTTCAGCGCCTCTATTTTGTTTATAACTTCTATAATTACTATTTTATAATTCCAATAACCAACCTCTTTTATCCAAGGGTTGGGATTAAATATATTTCTTATCCTCTTATGTGATCATTCCAGGTTTCCCCCAAAATTAAATATAGTGATTAAGTTTCATTTAAAATTTCTAAATCCTATAAAATCTAAATCCACAACTATAGTTTTAATTTATAACTAAATCAATCAGGTAGTCTATAAACCACCTCTTCATGTTATAACCTCCCATATTATGTTGTGTTCTGCACTATTTCTGTCATTTTTGTGGCATAATCTCCTTAACTATGGTATAGTATTTGTCAATACTAAAATCCAAAAATTCTGAGTAAATAACTCCCATTTATTTCTCCTTTAAATCATGACATAGTATATCATACATTTTCACCATTTGAATAGGATATTGCATGGTTTGTTACTCTATAGTGCAAGTTTCTACAGACACAAAAAGATCACTTTCCTTTTACTCTGCCAAAAAAGAACCCCCCCCCCCCATAATGAAAAATTTGTATGCAGTGTTGAACAATTTATCTCCATCGTGAATGCAGTGCAGAATATACTCTATATCTCTAATACAATTAAAACTCAAATGAAATTTTGAATTATTTGATCACCTATATAGAATAATCTATCATGTTATGACATATGTCTCAAGTATTTCTCATTAATTTTTCCATTTGTATTTTGTAGTGTGGTCACATGTCATATGAAATGGTGTGAATATATCATTTCTATACATCATAATTTATCCTAGAAGATCACTCCTATAACACTTAAATACATAATAAACACTCCAAAAAAATCTCTTAGTGACACACTACCCAATAGGTCTACCTTTCCACACTACATAATGGATCTCTTCCCCATAATGTCACTTTGTGATACTATTTATCTAATTCAAATTCCATGAAGCTGATCAGTTTTTACGCTATGTGACATATATTTACTACATTTTTAATAGTTTACTTTGATCTTGGTTAGATCCCTCCATAGAAGATAGAAATTTTGGTGGTCCTAGCTATACGTTTGTCCATTGTTTCCTCTCCAAGCACCACTACGGTGATACAGACACCTCCACGAAGTAGTTACATAGAAGTGGAAACCTCTAAGACCAGAAAACTTAGAACCAACTACTTTTTACTTTATTCATTAATAAAATCCTTATCACATCTTGATTGTTCTTCTGAGTGACAATGCATGTGATAATGTCCTAAGGACACATGTTGCATTAAAGGGTCAAAGCGGATCCCTACTATGATGAGAATCCAGAAGTGCCATAACACTATTCTTGAATATATGTTCTATGTCCAGATGATATTGTTTGAGGGGAACAAATAATACAGTTCATTAGGGGGAGGACTCATAAAACTTTGAGGCACCTTCTCATGGTGTGCGCCCTTGGTAATATCCAGTAGGATATTATGAGAACGAGGCCCGCCAGTAGGAAATCAACATTTCATAGTGTCATTAGATGTTCCTATTTGTGGACATGTGTATTGGTCCTTAGAATTTAAGATTATTATTAATGGGTATTAAAACTCGCGCACTTAGCTGTATTGACAAAAACTATGACGACACACTATTCGCAGTAAGGTAGGATATGTTGGCTGCATCACGATTAATACTGCATTAATAGATAATGCGAGAAAGGATTTGTCCCTTATGTTCCATAACAGAAGTAGATATCTCAGGCCCTTTGATGGAATTGATATAGCCTAAATAAATCCATGGCCATGGTAAGGTATGGGCAAGTTCAATTCCGGGAAGTCAAAGAATGAATAATCGAGCACATGGGTTGATGGCACTAGCATGCAACCCGCTTGATTAGAGATATCGAGACAAAGGGATTATATTACATGGTAAGCATTCATATGTGGCGACATGTCATTGTGGAGTTAACTTTTTTTCTCTATGGGTGCCTTGGCGTATTTCTAGACGCTAACCTTGGACTTTAGGCAGGATCCACCTAATTCCACTGAGAAAGAGGCCTAGAGGGTCACACACTAAGTGTGTCCATGTATCTCAGTTAAATATTAATTTAACAAGTTAAATAAAGATTATTCCTGACTGTGGTTTAATAATTATTTAAGGATGCCTGATCGCATTTATTTTGACATTAGTTATTCGAGAGAATATATTGTGGGAGAAATAATATTTTTATTAGAGATTAATGCAGTTACATTTATTTAAGAAATAAATAGCCATTACCCAAGGTCTAATAAATGTGGTGGAGGAAATAAAGGAAAATAAATGTACACATCGTGTATATTAAATATACACGCCGTGTAGTTTTATGGAAAACGAGTACACGCCGTGTATTAATTATTACACGCCGTGTAGTTTTTCCAGTTGGATTTTTGAGGATATAATATTGTTTTATTAAATGATATTTATTATAATTAGCGTGGGCGCATGTCAAGGAATTAATAATTCGACATGGGGGTTTTCAATAAGAGTTAATGAAATAAATAAAACGCGTAACACGTTTATTTATGGTCATAACTCTATAACCTCAAAACCCAATTATAAATATCCTCACAACCCCAACACTTTTACACAAGAGAATCATTGTGCACAAAAATTCTGAATAATTCTTTCAAGCCCGGAAGAAATCCTTCCTCCAAGAATGCTCTCAAGACCGAGATATCAAGGCGATCGAAGGCGGACATCGCAAGAAAAGGTTCTTCCGTGCTAGCACCCAGAGATCCCTTCGGCGACATCTAGAGATACGTGGCACATGTGTGGATCACCGCTAGAGGAATATTACACTTGGATTCTATGATGCAATGACGGATCACAGAATCATGACCGGACACATCAACGAAGAAAGAATTCCACCAAGGTAATTCTTGTGAATTAATTAAATTAATTATAACCAACATATGATGATCCTATCTCTATGGTTCCGAGATTACCTCTTAAGTTTTTCGTTCCTCATTCTATTCCGAAGATTTTTCATTTTACATCATGATGAATCTTAGATTGAATGTTGTTTAATGTTAAAATTAATGTTTGGCAAACCCACCAACGCGCTTCTGCTGCACCCGAAACCTACAAGTGGTATCAGATCGGTCATATCGTTGATTATAATTATTTAGTTTTTTCATTGATGTTTTATGCATTTAATAATTTAGTTGTTTCAATTCAAGTTTAATCATTCTGGAAATATGAATCTCGAGATCTGTTCTTCCTCCATCGTTTCTCGTTCACCTCACAGAAATGAATTTTTATTTTAATTTTGATTAAAATAAAATAGAGGAACTCATCCAGAGGATCCAAACGTTTTTGGCCGTACAACACCAGAAGACACGGCGTGTATTCGGAAGTACATGCTGTGTAGTCTAGATTCATGCATCGGACTGATCCGCCAAATCAGGTCGTGTATTGGGTCCTATCTAAGTCATTAATGACACCGTGTGTTCACCAGGAACATGTGGAACACGGTTTCTGGATTACACGTTGTGTGGTCCAATGAACACGGCGTATAGTCCCTTCAGGTTAGGGTTGGACCATGTACCCTATACCCGGCTTGTCCGGCTAGAAATCGTGTAACGCGGAAACTACACAGCGTGTGTCCCACTGAACACGCCGTGTACTCTGAAAATTTCCGAAGTACATTAACAGGCCATGTCCTCGGGCGTGTACTTTGGATGGACGGTGAACAAAAGTACATGCCGTGTAGTCGGAACTACACGTTGTGTACTCGTTCAAATTAGGCAATGAACTAGAATTCACTGGGTTGCCTCCAAGGTACAAGTTACGTACAAGGATAATTTTTAATGAATTTATTTATTTAAAATTATAATGGATGAGAATCTCAAGGAAATTCAGAAAAAGGGTTTAAGATAAAAGGATTAATTAATTAAAGATAATTAATTAATTAGAGTGTGATTTATCTTAAACAAGAATGATTAAAGAATTTAATGCTAGTTTTATTTATGCGTAAATATCATTTCATGTATGGATGATCATGAGCTAGACTGAAACCTTTGTATGTGAATGGTTTCTTTTAATTTAATTATTTAAATTAAATTTGTTGGCCTACGATCCATCTCCTAATTAATATGTAGGGCCTACGTGCCCAAGGATTATTTTATGTAAAACCCCCTTTTTACCCCTCACCTGTGTGTGAGATAAATGCATATGTAATGGATGGATCTCATAAGCTAGTGGAGGTAGCTCAAGTCAGGAGCCAAGGTGAAACCAATCCAAGGAGATACAAAGGTTGACAGGTAGAAAGCTGTAAGCATGAACCTGAAAGGTTCAAGGTGTTTCTCCCCTAGGTCTTGGGTTATTTTATCAACCTCTAGATAAACTAACCAATAGAGAAAGATCATGATCATACCATTTATTTTATTTCTGTCAATTTCATGGTTTATTTATTGTGGGTGTGTTTTCATGATCACACAATTAATGAATTAAATAAGAATGAAGGATAGAACTAAAATAAAATCGGCTTATGCGTAAATATTATCTTAGACATGGTTAATCACTTAAGTATATCCCACTTGATATTAACAAGAATGTAATCAAAGATAATAAATTATAAATTTACGTATAAGGATAAAATCCCTCAAAGAAATATTAAGTCGGTATATCCTTCTATAATCTTGGTTAGAATCAAACCACAGTTCAAAGTGCTTGACCAACCCTAGTTAGGGTGCTTTCAATTATTGGGGAATTTTAATTCAAGGTTTTGGGTTGACTTAACTTGGTTCGCATCAAGGTTTGACTACCACAGCAGTACTTGGTGTGTCCAACAGGCAAAGGTTGAGGAAATCCAAAATAAAAGGATTTCAGGATTGGGGAGTCCACTCAGCGGATCAAGGAGCTACGAGTTAATGCAGTTGGCATTTTGAATTCCTACCTAAAACCCTTAAAGTTTCTTGACCAACCCTAGTTGGGGTAATGCGAAAGGAAATATGGATCCTTTCCACTAGAATATTCAGGCAATAGAATATTCTAAAGTCAATGGTGAGGGCTATTGGATTTCGATAAAATAGTGGGAGACTAATAAGTATTAATTTATTTATTTGTCCCAGTTTTGTAATAAAGTACTAAACCTTTTCTCATCTTAATTTGTAGAAACGGCAAGAAAATGACTTCAAACATATCATTTCGAACCATACTCGAGAAGGAAAACCTTCTCACCCGCACCAATTTCCAAGAGTGGTAGAGGCGTTTACGTGTTATCCATCACCACAAGAGGAAATTGTATGTGCTGGAAGAGCCTGTTCCAGTTTCTCCTAGATCGGAACTTCTACCCTTAACTCACCAGGTAGATAAGGACATGGGGCTTGAAAAACCTATAGTCCTTATCGTGAATAAGAAAATGAAGGACATGGAAAAGGGTCTAAAGACTTATAAACGGTCTGAAGCCCCCGAGCACTGTCCCTCCAAGAAGGGGAAGATCCAGAGGCAGAGAAAGGAATGGGAGGCAATGTGTTTTGCATGTGTCAAGCAAGGCCACTAGAAGAGGAACTGCACCTAGAAGCATCGGGACACTAATGGTGAATTCGTTATCGAGTGTAATCTTTCTATTTCTACACATTGGGTATTAGATATAGCTTGTGGGGCTCACATCTATATTCAAATGCAAGAACCAAGTAGATTTAGAAAGATTTCTAGAGGAGAGGTGGATCTTCAAGCTGCCAATGGTGCAAGACTGGCTGCGTTGGCTATTGGAGACTACCACCTCTCATTGTCGACTGGGATGATCTTGGTTTTATATAACTGTTATTATGTGCCTAGTGTTACCAAAAACATAATTTATGTATCTTTTTTGGATATGGATGGATTTATTTTCAAGTTTGGAAATAAGGGTTGTCTCTTTTATAAGAACAACATATGTTATGGTATGGAACATTTAAATAATGGTTTGTATGTATAAAATTATGAAAACCACGTTTTGGCAATCGATAATGAAACAAACTCACATGACTCATACATCACCCAGTTGTTGCATCACCGTCTCGGTCATGTAAATGAGAATCTCTTGACAAAGCTCTGCCAAGATGGCTATTTAGACTCTACTGAGCTAAAACCACTTGATAGATGTCACTCTTGTTTACAAGGAAAAATGACCAAGCCACCTTTTGGTGGATAAGGTGAAAGGGCCATAGAGCTTCTAGGATTAGTACACACGGATGTGTGTGGACCATTTCCAGTAGAAGCTATAGGTGGATATTCTTACTTCATTACATTTACTGATGATTTGAGTAGATATGGATATGTCTACTTAATGAGGTATAAGTCATATTCCTTAGAGAAATTTAAGGAATTCAAGAATGAAGTAGAGAATCATCTTGGTAAGAAGATAAAGAATCTTCGATCGGATTAAGGTGGAGAATATCTGAACCAATTGTTCATCGATCTTCTAAGGGAGTCTGGGATTCTATCTCAGCTCACTCTTCCTTATGCACCATAGTGGAATGGTGTTAGTGAAAGGAGGAACCGCAACTGTTTGGACATGGTGAGTTCGATGATGAGTCATGCGAATCTTCCATTATCCTTTTGGGGGTATTCATTACAAACTGTAGCATACACATTAAACCGAGTTCCAACTAAGGCGGCAAATAGAATTCCCTCTGAACAATGGAATGGAAAGAAATCCTTTTTGTCTCACATGCGTGTATGTGGATTCGAGGTGTTTGTTAAGGCCTCCTCAGGAAACAAACTAGAACCCCGGGGCACGAGGTGTATCTTTATAGGATATACCAAGGAAACAAAAGGATTTTACCTATATAACCCTCAAGATAAGAAAGTGACTGTTGCGAGACAATCTATCTTTCTTGAGAGGGATCACATCCTCCAAAAGGATAGTGGGAGAAAGATTGACTTTGAAGAATTTAATGCTCAAGATACACAAGAGTTGGTACAGGAACAAGTTCCATAGGTCCCCGTGGAAGAGGTTCCAGAAACACAAGTATTGTGTAGGACCTCAAGATAGGTAAGGGAACCAGAGAGATTTGGTTTCCTAGTCACCGTGGATGGTGAATCATTATTGTTGGACAATGATGAACCTCTCTCCTACAAGGAAGCAGTAGAAAGCTCAGAAGCTGCAAAATGGCTAGAAGCTATGAATTCTGAGATGTATTTCATGTATCAGAACCAAGTATGGGTTCTAGTCGATGAGCCAGTTGATGTAAAGCCTGTTGGATGCAAATGGGTATTCAAGAGAAAACTGGACATGGAAGGTCAAGTTAGCACCTATAAAGCAAGGCTAGTGTCTAAAGGATTCAGACAGCATCAAGGAATTGACTATGGTGAAACCTTCTCTCTAGTTTCCATGTTTAAATCCATAAGAATCATACTTGCCATAGCAGCTTACCATGACTATGAGATTTGGAAAATGGATGTCAAAATAGCATTCCTTAATGGGAACCTTCAGGAAGATGTCTATATGACACAACCAGAAGGGTTTGTGACACCAGGTGAATCCAAGCAGGTTTGCAAGTTACAGAAATCCATTTATGGATTGAATCAAGCATCTAGGTCATGGAACATTTGATTTGATGAAGCGATAACAGAATTTGGTTTCATTAAGAACGAATGTGACCCATGTGTTTATAAGTGGTTTAATGGGAATGCGATCGTTATCCTAGTAGTATTTGTTTACGACATATTACTTATTGGAAATGACTAACCAGTCTTACAGTCAGTTAAAGACTGGTTGAACAAGTGTTTCTCCATGAAGGACTTAGGAGAAGCAACCTACATTCTAGGGATCAAGATCATTCGTGATAGATCCAAAAGGCTTCTTGGACTAAGTCAGGGTACATACATTGACCAGATACTAAAGAGATTTAGTATGGAACAATCCAAGAGGGAATTAGTTTCAGTGTCACATGGCCTACATCTTTCTAAGAAAATATTTCCTCAGACACAACAAGAGAAATATAGAATGAGTAAGATCCCATACGCTTCGGCTATAGGATCCATAATGTATGCCATGTTATGTACTAGGCTTGATGTTGCCTATGCACTGATCATGGTAGGCAGATATCAAGCAAATCCAGGACAATAGCATTGGACTACTGTTAAGAATATCCTTAAGTATCTGAGAAGAACTAAGGATATGTTCCTGGTGTATGGAGGATACGAGGAGCTTGTCATCAGAGGGTATGTTGATGCTGGTTTTCAGACATATCAGAACAATATGAAGTCACAATCTGGATATTTTTTCTGTCTCAATGGAGGAGATGTGAGATGGAAGAGTTCAAAGCATCCATTTTCCGCTGATTCTACAGTGAATTCTGAATATATAGTGGCTTCTAGTGCAGCCAAGGAAGCCGTCTAGATTCGGAACTTTGTCCAGGAGCTTGATGTGGTGCCTATCAGTAAAGATCCCATTACATTGTATTGTGATAATACTACAGTAGTGGCTCTTGAAAAAGAACCAAGGTCACACCAATGGACAAAGCACATACTCTAGAAGTATCACCTCTTGAGGGATTTCTATAAAAGGTGTGAAGTTGCAGTGAGCAGATTGTCTATGGAAGAGAACGTGGCGGACCCCATGACTAAAGGCATATCTCAACAGAAGCATGAATATCATGTGAGTGATAGTGGGTTAAAGGTTGTTAACAGTTGGATCTAGTCCAAGTGGGAGTCTATTGGAGTTGGTGGCCTATAACCAACTACTTTGAAATTTATTCATTAATAAAAGCCTTATCACATCTTTATTGTTCTTCTTCATGACAATGCATGTGATAATGTCCTAAGGACATGTATTACATTAAAGGGTCATAGCGGATCCCTGCTATGATGAGAATCCAGAAGTGCCATAAAACTTTTCTTGAATATACGTTCTATGGCCGGATGATATTATTTGAGGGGCATAAATAATACAGATCATTAGGGGTGAGGACTCATAAAACTTTGAGGCACCTTCTCATGGTGTGCGCCCTTGGTAATATCCAGGAGGATATTATGAGAATGAGGTCTTCCAGTAAGAAATCCACATTTCATAGTGTCATTGAATGTTCCTATCTGCGGATGTGTGTATTGGTCCCTAGACTTTGATATTATTATTAATGGGTATTACAACTCACACACTTAGATGTATTTATGAAAACTGTGACAACACACTGTTCGTAGTGAGGTAGGATACGTTGGGTGCGTCACGAGTAATATTGCATTAATAGATAATGCGATAAAGGATTTGTCCCTTCTGTTCCATAACAGAAGTAGATATCTCAGGCCCTTTGATGGAACTGATATAGCCTAAATAAATCCATGTCCATGGTAAGGTATGGGCGAGTTCAATTCCAGGAAGTCAAAGAAAGAATAATCGAGTACATGGGTTGATGTCACTAGCTTGCAACCCGCTTGATTAGAGATATTGAGACAAAGGGATTATATTACACGGTAAGCATTCGTATGAGGTGGTATGTCATTGAGGCATTAACTTCTTTCTCTATGGGTGCCTTGGCATGTTGCTAGATGATAACCTTGGACTTTAGGTAGGCTCCGCAAAATGCAGTTACATTTATTTAAGAAATAAATATCCATTACCCAAGGTCTAATAAATGTGGTGGAGGAAATAAAGGAAAATAAAAGTACATGTTGTGTATATTAAATATACACGCCGTGTAGTTTTATGGAAAACGATTACACGCCATGTATTAATGATTACACGCTGTGTAGTTTTTCCAATTGGATTTTTGAGGATATAATATTGTTTTATTAAATGATATTTATTATAATCAGCATGGGCGCATGTCAAGGAATTAATAATTCGACATGGGGGTTTTCAATAAGAGTTAATGAAATAAATAAAACATGTAACGCATTTATTTATTTTCATAACTCTATAACCTCAAAACCCGATTATAAATATCCTCACAACCCCAACACTTTTACACAAGAGAATCATTATGCACAACAATTCTGAAGAATTATTTCAAGCCCGAAAGAACTCCTTCTTTCAAGAACGCTATCAAGACCAAGAGATCAAGGCGGTCGAAGGCGTTCATTACAATTGAAAATTATTTCGCGCTAGCACCCGAAGATCCCTTTGGCGACGTCTGGAGATACATGGTACACGTGTGGATCACCGCTAGAGGAATCCTACACTTGGATTATACGACGCAACGATGGATCACCGAATCATGACCGGACACATCAATGAAGAAATAATTCCACCAAGATAATTCTTGTGAATTAATTAAATTAATTATAACCAACATATGATGATCCTATCTCTATGGTTCTGGGATTACCTCTTAAGTTTTAGTTCCTTGTTCTATTCCGAAGATTCTGCATTTTGCATCATGACAGATATCGGATTGAACGTTGTTTAACGTTAAAATTAAATTTGGGAAAACCCACCAACACACTTTCACTGCACCCAGAACCTACAATAAACACTCCAAAAAAATCTCTTAGTGACACACTACCCAGTAGGTCTACCTTTCCACACTACATAATGGATCTCTTCCCCATAATTTCACTTTGTGATACCCTTTATCTAATTCAAATTCCATGAAACTGATCAGTGTTTAGGCTATGTGACATATATTTACTACATTTTTATTAGTTTACTTTGATCTTGGTTAGATCCCTCCATAGAAGATGGCAATTTGGGTGGTCCTAGCTATAAGGTTGTCCATTTCTTCCACTACAAGCACCACTACGGTGATACAGACACCTCCATGAAGTAGTTTCATAGAAGTGGAAACCTCTAAGACCAGAAAACTTAGTATCTATTTCATGATCCTTAATTATGGTATAGACACTCTCATAATGTAAAAGATACCATTCTCAATCCAACACATCCTATGACACAACCAATAGATTTTTGGTGTGGTTTCTATCACATAGACATACTTCTCTTCATCTACTCCTATCCTTCTTAATCCCTCATTGTGACTTTGAAAGTTCCTATAAGAGACTTCCAAACATACTTCACATATAATTTTTAAAAAAAATAAAACCTAATAAAACCATTAAAAGGATTATTTTTCTAATATTATAAGAGAATATTTCAAAGTTTAATACCATAATTGATAATCTTGAGCAAATAAATATTGATTTTATCAAGGGAAACATGCCCACTAAGTTTGTTCATCATAATAATGTTTATGTTCCTCCTTCATTTATAACTATTCAATAAGAGTATATTTTTTTACCCATAAATGAAAAATGAATCAATAGCATAAACTCTAGATCATACCAATTAACCCATGTGACTATAGCACTAATTGATTATAAATAGTTTGCATTATTTGGGATACATTAGCCACTAGTTAAGGAATGTCACTTGAGGCTAACTCAACCAGTTTTATCCTAGAAATTACTCAATTCTCTCAATACTTGGATATATTCTCTTAAATCCATACGTACATAGGTATAACTAGAGTGGAATTCATATCATGATTAGGTGTTTTATTGTGCCACCACCCATCTTCAAGAATCCAAACTTCTCAATATTTGATGGAATTAAAGATCCATAGTATCATCACATAAATTTTTCTTCCTAGTGTGGACAAATATTTGGAACCCTATAACAAAAGGAGGCATCCAAAATCAGGTTCTTCATATAGGCCATATAGGATCCTATATTTTCTTAGTATAATAACATTATAGTTGGGTCAATTGTATGTTGGTAAGATCACTATCAGCAATTTCACTATAAATTCATTACTATGTTAAGGAAAAACTACCCCTAAACTCTCTAATTATAAGAATAAATATAATGAGATAGAGATATATTTAATTATGAGATGTAAAGGTCATATATTTATATATAAATACAGCTCCTCTAAGAAAAATTATTGGAGATATTTTTTGTGAACCAACGAGATTTCTTATAAATCATGCCTATCCCCCAAAAGTTTCTTGGTGGGTTCTAAATGTTAGTAATTATAGCCTAAAATCAAGAGAATATTATTCAATAAACTAGGGAAAGGTCTCATCAATAACCACCATCATAAACAAGGAATTCAGGTAAATCTAATGTAGTTGTTGTGACACTCATTCCAAAAAGGCTCAGGTAATGTGACCTTGAAAATGGGAAGAATAAAATTTACTCCTTCCATAATGATTAGGTTATAGAGTAATTCATCTCTCCCTTAGTGGTCAAACTTATCATTTTTTTAAAATTTAAGAAATGGGAATACGACTTCCCTTATCAATGTATGATGGGTCACAATATCCAAGAATTCTTCATCTTTAAGAATCAATATAAAATTATGTTCATTGATGGTAAATTTATTTTGGATATTTCCAAAAATAATTCCAAGGTGCATGTGACATATGTGTTAACCATTCTCCTAGAATAAGAATAATAAGAATTGTAAAATTCCCTATATAGGGATATGAAATAGTTTAACGAATTTATGTTTTAGAAATCAGTGGATTGGGTGGATGCCATCATCAAGACATGAATAAATCAACCAATCATAAACCTAATTCCTCATGCATCTCTAACTACACTATCTTCTATTTCCTAACCTCTAAAGATTTTACATAATCTTTGTAGGCATAACCAAGATAAGTAGGGATCCCCGTGGATTCAAAAATCAATATAGACTCATATGGACTTCATGATCACAATACTAAGAGAATGAGAGCCGACTCACTAAACAATTTAATGGGAAATTTACCAAAAAAATGAGAACATATTCATATAAGGATCACTAGTTCATCTCTATTTTATCAACAAGGAATCATCTAGGATTGAATAATTTCCACCTAGTTCTAATGAATATGCTCTTGAGAAATATTATCACACACTCATACAATTATATGAAGCTCAATTGGTTTTACCATCCTATAATCCTAGAATTAGTGATAATGAGCCTGGTGATACACCAATTGCCTCTAAAAAAGGCATGTTCATCCCTATTGATACCTCATAAAGTAATTTGGATAGAGCATGTTCCTAATGTAAATGGAAGATCCATCCATTGGGTTCTACACCTAGACTCCCATCATCAGCAACCTGAATTTTCATTAATAAATTAAAGGGTTTTGACATGACCTCTTCCTAACATCTCCTTAAGGATTACAAGGATGAATATACTAAATAACATATCATTGAGTTACCAAAAGAAAATAAAAAACTGTAAAAAATAATTTCAAATTTTCTTTAGGGATGTGTTCCCGATGGTGAAATTCTAGTATCCTACTATAAAGGTCATCCTTGTAATTAAGTACCTCAACCCATGAGGCTAGGGAAATTTTCATATTAGTCACATCCTCATTGGGTGAATTATATACATCTTTAGATCTCATTAATAACTGTAAATTCCCTACAACATTCATGGTTCTTTAGACTATGTGTGGAATTATTAATGTCTCAGTCATCAAAAGCTTTAACATCCCCCCCCCCACATCGGAATTGATTTAGATTAATTAATTATTGTCAAAATATCAAATTCAACCATTTTCTAATACCATTATAGTAATATGTGGAATAAAAGTTATATTTTGTTGTCTTTTATCTCTTAATGATATGAAAAGAAAGGTATATTCCTTCTACCTAGAGTAGGTTTCAGGATATTTTTCCTCTATCGTGGAGAATAATATAATCGAGATCCCAAGGATTCAATGACCTAAAGAGGTATATTTGAGAGACCATCTAAATTATTACCCTTGTCATTGATTGTTAGTATATATGATTGAAGAGTGATTTGTATTTAAGGATTGGATTCAAAAGTAGATAGATAAGGGAATAATGGAGAGCGTGATATTCAAACCCATATTTTATCCATATAAGATCCCTAAGTTGAAAACACAATGTGAAAAGGAATTAGGGTCACCCATCTCTTGGTAATTGAAAAATAAATATCTATTATTTTATAAATGAGCATGTGGCCACATGTTTCAAAAGTTCATTTGAGCATAACCTCTTTGAACTTTAAAAAATCAAGAGACGTAAGGAGACATTTATGATAGATCATCTTGATTATTGTCTTAACCACTGATTTGTGGGGTATAAAATCAAAAAATGATTTAATTTTAAGTATTAGATCTATAAGTATATAAACTAAGGTTTGATTGACTTATTGAATCCAAAAAAAATGTGAAACATGCACATGATTCATTCTCACTCCAACAGAAGAGCATAATTACTAATGTGCCACATAAATGGAAAGAAGTCTTGGTTTCATGAATTTAACCTATAGAGAATTACATCCTAGTTTCAGGATGTTAAACTATATGACATGTGGTTTACCACACATTATCTTTTAGAATACATGATACATTCATTTTTTGAGAAACTATTACTCTTTAATGATATCCAAATAAATGTAAAATTTCTCATTGTATAGCTTCCTTTATTTACAAATTTTTAGTGAGGTAAAATTCTATTATACTTTAAGAACTACATGTGGCTTGATTCTTATTAATATAAGATATGTAGAGAAACTCGGAATCTATATTTTAGACCGAGACACAAATTCCATTAGCTTTACTCCTGGTGCTCATTATCTTACTCATTTATGTAGGGTTTCTTATAACAACTTGGAAACTAAATGAATCCACCCATTTCCCCCTACACATGATCTAGATATGTGTAGAGAATATATGAGAACTACATGTGGATTTATTCCTATAATTTCAGGATATGTAGTGACATCCATAATATTGGAACCAACTAAGAGTGTCATCGCAATCAAATATACCCTTCATCTTAATATTTATATCCTCTAATTCATATCTAGTTTCCATACATAGGCCCAAAACTATGAAAAATTCATCCCATTTTCTCTCATGAATGATCTAGATCTATGCAGAACTATCTGTATAATGGTCTATGTCATATGAACATAAAATACATGATGTGAGGTCCTTTCCACAATACCTTAAAATTCATTACATAAGGACTTTACCACATGACCTTATACTATGCAGTGCATGGTCTATCCCATGTGACCTTAAATTCTCGAAGTGGTTAGTAACATGTGACCATAAAACCGCATCCCTCCCCTCTTTATAATAGGGGACATTTATTCATAGGCGCATCCAGTTTTAATGACTAATGACCAATATATATTCCATTACATCTTGGGACCTAACTTCATTTCTCATGATGTTTAATTTATCTTCCACTTACATTAGTTTTTATTTATTTTTCCCCAAATATCATATCTTTTACATGATGATATAACTTAAAGTATTTAAAACCCTATTGTACTTTTCCTATTCCACCCAATATACTTTATACATTTTTGTACCTAAATCTCCATCACACAAACTACCTTGAGTAGATATATTCATATTTATATCCTAGGATCCATGAGTGAATCCTCTTGGATTCCCCTCTCATAGAAGTAACATGTTTCTTGACTGTTCCAAATGAACCCATATTTTAATAGTAAACCAAAAAAGTTTCCTTTAAGGTACTAAGTAACCCCTAGGGGTTGTTTTTAGTCCTTAAGGAAAATTCCCAATTAATATCCATGTGTTTTCCCCAAATAGTATGGAACTAATTTCTATATTACTAATGGTCAAACTGATTCCACTAGTGATTGTTTCATTATCTATAATTTATACTTTTCAATACATGATTTACCCCATCCAACTCCCCATATATGAGAGGATATGAAATATCCCTATATATCATTCCCTTCAGAATTTCTAACACAATTGAGGAGTCTCCAAGCCACATGATCAGAAATTATATAACACTTTGGTCAATGATTTATGACCTTAAACTATATAGATCATTAGTCATTAATGTACAACATTAAAATGTATAGCATAAATTCCACTCTTCATAACTCTAAATTTCTTGGAAATGGTCCTATTTGTATGACCTTGAAACTGTATGACATATGAGTCCTTGTACCATGATATTAAATTGTACAACACATAATTCATACCATGGGAATTTAAACTTTTCATAGTGGTGTATACCACATTACCTTAAACTACTTTTAGATATCTATTACATTTTATCTCAAATAAAAATTCTCTAGAATTAAGAGATTCATCTACATGAGAGTCTTCTTTCCTAAGGGATTTAATGGTTTTGACTACACTTTTTGACCAAAATTTCATGGATCACCTAACCTATGACATAAATTCCCCCTTTAATATAACTATTTGTGGATTGATTCTTATTATTGAAGGATATGTAGTGACATCTTGATTACTTATCATGGATCTAGCCATAAATATTATTTTCATTAAAATCCCCATCTCTGTGTATGGTATCCTCATTCAAAGTGTTTCTATATTAGAATCTACACTGGGATGACATATTTTCTATAAAGTTACTCATTGTATGACCTTAAACTATAGAAAATCTAAGTCCTAATCACATGATGTTAAAATACATGACACATGGTACTCATTGTATGACCTTAAACTATATGAAGAATTCTATTTTATGTGAACCAACTTTCATGTATGAGAGTTAAATCCATTTAAGGGATATAGATTATATCTATAAAACTATGATAAGATAAAATTCCCCACTCCAAAGGAAACCTTTTATCTCTTATATTGGGTAAAATAAATGGATTTTCTACTTGAACCAATCTCATACCAGGATAAAAATGACCCTTTCTTATATATGAGCTAGATATATACATAGATTATTTACCAGAACCATGTGTGGCTTGATTCATGTTACTAAAATATACATAGTGATGTCTGGATCTCTAATCCTAGACCTATCCATAATTCATATTAACTATACCCCTTATTCATCCTAGTGTTTCAACCATCTCATTCACTTTGGTTTTTCTCAATGGATCTACATTATGATAAATTCATCATTATTTTTCTCCTGCACATGAGTATGATTTATGAAGATTTCACCATAAAAGAACTATATGTGGATGTATTTATATCACTATAGGATATATAGTGATTCCTAGATCTCCTATATTAAGGTCACCTTTAAATTGTAATCCAATTCATTAATCTAATCACTATGACCTTAAAATATGATTACTTTTCTATAAGGTTGTATACTTTAGTAGAGGGCTCTCATTCATGTCAGTTTTTCCTCATCCCTATTTCTCTATAGACTACCTCATTTTTTGTAAATATTATATGACTTTAACTTCATCCATTTTTATTGTAGGTTATATAACCTTTAAACATCAATCACCTAATTTTGGTCTAAATTACAATAACTTAAACTACAAATAAAATAGATATGATGTCTTTTATGGTGATAACTCATAATGGTAACCCTATGTAAAATTCAGGTCTCAACTCACAAAGTCATTCCATTTGATGGGTTAGTAAAAATTTAGAGAGTAAAATTGAAAAGGAAAAAATCTTAGAGAGACCACCATTCATCCCTATAAAACTTCAATATATGATTTTTAAACCCACTAGTCTAGAATAATGTTAATTAAAATCCTCATTTCCCCCTAGTGATCTTAATATGTGTCATGGTTATATTGTCATTAATGGAAATATCACCTCTTCACACTGATTAAACCACCCATTTATGTGATTTTGTACTCAAAAACTTAATTTTATATCCCTTATCTCTAAAAATGTCTCAAATACATGGTATTTTAACCTTTACATTTCTTTTACCCTTCTTGTATATCATTTTATGTATTAACCTACTCCATATTATTGATGTCTGAATCATCAACCCAACCCACTGAGTAGAGATACTCCTATTGGAATCCTAGGAACCCTACCAAAATCCTCATGGTTTACACTTTCATATAAATATTAATAACAAGGTTATTGGTTAATATGAATAGACCAAGATATGAATTGATATTGAATAGCATAGTTTCCTTTGAGCCACTAAGTAACCCGTAGGGGATATTTTAGTATTGAATAAAAATTCCCCCTTAATCTCCATTTTTTATTCCCTGATAATGCAGTAATGGTTTCTCTATTACTAATGGTTTACTTAATCCCACCACTCTCTATTTCCCATTTACTAAGTAATTATTATATTACCCAAATAATCAAGTGGATTTAATTACCCTTGATATTACACATTTTTTCATCATTACCAATTTAAATTGAAGATTATTACATATTATTCTTTTTCCCCCTTTTATATATTGGTATGAATCTCTTATGAAGACCTAAATTCCTTAATCTGAGGCATTCCACTTTGAAATACCAAATCCTTGAAATAAGAAGAATTTTCTATTGGGAACACAGTCCCCATCATGTAACCCTAAACCACACAACTCAAAAGTCTAAGTACTATGAACTTAATCTACATACACTCATTAATGTGATTGTATATACTATCATTGGGATCTCTATTTATATTATTTTATCTCACCCTTATTGGATAGACTATCTCACCCTTTGGTCAATGTTGTCTGAATTAAACATAAAAATCCTTTGGTCTATGTGATATGACCTTAAACTATATACACAGTCCCTTGAGGCTATCTACATTGGTGATATCATACCTTTATTAATTCATGTCAAGTTTTCTCATACTTTACTACTAAGTAGACTACCTTCTCTTATGGTCAAATTTATGTTACCTTAAAGAGTTTTAATGGTCCATCCTATAAGACCTTAAAATGATTAGAGTGATCTGCTTTATATGAATATATTTACATATGTATGAACTAGATATGTTTAAGAGTTTCTAGTGTGAGGTTTAACCAATTATCTTGAGTTTCCTTCCCAATAACTTTACACTAAGATAGTGCCAATATATACTATTATGTTCACATGTATGATCTACACTGCAACCCTTTATTAAAAACTACATTTGGCTTGGTTCTAGTTCTCAAGGGATCTATAGTTACACCTAGATCTCATATCTAGGACCTAGCCATAAAATTTTCTTTCATTCTCTTCCTCTTACCATCCTAGTATTTAGGACTTCCAATTTACATTAGGTTTCCCTCAACTAATCCTATACTAAAGTCAGTTATTCCTCTTAGTGAAACCAAAATCATTGATTTGATTATTCCTCTTAAAAAGACCAAAAGTATTAATTTGTTTATTCTTATTATAAAGAATAAAAATATTGAGTTGATAAAATTCTCTTAGTGTACATCCTATCCTTAGTGAGTTAGGTCATGAAGCCTATTGAATGTTAATAATGTTGAAAATTTCCCGATATTACCTTATAATTTCATTATTATAATTTTTAATGAATCCAATTTTATGGGTTTTTACACCATAAAATGTTCCCCTATACACTTTTCCATGGAATTTATGATATTTCCCTCACATGGATGAGAAAGATCTAGTTTTAATAGAAAATTATATCCATGCCTAAAGAAGAAGAAAATGTAATCTCCATGTACTGCATGATTACTTAGTCACTGAGGGATTGAGATTCCTAAAAAATGTTTCATAGTCTGGTGATGTGGTGTTGAGAACCCCCCATAGTCATTATTCCATGTATTACATCTATTTCTGATGAAAAAAAGGTTTAAAACCCAAAAAAACATTTGTAAGGGTATTTTTAGCACCTTTTGGCCTCCAAAAATGCCTTATATGGGGTAACTCCATAAAAAATGGTGTATCTTGTTTTTTAAGATTTTATTTGATTGGTTAGGATCCAAAATGAACTTATGGATCAAAGTTTATGTTCATTTTAACTTAGGCTTCATCTTAGGTAAATGGAAAATGGGGTAATCTGTTATAAAAGAATTCGATCCTTCATGAAGAATGCAGATCATTCATGAATTAGCCTTATAAATTCCCTTTGCCTACATGTACCATTTTCATGAAATTGAATTCATTAGTGAAACTATAATAGAATCCATCCATGCTCACTAACCTTCTTCATGAAGAGGCATAATTTAGGTTCATCCATCCTTTGTGATCATGTAGCAACTTTGTAGCTATCCATCCTTTATATATGTGTTTCAAATTCACAACTAGAAGTTGTTTATGACACTATAATGACCCTCCTTTACATATACATATATATTTTTTGAGTAAGGAGAAATATTTTGGTAGAATGATGGTACATATTTATGGTCACATACTCCCTATGTGGTTGATGATATACCTTCATGGTCACATACCTTTATTTACACATAATCCCTATATCACTTATTCAAAAAGGTTTTTATTGAGTGTTTCCTTTAAATAGATTGTATGAACATAGATAAATTACTATTGAATAAATTTATCAAAGAAGAAAACATATACTTTGAGATACCACTCAAGTAATTCATGTGTTTGAACTGAGTTGAGAAGAGAAGTTTCATGAAGGACACCCACAAAGCAACCCCGTGAAGGTTGTTCATAAAGAAAACCCCTCGAAACATGTCCTTGAAGAAACCCAAAAATGGTTTTTCATTAATCAAACTCTAAAAAGGTTGTTTGTGAAGCAGAACAGATGAATTCCATTCATAGAGGAAGACCTGTGATTCCCATTCTTGAATAAATCCATATGAAGGTCACTTGTGAAGCATAATCCATGAACATTGTTTGTGGAGGGAACTCATGTAAATCCCTTCATGATCTATCTTTAAAGCTAGGTTTCACATGATCCATGTTTGTTCATGTGGAATTCCCCTACATGTGTCATGACTCCTTTTCATGGAACACTCCCTTTCACATAGCTCCCTCTTGATACATTGAGTGGGGGTTACCAAGGTACTTTTAGTCTTGTTTTCAATGGTACTGAGCCATGACAGACTTTTCACATCGATAGAAACTTCAAAAAACAACCCAATTATAGGGAACCTAGAATCTATTATTTCATTTCTTCCATATAGGTCACCTACCTAGGTCTAATTGATCCAAATTACATCATTACCTTCTTTTATCCATTTTTAATTCCCTAAAACCCACCTTCATTAGGGTAAATGGATAGGGTAATCATATCATTGTATCATATGTACAATCCCAACACATATACTTCCTACTTCAAGTAAGGTAAGGTCCTTCTCCTGGGAATAATCCCTAACTATACATTCTCCTGTTTGGATACCAATAAACAAGTTAAACCACATGGCTAGGTTAAAAACCATCCATATCCTCTCTTATTTAGTTACTAATAATAAATTTGATCTAGAAAGTACCTCTAATGTGTAAGTCCTATATCAATCATTTATAGGCCCCTTTATATGATTATTCCTAGTTGTAAGACTTTAAACTGTATAACACATGTCGTTACCATATGACATTAAATTTTATAGACTAGCCCTAACATATGACTATAAAATTTGAAACTTGTACTATGTGGTATTTGATTACTATGATCTATGATGCATAGGGTGCCTCTCTGAGGTCCAAATCCTAGCACCCTCAATAATACCTTTCCTTATGTGATAAGCATGGAATTTGTTATGAAATATGTAGAATATAATGCCTTTAGTCGATATAATCCTTTTGGTTTCCTTAAAATCCTTAAGTCAAGATACTCCTCTTTGTTTCCTAAAATACCTTGAATTGAGATACTCCTCTTGGTATTCCTAATATATCTTTACCTTGGTCCATTTTTCATGATATTAAACTATTAAGAACTATCCTTGGAAACATGAACTTAAAATTTACATCACTTAGTTCAAGATGAATAACCATGAAAGGCACATTACTCAGATGTTGCATCATAACCTCAAAAGGCACTATGGTGATCCTTGTCACACTAAATTAAAAGGTATGATAATTATATTTAATTGAAAATAAACTATGTGATTTCTAATTCCCTTAATAGTGATACATAGGAAACCATATTCATGGGCTTAATCCCAACTCTACAACACCTCCATCCTCTTTTTTCAGGATCCCAATTCCTCCCTGGATGGAGGTAAATTTTAGAGTGTCATTCTATATGGCTTTAAAATTTAGAGTACTCATATTTTGGTATTAAATTAGAGATAGTATAATCACCATGTGTAGTTCCCTATTAAATATATGTTTTCAGTCAATCAATTTCATAAGGGTAATTGGTGGAATTACTAATTTCATTGGGAAGGATTTACAAACATAACATTAATCTATAATAGAATCCCAAAGTAGGAAATAATTCCCACCAAAAGGGTTAGATAAGACTAAACTCCCATATTTTAAACCAATACACAACCGAAAGCATTGTTGTAAAAGTATTAGTAACTTCTTGGCCTTAGAAAGTATGTATATATTGAATAAAAATAAGTATGTGTCAATCTCACATCAGAAATATACCCCTTAGAAACTCTCATACTTTAGAGAACTGTGCCTCTAATCTAATTTCATGGTATTGTATTTCCACTTTTTATCCTCTAGCATCTCCCTTGTATTCATCTGCTAATTGATCACACTATAAAATCATTAATAATATAAGAATAGTATATACTGAATTAGATTCATTTATGCATTATAAATAATCCACCAATGCACCATACCCTTACTCACAAGTTGTTTAACTACACGTGAACATATAAAACAATTAAGATAGAATATAGAAGAATAAAATTATATAATGGATGATGGTGCAGCTTACTCTAATGGGCTTTATCTCTAAGATCTTACCTCCTATTTGGTTTAACTCCCTAGATCAATCTTTGAATATTATATCCTCTAAAAAAATGTATCCCTTCTGTTTTGCATGGGAGCTTCACTAATTAATTAATCTCCACTTATATGATCATTCCACATGGATAGTGAGTGATGAGATCTCTCCACATGGATAATAAATTACATTTCCTCTATGAAGCTCAACTCCCCTTTCCCACATGGGTCACCCTATCTGTAACACCCCAAGAATTTACAAATAGGTTTAATATAGAATGCATGAAACACTAAGCCTCTACAAAACACCACTTTGTTATAACCTACCCAGTAAAGATAATTTTTCCACCTCTATGATTTGAATTTTGAAAAACTGACATACACAGTTGCGTTCAGTAAGATATTTAAAGTCTGATAAGACAAACTTAATTTTTGATGAATAGTAATATACCCTTATGAATAGTAACATACCCTTATAAATAGTAATGTTACTCTTATGAATAGTAATGAATAGTAAATCATCCAAGAAAAATATAAACTTCACCCATGAATGTATAAATATAATTTAGACATATTATAAGTAAAAAACAGATCATAATATAAGTATTGGTATTTTTGTATGCCATAAATATTTTAATTACAATTTTATGATTAATTTAATAATTTAAAATGGAAAATTATTTTCATAAAATGTAATCATAAATTTTTATTTTATTATATTATGGTTATAAGATAATTTCATGGGACCTTGATTAATTTCTCAAGGTGTTATAAAACAAGTTATAGTTTTAAAGTTGTTTTTTTGGAATAAATTATGATTTTATTTAAAAATTAAATGAAAAATATTTAGAATTTTTTTTCCAAAAATTTATTTCATTTTTTAATTCTATACATCAAAAATTATTTGTATTAATTTTTTCGATTTTTCTAAAATACTTGAATTTTTGTGAATAGTAAAAATACAGTTTTGAGTTTTCAGTATGTTTAATGACATCATAATAATGTAATAATTAATATAAAATTATGGACGACTTATGTACATTAAAATATGATATTTTTTATCCCAAGTGGATAATACCATGTGAAAATAACATGGGAAATCCCATGTTTTTTCAAAAACCACTAATGAGGTGTCCTTTAAAATTAATAAAAACTCTCACTCATTTATTATAAATACCTACTCATTCCTTCGTTTTATTTCATTTAAAACTCATCATCCTAGAATATATGGTATTTTTACCTCCATTGGAGTCCTCCCAATGTGTCCTTAAGCCCCCAAGGTCCCAACCATTGAGTTTTAGGAGTTACTCTACAAGGTAAGGGAATCTACCACCCTTCTCTTTTTCAAGCTCTCTTTTTATGTTATTATATTTTAATTTATTTTAGATTATGTTGGGATATTTCATTATGTATCCCCTTTACTATCCATATTATTTAATAATTATTATATTCCCATTTTCTCTTATCAAAATATTTTATGAATTTTTAAGAGACGTCGTTAGGCAGTCGAATTTTCGTAAGGGATATCTCAACTTTTCTTTTATTTCGAGTTCCTTTATTTTCTTTTTCTTTCTTTACTCACCTCATTTCATCCAAATGTTATGATAACTCAAGTACCTTACATGTATTGGAATTTTTTTGATAATTTAATAATTCATCATCATCTCTCCTTTCCCATTCTTTTATACCAAAAATGAAAACACCATCCGAGATGTGTTAATTTATCACATTAAAGGATGATGGGTTTTCAGATTCTAATACCTTCTTCAATTATTGTCATGAAACAATTTTTATGGATGAACCAGACTATAATATATATATATTATAAATTATTCAAGGTTTTGTAATCTTTTTGTACATGTGATATTAATTTATAAATCAAAATGAGTTTGTTGTGATCAAAAACCACCAATTAACCTAAACAATTATCATTAATGTTTTATATAATGATCCATCATCACTATCAATAACCAAATGAATTTTATAACCATGTAATATTTTGGATGTTAAAAAATAACATACAACTTCTATTTTGGAAAACCATTATCATCTTACATGTTTATCCTTGCATGTATATAAGTAAACTGGTCATGAATACCAAGGAATAAAACGCTCCCAAACAATAAAATTGAACCTCTTAAACCCATCAAGAAGGCCATGAATGAATTTAATAAGGATATAATAAATAAATTAAATAAATAATAGGTTCTGTAAATATTAATTAATTAATTTAATTTGGTTATCCAGGACACTAAGATCAAGTGAATAACACCTTCAGACTTAAGGTGAGGGTTTCTTCATCTCACTTCCATTTTTGTGAGATATTTCGTAATCACTGTTATTACTTGTGTATGGTGTATGTATACTTACCATTGATTTTTAATATCATTAATCTCTTTATTTTAATTATATTCAATTTATTTTTTAATGATTATTAATTTTGGGGCATACGATTCAATTGATTAAAAAGTTGTATGTATTTTCTACCCGAACCTCCATTTTCATTCAGGTTGCTCTTATTCTCTACTCATCTCAATGAAATTATTATTTATTCTTATTTAATCCTCATTAATTCTGTTTAAATTTTCTATATATATTTACCAATTAGAATCCTTATTTATTTTATAGGTAGTTACATGTTTTAAAATAATCTTTCAAAAATTATTCTGAAATGCAAGCCCAATTCAAGGAACTTCTCAAATTATTACCTATTTTGAAGTTCACTCTATAATCTGTTTTAATCCATATTTATCTTTCTAAAATAGAAAATTTTAACATGAAAAATCTATTTTGGTTAATTTCTGGTTTTATGAAAGCAAACATGCCTTTTCACTTTAAAATCTCTTTAATGAATTCCTTAAACTGCACTAAAATGTTTTAATTCTAAAGCTTCTTTAAAAACAATTTTTACATTATTTCACTTCAGTGGGACAAAATTTATGACTCAAATATAGTTTCAATGTTATTACCTCTTATTTTTTGGGATATATATTTTTACAAATCTTATTTCATGAAAAATAAAAAATAAATCTTCTTTCCCAAGTAAAAAATGATTTTTCTCATCACACTTTAACTTTTATGAGATATACACCTTGTTCACCACTTATTACTTACATGTGGTGTATGTACTTCCATTTGGTATATCATATCAATATTCTCCTTATTCTAGTGATATTATAGGGGATTATTATTTGAATGTTTCAAGGTAGTATGGGACACTTTAGAATATTTAAGGATTATTTCCTCAATAAATTTTCAATGGTATCATTTAAAATTATCTTATCTATGTCAGCATCCTTGTTGAATATTGTAATTAATTAAGGTGTATATTTTTTTATATCATCTACCATATTTAATTGAATGGTTTATGATTAGTCTGAATGTGGATCTGATATCTTAAAATCATTCACTAATTTACTTCAAATGGTTAGTGTTTATGCTTAATGATTGGCGAAAGTATTTACATTTCATATGTTAGTTTCAATATTAATGTATATATTTATTATGTTCACCCAATTCATATGATTAATTAATTAGACTTAGTAAGTGATGGTTGGGGTCCACGATATCCCCTCAATGCATCAGTAGGTCTCATGAGACAAACTACGGTCTTGGCATGAGGCCTTGACAAAATGGTTATTTATAGTCTTGGCACAAGGCCATGACGATATGGTTATGATGTCCCACATTATGCATTCCCTAATTATGAAACTAGTAATTCAAAGTTCATGTGGTTATTCGGCTAGTAGAATACCCATGATTATGTTTTATTATGGAATTATTTATTCAGCTCTTATTCCTGTCATAATGTGTTCAAGTTTAATTTTAAAGGGATGTGTTTTCAGTTATTCATCATGCCTATGTTTATGTTTATGATATCTTCCATTGTATTGCTTAACATTACTGAGCATTTGAGCTCACCCATTTCTTATTCTTCTTTCCCCAGGTTATGAAGAAGAAAATTTTGAATAATAATTCAAGGATGATTTTTATCTCATTTTATATTTTATCTTATTGTATTTTCTTTTCTCAATGTATTATGGGTATCTTGAATGTAATCTGGTCTTCCAAGACTGCTAAAATTATCGGTCCTTCATGATTTAATTCCTTGTATTCATACCAATGTAATAGAATAAGGCACCGACTCTAGGAAACTGGGGTTGGGTCTTTATAGTTGGTATCAAAGAAAGTTTAGAAGAACCTTGGAAACTATATTTAGAAAATTTAGATTAGGGAAAAAGACCCTAAGATATACTTGAAAAAAAAATATAATAACATCCTAGAATTTTGGTAAGGATTATATTATTTGAATCTTCCTAGAAAATAAATCTCTGTCTAGATACTACAAGTGGATGTGGTTCTAGAACATATATACCTAGGAGTAACAAATCCGACAAGGAGTTTCGGGCTTGACCCGGGTTAATATAGTACACGATAACGAGCCTTACTACACACTTGGTTTGAAACTCCCATGGCATATTCTTAGGATAATTCACATTTTCATTAAAATCCATTATAAAGGATTTATTCCCCTAAAGTAACCAGATTATATGGTTCTAGGATTTGTGATGCATAAATTTATGATATGTGCTATACCATGTTTAGAGTCATAGAGAGTTCATAATTTTATGAGCTAATATACAATATGGAATTGATTATAAATTGCACCTAGAAGAAGGAATGAGAAATTCACCAATGTACGTGATGTGAAGAGTAAGAAGGATCATATCTCTAATGATCTTAAGCCATTATTTCAAAGGAATATATTCTCCCAAGTATCCTCATCATATGAGTAAATAGTATAATGTGTTAATAAGGTATGTAAATACTTCTTTGAGTCCTATGGCTTTGAAGGGAAGAAAAGGAATAAGAGGATGGTAGAGAAAAACATGGATAAAGGGAAGAAGGGGAAGAAGGGTTTTCCCACATGTGATTATTGTGGAAAGAATCACCTTGGTAAATTATTCAAGTGAATGGGATTTTATTATAAGTGTGGAGAAAAAGGACACCAATTTCATGATAGAAAGGGTACGAAAATGTTTCCAATGTACAATGATTAAACTACAATGAGATGGGACACTATGTGAATCAATATCCCAAGCATCAAAGGAATATTCCCTAAATGATGTTATTGGATAATGATCAAGTCAGGATATTGTCATAGATGAAGTGGAATTATTAATATGCTTCTTCAAGAATCATGTCATTTGAATATTTTATCAGTAATGTACTGGTTATTACAATTATGGAATATATGAGGATTGTAATGTAGTACAGTTTCATTAAGTATTTGAGGTTGTATGATGAATTGTACCAAGGATAAGTGACTAGTAAAAAGTTAATATCTTGAGAAAGTATATGGTTGAGGGAATGAAAACACTTAATATATTTCTAACGATGAAGATAATGATGAAGAAATGATTTATTTGGATAAGTAATGACTACCTCAAAATTGATCTTTGACTTGTCGACAAGTGGTATATTCTATAATTGATGGAGTCTACAACATTTTTGGATATAAGGAATATATCCCATAGCATGTGTAAGGATGAATGCATGTTTCTAATAAGGTTTTATAGTAATTTTAATTATTACCATATTTTAAGAGGACACATGATGAATATATTCACATGTTTGGAATGTGAAAATTTAGGGCTCCATCATGTTGATTAAAGTAAAATAAGGTATCATATTCATTGAGCAGGATAGATCATGGAGTTATAAACAAAATGAGGATTTCCAAGGACATCGTGTATATGGATCTAGTAAGCATGGATATGGGAATGATTCAAAAGTATTGGATCATGATATTTTGGAAATTTAATCCATTTTTGAAATGGTTTAAGTTGATCATTATATGAGGTTTTAGAGTTTAATGTCACTGCATGATGCAACATGTGCTAAGAGATGAAGTATATATAGTTCAAGGTACAAACAAAGGATAAGATTGTTTTTATGAAATAGAAACATATATTTATACTCTTATAGACTATAATAATTCATCAACTCTGGGAAAAGAGTCTTAAAACAAAATTTCCCATTATCATTTTTTTCATGATATTAATGAAATTTTTTATAACTATAGTTTAAGGTTTTGTGGTAATTATCTTTCATCTAATCATGTTCTCTATCAATTTCCATCAGAACATGATGTTTTGATTATTCTTCCATGACCATGTTGTCCAATTAGAATGCATAGTTTTGTACAAACCAATTCATTTCCATTTCCCTCTTATTAAGAGGATATTTTAACCATATTCTTAATTTGGGTTTCCCATAAGGTAATTTTCAAGTACCATCCATTAACTTTTGAAGTTCAATTTCAAATTAAGAGAAAGAATTTTTTTTAAGGTGGGGAGAATGTAACACCCCCAGAATTTACAAATAGATTTAATATAGAATGCATGAAACACTGAGTCTCTACAAAATAACATTTTTTATAACCTATCCATTAAACATAATTTTTCCACCTCAATGATTGGAATTTCAAAAAACTGACATACACGGTTGCATTCAATAATCTATTTAGAGTCTAATAAGACAAACTTATTTTTTTGTGAACAATAACATACCCTTATGAATAGTAACATACCCTTATGAATAGTAATGTTACTCTTATGAATAGTAATGAATAGTAAATCGACCAAAAAAATAGAAACATCACCCATGAATGTATAAATGAAATTTAGACATCTTATAAGTGAAAAACGATCATAGTATAAGTATTGGTATTTTTGTATGTCATAAATGTTTTAGTTACACTTTTATGATTAATTTAATAATTTAAAATGGAAATATATTTTCATAAAATGTAATCATAAATTGTTAATTTATTATCTTATGGTTATAAGATAATTTTATGGGACCGTGATTAATTTCTCAAGGTGTTATAAAACGAGTTATAGTTTTAAAGTTATTTTTTGGAGTAAATTATGATTTTATTTAAAAATTAAATTAAAATTATTTGGAAAATTATTTTCAAAAAATGGATTTTATTTTTTAATTCTACACGTCGGAAAATGGTTTAGGTGAATTTTTTTTATTTTTCTAAAATACTTGAATTTTTTTCATGGATAGTAAAAATATAGTTTTGAGTTTTCGGTATGTTTAATGAAATTATAAGTATGTAACAATTAATATAAAATTATGGTTGACTTATGTAAATTAAAATATGATATGAGGTGTCCCAAGTGGCTAATATGATGGGAAAATACCATGGTCAATCCCATGGTTTTTTAAAAACCACTAATGAGGTGTCCTTTGAAATTAATAAAAAACTCTCTCTCATTTACTATAAATACCCACTCATTCCTTCATTTTCTCTCATTAAAAACTCATAATTCAAGAAAATATGGTATTTTTACCTCCCTAAGAGTCATCCCATTGTTTCCTCAATCCCCCAAGGTCCCAACCTTCATGTTTTAGGAGTTACTCTACAAGGTAAGGGAATCTACCACCCTTCTCTTTTTTAAACACTCTTTTTATGTTATTCTCTTTTAATTTATTTTGGATTACATTGGGATATGTAATTTCATATCCCCATTACTATTAATATTATATAATAATTATTTCATACCCCTTTTCTCTCATCAAAATATTTTATGAATTTTTAAGTGACACCGTTAGGCTGCCGAATTTTCATAATGGATTTCTCAACTTTTCTTTTATTTCAAGTTTCTTTATTTTATTTTATTTCTTCTTTCCTCACCTATTTCATCCAAATATTATGATAACTCTAGTATATTAAATGTACTAGAATTTTTTTTGATAATTTAATAATTCATCATCATCTCTCATTTCCCATTATTTTATACTAAAAATGAAAACACCATCTGAGATGTGTTAATTTATCACATTCAAGGATGAAGGGTTTTCAAATTCTAAACTCGTCTTCAATTATGGTCATGAAACCATTTTTATGGTTGAACTAGAATCTAATATATATATATATATATATATATATATTATAACTTATTTAAGGTTATGGAATCTTTTTGTACATGTGATATTAATTTATAAATCAAAATGAGTTTGTTGTGATCAAAAAACACCAATTAAACCAAACAATTATCATTAAAGTTTTATATAATGATTCATCTTCACTCCCAATAACCAAATGAATTTTATAACCATGTAATATTTTTTATGTTAAAAAATAACATACAAGTTCTATTCGGTACAACCATTTTCATCTTACATGTTTATCCTTACATGTATATAAGTAAATTGATCATGAATACCAAGGAAGAAAAAGATCCCAAACCATAAAATTGAACCTATTAAACCCATCAGGAAGGCCATAAATTAACTTAATAAGGCTATAATAAATCAATTACATAAATAATAGTTTCTTTTCATATTAATTAATGAATTTAATTTGGTTTTCCAGGACTCTAAGATCAAGTTAATAACACCATCAGACTTAAGGTAAGTGTTTCTTCATCTCACTTCCATTTTTGTCAAATATTTTGTAATCACTACTATTACTTGTGTATGAATTATGTATACTTCCCATTGATGTTACATATCACGAATCTATTTATTTTCATGATATTCAATTTATCATTTGATGATTATTAATTTTGGGTAATACGATTTAATTGATTACAAAGTTGTAAGTGTTTTCTAATCGAACCTCCATTTTCATTCAGGTTTCTCTTATTCTCTACTCACCTCAATGAAATTATTATTTCTTCTTATGTAATTCTCATAAACTCTCTTTGAATGTTATATATATGTTTACCAATCATAATCCTTATTTATTTTATGGGTAGTTACATGTTTTAAAAGAATCTTTCAAAAATTATTCCGAAATGCAAGCCTGATTCTAGGAACTTCTCAAATTCTTACCTATTTTGAAGTTCACTTTGTAATCTATTTTAAGCCAGATTTATCTTTATAAAATAACAAAATTTAACATTAAAAGTTTATTTTTGTTATTTTTTGTTTTTATGAAAGCAAACATTTCTTTTCACTTTAAAATCTCATTAATGAATTCCTTAAACCGCACTAAAATATTTTAATTCTAAATATTCTTTAAAAACACTTTTTACATGATTTCACTTCAGTGGGACCAAATTTATGACTCAAATATAATTTATATATTATTCCCTCTTCTTTTATGGGATATAAATGTTTACAAATATGATTTCATGAAAAATAAAAAATAACTCTTCTTTCCAAAGTAAAAAAGGATTTTTCTCGTCTCACTTTAACTTTTATGAGATATACACCTTGTTCACCACTTATTACATGCATTTGGTTTATTTAATTACCTTTAGTATATCATATGAAGAGCCTAATTATTCTCAAGATATTCTAAGGTACTATGATTTTAATGTTTCAATATGGTATAGGACACTTTGGAATGTTTAAGAATTATTTCCTCAAAAAAATCAATGGTATCATTTAAAAGTATCTTATCTATGTCAACATCCTTGTTGAATATTTTAATTCACTGAGGTGTATCTTTTATGATATCATTTAACATATTTAATTGAATTTTTTATGATTATTTTGACTATAGATGTGATATTTAAAAACCATTCACCAATTTTCTTCGAATGGTTAGTGTTTATACTTAATGATTGGGAAAATTATTTACATTTCATATGTTAGTTTCAATATGAATATATATGTTAATTATGTTCACCCCATTCATATGAGTAATTAATTGAACTTATTAGGTGATGTGTGGGGCATGCGATATCCCCTTAATGCATTGGTAGGTCTCATGTGACAAACTAAGATCTTAGCACGAGGCCTTGACAAAATGGTTATTTATGGTCTTGTCACAAGGCCTTGACGATATGGTTATGATGTCCCACATTATGAATTACCTCATTATGAAACTAGTAATTTAAATTCCATGTGGTTATTTGACTAGTATGATACCCATGATTATTCTTTACTATGGCATTATTTATTCAGCTCTTATTCCTTCCATAATGTGTTCAAGTTTAATTTTAAAGGGATGTGTTTTTAGGTATTCACTATGATTATGTTTATGTTTATGATATCTTCAGCTATATTTCTTACCCTTACTAATCATTAGAGATCACCGCTTTCTTATTCTTTTTTCCCCAAGTTATGAAGAATAAAATTTTGAATAATCATTCAAGGATGAAATTTATTTCATTTTATATTATATCTTATTGTATTTTTTCCGAATGTATTATTGGTATCTTGAATGTAATATTGTCTTCCAATACTACTAAACTGATCGGTCCATTGGGATTTGATTATTTGTAATCATTCTAATTTAAAAGAATAAGGCACTGGATTTGGCCAACTGGGGTCGGGTATTTACACTATCTCTCTCTTAGACTAGTTTCCATGTCTCATGGTTGTCAATTCATTTCCCATTTTTGTTAGGTAAGATTATTCTTGGAATATTTTGGTATCCCATGAGTTGTGCATGAACTGCACATGGAATTTTATTTTAATAATGGACCTAAATTATTGATCTTCCATAATTCCTTATAGTATAATTATTGGTAAAAATACTTTAAGATATCTTTTCAAGGTTTTTGGTTTTTTATGTTTGTTGAAAAATCTGTTTGAAAATTTTTTAGTGTGTTTGTTGACAACATGGGTTGAAAAAGTGCTTCTAGAAGAACTTTAAAGTAATTATTAATTGTGTGTAAAATTAAAAAAAGGAATAATTTAAAGTATCAAGTACATGAGACTATATAGTATTTACAGAGAAGATATACAACATAGGTGTTCATGGTTGGTCACTCATTAAAGAAATATTCGATAAGGGTGTCATATAGAAGGTATATGAAGCCATGTTAAATCTTATAGAAGGAAATTTGGAAAATGAAAAGTGTTCATGTATTATATTCACATGACTATAATGGAAGCTCATGGTGGCCTCATAATTTTTGGTTAAGAGGTAATAATTGAATATGAACTATGAAGTACTTGTGATGTATGATACCTCAAAGGATGGTCATATAGAGAAGGAACTTCATGAAGGGTTGAATCATAATTTCTTCATTAGTGGGTTTTCCAGGGTTCTTTACCTATATAAGGATACCCTAATAACTTTATAGATAGAGAAATAATTATCATGGAAGGTCATCAGTAGATAATTCTAAGAAGTCAAAAAGTAGCTCTCAAAGCATAGTAGTTAGTGAAGTGTAGTAGTTTGTGAAGTACAGAGGATTTATCATAGTTTTTTGTGAGGTATTAAGTGAAAAGGTGGTTCATGAAGATGTATTCAATGAATTATTACATTTAGGTAGTCTGTATAGGGATATTTTCATGAGGTTCCTTTGATGAAGACAATTCATCAAGTACTTGTGTGAAGGGAAATTTTTGGAGGAAGGCAGATCACATGGGTTGAAATAAGTGGTTCAAAATATGAAAAGGGTAGTTTATAAAGAACTATTTATGAAGTAATTACACATAAAGAAGACTGCACATGGTAAATAGGATTTCATCTCACTGATGAAAAATTAGCTTCATGCCATACCCATGCCAGTGTGAACCAATTTAGAGCTTATATAGATTGCCTAAAGATTCTTTTAGATGAGAATTTGGATCATTTCAGTCGAGGGGGAGTGATATTTCAACAATTGAGTGGTTATAAACTAGGAGGGGTACTGATTTTTCTCAAAAAATTATAACCATGGTGATATTTATAAATTCTATTATATTGGAACATTGTCTTCATAAACACCTTTCATTTGCCTAGTTTGGGTGAACATGGTAAAATTTATTTTGAATCTTGCATGATTTCATTTTGTTTAATGATGAAACATGATCACAAGGGGGGATTATTTTAATCCTTCATATCCTAATTCATCCCCCCCCCCTCACCTCAGTGTATTTAACCTATTGGGGATAACAATTGGTGTCATAGATAAAGGTTAAATTTATTGTATATATCATAGTTGAAACCATGGTAGTAGGTAATCATAAAGGGATTTTATCTTCAAGGGAAATAACATTAAAGGGTAAAATAATCAAACACGTCATTATTTCCAAATTTTATGCATAAATGTTTATATTGATTTTATACATGAAATTTTGGTCAATATAGATAGAAAATCTTTATTATAATTAATCTATAAATAATTTGATATTGACACTATAGGAGTCAACACTTTAGGGGTTCCTTTTATATCATAATCTACATGAAGTTTATGTCATGTATATCCTCACATGATATGTGTAAAAATATGATTAATATCTCTATAGGTGCCTAAAATTTTCAAGAAATGAAATTTAAATTTCTATTGGTCAAATATAAGGACTTTAGGATGCACATAAATTAATATATTAATGTGTTATTTGGTATGATAAATGTGATTGTGGTGAACATGTGTGGTCTTATAGAAACCCTTGATGATGTTAATATCTATAAGCACAGCCTGATATGATTTCCACCTAGTTTAATGAAAAAAATATCTTTTCTTGGGGATAAAGATACAAAGGCTATGACAATGGATAGTCCTCATAGTGATCTTATTATATGTGAAATGAATAATGATGATAATGAGGTTGTGGAAAAGGGGAAGTAAAATGAGGTCAAATTCAAGGATATAAAGAAGCTCGCCATGGAGGATGATCAGGAATAAGAATAGGTGGATTAATTCATGAAATTAATTTCATCAAATCAAAAAATCAGAAAAGAAAATTTAAAATGGAAACTTTTGATCATGTTCTTCTGATCTGCTAAGTTTGGTCACCTTACAACAATATTTCCTAATAATTTTCAAGATAATGATGAGTATAAAGAAGTTCCCATGAATAAATCCTTAGGAAATGTGAAATATGTAAGAAGTATGAAATGAAATTTATTCAAGAAAAAAACCAATTTCATTAGAGGATAACGTTTCAAAAGAAACTGAGGTAGAATAAATTTAGGAGAGAAAATACCACAAAGAAGTTTCTCCCATTAATATTGTAGGTAGTTCCTAAATAAGGGAAGAAAGTGATAATGGTAAAGGAGAATTGTAAGGGAGAGTTGGTCTCTAAGAATAATTAGAGGCTTCTCCTAAATAGATAAATTCTTGGAGAGACAAAAAAAGAATTTTAGTGGGGTGGTTTGTGATTACAAACTCTATATACATTAGTAGGAATAGAAGAAGATAGAGTTGTGTGAAGATATTGAAAAACTAAAATCAAAAAATATATACGACTCAAAAAAATTTATTGATTGTAAGCTTAAGATTAAAGATCAGACAATGTTTATTGATAGTTGGACTAACATAGTAAAAGATTGAGTTAAATGTATCAAAGATCTTGAGAAAGAAGTTTTTTTCTTATGATGAAAAATAGAAGATTGGGAAAGACTCTTGACTCTTGGAATAACATTAGGAAATCATATCAAATAGGTGAAAGAAAAGGTAAAATATATTTTTTTCTGATACATGAGAATGGGTGAAACACTTAGAATAGGGGTTTGAATCAACGGTTCCCTTTTACCACTTCATTTAACTTTAAGTTAACATTTATAACTTTTCAAGGTATTGATCCACTCATTTAATAAAAACCACTCTTACTTTTATTCATTAAAGTAAATGGGAAATCATTGCATATGAATTTTTACAAGGTTCATCCCCAATTAATGTATCTACTCCATGATATGATCGAGATGTTCGAGTAATATATTTTCCACTATAATCAATTATAAATTAAAATAGTTTAGTAAGGGATCATATTTGACCCAAAATTGGATCCCACATTTATGTATCCTAATAAGATGATTATACTAGTTCCTACTAGTTTCAAGATATGGACTTTCCTGTGATCCTTCTGAATAGAAAAACAAATTCTTCTCACACACTTAAATTTCAAAAACGTAGACATCCAATGTAATGTACTCAGCCTGGCTATCCCTCATGTGACCAAGATGAGTCTCCATGGGACCTCAAGCACACCTCCCCACACGCTAGAGGTTTCTGATTAGTATCATGTTTCTAACAGATATAGTGGGGAAACTATACCCCCCAATACCAAATAACAATCACAGTGTAAATATGATAAAAATCAATATAAATTAACTCTATAAGATTAATAGAAAAATTACAATTCAATCAAACATAATAAAACCATGCAACTTCATACTGAGTGTCATGAGAAATTTCATACAAGCAACCAACTGAAAGAAAGATTTAAAAAATAAGGAATCCCAAAACTGGTCCCAAACCCCATACTCGGTCCCATAACGGATCTTCAGCCCTAGCTAGAGAAATTAACCAGTCAAGCATATGACCCCTTTCCATTATCCATAACTACATCCATGAATTCTTCTCAAGTACTAAATGACGACCTAAACAGGGTGTGAGTAAAACTCAGTAGGAAATCACCAATAATGTCTAAAAAATCCATCCTAAGTAAGAGTGAATGAAACAGTATGATAAATAAAAGCATGAATTATAATTTAAATAAAAAACATCAAAATAACCTTCCCATCCTCGAGCTCCAAGTTGACACTCAGGGTCATCCATACCTATTATAAAATGATGTCAGATGTCTATATCCATACCCACAAATGGGTCTAGTCTTAGTAACCATAATATCCATATATGATAGAATAATTCATGGCAATCCCAAGGTGAATTCCCATTCCATGTGTTAATTATATAATCAATTTACAATAGACCCAAGGTGATTTCCCATGGCAGGGGTTTATTGCATATTCAATTCATAATAAATCCAAGGTGAATTCCCATTAAATTCCAATTACATATTCCATGTATTAAGTGCAATAAAGAACCAATTCATACAAATATACCAAAATATACCAAAAATATTAACTGTATTCAATTTTGGTAAATTCATTCCAAATACCAATTGTCATGCCAGTTAAAGTTACATGACAATATTCCATTATGAAAAGTTCTAATTAAAATTATTTTTTCTATTATACAAAGTTCTGATTACATGCCAAGAGATCTTCCCAATTTTCTAATTCACAAGTTATGACACTTCCACACAAAAATTCCCAATCCCTAGAGTGACAATAGTTCATAATTCATTTTCTAGGATACTGGGTTCACATATTCTAGATTCCAACCTAGGGTCATAGGTAGGCACACCTTATAGGCGGCGAAAATTCTAGGGTCTCAAGCACTAACAGACCTAACAGGATCCATGAAAGGTATTAGTTAATGGATTTAGGGGACACAAGTGATTACCAATTAAAAGAGTTCATGTTTATGGTGTTCTATCATGATCACGCATTTTACGTATACTAAAAATAAAAAACAGAACATAGAGAGATTTTTTAGTCCACCTACCTTAAGAGTGAAGAATAATAATCCCAAGAATCAAACATCTAGATAAATTAACAACACCATGAATCTATAGGTAATGTGATATATCAGCCACATCAGGGATAGAAGAAGAATATCCATTAAGAGAGTGATAGAAATTCATCAATTTTGGGTAAAATTTACCAAATTTAGACATCTCGATTGATCAATGGATCAAGGAATTGTTAAATAAAATTGTATAAGTTAAGAAAGTCCTAGATAACCCTTCAAGATCACTAATCTTGAGGTTGGTTCAAATGATGAGGATTAGATAATTAAACAGGGGTTGTGGGTGGGTAAAATATGATATTACCCCTAATTTTACTAACCTAGATTAGCACCACCAGCTAGCCACTGGCTACCACTAGCTAGTAGATAATGCCAAGAATAATTCATGCACCACAAGAAACCCTACTAGCTAGCTACTACAATACCACTAGCTAGCAGGCTTCTTAACAGTTCTCCAATGCCAAAACACCAGCTAGTTGGGGTGTTCCTATAGATTTACTAAGCTACTTTCCCATCCAATGGCTCATCGATGGAACTAAAGTACTCCCTTTACTGTATTCCACTACTATCCCTTTATAGTTCAACTCCTTTAATCCCTTTACCACCTTTGAAACACCTTTTTAACCAGGCAAAAATCTCATTTACATAATTTAAAAGGGATCAACTAAAAAATAAAAGAGATGAGTGTCGGGATAAAGGATGAGGTTTTAAAACCTCCCCACCATATAAAATCTTATCCCTAATTTTTCCTCTCATTCATCACTGAGATATATCGATGAAAAAATTAGGACAAATTAACTATATAGATAAATATCACTCCCATGTATCCTCTTGAATGCACCCATGATTCCACTACACTCATTATAAGGGAATAGTCTTTCCTCATAGATTCTTCTCACTATTGTCTATGATACATATCGAATGATCCCCAAAGTATGCATCAGCAGCAAGCTCAACATCATCTATATATATCATGTGATAAGGATCAAAGTGATATCTCTAAATCTATGACACATGAAACACATCGTGAATGTCACAATATCATTGTGGAAGATCCAATTGACATGACACTAGAATGGTCCTCTCCACTCTATAAAATGGCCTAAAAACTCAGGAATTAGTTTCCCATGCTTATGAATATGGCATTACCCTATCCTCAATGATGCGTGTAAAAAGTCATAGTGACCAACCTCAAATTATAGATGTTTCCTTTAATGGTAAATATAATATTTCTTCCTAATATTCATAGTTTTAAAACACTCCTTGATCAAATCAACCTGACCAGATGTCTCTTATATAATACTAGGTCCAACATGTACTGAATCACTTACCACTAACCAACACAAGGGTGAACATAAAAAATTTCTATATAAATCCTTTAAATGATCAATTTGTATTGATGCATAGAATCTATTATTATAAGTTAACTCCATGAGATACATATGCTACTCCCAAGAACCATTGAATTCTAGAACATAAGCACACAAAATGTCATCCATAATATGAATCATCCATTTAGATTGGTTTTTAGTCTGAGGATGATTGTTTTTTCTTAGAATAACCTATGAACCCAGTACCTTTTAAAACACCTAATAGAAACTTGATGTGAAATAGGGATCTTAGTATAAAAAATGATCCTAAAAACACCATGAAACCTAACAATCTATTACATATAGAGGTTACCTAATTCATTAATGATGATGGTCTCTCTGATATGTAATAAATGGGATAGCTTTGTTAGTCGATCCATTACCACCCATACTACATTATTCTTCTATGGTTTCTTGGGTAAACCTATCAATATGTCCATAGTGATATCATCCCAAATTCATTTTTGGATGGGTAAAGGATGGAATAACATAATAGGCTACTGATGTTCAGACTTCACCTGCTAAAAAGGGTAGCATCATTCCATGAAGCCCGCTATCTATTTCTTCATCCCTAGCCACCAATACTACCTATGGAGGTCATGATACATATTTTTCAAACTAGGTTGTGCCACCCATTATAAAGTATGTAATTCTTTCATAATCTCATTTTTTCATGATTGTAGGAACCTAGATACAATCATGGACATGAAGAACTTCATCACCATCAAAGGACTAGTCAGATGGTTCCTCCCTACCAAATATATTGTCCCTTAGGTATAAACCCTCCAAATAAAATAACTTCCTCTTCCTAATCTGATTCCAAAGTGAGGTAATAACGGTGGTTGATGTTAGAATTTCTCACCCCTAAGACTCTTGAACATCTAGTTTCATATCCACACAAAAAAGCACTATTAATCACTATTTATCACAAGATTATCATGATGCCTGAGTCTGAATCTTTCTACTCAAGGAATCATAAATTATGTTTCCATTTCTAGGATTATATGTTAAATCAATGTTGAAATATTGATGATACTTGACCCACCTCCTATACGGAAGGTTTAGGTCCCACTGTGAAAATATGTACTTCAAGAACTTGTGATCCTTATAGACTATGAATCTCTCACCCAGTAGATAATGTTGCCAACATCTCATAGCATGTACTACAATAGATAAATCTATTTCATGAATAGGATAATTCCACTTATAGATCCTCAAATACATATATCCATAAGAAACCACTTGATTAACCTACATTAGAACTGCTCTAATCTCGACTCTTGGTGTTTCACAATACACAATATACTATTTACCTGGATTAGATATGGTCATGATTAGTGATAAGGGTAAACTACTATTTAACTCCTTGAAATCCTCCTCAAAATCATTTAACAAAACAAACCACACCCTTTTTTGGGTCAAACTGTACATTGGAATTTTCATATTAGAGAATCCCTAGATGGATCGTCGATAATAGCCTGCAAAACCCAGAAATCTTTGACTCTTGGAGTCATTTTTGGGTATCTTCCAAGAAACCATAGCTTCCACTATCTCCAGATCCACTAAAACTCCATTATATGAGATAACATGTCTTAATAAGTGCACGTTATCAATCTAGAAATTAAATTTAGTAATCTTGGAATATAGTTGATGCTCTCTGAGCATAGTCTAGAAAATTTCAAGATGTTGGGCATGATCATCTCTAGAATGAGAGTACAAAAAGATTTTGTTGATTAAAACCTCCAAAAACTAATCCAGATATAGTTGGAATATTCAATTCATCAAGTCCATGAATACCACCAACATGTTCATCGGTCTAAACAATAATAACACAAACTCATATAGGCTATACCTTCTCCTAAAAATATTTTGGGGTATATCAAATGGTCTCACTCTCAACTGATAGGACCCTAACCTCAAGTCAATATTAGAGAATATTCAAGAAACTCTAAGATAGTTAAATAGATCATCATTGCACAGAAGGGGATAACAATTCATGACTATCGTCTAGTTCATACATTGTTAATCCACACATAATTTCAAGGTTCCATCTTCCTTCTTAGAGAATAACGTAAGACAACCCCATAGTTATATATTAGTCCATATGAATCCATTATATTCTATATCCTCTAATTGTAATTTCAACTCCCAAATCTCCATTGGTGACATCTTATAGGATGGGATATAAATAAGTTTAGTTACTATCACCACCTCATTAGTGAAATCAATCTCCCTCTCAGGTGGTAAGACAAAAAACTCTTCTAGAAATATATCCTGAAAGTGGTGCACTATTGGAGGAAATATACTCTGATATGACCCATCATAATCAATAATAAGTCTTGATACTTGGTTCATGATCTAGTCTAATTTTCATTGAATTGGTCTTTCATGACTAGCCTGGAGATCCCATTCACTAGGATAGATATAGTGTTCCCCTTATGGAGATGGAAAAGTCAATGTCCTATGATAATAGTCGATATGATCCTACTAGAAAACTATCCAATACATACCCAAAATAAAATTAAATCTATCCATTTACATAAAAAACAAATTCTATAAAAAATAGTAGCCACCAATTTCAAGTGAACACTTCTTACAACGACTGATATCCTCTAATAACGCCCTTAATAGTGTATTTATGGTCAAAACCTCATCAATATTTTCCATATAAAAACCCAATACATTGACATATTAAGAATATATAAAGTAATGTGATGATCCTATATAAAAAAACACAATAAATAGTAGATTGTATAAGAATCGTTCCTCTAAAAGAAGAAGTATCTAAATCTCAATTGGTAGGTGTAGACTGTATTAAGTGAAAATTACATGCCCCTCTACCCTAGGATCCAGCCTAACTCCCATGAAATGTTAATTTATGTTAATACTATCACTCCTATATTGGTTTATTATTCACCCTACCCTAGCTAGTGTGGCCAATGGAACCCCATCAACCTAATTATTGAAGATTAGTTGAGTCTCTCCCAAACTCTAGTGTCTGCCAAAATCCTTCGCCACTATTAGGTTGCTGAGTTCCCTAGAAGAACCTAGAAAGGTGTCCCATCTTACCATAAGTTCAATAATATATTTTAGGAAAATGAAACTACCAATTCTTGTATATATCCTTGACACACTGATATCACTACATCTAGACATGGTCTGGAGATGTTTTCCACTCCCCTAGTTTCTTTACCCATTTCTACCTTGGTGGAAATTCTCAGAGAATAACTTCTTTCTACTAGAAGAGGAACTCCTATATCGTCCCACTAGAATTATCTTCCATCCACTCAAGGCCTCTTTCAAGTTTCTTTCAGTGATGAGAGACTGATTCACTGCATCATATAAGTTTTACAAGAAGAATGTGTTCACCTACAAATTTATTTCATACTAAAACCCATCCTAAAAGTGTTTCACCCTAGCTACCTTATCTCTTATCATTTATGGAGAAAAAAATTATAGGGTGGTGAAATGACCAACACAACCTATTACATACATGCTTCACTATATTGGGTGAATGAAATCCTAATCCCTTTCATTCATCAGTGACTCTGTGTAAAAGTGACTCAATAACTTCTCCTAGAAGTCTTTCCAAGTCATCTCCTCTTATTTTCTAAACTACATCATGATGTCCCACCAATGATTGGATAATATCTATATCATATAGGCTATAATATTTACCCTCCTCTCCATGAGATTATCCAAGTGATAAAATATCGTCTAGATGGACTCAATCCAGAACTATACTACCTGATATCCTCCCTCCCCAGTGAACATGAGTGTGCATTGCAGCTAGAAAACACTTTTCAAATAACATATCAAGGGGGTGGTGTTATTAATCTCTCTATACATAGATCACATAAATCATAGGAAAATATGGAGGAGCTGATCATCCATCGAATTCATGGGACTACAAGAATCCCCAATCCTGCTAAGTTAGATGTGTGCTTGTTTCCACTCTACTGACATTCAATCAGAGGTTTATATAGAGGAATTTCTTGATAAGTGTCAACATAGTCCTCGGATTATAGGGTTTATAACATATTCAAAATTAGAATGATAAGGAAACAACTGATATCCATAGATAAAATTTCACTTCAAATCTTACCTTAACAAGTTAGTTAACATGTTATAATAGATTGATTTTATTCCTTTTATCATTAATATAATGGATTTTAATGAAAAAATTAGATAGGAAGATATATATACATTAAACATATCCCTAGAATTATTGATGCATTTTAACATATTTCTCGATGTTCCTACTATGATTCATTTATACACACCTCATTCCATATCGGACCATGAATAAAATCTCATAAATTAATAACATCAAACAACAAGTGTATCACCCTAGGTGAAATAACATCACAATTGTAATATGAAAACATCAAGAACAAAAATATCATCCATGGAAACATGGGTTTTCTCCCACACATGGGTTAGTTAATCCCATGAATGATCCCAATACCAAGCCCCAACACATACTGTTATCCTTTCAACCTTTCACAAATAGTAAAGAAAAATAAAATACCTCTATGATACCACTTTGTGATATCCCCATCCTGGTTCTCACTCATATAACTAATATGGGTTGCCATGAGACCTCAATCATGCCTCTCATTATGCTAGAGGCTACCGACTAGTAGTAAGGGTCTAATAGATAAAGTGGGGAGACTATACCCTATGGTACTGAATATCAATCATAATAGAAACATGATAAAAAAATCTATATAAATCAACTCCATAATATAAATAGTAAAATTATAAATCAATCTTATATAATCACACCATGAAATTTCATACTTTTTTTCATGTTAAATATCATATAAACAACAACTACTGAAATAAAGATTCCAAAAATAATAACTCCAAAAACAATTTTAAAATCCCATTCTTAGTCTAATTACCATGATCTAGTCCCAATTAAAAAAATAAACCTATTAATAATAGGGACACTTTCCCTTTTCCAAAGACACATCCATGAATCCTACATGGTTACCAAACTGTGGCCTAAGTAGGGTGTGAGTAAAACTCAGTAGACCACCACTAATGGTGTCTAAACAAATCTAGTCTAATCAATAGTTCATGCAATAATACAATAAAAAATGCATTATTATAATTCAAATATAGAACATCTAAAAAAAATCTGCCCACAAGCTCTAGGTTGACACTTAGGGTCATCCATACCTACTATGGTATGATGTTGGATATCTCTATCCATACCCACAAATGGGTCCAGTCTCAGTAACTATAATATCCATATATGAAAACATAATTCACTATAGACCCAAGGATAATTCCCATGCTATGGGTTAATTACATAATCATTTTACAATGGACCCAAGGAGAGTTCCCATGTCAGGGGTTTATTACATATTCAGTTCACAATAGTGATAAATAAAATTCCTATGTTAGGGGTAATTACATATTCCATGTATTAAGTGAAAGAAAGAACCAATTCATAACAATATACCAAAACATTAAAAACGTGTTGATTATATTCCATCTTGGTTAATTCATGCCAAAAACCAATTATCATGTTAATTATTGTTACATTCCAATATTCAATTATACCAAGTTCTAATTATAATACATTTTTTCCATTATGTCAAGTTTTGATTACATGCTAAAATACCATTCCAATTTTTCAATTCAAAAGTTTAGGTCATTTCCATAAAAAATCCCAATCCATATATTGAAAATAATATAAAATTTAGTTTCAAGGATATTAGGTTCATATATTTCACATTCCAACCTAGGGTTGTGGATAGTCACACCTCATGGGTGGCCGAAAGTTTGGGGTCTAAAGCACCAATAGACCCAATAGGATCCAAAAAAAAGGTCTAGGTAAATGTATTTATGGAATAAAAGTTATTTAAAATTTAAATTGGTCATGTGTAAGGTGTTTTGGTGTGATCTAACATGTTATATATAGTAGAAACCAAAAAAATTCCATAAGGAGATGCTTTAGACCACCTAACTTATAATTATAGAAAAAGAATCCTAAGAATAATGCATCTGGATCATTGAAAAACCCCTTGAATCTCTAAGGACATTAATAAATCCACCAAATTAGGGTTATAAGAAGAATATCAATGAAGAAAATGAGAGTAATTCAACAATTCTAGGTAAAACATACCGAATCTAGATATATGGATTGATAAATGGATCAAATAATCAAAAACTAGTTTTAAAAGTCAATTAATTCTTATAGAACCCCTAAAGATCATTAATCCCAATTTAGGGTTTAAATTGGGGGATTAAAGAAATAAATAAGGGTTTCATGTGGAGAAAATATGATATTTCCCCTAATTATCCCAGGCCAAATTGGATCCATCGGCTAGTCGTTGACTGCCATTGGCTAGCTTATAATTCCAAGTTGAGTAACTACACCTATGGGAACCCCACTGGTTAGTCGGGGAATTCCTATAGCTTTACTGGGGTACTTACTTATCCACTAGATAGCTTGTGGAATTTTTATAGTCCCATTGGTTCATGCCACTACTATGCCTCGTATTTTTGACTCTTTTAATCCCATGATCACCTCTAAAATACATTTTTAACTGATCACAAATCTTGTTTATAGAATTTAAAAGGGATCAAATGAAAAAAAACAAAGAGATGAGTACTTTGATAATGGATGATGTCTTACATCCAAAACTTATATCATCTATCTCTTTAACTTCTGGACCCCTAAACCAAGCGATATTATTATTTGACCTAGTGTATCTTCTGATGAAATTAGGTTAGGGTCTCAATAGTATTCTTCACTCAAAATGATCATAATATTCTAAAGACTATAATTTAATGAGGTCCTCCACTTTATATAGATTAATTTACTCTAATAAATCTAGGGAGAACATGGGATCTAATTTGAAACTCCTTCTCAATTATAGTATTCAATAAATAACCATCATATCATCCAAAGATATCATAGTTTAGCTTCATCAAATCCTTTAAAAGACTTGGTTTTAATTATATTTATGACTTCCATAAAACTTGGATTAAATCAAAAACTTTCCTTTATTAATATCACATTTTGAACATAAATCTTATCATTTTTATAGTGGTTGTGACTTTATAATGTTTATGCAAACTCACTCAGTATATTCTAGTGAATTTACTTCTATAGACTTCACTCTATACTTCTTCAAGTTCTACCTCTTCTACAGATCAACTAAATCTATTATAACCTTTATTAATTTGAATAACTCTAACAATAAACATATACTTCTAGTGGTATGAAACCTTTTCACCTACACTGTATTCAAACATTGGATTACAACAACTCTTTTTGATCAATTCATCCTATAGACTTATATTTCTCTATCTTTTGATAAAATAATAGATTATATTATCTTTATTATTCTAAATATTTGACATTTACCTTTCTATTAGTAAAATTAATATCTAACCAAATAATTTTGAATCACCAATAGTCTTCCACCAAAGTGATATTTATGAATTTTAGAGAACATCACAGGCATCGCCTTATTGAACTTCTGGAGTACCCTCTAGTAAAACTCCAACTATCCATGCTTCATGTTATTCTATTCATTGTGGCTTTAGGGATTATTTTGGTATGATCTTTTTATAACCTCACATACCTCCACTAATCATCCACTCAACTAATCAATTCATTTTTACCTTTGTCATCTAGTGAACTTATAAAAGTCTCTGGACTTAGTTCTTCAGATTTATAAACTTTTATAGCCTAACTCAAAAAAATATTCCATATAGAATTGAAAATAAATATAATTACTTCATAATCCAAGGGTAAATTTAATCTCCCCCATTGTATTTTATCATAACACAACTCTTTTTAATACTCAAAATATTTTATTTACATCATATCACAGCCTTTATCATAGAGAAAATTCTCAAAACCATGTCTCTAGATAAATCATTGTTTGAAGATAATTCTATCTCTCAGTGATAAGAAATTTTTGGTCAAGTTATTTTCGATTTAATCCCATTAAATTCATACACTTTACATTTCAACTTCCTTATTTATAATAACTCTAGCCTTAGATTTATTGGATGATAGAAAATTTTGTACTTATCCTTTTGATAAAGAGTTACACCACTCTCCCCCTTTGGTAATATAATCCAAGGAATAGTGGAGAAACTTAACATAACCTTAATTAATTGAAAGTGGAAGGTTGAACATGATGTTTTAACCTGAATTCATTGAATATTTCCCTTAGCGTCGATTTAGTGAAAATTTAGGCAATTTGATCCTTTGTTGAAATATGATCTAATTTTACTTTTTTGGAAGAAACTTTCTCCTTGATGAAATGAAACCTGATATTAATATATTTTGATATATATCATTATACTATATTGTTTTTAAAATTTTAACTACACTTCTATTACCACATAAAATTTTTAATGGATTTTCATAATTCACTTTAAAGTCTTCCAGTTAAACTTTCATCCACATAATTTTAGTTCAAGAATGTATAGAATCAATATATTCTAGTTTAACTATATTCAAGGTTACTTTGTTTTGATTTTTTTTATACCAAAAAACACAAATTTCTCTCAAAAATAATTTTCCTCTAAATATTTATTTTTTATCATCGAAATAACCATCCCAATAAGCATTCGTGAATCCAAATAATTTTAACTCATTACTTTATTGATACATAAATCCAAAGTTTTTTTCTCCTTTAACATACCACAAAATTATTTTAACAACCATCAAGTGACATTACTTTGGATCAATTTGATATATGGAACACAACATGATTATAGATATAATATTCATCCATGATGTAATTAGATAGAGTAGACTTCTAGTCAAGTTCTAGAAATCTCTTTGATTAACTCTTTTACCATATGCTTCATTTCTCAAATTTACTCCAAATGAGATAGGGGTAGAAACATTATTTAAGTATTATATGAAAAAGATTATTAATAGCTCCTTGGAATATTTTTATTATAAAAATAAGATATTACTTTCATTTTTTATAATACATATCTTGAGAAATAAATTTATCTACCAAGGAATTAATATTTCAATATACTCTTTCATTTTACTTGAGAAATACTTACATGCATTATTGTTTTCACCAGAAAAATTATATCATCAGTATAGAAAATGAATTTCATATTTATATAACTTTCCTCCTTCACATGTAATTTTCTATCAACCTTTCTTTTATAAAAGTTAAATTTCTTCACATAACTATTAAGTTTGGAGTACCATGGATAAGGGGATTACTTTAACCAATATAAATATTTATTGATTTTATAAACCACATTTCCATCCTCATCAAGTATGAATCCTTATAGATGGTCAGAATAAACTTCTTATTCAACTTAATCATTCAAGAATGATGAATTTACATCCATATAATAAAACTAATATTTTTTATGATCAGAAATAGTCTAAAACTTTCAGATGGTCTCAATAATTTCAACAGGGGAAAAAGTTTCTACAAAATTAATACCTTCCACTTATCAAAATCCCTTACAAGCTAAACTTTCTTTATTATATGAAATTTCTTCAATAACAATCATTACTTCCACTCTTGCAATATTTTCATTAGTTCTATTCATTTAAATTTGATCTAACTCCTCATATATTGAATTTAACCACTCTTTGTTCTCAACTTATACTAATACTAACTGAGGTTCAATCTAAAAGATAAGTGGTGTTTGATTTTCCATTCTTAACTTCCTATTTTTCTAAAATGAAGCTTCATAACTTCCAATAACATTATTTTGTTCAACATTCTTATAAAATGTTTGAAAAGTTTAGTTTTTGTTTCTAATATAACCTTTTTATTTATTATATTCATTGGAATATTTTATTTAATATTTAACTCATGAATTCCACTTGAACAGTTCTTTTGGAAGATCCTCTATCATCTTTCTTGGTTCATCAGATTCACCTTTCACTTTATCCTATGGATTGAACTTATTTTTTATCACTTTAACATCACATGATTTATCTATTTTTTGTAATCATCTATTCCATCACTTATAGATTCTTTTATTAGTTGAGTACCCTAGGAAAATTCCTTCTTTAGTTTTTTTATCAAATTTTTTCATGTTTGGATTTTTTATCTTCATTAGTCAAGGACTTTGTAATGTCTCAACCTGAATGACACTAAACTAATTCTCTAAGACAGTTCTCCACAAGGCCTCAAGTGTACCTTTGTATACTCCAGAGGATGAAAACTAGAAACAAAGATTTAAAGGTGGTATAGTGGGGAGAATACACCCTCATATCATAGTAATAACATCATAAATAACTAATTAACATTCATAGAAGTAAATGAAAGAGTGAGTTAGTAGAAAATATAAACAAGACTGTAATAAAGAATCAAATGCAGTAAAGGCATGAACGGCTATTTCATACATAAAAAACTTATCTCTCACTATCCCAACTATACTTGCAGGAGTAAACAATGAAACATAAATAAAAGTGTAGGGCTATACTACTAACTCTAAGCCAAACCACATTCCTGATATCCTAATACATATCTAATCCATCCTTCTCAATCAGACTCATCCATGGCCCTACCTGTTCCTACATCCAAATTAACATTTACTTAGGTACACCAATGCAATGGTTGCCTGAGCAGGGTGTGATTACAAACTCGATAGGGAACCACCAGCACGGTCTTGTACATAACCAGTAATATGAAGTGTATATAAAAGTGAGATAATCATCGAGATAACAGTAATAATAATAATAACTGTTATAAAAAAAAGTAAAATACATGTCATATAATACATTCCCAAGTAAATATCTCAACCTAAATGAAACACAGCTATAAAATATAAAATAATAAATCAAGTGAACCACAATAGATCCCTAGGTCTATGATCCTGGTCAACTGGGAAATGTTCCATCATGTATATATAAATATGTGTGTGTGTGTGTGTGTGTTACAATAAATATATATATATATATATATATATATATATAATTAGTGTTAAAGAAATAAAATAAACTACAGTAGTTGATCCTTGGGTCTATAATCCTGGTCGTCTAGACATCCTATGAAAAGGGAATTATGTTGGATGTCGTACCACTCGATCCATGTATAATTAAGTAGATATATGGGTCCATAATCCTAATTGAAAATATCTACTTTGGATTATACTAAAAATTTCTCTAAGTAAGCTATGTCACCACAAGGGGATACATGTCCTAACCCTAGGTTCAACCTTACTCTCCTCCAATCACTATAATAAAGGATGTTGTATACCGATGGGAAATCCTATAATTATGGTACTAAGCTTCATGTTATTCCATGTAAATCCAATCTGATGTAAGATCCCTAGGTCCCAATCTATAAGTATTCATGACATTATAAATCAAATGAAACCTAAGGGGTTAACCCTTAGGTATTCTATAAAAGGAATGCTCTCTAGACCCAACTACATGCTCGGTGTCTATTAATATAAATAGTAAAATAGACCCATCCCCAGGAATTACCTATTGTGAAGTAGTAATGGTGAATCCACCCAACCCTAGGAAACATCCTAGGAATTTTTTGAGGAGATTGTAATCATCCATTGAGTATATGTCACATAAATGGTGAGGGTCACCATGTCCACCACTAAGATCCTGTAATAGGTCAGGGATAACGTAATCATACCTATCACTTAAGAGTGAATAATCATCCATGATTATATGTCATGTCAACGGTGAGGAGTTCCATGTCCACCACTGTGATATAGTAATCAATCAGGGAGAGTGTAATCATCCCTGTCACTTAGGAAAGTGTAATCATCCATGGGTATCATTAATAGGGATGTTGTAACGACCCAAAGTTTTTCAATGGAAACTCCCATCTTATAATTATGTCCTAAAATCACATTAAAACACAACATAATGAACTATTAAGTGCTAAGTGGCCTTTAAACAAAACTTTGTCACTTCTGTGTTTTGAAATTCGAAAATCCGACATACAAGGTTGTGCTCAAGATGATTTTTGGAGTCTAATGAAACAAAAATAATTTTTGATGAATAGTAACATACCCTTAGGAATAGTAACATGTCATTATGAATAGTAATATGTCCCTTATGAATATTAAATCTTCCAACATAATAGTAACCTTACCCATGAATAATTAAATAAAATTTAGACATCTTAGAAAGTGACAATTTGACCTTAGTAAACGTTTTGGAATTTTGTAAGTCATAAATAATTAATTATAAATAATTAGTTAATTTAAATGAAAATTTATTTTCTTAAAATGTATTCATTATTTATCAAATCAATTTTTTATAGTTTTTAGATAATTTTATAAGACCCTATGTAATTTTTGAAAGCACTATAAAATCAGTTTTAATCTTAAAAACTGTTTTTTAAGTAAATTATGATTTTAATTAAATATTAAACTAATAATATTTAGAAAAGTATTTTTGAAAAATGGAATTCATTTTTGGATTCTACATGTCGAAAAATGGTTGGGGTAAATTTTTGGTATTTTTCTGAGATACTTGAATTTTTGATGAATAGTAGAATCCGATAATTTACAATAAATGTTAAATAATGGATTAATTGAGTCATGCTCTACTGATGTAATCCCACTTGGTTTGGGATAACATGATAAAATTACTATTATTGGTCATTCAAGACTCACAATTCCTTGTCTTAGGAGAAATTAATAAACTAATGAATTTTATATTAAGGAAACCCCTCTCCCCTCACTAGTACAGAAAACGTTTTTAACGTCGGTTATTTTTTATTTTTTACATCAGTTTTTAGCCGAAGTTAATACAGACGAAGTTATAAATATTGTTTTTTACGTCAGTTATTTACAAACCGACGTAAAAAACATAACATCACGGTATTTATAACGTCGGTTATTAATTAACCGACGTGCAAAAACCAGGGGCGAGGGTTTATCACATCGGTTATTATATAACCGATGTAATAAAATAGTGTGGGGGTGTTTATCACATTGGTTATATAATAACTAACTTGATAAACCATTTCATCGGCCTTTATCACGTCGGTTATTACATAACCGACGTGATAAACCGATGGGGGGGGGGGGTTTATCACGTCGGTTATTATATAACCGACCTGATAAACTAGTTCGAGGGCCTTTTATCACATCAGATAAATGGTTTATCACGTAGGTTATATAATAACTGACGTGATAAACCAGTCTGGGGGCCTTTTATCACGTCAGTTATTCAAATAACCGTCGTGATAAACCCTTCCCCATTTTTTTCACATCGGTTATAAAATAACCGATGTGAAAGACCAATTTTTTTAAATGGAAAGCAGTCTGTTGTTCTCCCTAGAAACAACTAGAAACCAAATCAAGAATTTGTACCACAAAAACAGAAGTAGACCAAAACAAGAACCAAAGAAAAATTAAGCATCTACCCCACTGGACAGCCCCCACCACACCCCTAGACTGCCCCCCAACCCCCTAGACAGCCCCAAACACCCCGGGACAACCCCCCCACCCTCATGTATACCCCCCCACACCCTGGGCAGCACTCCCAAAAAAATAGAAGTAGACCAAAAACAAGAACCAAAGTAAAATTAAGCATTTACCCCCATCGGACAGCCCCCACCACACCCCTAGACTGCCCCCCGACCCCCTGGACAGCCCCAAACACCCCAGGACAACCCCCCACCCTCATGTATACCCCCCCCCCCACATTGGATAGCACTCCCACACCCTTGGATAGCCCCCACACCCCTGGACACCCCCACCCCACTGAACACCCCCCCACACCATTGGAACCCCTCCCCCCCAGACCAGAATCTATACCAGAAAAACCATCATGAGTAGACCAAAATAAGAAGTAGAGAAAAATTAAACATTCACATATATAACATTCAAAACTTACATTGTCAAATTAAAAAAAAACTAAATCCAACCCAAATGACTACCAAATACACAATTACAATGATAATATTCAAAATTTCATTTTACACTACAAACAACTAAAAATCAATCAAACCTGTAAAATAATTTGACCACTCCACTTGTAAGTGTTTGATGTCTTGAGAAGTATAGGTTTGAGGGTCATCAAATAGCTAGAAATGAAAAGTATAGTAGTTAACGTGTATAATGAATAAATCAAATTGAAATATTATGGAAAAGTTTAAAAGGAAATATTACCAGGTCAAAGTTCACAACTGTCCCAGTTGTTATTATTTCATACATAAATCTTAACATATAATATCTGCATTCGAGGATGCCTTGTTGTTCATGACAATTCTGTTTGAATGATTGTAAAATAAATATATTATTTTTATATAATAAATCAAAAAGTATAAATTATAAACGGATATTTACCTTTGCATTTACATATTTGATCTTTGCACTCCTTTTCTTTGTGTTTTTTCGAAAGTAGACCCATTCCCTATTATAAAATAATACAAATGGGGTAAATTTGAAATTCATTGTAATATATAAAACTATTGAGAAATTGAATCTTACTTTTCCAATATATTCATAAAACTTTCCTGCACATAATCATAGACAGAGCATATCCAATAAAGTGTTTTCTCCCTTGGGAAAAAAACACCTAACATCTAATGATCACTGATAAAAGAAAATTTAAAGTTAGTGGTTTTTTATGTTAAAATATAATGAACTCTTTGAGAGAGATGCGTTTCATACCGCTCACAAAAAGGCATTATCCAACATTGTGTGGCTATATTCTGTTCAATTCTTTTAGTAATATAAAGCATTCTTTGTTCCTCATCCAATGAACATGCTTCAGGGGAAATCAATTGTGGGTCTATGAATCCATATACATCTGTCAGCTCATTCCTATCAAAAATTTTATAAAGATAACTAATACAAAACAGACATAAGTATACATTTTTAATAAATATAATGCAGGTAAAAGGTGTTAAGACTTACATGGAAAAAAAAATTCACCATGTTGATGCCCAACTTATCTCCAGTAACAAGCTCCATGATATTAGTTTTCATAATCCCCACAGTTATTCCATGTCCACAAACATGAGCATCCATTGGAAACTCATAATGACCCACCAAAAAATTTGAATATCTTGACAATCTTTCAAGACTACTAGAATATGTATCTAATGTCATAGTCATTTGTATTTGTTGTTGTTTATACAATATTTCTTTACCTTTGAAGTATTCCTATAAAAATAAATAGAAAAATATATTATTTTTCAAATGATAAAACAACTTTAATAAAAAAATAAAATAAAAGATATAACATTCATACCTCTATAGTAATGAGTCAAATAAGTATAGATGGCCGAATTAAAAAAATTTCGATACTATGTCCATTTGTCGTCACCTCATCTGTAGGTAATGGTACTCGAGCTGATCTATCTATAATATCCTGTACATGGACCCTCTAAATCTCTACCTCTAATTGTTGATGATGAATTATATCTCCTATACAATATACCAACCAATATGCAACTATATGATGTTTAGTATCATCAACATACAACTCATAATAAGTAGGAAGCTGTGGTGGAGGAGTAGGATAAAAAATGGGGTCTGCAGGCTGATGTGGGGGAGTGGGAGCTACTGGCAGAGTTGGAGGATAAATAATGGGGTCTGCAAGGGGAGGTGGAGGAGTGGAAGCTGTAGTATGAAATTTCCTTTTCATGTATGCAAACATAGGTTGTACCGACGCTCTAATCTTTTCCTCCATCATCGCATTAATATTATTAACTTCAGCCTCCAAGGATTCTATTTTTTTTATAAACACCCTCAATGTTATAAGTTGAAGAACATGGAAACACTTTTCTTACCGATACACCTACTGGATATCCTCTTACATGACCAGGATGTTCGGGCTTTCCCAATGCTATAGATAAAATATCTTGCCTCCCAGTAGCTGTAAATGCCCCCTGTGAGCTCTGCTCCTCAAGAGAGTCCTGTATTAATTAATTGAACATTTCTTTAATGATTGAAATTATATGAAGAAAATATTTAACTTAAATAAATAAAATAGATATCTTACAATCCTCTCAACAACGATTCTCGATTATTTCGAAAGATATTGCCCTTTTTTCCCATCCGGGCTCTCTTCCATTTTTCATGTCTAGATGGAGGGGATAGAGGGGACACCTCTCCAGAGCTTGAAGTCTCAGCTCTTATTTTTTGAAATTTTTTGTCCATCATTTGTTCTTCCAAAAATGAATACCCTCCCCGAGATAAAATATGAGGGTATACTGTTTTAGATTGGATCTCTTGATGAGATTTCCTTGTTTTATCTAAATTAAGAATAATAAATCATTAACAAAACATTAATAAGATCATTTATATAAGAAAGCATATAAAAGTTTACATTTCCCTTACCAAAAATGACTCTTTTCTTCTACTTTCAACAAACTGTCTCCATGTGTCTTCATCTATAAAAGGATATATACGACATGGATTGTCATGACTCCTATGACCAAAAATGAAATCAGATGAGAGGTTTGATTTGAAATCCCTCCATCTCCTGGTATCCATCGATAAGCATTTCTTCCTGACTCCTCCAGTGTCAGGAATATCAAATGTCATCTGATGAAGAAGAGGTTAAACATATTATATATACTAGAAACATTTAAATAATAATAGTCAAACAATAGAAAAATATCTTACCAAAATCGTCTCCCAAAACTGAGAGATTATCGCTTTATCCACACTTCTCAAGTCATCATACAAAATTCTTATTTTGCTCTTATCCCGAGTTGATACAAAACTCTTTAAATCGTTTGCATTTGGACCTCTAGGAATATCATCATCATCAAACTCAATGAGTACCCTCTGATCCTGCGTATGGGAAAGTGCTAATTTTGGTAAACGTGTGCACCCACGTTTACCAACTCTTGAACTCTTTGTCGCAATAGGAGCACATGAGGAAGACTAGGGAACATCAATAGGAGCATGTGAATGTTCCTCCCCAGAGGTATGACCAATATGCTCATATCCAGAATCATGTGGTTGATCAACTGAATGATCTGTCATTATCCTTCAAATCAAAAAAACAAACATTAGTTCACAAATATACAAATTCAAATATTTTAATACTACTGTAATCAGAAAATAGAAAATTTTACTAAGTTACATAATAGTAAACATTGTTAATATGGTAAGCATGTTAAACAATGGTAAAGATGGTCAAGATGGTAAACATGGTAAACATGGTAAACCTGGTAAACATGGTAAAGTAATTGTCACTGAACAAAAATAATAGATATATAATTCATGTAATGGTAAACATAATAAAGTAAACTAAACAAACTTAAAAAAAACAAAAACTTATACTTATTTTGTTTTAATACATGTTTTAATAAAGAAAAAACTTAGAATATCTAACATTTTATGAAAAAACTAAATGTAAACAAGAAATAAACATATGTTACCTATAATTTTAGGAATGTACAAATGGATTGTTTTCCCAAATTCCTTCGTCGTGATCATTCCTTATGGCACAAACCATGTCTTCAACATTCTCATCATTATGTTTTGTTAATGTTTCCATGAAAGAAGGGATCTCACATAAATCAGAATCTTCATCAAGTTCATCATCACCAACATATTGTTTTTTCCCTTGTAAAACAACATCCCACTGCATATCTGATTGATCTACTATATAGAAAATTTTTTTTGCATGTGTTTCCATTATAAAAGAATCAGTTGTTTCTTCCAATCTATTCAGATTAACAAGTGTCATTCCAAATTCATCGTGTCTGACACTGTTGTTACCGATAAACCATTTATAGTTAAAAATAGGAACTTTAATTTTAAAGTAATCAACCTCCCATATGTCTTCAATCACTCCATAATATGAACTTGATGCAGAAATTGGGTTTTTGTCCTTAACACTCAAAAAATGCATTGCTTCTGCAAACACCAATACACCACTATTCTGAACTGCACTTCTGTTTCCCTTAGCTTTCGTATCAAATGTATATCCATTAATGTCATAACCGGACCATGTTATCACATTTAAAAATGGACCACCCACTATCCATTTTAATGTCTCTAATACATCTAATCTACCAAGAAAGGTCTTTTTAAACCATGAAAAAAATGTTTTGTTGTGGTCATTCAAAATCCACATTTCTTTCTTCTTTGGATGACTTTGTTTCAAGTCATTAATATGCAATGTGATATACGGTTGAGCATCAGCTATGTTATTCAAGATGTATGATTATAACTTCTTCATCAGTTCAGCTGACAATGATTTTACTTTCAAGCCACGAATCCCCTTTCCCACATTATTAACTCGTTCATGGAGAGATGGAGGCAAACCTATGTGCTGCGCCGTAGCCAAGTAGATCGTACAAAACTCTGCAACCTCCTTAGAAATATACTTTTCAATAATGGAGGCTTCAGGTCGATATGGATTCTTAACATACCCCTTCAATATTTTCATATACCTTTCAAAAGGATACATCCAGCGAAGATATGTAGGTCCACAAAGCTTTATTTCTCGAACCAGGTGAATCATTAAATGCACCATTATATCAAAAAAAAGTTGGTGGAAAATACATTTCTAATTGACAAAGTATAAAAATTTCAACCTTTTCCAAAATGTTCAAAGCATTCACATCAATCACCTTATTACAAATTGAATTGAAAAAATAACACAACTTCATTATATTCTTTTTGACATGGAATGGAAATATTCCACGCAATGAAACAGGTAGATTTTTTTTGCATCATGACGTAACAATCATGTGATTTCATACCTATCAACTTCAAGTCCTTCAAGGAGACAAAATTTTTTACATTTGAATAATAACCTTGAAGCACTTTGATATCATGAAGACACTGAAAAAACCTAATTTTCTCCCTCTTCGATAATGTATGACAATCCGGGTGAAGAAATGTTCATCTTTTTTAGAAGTGGGAGCTAACTCCAAACGTATTCTCATTGATAGTAAGTCTAATCTTGCATTCAACCCATCTTTTGTCTTTACTTTAATATCTAACAATGTTCCTATCAAATAATCACAGATATTCTTCTCCATGTGCATGACATCAATATTATGTTTAACTTCATGATATCTCCAATATGGTAGCTCAAAAAATATTGACCTTTTCTTCCAAATATGTCTATCATTACCAGATTTCTGTGTCTTTCCCAATGTCACATCAAGGTTTTTCACCCTCTCAAAATACAGATTAGGGGATAAAGGTATTGGAGCATATCAAATTCTTGTGAGCCGTTGAATTCCATTTTTAGTCTTCTATAAGGGTGGTCCATATGCAAAAACTTTCGATGACCCATGTACACTGTTTTCCTTCCATGATGAAATTGACAATATGATGTCTGTTGTTTGCAAATTGGACATGCTTTATGCCCTTTAACACTATATCCAGACAAATTTCCATATGTTGGGAAGTCATTTATAGTGAACAAAAGTACTGTATGCAGTTGAAAATATTCCATTTTATAAGAATCATACACCCTAATACCATCAGCCCATAAATTTTTCAAATCATCAATCAATGGTGACAAGTAAACATCAATATAATTGTCGAGTTACTTCGGACCATAGATCATTATACTCAACATGACATGTTTTCTCTTCATACAAACTTCATGAGAGAGGTTGTAAATTACTAATAAAACAGTCCATGAACTATTTGTGCTACTGAGGGTTCGGTATAGGTTCATTCCATCTGTGCACAACCCTAGTCTGAGATTTCTAATTTCATTTCCAAATGTAGAATACTGCTCATCAATTTTCTTCCATTGTGGACAATTAGCTAGATGATGTATTTTTTCATCACATAACTGCTCATATTCATGCCATCTTAACCTTTTTGAATCATGTGAATTAGAAAATAAATGTTTGAAATGATGAATTATAGGAAGATACCAAAATACCTTTAAAGGGATCTTTGTAATCTCTACATCAGCCTGTGCTTTTTCTTTCACCTTATATCATGATGTCCCACATTTAGGAAACTCTGACCGAAATTCATATTACTTCCTATATATAATACAGTAATTCTGATATGCATGTATTTTCTTGTATCCCAATCCCATCGGGCATAATATTTTCTTGGCCTTATAATGTGAATCTGGAAGATCATTATCTTTTGGAAGAATGTCTTTCATCAATTTTAGTAGCTCTGTAAAACTTCTGTCACTCCATCCATGTTTTTCCTTCAGGTTAATCAATCTTAACACTGCCGAAAAAACTATAAAATCTGTACAACCAGGATATAATGGTTTTTCAGCATCACCATATAGATGCACAACTGTCGGTTCTATCTCAATTTGTTCTGCTGCAATATCGCGAATCATTTCTTCAATTCCATCGGAGTTACCATCTTGTGAATCATCATCATCAGTGAAATTCCATCTAGTTTCACCATGCCAAATACAAGGGCTGTAACTCAAGTTAAAACCATGACAAATTAGATGATCTTTTATCTCTCTACTTTTCAACTTCTTCATATTCAAACATTTCAGGCATGGAAAGAAAAAAATGTCACTACTTGGAACATTTTGTTTAGCAAATTCCAAAAAGGCATCAACACCTTCCTCATATTCATTACTCATTCGATGTGCTGTAATCCAATTTCGACTCATTATTACCTATAACAAATATCAAAATTATACATCTTTTTAAGATAAGACAAATATATGTTTATATGAAAAAAATCATAATTTTAATGTAAAACAATTTTGAAATATAAAACAAATCTAGGCGTATCTAAAAAAAATATGCTTGAATATGATTTTAAAAATAAAATATAGTTATATATAACAGTTTTAAATTCCATTGAATCAAAGAAAACCATGGGGCCTCCAATGGAAACCCTGGACACCCCTCAACCCTCTAGACAGCCCCCCGAACCCTCTGAACACCACCCCCACCCCATTGGACACCCCCTGGACACCACCACCCCCTTGGACAACCCCCCATCCCTCTAGACAGCCCCCACCCTCTGGACATCCCCCACCCCTCTAGACAGAACCCCCACCCCTCTAGATAGCACCCCCACCCCTCCTGGACACCACCCCCACCCCCTACCCCCTTGGACACCCCCTGGTCAACCCCCAACCCTTTGGACATCCCCCCAACCCTCTGGATATCCCCCCCACCCCCTAGAAACCCCCCACCCCTCTAGACAGCACCCCCCACCCCTCCTGGACGCCACCCCCCACCCCCTTGGACACCCCCCTGGACAACCCCCAACCCTCTAAACATCCCCCCAACCCTCTAGACATCCCCCCCACCCCTCCTGGACACCACCCCCCACCCCTTACCCCCTTGGACACCCCCTGGACAGACCCCAACCCTCTGGACAGCCCCCCCCCCCCCCCCCGGACAACCCCCCAAACCCTCTGGATAGCCCCCCCCCCCCCGGACACCCCCACCCACCCACCCACCCCCTTGGACAGCCCCCCCCCCACACACACACACACACCCCTGGACTGCCCCCCCCCCCCCTCCATGGACACCCTGGACACCCCCCCCCCCCCCCCAACCCTCTTGACAACCCCCCGAACCCTCTAAACACCACCCCCACCCCCTTGGACACCCCTGGACACCACCACCCCCTTGGACAGCCCCCCACCCCTCTGGACACCCCCCCCCCCACCCCCACCCCTAGACAGCCCCCCACCCCTCTAGATAGCACCCCCACCCCTCCTGGACACCACCCCCACCCCCTACCCCCTACCCCCCTGGACACCCCCAACCCTCTAGATAGCCCCCCCCCCCAGAAAACCCCCCAAACCCTCTGGATAGGCCCCCACCCCTTGGACACCCCCCCCCCCCACCCACCCACTTCCTTGGACACCCCCCCCCCCCCCCACGTGCTTGGATAGCCCCCCCCCCCCCCCATGAACTGTATCTCCTACTAGTATAAAATGATCTATTGTGAAATTAATTGGGTTTTAATAGCATATGAAGACTTATAATAGTCCACAAAAATAAGCAACGTAAATAGATTATGGAACTACAAATAGTGATACCCAAAATAGAAACAACCAAGGATCCAAAACAAACATTCCACCATGAAAAACCATATATAATTATAAAATAAATCACACTGGTACACATAATGGGTGTATCACAATGATTTACATATAAATTGTAGTAATATAGGTGAATGAGATCATTATTTGTCAATGACAACAAAAATTACCATCAATGTTGGGCATCCACGAAACAAAAATAAACGAAATAGAAGTAGGTGAGGGTTACGTGAATATTGCGAGCCGAGCTAATAGATCTGGTTATAATAGATAAGATGATGATGGAAAAATGAGGTAAGAGGGATTGAAATCGAATAATATTACCTAGTTTAAACAGAAAAATCACAAAACGTAAATATAGACTATCCGAAAAAAAACGAATGAAATAAAGTTATGGGAGGCTTACCTGAGTGTTACGAGTGGAGATGATAGATCTGAGGAGAGTAAAGATGATAAACAATAATGGAAAAATGATTTTAACAAAATGAGATCGAAGAGTCGATTAGGGTTTTCCAGGCGAGAGAGACGAGTTGTCGGGCTGTCGATCGAAAAATCATAAATGACAGGCCACCGGGCGTGTTAGTTTTTTAAATGTTTTATAACGTCATTTATTTAATAAATGATTTTATAAACTATTTTTATTACATTTATAATGTCAGTTATTATAATAACCAATGTTATAAATGTATCAGATAATGCATTTTTTGCGTCGGTTATAAAATAACCGACGTAAAAAAATCTCTGTGTTGATTTTTTACATCGGTTATTATATAACCGACGTAAAAAACAAATCATAAACCACAATTTTTACGTCGGTTATTTTATAACCGATGTAAAAACTGTGGGGTGTTGGTTTTTTACGTCAGTTATAATATAAACGAAGTGAAAATTTCAGCAGGTTGGGTTTTTACGTCGGTTATTTGATAACTGACGTCACAGAGGCCTCAAATGCCTCCTTTTTTACGTCGGTTATTTTATAACCGACGTAAAAAAATTCGTAGATACCTCGTTTTTTACATCGATTATCAAATAACCGATGTAAAAAATTTACTATCCATATTTTCTATGTCGATTATAAAATAACCGACATAAAAAACCACGTATCACAGATTTTCATGTCGGTTATATATAACCGATGTAAAAAATGGTGACGTTAAAAACGTTTTCTGCACTAGTGCCTCCACTATAAAATCCACCCTTCACACCCTAATTTCCTCACACCTCTCAAGCTCCAAGCCTACTCTAAAATCTACCCAAACATCTTCCCTACACCCCCCCCCCATGACAAGAGCTTATGTTCTCATCAAAAGACCAATCTTAGGCCCTTAAGGAGGTTCTCAAAAGAAGGATTCAAGAGGTAATTTCTCTCCCTCTTCTCCTTTAATTTCCTTTCAACTTCAAGTTCATTTCTTGATCTCTCCCCACCTATCTTCATCTGAATTGTATTGTAACTCTAGTATTATACATCTAATGGAATGTTATGATGCTAATGGGATATTATATCATCCAACCCCCTTTCCCGCTTCCTTTTATTTTATTAAAGAGAACGTTGTTCGTGAGGTGTTAATTTATCACCTTCAAGAACAACATGCTTTCTTCTTCCATTTCTACCTTCAAATCTGGTCATGAAACCATTTCTATGGTTTAACCAGAATATATTATATGTATTATTTCCTATTTAAAGCTCTGTAATTAATCTATGGCCATATTACTAAGTGATAAGTTAAAACAAGTTCGTTGTGATCGAAAAACCGCCCAAATTGACCCAAATAACCATCATTTAATTCTTATCTAACGATTCATCCACAGGGATCTAATATAATTAATTATAATATCATTAAAACTCATGTAATATCATTATTGACATGTAATATCATTTCTGTATGTTTACCCATGTTCTACCCGAACTTCAATTTATGAATACAAGTGAACCACCCAAGAAAAACCATAAAAACGAATATCCCCAAACAATGTTTTTAAACACTATAAGTCATCAAAAGGAACATAAAATGACATAATGAAACCAGAATGAACTCTATTAATATATAAAAGTTTCTGGAATTTCTAATTAATGAATATAATGTCATTATACAGGGCATTAAAGAGAAGTAATCATTCGGATACAAGGTGAGGGGAAATCTCAAACCCAATTTTCTTCCTTCGGGTTCTCCCTCTTTCACTACATTTTTGATATGGTTACTCCTTAAAGATCATTTTTTCATCATTGTATTTACTTTTCTAGGATATACATTTTTGTCACTAGTTTTTATATCAAACCAAATGTTTTCCAAAAGAACTCCTCTTTTAAGAACAGCCCTTTTACTTCTCACTCAAAGCGGACGGTTCTTGTAACATGTATGTTATTCCCTCTTTCTTTTGGGAACCCAAAGCTTATGAATGTGTTATTATGAGATGAATCCCATTCCATTCCATGGGTTAGTTATGTACATTTTTTATATGTTTTCTATGTGGTAAGCATTATGATGATAATGTTATGATGTGACGGGTGCGCCCGAAATTATATAGGGCAATATGAATGTTTCAATGTGACGAGTGCGCCTGGAATTATACAGCACTCCAATGCATTGGGTAAAGTGATGAATCTCATGAGTAAATGTGAAATGATGTCTGAACAAGATTCTATCTTGGTTCACAAGTATGTGTGGTAGTTAACCACTAAGACATGATGTTTCATTTTTATGCATTGCCACATTTCAAGTCTTTTATTTATGCTCCTATCATGTTCATGATCTTTTTCCTATGTTATAATTGTACTCACCCCATGCTATATTGTTCTTATCTATCCTCTTACTGGGATTCTAGCTCACCCATTTTGATGTATATCCTCAGTTGGATACATGTACTAAGGAGAGGACAAGTTCCAATAAAAATCTAAAGAAAAGGGAATTAAATAAATGTTTATGCTTGATGTTGTATTTGTTATGTATGGTATTACTTTTCCCAAGACAATAAACCTTTAGATCCTCTATGTGTAATAATATTATGTTTTTTATCTTTAAAATGATTTAATAGTAATGTAAGAAAAGGATCGGGTCTCTATAGTTGGTATCAGAGGCAAGGTTTAGTTAATTTGGGAATTAGGATTAGTGAACCCTAAATAAAACCTCTAGTATGAGATTAAGTACAAATATACACACAAGAGTATTTACATAGGGATCCCATATGTCATGATTTTAGTATAAATTGTTCAAATTAATAATTTATGTATTCATTACTTGTTTACTTATTTTTTGTTCTAACCTTTTCTATTTTAGAAAATGGTGGGAACCAGGAGAAATCAGGCCAACAACTCTTGCGAGGGCCAATGCAAAGATTTCACGAATGACATCCCCAATGATTTGGGATGTGGAGTTCAAAACTTCATGGAGATGCTTACCAAATTATCTCAGGTTATGAACAATAACCATAATAATGGGGAACATCCTCCTTCACCAAAGAGGGAGAAATTGGCTATCGAATGTTTTATGCGGCAATGGCCACCGACGTTTAATGGATATTTCGATCCACTAGTTTCAGAATAGTGGGTTAACTCCATGGAGAAGATATTTTCTATACTTCACTATTCTGAGATGGAGAAGGTGACCCTAGTTATTTATTGTCTAGATGGAGAAGCCGATCAACAATGGTCTTTGATTAAGAACACCAAACCAAGGGAGGAAATTAAAGAGATGGAATGGGAAGACTTTAAGATAATGTTTCTTAATAAGTACTTCCCACGAACTCTTCACACAAAGATGGAGAGAGAATTCATAGATCTCAAGAAAAAAGAAGGAGAATCTGTCACAACCTATGAAGCAAATTTCATAAGGCCTGCAAGTTACGCTTCGAGTTTTGTTATCAACAATGATAGAAAAATTGATAGATTCTTTAGTGGATTAAAACCACACATTCTAAAGGCTCTTACAATTCGAGACTTTTGGAGTTATGAAGAAGTTGTTTGGTGTGCTCTCAAAGTGGATATGGAGTTTGGAGAATGGTCCCATGGCTATAGTGATAAGAAAAGAAATATAGAGTTTCAATCTGGTGGATCTAATGACAAAGGTGGGAAGAAAAATCAATGACCCACATGCCAAAAATGTGGGAAGTTTCACCATGGGAACTGCCTCAAAGGGATGGGGAAATGCTTCAAGTGTGGGAAAGAAGGACACCATGCTCAAGAGTGTTGAAAAGACATGAAAAGGAAGGAGAATGTAGCCGATGAAAGGAGAGAACCATTCATGGTTCAATGCTACAACTGTAGGGAGCTAGGTCACTATGAAAACCAGTGTACTAAACCTCGAGCTCTCGAGGGTAATAAATGTCATAAACCACCAAATCCAAAGGAATAAGGGAAGTATTATGCCATCACTACTACAGAGGTGGATCATGATAATTAAGTCATACAAGGTACACTTCCTATTCACTCAAGAATGGAAAAAGTCTTATTTGATTCTGGTTCTATGCATTCCTTTTTATCTTGCAAGTTTTCTAGAACTATAGAATCGAAGCCCCAAATCCTTGAAGTAGAGATATCTTTAAAAACACCGAGTGGTGCAATCATTGCAACCAAAGTGTTTGACTCTTCTCCTGTTGGCGTATGTGGGAATATTATTCCGGCAAATATCGTAATACTTCCCTTGGTGGAATTCGACTCTATAATGGGAATGGATTGGCTCTCGTTATATAGAGCAAATATCAACTATAGGGAAAAGGAAATATCTTTTCATATTCAAAACCATCCCCTTCTCCTCTACAAATGAAAGGAACTTCATTAATATCCTCTGAAAAATCCTTCAATGGTGTGGGTGTTGATTCCCTATAAAGAAGCATACCTCGCCCAAATGGTTGAGTCGAAGTAAAGTGCCAACCTTGAGGAAATTCTCATTGTGAGGGAATACGGCGATGTATTTCCTGAAGAGTTACCTAGAATTCCCCCAGATTGTGAGGTAGAGTTCTCAATTGAACTCATGCACGGAGATACTCCAATCTCGAAGTGTCCCTATAGGATGGCTCCTATCGAATTGGAGGAGTTAAAGAAGTAGCTTCAAGAGAATCTATACAAAGGGTTCATACGCCCTAGTGCATCACCTTGGGGTGCACCGGTGCTCTTTGTGAAGAAGAAGGATGGAACAATGCGGCTATGTATCGATTATTGGGAACTCAACAAGATCACCATAAAGAACAAGTATCCTCTCCCAAGGATTGATGACTTGTTAGATCAGTTAAGAGGAGATCAATACTTCTCAAAGGTGGATCTTCATTCTGGATATCATCAGGTAAAGGTGAAGAAGGAAGATATTCAGAAGACTACCTTCCGTACAAGGTATGGGCACTATGAGTTTTTGGTGATGCCCTTCGGACTTACTAATGCCCCTGCAATCTTCATGGATTTGATTAATAGAGTCTTTAGACATTACCTTGAGAAATGTGTGGTAGTTTTTATCAAATATATTCTCATCTACTCCAAGAGTAAGGAGGAACATAAATAACATCTAAGACTTGTGTTTCCGACATTAAGAAATGAGAAGTTGTACGCCAAGTTCAGCAAGTGTGCTTTTGGATGAATCAAGTCACGTTCTTGGGGCATGTGATCACAAGTGAGGGAATTTATGTGGATCCTTCAAAGACAAAGGCAATTGAGGAATGGCCCAGTCCCTCTAGTGTCACAGAAATCCATAGTTTTCTTGGATTAACTGGGTACTACCAATGTTTTGTGAGAAACTTCTCACGATTGTCAATCCCTCTAACTAAGTTAACAAGGAAAGGGGTAAAGTATGTCTGGATGGAAGAATGTGAGGGAAGCTTCAAGGATCTAAAGAGAAGGGTGATCACTACACCTGTACTCACACTACCGAAAAGTGGAGAAAGTTTTTTGATATACAGTGATGCTTCAAAGAAATTCTTGGGTTGTGTACTCATGCAAAATGAAAATTTGATAGCCTATGCCTCACGACAGATGAAGATCCATGAGCAGAACTACCCGACGCATGATCTATAGATGGAAGCCGTGATTTTTTCCTTGAAAATCTGGCAGAACTACCTTTATGGTGAGAAGTGTGACATATACACCGACCACAAGAGCCTAAAGTATATATTTACACAAAAAGAGATCAACATGCGTCAAAGGAGATGGTTAGAGATAATCAAGGATTATGATTTCTCTATTCACTATCATCCTGGAAAGGCGAACAAGGTAGCTGATGCACTAAGCAGAAAAGAACCTGCTACTCTATCCATGTTGCAGATTGATAAAGACCCTATCTTCTTGGATATGCAAAGAATGGATTTGGAAATCATAGGGGCAGGGGATACATCCTACCTTTCCCAAATGATTGCACAACCATCCATCCAGGAGAATATTAAGGAAGAACAAAGGGATGATGTGGAGATACAAAAGAGGGTGAATGCAGTAAAGGAAGGGAAGTTGCAATAGTTCCATATCGACGATGATGGTGTGATTTGGTTTGGAACACGGATTTATGTGCCTTCATCACCCGGGATAAAGAAGGAGATATTGGATAATGCACATATCTCAAATTTCTCTATCCATCCTGGGTGTACCAAGATGTACCGTGATCTCTTAGAACACTTCTGGTGGGATAACATGAATAAGGAGATTGTGTAATATATATCAAGGTGCTTGGTATGTCAGCAAGTTAAATCTGAGTGACAAAAGTCCAAGGGTATGATGCAGCCACTGCCTATACCCATGTGGAAATGGGAAAATGTTACTATGGACTTTGTCATGGGTCTCCCGAAGACGTCAAAGGGAAATAACGCGATATGGGTTGTGGTTGAACGACTCACCAAGACTTCCCATTTTATCGCTATTCGGGAAGACCTCTCACTTGAACAACTTACAAAGATATATGTGAAGGAAGTGGTGATACTGCACGGTGTTCCACTATCAATTGTCTCTGACCGTGATCCAAGGTTCACATCTAAGTTCTGGAGGAGCCTTCAACATTCTTTGAGTACTGAATTAAATTTCAGCATGGCCTATCAATCCCAAACTGATAGCCAGTCTAAAAGGACAATTCAAACGCTTGAAGATATGCTAAGAGTATTCTATCTTGAATTCAAAGGTGGTTGGGATCAGCATCTCCCATTGGTTGAGTTCTCATACAATAATAGCTTCCACTCGAGTATCCAGATGGCTCCATATGAAGCTCTGTGTAGAAAGCAATGTAGAACTCCAACCTATTGTGATGAAGTTGGAGAAAGAAAGCTACTTGGACCCGATCTTGTTCAAGAGATGACAGAGAAGGTTCAAGTCATCCACAAACACATCAAATCTACTCAAAGTTGGAAAAAGAGCTATGCTGACAACCATCGAAGGGACTTGGAGTTTGACATTGGTGATAAAGTCTTCCTTCGAATATCTCTATGGAAGAGAGTCATGTGATTCGGGAAGAAAGGGAATTTAAGCCCAAGGTATATTGGCCCCTTTGAAATCCTTGACCATATAGGATCCGTGGACTATCGTCTTGCACTTCCACCAAATATGTCTCATGTTCATGATGTGTTTCATGTATCACTACTGAGGAAGTACATACCAGACCCCTCACATGTACTAAACTCATAGGTGGTGTAGCTGGAAGATGATATCTCCTATGAGGATCATCCAGTAAAGATTCTGGATCAGAGAGATAAGGTTCTACGCAACAAGAAAAAACATCTTTTCAAAGTGTTGTGGAGGAAACATAAGTTTGAGGAAGCAACTTGGGAACCAGAAGAGGCAATGAATGAGAAGTACCCTCACATGTTTGTGTAAAGTGAAATTTCAGGGGCGAAATTTCTTAAGGGGGGAAGAATGTAACGACCCAAAGTTTTTCAATGGAAACTCCCTTCTTATAATTATGTCCTAAAATCACATGAAAACACAACATGATGAACTACTAAGTGCTAAGTGACCTTTAAACATAAGTTTTTCACTTCTGTGTTTTGAATTTCGAAAATCTGACACACATGGTTGTGTTCAAGATGATTTTTGGAGTCTAATGAAACAAAAATAATTTTCAGTGAATAGTAACATATCCTTAGGAATAGTAACATACCCTTATGAATAGTAATATGAACCTTATTAATAGTAAATAATCTAACATAAGAGTAACCTTACCCATGAATAATTAAATAAAATTTAGACAACTTAGAAGGTGACAATTTGACCTTAGTAAACGTTTTGGAATTTTGTAAGTCATAAATAATTAATTAATTTAAAAAAAATGTATTTTATTAAAATTTATTCATTATTTATCAAATCAATGTCTTATAGTTTTTAGATAATTTTATAAGACCCTACGTAATTTTTGAAAGCACTATAAAATCAGTTTTAATCTTAAAAAATGTTTTTTTAAGTAAATTATGATTTTAATTAAATATTAAATTAATAATATTTAGAAAATTATTTTCGAAAAATGGAATTCCTTTTTGGATTCTACATGTTGAAAAATGTTTGGGGTAAATTTTTGGGATTTTTCTGAGATACTTGAATTTTTGAAGAATTGTAGAATCCAATAATTTACAATAAATGCTAAATAATGGATTAATTGAGTCATTGATGATGCTCTGCTGATGTAAGCCCAATTGTTTCAGGATCACATGATAAAATTACTATTCTTGATCATTCAAGACTCATTATTCCTTGTATTATGAGAAATTAATAAACTAATGAATTTTATATTAAGGAAACCCCTCTCCCCTCCACTATAAAAGCCACCCTTCACACCATCATTTCCTCACACCTCTCAAGCTTCAAGCCTTCTCTAAACTCTGCCCAAACACCTTCCCTAGACCCTCCCCCATGTCCAATATCTTATGGTCTCATGAAAAGACCAAGCTTAGGCCCTTAAGGAGGTTCTCAAGAGAAGGATTCAAGAGGTAATTTCTCTCCCTCTTCTCCTTTAATTTCCTTTCAAGTTCAAGTTCATTTCTTGATCTCTCCCCACCTGTCTTCATCTGAATTGTATTGTAACTCCAGTATTATAAATCTAATGTAATGTTATGATGATAATGGGATATTATATCATCTAACCCACTTTCCCTCTTCCTTTTATTTTATTAAAGAGAACGTTGTTCGTGAGGTGTTAATTTATCACCTTCAAGAACGACATGCTTTCTTCTTCCATTTCTACCTTCAGATATGGTCATGAAAGAATTTTTATGGTTGAAACAGAATATTTCATATGTATTATTTCCTATTTAATGTTCTTGAAGTAACCTATGGCCATATTATTAAGTGATAAGTTAAAACAATTTCGTTTTGATCGAAAAACCGCCCAAATTGACCCAAATAACCATCATTTAATTCTTATCAAATGATTCATCCACATGGATCTAATATAATTAATTATAAGATCATTCAAACTATTTTAATATAATTAGTGACATTTAATATCATTTCTGGATGTTTACCCATGTTCTACCCGAACTTCAATTTATGAATACAAGTGAACCACCCAAGAAAAACCATAAAAACGAATATCCCCGAACAATGTTTTTAAACACTATAAGTCATCCAAAGGAATATAAAATGACATAATGAAACCATAATGAACCCTATTAATGTATAAAAGGTTCTTTAATTTCTAATTAATGAATATAATGTCATTATACAGGACATTAAAGATAAGGAATCATTCGGATACAAGGTAAGGGGAAATCTCGAACCCGATTTTCTTCCTTCGGGTTCTCCCTCTTTCACTCCATTTTTGATATGGTTACTCCTTAAAGATCATTTGTTCTTCATTGTATTTAATTTTCTGGGATATACATATTTGTCACTGGTTTTTATGTCAAACCAAATGTTTTCCAAAAGAACTCCTGTTTTAATAACACCCCTTTTACTTCTCACTCAAAGTGGGCGGTTCTTGTAACATGTATATTATTCCCTCTTTCTTTTAGGAACCCAAAGCATATGAATGTGTTATTATGAGATGAATCCCATTTAATTCCACGGGTTATTTATGTACATTTTTTATATGTGTTCTATGTGGAAATCATGATGATGATAATGTTATGATGTGATGGGTGCGCCTGGAATTATATAGCACAATATGAATGTTTCAATGTGACAGGTGCGCCCAGAATTATACAGTGCTCCAATGCATTGGGTAAAGTGATGAATCTCATGAGTAAATGAGAAATTATGTTTGAACAAGATTCTATCTTGGTTCACAAGTATGTGTGGTAGTTAACCACTAAGACATGATGTTTTATTTTTATGCATTGCCACATTTCAAATCTTTTATTTATTCTCCTCTCATGTTCATGATCTTTTTCCTATGTTATGATTATGCTCACCCCATGCTATATTGTTCTTATATATCCTATTAATGGGCTTCTATCTCACCCCTTTTGATGTATATCCTCAGGTGGCTATATTTACTAAGGATAGGACAAGTGCCAATAAAAATCTAGAGAAGAAGGAATTAAATAAATGTTTATGATTGATGTTGTATTTGTTATGTATGGTCCTAGTTTTACCAAGACACTAAACCTTTGGATCCTCTGTGTGTAATACTATTTTGTTGTTTATCTTTAAAATGATGTAATAGTAATGTAAGAAAAGGCTCGGGTCGCTATAGATTTCATGCTCGTATGTCATCATCAAAGAACCCTATGCATGTATATCATAATCATGGAATGCCATGCCCAATATCACAGACATAGGGATGTCATGCCTAATATCAAAATAAAGTGACATCATACCCAAATATGATAAACATAGTCTAAAACTTTGGATCCTATGAAATAAATCTGAGCATCCCAATAACAATATAACAATCATATAAAAATATCAAAATCCAGATCCCAAGAAACACCTATGGGAATCCTGATAAAATAAAAAACAATAAAAAGGCTCAAAGTTAGATCCCAAAAAGTATACATGGGAATCCTAATAAAAAAGTTTGCATTGCATCTAGATCATCAACCACAAACTAGGAAGTACCTTCGGTAACCATCGTTGCATCAGTAGTAAACAAGTGAAAGCATAAATACAAGAGTGAGGGTGGTCAAACACCTAAAACCACTACTAATTCATCAACCTCATGGGATTAAAAGTTAAGCATGGGTTATAAGGTGACACCCACTACCATATATACCCAAACCCGAAGTACAATCTCAAGGTCAATCAACACTGAGGCACCCACTAGTTCCCCTAATTCAAACACTAAAGAGGCATCCCACTCTGGATCCTCAAGGTCTATTGGTAAACAGAGGAATTACACTTGGAATCCTTGAAATTAATAAGAAAATGCATCCCATAGGAGATCCTGGTTCATGGACATATCCTCAAGTTGAGGATGAAATTATCATGTTGGTTTTGTTAGTGACCTTTATAATTCATCCAATATAAACTACCCATTCCATTTGGTTAAAAAATTAATCATAAGGAATTCAAATAGTGGTAGTTTCTCTTAGGGGAAAGTCTGAGCACCTATATAATACCATAAACATCCATAAATACTAAAGGGAAGGTATAAAAGACCACTAATCTTTAGGAAGATTTCCATTTAATTTCCAAGGGCTGGTAGTAGCTACTAAGGCCTGTCTAAGCTCATCTGACATGAGTAGGGTCCTGTATCACAACCAGAACATCTAAAATTAATTAATTATAATTATACTATAATTAATTAATTAATATCACCAAGATAAACAATTTAAACGATTTAATTTATAAGTTCATAAACCCTAAAATCTAACCGGTCGACCTTGTCACACTGGAACCATGACCAAACATTCACCAGTGGCATATGATGCATCCTACCCTTGAATCATACATAATCCATAAAAAATTGAACAAAAAAACACCCACCAAATTAATTAAAATAAATAATGATTTATAAATTCACCGCGGTGAAATACCTCGATGAAATTACATGTTGAAAACTACAGACAGCCTCTCAGGATGGCCTCTTCCTATAAAGATTGAAATCACTGACTGAAATGGTTGATTACACCATGATTTGATGGAATCCAATGAATAACCCTAAATGGAAACTCTTAAAATCATAAGGGAATAATAATAGCATAAAATGAAGGTGGAGAAAGATCTTACCCACTAATGCTATCAAATCACACCCAAAAAGCCCTTGATTGGTGAAGAATGGAGGGAAAAGAGAGAGGGTCTAATGAGAGTGCCCCATGCACCTCCTATTTTACCAAAGAAAAAATGGTAGAGGAACCCCCTATTTGACCTTTTTAAAAATAAAATCCCACCTATTACATGATGTGTAACTATTATACATCATGTAATAGTTTCATGATGTGTAACAGATATACATCATGTATTCCTTGGGGAAATCCCCCTGAGCTTTCACATCGTGAATCCACCAGCCACACCCCATAAAACCAATACACATCATGTAAATAATACATGATGGGTAAAACTCACAATAGTTGTTCTCAGTAGCTGAGATGCCTGTTCCTCCTCTGGTGTTCACCCGAACCCCCAGGATATCCACCAAAACATAAAACATGTCCAAAAACACTAAATCCATATCTTAAAACACTTGGAATCTCATTTTGATTTATATTTTATAGGATGTTCTGTTCACCAATAGATGAAAACTCAAAATATCTCAAAATTTTCAACCTGGTCCAAAACATAAGAGGTTACAGACTTCCAAACACTTTAAAATATTTTACTATTGGTTTTTTCATATACCAAATATAATAGGGGTGGCTTCTTCTTCTAGTGTTATTAGACATCTATTATGAAATTGTACACTAATACATATGGATTATCTCCAGAATAATTTAGGGAATTTATACTCCACAGTCATGGTCCTTACCATCCAAACTCTTTTTTTCCCTTTCTATAATCCCATTTTACTAAGGGGTGTCAGGATCACTGAATGGATGTTTTATTTCATTCTTTTAAAAAATGGATTTAAAATGGTAACTTGTAAATTACTTTCCATTATCCATTTTTACCTTCTGAATTTGTGTACTAAGTTCCTTTTTCAACTTACCTTAGGTAAAATTTAAACATTTCCATGGCATTAGATTTATGTTTCACAAACATGAAACTCATTATTTGGGTGAAGTAATTATTAAAAGTGATAAAGTATAAGTCACCCTTTGAGGATTGATACCTTGCCATTATATAAACATAGAAATATATAAGTATAATAGCTCTGATGGATTGAATGTATACCTTTTTTTCTTCCCTAATTCACTTTCCCTTTCTGAAAATCTTCACAAACAATGATTATTTTCTTTTTGGTAGAGGTAAATCTCTTACAACTTCTTACATTGAGATTTTTATCACATTTAGTTTTCCCATATAACCATATCTTCAATTACAAAACTAATTTTCATCTATCTCACTTAGGTAAAATGAGTTACTCTGATCTCCAATTTGAAAAATATTTACTTTGGTTCTTAATCCTTTGAAAATTGTTTTTATATTTTTTAAGCATCAGATGATACATCAATTTATCTAGAAGAAAACTTTGTTTCCATCATCATACAACTAACTTACACTTAGTAAGTTATGTTTAAATATATAAATAAATAAAATTTCTTTGGACATTAACTTATGGTTGTCTATGGTAGTTGTGTTGCTTCCTTTGATTTTAAAGAAAATATCATTTCCAAAGGTAATGGCTTCTCCATTATGTTCTTAAATGTTTGTAAAAATTTTAACATTAATTTTAATATGTGAGGATAATCCACTATAAAGAATCCATGGTTTCTAATTTTGAATAGATTTCAAGGATAAATTAACTATCAGGGAATTTTCATCTATCTTTTTTCCTTTATCCTTTTCTCTTAAAGCGTATAGAGCCTATCCAGGAAGAGTTTTCATGAAACCTTCCACACATTAGCTAATTTGATCACATATCCTATAGGTTTATAATATGATATCAAAATGATTTATAGTTGAATAATTATTAACATATAATTCCTTCTTTTATAATATATTTCCTCTCATATTTTGATTATATTTTTCCTCTATTTTAGGGTTTATCCCCCTCAAATCATGCCTTATCCCTAGAAGCGACATGTTTTTCTACAAATTATAGGCTTCCTACCCATAATTTCTACAGTTCTAGAAATATCCTTTAAACTTCCACCTTTTTTATTGATAAATGTTTCTATATAGAACTGTATTGGTGTTTCATCATTAGATATGATTTACTTTTTCTTCTAGAATAGTGGATCTTTCTTTCATAAGTTGTGTCTAACTTCTGTTTGTTTAATTAAAGCACTTACACTTTTATTATAAATACATACTTTTCATTTTTAGTTGATAAATATAAATTACTAGTAGAAATCAATTTATCATAAAATTTAGAAGGAATAGATGCCATCTATTTTTTTAAGCCAACTATTTTGACAACTTGTAAAAATCCAGATTTAACTTTCATTACCTTAGTGAAATCATCATTCAACTTATTCAAATTTTTTTCAACTTCAAGATATTTAGATTATGTCTTACTAGTTCATATTTCATTAAAGCTAGCTTCTAACCTTTATATTTCAAATTTTTTTCATGCTCGGTCACTTTTAATATGAGTTTATTGATTTCTTTAATGTATGAATTCTTTTTTTTTTTAGAAAATATTCTTCACATATGATCATTGTCTCTCCTCTATTTTTTAGCATGAAAAGTTCCTTCTTGAGTTTAGTATTTTTCTCAAGATAGGTAACAAGTTATAATTTCAACATGTATTCCATGTAAGTTATTTCCCATTGTTCTTGTTATTTACTTAAGTTTTCCTCATGTTTCACATGATCCGTGAATTTCACAAATTTCTTTAAAATTTCTCTATTGGATGATACAGCTTCCAATGAGACCACTTCTTTTTTATTATAAAACTTGTTTTATTCTTCTGAGTAAACTTAATTTTTCCTTCAATGAATTTTCTCTCTCTCTTTATGTTTTTATTCAACTTATCCATATGATATTCTCATAAATATCATCTTCTTAAACTTCATTACCTTTAGTCTTAGAGAAATTAATTAAAAAATTTCAAACTCAACTTCACTTAATGTATGTTAATGAATTTTTTCCCTTGTACTTACATTTAACTTTCCTAAAATTTCATGGGATAAAACACATTATTATCTTATTCAATTTATCCATATGATCTCCATATTCCAATTCATCATAAGATTTATCTTCCAATGCATTTAGTTTGAGTTTCTTAATTTTATCAAAATTCATTTCTTCCATTTAATGTTTCATAAAATTTGGAGACTTACTCATTTCATATATCCTAAGGATATTTTAAATTTTATATAGAGATGCATTATTTTTATCCTTCAAGGATATTAATTTAGGATCAAATCTATATAGGAAATTTCTCATTAAATTTTTCAAAATTATTGAATCCATCGGAGTATCTCTAAATACCCTAATATTTTCAAATATTTCATTAACACTTTTTAAAAAATAATTTATGGTTTCTACATCATCAATATTCAATTCCTCAAACTAACTTATCCATATTTAAAGTTGTACTTCCCTTACTTTAACATTACCTTCAAAAATACTTTCCATCTTATCCCAAGTATCCTTAACTAATTAAATACCAATTACATTATTATAAAAATTGTCTCATAAAGACATGAGAATTTTATTTCGAGCATTACCATTAAATTCAAAGTTTCTTTTTTCCAAAAAAAATCATTGGTTAATCCTTTTATCTAGGTTAAAAATTAATTGTAGCAACATCCACCACTTAAAATCCAATAGATAAAAGACAGGGTATCATCATATTCTTCTGTCCATGAAATTTTTTTCCAAAAAGGTTGTGATATAGTGGTTGTTAACAAAATTTATGTTCACCATATTTGAAAAATGGATCCAACAAAGGGAGATTGCTTTGATACCACATTTTATACTCAATAATGGATAAACCACTAAGAAGGGGGGGTTGAATCAGTGGTTCCATTTTAAAACTTCTTGTAAATTTAATTTATCCTTTTTGGATTGTTAATGTCTCAATACACTCATGTAATAAAATTCACTCTTACTCATATGTATTAAAGTAAAAAAGAAATCAATGCACATATATTTTTCCAAGGTTTAGACCCAATGAGAGTACCAATTCCTTATTTTTCTCAAGATTTTTGGGTCATGGATTTTCCACTATAGTAAATTATAAATTATCAATTATAATGGTTTGTGAAGGGATTGGCTTGAACCCAATAGTGCATCCCACGCTTATGTATCCTGAAAATATGATTATATTGGTTCCTTCTAGTTACAAGATATGGAATTTCATCTAAGCCTTACGAATAGAAAAAAATAACTTATGTACTTGAACTTTAATTTCTAGAACTTATACATATAAAACTTGTATCTACTAGTTCTTTAACATTAATTTTCTTTAAATCAATGACTTCCTTCTTTGAACCAGTGTATGTTTTAATGAAAGTAGGTCTTTCCATAAATGGTATTCTTCACTCAAAATACTCAGTATCATCGAAAACCTATTATTGAATGAGTTTATATCCTTTATATAGCTAAATTTAGTTTGATAAATTTGGGGAGCATGTGGGCTCAAATTTGAAACTATTTCTTATTCATATATTCAAATAAAATCCTTCAATGTATTCTAAATATATTAGATTTTTATTTTATAAAATCCTTAACAAGACTCGGTGTATGCAGTATTTAAGACTACCATAAAACTTATCTTGAATCAAAAACTTTCTCTCATGAATATCATACTTTTAGCATCCATATATACACTATCATGGTTTTTTTGAATTCATAATGGTTATGTAAAGTCACTTAGCATCTTTTAGTGAATGTAATTTCATAGAATTCACTTTTTGATCCTTTTGGTTTTTCTTCTTCAATATCTCAACTCAATATACTATAATATTTAGTACATTAATCAAATCTAATAAGAAACATGTTCTTCTAATGGTTTTAAACCATTTCACATATAATGTGTTTGAAATTTATCTTAAATCAACTCTTTTTTATCAATTTATCCTAGGGACTTCCCTTGATCCATCTTTTGATGAAATCACATATCAACTTTAATTTATTATTTCAGAGCATCAACATCATCCTTTCTTTCAATAAAATTAATATCTAATCAAATTATCTATAATAAAAATTGGTCTTTTTTCAATTTGATATGTATGAATTTTAAAGAAAAACGCATGCATCACCTTATTGAAATTATAGAGTATGCTCTCGTAAAACTTCTACTTTCCATGCCTTCATAATCTTCAGTTCATAATGAATTTAGGCCTTCTTTTGTGATAACCTTCTGACAGCCTCGCAAAACTCTACTAATCATCCACTTGACAAATCAATTCATTTTAAACCTTATCATCTGGTGAACTTACAAAATTCTATGAACTTAGTTCTCTAGATTTACAAACTTTTATATCCCATCTCAAAAACTTTTTTCCAAACATAGTATAAAAAAATAAAAAAAACATTACTAATACTAGGGGAACATCATTTTGTAGGTCCACTAAGTTAATCACAAGATTTTAAATAGGATAAAAACACATATTAGAATAAAAATATAGTATGAGGATTAACTATAAATAGAAACTAGTTGTAGTCGATGCCAAACCATAAGTTCTCGCTCCAAATTTGAAGATTTGTTTGGGTGATAGTCATAAATAGATTACTTAATAAACCAAAAATATCACTTGTACTATATCAAGATCATACAATAATAAACTGAAAATTAGGTATTGATATTGTGATAATATTTAACACTCTAAAAAATTTTGTTCCATAACCAAGAGATACTGGAGGTAACAAGACTAACAAAGGAATCTAATTAAAGATCAATACTTTAGGTATGATTTTGATGGTCATTGTTTCTAGTTTAGTGGAAATTGACATATATCCAGGTATTTCTTATCAAAGATAAAGAGTAATGTACCTTTTAGAACCTAAATTTCTCATATGCAGTAACCCAAATAATAATAAAGCAGGATAAAAACTCAAAATTATTTTGTATCTTTTCAAGATAAGGTTGTATCATAATATTATAAGGATTATCATTCATACCATTAAACACTAAGTTTGAATTCAATGCCATGGATAAAAAAATGGAGGTGATAAGGTGGTAGTTATATTGATTTCCCTTAAAGAATCATATTGGGCTGGTGCATGGATCCTTAATAGCAGATGTACTTCCCATATGATGGGTAATAAATATCTTATCACAAGAATCGAGTGAACAGCAATGGTGTTTTTATATTTTACCATGATGGAGGAATAAAGATAATTTTATCTAGGAAATCCAATTTTGAGGGAAAAGATATGATATGAGTATATGTCATCATTAATTTAAGTTCTCAATCACAAATTTCTAAGTTCCAATCAACTATGTGACATAATTCATGAAATAATATTTACCAAGAAGTCTTGTATCATCAAGGGAAAGGATGGTGCAATTGTAATTTTAGGTAAGTTCATGAATGGGAATAACTGCCTTATCTATAGAGAATAAGAAAGGTGATTTCTATCCAAAAAATAATAAAATGAATTATGGAATAAAAATAATGTCCATTTGATCCAAAAATCCTAGGAATTTCTTGAGAAAAATGATAGATCTCTAGATCACCATAAAATATCACAAGATCATACTCACACATGTGATGTTTTTTAAAAATGGAATATTGTATGAAATATGTAAATGAAAAAATAATATAAGTCAAAAGGGTTTGTTTAGTTAGTGTTTTTTGATGTGTGTGGAAAAATATCACCAAGGGACATTGATGGACATAGATACTATATGTTTTTTATTTATGATTAAATTCAGATTTCATGGTCGATGGTCATCACCCACAAGTCTAGGGTGCTTAGTTTTATTAATCAATATAGGAGGAAGGATGAGAAATTTTTTAGGGATAAAAATCTAAAATTATGAACCAATAATTCCATGGAGTTTATTAATATCTAGGTGGAGGATTATCTTGAGAAGAATGGGGTATGAACCAAGTCTCAGTAGTGATAAATCTTCAACAAAATGGTATGTTTGAGAGAATAAATTGGATCATAAACAACATGTAAAAAAACTTTCTCATTGAGAAAGGCCTATTAGAAAAGTTTTAAAATGAAGAAATCGTGACAATGGTTTATATTTCCATCTGAGATGTTTTTTGTCTGGGAGAATAAAAGACACTATACAATATATGGTATGTAAAGAAATAAAATTAGAGGTAAATTTTTAATATCATAAGTAAGTCTTCTATTAAAAATATATATAAACATAATAAGTTTGAGTCTCATGGAGATAAAGGGGTTTTCCTTAGATAATCAAGCATGATAAAAGTGTATAAATTCTTTAATAAGTGGGTGTAAAATATTTTCTTAAGTAATGATGTCATTATAGTGGATAATGAGCATAATCTTTAGAAAAAAATAGTGAGCAATTTCTAGATAAAATAAATGAGGAGGTGGGTGTATTAGGGGGAGCATGTGGGGTTGAGGAAAATTTAAAATAAGGAACTAGTGATTAGAAGGCTGAATTTGGGCCTACAACTTCATAGAAGTCGAAGATCCAAGATAAAATTGGTGAGAAAAATATCATTGATAATCTAATATCACCAGTGCAAATGTGGTGAATAAATAATATATATAAAATCTCATTCCTATCAAAATTATATCCAAATAATTTTAATAAGATACTAATTATATGAATTGGGTTCAAGTAATGCTTTAAAATCTTGACCAAATAGAAAATAATCAAATGAGGGAGATTGTTTTTAGGTTGAAAAATAAAAAAATAATCATGAGAAAATGGTTTTTTAGAAGAAGAAAATTTAATGAAGACAATATAGTGATTTAGAATAAGTTACAATTAGTGTGAAAGTATTACTTCCATATCTAAGCATAGTTCAAGTAGTTTTCATAAATCATGAGGTGTGAGTTTTAGATGTCAATGATTGGTGAGTTGACATTTTTTCTTATCCTATAGGTGATTCAAGGAAGGCATAGAAAATTCACCCCTCAATCCAAATACGAAAATGAATTTATGAAATTATTTTGAATAAAGGATTATAAAGTAATGAAAATATTAGGTTTTTCTCAGATGAATTTTCTAAGGTATGAAAATGGAAAAGCGACCAATTTCACTAAATACAGGTAGATCATTGGGAGTCATTCGTACTTAATAGTGATACAATATGATATTGTGTTTTATATCTATAAAATTGAAATATATCAAATTAATCCCAAATAAATCTACTTTATAGTGGTTAATAGAATACTATGTTATATTAAAGGAATGGTAGATTTCATCTTTCTTTATAATTAAACATGAAAACAAGATTATTTAGGATATAAAAATACTAATTGGTTTGGTTTAGTAGATGATAAAAATTTTACATCAGGTGGTGCATTTTAACTTGAAAGATTGTGAATTTCTTAGATTACAAAGAAACAAGACTACATTTATTTGATTACTACAAAGTTCGAAAATATTGTGACCACTCAAGTTTACACATAACTATTATAGATGAAATAGTATCTTTAATATGTGAGAGTTAAATTGAAATATTTGATCGAAATAAAATGTTACCATTCAATTTATATAAATATTAAAAGAAATTTCATCCATCACTCAAGTAGGAATCACATTGAAATCAAATATCACTTTATAAATGATAAAATGGAGCATCGGTAGATGAAATTAGAGTATGTTCCTACTGAAATTCAAGTTAGATATATCATGAAAAATGATTTTTCCAAATAATCATTTGAGAGGCATTAACTAGATCTTGAAGTCCAGTTAACTCATTAAAATAAAAGAGTGTGGATATGGACCCTACCTCCATAAGGTATTTTTTAAACTTCCCCATGTTTAAATATATATTTTTTCCTATTTCAGATCACAAAAGAGTAACCTTTTGGTTTTTTGAAAAAGGGGGAGAATTATTTAAGGGGTAGTGGTTGATCAAGCCTGCTAAGGAGGAGAGTAAAGTTGAATTAGAGAGAGAAAGGATGTAGGGGGGTTATCTAAGCATAAATATGCTGAAGTTTTCCAATCATTGAATAAAAATAAATAATATAGTGAAATGATAGCATTTAGGTTCATGATGAAAGGGGATAGATGGTCTTGAAAGTGTTATAAATAGTTAAATAAGTGGTATTGATCATGGTAAAATTCAACAAGTGTTATTGGGAACTAAGTGATTTATTGAAGAGTTTTTATTTCTATATATATTTATCACACCAAGTTTGACTCATGTGGGATTAGAGTATATGTTGAGTAAGTTTTTTATATCTTTATAGAGTCATGGAGTTCAAATGGTGCTTGAAGCATAAAGTGTGGAAGTTTTTTCAACCAAATGGTTTTAGGTTTTTGAAGTGTTTCCAGTAAACCCAAAGGGGGATATTGTTTTTCAAAAATACCGCAAGATATTATTTCCTTGTTTTTAGGTCGTCATATTTATTTAAAAATGTGTTTGATAAAGTTTCAGTGTGTTTTTTGATAATTTGGTTTAAAAAATTAGTTCTATAAGCACTTGGAAGTAATTGGGAATTAAATATAAAAATGGAAAATGAAGTATTTTTTTCATAGAAAAAACATGAGACCGCATGAGAATTATGCAGGAGATTAATCATGTAATAGTTCACAACTAGTGGTTTGAGAAAGTGGTAAGATGTATGGACATCATGTATAAGGTATATTAATCCACCTTAAATATTTATAGAGTATATTTATAAAAGGAAAAGAGTTCATGTAATAGATTTGTGAGAGTGAAAAGAAATATCTCGGTGGACTCGTCGCTTGCAATCAAGGGGTAGTAATTGAATGCAAGTTATGAAGGAATTACACTACATGATACTATAAATAAAGGTCATATGTTGAAGGAATTTTATGAAGGTATTAATATTAATTTCATGATTAGAATGTTTTTTAGGGTTCCTTGTCTATATAAGGATCCCATAATCACTTCATCAATAGAGTAAAATTATCATGGAATATTTTTTTTTTGAGAATTCTGAGAAGTTAGAAAGTAGTTCATGGAGAATGGTAGTTTTTAAAGTGTAGTACTTCTTAAAGTGAATAAAATTACATAGAGTATTCCATAAAGCAAAAAGTGTGAAGGTAAATTTTTAGGAATTACACAGAGAAAGTCCATGTAGGGATCAGTTTGTGAGGGATATTGCGTGAATACATTTCATGAAGGACTTCTATGGAGGGAATTTTGTGGAGGAATGGAGTTTACAAGGGAGGTAGTACATGGTGCATAATATGTGAAGGGTTGTTCACAAAGAATAGTTTAATAAGTAATTGTACAAAAAGCATATTTTACTCAATAAAGATGATTTAATCTCACGTATGAAATGGGATCTTCATGTCATTCACATTTCAGTGTGAATCAATTCAGAGTTGATATAAATTGTCTGAAGATTATTTTAGAGGTGTAGTGATCACTTTTCATTCAAGAGAGTGGTGAGACTTCAACAAGTGCACAATTTTAAACCAGGAGGTTCAGTGAGTCCACTCTAAAAATTATAACTTTGGTTCACATTAGGGATTTTGATACATTGGAACATTAATTTTTTATACTCCTTATATTGTCTCAATTTTGGAAAACCATGTAATAATTTTTTTTATATCTTTCATTATTTCATTTCATGATATATTTTTGTAAGAAAAAGACAAAATAAGGTTTTTTTAATGATGAAATAATATTGCAAGGTGGGATTATTTTAATTCATTATACTCTAATTCACCTCCGCCACAGGGTATTTAACCTAGTGGGGACAATATTAATCTTTTTGAGTAGTTCTCAAGTAATTTGGGGCCACATAGATACTTATGATGTAATTTTGATCTTTCATCGGTATACTTGCAGTAATTTATAAAATTAGATCCTAAGATTATATTAGAGTCAATATCCTACATTGGGGTATGGAATTATACCATCTTAAAAGCATATCTTCGAGTTGGTCTCCTCTAGGATCCATTGGAATGTTTATGAATCATGCATTGTGACCACACATTACATTGGATCTATAAAGTAATCTAGAGAAGTAGAATGTGTCACATTAGAGTTGGAATATCCTTAGGTTGAAAAACTATGTTTCATTAGATCTATAACATAATCTCAACCCCATGGATTTTCAAATTCAAAAAAATAGAGAATCACAATACTGATTACAATGTACATGATTTTGTATGATGTGTTAGTTCTCCATGATATGTTATATCTTGGTCATATCCTATGTTATATTCTATGATAAATTGTTAGAGGTGATTGAATATTAAGTGTTTTCCTCACCTAACATTTGATCTAGTGTAGTCCTGGTATGTTAACACAACATCTATTGATGAGTGGACATAGGCTCATGGTGATTTTCATGAGATTGGGTTGGAGAGACAGCATAATCTCAAGCCTTGATGTTGGATTATGTTATCCCTTACGTATTCTTAAGTTCCTATTTACTGTATTGAATTTTTAAATATATTAAAAAGTTTCTCTATAGCTTTATATTGGAGAAATGAATCCTTATTAAGATAATATCTAAGACTCCATATGCAATGGGGTGTATCATAATTTTTCCACCACATTTTACATTATCCCTCAATCATAGCCTTAACTCATGAAGTGTTAATCTTATATATGAATCAAAATACTTCCAAGAATAGATAATTCACCTTAAAAACAAGTCAAATAAAAGCTTTAATGAGTTAAGATTCATTCATGAATTTATAGCTTTAATATATTATTTTAAAAACCAATATAATTCTATAAACTACCATTTAATACCTTAAAATCAAAGAAAAACACACAAAATAAAAAACAAAAAAGAAACTAAAAGAAATGAAACATTTTGCAATGCAGCGATCAATATACTCCTCATCCTCCTTGGGAGATACATCAGAATGAAAGATCAAAGGATAATATAATTAGAAATACCTTATAATAAGATCTATCATGGGATCTCTTAGAGGAGCTACTTGACATATAGCATAAAGTATCTGATCAATCCCATCCAAAAACTGAGAGTTTACTCTAGTTCAAATTTGTTGTGTATTCCCATATACCCCTTCTTATTTTGAAAAAAGGTGAAAATATAGGTGGAATATTCTGAAATAAAGTATAGGGGAACATTAAAATTGTTTCCTAAGAATTAATTAATTAAAACTAAAATATGTATTGAAATATTAGGTCTTCCCCATCCCCTCTTTTCACATTTATTCCATTTATCCAAATAATTACATTTTAAAATACCTTTCATCATATTTTAAAAATGATTTCCCATGCATCAAGATATAATTTTAAAACATTTAATGAATGTTTTTAACATAACATGAAAAATCTTATTATTAAAAACATAAATGAATTTTCTCAATAAAAGGATTTAGTTACTGACTCATATTAACCTACTCATTAATAGTAAATATATAAAATAAACTATTTACTTATTTATAATTTTTTAGTTAATATAAATAATCAATTAGTTTCAAAAATAAGAAAAATAATTAAAGATAAACAATAACATGGTATGGAATGTTGACATAATTATTCTTACCTATCAATGGTTAATCATGATGCCTGAGACTTGAGAAATTTTGTACAAACTCAAGGAACAAATAAAAATAAATCCCAGACTATCCTTGGAAACTCAAGCTTCCACCTTGATTATGTTATCAAGACATATTTATTGGCTACTTTATGAGTCTTGAAAATCCTATATTTATACTAATATCAACACCATATTCAATATCATTTGTTGGACTATGATGGCATTTTGTAATGATTATTACCTAGATACCCAAACATTGTCATACAAGGTCTCCAAAACACCTCAGGAACACCTCCCGATTTCCAAAGGTTTGTATAAACACAAAGGGATGAATGAAACAAATATAGGTAATGATTTTCCATCTTTAAAGCTGAATAAAAATATAAATGTATTGATTAAATTTTATAATTATCTTTAAATTCATAAGACATATTGATCAAAATGAAACTAACCACCAATGAGGTACCCATATGTCTAAATAACTTGATCAAAAAATGTAAATCAATTTATGAATATGAATGGTCATATATTTGAAACTTAAAACATTTATTAAACCCTAGAAATGTGTGAGACTAAAAAAATAGTTTATACATATAATGTGTGATCCAAACATTCCCTAGAGAATAAGAAGATTGAAATTTCTATGAATATAAACTCTCACCTTAGAACCTGTTTATAGACCCTACAATCTTTCTCAATCCATAAATCCAAAAAGTCTAAAAGAAACCACCAAAACATCAAATATCAAATGTAACTAGCTCTAATAATCTTGGATATTTCCATTCTTTGGATCATATATAAAATGATCTAAATTCATCTCAATTGATACATGTGTAGGGTGTGATTATAAAAACAAAAACTTATATATATATTATTAAATGGAGAAAACATAGGAAAAGAGTTGTGAGGGATGTACCCTCAAAGATTGAGGCCAAAATAAGGGGTTAAGGGGTATAAAATAGTGGAGGCTAAGAGAATCACCTCTAACAATGTTCACACACTCTAGGGTGTGGGAATCCACACAATAAAATGGAAAAAATCATCATCATGAGTGTACCTTGATGTGAGAAAATCCACCACCATGTTGCCTTCACACCAAGTATAATGTAAGCTTATCCTGCTATCAATGAGAGATCTACATTTTCAGATATGGTAATAAATGTACCAGTGATTTGTGATGAGGTTGTTTAGATAGCTGAAAATAATTTTGTAATACATCTCTATTTTTGTGAGATTAATTTTCTTAGTCTTGGAGAACTAAATTCCTTAAAGAAGAGATCAAGACTCCTTTTGAAGGGAGTAACCTCTTCCAAAATTGGCAATGAATATTGAAACAACTAATCCTTTTGGGTATCGAACAACACCCCCCCCCCCCCCCGCTCATTACTCCCATCATGCATGAACCATCTGTATTGAGATTCATCCCATCGATTGGGTGTTCCAAGAGATCCACCGCTCGTCGAAGTTGATTATATGTCCAGCTGGATGGTGGTTATTATATTTCAACAAGTTACTCATAGAAGGATCCTCTTTCCATTTTTTATAGGAATTACTAGATTAGAGATTAACTACCTTGTGTTGGAAACCAATTACATCCTATAACATGAAATTCCTTCATTCTAGGCCCTATTCCTAGCCTCCCAAATGCACCAACACCCAATAGACAGGATGATAGCTCTTACCTTCTTTTCTCAAATATTCTTACCCTCCTCTTGGAACAAACTTTGGAGAAAATTGGTGGCATGGATATACTGGTAAGAAAATATCAAAAACTCACCCACTTTTTTCACACTATGAATTCCCACTCACTCTTAATGAATAAGTATGTTTTCATCTCAATGAAAGGGTGCTAACAATAATGGAATTTTGATACAATATCTATTCCTTTCCAGATCACCACTGTATCTATTGGTGTCGTGTGATTCTAAAAACTCTAAAGAAGAAATTTTTACTTCGAAGATATCTATTTTCACCAAAGTAAATGACCCCATGCATCCCAAACATGGGTATATTAAAGTGTTGATCTATAATACTTCACTGAGAAGGAGCCTATAGAAGAGTCCTTTAAAGCACACTTTTCCTATTCATCTGTGAGTTTAATCAACTATAATAAATCATGTTGTTTTTTTCTAGCATAGCTTGGATGAAAGAATGATGTTCACTATCTTGAAGAAACATGATATCTGGAATTGGACATCCTATAAATCCAAGCATACTCCCCACCCAATTATCATGCCAAAAGCTTATATATCCCCACCCAATGATCCATCATTCATGCCAATTGATACAAGGAATATGATTTTGGATGGTTCTCCATAAATATGAGATATTCCTATTTGAAATCTCTAGATTATCCCCATATCTCTTGGTGGTAATATTTTCCCATAGAGTGAGCCTTTCAACCACCTCCCAAGCCATCCTATCATACATATATTGCATCATTTCAGAAACATTATGCACTCTAATGCCACCCTCTTCTATAGGTAACACCATTCTTGACCGGGATTCCCAATAGAACAAACCTTCTGAATGATAATCCTAGTTAAAATAGGTTAATAGGTTCTTGATATTTTTAATCACTAAATTTGGAACTTTGAGGACTGAAAGAACATGTATAGGAATATAGGATAGTACACTGTTCATAATAGTGATCCTTCCTATGAATGAGAGGAAGTGATTCTTCTAGTTATTGATCTGATAAGTAATCTTCCTCAACACCTTCTCTAGGTTCATGATCCATAGCCTCCCAACCGTGATTGGAGCACCTAAGTACTCCAATATGAGACTTTAGTCTGAATACCAGTGATTGATTCTAATATATTCACATGGATCTTTGAGAAACACCTTGAGATGTAGTTGGATTTTTTCATGGTTTATAAGTTTTCACATACATTTACAGTACTCTTAGATATTTTTTTTGATTCCTCATATGGATTTTGAGATTTAGTTGAGAAAAAATAACTATTTCGTTAGAAACATTAAGTGGGACACACCTTGGAAGTGGGATCTACACCTAAATGGATGGGTCAAACCTTCATGCATCTTGGAATTAATAATTATTCTTATAGCATCCTGAGTCAAGATAAACAAACTTGGGGACAGAGGGATTCCTTTTCTCAACCCACTGATAGACTTAAAAAATACCTTCCTTTTTCCCATGAAATATATTGAAAATCAAGGAGAGAAAAAACATCTAAAAAGAAGGTTCATAGCCGAATATAAAAGTCCCATGTAGTTCAAAACCTTTAATATAAAAACTCACTTGATCCCATCATACTCTTTCTCTATATTCAATTTGACGGTGATATTAGAACCTTGATATTTCTTATTTATTTCCTAGATCATCTCTTGTGAAAGCCTGATAGGACCCTAAATGGACATGAACCATACAACGTCGTGATGTTCTTCTGATACCCATTCTAGGATGTGATTATATAACCTTCTATTAATCACACTATCTAGAACTTTATATAACAAATTGAACATGCTTATAGACCTAAATTGACTAAGTGAAGAAGGGTATTTGACCTTTGGAATCAGAACAAGGGTGGTTTCACTAGTCACTTGGGGGGAGGCTTCCACCATGAAAGAAATATTGAATGGCCTCTATGATATATTTATTCACAATGCTCCAACATGATACATAGAAGGAATCAAGAAGTCCATCCAGACTTAAAGAGCTCTCAGTATTGATCCCTAAAACTACTTCCCATATTTCTTTTTCCTCGGGCAGGGATTCAATATAAAGGTTGTTTTTCTCAATAAAAACTCTTGGAATAGATTCAAAAATAGGATTTTGGCCTCTTAGATACACATCTTTAATGGAAGGATTATGTCCTTCAAGGAGATAATGAAAAAGGGTTTCATCCATACATATGACCACCACTATGTCATTTGAATATGAATCGTCTTCAAAGAGGAGGATTAGTTTATTGATACATTTCCTTTAATTGATATGCGCATAAAAAAACCTAGTATTCATGTCTCCTACTCTTATATGCATCACTTTGGACTTATCACGAGATAGTCTCTCTTGATAATGTAACATACCTTACAGAATATTCTTCTTTTAAAGAGGCTGCTAAATACATCTTCATACCATCTTTCTTCAATCCTAGTTTCACACTGATCAATGTCATTCTTCAACATATCCATCTACTTCTATAATGGGTTGATCATCTTGCTTCATGAATGCAGATCCTTCTGAATCCATTTTAATTTATTATGGAGGAATATCCAACAATAACCCAAAATGGGTTTATTCCATGAAGCAAGAACCTCATTATGGAACTCAGGGTGGGAAGTCCATCTCTTAGAGAAGGAAAAACTCATAACATTGACATCCTTGTATTCAATATTCACAAGAATTTGGGAGTGTTCTAATATCACAAGGATTAGGTGAGTGAAAAATACTATCTGATAAGATGAAATCTCTTTCAAGTTGGAAAATCACCTGTCTAAATGAAACCAAGTACACTGGGGGCCTTTTTATTGTTTTACCAAGTGAATTTACCACCGATTTAAACCATGTATTTTAATCCATTATGAGCTAAAAAATAGGATAATTCCTGACTTTACTTCTTACAAAAGGGATAACATCTTTTATTTTTTTAGGGTTCTAACATGGCGTTGAAGTCACCTCCCGTGAACCATGAAAAATAACATGAATCAAAAATGTTGAGGCTTTGTCAAAGAGACTCCCTAGAAAAAACATCACATTTTTTTAAACAAATGAAATATATAAATAATGTGTAATCCAAGAGATTTTGGTAGTGATAAAATAATCATAAGCTTAGATAAACTCCACTATAATATTAGATTTCTAGATAATCCATATCTACTAATTATCTGGATGGTCATGCATAAAATTATAGATCCTTATTATGTTGAAAAAATAGAAATCTTAGAATCTTTTTTTTTTGTTTCTTAGATAGTCACAAGGGAAATATGGTTTTTGAAAATTTCATTTGAAATGAATATGTCTTCACCCATTCACCCAATACATGGGAATTCCATATTAGTAATTTTAACACTGAGAGGGATGGAATCTTGGGTTGGAGCTTAACATCATAGACTTCTAAAGTTTCTTTGATTGGAGAGTCACTAGTGATTATTCAATCTTGGATTTTGAGAGAGTATGGATTCCAGATATTAGTGTTGAATATGAGTGGGGTGAGATAACTGGGATTTAATACTTCTAAGTAAGTGAGGGAAGTAACTTATTAGCAGCTATGGAAACCTGCACATGATGTTTATCCCCATTAGAAGAACTAGATCTAGTGTCCTTGCCAACTTTTGGAGATATTTGGGTGGCATTCACATTTTTAGATTCTAAATTATTATTACTATAATAAAACTTCTTTGAGAAATAACATATGATAATGTACTATAGAAGGTTGAAAACATTAACTTCACCTGATTTAAAGGGACTAGATCATGAGGGATGGAGGTCTGAACGGGAGGCAAGTAGCAGGGAATACCTTTGCCTCAAAACTGGACCCTCGGGGAGATTGAACAATCCCTTAATAATCCATCATGATGATAAGGAGTGTCTAATGCCTTATAAGGCACAAGGACGGGGCAAGAAGAAGCTTCACTGGCCAGGAGGTTGCAAGCCTGAATCTCTGACTCTTGCAAAGACACACTGTTCTAGGGAGAGGCTGGTGATTCCATCTAAGAAATTGGATCTTTATCCTAATTCATCATAGTATTATTGGACATAACGAAATATCCAACCCCTAGCAATAAGGGGTCACATAGATTTTTAAGGGAGCCTGTTGAAAAACTGATGGGCCTTCTCACCTTTGATTCCTACATTCTTGAAGAGCATTCCCTTAAAGATAGAAAAATGATCAATATCTAGAAGGAGAGGGAGACAAAATCTCTTTAGACCATTCAAACACTCCTTACACATGAAGTTTGATTTGATCTAGAAGTGGATGAGAAATATCAATGTCAACACATCTCTGATCTACCAAATATTCCTTAAAGTGGAGAGTATGGTCGGCCACACATAGGAAACCCCCTAATGAGTCACTAATGACGTATAGGAGGGAAATATTCTGAAATGTAAGTGGTAGACCTGGAATATTGATCCACATAGATTCCCTTGTGTAATCTAAACCATTTTGAATCTCCATAGCCCAGCAATAAAGGGAGAAGGAAGATCCAACCTTGTAATTTCCAAGGAATAATATTTACTTGAGTTTCACAAGGCCTTGGATTATCATAGGTTATTATATTTTCATGGGAGAAAAGAGAGGGTAAGGAGAACTCCAAAATGAGAGGGAGGATAGATGGATAATAGAGAAACCCAAGTGGAGGTTTAGGTTTAAGAATGTTTAAGTTTTAATCATTCAGACTATAAAATTAAAACACTTTTAAAATTGAAATAAAACTCTTGATATAATTTAAATGGGTTACCATTGGAATTCTAGTGTCTTTGAAATTACTATTAGACCTCCATTTTTAACACTAGAGTTCTAGTTCCTTACTGCACTATCTCCCTCATTTCCTTTTTTTCATCCATCTCCTCAAATCCTATTTTATTATCCCTCTAAATTCCTTCCCATTTCTAGTACCATCATTTAAGAAAATAAAATAAATAGATTAAATAAAATAATTAACCCATTTTATGACTGTCATTAAATTGAAAATCCAAGGGATAAATAATCGAAGAAGATAGATCAGGGATAGAGGATCTACTATTAACTCGGTGCGGATGTAGTGTTCAATAATTTCATTATTTTCATAATTTCACCATACATTAGTCTCTATGATTCACTTGATTTAATGGCTTGAATATAGCATGATTCAATTGATGGGTATGTGAAATTAAGTGGCTGGGGTTTCTCTCATGAATTTTTTAGTGTTTTTTCACTATGGTAATAAGGAATAAGGAGGGATAATTGAATCACTTAGGGGGTTGAGGGACACTGTTATCACCAATGGATATGGTTTCTATAATGAAATAGTTGCATATACTTGAGAATAAGTAAGAGTGAAAGTCTCAAAAGCTGAGAGGGGTGTGTTTTCATAACACCCCTCTCTAACCCCTCCACTGGTATCCATAATAGGATGGCATTGAATATGGGATTGACCCCTGAATCCGACCTCCAATAGGCCATGAATTGGTGTGTAGCATTTAGGATATAAAATGCATAAATATAAGAGTCATGACACTCATAATTACCAATAAATGAATAAGGAATCCACCAAAAAAAATTATAAAATAAATTAATTAACTAATCACAATACATGAAAATTCATACAATGTGGAAACAAACAAAAATACCATAAACAATTCCTAGGTGATGACCACGAACACTAGTATCTCCTAAAAAAACTCTACAAGATATAAATTCAAAGCCCGGTCTCCCACTCATGACCATAGACCTAGAAAATGGATTTATATATCTAGGGTGAGTATATTAGTATACTTGGTGAGATCCCCCCCCAAATCCTTTCATGCACATGTAAAAGAAACAAACTAAGTCTCCAATAGAAGAAATCAACTCATTACCTAACTTTTTAAACTATATTCAAACCTCACCAAGGCTCTCTCACCAAGTAACAAGCAAAAATAGGTAAAACTGTATCAAAATCATATACATAATAAAGGTACCCTGCTTTTACTTTCCTAGAGAACCAATCACCTTGTACCCCAATGTATGACATCCTATAGCTCACATCCCCTCTATAGGTCATATTTCACATCCATACATACATATCACAGCTATAACATCATCTCATCATACTACACATCTGTAAAACCCTTCCAAAACCATAACATCATCACATCCCCATGGAACATTCTAAGACCAAGAGATATCATAGATCATGTGTTAGACCCCAAATGAAGTCTATAGTGGATTTGTTAACAAGTGTATTTATTGATAATATGAGTTTTATTTGGAGGTATTTTAGAGTTTCTTAAATAATTTTTACTAATGGAATTTGGATTTGCAATCCAATTGGGTGCATTATAAAATTAAAACTGTGGATAGAATAGATGCATTAAATGGATACATGATCTAAATTAATATGTGATAAAATTTGATACATGTCCAAAATAGCTATATGAAATGGCTATATGAGAAAATTGAGTACATGTCTAGAATGGTTACATGAATCATATCATAGTAAAAACAGTTACGTAAGGAAAGAAGCTACGTTACCAACCTCCAAAACTAGCAATATCGATTATTGGGTATGTGTAACTGGTTACATTGCAACATGGATATGTGAATTTGGCTACGTAGACCATGTATGTTTTCAATAGAATATCGTGATATCCCTTATGACCAGAAGATGCATGAATGTGTGTGTTTATCCATAAAAGGAGGGATAATCACATTAAATATAGGTTTTTATTACCATGGGTCATAAAAGAATTCAAAATAATTGATCATTACCATGGTGTTATAAAGATACAGTTTTCTATACTTTATGGAATCTCATGCTGTAAAATGGAGATATTCTCAGGGATCCATAAATATTCATGCAATTATAGCCCAAGATATGAGGAGAGATTTAAGAATCTTTTATGTATCTTAAAAACAAATGGGAGTGTTCAAAGATTAATCCCAAAATATTTTTTTAAATCTCATCTATAAAGTTGAAAGTTGAATAAGGTTTTATTCCAGGAGCCTGATTCTCTTTAGAAGTCGACATTATTCTTGATGAAGATAAATTCCTTCCTTGGTTTATATCCACATTATCTTTATGTGATGAAGGAAAGAAACAATGGATAAGGTAGTGAGTTCCTTGTTGTGGGAGAATAGTGATTTCTCTAATTGTTCAAGGTAGTGAACCAAGAGGGTCGACGAGACCACTCCAAAATTGTACACATAAAGTAGTTCACTTTAGTGAATTGGGTTCACAGGCGCATTATCATGCATTCTCCTTAGACTAGCCTAGTATAGTTGAACCAATTAAAATCTATCATTTTATTTAGTACATAAATCTCTCATTAAGAGGAAAGGTAGATATAATTATAGTTGAACCAATTAAAATCTATCATTTTATTTAGTACATAAATCTCTCATTAAGAGTAAAGGTAGATATAATTTTAAGTGTTCCTATATGTGATAGAACAAGGTCCTCATAAAAGGAATAAATTTTTTAACTTCTATACCTTGATTCACCCCCTCCCCCTCTCAAGGTGTTATCCTTTAAGGGTACAATAAGTGGTATCAAAGGGGTGTTTATTATTCTTATCTTTTGGAAGAATTGAAACGGTTTTCAATCATAAAGGTATCCTCATCTTTGAAGGAAATAATTTCTTGTTATGTAAAAGTCGTATGCCGCATTATTTCAGATCCTTGGGAATATATTTCTATACAGCAGACATATTTGGAATCACTACCAATATTGAAAGTGGATCCTTGACAAATATATATCATCATGAATTGGATTTATATTCCAAATCTATAAATACCTTGGTCAATTCTCTTACCAATCCCATTTTTACAAATTTAATTTTCTATAAAGCCTCTCATGTTATTTGGGAAAAGCTTATGAATATCTATAAATGAGATTAAAAGGTTCATGAGGAAAAGATGCAAGTTATGTGGAATAAATATGAAGAATTTAGAATGAAGTTTAATGAGATAGATGGTGCATTTTTTGATTTTATTAATGTTATTATTGAAGATATGTGAGGTCTTGGTGAAGATATCAAAGATGAAAAGATTGTAAAGTGGGTCATGAGAAGTCTCCCTCCATGTTTCAATTAAAAAGTGTCTATTTTAGAATACAGATATCTAAAATAGATTTCTCTCGATAGTTTCATTATTACTATTATTGAATATGAAATGATAAATGAATATAATGGGTCAAGAAGGATATAAAGTAATCAGGAAGTGGCCATTAATTCTATGAAAAAACTCATGATCAAGGAGAATTCAAAAGTTGATGAAGTTGAGGAGGTTATTCCATTTTTATCCTCTAATATTAATATATGGAGAGTAAAATTCAAGTCTAACCTTCCTCTTGATTAATTTAAATATGGAAAAGATTGATATCTTGCGACCAAATGTCTTAAAAATTTTAGGAATTTTATAATTAAGAAAAATAGCCCAAGAAGATAAAAAGGGAAGTTACAAATAATTCTTAGTAGAGGTCTTTAAAAAGGGAAAAATTTATTTCTAAAGAATAATATAGTTATAGGGAAAGTGAAGTAGAAGAATTTGAGAATTTTAAGGATAAATGTGTGTTGATAGATATTGAAAATAAGCCTTAAAATGATTATAGTGATGATGAGAATGGAGGTATTTTTAGAAGGATTTATCTACAGGAAAAGCTTGAGGTAGTACTTAAAGAACATTATGTTTAGAGGGAAAATACTAATAATTCCAATGTAGTGGTTCATGATTCTAATCTATATATACAATAACAAGAAGAATAAAACTTATATATGAAGTATTAGATTGAAAATATCAAATTTAGAAATTCAAGAAACTTGGGGAATGTAGTGGAACAAACACTCAAAATTGAAGAACAAGCCTAGATCATTGATGAATTGGATAAAACTATCAATTATAGAGTTAGATAATTGAGGAGTTAGAAGAAGAAGTTTTTAATTAGAATAGAAGGTGTGGATATCAAGAATTATTATTGACACCCGGTATGATGAAATAAAACGAAAATTAAAAGGAATCATAATCAATTCAAGCCAAAGGAATTTATCATAAAGAATTCATAATTATTCCTCAACTTCACCGATTCAAAGATAAAGTTAAGTCAGTGGTTGTATCAAATCCACAATCCCCAACTCCCCAAAAGAATGTATATCTTCACAAAACTAGAAAGGTAATTAACCATGAGGGAAGGAAAATTTTAATGCTTTAAGAGTTATATGATTTTTCTATAGAAATTTGGTACATTCTATTATGTGTGATCTATTGTTGGGAGGTCCTTCTAGGAGCAACACAAATCCAATCAGGAAAGTATAACTTTGGATCATTATTTTTATTTTAATGGATACTTTTTTTGTGAATGTTTTCGGCATAAAGAAATCAATTGTACATCAAGAATGCAACAAATATCACCAAAAATTTCTCAAAATGGAAGAAAGTATAATATTTAACCTTAATCCAAAAGCATAGATACCTCAAAAATATTTTCTATTAGATTAGAAGAATAAATGTTCATAGAGCCAATTTTTGAAGTGGAACATTCATCACAAATATGGGTAATGAAAAGAGGTTCTAAGAAGGATAATTTTGGGAATATTTTTTTAAGGGAAATAGAACATTCAAGATTGTGGATAGTGTATAGTGTATACACTTTTCATATGATTGGAAATATATACCTCATTTTGAATCTCAATCATAATAAAGATGGTGTCGTTCATGGAGATAATGATGAGGTTTTTAAGAGTGTTGGGTCTGGAAATGCCAAAATTAGAGGAAAATATCTTGGGAGGATTGATTTTCTTTTGGTTAATGGGATGATTCATAATATCCTCAGTGAAACATAATTGTGTTACCTTGGATATTTGGTGTAATTCAATGAAAAGGTATGTACTATCAAAGATAAAAATGGTTCAACTATCCTATAAGTAAAAAGAACCAAGGAAAATTTATATCTTATTGGAGAGGAAAATTTATGTATTCTATCCAAAGAGAAGGATAATAGGTCATGGCCTAGGTGTATTTTCCATTTGACCCAAACATCTCTAGAGAGGTTGGTAAAAAAATGGAGCACATGATATTCCCCATTTCGTGTATGCCCACACATACATATATGATTTATTTCAAAATGGGAAGATTATCTAGAATTATTACAATCCAAAGAACATGAAGGCATTGAGATTTCTTTATCTTATGCATGTAGATGTTTGTGGGTAAATTTCACCCAAATATATGGATGGCATAATATATTATGTTTTTTTATTATTTTAGCAATATGGAATTGATTATGCTGATCACACACAAGATGGAGGTGTACATATGTATCACTCTATATCATAAGAGAACTGAAATTATGGTTGGTGTGAAGATTCATAAGTTCCAAACTAATAATGAGAGTGAATATAAAAATCAAAAAAAAATTAAGAATATTTAGAGGATCATGGAATTCAATATCAAGTACCATATTTTAGAATGCCCTAGTAAAATGGGGTAGTGGAAAGAAGAAAACTCATAATCAATAACATGACTCAAATAATGTTGATTGAAAAGTATCATCTAGAAATATACTAGAAATAATTTATCCTTATTTACGTGTACATCTACAATAGGTAATTGTAGTGTGAAAATGAAGGGAGAACTCCATATGAGATTTGGTATCAAAATAAACCTAAAATCAAGTACTTTCGATAATTTATAAGTAAATGTTTTATCTTCAACAATGATAAGATAAGAAAATTTGAATATTGGGGAGATGAAGGTATATTTATTGGATACCCATAAAATATTAAATCTTACAGTTTTTACAAAAAAGATACTTGAAAATACGGATTAGAGAAATGATGTTGTTGTGGTTCAAAGTGGGAAAATGAAAGCAGTAAATGAAAAAAATTAACTTGACAACCAGAACTTTTTTTAATATGAGTGGGATGAACAAACACAAAATTTAGGGAGAGTTGCAAGGAATTAAGAGGATTGTGATAAATACTTAGACTATAAATAAAGTGAAATTCCAAGTAGTCTCAAAATGAAAAATGAACAGGGCTAAAATCACCAAAGGAAACATTTTTAAAGAGCAGACAAGCCTGGTCCAAACTAGAAGAATAAAGGCTCAGTATTAAGTATCTTTACTATCATTTTTGGAACCAAAATATTTTTAAGAAGCCATAAATTATGAGATTTGGGTCAAGGCCATTGAGGAAAATCTTTCCCAAATAGAGAAAAATGAAACTTTGTATGTTGTTCCAAGTCCAAGTGAAAATAATTTCAACAAAACCAAGTGGGTGTTTCAAAATAAACATAATAAATAAGGAAAGGTAATCTAGAATAAGGAACATATTTTTTTTAAGTGGTATTTCCAAATTCAAGGAATTGAAATTGGTGAGACATATGTTCTTTTAGCACAACTTGAAATCATCAGTTTATTCCTAGCCATGGAAAGTAAAAAGGGTTTCAAGGTACACCAAATAAACATCAAATCTACCTTATTGAATGGTGTCCTTGAATAGAAATTTTACATCAAGTATCCATATGGTATTCTCCTTGATGAATATGAAGGAAAAGTTTTTCGACTAAAGAAGGATTTTTATGGGATCAAACAAGCACCGAGAGCATGCTATTATAGGTTAGATCAATGTATAAGGAAGCTTGATTTCTATATATGAGTATTTTATCATGACTTATATATAATTAAGGAGAATTAGAAGTGATGGATGTGCTTATATATATTGATGATATAATTTTTGGAGGCTCTGATGACAACCAATGCAATCAGTTTTCTGAACTCATGAGGTGTGAATTTGAGATGTCTCAAATTGGTAAAATTTTATTTCTCCTTGGATTAGAGGTTATTCAAAGATATTATGGGATATTTATCTCTCAAAATAAATATTCCAAGGAATATTTTAAGAAATTTTAGATGGAGGATTTGAGGAACATGGAAACTCTAGTTGAGACAAGACTAAAATCATCAAGAGATGAAAATGGAAACAAGATCATTGTGACCATTTATCAATAAATCATTGGGAGTTTAATCTATTTCATATCCACTCTACAAGATATTTTTTTTCACTTGTCAAGATGCTCATTTTTAGAGTGACCCCAAGTAAATATAGAAAATTTTTGATAAAATAATACTTCGATACATCCATCACATAAAGGATTATGGGTTGCTCTGTTATAATGAATCACAGCAGAATTTGGTGGGGTTTATTGATTCGGGTTGGGTGTTTTGCTAATCAACCAAAGATAAACTTTAGGTGTTTATATTTATCTTGGGAGTTCATGTATATCATGTAAAAGAAAGAAGTCATATTACATATCTTTGAGCACTGTGAATCTTGAATACATTGTTTCCACTCAATCATACACCTAATAGTTATGGGTGAAACAACAACTTGATGATGTGGGTGATGAGGTGAAGTATCCTATTCCAATTATGTGTGAAAAGTCAATTGTGGTCAATATAAGAAAAAAATAATATCCAACATTCACAAACAAAGAACATTGATATCAAATATTAATTCATAAAGGAGAAAGTGGAGTAAATATTTTTGGTTTTGGAGTATGTATTAACCCATGATCAAGTTGATTATATCTTGATAAAGGAACTACCCAAAGTAGTGTTTGAGAAGAATTGGTTGGATCTTAGAGTCCAGTAATTTCCATCCACTTAATTTTTTTCAATATGGACTCCTACTCCCCATGTTTTCTTTCATGATAAAGGAATGTTTTCTTGCATCAATTTGGTGGTGGGAGAAGGATTTGAAAGGGGTAGATTATTTAATGGAAAATCATGGGGATATGTGAGTTCCATGGATAGCCTTGTTGCTTCTTGATAAATATATTGTTTCAAATACTAATATTTGGATCCATAGGCTTAGATAATTAGTTGAAACCTCAAGTTATAATTAGTGATTCATCTCATTAATTAACCCCTAGTATTTCATTGAAAATTAGAGATATGAGTGAATAATGGTAGTTTTAGGGTTTTATATATTAGGAGACTATTTCATTTTTTCAACTAAATCCAAGGGGGATATTGTTGGACCCCAAATGAATTCTAGAGTGGATTTTTTGAAAAATGGATTTTTTTTTATAATATGAGTTTTATATGGAGGTATTTTAGAATTTTCTAATTGATTTTTACTAAATAAATTTGAATATGTGATCCAATTGGGAACATGAACAATTTGGGTATATGGCCAGAACAGCTACATGAGCCAAACATCTAAGTGAGAAAATCAAATATGTGTCCAAAATAGTTACGTGAAATGGATACATTAGAAAATTTTGTATATGGATATAATGGTTACATAGTAAAAATAGATACATAAGGAAATTGGTTACATGCCCAACCTCCAAAATTGGATACACCGATTATTGGGTGTGTGGAACCAGCCATATTGCAACATGGATATGTGAATTTGGATATGTAGACCATGAATATTTTCAGAAGGAGATTTCAAGATCCCTTATGACTATAAAATGCATGGTTATGTGTGGTTATCCATAAAAGTAGGGTTAAACACATTAAATGGAGGTTTTTATGATGATGTATCATAAAATAATTAAAAACTATTAACCACGATCATGGTGCTGTAAAGATACATTTTTTCATATTTTATGGAGATTCTAACTGGTAGATGGAGATATTCTTGGGGAAATAAAAATATACATGAAATTACATCTTGAGATATGTGGAGATATATAAGAGTCTTTTTTGTCTCTTAAAAATGGAGGAGAGTGTACAAAGTGTAATCCCATAAGTTTTTTCCAAATCTCATATAGAAGGTTGAAAGTCAAAGCAGGTGTTATACCAGGAGCCCAATTCTATCTATAATTAATCATTATTCATGCTGAATAGAAACACCTTCCTTGGTGTATATTTGTATTATCTTTAACTGAATAAGGAATGAAACAACAGATGGAGGAGTGAGTTCATTATTGTAGGAGAATAGTCAGCTCTCTAATTGTTCATGGTAGTGAACTAGGAGGGTCAGTGATACTACTTCAAAATTTTACACATAAAGCAGTGAGCTTTAGTGAATTGGGTTCTCAGGTGCATTGTCATGCATGTTCCTTAGACTAGCCCAGTACAGGTGAACCAAGTAAAACCCCTCATGTTATTTATTATTTTCATCTCTCATTGAGAGGAAAGGTATAGAGAATTTGAAGTGTTCCTCATGGTGAGAGGACATTGCCCTCATAAAAAGAATAAATATTTTAACTTATATAGCCTGATTCACCCCCACCCCCCTCAGGGTGTTATCCTTTAAGGTTCTAATGTCATATAAATATACACTGTGCCTTAAAAAATTATAGCTCATGCATAAATACATGTGTAATAATTGTAATCAACTATATCTTGGATATAAGTATATTACATAACCATAAGAAATTGTATCCTACATATACTATTATATAAAACTAAGAACCATTACAACCAGCATGAAAAAATACCCTATACTTAAGACACTATAACCCATATATGTTTGCATACCATGCTATATTTAGAAGATGGGGTGAGGTGGGGGAGTAGTAATCCATATAAATACTCACCAACCAATCTGTTTGGAAGAAACATAAAACCCATGGCCATATATGGGAATTGGTCACTAAAACCATCTCAGGTGGAAGAGTGTAAGAAAATATCAGAATATAAGGAATATATAGCACATAATCATTCATGGGGAAAATACCCAACACTAGATTAAAACTATAGCTAATGCCCTACATCAAAACCCAATTTTCATCACTATGGGATAGAAATACAAACTCATCCAGCATAAATTCATTAAGATTCATCATCATCACTAATAATTTACTTTAATAATAACCAATTATCAATTTTTTATAGCATTTACATTAACCATCAAAATCCAAGGATTTTTATATTCAAAATTTTAATGCCAAATTTCTATCTATTCCACTAGATCATTCATTCCAACCAATCCATGTAATTAAAAAAATTAGCACCTATTTTAATCAATTAATTAATATTTAATTATCATTCCATAATTATAGGTATTTCGAGAATCAACCTGTGGTATCACATGTAAGATTCACTCACATTGAAATAGGAAAACTATGGGAAGAAAAAATTACAACATCTAAACAATAAGAAAAATTCCAGAAATAAAGGATCCTAACTCGATCCAATAATCCCAACATCATCACTAACACCTTTCCATATCATCCATTATATCCCACTGTTAACCACATCAATCTATTACTACAACCAGGGTGTCACGAACCGGATCTGGTCACCATCAAACCAGCACCAAACCTGGCCCATGCCAAGGCCCGAAAGGCATTCCTGATCCCCACGGGCTGGCACAAGTTCCCAGGTATCATAAAATGATGTTCGAGAACCATTTACCCAAGTTTATAAACATTAAAACACAAACAAACTCAAAAAAATGAATCTGGATTTTTCAACTAAAACCATCTTTTACAAAATTCAGAACTGAATTACATCTTTTAAAAAAACTCAACAAGACTATAAAAAAGGTACAAAATCAAAATTAAACAGCCCAAGAACCCTCATGGAAAGGGGCACCGCCCTCCAGCCATCTCCACAAGACTTCACCACCAAAGACATGCTAGAAACCCGAACCACTGGAACTAAAAACTGTATCCAAACCTGAAACAAAAAAAATAACCAAATCTACTTACACCCAAGCGTGTAAGTAGGGTGTGAGACAATTCCCAGTAGGATACCACCACTAAGATATTCCACGTGATAAACATTAAAAGACAAAAACCTTGCAAGTTTTCATAAACATAAAATGCTAGTTACAATTTCTAAAAGATGAAACTAAAAAAAACAGTTTTCAAGTGGGCTGTCATTAAGAATCAACACTTTTAAAAATAATGTCAACACTACTGAATTTTCCAGCCAACTATACCGTATGCCGATGGTAAGTAAAAATTAAATAATGAGCACAAGCAATAGGAAATAACCCCTAGGCACTAGCTCATTCTGGGTCCCAAGTACCCTGTATCTTGGTGAGAGTAACCATCACAATATCTGTTCTCATGCACGAGCCACTAGTAGGGAACATACCCATAACCTATTGGTCCCCAATCATCATCATCATAGTTTATTTAGAGTTGTAAACATCAATCTTGCTAAGTGAAAAAGAGGCCAAACCCCACGGATTCACTAGCATACTAGTACATGTTCACCCACCTAGATACCCGGGTTTTCCCCTTGTGATCAGACAAGTTCAACAAGTCAATAAATATACACTGCACATGAAAATACCATTTTCACATCACAAGTTCACCAAAAATCCAACATGTATTCCACAGAAGTCTAAAAATCCACTTTTTCATTCAAATGAATTTTCAAATCATACTCACACCAAAAATAGCCCACAACACATTTTCCACATCTTTCATAATTCAAAAAATCTGTTAAAATTTTTATAAAATCTTTCCCAAGATTCTAAACAACACATAACATCCCAATCACATGTTACATAATACCCTTTTCATAAACAATGTCCATTTTGCACATCACACTCACGCCAAATAGCCCAAAAACACATTTCACACCCACATCCTAATTTCATAAATCACCTCGACAAATTAAAAAACATTACCAAACTGTTTTACAACATAAATGACCACATTATTTTTCAAAAATTAATTTTAGGAACATACTATCACCAAAACAGTACATAAGAAACCATTTCACACTTTGTGTAACTCATTAAATCATTTATAATTTTCATAAAACCAACCTAAGAGATGCAACCATGGTTTGCATACAAAACCCATTTCAAAAACCTAATTCAAGACCAAAACAATGACAATAAAAATCTAAATCAGAATTTTCATCCCTAAAAACATTTATTAAACCACCCCCATGTTTTATACAAATACGTCAAACAATACCACAAAAGGTACACATGAAAAACACATGTTTTCACAATTCACGTTCAAGAAGTACAACATGGTTTCACACATTAAAACCATTCAAAAACCCCATTACAAGGCCAACATGACATTAAGGCATTAACAAACCAGAATTTTCAGCCCCTTTCAACACTAATAAATCACTTTCACATTTTATAAAATACACGAAAATATTTCCCCAAGAGCCACGCATGAAAAACACCCAATTCCAAGCAAAAATGAAACTACAAAATTAAACACTTAAATCAATCCATCACAAAAACAATTTTATCACCATAAAAAACAGATTTTAAACATACTAAATTAATAATCCAAGCAAGCTAACTCATCATAAAATGGTTATACATGGAATCACCAACCTTTTGAGTCAAAACCCTTGAATCTTGGTGTGAAACCTCAACCGCACCTCCGCCGCACCACAAGGATGTGAAAATGAACCCTAAACCATAATATTTCACCAAAAATACCCCAAATCAAACTCTAGGTATGATCCCTAACTTCTGAACACTCTATAAATTTATGAAAGTGGGAGGAAACCCTAAAGAGAAGGAAGGAATTGAAGAGAGAAACACATACCCAAAATAATCTTGAAGAAAACGACCCAAATCCACCAACATTTGAATTTGAAAACATCCAAACATTAATGGGAGGTTCTAAAAGATATTAGGAGATCTTGTAGGAACTGTAATGGGGGGAAAAGAGTAAAAATAGAAGGAGTTATGAGAGGATCAATTTACCTCTCCAAATCTGGACGATTTCTGAAATCCAGATAAGTTTCTACCAATTTCAAGATTCTATCAAGCTCCAAATTGTGGGAGGGAATGGGGGATTGCCTTAGGTAAGTGGGATCGGGTGAGAGTTGGAATCACTGAACAAACTCAAATAGTGAAGGAGATATTAAAGAATTAAAATTTATTTTTAATGCAGAAAATGGGCTTTCGGGCAGGCCCAATTCCTTAAATAAAAACCCATATCCACCATGATTATGGATTTATAAATGGTCCAAATTAATATGGTGGTATTAATATGTCATGTGATGAAAATTATTAATTAGAATGGATGAAAAATTTTGAAAAATGAAGTAGTTATAAAGGAATCAAATTTTATTTTTAAATCTGGAATTGGGCTCACGGTTTGGCCCAATTCATAAAAACTCACTCATTCCTCCATAAATGCTTGGGAAACCCTCAAAATAAAGTATGAATGGAAATTAAATAGAATTTAACTTTAAAATAATTCATGTATGTGAAAATTCTCCCCAACATGAAAACTTTCCGCCCCAGAAAGTCACATCAAGGCCAAAGCAACAACCAAACCCAACTAAGAAACCAAGAGGTACTCCTTTGCCAGGTTTCACCCCCAAAGGCCAAAACACCTCCAGTGATAAATTAAGGATTACTCTCAAAACCAAAACATATACCAATTTCTTGAAATGATCAATCACGTTCATAATTTATCCCAAAATAAAACTCCTCAAACACTATCCGAACAGGACTCAAGCAATTCACCCAAACGAACAATAACATTGAACAAGGTTACACTTACCTTACTTTAACAAATCCATTGGGCGCTCTCCAGTCCCAAAGTTTACCCAAGGAAGATTTTGGTAGCTAGATAGCTCCGAACAAGACTATCTACACCAATCCAAGACCATGGATAAATGTAAGTTACTGGTACAGGGGGACACAAATACGCTCCCTACCATAAGAGACAACCAATATTTTTTTTTGAGACAAAATCAGGACACTAATAGGGGGAGGCCTGAATGGAATCCCTAGTACATAGGGTAGAATTCCATTCAAAATTTCCGAAGGAACATACATGAGAATCATAGTGGTTCTCCCCACCATAAGAACAAACCATATTAAACGACTAGCATGGGCCAGCATAAAAAAACCAAAAAATTTAAATATTTTGGAAGGTCGCACGGTTAGTCTGCACAGTTTGTGAAACCGTGAACTAATTGTGCTGATCAATATTCCTGCATGGATTCCAGGCACACAGACTCTCTTAATCATTCACAAACCATGTGTTCAGCCTGTCTAGCCAAATTTCCAACCATTCTCCAAAGACTCAATGGAAACCAAAGGGGTAGAATGACATTGGGTGATGTCATGGGTACAAGGCCCTCCACCTATTTCCACCAAATGTGAAAAAACAGAAGAAAGATAATGACAGCATAGGTTTAAAAACTTCCTATCTTTCATATTTAGGATAGGACTTTGTACAAGGGTTTAAATGACCCTGTGATTTCCCCTAACTACAATCCAGCTTCTCTCCGAGACCTATGGCTGGATCTCAAATGATTGAAGCATCTTCGGCCTCGCAGTTAGTCTTTGGAAACCCACTAAATGAGAATTCTTCTTTTGGTTCCACCAACAACTACACCGCAATCCCAGATAAGTTTTCCAGACATAAAAAATTCCAAACTCACTTTACCCTATCCTGATATTTCACTGAAACAAGGGATATGAAGATGCACACACATCACACCTTGTTTATTCAGGTGAGAAACAATATAAGTAAAGAACACCTACACTCACCTTCCTCTAAAATGGAAGATTTTGAAGTTTTTCCAAGGGAGACATTCGCCCAACATAACAGGGACTCTCTGAGGATTTCACGACTTTCACCTATACGGTCAATCGAGTACATGACGTCATAAGACATCAATGAACATGACCATTGTGACTGATATAAACAATACATGGAGAGGGACCTTATACAACATCCCCAAACAACACACAATTCTAGAAAGTGGCTACAATATCTTATCGTGGCCATATTTCCCACACTGGTGGTTTAACATGAACTCATGCTTCATATAAACTTTAAAGAACCCAAAGGTCCTCTTAGACACCATCGATACACTCATCCGTACTAACAACCCTAGACCACATCCACCTTCGACAAATCAGGAAACTTAAGAAACTAAGGTCTCTTTCAACCTTACACGAGCACTCTCCCATTACAATTGGATCTAAAAAACTAGTAAAGGAAAGGGTGTAGACTCAATCTAAAAAGCTCAAGAAAAATATTCCTTATATTGATCAACTGGAGGGTCTTCAAATGGAGAAACAATCCGGGTTGTACTTCAGTTGTGCACTAACCCTTAATGGGGTGTACCTTATCCAACGATTGAACCCAAGGACCTAACCAAGATGGTTCATTGGTCAAGATATACCACAAACCAGATCCAAACACATGAAGGGAACCACCGTAAAGGCATCCCAAAACATTTTTCAAAAGAGACCACTAACCGTCCCTTCAACACAACTTACCGACCAAACTCAAACCCAAAATATAGTTCAAAAAGGAGGGGTTCTTGAACTCAAATCATCCCACAACATCAACTTTTTCAAAAACACATAATACACACCATCCCAAACTATTTATCAAGACATCATGTTTTTCATTAAAACCATTTCTTTGAAAACAAACGGTTCAGTGATAAGCATATCCACCATTGGTACCCCATGGGCCTCACACATGCATGTTTGGGTGCCACACCGAGCACCCTCCTTATATCCATTCCAGCACTCATCCAGTCATGCCTTCAACCATCCATCAACCCATATAACCACATGAATGTGGTCTCTCATGAAAATACCAAATGTTAAAACAAAGATTCTTTCCACTTTTCAAAACCAAAACGGTCAACCAACACATCCTTTTTCTCAAAACCACTAACTAGAAGATCAAAATCCCAATTCAAATCTTACTAAAAAATTCAGAAAGACACAACCATTTAGACAAGAACTAACTTTAATGTTATTCACATCAATTTCATATCATCTTATCCCATTAAAACACCCTTTTATTGTTTAGAAAACTCTATTGGAAACACTTTTTAAAAACCAACTTCATTATAGTTTCTACTTTTAAAAAGAGGTGTAAGAACACCAGTTTCCATTTGAATATAATTCTGAAAATTCAGTTCCACCATTTCATAAATCAAACCATTCCATTTTTATTTGAAAATAATTTCACAAAAACTTTAAACTTCTTAAAACCAAGTAACTTTAAAACCAAAGTTCCAAGATTTCAAAATTAAGGAACACAGGACAATGCAAGAGGAAAATAGTTTCAGTGGGTGACTTGGAAATATGGTGGGAAGCAATATTCCAATCACTTCACTATCACAGAGAGTGTTCTAGGGAATATCCCCGGCTCCACATGGCTTCCCAGTCCCTGCAAGCTCACTGAGACCATCAACCCAACTCTCTTTTCATTTCCCCTAATCATCATTAAACTAAGAAAACCAAAGGACTATGAAAGGTCCTGACTTCCCCTGGAGACCTAAATCCCATCATGAGGTGTGGTGATCAGCCACACTACTCATAATCGAATTTCTAAGTCCCAACATTCCTAACTCTAGACTATCCCGACTGTTCTCCAACTAACATGACTCAAAGAGAGCGAACCTCCTCTGATACCATTTTGTCACGAACCGGATCCGGTCACCATCAAACCGGCACCAAATCCAGCTCGTGCCAAGGCCCTAAAGGCGTTCCCAATCCCCATGGGCTGGCATAAGTACCCAGGTATCATAAAATTATGTTTGGGAACAATTTACCCAAGTTTATAAACATTAAACAACAAACAAACTCAATAAAACGAATCTGGATTTTTCAACTAAAACCATCTTTTACAAAATTCAGAACTGAATTACATCTTTTAAAACAACTCAAAAAGACTATAAAAAAGGTACAAAATCAAAATTAAACAGCCCAAGAACCCTCATGTAAAGGGGAACCACCCTCAAGCCATCTCCACAAGACTTCACCACCAAGGACATGCTAGAAACCCGAACCACTGGAACTAAAAACTGTATCCAAACCTGAAACAACAAAATAACCAAATATACTTACACCCAAGGGTGTAAGTATGGTGTGATAAAATGCCCATTAAGATACCACCACTACGATATTCCATGTGATAAACATTCAAAGACAAAAAGCTTTCAAGTTTTCATAAACAAAAAATACTAGTTACAATTTCTAAAAGATGAAACTAAAAAAACAGTTTTCAAGTGGGCTGTCATTAAGAATCAACACTTTTAAAAATAATGTAAACACTACTGAATTTTCCAGACAACTATACCATATGCCGATGGTAAGTACAAAGTAAATAATGAGCACAATCAATAGGAAATAACCCCTAGGAACTAGCTCGTTCTGGGTCCCAGGTACCCCATATCTCGGTGAGAGTAACCATCACAATATCTATTCTCGTGCACGAGCCACTAGTAGGGAACATAATCATAACCTATTGGTCCTCAATCATCATCATCATAGTTTAGTTATAGTTGTAAGGTTCAATCTTGCTAAGTGAAACTGAGGCCAAACCCCACAGATTCACTAGCATACTAGTACATGTTCACCCACCTAGATACCCGGGTTTTCCCCTTGTGCTCAGACAAGTTCAACAAGTCAATAAATATACAATGCACATGAAAATATCATTTTCACATCACAATTTCACCAAAAATCCAACATTTATTCTACACAAGTCTAAAAATCCACTTTTTCATTCAAATGAATTTTGAAATCATACTCACACCAAAAATAGCCCACAACACATTTTGCACATCTTTCACAATTCAACAAATCCGTTAAAATTTTTATAAAATCTTTCCCAAGATTCTAAACAACACATAACATCCCAATCACATGTTACATAATACCCTTTTCATAAACAAAGTCCATTTTGCACATCACACTCACGCAAAACAGCCTGAAAACACGTTTCACACCCACATCCCAATTTCTTAAATCACCTCGACAAATTACAAAACATTACCAAACTGTTTTACAACATAAATGACCACATTATGTTTCAAAAATTCATTTTAGGAACATACTATCACCAAAACAGTACATAAGCAACCATTTCACACTTTGTGTAACTCATTAAATCATTTATAATTTTCATAAAACCAACCCAAGAGGTGAAACCATGGTTTGCATACAAAACCCATTTCAAAAACCTAATTCAAGACCAAAACAATGCCAATAAAAATATAAATCAGAATTGTCAGCCCTAAAAAAATTTATTAAACCACCCCCAAGTTTTATACAAATACCTCAAACAATACCACAAAAGGTACACACGAAAAACACATGTTTTCACAATTCACATTCAAGAAGTACAACATGGTTTCACACATTAAAACCATTCAAAAACCCCATTACAAGGAAAACATGACATTAAGTCATTAACAAACCAGAATTTGAATCCCCTTTCAACACTAATAAATCACTTTCACATTTTATAAAATACACCCAAATATTTCCCCAAGAGCCACGCATGAAAAACACCCAATTCCAAGCAAAAATGCAACTACAAAATTAAACACTTAACTCAATCCATCACAAAAATAGTTTTCACACCACACAAAATAGATTTTAAACATACTAAATTAATAATCCAAGAAAATTAACTCATCATAAAATGGTTATACATGGAATCACCTACCTTTTGAGTCAAAACCCTTGAATCTTGGTGTGAAACCTCAACCGCACATCTGCCGCACCACAAGGATGTGAAAATGAACCCTAAACCATAATATTTCACCAACAATATCCCAAATCAAACTCTAGGTATGATCCCTAACTTTTGTACACTATAAATTTATGAAAGTGGGAGGAAACCCTAAAGAGAAGGAAGGAATTGAAGAGAGAAACACATACCCAAAATAATCTTGAAGAAAACGACCCAAAATCCACCAGTATCTGAATTTGAAAACATCCAAACATTCATGGGAGGTTCTAACAAAGATTAGGAGATCTTTTAGGAACTATAATGGGGGAAAAAGTAAAAATAGAAGGATTTATGAAAGTATCAATTTACCTCTCCAAATCTGGACGATTTCTGAAATCCAGAGAAGTTTCGACCATTTTCGCGATTCTATCAAGCTCTAAATTGTGGTAGGAGGGAATTGGGGTTCGCCTTAGTTAAGTGAGCTCGGGTGAGAGTTGTAATCACCGAAAAACGCAAATAGTGAAGAAGATATTAAATAATTAAAATTTATTTTTAATGCAGAAAATGGGCTTTCGGGCAGGCCCAATTCCTTAAATAAAAACCCATATCCACCATGATTATGGATTTATAAATGGTCCAAATTAATATGGTGGTGTTAATATGTCAGGGGATGACAATTAGGAATTATAATGGATGAAAAATGTTGAAAAATGAAGGCGTTATAAAGGAATAAAAATTTATTTTTAAATTTGGAATTGGTCTCACGGTTTGGCCCAATTCATAAAAACTCACCCATTCCTCCATAAATGCTTGGGAAACCCTCAAAACAAAGAATGAATTGAAATTAAATGGAATTTAACTTTAAAATAAGTCATGTATGTGACACAGGGTGAATTATTTGATCCCTCACCAAGTCACCTAACTCTACCAGGTTTTATTTAAAATTTATAGCAAGGTATCTATCATTGTATGGTGTATGCATGGAAGAAAATCATATTTTTAGCATAGAAACATCAAGGAGAAATCAAGGCCACATTTTAAAGAATATAGTCTTATATAAAACAAGGATAGTCTTAAAACAACCCCAAACATAAATTTCAACATTCAATGTATTTCTTACCATATTGTTTAATTGATTAATTATACATAGATTTTAATAAACTAGAAAATCAATTAATCAATGGGTAATAATAGTTATAATACTTTTATATACATTATCTAAGGAAAAACTTTATCGTGTTAATAAGTTCTAAGTAATCTTGGTAGAATTTAATGAATACATTGTACATTATATTTATTTTATTACCATATTTATGTTTATTTAACAATTTCAGTATATAAAATATATAATAAAACATATATAATAAAATCATAATGCTTTTACACTATCTCATAAAACACATGTGGCAACCTCATGAATAAAGGTATAATTATATGTAAATCTCTACAACCTTTTAATATTTCTAATCCCATAGTTCTGGATTAATTATATTCATTAGGTTAACCTCGACTATTTATCTATTGAAGGTAAATCATTATAAAATGACACTTTCACATAAACAAGAGAAAGGTCTTGGATCCCCTACCTCTATATGAATCTTTGAGAATCAATGAAAAATAATGGAGGAGAAAAGAATCAACCACTGCTGAACTCGAAATAAATCACCCTAAAACCTAACCATCGTCAACCATGCTTGAATAATAACAAAAACCTAGGAGAACCTCACTAACATAACCATTTATAAGGTAGAAATTAAGAAGAAAGACTAAATGGTATAATAGGGGCACCTTATGTTGAGAGTGAATCTACCCCACAAATCAGGAGGTTAATATCCATGAAGGAGATGGCTGGAAGGCCCCAAAATAGTTTTGGGGTTGGCTATAGTTTAGTGAAAAGAAGAAAATTTAAATATATACAGATTACATCCCCCTATTTATAAAGAAAACTCAATGGACCTTCACCATGGTATAGAAACTTTGACCATAGTCATGGTGTCTATGGTCAAATCCATATCTGAAACTCCAGCCTCCAAAAATATAATATCCCCCTCTCCTTAGTAGTTATTTCACTAATATAAAATAGAATTTATTAGCTCCACAATGTGGTGGAAAAAACCATGGTAATTAAAACCACAACTATGATTCCCTTTTTAACCCCCCAATGGCATAGATTAATTTCCATCTCCATTTCCTATATGATTGAATAGCTCTACAAAGTGGTGGTAAACAACATGGTCATGGAAACTCAATGTTTTAGATGTGAGGAATTTGGGAACTATGGAAACTAGTTCGCTAATCTAAGGTATTATGATGAAAATTGATACTAGAAACCTTATAGACCATAAGAATAAAGAAATTCATAACTAAATAATTCTATGTAAGTATAAAGTGATAATTAAATGGTTTAAGGAACACTTATTCATTATTATATATTTTGTAATGTCTTATGTCGTGTAAATTTTCATCTACTATTACCTGTTAAAATGAAAACTCCTTGCGGTGCCATTATTATTTCCAAGGTATGTGAATCTTATTTAAGGTTTGTGGGATTATGATTCATGCAAGTCTTATTATCCTTCCTTTAGATAAATTTAATGTGATTTTGTAAATGGATTTGTTCTCTCTACTTAGAGGGGAAACTATTTGTTCGATTAATAAAAATAGATTTTATATAAAATTATGATAGTTTATCAATGAAAGTGTGATTATTAATACTCTTTAGAAGTAAATTATATAATATGTATCTTTATATCGAATAATGATAAACCCTTAGCTCATATGGCTGGGAAAAAACTCAATATTATGGATAATATTATTCTAGGGAAAAGATATGTTTCCTAAGATTGAAGGGTCGATATCTCTCTAGAAATTATATCTTTTTATGTGTCTATATTTAGGATACCCTTATCTATTTTCATTAGTGAGTGATAATTAAAATTTCAAGGACACAAATTATTTAAATGGGGGAATGTAATATCCCAAGATTTTAGAATATATTTTTTTCTCCGAATTAGAACTATGTTTGATATCTTGTTTCACACACAATGCGGAACTAAAATGAAACCACAATACTTTAAAATAAAATTATCAAAATATAATATTATAATATATCTTTTAAATTATCATATATATAATTAAGTAATCATATAATGAAATCTACAAACTAAAAGGAAAAAAATAGCATCAGGTAGCAGAAGTTTCCCTTATGAAGCTCATTTGTCCAAGATTGGGAAGGCGGTAGATTCACTATGGATTTCCCTAGACCAGGATTAAAAAAATATATATAATTTATTATATGATAGAAATCATATGTGAGTTAATTTTAAGCTCTTGGAAATTTCCATGAGATTCATGCTAGTAGAGTCACCAACCGTGATCACCACCAGAGCTTATCCTATGATTAGATCTTACATAGAGATTTTGAAGGGATGTGAAAATTGAAATTAAGATGATGTAATCATGTAACTATTAATGTGGTTATTTATTTACCAAATTTATTTTATATAAAAAGAATTTTTATTTACTAATGCATGGATAAAATTAACAAGATCCTTTTATTCTTGAAAAATTATTTTTTAAAATTTGATTTTTACGCACTTTATTTAAAGAGACTAAATATATTTTATATAAGATATATATTTTATATGAATAATATATTATCACCAATCTAATTAGTAATTTATATGAAATAAAAGAAATAATGGTTAATATTTAAAAAAGGTTATTTTTCTATGTGAAAAGTTTTCACAATATTTTTATGTTTTTAGCTAAAAGATAAATTCCTAAATTTTAGAATATGAATTTTTTAAAATTAAATTAATTGTTATATTTAGAATTTAAATATTATCCTAGTATTTATTTTTTGGTTTTTTTTGAAATAATTGATTTTAAGTGAATAGTAAAAAATAAATTTTTTACCAAAATTATAAATTTTATGACTTTATCTTTATATAAGTTGGACTTATAAATTTTTTAAACAATTTAATTAATAAAATATTTATTTAAGGGGTAAAATTATTCATTTTAAATATTATTCTAAACTTATAGAATCCATGTATAATTTTTAGAACTTAGATAAAATTTTATTCCAATTTAACAACACTTTTCAGTCTTTTATTTTAATTAGACATTTTTATAGTAAAATTAGGTTTTTGATTTCCTTAAAATCCAAAAAAAATTATTTTTTTTACAATAAACCAATTTATATCATGGAAATTAATAACATTGATAATTTTAACCTACACATAAATTTTAAGCTTAAAAACACCTTTTCAAAAAAATTATTTTTACTCATCGTGTGCGTTAATTATGAAATTAAATTTTATAAACCATAGAGTTTTTATTTAATAAAATTGTTTTAAAATTTTAAATTATTATGTTAAAATTATTCAATATGTCCAATTTTAATTTTGGTCATTGGAATTAATTACCTAGGGTAAAACATTAGTTATCGCGGTAAAAGTGAAAAGGGTAAAAACAGTTTTACTAAGTGTAAAAGGCCTAAAGAATTTAAAAAATGTGTATAAAAGTTTTTAAATGAGATAAATAATGTAAATACCTCATACCCTCTATTATTTTACACTTTTTTAGTCTTTCACCCTTGAATAGTGACATGCCATTATTGAAATGTAATGGGTATATCCAAAATTACCCTTCTCTTCACTTATGAAAGGGGATCACTTACACCACTTCATAATACACCTATACCTTTTAATTTCATCCTAAAATATTACAATTTTATCCTATTATAATACTCCCTCATTTTTATAGGCCTTTAGTCTCAATTATTTAGCCTAAGACCTCCATTTCAAAGGATGTTTCTAAGATAAATCTCAAGTTCTCAATATGAGTATTTCATAATCCTTAGACTTTTCTTATTAAATATAATGAAATAAGTATTATTAATATAATATAAAATTATTATATTAATTTATAAACCATTATTAAATCCTTTATATCCACTAATATAAACAAAACAACACTGATTGTGCGTATGTGTTCACTACCACCTTCATGAAGCGATGTGGTTCATTTTTCATTAGAGGCTTTCATAGTGGGTAATAAGGATTAATTTTATGAATTAATATGTTTAATATCTAAAAAATAAAATTCTAAAATTATTAATTATCATATAACTTCATTCCATCCCTTTCGTTAAGAAATAAAATCGTTAATTGTACGTATGTGCGGACTACCGTCTCCATGAACAACAAATTAAATTTGTCATCACCATCATAAATGGATGGTTATAAGAATGAATTTAATGAGTTAAAATTAAATTTATTAAATTTCTAATATTCTATAAAATTTATATTAATATTATATAAAAATAATTCTTACTCGTCAAATCATTACAACACACTCTCGTTTGGGTCGAATTTACCACTGATGTGAATGATGTTATAATGTTTATATCATGAATGATTAAGGAATGTTATACAATGTTAATATAATATAATGATAATTTATTTAATATTATTTATTTATTCTATAATTTTTTTTAATATTTAATATATTTATTAATATACCACCTTTCGATCGTTAAACAATCCAAAACTACTTCATCGCAATTTTCTTTCTCATGAACCATGTACATGTATTTCAACTAATGAAATGGGAATTAAGGAATAATTGAAAAAAAATGATTATTATATATTTAATAATCTCTTAAAGATTAACTTTTAAACAATAAGTGATAATTGATCCTGTCACCATGAAACTTGTACAAAACAAACAATCGAAAAAAATCATAACATAAGATGATGAAAATAAACAGTAATCCAGTAGAATATTTATGATAGATGTTTGAAAATGGTGTGTATAAAAGGTAATGTATTTTAATAAGTCTATGAAATTACTGATTAAGATGGTTATATTCATTTTACAATAAATTAGTGTACGTTCAACTAAGTTTGATTTAAGGTAAGGTATTTTTTGTCTCAAATTTAATTTCTTAAGACATACTTCATATTGTACACCATGATATATTTTATATGGTGTGATTAATACCTAATGAATTTATTTTACCATATTTATGTAATTAATGGTTTTTTAAGATCCATATCATGTTCTTTCATTAGATATATTTTGATTTAAAGGATACAAGGTCATAAGGGTTATTTGTCTCTATTTTCAATTCCATGAGAAGTGTTTGATATTTTGCACTATCTTTTATTATATATGGTGAATTAAATTCCCTATTTTATTCAAGAATAATTAATATTTTGCATTTAATTATATTTTAATGTCCACTTTATGGTATCCCTCTTATTTTATTTTGATTCTTATGTTACCATTACGGTAAGGGTTTATGCATCTCAATTTTTCTTTATTGAGATATGATGAGTATCCACCACTTATTCCTTTTTATGGTGTATATATTGGTTATGGATTTATTTTATCATAATTATTCATTAAATATAAGGGATTTACAAATCCATATCATTTTCTACCTTTTATGGGTTTTCAATTTGAAATATAATGATGATGTAAGGGGTACTTCTTGACTCAACTTCTTTTCTTACGTAATAAAGATTCATTTTTTTATTTGGTTTTACAATACGATTTTATTATATTCAATGATGATACTATAATTACTTATCTATCTAGGAAAAGAAAATAAAATTAATTTAAATCTTTACCTTGATGAATTTCTTTCTCAAAAGTATATCATTGTTAAAAATAACTCACATCCACTTTAATGATTATTTCTCCCCATTGTCCATATTTTCCTTTCCTGCCAATGTTCCCCTTTTTATGTAGAAAAAATTATGTTCTATCTTAGTTGAAATTCATATTTTCCTTATCCTTTTTTTAAATAATTACTCTTTTTATGATGTGAGTTTTCAAAAAAGGTATTTCAAAATACTAAAAAGGGTTTTCTATCCTTTTATAATAAAATGTTTTATCTTCCTCCCCAAATTTCCTTTTGATAACCATTATATATTTTCAAGGATGTATTTTTTAATTTTATTTTTAAAATTAAATATTTAAAAAAAATCACTACACCTTTTCAAAAATTACTTTTGAATATTATCTATAACTTCTACTTTTACAAAAATGTAAAAAACATTTTCTAAAAACTCTTTTATAGTTTTTTTATCATTTTACTTTTTATCTATAATGGATTTATTTCCTTATAATTTATTTTTCACGAACCACCTTCTAAATATTCTTATTAAATAATCTTTAGGGGTTATTTAATTTTGGGTATCTACTATTTACATACTTGAGGTCAATTTTGGTGATACCATCTAGAAATGTTATGAAACCAATATTTCTTTCTATGGATTATTTATGATGTGATAAATGAAACTCATTTTTTCCCATGGGTTTTCATGATATGATTAATTTTTGATATCTTATGGAACACATAGGTATGGATGATGATGGTTCCCTCCAATTCATTAGTTATGGTTTTTTATCTCATGAGATAATGAAGCATAGACACACTTGGATTTGTTCACAACATAAAGTTTAAAAATGCTTGGATTTGTGTTTCCACTAGAAAACGCATCCATTTAATTCACCTAATTCTTCCATACATGATCCCAGAGCGTATCTCATTCCACAATCTTAGATTTGACTGGTCATAGATCCCGAACGGAGTTATGGATCAAAATTTATAGCTACTCTAAGTCAGGCTGCTGGAAATGGCCATCCGAGACGATATTGGGGAAAAGTATGGTTTTGAGCACAAGAATTGAAATCTTGCACATAATAATGGATGTTTTGAAAAAAATAATGGAATATTGCATGAAACAGTAAAATCGTGTGTGCAACAGGTCACGCAAACCATTTATGCACCCAATGAGATGGCATTTTCTGTCCTGACCACCCGAAAAACGTCTAAGGAAGGTGTGTGCAAGTTTTGAGAGGTGCGCGCAAGATTAGAATTCGCGCGCAAGATTATTACGTGCCCAATGCGATATAAAACTCCCATTTGTGTGCACACCCACCACAGGGTGCATGTAATATCACTTCCGCACCCAGAATCTTACGCGCAACCGCTCCCGGGTTCACCTATAAATACAAGGGCAGCCCCCATCCCTCGGGAGAGGTCTCTAGAGGTCAGTCGCCGCTCTGCCGCACGTAATACTTTCTCTTCCATGCTCGTATGTAAGTATGGAACCCTCCATGTGAGATCTTCCATGATAGGTCCCATATGGGTCCGCTTTTACATGGGCCCATAGTGGTTTGATCCTCGCCTGTTAGATTTTCTGCCTAAGGCATGTGCGTGCAAGATTCCATGCTTGCACGCAAAGCTTCCCATCTTACGTGAAAAACTTTCAATATTGCATGAAAAACATCCAATATTTCATGAAAGACCTCAATATTGCACGCAATAGTACCAAGGTGCCTAATATTGCGTGCACCTATGCCGCACAGTCCAATCTTGCACGCAGCCCATCCTGTGTGTGGCTTATCTTACGCGCAACAGTATCCAGGTCTACGCCCGCTGGTCCGTACCATGGGGGTTCAGCCCCCGCACCCCCACTCAGGATCAGTGTCGAGCTATGGTCCTAGACCTCTGGGCTGATCCCTTCACTACTGTCACTGACCCCCATGAAAAATGGAGAGTCATACCATGAAATTTTCAGGTCAGGACGTCGCGCTTTTCCATTGCACCCCTATGCGCACCCACCTTCCACCTATAGAATACCATGATTTGAGATACTCATCCATACGCCATGAAACACCTTGAGTCAACATATTCCTCTTGGTTCATTTCTCATGTTGTCAGTTGACATTCTCATCATCAATTCCCCTAGGTACCTTGAGTTGAACCCTTCCTCAAGCAACTCATCCAAACCCCATCACCTAACTTTTATACCAGGTTGAACCAAAAAGGGCCGCCCTTGCATAAGTCCCAACACCATCCATTTCTAGGAGCCTTATTCCTAATAGTCCTCTTTACATGACTATAAACGGTAGTACACCCTATATGATAAATATAGGATGCCTCTTGCTCCAAATAAGATATGCCTTATACCCCAAGCATAAGATGCCAATAACCCTCTCTACATGACTATAAACTATAGTACACCCTATATGATAAATATAGGATGCCTCTTACTCCAAATAATACATTACTTATACCCCAAGAATAACATGCCAAAAGTCCTATCTACATGACTATAAACTGTAGTATACCCTATGTGGAAAACATAGGATGCCTCTTGCTCCAAATAAGAGATGCCTTATAAACCAAGAATAAGATGTCAACAGTCCTCTCTACATAACTTTAAACTGTAGTATTCTCTATCATTCAATAATAGGATTCCCCTTGTTCCAAATAAGAGATGGCTTATGTGATAAGCATAAGATAATTTATGCTATGATTCTAGTGGAATAATTTCAAGAGCATTGGAATTTGTTCAAACATTCCATCACTCCACCTCATGCTTTGTGTGTCCTTCATTCGGATCTTCATCCTCTTTTATGCCTGAAGGGACCCCATAATGGCCTGGTCCCATGACAAATCGGTTCACCTACCTTCCTGGGCCAACGCATCGAAAGACTTTGGATGACACTTTGATTCAGGTCCTATGTTTCGAACACGGTCAACAGTCAACCCTCTTTTGTTTGTCCCCATTTCAGGCTAACATGATATGGATGTTGTGTTTTGAACATGGTCAACAGTTATCCTCCAATCCTCATGCCACCCTCACAACATTCCAAATGTTGGTCATGTGATTCAAACTCTTCATCTCCCTTTGTTTGGACTGATTCCAATGCCATTGGCATTATCCTGCTTGTGCACTTGCGCATAGGTGTATGCCTCAACCCACCAGTGAGTTAGGACTCCCTCATAGAAAAACATGGGGAATCCCTTATGGGATGATAACCATGCATAAGGCCATGTTTCCTCTTTGGGCCGCTAACCATGTGTAAGCCCCATTCCACTCCCCACGGACGCACCTTTCATGAGGTGGTCGTCAGGTCTCTACTACCTCTTGTTTCTCACACTGAGCATGAATCACATGGTCTTAGAGTAAGAATAGACCATGACATCCTCTTTGTTCCACCTAGAGTGTAAGACCCACACTCCACCAAACTACGTGGACTTTGATCCTTACCAAGGCAAGGTATGTAGGACACCTCCACGAGGTTCAATCCCAACATCCATTGGTCCTGACCATCTTCAAATTAGTGCACCAATACCACCATTATGAACTATGTGGATGTCGATCCTTGCCAAGGAAAGATGTGTAGGATGCCTCCACGAGGTTTAAGTCTAACACCTACTTGGTCTCGACCACTTCATGTCGGTGTACCAATGCCCCCCCCCCATTATGAACTATGTGGAATTTGATCCTTGCCAATGCAAGGTACGTATGAAGCCTCCATGAGGCTCAATCCCAATACCATCCATTGGTTCCAACCATATTCACATCGGTTCCCACCCCATTCTGAACTACGTGGACTTTGATCCTTGCCAAGGCAAGGTACATGGAAATCCTCCATGAGGTTCAAGCCCAATACCATCTGTTGGTCCCAACCCTTTTATGTCGGTTCACCCCTGTCATGCATGAAATTAAACTGTAAGCTCCAATCAATGGTATTTTGTTGTGTTCCTCAATCAGCGGTAAGCCATTGTAATCCCCTTTACTAGGACCCACCTCTTTGGTTTGTCCTAGTGGCATCAGATCAACTCGGGCTGCTAACCACACGTAATCCCCATACATATCATCGGGTTGTTTTCCTATGTGTATACCCCAATTCAATCCCATTTCCTGGTCTTTCCCTCGAGCCTATGTGTTTCGGAAAGGTAATACTCTAACACAGAGGTTATACTTCCTCTGGGTTCCATCCACGCGTACATTCTCACGGGCCACCTCCTTAGGTGTCCCATCGCCCTACCAAACTACGCAGACTTTGATTCCCTACCATGAGGATATGTAGGAAGTCTCGTCGAGGATCAAGCCCAACATTGTCGTTGTTTGCATTATGGTTCCATCCCATTCTTCATCCATCTTGATTTTTACCCGGGCTGCCACATCCCGGTGAGGTCATGTCAACTCACCCCCCTTACATCAGTGTACCCTCCAGGGGTTTCACCCATATGATCCACTCCAGTTAGTGTTCTGATCTTTCTGATCCATCTTCGCTAGACGCTAAACTCATTGAATACCCTATGTTAAACATGGGAAGCTAAGGAAAACCTCAGAGACATGCATAGGGCATACGATTCCTCACATTCTATATAGGATGCCTCAGGCTTCCGCACCCTCGAGAATCCCTATAATAAGGGACAGAAGATATATGTGACAGTGTTCCAGTGTCCAGACACACCAGTGATGCCCAATATGACTACTCCCCCAACCTAAGTTTACTGCCCTAACCTGACCCCTTGGAATGTCCTGACAAAATTAGCGTAATTAACCAGTGTCCATGAAGATATGGAACTGGGAAGAGTTTCACAAACAATGTATTAAATCTATAAGGGAGACCCAGACTTGCTAGCGAGATCAGAAGAGGAATCCATAGAATGATAAACCGACATCCCACCATCCAATTTCGATCAAGGAGCATACATCCTTGAATAAATGACAGATTCCACCCACCTTTGGAAATCAGGAATACAGGGAAACAGACCAGCGCATCCTCAACAGAGGGATGCACACCCCGGAAAAAGCATCGGAAACAATTTATTCACAACTTAAAGGGTGTAAATTATTGGATTTTTTCACAACTTAAAGGGTGTAAATTATTGGATATTTTCTCTAAAAAAAGTGGAGATTCTTGTATTTATTCATAATATGATTTTTTTGTGCTCATACATTTTTCATAATTTCTTGTTATGTTATGATTTAATGACATGCCATGATTCTATGTCATATGCTTATGATTATTCTCTACATATCATGTTTATTACCTCACACACTTTTTCCATGGTGAATGTTTTTTCATTTGAGGTTACATGTCCTTATATCTTGAATTTTGGAGAACTCTTATTATTAAATGTTTTTTTAATAATATATTTCTCCCTGGATCAAGTTTTCTCATATGTTTATGATCTAACCCTTAATGGAATATTGATGAATTTTTTCAATAATGAGTGTTTGATATATTCCATTTATTATGTTTCCATTACCCAAGTTATGAAGATGAATATATCTTATGAGAAGTATATAAGGGATTTTAGTGTGATTCAGTTATAGAGAAATGTTCACAAGTATCATAAATTAAGTTGATTATGTAGTTTATCCACAAAGATAGTAAACATTAAATTCTTGAGATTTTGTGATTATTGTGAGATATAATGATTAAATTATGGAAATAATGTAAAATAAAAATAGGTTCGTCTCAATTTATATAAAATTTAGTGTTTAAAGAAAATGTTTTTAGCACCAGACCCAAGTGTGTAGGTCTGGGGAACCTCATGGGAGGGAGGAAATTATTTCAATTTTTATTTATAAACTTTAATTAATTTACTAGTTATGGAATTCCCAACAACAATCCCCTTCTATACCATGAAATTTAATTTATCATAATTTAATATGAGATATTTTTCAATACAATGACAAAGGAAAAAACCTAAGTGTGTAAAAAAATCATCAAAACAAGATCCATAAATAGTGAAATCAACCATGAAAACTTCCATGAAATGCTCCAGGTACATAGATAAAATACTAAAAATTCGACATTAAAAGTTGATGGGATAATTAAACAAACTAAATTGAATCCACTTATATTAAAATGTGTTGAATGGATAGGTAAATGTTATCTTTTCTTGATCCTTAGGGGATGTATAGATTTAAAAATAACCTGAATAGACATTAAGGAAACAATGATGGTACTTACTATCCAATATTTATAATATTTGATCAGTAAAAGGTAGAGTAAATTGGTCCTTTCATGTGGATTAATTTATCCTATGGTAGTCAATACATACTCTCTAATTATTTTCCATATGTGTTAAAACCAATTCATTCCTTTCATTTGACCCTATTGTTATTCCATTATTCTTAAGCACAATTTGCAGTAGGATAAACCATCTAATTAATGAGATTTTTATCATCATACAATGATCATATACAGAAGAAGACAACCAAAAACACAGGTGATTTATCTTCAAAAAATTAATTTATAAATAATATTGTAAAATATAGTACATGGTTTCATAAACGACTGCAATTTTTATTTTCCTTATATAGAGAGTGTTTGAAAAATATAATGTGGTTTAGTGAACATAATTACTCTATCCCTTAGGGAATACACCATCCAATGGATCTACAAATGAAACCTAAGAAACTGAAGGGGTGATAGAACCTTCTCAGGTAAGATTAACAATGCTTGGGAATAAGATATATTTAGATGAGGATCATACACATCACACCACCAATAAGAGAGGATCGTATCCTCTTATATAGTCAAAGTTTGAGGCTCCTCATATTCATAATGCATCATATGAATTTATGTATGTTATGTATAATTCATTGAACATTTTTAATGAATTAATTCAAAACCTTTAATACATTCATGATGGATTGTAACAACTAAATAGCCCATCTAGAAGAAATAAATAATATATATATCATATATATATATATTATTCATTCATTATATGCATATATTAAATGTAAACAATATATAATATAATATTGTGTATATATATCATGAATTATATGAATTTTTACATGTATCTCATTCAATTATATTTTAGTTCACATCCAACAAACTCCCACTTTCACTAAAATCTCATAAGGACTATATGAAAAACATCACAACTCGTTATGAGTCCATCAAAACTCTTTTGGATATGGTTTTTCATCAAAATTCCTTCATTTTGAGCAAACATTTTGTCCAAAAATTTTTCCTTATCCAAGGGCGTAACTATATGGCCCTATAGACCATAGAATCATTGAAAACAACTATGAAATATCTATTCCATAGATGTAAGAAAAGAGTGGTCTCTAGCAAAGTGTCAATGATACTCAAACTACTAAGGGGGATGGTGTGATCTCCATCATACATACTCATGTATCTATATGACCTTTTTCACCACAATATGTGTCATATACATAGTATGCACACCTATATAATCCCTTTGTCCATGAAATAGAGATACTACTAGACATAGAACATGTCAATCTAGTATTGGTCTCTCATCATTTCTTGATTCTTTGAAAAAGACTGATCAAGTCAATAAATACATCACATGTCATTCATTTATCTAATAAGTACATCACATGTCACTTATCCAAGTAGTTGAACACATAAAATGTGAAAAAACTAAGCATGGACATAAATTTCCTTGATTTAATTCAATCAATAACTAGTTGTATTTAACTTTTCATACAAGTGGATAAATATCATCTTAGTCTCACTCCAAATGATGACATGATTATCAATATACCCAACCACCCTCATATTAGAAATGTTCATATGTTGGATTTTGTAAGTAGGGTTTCAAAATATAATGGTTCTTATGCTAGGAATCTCTCCAACCTCAGGTAATAAGGATTGACAATAAGTATACACCCATAAGTATATCACTATATGACATTCCATGAGATATAATTTCATAGATCAGTCCAAGTAATAAGTATATACTTACTACCCCCATGAATCTATTCTTCATATATCACATACAACCCTTTGTAATGAGTAAAATAATCTATTAAATCTAATTTTAACATATCATCACAATCCATAATAATCTGTGATGATCATCGATTAGGGAAAATCAAAGTTTTTACTTTGAGGGGTTATTAATCATTCGACCATTCATGTAAAGTAAATTGTATCACACATGAATGAGTGATAAATGGATATTTCCATTATTTTAATTACATGATATGTTTACAAAGATTAAAAAAAATCTATTAAGATATTTTAAATGACTTTCATGTTGTTTCTATAGAAATATTTTTTTTTAACATTACATCTGTATGTAATTCCTGTTGCATCCCTATGTGATCATCTGATAAAATAATCTCACTAACCTCTTAGTGAGTAACATTTATGAAGCAAGCAAATTTTAATAATGGTGATACTTAGTAATCATGTTCTTAATGTTCAATTATTTGAACACATATTCAAACTCCTTTACATGATAACATAAAATTTTATAATGTTTTCTTCTATTTTCTACTTAGAACTCTTTCTAATTACATCATCATTATCTTTGTAACCCTTTCTATCAAACTTTTTCCTTGAAATATTTTTTAAATAATGTAACCTATTTACACTATCACCTTACCAGCATATCATAAACACTTTTATAATAAAATGATTTCTACTTTTTTATGGTAACTAATATAACTCTTTACAATTATATTTATCGCCATACCCTAATCTCTTTTAGGATAATAAGTGATAAAAATTTTATATTGGCTAGTATAAACCCTTAGGGAATAGTGATGTTCACTTGTTAATGTAACTAAATGTTACACTTTACATTTTTATTTACCATCACATATCTTTAACTTATTTTGGATATTAAGTGAAGAATCATTATAATATTAGATTGGTAAAATCCTTTAGTGGTATTCACCTTATTATAGTAACTAAATGTAACTATTTACATTTTTTTCTTTACTGTCACATACCCTAACTCTTTAGGATATTTAGTGAAAAAATCACTCAAAATCATATTGGAACAATATTTTATTTGTTAAATTTGAACTTATATAAGTCCAAGAATACTCCCACTAACCTCTTATATATCATATTCTCTTTGGAATATCTTTATAAGACTTAACACAAACTACTTTGTGTCTTAGGAAATGACACTTATTTCTTTTTAGTAGGAATATCTAACAAATAAACTATTGTTTCCATACCCCATATAGTATTCTATGGGTTTATATTATTTTATTGAATAATACCATTTTATTCATTAAAATACACCACTATTGTGTGGGAATTACATTCCACCGTATTTTAACAAATATATGGATAAATAATTTATCCTGGATAAAACACTTTTCTATATCTTCTTCTTAAATCATATTATAGATTCCAATGAATCATAAACCCACTTTATACAATTAATAAACTCATGTTGTTCATAAAAAATCGTTATTAACACATATTATCATATAATATAAGTGAGATGATAATACAATTCCTTTATTTAGATTCATCCAAGCTTTATAAACATATTTACATTTAAACTTCCTATGTATAAATTGTTTAATTCATCACTAAAATGAAAACTATATTATATTTAAATTCTTTATTTTATTTTGAACTCATGTATGTTTACAACACTTTTAAAACATACACTCGATATTATATACCCTTAAAAATTAAAGAATTAAATTCTATTACATTTATACCTAACATGGACATTTCATGGAGTTCCCAAACCCCTTCAGGTATTCTAGATAATCCCATAATAAGTAATCATTACTCTTCCTAATAATACCAAAAAGTTTCAAATAACCTTAACTAGATTATTGAAAAATATTATTAGACTTTCCAACTTTATATCTTCTAGTTTTGAAATTTTACCTCCTTGTACTGTCTTTACAGTACCAAAACTTAGACAACATATTCTTAGTTCATCTATTCTCAACACTTTTATAATATCGGGTAAATTTTTATTGAATTAATTCATCTTGTTGGAACATTTACATATATGAAAATGGAATGAATTCCTTATCCATAATAATCCTTGTAGGAATTCTTTAGTCTCTCTAAACAAATTCAATCATATTGAATATCATTGACATTCCCAATCATATTGAGTATATGATACTATAATTCCTTATTTTAATTAGTATATAGTGACTTTTAAACCATAAATGAATCATTACATGCTTCCATAAGAATCTTGATTTTCTTTTTGAATAATTTCAACATTTGGTTATTCAGGCTAAAAATATTCTAACATATAGAATATTTCTCTTTCTCAATAACTTTTCTTAAGATACCAATATTAAGAGTTTATTACTTTAAGATTATCATTTGAAGTATTAATATAAAGTTTATTTAGATGATGATAATGTATTTTTCTTTAATAAAACTTTTTATATGATTAATATCATGTATTAAATCTTTTAATCAAGGAAATTTAATGAATTGTTCCCACTAAAATTGATGACCTCATATGTCATATCCATTTAGTGAGCCAAGATCCTTATTTCATTGGAAATCACACTTGTTATCAAGTAATAAAGTCATGAATATTTAGGTATGGAATCATCCCAATCATAATAGTTATGATTCTTGGATAGTTGAGTGGATAACCCTTTATCAAAATCCATCATATGGATTCAATCAACTCTATTCCTCTAGTATTCTAACTATTAATGCTTTCTAACTAGTGTACCCCAAATAAAATTCCAAGAACAAGCCAACTAATAATAATCAATGGATACTTGTACTGAGTGCGACAATACCCAACATGAAAATCTTGAGTAACTTATAGCTTTATTTCCTTACACAAGATAATTGGGGGGTACTCATACTGAACTCGAGAATACCTGGTTGGATGACCAAGGTCTTGAAAAATATTTCTTTGTAAGGTATATCACACTTATTATTTATGGTGTTTTCCTTTAAAGACTCACCCATTTAATATAGATCATATGCATATAAAATTCCAAACTATTACATCATATGTAATCATTATCCTTTCATGTTTTATTTATTTTTATGTATGTGTGATTCAAGAAATTTAGTTTTGGAAATCCCTATTCCAACCACCAAATTAATGTGTTCTCACCACATTATTATGAAACACTTTACACACCCCACAAGTCTATATTAATCACCTAAGAATAGAAGTTAAGTATATTCATACATATCCAAATACATCATATGCATAAGGTACATAAACGGTTCATGTAAAGGCATAAAGTTATATGAGATTGAAAAAATACACATGAGAAACCCTAGAGAGATAGATAGCCAACCCCATTTTCTTGCATGGCCAAGGAAATCCTCTTAGAAAGTAGGTGGTCTGGCCCCAAGTCCCTCTACCTAAGAAGACTTTACTCAAGAGAGAATTCAATTCATGAAAACATTAACACCTAATATGAAAAAACTATGCCCAACAACTATTATCAAGATAATAACAAAAATAAAAACTAAGGTCAAGGTAAATGAAAAATAAATATTATGATATCAAACCTAGCATGATATGTCGGGCTCTATCCTAGATGAAATTTATCATATAAATGAGAATACACAATATTCATGTTTCGTAAACAATTTACTAAACATGAATATCAATAAAATTTAACAAATAAATAAAAAATTTATTTATTTTCCAAAACATGGTAGATTTTTGAACTATTCCAAAAAAAAATTATTATAAAAAAAATTATCAAAAATATAAAAAAAATTATATTTATTTCAATATGAACCCCTTCAAATTTTATATAAAATTAAATTTATATGATATTTCATGAATTATAAAAATTTTATGAATAAATATGTATTATAAAAACATTTTATATAATCTAAATATCATATATTTTGTAATTTATAAATGCTATATAAATCACCTCTTATGATTTCTTAATAAACCATTTATTTTTATATCGTAAGGAATACCATTTAATTTTTCAAAATGTATTTTAAAATATTAACCTTTAATATTTGGGGAAAATATTTCATAAATATTTATTTAATTAATTATAAAAAAATTATAATTAATTAATTATTCCTTCATTATAAATTAAAATATACCAAAATACCTTTTAATTTGATTTATAAACATTTTATAAAACATAAAAACCATTTAATATTTAAAAATCATTTTAAAAATGGTTTTTGGTTACCCTTATACAGAATCCATATTTTTTGTAAGGGTATCCTCCCTTTTCCCATATGTTGGATATCTAGAAGCCTTTTCATAAAGGTATGTAACTCATTACCTTTGAGCAGCTTAGATTTAATGCACTCCATGGAGGTAATAGAAAGATTACCTTAACACAACTCATTCTATATACGGGTATAGAGGATATTACCCTTACATGAAGTGTTTATGTAAGGGTAGGTCCTGATTTACCTTTACATGGCATTGATGCATATGGGTGCTTCCTTTACATATCCAACCTACATAAGGTTAAATAAAATTTAACTTTACGCAACTTCTTTTCATAAGGGTACAGTGCCAATGACCCTTACGTAATCCACTTTGTGTAAAGTTAAAAAAGAGGTTAACCTTACGTAAGCCTTCTATGTAATGTTATCACATAAGGGTGTCTCATAAGGGTAAATAAAATTTACCTTTACGGAAAGAGTCTATTTTTATGAAAATATTGTTCTTCATTTTTATTTTAAAATAAATGATTAAAATAAATATAAATCTTTAAGAACCTACTCTGATTCCACTGATGGGATCCATATAATCATCTAATTATCATATATAGAGAAATACAACCCAAAACAAAGGATATATATCTCCAATAAATTAACATGTAAATAGTATTGTAAAACATAGTACCTGGATTTCATGAATGGCAGTAGTTTCAATCTTCTGTCCATAGAGATTTTTTGAGGAAGATCATAATAAGTAGTGAACAAAATCACCCTACATCTAAGGGAGTACACTCTCCAATGGATCCATGAATGATTTTTTAGGATGCCCAAGAAACTGAAGGGGTGATAGGGCCTTATTGGGTGAGATGAACAATGCATGAGAAGAAGAGAGATTAGGAAGAGGATTATACACATCTCACCACTAATAGGAGAGGATCTCATCATCTTATATAGATGAATCCTGAGGCTCCTCATATTTATAGTGTATCATATATGTTTCTTCCTATTGGGTATAATTAATTGAATTTTTTCAATGAATTAATGCATATACTTTAATTCATTGATGGTAACTAATGGATAAAACATTCAGGATAGAAAAAAATAAATAATATATATATATATTATATTCATGCACCACATGCATAAAAATTACATTCATCATATGCATACATTAAAATTAAACTATATATAATATCATATTATGTGTGTGTGTGTGTCTCATGCATCATATTCATGTGTACATGTATATCATGTATGTACATTTTAGTACACAACCAACACTACTATCATATATGGGATAGATGATCTTGGTATCATATAATTTTCTCACCTCCATTTTTACCACTTCAAGGATGGTATTATTTAACTAGTGATGAGATTGCCTTGTGGGCTTGTCCTCATCCTCTAAAAGAATGAAATGTATGAAAATAAATGGAATAATCCTAGTAATACCATTAAATGTCAATATTATCACTTTTTTACACTCTCTTAGAAGGCCTATCTATTTTAATTCATGCTATGCACAGTGGTTATTGGAAATAATGATGATAAATTAGTCCATACCCTCAAGATAGGAATATTTTAAATTAGAGGGAATTACTTTTAATTCTAACACTGATGGTTTTTGGATTTAGGAAAGGGGTTTAGGGGGAGTGTGTTTAAAAAAACTATCAGTCTACTCATTTTTATTCTCTATGGATAGATAATCAATGTAAGTTAGTTTTATAGAATCATCGACAGTCATGGGTACCTTAGAATGAACACACTCATAAATTAAATTACAAAAATCACTATTTTTCAAACCTAAAAAAAACTCAAGACGTGAATTAAAACACAAATAATCAAAGAGTAAATAATATGAAGAATGATAAGAATGTAGGTTGATGAAATAATGTTGTGTGTGTGTCATTGGGTATCACTAACATCAAATATACAAGAAGAGTATAGTTATTCAATAGGGTGTTTCATTGCATTAAGAATATTGAAACTTAATTTTCCTCCCTCAAACTCCATGGAAAATGCTCCATTGTAAACATTAATAATTTTTTCACCATTTTAAGAAATGGTCTTCTGATTATGAGAGGAGTATGTCCTTGGGTTCAGGTATCTTCTATCTCAAGAATGTATAATTATTCATGGAAAATGAGATTCTTTACTCACATGGGTAAATCCTCAATCATTCCAGTTGAGTGTGTTGTACTATGAATGGAAATTTTCACCACAATGATCATTAGTTAACGTTATCTAACCAGTAAATAAGTATATATAGAGTGAGGTATCACATTAATTAAAGCACCAAAATAAATCATTACATCATATAATAAATTCTTCACCATGGGAATGGTATCATAAATGTTCTCAGGTCCTTTTATTTGGTTGGCATCACTGATTGTATCAAGGAAGACAAATTCCTCCCAAGTTTAACTCTCATATTCCCCTTTAGTTTCCACCTGTGGGTACAAATATATTTAATAAATTTGGTATATTAAGGTATTTTTTTAACTATATCCAAGAGAGGATTGTTAAATTGTACCTTTTTAAAATTATCCATGATTTATTTATAAATTTAATTATCAATTGTTTTCAAGGATTAAGAAAGTATTTAGGGAAAATTGAGAGTATTATATTGTTCCTAGTAATCCTCAATGATAACTTTTTTACCATTTTTTTTGTTTATAATCAGTTGAATCTCTTTGTGATTGAGACAGAAAATCTTCAAGAGGAGGACATACCTATTTTGTTGAATCATTGTAAGGGGAAATTTCCTTATCACTATAAAGTTTAATGGAACATAAATTACTTTTTCCTTGAGATTGAAAAAATTATTATAAGGTAGTTGTCCAAAATATTGCATCTTCATATCACTGAGGGTGTTTTTCAATTTTCCCACTTAAGTCCATTTATATTTAATTGTTGGTTAATTGGTATTCTATAACTAGAGGTTATGGGATATAATTTTCTTCACCATGTACTCAAGGCTTGGTTCAGATTTGGGAGGAAGAGGAGGGTTATTCTGAGAATTTAAAGGATAAGAAGGATGTATACCTTGGCCCTTTTAATTCCAGTTCTGTTTGGGATAGCTTGATTTGCCTCCTTATCAGTATTGTGGTTGTTATTTCCACCTAGGATTTGGATTTATCTTGAATTATTATTGCTTGAATAGTGGTTCTTACTAAAATGGATGGAGAGGAAATAGTTTTTCACAAGACTCAGATGAATCTTGATGCTATGGGAATTGATAAAAGAAATGAGTATTATCATCACAAATACCATAATGTAAAGGAATAGTTAGATACTATGAATTAACTTGATATTGATCTAATTACATTAAAAGTGTATGCATTATTATCCATATTTTTTCTCTAAGGAAGTAATGTTTACCTCATGAACTCCTCAAGTGGGTGTTATTTCTCATGTACTGAGTTATTATCCATTTTTAATCATGTTGGCTATCAAGTCATGAGAATATATAGTAGTTTTATCCACCATAGAATCACCAGATACAGTATATATCATGCCATGATCCATGGTGATATGTCCTCATAGAAGTATCGATTTAGAAATTTTTCACTAATTTTTTGGTGGGTAAAACTAGATAAAAAAATTTTGAATCTCTCTCGATATTCATGAAGGTTCTATTATTATGATTGCCTAATGCCTTGAATTTCTTTTCTAATAAATTTAGTTTAAGTTGTGTGGAGAAAATTGTATATAAAGAGTCTTTTAAGGAAATTATAGACACCAATTGTGGTAGGTATATAGTATATCCATTCTTTGGATATACTATCAAGAGAGAGGGAGAAAATAACTAAATTTTATGAAGTCCTATAACACACCTTTTAATTTCATGGTGGATCACACTATGTGAAACTCCTTTAGATTTTTGTGAGGGTTATCACAAAAAAGACCATGGAATTTAGGGAGGAGGTGTATTGATCCTAATATCATCTCAAAGTTGGTTACTTACTAGGGGAATTGGATGTACATAGGTTGGTACTCTACATCAAGGGTGGTTAGTTCTTTTAAGTTCCAGTAATTTTCAACCATACTATTATAGATTTAATTTAGTTCACTCTTATCTTTTTTTAACTCCTATTGAGGATCCATAGTGTGTTCCTTAATATTACTTGATTACCCTACTCTTAGAGATCCAATGTTTGAGTGTGGTATTTTTTCAATTTATAGGTCAATATTAAGGAATTTTCCTTTTCCATATTTTTTTATGAAATATTTGTGTTAATTTTTTAATTAAAGATGAGATAAATAAATGAAAAACACTTGAAATATATGATTTACAAAAAAAATAAATTATATTTAAAACCTAGAGAGAAGAGATAATGATAGAGAGAGAAAAGAAAAAAAACATGCAAAAAAACAAAAAAAAATTAAAATGCGAGGCAGGAAGGGAAATAAAGAAAGGTTAAAAATAAAAAAGAAAAAGAAAAAGAAAAATGATCATATATCCCCATAATTGGATCCATAATTTGGTCATTTTTTCAAACATATCATATTATTTGTTTTTTTATTAGAATTTATGTGGTATAGCAATAACCTTAGGGTGTATCTTGATGGAGCCTTATATAATTGATTTTAAAAGAAGTTTAAATTGTGAAAAATAGAGTGGATTTTTTAATAAATGGGGGGTTGTTTATGTGATAATGAAGTATTAGGTCATTAAAGTGCAAGAGTTGAAATAATTTGAATGATTTTTGATCATCTTGAGTAATCCCCTTGATTATCATTCATCATCACTTCAAGGGAAAGGGTTTGATATTTGAATCCATAATTTGAAACACTTATAACCATAATGATTCCAATCCTACACTATGATAAATCCTAGGTTTCATCTAGAAACATAAATTTATCCATCAAATACCACTAATGATCAAGTGAATTGTACCCAACTTCATAATTGAAACTCATCAAGGAAACACCCAAAGAACTTAATGTGTTGCCTATGATTGTTTCTCAATTTATAATGATCTCATTATAAAATCATTCATGTTATTGATTTCTAATTATCTACTTTATCAAATAAAAAATCTTTAATATCACTCAATAGAAAATAAGTTTGAGAGGATATGAAAATGCACTGAAATCATCACACGATCCAGTTATTCATAAAATTATGAGAATTAAAGTTCCTTTGATTTATGTGTGATAATAACAGTATGGACACAATAAGAAAATAGAAATTTATGAACAATATAATATAAACTTTTAATTAAATATATCACTAAAAAATAAAACTAGAAGATCAAGATTACATCAGGGTTTCTCCTTTGAGTGGTCATAAGGAGATTAGAACTCCATGGAAGGGGAATGAATAAAAATGAAAAAATAGACTATATCAAGCCTCTATATATATACCTATGGTAATTAATATTTATTAAATGTTTTATAAGGGATTTTTATTAATATTTTAAATAAGAAAATGATAAAATAATTCAAGTATCTAAGGGGTTAGGTGAACTCATGGATGAATTTCTCCCTCCACTTGATATTCATGGTTGATTGACTTATACATTGAATATTGTATTGAAATTTGGTGGAGAGGTGGTAAATTGATTAAAATTTATAATATAGGTTGATTTATCCATTTTTAATGTCTATATAATATTATATGTCCCAAATAAATAAGTTGGGTCTAATCTTACACACCCAGTTTTGCTTCTCATTAAGGGTCCTGATTGGGAATCTTATTATTGGATCCAGCTCTGGGTCCAATTTTATAAATTTTATCCAATTGATTTTTTCATCCTAAAAAATAACTTTTTGATATTAATAATTTTATATAATTTTATGATAAAAATATAGTGGATACTGGTGTAATTTTTGAAATTTTGAATGTGTTTTCAACTAATGAATTAAAACTAGATATTGAGTGAAAATGGATTTAAAAATTGGATAATAAAACCCATAAATAATATAAATCACCAGTATAAAGGTTAAAATATATTATTTTTAATTTTTTTATCAGTGTCTCACTCAAGATCCTCCAAAATCAAGATGTTAAATCTTGCATCCGGATGGATCAGAAATTTTTGAAGGAATTTGAAATTTTTATTACCAGGTGGGTAGGATCTTGGATCAGGACTTGAAATGAGGTTATGAGATTTAGGATGTCTCAAAAGGGTGTTTGGAGATAAGGAATGCGTTTTTTAAGTAAGTTTGGCCGCTCAAATGAGCTTCGGAGGCATCGGGTTAAGTTTTGGAAGTTTTGTGAGTTTTCTATAAAGGGTGCACAATTTAGGTGAAATCATGTGACAACTTGATTCTTGGGAGTTTTTTAGTTCAATTTTAACTATGCATGGTTGAGTTTCATGTTTTGATCATGGTTTGGATTAAAATTTATGAGACAAAAGGAGAAACTCTAAGAGGATGAGGAGGTTTTGAGGCATGGTGCATGAGCTACGAACAATTTCATACAAATTGTGCATGTTACTGCAAAAGGGAGGAAATGCTGACAACACATTTGAAACATGGTTTTTCAAACCATATAGCCTAATGTTTTGGGGAGTTGGTTTAGGAAAATATGGATTCACACAATTGGTACATGTTTTTTCCAATTGTGTGTCCAAATCGTGCGAGTTGTTTGGTCTTAAACAGAGCCAACCATAGGATTGGTGGACAATTTGGAAAACAATACAGATAAACTGTTTGGCTACCTAGATTTCATTAAAAAGGGGGAAATAAAAAATCCCCCTATATTTTTTATCCACTCTACCCCTTTCCTCCTTCCTTTGATGTGCATAAACTAGGGGGTTACCAAACCCATTCCTCCTCATCCTTCCTTTTATTTTGGGGTTGTTTTAATGGCATTTCTTCAAATTTTTGAGGTAAGATTTAACCTCTAGTGGCTTACCTTTTTATTCCACTTCATTCCTAATAATTTTTGGGTTCTCTGTTTTAGGTTTTTTATGATTCCACCAGATCTTGGTGGAATCATCTGTTTCTTATGGGGTTTTTGGTTAACTTGTGTAGAGAAGATCCCAAGATGAATTTTTCACATCATTGCATGGAATTTCATTAATGTAAGTATCTTTGGTGAATTTTCTTAGGTTTTATCTAATGTTCTAATTTAATTATTTGTTGTAATTGTATCTCCACTTAGGTATTTTTCCTAGAATGTGTTTAGGGATATGTCAATTTCGATGTGGTGGGATAAATTGGTGAGTTTTTTTCATTATGCCAAGTTGGGTTTTGGTTGATTAATTAATTGTAATTGTTGTAATTAATTAATTTTTGATGTTTGGTATTATATTGGGGATTTAGTTATCAATATTATCTAATTTGGGTGTTGAGGAGTTAGGAAGAGACTTGGACAGACCTTGACAAGGCCTTCATTCTTTGGAAATGTTTTGAAAATATTTTTTGATGAGGTAGGCGGTCTGAGAGTTTTGACCATAGTATTGTTAATTTATTTGCATGTTTAAGTGATATGTTCCTTAATACCATAAGTGTTGTGTTTTCCCACTTTATTTAAGAAAAAAATTGGCATTATATTGATACCGTGAACCTTCCACGAACCCTCTTGCATCCATTGGATGTTGTGAGACCAGTCTTATGGCCACACAAGGGATGTGCCACCTTTTAAAAAAATGGAATGTTTTGGTGTTAAGTTTTAGTAAAATATTGTGAGTCCTTTTTGAAATGGTTAAATGGTATGTTTTCAATTTTTGATTCATTTGTGAATTCCAATGTGGGAAAACTATGTTTTGAAATGGAATTTTTTTTTAAAATAAGGTGTTGACCTCCAAGTTGTTTAAGAAAAATGGGTTTTTAAATATATTTCAATCGTTGATTTGAAATGGGTGTGTGGTTCCCTTTTGTGAAAATGACTTGGTGACTCTTTTAATGGGTTTCATGGAAAATGATGGCCATGAACCTTGTTGTAATTTTCAAAGGAGAGACCCATGTTTTAAAGGGGTGGTTTCCAAGTGGTGATAAGGGTTTTTTTGTGTTTTGTGACATATGAAAAAGGGTTGGGTTTTATGTGATCCTTGTATTGATTTTAAGGTCTGTTGGGACCATGATAAGTGTTTTGATTAAGAATAGAAATTAAAATATTAAAAGTGTGTGTTTGATTCTCAAATGATTTTAAGAAAATTTAACAAATATGTATTGGGTAAAGGATGATAAGGTTTATTGTGAATTTGGTTTTATATAATGAAAGTAATGGACCATGGAAATATTGAATGAAATGGTATAAATTAATAATGGAATGGTTGGGGATGGTCGTACATGACATGTTGAATCCTGGTTGGATTCATGTATTGATGCTCCATGTTTTTTGACCTGTGACTAATGGGTTTGGGATGTTGGACTAACACTCCACTCACTAGTTTTGGGTGAGCTTGATTAATTATCTAGGCACCCTAGTACACCATAATTTTTTGGGGAAAGGACTGATTCTCCTAAACCCAAGGGTATGGACATGCAATTCCATATCATGGTTCTGATGGTCAGACATGGCATTTTGAATTCCCGTTGGATATTTATACTAATGCTTCTTATTTTCCGACTTGTGGACTAGTGGTTGGGATGCCCATACATGGCATACCAGATCCTAGTTGGATACTTGGACTGAGGCTCCTTGTTTTTTAACCTATGACCCCTATGATATATGGATCAGAAGATTGGATTTAGTCAAGTATGTTTGATGGGAATGGGTAACCATTTGGAATAAAGAATAAACGTGAATAATTTAAATATTATTAAATGATGACACATATTTTATTTACCTTCTTTCCTATAGTTATGTCCTTCTGCATTCACTATTGTACTGGATGGTATTTTCTTTAGACACCATTGGTGGTGGTCCACTAAGTTTTACTCACACCCTTCTTGGGTTTCCATTTCACTTGGGTGCCCAAGCATCTCTTACATATTATTATAGGAATAGGTTTGGGATGAGGCATGTGTTGAGTATGGCTTGGTCAAGTAGGATTGCTTGATTGGTATCAAATGACTGGATGGTTTTGGCTCAGTGATGTTGTGGAGCCTTTTTTTAGTTTATTTTATTTTGGTATGTTATGTAACCAGACCAGTGGGTAGTTGGTTGGTTGTATGAAAAAGTTATTCGGTCCTTTATTTCATTTCATTTTATTATATAATTTTTTAGTTTATTTATTCTATCTACTTATTCTGATGTGTATGATATTTATTTATTTACTTCTGGTTGTGCAATCTAATATGGGGGTATAGTCTCCTCACAGGTCCACTTAGGCCCCCACTACTAGTCAGTAGCCTCTGGTGTATGAGGAGGTGTGATTAAGGTCATGTGGTGTTTTGGATCAGGGTACCAGTTTAGTGGAACCTGGTCCGGGACATTAAAAAGTACAAACAGATAAATTTACTTTCCTATTATTTTACTATTTGGGGTTTGGTAAACTAGATATATAGGAATGTGTCAAATCTTGAGATGGATATCAGGCTAGTGCATTGTGAACACATTTTCTAGTATAAATTCTAGGTTACCAGGGGATAGGATTGATGTTATGGATTTGTGGTGTTCTGGTTGTATGTGATTTTTACTTTGAACAAATCACATGTTGTTTGGATTTGATTTCTTATGATGTATTTCTAGTTCTTGGATTGTTGTTAAGAGGCCTATAATTTAGTTCTAACTCTTAGCCTATAGAGGAAAGAGGAATCTCATACATCATTCTATACACATAGTATCTATATGTTATAGGCCTTATAGTGTGTGGTTTTATGAATTTCTTTCTGATTGTAGGTTATTTGGATCTACGGTGAGATTATTGGTGATAAGAGTGTTGGTTTGGTCCTCATGTGTGGTTGATACAGTCACCCTGGTGGGTCAGTGTGGTATAGGTGTATAGTTGTTGGACCCTTGTGTGTTGTTTTTGTGTGATGTTGATAGTATGTTCGAGTCCTCTAGGGAGCGGTCTGATGTGAAGATTCTTCGAGAGAATAGACACCCCAGTTGTTGTAATTTGGTTAGTGTATGAAACTTTTGTAGTGTAATACCCAAGAGGTGGGTTTTTTTACTTGTTGATGTCATGTGAAGATGATACAGGAGCATTTTTGGTGCCCCGTGAGTTTTTTCCTTCTTAACATGACTCTATTTTTGGGAGTTGATATTGTGTGGCCTTCGAGGGAGACCCTTGATACGGGTCGACCAATTCATATGTACTTTGGATGAAAGGGGAACATATTGATGTTTAGAATTTTGAAAACATTGGACGAAGGGTGAATCCTAGTATGGTGTTTTAGATCATAGGATGCCTTTTTTCAAGAATGAGTACTTGAGTGCTAGTATTTTTCCCTTGAGGTTGGTTTCTAAAGGGAAATCTTGTTTAGGTTCCTTGTTCATTTGATGGTTGTGTAGGAAGTATATGCCTAGTGGATTTGAGCTAGACTGGAAGTGTAGGTTTGCTTTGGATGATAACCGTATAGGTGATATTGACCTGACATGTTTTCAGCGTGAGGCACATGAAGGTGTTTGGTTTCCCTAGGGTGGAAATAATGGGGAGTGTTCATGATTTAATGGATCTTGTGGTTTCTGAGTGAAGGATTGGTTATGTGTCTAACCTATTTAGTTCTGGATGCATCTTCAAAAACACGGTGAGAGTATAAATGAACTTAGTGTAACTTTGAATGACACTCGGGTTTTGATCAGTCGAGTAAGTGGTTTTGGATCATCAGTTGCTTCTAGTTTTGGGAAGAACCAAGGGTGCTCTACGATGGGTGATTTAGGCATGTGAGTTATCCAAGACCAGTGGATAGGGCTGGTGAGATAAGGATTTAAAACTATTGACTCGTTAGAGTTAGAATCAGGTTCTACGGTGGAGTCACACAAGAGTGTGTGTGATGGTTAAGTCTTAATGGGATATTGTAGGCATTAGTAGATGGTAATGTGTTGTGTTGTATGGTTTGTGGATCATATGTTACGTGAGAGTATGCCCTAGGTTCTTGATTAGAATAGGCTATCGTGAGTTAGCTAAGGACCAATATGAATGTGATGATATACTTATGGGCAGGGAGGCTTGGGGCCTATGATTGGGTTTGATATGTCCCTATAGGTAGAGGTAACAAGTGAAATGTATGAGTGGTGGTGGTATTCATCAATGAAATATTAGCGTACTCTTGTCATAGAGATGATCATGCCAATATATTAACATCATCCTGGGTACGCTGAGGGAGAAATGGCTATACGCTTAACTATCTGAATGTCTTTTCTAGTTTGATGGGGGTCTCCCTAGAGTTTCACTCATGTATTAGTGTAAGTGGAGTCGTATATTGGGAGGCACACCATATTCCATAAATGATTGAGTTTCTTGTAATGGATTGTATGTCATATAATGCCATGGGTATTGTCCTTGGAATCCGAGGATGGGTGATAGTTGATGTTTTGTTTAGTTGCTCTAGTGTGAGTGAGACAGCCACGTCTAATTCTTAGGTTGGTAGTGAATGGAATTTTTGTTGTGGTGGTTGGAGTATATTGAGTGGGGTTATTATGACAACACTCCTATGGTGGGGAGGTGTGTATCGGTTGTGGAGGTGCAACCCTCTTATTGTCGCAGGTGTTTGGTATTGGACGTGGATCAATCATGGTGCCACTTTGATTCCAGTGAGGAATATTTTAGGTGTGTGCTTAGATTCCTTAGGGTATGAAGATAGGTAATTAGTTGTGGTGTATTATTGATTTGAGTATGGACTTTTTCTCAAGGTGGTTTTGCAAAGCAATCTGAGGTGCTTATATTCGATGTGTGTTGATGTGTGCAGTAGGACATGACTGCAGTTTTGAGTCAATAGAGGATCTGACTATGTAATCTCACTGTGGTTCAGGTTTGGACTCTATTGGGGTATGTTTGGGTGGTTGTGGAATGCCTCTGAGTGTGAGGGTATAGTGATCAGGTAGGATAGCGACCCACCTACAGTTAGGTCCACTCATTTTGGGGGATAAATCAATTAAGGATAGTCTGACTAGGGTTAGTGAAAAATGTGGATGCATAAGGTTTTAAGATAAATTGGTGTGTTGTTTGGGAATGATTGGTGTGTTTCAGGTTTGAGTTAGGATTTCAAGTAAAAGACATTATGTTCTTAATTCAGGCATGGACGGTGGGTATGTGTCTGCTTCAGTTGGTTTTCAGTGATGAGTATATATGCCAATGGTGAGTGGAATTCTCAAGGATGTTAGGGTGCAGTAATTTGGGAACCATTCCAGGTGCATTACAGCAGCGTGAGTTCAAGGTTTTTTTGGGATTTTCCAATGGTATAGGTTTCAAACATTGAAAGTTAGTGATTATAAGATAAATCTTATGGTTTGGAGAACCATAGATCAATGATTGATCAGATGATGTTATAATAAATATTCCTTATGGATGGGCTCATGTAAGAACCATAGTGGTGTTTCGATTTTGGAAATAATCTTAGCTCGGGTTTACATCTGGTTGAGGGCATTGGGTTGGAGGTTGTGCCTCAGTAGTGTTTCGGGATATCAGAATATGGATGAGGCTATTGGAAAAAATGTGATGGCTGACGTAGGTCAGGTGGTGTAGATAAATGACCACTGAGGCTTATCAAGGAAAATAAGTGTTATCGTGAGGAGGTTGTAAGATCCCATGTCTGGATGGATCAAAAATTTCTAAATGAATTTGAAATTTTCATTATTGGACAGGTCGAATCTTTGATTAAGACTTGGAATGAGGTTTTGGGAGTTGGTATGTCTCAAAATGGTTTTTAGATATGAGGAATGAGGCTCGTAAGGTATCTTGAGTGTTTAGATGAGTGTTGGAGGTTTCAGGTTAAGTTTCAGAATTTTTGGGAGTTTTCTGGAAAGGGTGCATAGTTTGGTGTGCATAGTTTAGGAGAAACCAAGAAACACATTGATTCCTAGAAGGTTTTCAATTCAATTTGAATGATGCATGGTTGAGTTTAATGGTTTGAACATGGTTTGGGTTAACCATGTGATACAAAATGAGAAACCATGTGATTTTGAGGAGGGTATGAGGCATTTCACACAGGTTGTGCGTGGTTTAAGACAAATCATGTGCCTTTCTGAGTGCTAAAAGCATGATTGGTGCAAGGTTTGTCAAACCAAGTGACCTAACCATACAAATAATGGGTGTTGGATAGTAGGGGTTCACATGATTGGTGCACAGTTTGGCCAACCTTGTGGCCAAACCATATGAGTGGGTTGTCCATGGACAGAGCCAACCGCATGGTTGGCACACAATTTGGAAAATCGTATAGATTCCTAAATTTCATTAAAAAGGGTAAAATTACTAAAATTCACCCTCATATTTTTATCCAATCCACCCCCTTTCCTCCTCCCTTTGATTCACATGGTCTAAGTGGTTCTCAAACCCTACCTCCTCCTCCTTCCTTCGATTTTGGGGGTGTTTCATGGTGTTTTTTGGCATTTTAAGGTAGTATTTAACCTCTAGTGTATTTCCTTATTATTCTCCTTCATTCCTTATAATTTTGGGATTATATGGTTTTTTTAAATGATTCCACCATAATATGGTGGAATTTTCCATTTCACATGTGGATTTTGGTATTCTTTCATAGAGGAGATCCCGAGATGGATTCGACACGTCATTTCATGGCATTTCATTAAGGTATGTGTCTATAGTGAATTTTCTTAGGTTTTGTCTAATGTTATAATTTAATTAGTTGTTGTAATGGTATCGTCTCTTTGATATTTTTTCCATAATGTGGTCGGGTCTATGTCACGGTTCTTCAGTGAGTGGATGGATTTGGTTTTGGAGCGGCATAATTATCCGGTGAGTTTTTTAGCATTATTCCAATTTGGGTTTTGGTTAATTAATTAATTATAATTATTATATTTAATTAATTATAATTGTTATATTTAATTAATTATTGATGTTTGGTATGATTTTGATGGTTGGGTGATCAAGATGATCTTGGTTGGGTGTTGGGTAGTTGGGATGAGACTTGGACGGGCCTTGACAAGGTTGTTATACTTTGGAAATGTTTTAGAAATCTTCGTTGATGTGGTAGGTGGTCTAAGAACTTTACCTATAGTCTTTGTAATTTATTTTTATGTGTATGTGATATTTTCATTAATCCCACAAGTGGTGTGTTTTCCCCCTTGATTTAAGAAATTGGTTTTGGCTTTATATTGATACCTTGGACCTTCCACAAACCTCGTTTGATCTATTGGATGTTGTGAGACCGAACCTATGGCCACCCAAGGGGTGTTCCACCTTTGAAAAAATGGAATTTTTTGGTGTTGAGTTTTGGTAAAATATTATGAGGTCTTTTTGAAATGGTTAAATTATGTGTTTTGGATTTTGATTTGGTTTGCTTTTCAATGTGAGAAAATGATGTTTTGAAATGACATTTGTTTTGAAATGAGGTGTTTACCTCTAAGTGGTTAAAGAAAAGGGGTTTTTTAAAATAAATTTAAATTATTGATTTGAAATGGGTGTGTGGTTACCTTTTGTGAAAATGTGTTGGTGACTCTTTTAATGGGTTTCATGTAAAACTAAGGTCATGGACCTTGTTGTAATTTTCAAACGGGAGACCCATATTTTAAAGGGGTGGTTTCTAAGTGGTAACAAGTGTGTTTGTTTTTATGTTTAATGACATGTGAAAAAGGGTTTGTTTTTATGTGATCCTTGTATTTATTTAAAGGTTTGTTGGGACCATGATAAATATTTTGATTGAGAAAGGAAATGGAAATGGTTAAAAGGGTGTGTTTGACTATTAAATTGTTTAAAGAACATTTAACGGATGTGCATTCGAGCAAAGGATGAAAAGGTTTATTGTGAATTTGGTTATATATAAAAAAGTAATGGACCATGTAAATTTCAAATGAAATGTTATTAATTGATAATGGAATGGTTGGGGATGGTTAGACAGACATGTAAAATCCTAGTTGGATTCATGGACTAATGCTCCATGTTTGTTGACCTATGAATAATGGTTTCAGGATGTTTCATAGATGCTCCCCTCCCCAGTTTTGGGTAGGCTAGACTAATGCCTCAGATACCCTAATGCACTATAGTTTTTTTAAGGAAATGACTGATGCTCCTGAACCCAAGGGTATGTACATGGAATTATTTATCAAGGTTGGGATATTCAGACATGGGATTATAAATCTTGATTGGATACTTTATCTTATGCTCCTTGTTTTTTAAATTTTCACCTAGTGGTTGGGATAGCCGAACATGGAGTACTGGATCCTGATTGGATACTTGGACTGAGGCTCCTTGTTTTCCAACCTGTGACCCCTGTGATATATGTCTTAGATGACTGTATTTGGATAAGGATGTTTGATGGAAATGGGTAACCATTTGGAAAAAAGAATAAAATTTATTAATTTAAATATTGTTAAATGATGAAACCTATTTTATTTACCTGCTTTCCTATAGTTATTTCCTTCTCCTATATGCATTGTTGTATTGTATGTTATTTTCTTCAGATGTTGTTGGTGGTGGCCTAATAAGTTTTACTCACACTATGCTCAGGCTATCATTGCACTTGGGTGCTTGAGTATCTCTCATGTGTTATTTCATACACAGGTTTGGGATGAGGACCATGATGAGTATGGCTTGGTCAAGTAGGATTGATCAAGCGGTATCAGATAACTGGATGGGTTCGGATCAGTGATTCTATAGATACTTTTTTAGTTTCTTTTATTTTGGTTTGTTATGTAACTATCCCAGTGGGTGTATGGTTGTATGTATGGCATGGAAATTAGTGCCTTTATTGTAGTTCATTTTATTATAGCATGTTTTAGTTTATTTTTTATTTCTACTTACTCTAATGTGTATGATATTTGGTTATTTACTTCTGGTTGTGCACTCTGATATGGGGGTATAGTCTCCTCACAGTTCCACTTAGACCCCCACTGCTAGTCAGCATCCTCTAGTGTATGAGGAGGTTCACTTGAGGTCATGTGGTGGTCTATCTTATGCCACCATTTTAGTGACACCCGAGCCAAGATGTTACACCAAAACATATGCATGAAACATGTCTTCCAAAACTTGTATAGTCTGCTTTGTCTGACCATTTGTTTGTAAGTTAAAAATGGATTTGAGGAATAGTTGAGTTCCAAAAGAATGTTGGAGACCTCTCCAAACTCATAAGGTGAAATAGGGATCACAATTATAATTTATTATCTTTAAAACCCTATGAAGCCTCATTATATTCTCCAGATACAACCTCGATAAAACATCTACTTTGTTGACTAAGAAGTGAGATGACTTAATCAAATGATCAAAATCACCCTAATAGCATCATATACACCCTAGGATAAAGGTAAACCATTTAAAAAATCCATCCATATGTCCTCCCATTTCCACTGGGGAACATCGATTGGCTGAAGCAACCCACCAGGAACACGATGCTTAACATTCACCTTTTGGTTGACCAAACACTAAGATACAAACTCTACAACAAATATATTTATACCAAACCACCATAACTGACCTATCAAGTAATTATGCATATTATACACACTATTATATGCCTCCAATGGTGAAATATTGAACTTATAGTGAAACACATCATGCTTCATTGAAAGAATGTAGAGCCTCCCCTAGAATAGAACCCGGTGTTGATCATAATTGAACCATCCTCTAGGGAAATCTCCACAAATAACATGATCCATCTAAACTTCTCCCTCATAATCCACTAGATGAGATTAATTAACACACTAAACCAAGGATGATAGCACAATCATTTAGTAGAGACACTCTATACCATCAAATTCTACCATATCTAGGCGCAACACTACAAACTCCTCCATCACTCTCCAAAAATCCCTAAAATCATGAACAACATTGCCACGTGACTTCCTACTCCACACATAATCCAAAAAATTCCATTTCCATGGTATATAAGAAATATAAAAGTCATAGTACTATAATAATTATATCTAATTCCATTATCAAAAGTTTAAATCACACTAGGAGAAGATATATCTCAAACTCTTATGATTCATGAAGACCAAAAAACACTCATTGATAAGATAATGTCATTGCACCTTCAGAGAAAACACTAGTACGAAAATCTCAAGAACATGGTTAAAATAGTTACTCTCATGAGGCCATAACTATTGATACCCATAGAATAAGACTTATCTTTAATTAATTAGAACACATAACAATCTAATATGTGAAGAACCATAATAAACCTCAAACTTAACACCCTCCTCCAAAAAACAAAGAACATGAGAATTGACTATCTTCTTATTAAAATACTCAAAATAAGCCTAACACTCTTTAGTGAATATAAAATCATGATCCTTACTAGTAAAGGCTATCAGATAATTCTTAATCCAATATAATTCCAACATGAACCTCCTATAATACCCTATGAGACCAAGGAAACTCTACACCTCCACTATGTTTATAGGGGATACTGAAGAAAAAACTACCTCGGTCTTTGAAGAATCCATGAAAACTCTCCATTGAGGCATAACGTGTTCTAATAAATATAGCTCATGGTCCTAGAATATACATTCACTTTCCAAATATAAGATAACAATAAAGAACCTCCAAAATAGCTCACAGATTCTCTGCATGCTTCCCCTCAGACTCAAAATACATAAGGATGCCATCAATTAATACCTCTAAAAACTAATCAAAAAACTCACAGAACACGGTGTTCATCAATCCCATGGATACAGATAGAGAATTCATGATATAAAAATGCATTAACATGAACTCATAATGCCCATAATGACATCTGAAGGCAATATTTGGAATCTCCTTATCCCTTACTTTCATATGATAATATATCCTGATCATAAATTTATCTTTGAAAACAAATTATCTACCTTATAATGATCGAATAAATCATCAATCTATGGGAGGGATGGATATTATTTACTATCACTTAGTTTAAGTAATGATAATTGATACACAGATGTAGACTATCATCCGCATTCTTCTGAAACAAGACCAGATCACCCCAAGATGACACATTGGTGCAAAAAAAATCTATACATAAGATCATTAATCTGAATCCAAATCTCCCACAACTTAAAGGGAATTATCCTATATGGGGACATCTACATCAGAGGTACATTTGAGTATAAATTTATCCAAAACTTGATCTCACGTTGAGGGGGTAGCATCACAACCTCTTCAGGAAAGACATCAATTTATTATTCCAAAACCTTAATAAAAACCACTAGATGATTCTCCAATGAACTAAACATCACCTTTTTCACCAAAAAAGATAGTGTATCAACATGCCTTTGACCCATATAAGGATCTAAATCACTAATAAACATGGAATGCTCTTTATCAGTGTTGAAGAACATAACTCGCCTCCTAAAGAAATCAATGATATTCTACACCAAATATAGCTAATCCATGTTGTTGATGATATCATATGGTTGTATCTGAAAACATAGGAAATATCATAAAAAATTATATTGCCCCAACATCTGGTCACAATATTTATAAACATCATACAAGTTAACTCTACTTCAAAGTGGCATAGTTAACACTAAGTGAACTGGAAGCCTCTCCACTTCATGTCCCAGAGAATAGACTAGGGTGGGTGAAATAAAGGATTTTGTAGATCCTAAATCAAAAAAATAATACACCTAGGTGGAATATAAATAGTTATTACCTCATAATATGTTTGTATTTCCTAGCACTATACACTCTAAGGCATGTATCTAACCATTTACTATTTCAACACATAATTATATCTAATGGAGACCACCTCTATGGTCATGCTTGGCTCTCTATCCCTAATGATGAGGGGAATAATGGGGTTTTCATTTTCCTTCCATGTCTCTTCTATGTGGATCATAGCCTATTTCACCCTATTATCATTGCTTCCCTCAAGGATACTGCCATAGTGGATAAATCTAAATTGAGATTCTAACTCCACACTAACTACTGCGGAAGGTCATACACTCAAGTTTTTGATGGATGTGACCTATTCATGAAAAGAAAACTAAGTCTGATCTCCCAGCAGGGGTTTGAGAACTATAAACTCCAATAAACAAGATGAAGAAGGTTGTAACTAAATCCCCGATATCTGATACTTGTACTGACCATGTAAATGAAAACATATGGCCAGAGCTTTACTTTGGGGAGAATCCTGATGAATCCTCTCTCTTTATGATATAGTCATATCCAACAACCTCTCAATAACCTTTCTATTCACCACCACATTAATATGCATCGATGGAATGAATGAGGTGACTTGTCACTAGATCTCTAGATGAAATTACTCCTTTAAATTCCTTATTATGACATCCTCATCTGTAAGGAGGTCTGAAGAATAACATAAAAGGTTATTATACTGAATACCAAACTCCCGTACATTGGAAATCCCCTGGAGAAGTGTAAGAATCTCTTCCTAACAAGCCATCTTTTCATTTGAAGAAAGGGACTCAACCTAGAACTGATCGTGAAATTTATCCTATGAAACAGCTAACTCATTATGATCTGTAAGGAACAAAACCACCACTATCAAGAAGACCTATGAATATTATTAAAAAACAATGGAATATAGTTCTCCCTATGATCATAAATCATACTAAAATAATTTGTTATATCTTCTCACCAAGACTTAGTCTCCATATGTGAAACAAATCCCTCGTACTTTTATAGGCTCTGGCACTAAAACTCTTGAAGAATCTTCATCAAATCATCATCTTTGTCGATTTTAACTCTATGGGGATCTATTGGCGTATCTTTTTTAACATCATTATCACAAACTTGATGAGGACGTCGTCCAAGATCAATAACTAAAAAATAAAAAACTATTAGGTACATAAACCCAAATATAGAATGCTTAAGATTAATTAATTAAGATTCATCCTAATTTCCTTTCTCTACTCAATTTAGTCATGGGTGTAAAATATCCTCATACATGATTCTTTTCATGACTCATCCCCCAGGGCCTGTGTTGTGACTACCCCAAGCCTGCCTCCTGAAGGCCAGGGGATGGAAACTAGCACCAAAGGCATCAACCTGTAAGTGGGAGGCATTTTCCTGAGTACCTGTATGCACACACATGCCCAATCACATCCCAACACACTTAAAGGGGGAAATAAGTATACCACTAACACAAGACTGGGTGTAAGTACAACTGAAAGTAAGTGGGCTAGAATATAGACCAAACAAAGAATTGAAAACAACAAAGTACAAAAGGAAACTTTGATGGCCATCTGTAGAAAACCCCACCTGATCATGAGAGTAGTGAAGATACTGGAAGCCGAAGTAGTTTGTCCTGTCTTCCCAGTCCTACTGGGTCCTTCCTGGTCTTAGGTCACCAATTCTACCATTGTAGCATCCATTAGTCTCATCTACCTAATAACCCTTGTCAAAATGTCGGTCGTCTGCACCAGATACAACATGTGCGGGCGAAGCCCATGTAGGGGTGGGTAACAAAGTACTCAGTAGGGAACCCTAAAGAAAAAAAGGAAAGATCACATATAAATTCCTCAAAGTAAAGCCTGAAACACAAGACAACTTACATCAGGTATACGTTTAGGGTAGTGATAGAGGAAACATCAGTCACATCATCGAACACCTCATCTATTGGTGAACTCATCCTCTAACAAGTACTGTGAGCCTTCCAATTCATGAAGAAGTGATTTATACTAACCTTGGACTACTTAGTTACACCTCTCAACTATGTATCGTGGGTCGTCTAAGTCATAGATAACTTCTTCCCACTATGGGTCTGCAAAGTCACAGAGAAGTGCTTCCCACTGATCTTGGCCAACTGAGGTACTCCTCCTCATCACGTACTGTGGGCCTACAAAGTCACACAGAAGTGCTTCCTACCATGGTACTGAAAATTCATAGAGAATTTTTTCCCACTAGGCCATAGTCAAGTCATACAGAGTCGAAAGTCAGCAGTCCTCAGGTCTCATTCAACCGCAAGGTTCCGTACGAAGTGTGCTAGGGAGAACCGTTCCTCAAGCCATTTGTTGCATCTTAACTTCCATTAAAGTCACCATAGATCATTCCAAAAGATCCAACTCATCAAGAGGGTCCCAACTTAGTAAAAATATCATCAATCAGATGCACGATTTTCAAGATACGGGTGTTTTAGTAAATAGGGGTCCAGTTGAGACGGGGTCTAGTCCGACCCGGTCCGACTGACCTGACCAACCCAGCCTGGGGGTCCCACATACCCCAGTTCATTTAGATGGAACCAACATGACTTGGTTCGGGTCAGGGTCAGTATGGTCCGACCTATCCAGTGGGCTAGGCCCAATGGGTCTCACTGGGCCCAACCTAGTTTAGCCAGGGGTCCAGCCCGCCGGATCACCCGGTGACCCGGTCTAGTCCGGCTCACTGAGTGTGGTTCCAGCCCGCCTGTGTGGGTCCAACCCGCTGGGGGCTCGGCCCGTCAGTTGAGGATCGTCCACTGGAGCAGTCGGTGGTGCGCAGTCTCACTTGGACATAGGGCCCCTCCATCCGCGGTCGATCAATCGCGACACGTCTCCACCCAGGTGGCCCAGATGCGGGCCACCCCCACCATGGGGCACCGCGTCACCCAGCCACCGTAGCAATCCAGTCACAGCTTCCTACCACCGCAGCGCACCGATGGGTGCGCCGCCTCCACCACCTGTGGCCACCGTCACGGGCCACCACCGCTGTCGGCGTGTCGATAAGATGTTCAGCGGACCACCAAACGTGCTTCAGTGGTCCGTTCATCACGTCGTCCACACCGACTATCCTCTTAGGTCACCTTCTTCACCACGAAGGTCTCATTTACACCTTTCTGTAGATTCAGACGATCTGTTCACAATAGCACACATGCGGAGGGGTCCGGGTCTTTGTTCGTGTCGGCCCACACTCTCTGTGTTAGAGGTTTTAAATAGGGGGAAGGCTCAGGGATTTTTGTTCAATCATATCAAGTGATAAACTTAATCTCAAATAATAAATCCCCAACAAAATTCACCCTCCTTCATAAATGCACGAACCGCGGATCAACTTGTTCGTTGGTTGATCTATATTCATAATTTCTAGAAAAATAAGAATGGGGAAGAACTTTGAAATAAAACTCAAACCCCTACCTATTTTATGTTCGATGCCGAAGATCTCATCCTCGAGAGTTCAAGGCATCGACATCGTCACTTCCAGCTCTGATCTTTGAGAGGCATCGAAGATGTTGGCGTTTGTTCTTCGTTAGAGAGAAAGAACTGATGGAGGTGTGTCATAGGATTCTCATTGATTAATCCTCCATCATCTCCAATTCCAAAAAATTAAAAGGAAACATGTCACAACGTTTCAGTTAAGCTGCAACGTCGCGTCTCTACAATGTATGGATACATCGATCACCGCACCAACACTAAACTCCCCGAATCTGAAAGTCGGACTCGCAACACTGAACATTGTTGCCCTAAAACAAAACACAGACTCTTGGTCTCTGTTGTAGGATCGATCGCCCTTTGATATGAATTTTTCATGACCCGTCCCCTAGGGCCCATGTCGTGACTACCCCAAGCCCGCCTCCTGAAGGATAGGGGATGGATACTAGTGCCGAAGGCATCAACCTACAAGTGGGAGGCATTTTCCTAAGTACCTGTACGCACAAACATGTCTAACCGCATACCAACACACTGAAAGGGGGAAACAAGTATACCACTAAAACAAGGCTGAGTGCAAGTATGACTGAAAGTAAGAAGGCCAGAATAAAAACCCAACAAAGAACTGAAAACAGCAAAGTACAAAAGGAAACTCTGATGGATATCCACAGAAAACCCCACCTAATCATGAGAGTAGTGAAGGTACTAGAATTCAAAGTAGTATGTCATGTCTGCTCGGTCCTACTGGGATCCGCCTGGTCCTAGGCCACCAAGTCCACTGTCGCAGCGTCTGTCAGTCTCATCTCCCTGAGCACCCCTATTGAAACATCAGTCATCTGCACCGGACACAACACGTGTGGGTGAATCTCGTGTAGGGGTGAGTAACAAAGTACTTAGTAGGGACCCCTAATGTAAAAAAAGGAAATACCACACAATAATTCCTCAAAGTAAAGCACAAAACACAAGACATCTCACACCAAGTATACGCTTAGGGTAGTGATAGAGGAAACATCAGTCACATCGTTGAACACCTCGACTGCTAGATAACTCCTCCTATAACAAGTACAGTGGGCCTTCCAAGTCACGAAGAAGTGCTTTCCACTAACCTTGGACTGCTTGGGTACACCTCCCAACTACATACCATGGGCCTACTAGGTCACAAAGAAGTACTTCCCACCGTTGTCCTGCAAAGTCACAGAGAAGTGCTTCTCACTAATCTTGGCCAATTGAGGTACTCCACCTCATCGCGTACCATGGTCTTGCAAAGTCACAGAGAAGTGATTCCCACCTTGGGCCTAAAAATTTACATATAAGTGCTTCCCACTGGGCTATATTCGAGTTATATAGAGTCTAAAGTCAGCAGTCCTCAGGTCTCATCCAACCGTAGGGTTCCGTACGTAGTGTACTTGGGAGAACCGCTACTCAAGTCATTTGTTGCATCTCAACTTCCATGAAAGTCACCATAGAGAATTCCAAAATATCTGCCTCATCAAGAGGGTCCCAATTCCACAAACATCTCGTCAATCGGATGTGAGGTTTGCAAGATACGAGTGTTTTAGTAAAAAGGGGCCCGATTGCGACGGGGTCCAGTCTGACCCGGTCAGATCGACTCAACCAACCCGGACCGGGGTCCCATATACCCCAATTCATTTATATGGAACCAACCTAACCTAGTTTGGTTCGGGGTCGGTATGGTCTGTTCTAGCTAGTGGGCCAGGCCCAATGTGTCTCGTTGGGCTCGGGCCGGTTTAGCCGGGGGTCCAGCCCGTCGGGTCGCCTGATGACCCAGTGTAGTCCGGCTTGCCCCGAAGGGCGCAGGTCTGGCCTATCAGCATGGGTCCGGCCTACCAAGTGCGGGTCTGACCCACTGGGGTCTCATCCTGCAAGCTGAGGACCGGCTGCTAGAGCGGTCGGTGGTGCGTCGTCCCACCCAGATGCAAGGCCCCTCCAGCCGCGGTCGACGGACCGCGGAACGTCACTGCCCAGGTGGCCCGGACGTAGGCCACCCCCACCACGTGGCGCCTAGCGTCGCGTCACCCAGCCATCGTGACTAGCCGGCTGTGGCTTCCTACTTCCTTGTCACACCGACGGGCGCACCACCTCCACCGCCTGCGGCCGCCGGCGCACCAGCAGGATGTTCAACAGACCACCGAATGCACTCTGGTGGTCCATTATTCATGTCGTCTATGCTAACAGTCCTCTCAGGTTGCCTTCTTCACCGCGAAGGTCTCATTTCCTCCTTTTTTCAATTCGTAAGATCCGTTCACAAGAGCACACATGTAGAGGGGTCTGAGTGTTTGTTCATGTCAACCCACGCCCTCCGCATTAGTGGTTTTAAACAGGGGAAAGGCTCAGGGATATTTGTTCAATCATATCAATTGATAAACATAATCCCAGATAATAAATCCCCAAGAAAAGTCACCCTCCTGCATAAATGCACGAACCGCAGATCAGCATATTCATTGGTTGATCTGTGTTTGTCATTTCTAAAAAAGGAATAGTGGGGAAGAAGTTGGAAATAAAACTCAAACTTGATGTTCGATGCTGAAGCGCTCATCCTCGAGATTTCAAGGCGTCAGCGTCATCACTTTTGGCTCTAATCTTAGAGAGGAATTGAAGATGTTAGCGTTCATTCTTCATTGGATAGCAAGAACTGATAGAGGTGTGTCAGAGGATTCTCGTCGATTAATCCTTAATCGTCTCCAACACCAAACAATTAAAAGGAAACATGTCGCAGCGTTTCAGTTACGCTGTTACGTCACGTCACCACACTGTTTCATTTATGAAACAATGTCATTGTTACGCTCCCTTTATTGCATTGTTATGTTGCGTGATATGAGCCATTAATGATCCTCATTAATACGCCATGTCGCCGCTTCATCGTTGCACTGCAGCGTCACCGTCTGCCGCTCAACGGAGAGAAAAAAAATAAAATAATTATTTTAAATTAACTTAATATTTTTTTTTTGAAAAGTTCAAAAAATAAATTTTCCGCTCAGCCCTTGCCGGCCGAAGTTAAGTCATTTCTAGTCGAATCCCAGCGTTCTGAGTTCAACGGTGCCCTCACATTTTCAATCTGAGTATCAGTTCAAAAGATATAAAATCTCTCTCACATTTTTATTTTTCAGTCACACCATGCCTCGGAATCACATGTTATCGAATTTCGCGGTTTCTGAAACATTACAATTCTTACTTAGGTATCTACCCTACAAGAAGCATTAATTCACTTATTACATTCAGTAAACTTAAGTTCCTTTTATCAGATCATAAGGGTCCCTAAAATCTTGTGACATGGTTAGCCTCACTTTCTTACATCATGTGTTAAGTTTAACTCATATCATTATCTTATCATCTCATGCAATCCTTACCAGTTCCTATATTCAAGCTCTATCCTATCACTCAATCAAAATCTTTGATACCAATCTATCATGATCCCCCCACCCCCACTAGTACCCCTCCTACACCAACAATAAAGATGGGAATGATTCCCAGAGCCTACCTCCAATATGTCATGGGTTGGCGACTAACATCGGGGATATAAAATGCATTTATACACTATAGAAAAAACATAAATTACCGACATTTTTTTTTTGAATTAGTGACATTTTAAAACATCACTAATTCATTTACTAATGTTTTTATAGAAATTTTAGTAAATGAAATCTCATTTACCGATATTTCTAACAAACGTGGTAAAAAAATATAGAGGCATTTATAAACGTTGTAATTTGACAATGCTTATAAACATCGCTATTTAGCAATATCTAATTTATTGACATTTTTTAGAAAGGTTGGTTTTTTTTTGAAATTTATAATTTTTTTACAATAAAAAAATATAATATATCTTACACCACACAACACACCCACCCTCCTTCCCTCTCTCCACACTAGCTGGACACCCCCACCCTTCCTCCCACCCTCTCATACTCCACAACCACTCCCTCCCACCCTCCTCCCACTATCCGCGCTGGCTACACACCCCCACCCTTCCTCCCATGCTCCAAGACCACTCCCACACATGCGTCAAGGAAGAAGCAAATTTACCTCAGTAAGGATTTGAACTGACAACCTGCTTGGTTATTAACCAAAGACCCGACGAACTCACCTATGTCAATTATTAATATAAAATTATATTATGTTATATTTATATATGTATATAAATATATTTCATTATTTAAAAAATTAATATATTATATATATAATTTTATATATTAATATACATATATTAATATGTGTGTGTGTGTGTTTATATTTTATGTTTTATGTTTTATTATATATATGTGTGTGTGTGTGTTTATATTTTACATATATGTTTATATTTTATATTATATATATATATGTGTGTGTGTGTGTGTGTGTTTATATTATATATATGTGTGTGTGTGTGTTTATACATCTATATGTTTATATTTTATATTTTATATTTTATATATATATGGTTATATTTTATGTTTATGTGTGTGTGTGTTTATATTTTATTATATATATATATATTATGTTTATATTTTATTTTAATATATCAGTGTGTGTGTGTGTGTGTGTTTATATTTTATATTATATATATGTGTGTGTGTTTATATTTTATGTATATTATATATATGTGTGTGTGTGTGTGTGTTTATGTGTGTGTGTGTGTATAAATATATATGTGTATGTATACATATATATAATTATATATATATATATATAATTAACCACATTTTAAAACACTGGTAAAAATGTAACTAAAATAGGCACATTTTCAAAAAAAACATGACTAAATTTAAAATAAATATGTGTTTTTATATATAAATATATGTATATATTTATTTATTTATTTACATGTGTGTGTTTATATATATATATTTATATTTATATTTATATATGTGTGTGTTTATATATATGTGTTTGTGTTTATATATATTAATATATATATATCTAAATATATGTGTATGTGTTTATATATGTTTATATATGTGTGTCAGTATTTAAAAAATTAATATTATATATATATATATAATTTTATATATTAATATATATATATATTAATATATATATATATATATTTGTTTATATTTTATATTTTATATTTTATGTTTTATGTTTATATATATATATATAAGTTTATATTATATTATATGTATATATGTTTATATTATATATCTCTGTGTGTGTGTGTGTGTTTATATTATATATATGTGTGTGTTTATATTTTATATATATGTGTGTATATATCTATATGTTTATATTTTTTATATATATATTTACATTTTATGTTTATATTTTATGATTATATATATGTTTATATTTTATGTATATCATATGTATATATTAATATATATATGTTTATATTTTATATATGTGTGTGTTTGTGTGTGTGTTTATATATATGTGTGTTTATATAAATATATATGTATATGTATACATGTATATAATTATAATTATATATATATATATATAATTAGCCACATTTTACACATCGGTAAAATTATCACTAAAGTAGTCATGTTTTCTTAAAAATGTGACTAAATTTTAAATATATGTGTATTTTTATATACAAATATATATGTGTGTGTATATATACATTTAAATATGTGTGTGTTTTTTTGTGTGTTTATATATATATCTAAGTATATATTTACATCGATACAGGAAAAATAGCTATATAAATATATATATTTTCAGTGACGTTTCCTGAAAACATCGCTAATTTTGTGACGGTTTTCAGGAAACGTTGCTAATTTGGTGACATTTCTCATGAAACGTTGCTAAATTAGCAATGTTTTCAAGAAGCATTGCTAAATTAGTGACGTTTTAAAAAAACATCCCTAAAAAACATCACTAAATTCCATTTTTTGTAGTGATATGGGAGACATTACCCTCGTAAAGCAAAGTAAATGAATAAAGAATCCACCAATCAACTCCATGACATAAAATAAATAACCAAACCTAATAAAATAAATGTTATAAGCTTAAAAAAACAAATCGAAATACCATAAACAATGCCTAGGCAGCGACCACGAACATCACCGGCTCCTGAACAACTCCATGAGCTAGCAATGCTTAGGATGATCTCCCACTCATGCATGCAGACATGGAAAACGTATTTATATATATGGGGTTGGCATATAAATATACTCAATGGGATCCTCATTGAAGTATTTCATGAAAATATAAATAAATCATACTAAATACCTAGTAAATAAATAGAGGAAATAAACTTGTTACCTAAGTAGGTAAACTATATTCCAATCTCACCAAGACTCACTCACCAAGTAACACATAGAAATAAGTAACACCATATCAGAATCATATGCATAATAAAGGTACTTATCTTACACTTTCCCACTAAACCAGTCACCCTACACCCGCCTTATGCCTTGGTGCTGCCATCCACTTCATAGGACATAATTCACATCCATGTATATATATTATAGTCATAACATCATCCCATCATACTGAACATCTGTGAGATCCTACCATATCCACATCATCATCATATCCTCATAAACACATATTTAGATTGTGAGCTATCACAACCCTTGTTAGTATAAACTATACTTTAATCCATTATTGCTCGTGCATAAATACGCACATAATAACTGTAAGTCATTACATCCTAGATGCAAGTATATTTCATAGTCTTAATCCTTTATAGCCCACGTATACTTATATGTAATAATTAAGAGCCATTATATCCCATATAAGAACATAACATATACCTTAAGGAATCACAACCCTAATATGCTTATATACCATGTTACATCTAGAAAAGAGAGTGGGTTGGGGGAGTAAAGAGCTATCTGAATCCTCAACAACCTATATATTTGGAGGAAACCCAAAACCTAAGTCCAAATATGGGCGTCAGTCACCTCAACCAACTTAGGTGGTGAAGAATATGAAATATCATAACATAATAAATATATAACATGAAACCAAAAGGGAAACAACAATTCCCTAGACTTGATCTATAGCTAACATCCCATGACAACCTAGTTGTTATCGATAAGGGATGGCAAGGTAAAATCATCCATCAGATACGAATCAAGATTCATCGTCATCACTAATCATTTACTTTAATAATAACCCATTATCAATTATTGTTATCATTTACATTAGCTATCAAAATCCAAGGTTCTTTAATATTAAACATTTCAGTTATAAATTTATATCCATGATCTTAGAGTATTCATTCCAACCAATCCATGGTTCCCACTTACAATATCATTACCAAAATCAACACTCATTCCTACCAATTCATTCATATTTCATTATCATCCCATAATTTTATAGGAACCAAGGTTGTTCTTTGATAATATTGGAGTTTGGTTTGTATTTGTTGTCAATCTGCACATGGAGTTTTCATGTTTATTGTCAATCTGCACATGGATGACTAGGGAGTTTGGAAAGAATGGGGTCATACATTTGAGACTGAAATAAGTATTTAAGGTCACCACTCCTCAAGCTATTCGTCACATTAAAACTTTCATGAAAGTGACCACAAATCATACCAAAATATTCGCATCATCAAGAGGGTCCCAACACCATAAACGACTCATCAATTAAAAGTGTGGTTTGCAAGATATGGGAATTTTAGTAAATAGGGAGCCGGTTATACAGAATGGTACGTGGTGAAGGCATGTGGTATGCGGTGAAGGCATGCGGTATGTGGAATGTTTTCGAAAACATTTCTCAGTGCGGTACGTGGTGAAGTCACGTGGTACGTGGTGAAGGTATGCAGTACGTGGAATGTTGTCGAAACGGTTCGCAACAACGGTACGCGGTGAAGGCGTGCAGTATGCAAAGCGGTGTGCAGAACTAAAAACAGTTCGCAGTGATGGTATGCGTTGAATGTGTGCGGTACGCAAAATGCTGCCGAAAATGGTTTGTAGCGACGGTACGCGGTGATTAGTTGCATTACGCGGACCGACAGCCATACAGTACGTGGAAGGTTAATGGTACACGATAAAGGTTCACAGTTCATAGGATTGCATTACGTGGTGGAGACTAACATTATGCAGATGGAGTTCAGTTTACAGATTGTGCCACATTGAAAATTTGGGTAAATCGGATTACCAGAATTTGTGGAGATATGTGCCTATTTAAGGAGTAGTAATCCCCTTTGTTAAGGGATGATATTTAAGATTAAATTTTCGAGAAGAAATCTGGTGAAGTCCGTAGTGGTACACGAAGGAGAAGACGGTACACAGAGATAATCATCTGTGTAAGGAAAATAGTTCACGAAAGAGAGTGCAATTCACGTAGGAAACTCTCGTGGTATGTGGCCAAGCAAGGAAGTACGCGGAGCAGGATGGTACGCAGAGGAGTGCAGAAGTACGAGGTGTATGGGGAGTATGAGGAGAAGGATAGTTTTTAGAGTAGCTAGACGGTATGGAAAAATAGTAGCAGTATACGGAAACAGTTGGATGGTATGTGAAAACAGCAGTGGTACGCGAAAACAGCTAGATGGTACGCAGAAACAGCATCAGTATGCAGAAACAGCTGGACGGTATGCGAAAACAACAGTAGTACACGGAAACAGCTGGACAATACGTAGAAACAACATCATTACATGGAAACAGTTGTACTTTATGCGGAAACAGCAGCGGTACACAGAAACAGCTGGACAGTATGTGGAAAAAACAGTGGTATTTGGAAACAGCAATAGTATACAAAACACCCACAGAATCTTGAAAATTATCCAAATCAGTTTGAGAATTTAATTTCCATAACATATCAGTGTACGGGAAAATAAATTACGTCTGTGAGTAATTATGAGACTTCAACAGAGCATATATTTACAGTTGATGATGCATGAATTAATTTCAAACCATTGAAGTGACCTTCAAGTCATTAAACTAAGTGAAGATTCTTCCAATGTAGTGAGTAAGGGGGAGTCAGCGGAAGTGATCTGATGGACGCAGTGTGCTATCCCAAAAACATTGTAAAGGTAGTGTGCCTAGCACAGAGTGACTATGCTAAACTCTTGTAATCCACAACTTGTGAAGATTAGTGGTTTTTTATACGACTGACACATTGTCAGCGTATGCTCCTTGGATGTAGCCCTTAGTGGTGAACCAAGTAAAATTGTTGTTTCATTGCTTTGCATGTGATTATTTATTTTTTGTACTTCCTCCTCAGATAGGTTTAACATGTTCCTACCAACGTGGGGACATGATCCATCAGTTTAAAATAAAAATTTGACGCCCTGATTCACCCCTCCCCTCTCAGGGTGTTCCGGGGTCTTTCAAGTGGTATCAGAGTGCAAGTTACTGGTGTTTGATCTGTCTTATACCGTCATGGAGAATTCATCCAATGTCAGGGGAGTCCCCATATTCGATGGAATTAATTTTCAGATCTGGAATAACATAATTAGATCTCATCTAATATCTATTGGAATGTATGTCCTATTTTCTACTGTGCAAAGAATACAAGTTACTGATCCAGTAGGGCCAGCTATGAATGATGCAAATAGGAAAATTATTGATGTGGATGTTAAACCATAGAATGCTCTCACCGCAACCCTATCTGACCAGATCTATCTAAAGGTGATGAGTTTCACCTATCAAACTTGATATGAACAAAGCCTATGACTGGGTGGAATGGAGCTTCATTAACAGAGTTATTTTAGGTATGGTTTTCAGCTCCTGGAACATTGATATTATTTTCCGTTGCTTTAGTTCTTCGTGGTTATCAGTATCTTTCATGGGAAAATCCTTTGGTTTCTTCAAGTCTACCTGTGGCCTCAGGCAAGGGGACCCCATTTCGCCGACTCTGTTTATTATCATTCAGGATTTTCTAGTCACCTTATCTAGAGGAGCACTAGCAATGGGGGAATTCTCCCATATCGTCATTGATTGAAGGCTCCTGCGATCTCTCACCTTATGTTCTCCGATGATATTGTTCTGTTTTTGAATGCTAATAGTAGATCCCTGATCAGCTTGAACAGAGTGATGGAAGGGTACTGTTGCTGGTGTGGCCAGCGTGTTAACAAAGGTAAGAGTGGCTTCTTTATTTCCAACAGGTGTACTACCGATAGGGTGGCATCTGTCAGTGGGATTCTTGGAATCCAGAGTGGGGAGTTCCCTATGGTGTACCTTGACGCGCCCATCTCGCCAGGAAGAATTCGGATTCGGGACTTTGATGCTCTTCTCACCAGGATTACGGATAGAGTGTTGAACTGGAAGAATATTTTCCTTTCATTTGGTGGGAGGGTTGCCCTAGTGAATAGTATTCTACTGGATTCCCCAATCCATGACCTCTCCTCTATCAAGGTGCCTAAGGGTGTTATCATCTACATTTATTGTATTCTAGCCAACTTCATGTGGGATCCTTCCTCGGAAGGGAAGAAACACTGGGTGGCTTGGAACAAAATGGATATGCTAGTGGTGGAAGGAGATATCAATGTGCGCAATCTGAAGGATACGCTCCACTACATGCATGCAAGGCTTGCTTGGGGAGTGTTGGAACGTCGTACTCTCTAGGGAAACACCATGCACGAGTCTGCTCGTTGTCTTCGTGGCTCTAAGGAGGGGTGTCTTTCTTCCCTTTGGTCGATGATTGGCCCCATCGTTGATGCTCTTCGGCCTTTCTCTCGCTGGTTGGTTGGGGAAGGGGATTGTTCCTTCTGGCACCAGGATTGGGGTGGAGGTGTGCTGGAGTTTCCTGGTTGTCCAGTCATAGACATCTCGTTCAAGGATGCAAGTCTCTACCCGGAGTTCATCAATGTTGTTCTGGATAGGAACCAGATGGAATCTTTCCACCTCATCGAGGTCAATGGAGAGGAGGAAAAATGCATCTTCACTGCGGCCTCCTCGGGTCTCTTCTCTCCGAAGGATTTTGGGAGTCTGTTTCATGATCAGGCGCAGTCGGGGGGCTGGGTTGAGATTGTGTGTGTGAAAAATATCCCCACAAAGTACAACTTTCTCACTTGGAGGCTTCAAAAAAGAGCCTTACCTACTGATGATAATGTCTGTCGATGCAGTATCACCCTTGTGTTCAGATGTGTGTGCTATAGGTTTCATAAGGAGGAGAGCATTTCTCACCTATTCTTCGGCAGAGATTGGGCAAGAGAGGTGTGGAAAGACCTTAGGGAGTTCTCTGCGGGGCTCTCTCTGGATGACGATATCCCCTCTTTCCTTGACAAATGGTTTCATGGCACTGAGGGGAGAGGACCGGAAAGGATGGCCCAACCGGTGGTCCTGCATGCAGGATGCTGGAGTCTCTGAAAAGCGCGGAATAAGTCAAAGTACAAGGGAAGGCCGGTGACGGCTCATGTCATTACTGTCTGGGCTAAAAACCTGCTTCTTGACCTGAAAAAGGCGGTGTGTTCGTTTAAGGAAGCTCTTTCTTTCCACTGGTTTCAGGCAGGAGCCAGGGTGGGGTCTTCTTCCAACAACAGTTCAGGCAACTAGGTCAGATGGTGTCCCCCTTCGGGTGGGTTGAAACTCAACACAGACGACTCTTGTGTCCAAGGGCTCATGAGTGGTGGAGGTGTGTTGTGGGATACTAATGGTTCGGTGTACTTGGCCTATTCGGTCAGGCTGGGTCAGGGCTCTCCCCTCCAAGCAGAATCCATGGCCCTTCTCACAGGGATCAAAGTTTGTATTCAAAAGGTTCTAGAGATCTTTGAGGTTGAAACTGACTCCTTAATTGTTCAGGATGCCTTGAAAGGTAGTGGTGCTTCTCCCTGGGCGATCTGCTATACTATAAGGAAATGCAAAAGCATGCTCAACAACAACGTTAGAGTGCTTCATACTTGGAGGGAGGGGAATAAGGTTGCAGACCACCCGGCCTCAGTGTATTTCCCTAGCATGATGGAGGTATTCTTGCACACGACTGGCAGCATAAATCCCAATGGGGTGGCTCTTATTAAAGGGGACACGCTTGGGCTTCACTATTTCAGACCCCCTTAGTTTCTCTCATCGGTCTCTGTCCCCTCTCTTTTGTTCTTTCCCACTTTTAATAAAAAATTAATTGATGATGATGATTATGATTTTCACCTCAGAAAATTCCATGTGGGATAAACTTGAAAATACTTATGAAGGAGATATAAAAGTGAAGGTGGTGAAACTACAAGTCCTTCACAATAGATTTGACAATATGAAGATGCATCCTGATGAGAATGCAGACGCCTTCTTCAATCGAATTACTGAAGTGGTTGGGGATGTTGGAGTTGGTGGCCAAGAACCAACTACTTTGTACTTTATTCATCAATAAAATCCTTATCACATCTTGATTGTTCTTCTGCGTGACAATGCATGTGATAATGTCCTAAGGATAGCTGTTGCATTAAAGGGTCATAGCGGATCCCTGCTATGATGAGAACCCGGAAGTGCCATAACACTATTCTTGAATATATGTTCTATGGCCGGATGATATTATTTGAGGGACACAAATAATACAGTATATTAGGGGTGAGGACTCATAAAACTTTGAGGCATCATCTCATGGTGTGCGCCCTTGATAATATCCAGGAGGATATTATGAGAACAAGACCCGCCAGTAGGAAATCCACATTTCATAGTGTCATTGGATGTTCCTATCTGTGGACGTGTGTATTGATTCTTAGACTTTAAGATTATTATTAATGGGTATTACAACTTGTGCACTTAGATGTATTTATGAAAATCATGATGACACACTGTTCGCAGTTACGTAGGATACATTGGGTGCGTCACGAGTAATACTGCATTAATAGATAATGCGAGAAAGGATTTGTCCCTTCTGTTCCATAACAGAAGTAGATATCTCAGGCCCTTTTATGGAATTTATATATCCTAAATAAATCCATGGCCATGGTAAGGTATGAGCGAGTTTGATTCCAAAAAGTCAAAGAAAGAATAATCGAGCACGTGGGTTGATGACACTAGCATGCAACCCGCTTGATTCGAGATATCTTGACAAAGGGATTATATTACACGATAAGCGTTCGTATGAGGTGACACATCATTGCGGCATTAAATTCTTTCTCTATGGGTGCCTTGGCGTGTTGCTAGACGCTAACCTGGGACTTTAGGCAGGCTCCGCCTAATGCCACTGAGAAAGAGGCCTAGAGGGTCACACACTAAGTGTGTCCATGTATCTCAGTTAAATATTAATTTAACAAGTTAAATAAAGATTATTCTTGACTGTGGTTTAATAATTATTTAAGGATGTATGATCGCATTTATTTAGACACTAGTTATTCGAGAGAATATATTGTGGATGAAATAATAGTTATTAGTGAGTGATGCAGTTATATTTATTTAAGAAATAAAAATCCATTACTCAAGGTCTAATAAATGTGGTGGAGGAAATAAAGAAAAGTGGAAAATAAAAGTACATGTCGTGTATACACTACTGGAAAACTAACCTTTACCAACGGTTTGGAACCGTTGGTATAGGCCTCCAAACCGTTGGTATAGCCTATACCAACGGTTTGGAGAACCGTAGCCAAGTAAGCCGTTGGGATAGGTCTATACCAACGGTTCTCCGAAAACCGTTGGTATAGGTAATATGAAATCTATACCAACGGTAATGGAACCGTTGGTATATAAATTCCAAAAATAAAATCACCGCTGGGATTTGATCCCAGGACCCCCTCGTTTATAATCGAACGACTTAACCACTAGGCTAACATCACTTTGTAAACATAATTTCATAAATATATATATGTATTATCATAATTATTTAAATTTTTGATTTATATAATGTTCTCCGTTAGTAGATCTGGAAAAAAATCAATGAACCTATCCCAACGGTTTTCAGAACCGTTGGGATAGACCTATCCCAACGGTTCTGAAAACCGTTGCGATAGGTTCTGGGTGGGTGTATTTTTAGGAGGGTGCATGCTGGTTTTTTTGCCTCTTTTTCCCAACGGTTCTTGAGAACCGTTGGGAAAGAGTAACCTTTCCCAACGGTTCATCAAAACCGTTGGGAAAGGGCCTAAAAACACACCCTTCCCAACGGTTTTGGTGAACCGTTGGGAAAGGGTACTCTTTCCCAACGGTTTTGATGAACCGTTGGGAAAAAGAGGGAAAAAATCCACCCCTTTCCCAACGGTTTTGGTGAACCGTTGGGAAAGGTCACTCTTTCCCAACGGTTCACCAAAACCGTTGGGAAAGGGTGTGTTTTTAGGCCCTTTCCCAACAGTTTTGATGAACCGTTGGGAAAGGTTAGCTATACCAACGGTTTTTACAAACCGTTGGTATAGAAGTGTTGGGAAAGATCATGTTTCCAGTAGTGATATTTAATATACATGCCGTGTAGTTTTATGGAAAACAAGTACATGTTGTGTATTAATGATTACACGGTGTGTAGTTTTTCAAGTCGGGATTTTGAGGAAATAGTATCATTATTGTGATATTTATTATAATCAGTGTTGGCACATGTCAAGAAATTAATCATTCGATATGGGGGTTTTCAATAAGAGTTAATGAAATAAATAAAATGTGTAACATGTTTATTTATTGTCATAACTCTATAACCACAAACCCGATTATAAATATCTTCACAACCCCAATACTTTTCCACAAGAGAATCGTTGTGCACAACAACTCTGGAGAATTCTTTCAAGGCCGAAATAACTCCTTCCTCCAAGAAATCTCTCAAGACCGAGAGACCAAGGTGATCGAAGGAGAACATCGCAAGTGAAGGTTCTTCCATGCTAGCACCTGGAGATCCCTTCGGCGACGTCTGAAGATATGTGGCACACGTGTGGATCACCTCTAGAGGAATCCTACACTTGGATTCTACGACACAACGACGGATCATAGGATCATGACCAGAGACATCAACGAAGAAAGAATTCCACCAAGGTAATTCTTGTGAATTAATTAAATTAATTATAACCAACATATGATGATCCTATCTCTATGGTTCCAAGATTCCCTCTTAAGTTTTTCGTTCCTCGTTCTATTCCGAAGATTCAGCGTTTTACATCGTGATAGATTTCGGATTAAACATTGTTTAACATTAAAATTAACACTACGGGAAAAATGGGTATTTGCGACGGGGGTATTTACCCGTCGCAAATAATTAGGCTTTTGCGACGGGATTGCTTTCCCCGTCGCAAATAGTTTTCCCGCGATGCGTGCCAAATCACGGGAAACTTATTTGCGACGGGGGAATATTCCCGTCGCAAATAACCGGCGGCGGTAAAAGGTATTTGCGACGGGAATATTCCCCTGTCGCAAATAGTATGTCGGCAGGTGGTTATTTGCGACGGGTCCCGTCGCAAATAACTATTTAACCGTTGACCGTAATAAATGTTGGCTAAGGTATTTGCGACGGGTACCGTCGCAAATAACACTATTTGCGACGGGAATCCCGTCGCAAATGGACCCGTCGCAAATAATCTAACCTATAAATACCCCCATCCGTTTTTTTCAAATCATTCTCATTCTCTATCTTCTCCTGCTCTCAAACTTGTGTTTCTAAAGTTGAGTTTTTCTTCAGTTTAATTTTTTTCTTCGGAGCTGATATTAAAGTTTTGAAGAATGATCAGAGCAGATCAATTTTCAAGGTATTTATATTCATTTTAATTTAATATTTATTTTTAATTTTTTATTAGTTTCAATTATTCTTAATTAGTTGTAATTTAATTATGTGTATATTGTTTTCTTACTTAATAAATTTAAATTATTAGTATTGTTCATAGTTAATGGTAATTAGGAATAATTAGTAATAATTTTTAATAATTAAGAATAAATATTAATAATTAGTAATAAATACCAATAATTAGGAATAACAACATTATTACATTATTAGTATATTTTATTATTAATATTCAAATAATATAATTTTTTATATATATACAATTCTCTTTTCATCTGTGTGTTTACTGTCTTCACGTGTATTATTTGTATGTGGAGATAGAAAACGCACAGATGAAAGGAGAATTGTATATAAATCAGAAAATTATATTATTTTAATATTAATAATAAAATATACTAATAATGTTATTATTTGTAATTATTGGTAATTATTCCTAATTATTGGTAATTATTTATTTAATTACTAATAATTAGGAACAATTATCAATAATTATCAATAATTAAGAATATTTAGTAATAATTAGTAATAATTACCAATAATTAGTAATAATTACCAATAATTAGTAATAATTAGTAATAATTATCAATAATTAGTAATAATTAGTAATAATTACCAATAAGTAGTAATAATTAGTAATAATTACCAATAAGTAGTAATAATTAGTAATAATTACCAATAAGTAGTAATAATTACCAATAAGTAGTAATAATTATGTATAATTTGGAATAATTACCAATAATTAACAATAATTAGTAATAATTAGTAATAATTACCAATAATTACCAATAATTAGTAATAATTAGTAATAATTACCAATAATTGCCAATAATTACCAATAATTACAAATAATTAGGAATAATTAGGAATAATTAGGAATAATTAGGAATAATTAGGAATAATTAGGAATAATTAGGAATAATTAGGAATAATTAGGAATAATTAGAAATAATTAGGAATAATTAGGAATAATTATGAATAATTAGGAATAATTATCAATAATTATCAATAATTATCAATAATTAGTAATAATTAGTAATAATTAGGAATAATTAGGAACAATTATCAATAATTAAGAATAATTAGGAATAATTAGGAATAATTATCAATAATTATCAATAATTAGTAATAATTAGTAATAATTAGGAATAATTAGGAACAAATATCAATAATTATCAATAATTAAGAATAATTTGTAATAATTAGTAATAATTGCCAATAATTACCAATAATTACAAATAATTAGGAATAATTAGGAATAATTAGGAATAATTAGGAATAATTAGGAATAATTAGGAATAATTAGGAATAATTAGGAATAATTAGTAATAATTAGTAATAATTAATAATAATTAGTAATAATTAGTAATAATTAGGAATAATTAGTAATAATTAGTAATAATTATTTATAATTATTTATAATTATTTATAATTATTTATAATTATTTATAATTATTTATAATTACCAATAATTACCAATAATTACCAATAATTACCAATAATTACCAATAATTACCAATAATTACCAATAATTAACAATAATTAACAATAATTACCAATAATTACCAATAATTACCAATAATTACCAATAATTAACAATAATTACCAATAATTACCAATAATTACCAATAATTACCAATAATTTGCAATAATTAGTAATAATTAGTAATAAATACCTAAAATTAGGAAAAATTAGAAAAAAATAAGAAAAATTAGGAAAAATTAGGAAAAATTCTCAATAATTAGTAATAATTACCAATAATTAGTAATAATTACCTATAATTAGTATTAATTGCCAATAATTAGTATTAATTACCAATAATTAGTAATAATTAGGAATAATTAACAATAATTAGTAATAATTACCAATAATTACCAATAATTAGTAATAATTACCAATAATTATTAATAATTACCAATAATTACCAATATTTAGTAATAATTAACAATAATTGCCAATAATTACCAATAATTAGTAATAATTATGAATAATTAGTAATAATTACGAATAATTAGTAATAATTACGAATAATTAGTAATAATTACGAATAATTATCAATAATTACGAATAATTAGTAATAATTACCAATAATTAGTAATAATTACCAATAATTATCAATAATTACTAATAATTATCAATAATTACTAATAATTATCAATAATTAATAATAATTAGCAATAATTAGTAATAATTAGCAATAATTACTAATAATTAGCAATAATTAGTAATAATTAGAAATAATTAGTAATAATTAGTAATAATTAGTAATAATTAGGAATAATTAACAATAATTAGTAATAATTAACAATAATTAGTAATAATTAGTAATAATTAGGAATAATTAGTATTAATTAGGAATAATTAGTAATAATTACCAATAATTAGTAATAATTATTATTAATTACCAATAATTAGTATTAATTACCAATAATTAGTATTAATTACCAATAATTAGTATTAATTACCAATAATTAGTATTAATTACCAATAATTAGTATTAATTACCAATAATTAGTATTAATTACCAATAATTAGTATTAATTACCAATAATTAGTATTAATTACCAATAATCACCAATAATTACCAATAATCACCAATAATTACCAATAATGACCAATATTTTCCAATATTTTCCAATAATAACCAATAATTACCAATATTTTCCAATAATTACCAATAATTACCAATATTTTCCAATAATTACCAATATTTACCAATAATTACCAATATTTACCAATAATTAGGAATAATTACCAAAAATTATGAATAACTACCAATAATTTGGAATAATTACCAATAATTTGGAATAATTACCAATAATTTGGAATAATTACCAATAATTTGAAATAATTACCAATAATTAGGAATAATTACCTTATTACATTATTTGTATATTTTATTATTAATATTAAAATAATATAATTTTCTATATTATATACAATTCTCTTTTCTTCTGTGTTTTTTTGTCTCCACATGTAATATTGGCATTCTTTTTCAAAATTATCAACCTACTCGCCAATGGAGAGGTGAAAGTGAATGCCAATATTACATGTGGAGATAGAATGTGAAACACACAGATGAAAGGAGAATTGTATATAATATAGAAAATTATATTATTTTAATATTAATAATAAAATATACTAATAATGTAATGATGTTATTATTATATAATTAATATTTATGAAAAAAATTATATTAGTATTATTAAAAAAAATAAAAAATCAATATAATATTAAAATTATCAATATTTGTAACAGGTTTTGCTTTATTCTCAATATATTCAATCCTTGCTTGTGTTTTTTCTAACAAATTATTCAAAACCAGTAATGCTTTTATATTTTATAGAAAAATATGGAACAACGAGGTCGTCAACAGTCATTATTAGATGACCGCATATGGATAAATCAACGTAGAAATCCAAATGGTTCTGGTTTAAATCCAGTATATATAGAGGGTGTGGAGATTTTTTTTATCATTTGTGGCATCAAATCCAGAATTTGTTTCAGAAGGAAAGATAAAATGCCCTTGTAGAAAATGTGCATTGAGAACGTTTGACACGTTTGACAAAGTGGGGGAACATCTCTTGCGTTTTGGTTTTCAAGCAGATTATGTTTTTTGGTATCAACACGGTGAACGCAGTTCCAGAGCAGGTGATACCAACTTGATTCCGGATCCATCCCAGTTTCAAGATTTAGTACATGATGTTGCAGGTTCATCTGTTCAACATATAGAAACTCCGGCTGATATAGCTTCAAATCCTGAGTTGGGACCGTCTGAATTTTATGAGTTGTTGAAGTCTGCTGAGGATGCATTATATCCTGGCTGCAAGATGAGCAAATTAGAAGCAGTTGCAAAATTTATGGCTATCAAATCAGATAACGGAATGTCAAACACCTGTTTTGACCAGATATTTTCTTTGCTAAAAACACTGTTACCCGAAGGAAATGTTTTACCTGCAAATTACTATGAAAGTAAGAGGTTGGTTCGAAATTTGGGACTTACTTGTCAGAAGATTCATGCATGTTCAAATGACTGCATTTTATATTCTGGGGAAAATGAGTCGTTGGATAGTTGTCCCACATGTGGGCAACTGAGATATAAAGAAGGACAACACGGGAAGTCTGGTTTGATTCCTGTAAAACAGTTGAGATATTTTCCTCTTACATCCAGACTTCAGCGTTTATTCATGTCTAAGAATACAACGACAATGATGTCATGACATAAAGAGAATAGTTCAACCGATAAAAGCTTGAATCATCCAGCCGATGGTGATTCATGGAAACATTTTGATAGAGTGCATCCATCCTTTGCTTTAGAAGCTAGAAATGTTCGAATGGGCCTTTCCACTGATGGTTTCTGTCCGTTTGGATCTTATGATAGTCAATATTCATGTTGGCCTGTTTTTTTAACTCCGTACAATTTACCTCCATGGATGTTGATGAAGGAGCCATATATCTTTTTGACTTTACTAATTCCAGGACATCCAAAGAAAAATATTGATGTTTATTTGAAGCCATTGATTGATGAATTAAATTTATTTTGGAGTACTGGTGTCAGTACATATGATGTTGCAACGAAACAGAATTTCATACTGAGAGCAGCATTGATGTGGACAATAAGTGACTTCCCGGCTTATGGGATGTTATCTAGCTGGAGTACACATGGTCAGAAATCATGTCCTTACTGTATGGGAGAGAACAAAGCATTTATGCTCATTCATGGAAAGAAACCTTGTTATTTTGACCGTCATTGCAGATTTCTTCCAGCTGATCATCCTTTTCGCAGAAACAGATCTCATTTCAGAAAAGGAACAGCTGAAAGGGATGGACCTCCAAAAATGCTATCAGGTTCGGAGTTAAAATCGGTTGTATTTTCATTACCTCCCATCACTTTTGGTCCCACAATAAACCAACAGAAAATTTCTGGTTTTGGGAAAGAACACAATTGGATTAAACGTAGCATATTTTGGGATTTGCCATATTGGTCTGATTTGTTGGTCCGACACATGTTAGATGTCATGCATATTGAGAAGAACTGTTTTGATAATTTGTTTCATACAGTTTTGGATACGCCAGGAAAGAGCAAAGACAATGTAAATGCACGTTTAGATCTTGCCCAAATTTGCAGGCGTCCAGAATTGGAACTATTTGAGAATGTCAGAACAGAAAGGTTACTGAAACCAAAAGCAGCTTATACACTGTCTAAAGAAAACTGTTTATTATTTTGTCAGTGGATTGCATATTTGAGACTTCCAGATGGTTGTGCTTCCAATTTGGGTAGATGTGTAAAGAATGGTCATATTACTGGATTAAAAAGTCATGATTGTCATGTTATAATGGAGAGACTTCTACCCATTGGATTAAGAGGTCTGTTGAATTCTGTGATTTGGGATTCCATAACAGACATGTCTCATTTTTTTCGGGAAATTTGTGCGGCTACGGCAGATTATGATGCTCTAGGCAAACTTGAAAAAGATGTTGTTGTAATTATATGTAAACTGGAAAAAATATTTCCGCCGTCTTTCTTCGACTAAATGGAACATTTGATGTTACATTTGCCATATGAAGCCAAATGTGGAGGTCCGGTACAGTTTCGATGGATGTACCCATTTGAAAGATGCATGCAAAAATTGAAAAGAAAAGTACGCAACAAAGCATCTGTTGAAGGATCTATTGCAGAAGCTTATTTGCAAGAGGAAATATCTTTTTTCTGCTCCCATTATTTTGAATCTGAGTATCCTTCAAAACACAACCGAATGGGACGGAATGAGAGGAATATTGATGAAATCGACAATCAATTATCTGTTTTCAACCAGTCAGAGCTTGGTTTTGGTGGAGTTTCTGAACGCTGGCTTTCAGATGATGAACATCATAGAGCTCATACGTATGTTCTGCTCAACTGTGAAGAGATGACATCAGTTGTACTGTAAGTGTTTATATCACTTATTCTATCATTTATGTTACAGTAAATAACTTTGGTTTTTATAGGTTGTATGATAATCATATCAAGAAACAAATTCCACAAATTACAGCAGCTGCTCTCGAAGAACGTCGACTGAAAAATTTCTCTCAGTGGTTTCAAAAACTGGTAACATAAATTCTTTATCTTTTAGCAACTCATTCAATGTATAGTTTACTATATTGATAATTATTTCACAAATTTTCAGGTGTCTCGACATGCTGATAAAATTGACAAACGGCTGTGTGTATTGAGTAACCCACCTTCCAAACTTGTTAAAACTTATAATGCATATGTGGTGAATGGATTTAGATTCCACACACATGCATATGGGGAATCGAAAAAAACAATGAACAGTGGAGTTAGCTTGAGAGGATCTCGTCATCGAGAAAATGAAGTTGACTTTTATGGCATACTTGATGAAATCATTGAACTCAGTTATCTTGGACAACATTACATAACCATGTTCAAATGTCGGTGGTTGGATACAGAGAGAGGCGTGCGTGTTCATCCGACTCATGGAATCATCGATATTAAATGTAAAAGTGTTCTCGCAGTAAATGAACCATTCTTATTGGCTCAACAGGCATATCAAGATTATTATGCAAAGTACTGTGCAACATCAAGAGACTTGACTGATTGGTGGAGTGTAATAAAAATCAAAATTCGAGACAATCAGTTTAGTCAAAGTGAATGTGCTTTCACTGATGTGCAAAGAATTGAAGTTTTTCAAGAGAGTACTCAAAATCAATCTTTTTTACAAAGAGACATGAGTATCGATGACGACACCCCACATTTAAGAGTCGGTGATGACGATGATGTTAATGATGTCACATATGAATTTGAAATGGTAAGAGATGAAGCAACTGTAACTCGAATGGATATCGATGATGTTGAGGAGGAATATGAAGATGACATTGACATATATAAAGATGATGATGAAGATGAACACTGATAGCATTTCATGGTATTTATATACAATCATAATATGTATATATGTATATATAATAGTAATTATCAATTATTTGCTAACATTAACATTTTCTGTTTCAGATGGACGACGCCACATTTCGTGCGTTGGCGGATGCTGACCTGAATTTTGATGCGGATGAGTTGCTGACAGATGACCCTCAGCCTGCAGGCGCTCCAGGGAGTGCGCGGAGGGGGCGCGGTCTTGCACGATTGATGATTCCTAACCCCGTCCCCGAGCGACGTCCACGTCTTGGGTTTGATCCACGCACACGGAGGTGTGATAACCTGTGTGATAACCTGTGGATTTGACTAAGATTTCATTAATCTATTCACATAATAAATGTTTATTATTTTTTCAGTTTTCCACATATAGCAGCCGGACAGGGCAGCGCTATTTTGCGCAACTATTTCTCTCAGCCGTGGACCACATGGGAGCAGATTCCCATTGATGTGCAGCAGGCCATGTTCGGCCATTGGTTGGTACGTACGTAAATAAATAATTTTTATTTTGAAAATTATTTCATTTCTAACTTGATATTTTGATTTATTTGTAGGGTTTATGGTATCCGATCGAGGATACCATGCGTGACGCCATCCACGAGGCATGGGAGGTGGCCATGTGTGATCGTCTTCGTCAGTTTTTGCACAATTTAAGAAAAGCTGCGATGAAGAAAGCAGGAGTGTCAGATTTTGAGGAGTCATATAGAGCACACCGACCAGAGTATATTTCATCCCATGTATGGGATGGATTATGTGCGCACTGGTTGCGTGGTGCCTTTCAGAGGAGATCATCGGTGGGGAGGCAGAACCGGGGGAGACAGGAGGTGACTCATCGAGCTGGGAGTCGTTCTTTCAGTACTCATAGACAGCATCTGGTACGTACATTATTTATAAATATTTTATATAACTATAAATATTAACAGTTTATTTTTTATTCTTATAGGCTGTCGAGCACCCCGATATTACAGAGTACGACGTATATCGGAGAATGTATAGTGATCCTGCTACTGGGGAGCTTAGAGGTGATCATCAGCATCACATCGTGGTCAGTATTATTTGTTTTCAAGTTTAAAAATTAACTGCATATAATATATTCACAATTTTAATTTTAAATTGCAACTATAGGAGTCATATGAGGCCGCAGCGGCACAGGCCCGACCTGAGAGTCAGGCCGAGTCATCAGATCAGACCACTGCCCGTCAGTTTGATGAGGCGGCATGGATGCAGGCCACCCAGTATGCCTTCGAGAAGGGCCGGGTAGTTGGTATCGGCTCTCGACTGACTCCCGGAGATTATTATGGCAGTGCTGCGATGTCGGCGTCCAGCTCGAGAGGAGCTTGTGCATCTTCTTCTACATAGTATGAGGATCAGTTGCGATCTCAGACTGCATAGATAGAGAGTCTCCGACAGGAGCAGGAGCAGATGCGTCAGCAGCATGAGGAGGAGCGTCGACGCCAGCAGCAGCTGTACGAGGAGCAGGCGATTCGGTGGCAGAAGCAGCATCAGGAGCAGATGGAGTACATGCGCCGACTCACTCATGCTTTAGGGATGGAGTTTCCTCCACCACCATCTGCAGATCCCCCACCTCCCCCCCTCCCCCCCCCCTCCTTCAGATTAGAGTTTGTATTTCTGTTATAAAATTTGTGAAATCAAAATATTTTTTTTTCTATTCGTAGTTTCTGTCTCATTATAAAATATTAATAATATTATATTTTTCAATAACAATATTAATATGAATAATAATATTATTTATATTTTATAATATTAAATTTTATATATATATATTAAAATTTTATATATATATTAAAATTTTATAATATTATAATTTAATTATTTTTTTTGTAATACTTGAATTATTTTAATATTTGAATGTAAAATAATTCTATTATTTTTATATTAATTAAAATAACTTATTAATATTTTTTTTATTTATGAATTATAATTGTAATATTATTATATTAATTAAATCATTTATTAATATTCTATTATTTTTTATTTTTGAATTATAATTCTACTATTATTATAGTAATTAAAATAATTTATTATTTTCATTTGTAAATTATAATTCTATTATTATATTAATTAAAATAATTTATTAATAATTTATTTATTTTTTATTTTTTTTATAGTATTTGCGACGGGATACTATGCCCGTCGCAAATACTAGTATTATTAATAGTTTTTTATTTTTTTTAAAAAATAGTATTTGCGATGGGATACTACTCCCGTCGCAAATACTAGTATTATTAATTTTTTTTATTTTTTTAAAAAATAGTTTTTGCGACGGGACCGTCGCAAAAGAGATTTGCGACGGGTCCCGTCGCAAAAACTATTTTAAAAGTTTTTTACAAAAATACGGAATACTATTTGCGACGGGGAGAATGTCCGTCGCAAAAAAAGGCTTTAGCGACGGACCCGTCGCAAATAAGTGTAGTTGCGACGGCGTTTTCAGCAACGGGCTATTTGCGACGGGACCCCGTCGCAAATAGCCCGTCGCAAATACCTGTTTTTCTAGTAGTGTAAAGTTGGGCAAACCCACCAATGTGATTCCGCTACGCTCGGAACCTAAAAGTGATATCAAAGGGTTCATATTGTTGATTATAATTATTTAGTTTTTCCTTAGTGTTCTACGCATTAATTAATTTAGTTGTTTCAAGTCAAGTTAATCATTCTTTAAATCTAAATCTCGAGATCTGTTCCTCCTCTATCATTTATTATTCACCATACAGAAATGACCTTTTCTTTTAATTTTTGATTAAAATAAAATAAAGGAACTCATATGGAGGATCCAAATGTTTCTGTCCGTACAACACTAGAATACACGGCATGTATTCGGAAGTACGCGTCATGTAGTCTAGGTTCAATGCATTGACTGATCTGCCAAATCAGGTCGTATATTGGAGTATACCTATGTCATTTATGACACCGAGTGTTGACCAGGAACAAGTGGCACACGGTTTCCAGATTACACGTCGTGTGGTCCAACTGAACACGGCATGTAGTCCCTTCGGGTTTGAGTTGGACCGTGTACCCCATACACGGCTTGCCCGGCTGGAAACCGTGTAACGCGAAAACTACACGGCATGTGTCCCACTGTACACACCGTGTACTCCAAAAAAAATTGAAGTAAATTAACATGCCATGTCCCCGGGCATGTACTTCGGATAGACGGTGAAGAAAAGTACATGTCGTGTAGTCGGAACTACACGCCGTGTACTCACCCAAATTACGCATATTTATTAAAATTTATTATTATATTATACGAACCCTTGAGACATGTACCATAGTGCAGGCGTAAATCTAAGGCACAACATGTGATAGGTGTTTTATATATATGTGTTTAATTTAACATCTACGTAATAAATGGGAATTCACCGAGTTGCCTCCAAGGTACAAGTTACGTACAAGGATAATTTTAAATGAATTTATTTGTTTAAAATTATGATGGATGAGAATCTCAAAGAAATTCATAAAAGGATTTAATATAAAAGGATTGATTAATTAAAAGATAATTAATTGATTCGAGCGTGATTTATCTTAAGCAAGAACGATTAAAGAATTGAATGCTAGTTTTATTTATGCGTAAATATCGTTGCATGTACGGATGATCATGAGATAGACCAAGACCTTTGTATGTGAATAGTTTCTTTTAATTTATTTATTTAAATTTTTTAGCCTGCGATCCCTCTCCTCATTAATATGAAGGGCATGCGCGCCCAAGGATTCTTTTATGTAAAAACCCCGTTTTACCCCTCACCTGCGTGTGAGTTAAATGCATATGTAATGGATGGAGCTCACAAGCTAGTGGAGGTGGCTCAAGTCAGGAGCCAAGGTGAAACCAATCCAAGGAGATACAAAGGTGGACAGGTGGAAAGTTGTAAACACGAACCCGAAAGGTTCAAGGTGTTTCTCCCCTAGGTCTTGGGTTAGTTTATAAACCGCTAGATAAACTAACCAATATAAAAAGCTCATGATCATACCATTTATTTTATTTCTATCAGTTTCATGGTTTATTTATTGTGGGTGTGTTGTCACGATCACACAATTAATGAATTAAACGAGCATGCAAGATGAAACTAAAATAAAACCGGCTTATACGTAAATATTATCTTAGACATGGTTAATCACTTAATTATATCCCACTTAATATTAACAAGCATGTAATAAAAGATAATAAATTGGAAATTTACGTATATGGATAAAATCCCTCAAAAGAAATATTAAGTCAGTATAGCCTTCTATAATCTTGGTTAAAATCGAACCATAGTTCAAAGTGCTTGACCAACCCTAGTTGGGGTGATTTCAATTATCGAGGAATTCTAATTCAAGGTTTTGGGTTGACTTGACTTGGTTCACATCAAGGGTTGACTGCCACATCATGACTTGGTGTGACCAAGAGGAAAAGGTTGAGGAAATCCAAAATAAAAATATTTCAGGATTGGGGAGTCCACTCAGCGGATCAAGGATCTGCGAGTTAATGTAGTTGGCATTTAGAATGCCTACCTAAAACCCTTCAAGTTGCTTGACCAACCCTAGTTGGGGTAATGCGAAGGGCAATATGGATCATTTCCATTAGAATATTATGACAACAGAATATTCTGAATTCAATGGTGAGGGCTATTAGATTTCAATAAAATAGTGGGAGACTAATAAGTATTAATTTATTTATTTTTCTCAGTTTTGTAATAAAGTACTAAACCTTTGCTCATCTTAATTTGTAGAAATAGAAAGAAAATTACTTCAAACATATCATTTCGAACCATACTTGAGAAGGAAAACCTTCTCACCGGCACTAATTTCCAAGAGTGGCAGAGGCATTTACGCGTCATCCTTCACCACAAAAGGAAATTGTATGTGCTGGAAGAGCCTTTTCCAGTTGCACCTGGGAAAGAGGCCAGTGATGAGGAATTATCTCTCTATATGAAACACATGAATGATGCCACAGATGTCCATTATTTCATGCTATCGGCCATGTCCAATGAGCTCTTGAAGAAACATGAAAACATGGACGTGTATAGCATGATGTCTCACCTTAAGGATCTCTACCAAGAGAAGGCGAGACAAGAGAGGTATAAGATCTCCAATGCTTTGTTTACAACTAAGCTTGGAGATTCTGCACCAGCTGAGCCTCATGTAGTCAAGATTATTGGTTACATTGAACGCCTGGACATCTTAGTGATTAAATTCCTGGATGAGTTACGTACAGATCTCATCCTATCATCACTGCCCAAGACATTCTCTAGCTTTATTGTCAACTACAACATGAGAAACAATGAGAAGAGTATATCAGAACTTATAACCTTGATTCTCTAGGTAGATAAGGACATGGGGCATGAGGAACCCACAGTCCTTATGGTGAATAAGAAAAGGAAGGACAAGGAAAAGGGGACAAATACTTATAAACGGTCTGAAGCCCCTGAGCACCGCCCCTCCAAGAAGGGGAAGATCCAGAGGTAGGACAAGGAATGGCAGGTGGTGTGTTTTGCATGTGGAAAGCAAGGCCACTGGAAGAGAAACTACACCCAGAAGCATGGGGACGCTAAAGTTGCATTTGTTATCGAGTGTAATATTTTTATTTCTACACATTGGGTATTAGATATAGCTTGTGGGGCTCACATCTGTATTCAAATGCAGGAACCAAGTAGATTTATAAAGATTGTCAAAGGAGAGGTGGATCTTTGAGCTGCCAATGGCGTAAGGCTAGATGCGTTGGCTATTGGCGATTACCACCTCTCACTGCCGACTGGGATGATTTTGGTTTTACATAACTGTTATTATGTGCCTAGTGTCACCAAGAACATAATTTCTATATCTTGTTTGGATATGGATGGATTTGTTTTCAAATTTGGAAATAAGGGTTGTCTCTTTTATAAGAACAATGTATGTTAGGGTATGACACATTTAAATAATGGTTTGTATGTATTAAATTATGAAAACCAGGTTTTGGTAGTCGATAACGAAACAAACTCACATGACTCATACATCACCCGTTGTGGCATCACCGTCTCGGTCATGTGAAAAAGAAGTGCTTGACAAAGCTCTGTCAAGATGGATATTTAGACTATACTGATCTAAAACCACTTGATAGATGTCATGCTTGTTTACAAGGAAAAATGACCAAGCCACCTTTTGGTGGACAGGGTGAAAGGGCCACAGAGCTTCTAGGATTGGTACACACAGATGTGTGTGGACCATTTCTATTAGAAGATAGAGGTGGATATTCTTACTTCATTACTTTTACAGATGATTTTAGTAGATATGGATATGTCTACTTAATGAGGTATAAGTCATAGTCCTTAGATAAATTTAAGGAATTCAATAATGAAGTAGAGAATCAGCTTGGTAAGAAGATAAAGAAACTTTGATTAGATCGAGGTGGAGAATATCTGAACCAAGAGTTCATCGATCTTCTATAGGAGTCTGGTATTTTATCTGAGATCACTCCTCCTTATACACCACAGTGGAATGGTGTTAGTGAATGGAGGAACCACACCTTGTTAGACATGGTGAGGTCGATGATGAGTCATGTGGATCTTCCATTATCCTTTTGGGGATATGCATTACAAACTGCAGCATACACATTAAACTGAGTACCAACTAAGGCGGTAAATGGAATTCCATCCGAGCTATGGAATGGAAAGAAACCCATTTTTTCGCACACACGTGTATGGGGATGCGAGGTTTTTGTTAAGGCCTTCTCAGGCAACAAACTAGCACCCTGGGGCATGGGTGTATCTTTATAGGATATCCCAAAGAAACAAAGGGATATTACCTATATAACCCTTCAGACAAGAAAGTGACTATCGCCAGACAAGACGTCTTTCTTGAGAGGGAGAACATCCTCAAGAAGGATAGTGGGAGCAGGATTGACTTTGAAAAATTTGATGCTCAAGGTACATAGGATTTGGTATAGGAACAAGTTCCATAGTTCCTCGTGGAAGAGGTTCTAGAAACACAAGTACTGCGTAGGAGCTCAAGAGAGGTAAGGGAACCAGAGAGATTTGGTTTCCTAGTCACTGAGGATGGTGAATCATTATTGTTGGATAATGATGAACCTCTCTCCTACAAGGAAGCAGTAGAAAGCTCAAAAGATGCAAGATGGCTAGAAGCTATGAATTCTAAGATGGATTCCATGTATCAGAACCAAGTCTAGGTTCTGGTCGATGAGCCATTTGATGTAAAGCCTGTTGGATGAAAATGGGTATTCAAAAGAAATTTGGACATGGAAGGTCAAGTTAGAAGCTATAAATCAAGGCTAGTGGCTAAAGGGTTTAGACAGCATCAAGGAATTGACTATGATGAAACCTTCTCGCCAGTTTCCATGTTTAAATCCATAAGAATCATACTTTCCATAGCAGCTTACCATGACTACGAGATTTGGCATATGGATGTCAAAACAACATTCCTTAACAAGAACCTTCGGGAAGATGTCTAAATGACACAACCAGAAGGTTTTGTGACACCAGGTGAAGAAAAATGGGTTTTCAAGTTACAGAAATCCATTTATGGATTAAATCAAGCATCCAGGTCATGGAACATTCGATTTGATGAAGCCATAAAGTAATTTGGGTTCATTAAGAACGAATGTGAGCCATGTATTTATAAACAGTTTAATGGGAATGTGATCGTTATCCTAGTAGTATATGTTGATGACATATTGCTTATTGGAAATGATGTACCAGTCTTACAGTCAGTTAAGGATTGGTTGAACAAGTGTTTCTCCATGAAGGACTTGGGTGAAGCAGCCTACATTCTAGGGATCAAGATCATTTGTGATAGATCCAAGAGGCTGCTTGGACTAAGTCAGAGTACATACATTGACCAGATACTAAAGAGATTTAGTATGGAACAATCCAATAGGGGATTGGTTCCAATGTCACATGACCTACATCTTTCTAAGAAAATGTGTCCTCAGACATAACAAGAGAAAGATAGAATGAGTATGATCCCATACGATTCGGCTATAGGATCCATCATGTATTCCATGTTATGTACTAGGCTTGATGTTTCCTATGCACTGAGCATGGTAGGAAGACATCAAGCAGATCCAGGATAACAGCATTGGACTGCTGTTAAGACTATCCTTAAGTATCTGAGAAGAACTAAGGATATGTTCCTAGTGTATGGAGGAGACGAGGAGATTTTCATCAGAGGGTATGCCGATGCTGGTTTTCAGATCGATCAAAATGATCTGAAGTCACAATCTAGATATGTTTTCTGTCTCAATGGAGGAGATGTGAGCTGGAAGAGTTTAAAGCAGCCAGTTGTCGCCGATTCTACAGCGGAGTCCGAATATATAGCGACTTCTGATGTATCCAATGAATCCGTATGGATTCGGAACTTTTTCCAGGAGCTTGATGTGGTGCCTATTAGTAAAGATCCCATTACATTATATTGTGATAATACTACAGTGGTGGATCTCACAAAAGAACCAAGGTCACATCAACGGACAAAAGCACATACTCCAGAAGTATCACCTCTTAAGGGATTTGTATCAAAGGGGTGAAGTTGAAGTGAGCAGAGTGTCCAAAAAAGAGAACATGGTGGACCCCATGACTAAAGGTCTATCTCAGCAGAAGCATGAATATCATGTGAGATCTAGCGGGTTAAAGGTTGTTAGCAGTTGGCTCTAGTTCAAGTGGGATTCTGTTGGAGTTGGTGGCCTAGAACCAACTACTTTGTACTTTATTCATTAATAAAATCCTTATCACATCTTGATTGTTCTTATGTGTGACAATGCATGTGATAATGTCCTAAGGATAGCTGTAGCATTAAAGGGTCATAGTGGATCCCTGCTATGATGAGAACCCGGAAGTGCCATAACACTTTTCTTGAATATATGTTCTATGACCGGATGATATTATTTGAGGGACACAAATAATATAGGAAATTAGGGGTGAGGACTCATAAAACTTTGAGGCACCATCTCATGGTGTGTTCCCTTGGTAATATCTAGGAGGATATTATGAGAACGAGACCCACCAGTAGGAAATCCACATTTCATAGTGTCATTGGATGTTCCTGTCTGCAGACGTGTGTATTGGTCCTTAGACTTTAAGATTATTATTAATGGGTATTACAACTCACGCACTTAGATGTATTGATGAAAACTGTGATGACACACTGTTCGCAGTGAGGTAGGATACGTTGGGTGCGTCACGAGTAATACTGCATTAATAGATAATGCGATAAAGGATTTGTCCCTTCTATTCCATAACAGAAGTATATATCTCAGGCCCTTTGATAGAATTGATATAGACTAAATAAATCCATGGCCATGGTAAGGTATGGGCGAGTTTAATTCCAGAAAGTCAAAAAAAGAATAATCAAGCACGTGGGTTGATGACACTAGCATGCAACCCGTTTGATTCGAGATATCATGAAAAAGGGATTATATTACACAATAAGCATTTGTATGAGGTGACATGTCATTGTGGTGTAACTTCTTTCTCTATGGGTGCCTTGGCATGTTTCTAGACACTAACCTTGGACTTTAGGCAGGCTCCGCCTAATGCCACTGAGAAAGAGGCCTAGAGGGTCACAAAATAAGTTTGTCCATGTATCTTAGTTAAATATTAATTTAAAAAGTTAAATAAAGATTATTCCTGACTATGTTTTAATAATTATTTAAGGATTCCTGATCACATTTATTTCGACACTAGTTATTCAAGAGAATATATTATGGATGAAATAATATTTATTAGTGAGTGATGCAGTTATATTTATTTAATAAATAAATATCCATTACTCAATGTCTAATAAATGTGGTGGAGGAAATAAAGAAAAGTGGAAAATAAAAGTACATGTTGTGTATATTTAATATACATGCCATGTAGTTTTATGGAAAACAAGTACACGCTGTGTATTAATGATTACACGGCGTGTAGTTTTTTAAGTCGGGATTTTGAGGAAATAATATCATTATTGTGATATTTATTATAATCAGTGTTGGCGCATGTCAAGGAATTAATCATTCGACATGGGGTTTCTCAATAAGAGTTAATGAAATAAATAAAACGCATAACACATTTATTTATTGTCATAACTCTATAACCTCAAACCTGATTATAAATTATTGGAGTTGGTGGCCTAGAACCAACTACTTTGTACTTTATTTATTAATAAAAGCCTTATCACATCTTGATTGTTCTTCTGTGTGACAACGTATGTGATAATGTCCTAAGTACAGCTGTTGCATTAAAGGGTCATAGAGGATCCCTGCTATGTTGAGAACCCAGAAGTGCCATAACATTATTCTTGAATATATGTTCTATGGCCGGATGATATTATTTGAGGGGCATAAATAATACAGGTCATTAGGGGTGAGGACTCATAAAAATTTGAGGCACCTTCTCATGGTGTGCACCCTTGGTAATATCCAGGAGGATATTATGAGAACGAGGCCTACCAGTAGGAAATCCACATTTCATAGTGTCATTGGATGTTCCTATCTGCGGATGTGTGTATTGGTCCTTAAACTTTAAGATTATTATTAATGGGTATTACAACTTGCGCACTTAGATGTATTGACAAAAACTGTGACGACACACTGTTCGCAGCGAGGTAGGATACGTTGGGTGCGTCATGAGTAATACTGCATTAATAGATAATATGAGAACGGATTTGTCCCTTCTGTTCCATAACAAAAGTAGATATCTCAGGCCCTTTGATGGAATTGATATATCCTAAATAAATCCATGGCTATGGTATGTTATGGGCGAGTTCCATTCCGGGAAGTCAAAGAAAGAATAATCGAGCACATGGGTTGATCGAAATAGCATGCAACCCACTTTATTAGAGATATCGAGACAAAGGAATTATATTACATAGTAAGTGTTCGTATGAGGTGACACGTCATTACGACATTAACTTCTTTCTCTATGGGTGCCTTGGAGTTTTGTTAGATGTTAACCTTGTACTTTAGGCAGGCTCTGCCTAATGCCACTGAGAAAGAGGCCTAGAGGGTCACACACTAAGTGTGTCCATGTATCTCAGTTAAATATTAATTTAACAAGTTAAATAAAGATTATTCATGACTGTGGTTTAATAATTATTTAAGGATGCCCCATCCCATTTATTTCGACACTATTTATTCTAGAGAATATATTGTGGGCGAAATAATATGTTTATTAGTGAGTAATATAGTTACATTTATTTCAGAAATAAATAGCCATTACTCAAGGTCTAATAAATGTGGTGGAGGAAATAAAGGAAAATAAAAGTACACGTCGTGTATATTAAATATACATGTCGTGTAGTTTTATAGAAAATGAGTATACGCCATTTATTAATGATTGCACGCCGTGTAGTTTTTTCAGTTGGAATTTTGAGGATGTAATATTGTTTTATTAAATGATATTTATTATAATCAGCATGGGCGCATGTCAAGGAATTAATAATTCGACATGGGGGTTTTCAATAAGATTTAATGAAATAAATAAAATGCGTAACGCATTTATTTATTGTCATAACTCTATAACCTCAAACCCGATTATAAATATCCTCACAACCCCAACACTTTTCCACAAGAGAATCGTTGTGCACAATAATTCTGAATAATTCCTTCAAGCCTGAAAGAACTCCTTTCTCCAAGAACGCTCTCAAGACCGAGAGACCAAGGCGATCGAAGGTGGAAATTTCAAGCGAAGGTTCTTCTGCACTAGCACCTGAAGATCCCTTCGGCGACATCTGGAGATACGTGGCACACGTGTGGATCACCGCTAGAGGAATCCTACACTTGGATTCTATGATGCAATGATGGACCACATGATCGTTACCGGAGACATCAACGAAGAAATAATTCCACCAAGGTAATTCTTGTGAATTAATTAAATTAATTATAACCAACATATAATGATCTTATCTCTATGGTTCCGGGATTCCCTCTTAAGTTTTTCGTTCCTCGTTCTATTCTGAAGATTCGGCGTTTTACATCGTGACGGATCTCATATTGAACGTTGTTTAACGTTAAAATTAAAGTTGGGAAAACCCACCAATGCGCTTCCACTGCACCCAAAACCTACATAAATATCCTCAAAACCCCAACACTTTTCCACAAGAGAATCATTGTGCACAACAATTCTGGATAATTATTTCAAGGCCGAAAGAACTCCTTCCTCCAAGAACGCTCTCAAGACCGAGAGACCAAGGCGATCAAAGGCGGACATCGCAAGAAAAGGTTCTTCCGCGCTAGCACCCGGAGATCCCTTTAGTGAAATCTGGAGATACGTGGCACACATGTAGATCACTGCTAGAGGAATCCTACACTTGGATTCTACGACGCAATGACGGATCACAGGATCGTGACCGGAGACATCAATGAAGAAATAATTCCACCAAGGTAATTCTTGTGAATTAATTAAATTAATTATAACCAACATATGATGATCCTATATCTATGGTTCTAGGATTCCCTCTTAAGTTTTTCATTCCTTGTTCTATTCTGAAGATTCTGCATTTTACATCGTGACAGATCTCGGATTTAATGTTATTTAACGTTAAAATTAAAGTTGGGCAAACCCACCAATGCGCTTCCGCTGTGCCCGGAACCTACAAGGGAAATTCTAGATCTAGGTGAAGAAATCAAAGACATTGATATTGTAAAGAAAATATTGAGAAGACTTTCAACCATGTACAATGATAAGGTTCCAGCCCTTGAGGAAAGAGATATTTCCAAACTTTCCCTAGATGATCTGCTAAGTAACCTAGTGGCATATGAAATGAGAGTTATGCCAAAAGATGCTAAGACTCGAGTGAGTAATGAAATGGAATTAAAAGCCATTGACAAACTGAAAATTTAAAAAGATAGTAGTGGTGAGGATGATGAGGAAAAATAAATTCTTTCTCTCATTGCCAAGAATTTCCAAAAGGGAAAAGGTAAATTTAAAGTGAAGTTACCTCTGCCTTTCTTTCGTTGTGGAAAAGATGGGCACATTGCCTCTCAGTTCTCAAGAAAGTTTGAAGATGAAGAAAGTGAAGGTGAACAGGTTGAGAATCCTCAGAAAATGTTTTTCAAAAAGGGAGACTTCAAATCTAGAAAGAAAGTACATAAGAGGATTTTTGTCTGTGAATAGGGTGATGATGATAATGAATTTTGTAAAGAAGAAGAACCCGAATTCAAAACTGGAAACCATGCCTCCATGATGGCCACCATTGAAAAGTTAGAACCATTGACAGATAAAGCTAGAGATAATCAGGTGACTACTAATGTTTATCCCAAGTTTTAACTTGAGGATTCTTTTGGTTAGCTTGAGATTAAATGTAAGAGATGAAATAATTGGAAAGTAATGGTTGAGGAATCGTCAGAATATATTGATCATCTAGAAGCAGAAATTAAATAACTGGAAGAACTAGTGAAAGTTTAATCATCAATCCTTAAAAGCACTGATGATGTTATAGAACTAAAACTCAGAATTGAAGAGAAATAAAAGGTTATTAATGACCTTACCTTGAGACTAGAGGAGAAGTCCAATACCGTTGAGGGACTCTAAGAAGAAGTTGTTAATCTGAGAAGTAAACTCGAAAGTGAATCAATTTCAAAAGAAGAAAAGAAGAAAATACAATTTGGAAGGTTCTCGGATGTTGAGCTTCTAGAAAGAGAAAAATGTGGTTCTGATGAAGTTGAAAAGATCTTGAGTGATCAAAGACCCACATGCATGGGAAATAGTGCAATTATTTGTGATGATGAAATGTAAAATGCTATAAATAAATTGAGCTGTAATAAAGGCAATATGAAAGTTGATCATGTTGAAAAGACACCAGAAGTGCTGAAAATAAAACCATTAAGTCAAACTAAAATTAGAATTAAAGATTATCTTCAAGTTTCCAGAAATGATAGGCAGTCAAAATTTTTTACTAAGGAAGAAGGCATGAGGAGAAATATAAGTGATAATACAATTCCTTTCATGAAGTGTCAGTTTTGTGGCTATTTGGTCTATACCATGTCATACTGTGAAGAGATAGGAACCTATATGAATGGGGAAGAGTTAGGTGTTCAACAAAGTAGAACATATTCATATCCTACTTCTTGTAGAAGAAATAATTTCTATGGATATTGTTTTCACTATTCTAACTTTGGTCATAAATCTATGTATTGCAGGCAGAGGTATGACAGGAGAAATTCTTTCAATGTTCATTGAGGAGTCAATACATGTCAAACAGACAGTGTTTCTATTTCAAACAGGTTTTCTCTTATAGAAGAATAATTTGAATATGAAGAACCCATATACACAAAATAGATAATTAAAAGGCCATCATTTCCCTACACTCAATCCAATATCCCATGGAAAGAAAAGAGGAAAATTGAAAAGTCCAATTTTGTAGAAGTAGCCCTCAAAGATAAAAAGAACAACAACACCTGGATTCTTGATAGCATATTTTCATCCCATATGATGGGTAATGTAGAACTATTAACGAATGTCAAGAAAAAGTTCGATGGAATAGTGAGGTTCGGTAATGATGGTGCTTTGAAGATAAAAGGCAGTGGAATTACTGAGCTAGCTAATGGAGAGATAAATAAAACTAAAGTCTTGTATGTGGATGGTCTACATCATAATATTCTTAGTGTGAGTCAACTCTATGACTCATGTCTTATTGTGACATTTAATCAGAATGGTTGTACTATAAGAGTAAAGTATGAGAATTCTCTCATGAAAGGCTATAAAACAGAAGACAACTTATATCAGGTTGATAGAAAAGATAACATTTTCTACCTAACAGTTAGAGAGGAAAACAACTTATGGAATCATAGATTGGGGCACATCAATCAACAAGACATGGAAAAGATATCTAATCTGAATATAGTCATGGATATCCCTAATCTGAAGCGTGAACGAGAAAAAACTTGTGATGATTTCATGCGAGGGAAACTGGTCTGTAGTTCCTACCAGCCAAAGAAGAAAAGGGAATAAATTCTCCTTGACCTCATCCATACAGATGTATGTGTCCTGATAAATGTTTCTAGAAAACATGGAGAGAGGTAATTTGTTCTTTTCATAAATTATTACAGTAGAATGGCATGTGTGGTTGTTATATACAGGAAGCGGCAAGTAATTGATTTTATGAAAACCTATCGACGAATCACTGAGAATGATACTGGATGGAAGATAAAAGTCCTAAAGTCTGACAATGGAGGGGAATAAATTTCCATTGAATTTGAAAATTACCTAGAGAAGCATGGGATACAACATGATGTGGTAGCTGTGAGAACTCCATAGCAAAATGGAGTTGTTGAGTGCAGGAATCAACAGGTAAACAACATGGCCAGAACTATACTGATTGAGAGTCATATTCATCGACATTACTATAAAGAGGTAGTACAATCTATAGTGTATATTCAAAATCTTACCAGGCTATATATGGGTGAAACAAAGACACCATATGAATTGTGTCATGGAAGGAATCCCTCTTTGAAATATTTTCGTGTTTTCAGAAGAAAGTGTTTTATCTGAAACAAATAAGGAAATCAAGAGAAGTATGAATACAATGCAGATAAAGGAATATTTCTTAGATACTCAATGAACAGAAAATCCTACAAGTGTTTTAATAAGCGCTTGGGATGAATTGTGGAAAGTAGTGATGTAAAGATCATTGAAGAGAAAAACTCGAATACTTTAAGGAATTATTATGCTGATGTGATAGAAGATGAGGAAGAATGTGAACATGGAACCAATGATAATATATAGGCAGAGTAAGGTGTGAAAAACTCTCAGGAGTCACATCATGGTGTTTACTTTGAAGAAGAATTAGAAGAGGAATCCATAGCTAGAGAGAATTTGGTTGAGCCCCAAAGGAGAAATCGAAGAGAAGATATTGATCAGTCCAACATTATTTGGGATCAGAATTCACCTACACAGACAAGGAGAATGAAGAATAATACACAATCAACATTTCTATCAGTTGTGGAACCATCCTCATTTGAAGAGGTTGCAAAGGATAAGTCATGGGTGAAAGCAATGAATGAAGAGTTAGATCAAATTGATAAAAATCAAACATGGGATCTTGTTAAAATACCTAAAGATCATAATGTGATTGGAACGAAGTGGATTTTCAAGAACAAATTTGAAAAACATGGAAATGTGATCAGAAATAAGGTGTGCTTGGTCTATAAATGATATTCAAAAATCGAAGGCATTTATGTTTAGGAGACATTTTCTTTCGTAGCAATATTGGATTCAATTAGGCTATTTCTTGCCATGGAAATCCAAAGAGGTTATAAAGTGTATCAAATGGATGTCAAGAAAACATTCTTAAATGGAGTATTGGAAGAAGAAGTCTACATTGAACAAACTGTAGGGTTCTTTCTTGGTAATGATGAACTGAAGGTTTTCAAATTAAAGAAATCTCTTTATGGAATGAAATGGGAACCATGATCATGGTACTCTCGGTTGGACTCTTATCTGATAAAGCTAGAGTTTAAAATAGGAGGAGTGGATCACAATATATATGTGAAGAACTCTCAAAAGGATCAGTTCATGGTATTAGTATACATGGATGATATTATTTTTAGTGGAAGTAGACATGGATCTATGGATGAATTTTCCAATCACATGAAATAAAAATTTGAAATGTCTATGATTGGTGAACTCGCATACTTTTTAGGGTTGCAGGTACTTCATAATAAGGATTACACTTTCATTTCTCAAGAAAAGTATGCAAGAGAACTACTGAAGAAGTTCAATATGCATGATTCCAAACCAATGTCGACTCTGATTGTAGTTGGATCAAAGATTGGAAATCATGAGGAAGGGACTTCTGTGGATCCCACCATGTACATAAGAATCATTGGAAGCCTACTATACCTGATGGTGACACGGCCAGATATGGTCTTTGCAAATTGCCTTGAGGCCCACTTTTAGATTAATCTGAAGGAAGAACATATGGTGTTAGTAAAAAGAATCATGAGATACATTCAAGGTACGCATAATTATGGCTTATACATTGATGTAGGAAGAGATAGTGAACTATCAGCATTTTTTGATGTTGACTGGGATGGAGATGTAGTGGAAAGAAAGTTTACCAGTGGTGGAGCATTATATATTGGGAAGAAATGTGTGGGTTGGTTAAGAAAGAAACAATAAAGTACATCACTTAGTACTAATAAGGATGAATATATATCTGCTACTAAGGCATGCACTCAGTTACTTTGGATGAAGCAGAAACTGAGTGACATAGGTGATGAGGTGAAATAACCAATGGTGATTTACTATGATAACAAAAGCACAATTGATCTTATGAAGAATCATGTTTAGTATTCTCATAAGAAACATATTGAGATCAGATATCACTTCATCAAGGAAAAAGTTGAACAAGACATGATCAAAATGGACCCTGTGAGAACTGATGAGCAAGTGGTTGACATTATGATCAAGCCACTATCAACAGCTATGTTTAAGAAACATCAGTTGAACCTCGATGTTCAGCCACCTCCCAGTGCATAAGGAGGTTATGATATTCCCCTCTCCCTAGTTATTTTAACTATTTTTAATCTTTTTGTGGAAATAATTCAGGTTTATGGGAGAGATACGATCCAGGGGGAGCATGTTTTTTATCTCTACAAGTCAAGATTCAGTTCATTGGGTTTATTTCCAATGGGGGAGAATGGATAAATTCAATGGAGAGTTTTCTATTTCTTTTTGGTTATGGGAAATATAGAGAATAAAAAAATCCATAAATGAAACTATGAGGGAGAAAATAAAAGGATAAGAACCCAATTCATGTCCTCTCTCTTATTTTCTACATCGAGCACTGCTCACATAGACTTAGAGTGATGGATGAGTTTTTTCTTGAAAGTTTAGGTTTTGATCATGACTGGCGCATCATTCAATTTATCGAGAGATTTCTAAAAAACCCAAAGGGGGAGATTGTTGGAACCAAGGTTGTTCATTGATAATATTGGAGTTTGGTTTGTGTTTTTTGTCAATATTCACATGGATTTTGCATGTTTGTTGTCAATCTGCACATGAATGACTAGGGATTTTGCAAAGAATGGGGTCATACATTTGAGACTGAAAGCAGTATCGAAGTTCACTGCTCCTCAAGTTATTCGTCACATCACAAATTTCATGAAAGTCACCACAAAGCATACTAAAATATTTGTCTCATCAAGAGGGTCACAATTCCATAAACGGATCATCAATCGGACGTGCGATTTGAAAGATATTATCATTTTAGTAAACAGGGGGCCACTTACGCAGAACGGTATGTGGTGAATGCATGCAGTACGCAGAACGGTACACAGTAAAGGCATGCGGTATGTGGAATGTTGTCAAAAACAATTCACAGTGTGGTATGTGGTGAAGGCACATAGTACGTGGTGAAGGCATGCGGTATGTGGAATGTTGTCGAAATGGTTTGCAGCAACGGTATGTGGTGAAGGTGTGTGGTACGCGGAACGGTGCACAAAACTGAAAATAGTTCAGAGTGATGATACGCGGTGAAGGCGTTCGATACGTGAAATGCTGCCAAAAATGGTCCGCAGTGATGATACACAATGATGAGTTTCATTACATAGACCGAAAGCCATACGGAATGTGGAAGGTTAATGGTACGCGATAAAGGTTTGCAGTTAGGAGGATTATAGTACGCGGTGGAGACTAACAGTACACAGATGGAGTTCAGTTTATAGATTGTCCCACATTAAAATTTTGGGTAAACCAGATTACCAGAATTTGCAGAGATATGTGCCTATTTAAGGAGTAGTAATCCCCTTTGTTAAGGGACAATATTGAAGATTAAATTTTCGAGAATAAATTTGGTTAATTCCAAAGTGTTATGAAGAGGAGAAGACGGTACACAGAGAGAATCATCCACATAAGGAAAACAATTTGTAGAAGAGAGTGCGGTTCATGCAGGAAGCTCTCACGATACGCAGTCGAGCAAGGCAGTACGTGAAGCAGGATGATACGTGGAGGAGTGAAGAAGTACGCGATGTAGGGGAGTACGCGGAGAAGTAAAGTTTGTGAAATAGCTGGATGGTATGCAAAAAAATTAGAGGTATGTGGAAATAGTTGGACGGTATGAGAAAACAGCAGCGGTATGCAGAAACATATGAACGGTATGCAAAAATAGCAGTAGTACGCGGAAATAACTGAACAGTACATAGAAACAACAACAGTACGCGGAAATACCTGGACGGTATGTAAAAATAGAAGCGGTATGCAGAAACAGATGGACAGTATGTGGAAATAGCATTAGTACGCAGAAATAGCTTGATGGTATGCAGAAACAGCAGTGGTACACGAAAATAGAAGTAGTACGCAGAACACCCATATAATCCTAAAAATTAGCCAAATTAGTTTTCAAATTTAATTTCCATAACATATCAGTGTATGGGAAAATAAATTACATCTGTGAGTGATTATGAGACTTCAACAGAGCATCCATTTACAATTGAGGATGCATGAATTAATTCTAAACCATTGAAGAAACCTTCAAGTCATTAAACTAAGTGAATATTCTTCCAACGTAGTGAGCAAGGGGGAGTCAGAGGAAGTGGTCAGAGGGACGCGGTGTGATATCCCTAAAACCTTGTAAAGGCAGTGTGCCTAGCACAAAGTGATTGTGCTAAACTCTTTCAATCCACAACTTATGAAGATTAGTGGTTTTTGGTTCGACCGACACACTGTCGGCATATTCTCCTTGGACGTAGATCTTAGTGGTGAACCAAGTAAAATTGTTGTGTCATTTCTTTTCATGAGATTTTTTTTTCACTTCCTCCTCAAACAGGTTTAACAGGTTCCTACCAACGTGGGGAAAATATCCATCAGTTTAAAATAAAAAGTTGACACCCTAATTCACCCCTCCCCTCTCAGGGTGTTCCAGGGTCTTTCAAATTCTAGGTATTATAGGACTTAACCTAAGTTATCACATGGATGATATGCTTTCAGTGAAATAAGAAAACTACAAAAAGAAAAAATAATCACAACAACTAAAAAATAAGAAAATTAACACTGAGTAAGGCTCCCAACTCAATCCAACTATCCTTACATCATCCCCAATACCATTTTATATAATCCATTCTATCCTATCATCAACCACATCAATCCAAAACTAAAAATAGGACAAAATAACCCATCCCTCGCTAAATCATCCAACCAGTTTAGGTTTTATTTAAAATTCACATCAAGGGATCTATCATTATAAGGTATATACATGGAATAAAATAATATACATCAAGAATTAATCAAGGAAACTCCATTAAAACATACATGCTTATAGTAAACAAGGTTAGGCTTAAAATTTCTCCAAACATTAATTCCAGCAGTCAATGTATTTTTTACCATCAGGATTAACCAATTCATTATGTTCAGGTTTCATCAAATAATAAACCCAAATAATCATCAACTATTAATATCTATAATCATTCTACATACATGCTCCAAAGTAACACTTTATCATGTTATGAAGTTTTAAGGAATTATAGTAGAATTTAATGAATGCCTCATTCATTTTCTTACTTTTTTACCATATTTATGTCACTTAACCAATTTTAGCATGTCAAATATACAAGAAAACATAGATAATCATGACATAAATATTTCACACTATCTAGTAAATCACATGAGACGACGATCATGAATAAAGGAACAATCGTAAGAAAATAACATCAACCTTTCAATATTTCTAATTGACACGTTCCTGTCGTGGGGTGTGGCAAGAAAAATATAACCTAAGTTAAAATGTATTATAATGGGTTACCTAAGTTTTCTCTAGATATAAGTGCTCAACAATAATGTTTTTCACTTAAAATAAGAGAAATAAGTGATGTTGTTTTTGAAATTGTTTGATTTGGAAAATACAATAAACAAGCTAAATAAAGTAAAGTAATTAAGTGAAAGTTTTAAAAAAATTGAAAAATTTTGTGATTTAAATCAGTGATATGAAATGGTGATTAGGTTAGGGTTAGTTTTCCAATTATAATTCTATCATAGTTCACTTTACCCAATTCTCTTCTGCTAAATCGTTAAGAGTGAGAATCCGCAATCGTTTCTTCTCACTCCCTTGGTCAAATAAAAATGTGAGAATAAACCTTAATAAAACCTCATATTGGTCTACTCTCCTTACAATGTGTAATAGAGTTGTAGCGAATACCCCCAATTATCTTAGGCAATTCTCAATCGGGTCTTGTTTATCCCAAGTAATCAAGAACATTCACTACTCCTCACACACGTACCGGTGATCACCGAGTACTACACCACTAAATCCCAGTCTATTCCATCATTTATAAACCAGAACCTAGTGGAGGGAGATATTTATCATTGACCAAATATAAATAAACAACAGAATCTAAAATCAGGTACAATCATACATGATAATAAAAACTGGTATAAGAAATTGAAACTGATTTGCAGAAGAGAAAAGAGGATATTAAAACATTACGTGCAAGAACTCAAGAATTACAAAAGGGTAAACCTACCCTTCCCCAATAACTCAAAAGATCTACCCCACCATGGTAAGTGTAACTGAGTTGAAGTGGTAAGAATAAGCCATTACAAAGCTAAGAAGAACAAAAGAAAGAAAAACAATAACAGAAATTTTGATCCTCCAGAATCTGTCCTCCAGAAGTTTTCCTCTGTTCTGCCCACCAGCCAGCCGAAACTCACTGAGGTACCTTCTTATAGAATGTTTTAAATGAATTTGTATATATAACCTAAAAATTTTATAGTCTTTGGATAGGTTTAATGAATGATATGGCCGAATTAATAACCATTACTTTTCTGGCCTCCAAAAACTGTTTCACCCACTCCACTTGGACGCGCCAAAAAGATGTCTTGATGAGATTCATATTTTATAAAATTTATTGTGAACCATAATTTGAATGTCCTATTTCGAAACCAGCTATAATAACCTCATTCTAATGTCGGAAGAATGAGATATTGTTGATTTAATGCGGTGGGGTCCATTCTGCTAGCCAGACTGAGTTCTCTACTTGATTGATTTTTCTGTACCATTGGGTTTTGAATTGGGTCTTGGTCCAGAAGGGAAATTTGAATCCCATGAGCATATGAAGCCTAAAAAAGGGATTCACTTCAATTGTACTAATATTATAAAAGTTATATCCAAAAAACATAAGCTATATAAAACTGTCAATTTTACAGAATTACCCCATTTTCACATTTAATCCCAAAATACACCAAAAACACATAAATGATGAAAATACACTCAAATTTAATAATTTAGAGGGATTAAATCATTTAAAAACTATTAATAATATTGAAAATATTAATTCTATAAATTCCCCCACACTTATCACTTGGACTCCTGGACAAGTTAGGATCAAAATAAAATCAAAGTAAATTCAAAACACATATCCATGAGATCCACCAATTTGAAAACAAGAAACAAAATATATCATACCTCATAAAAATATATTATTTCATGTTCTTAATTTAAGATTATTCAATATATTTACTCTTAATTTCTCATACCATGCAAAAAAACACTTACCTAACTTTTATTATCTCTAATCACACAAATTTTTAATTTTTTTAGCAATGTCTTTCTCATCCAAACTCATACAAGGGTCACCATAGGCTTGATAAATTCCTAAATATCCACCCAATGTGAGTTAAAGAAATATGTTTATCATGAGGAATTTTCAATGCTATTATGTGGATTTAGGTTGTTAGGATTTAAATGTGAAAATTCTGAGGCTGAATGAAGAGGGATTGGCTCTTTTTGAAGCAAATTTGCATTACTCTAAAAATCACACAAGTATGGTCTCCTCTTCACTCCCCTTAGTAGAAAATAAGCTCCTTCTTCATGAAATATCAAGGAATGTTCACACAGTTCATCATTTCAGAAACAAACATTTCAATATTCTCAAATATAATATTTCTTAGAATCTTTAGAAAAAGGAACAACTTTCTTTCTACATTAGAAGCTCCAGAAAGGCACAACTTCTCTCATCGTGAAAGCTCCAGAAAAGGCACATATTTTAGCAGAATTGTTTTTTTTAGAAATAACATCTCTTCAGCATTTTATTTTCCACCCAATGTTTCAAAAAATGATCTAGCACAACACAAGACATCTTCCCCCACACTTAAGTTCAACTGGATCATGCAATTTCACTTCAAGAACAGGTTGGATAGGGAAAATTGGCTTATAATGTGGCTAACCTAACAAGATGTTCATGGATTCTATGGGCTACAAGGATTAAATTTATAAGGTAGGACAGAATGAAAGGGATTATCTTGAAAATGGGGCTTTCAAACCAAAGAAATACCTCAATCATTTAAAACACATGTACCCCAAACCCTCAAGTTTTGAAAGAAATAAATCAAATTCTAGTTAAAAGAAGCATGGTTTGTTTCTATCAATAAGTGAGGTGAATGTAAAAGATATGAAAATAATAGGTTTAGAAGCCTCATGGGAATGTGATTTCAAATATACAGTGATATGTGGCATGGGATTAAAAAAACAAAGTATTTTTCATGAAATTACCAAAGAATTGAACTTGAAACAATGTCATTTTCAGCATTAATTTAAGCTCAGTTTCATGGAATAAATTATTTATCCCATGGAAATGGGTTTCAAAAATGTCAAAGATAATCATTTCAGCACAAAAGTTTCAAAAACACACAAAAATTTAAAAATAAACACACAAAATTTGAAACACACACACATGTTTTTTTAAAACAAATAGGAAAACAAACAACACATAAAAATCCTAAACTACAAAGGTCCCCCCCCCCCACACTTAAATGATGCAGTGTCCAAAATGCATTCAAATGGATTTAACATATAATAATATTTGAAATTGAATCACAGCATTCAAGAAAATATAAAGGAGAGGTACGACCTGATGGAGTTTATTGATAAATAGGTTGGAGGAGTGTGATCTCCTCCATTGGCTCAGATGGCATGGTCCCAAGGAATTTCTTCAACATGTACCCATTAATAGTGAATGGATCCTTTACTTCATCCTTCATAATCTAAAAAGCACCAAAAGGATATACATGAGTAACTATAAATGGACCTTCCCACCTGGAACGAAGTTTACCTGGCATCAGCTTGAGTCTTGAATTGAATAACAACACTTTGTCTCCAGGATGAAAGTCCTTTGGTTGGATCAATTTGTCATGATCCACTCTTGTTATCTCTTTGTAAATCCTGGAATTTTCAAATTCTTCCCTTCTAATTTCTTCCAGATCCTGTAACTGCAATCTTCTCTCATTCCCAGTACTTTCAAGATCTAGATTCATCTTCCTCACAACCCAATATGCCTTGTGTTCCAATTCCACAGGTAGGTGACAGCTTTTCCCATAAATCAACCTGTAGGGACTCATTCCAATTGGGGTTTTGTAGGATATCCTATAATCCCATAATGTGTATTCCAACCTTTGGCTCCAATCCTTCCTATTTAGATTAACAGCCTTTTCCAAAATTCCTTTAATTTCCCTATTAGACACTTCAGCTTTTCCATTAGTCTGTGGATGATAGGGATTTGATGTTTTATGATGCACCCCATACTTTTTCAATAAAACCTCCATTATACTATTGAAAAAGTGAGTCCCTTGATCACTAATGATGGCTCTGGGAACTCCAAACCTACAAAATATGTTATCCCTAACAAAATCACAAACAAATTTAGCATCGTCAGTCCTGGTGGCTTTTGCTTCCACCCATTTAGAAACATAATCAATAGCAAGAAGAATATAAGAATTTCCAAATGACATTAGGAAAGGTACCATAAAATCTATCCCCCGAACTTCAAAAATTTCACAAAAATTAAGTGGCTTTTGGGTCATTTCTTGTCTCTTTGAAATATTTCCTATAAACTGACATTTTTCACACCGTTTTCAAAATTCATGAGAATATTTGAAAAGTGTTGGCCAATAAAGTTCAAATTCTAAAACCTTAATTGTTGTCATTTGAGGTCCAAAGTGGCCTCTACAAGATAATGTGTGACAAAACTTAAATACTGATTCAATTTCATTTTTAGGAAAACATCTTCTGATCATTTGGTCATTGAAAATCTTCCAAAGAAATGGATCATCCCAGATGTAATATTTAGATTCAGATTTCAATTTGTGAATTTAGTGAGAATTTAAATGAGATGGGACCTGAGATGTTACCAGATAATTTACCATGTCAGCATACCAAGGTACTTCTCCTTCAATCAAGTACAACTTCTCTCCTGGAAGGTGATCATTTAGTGGTTCAGTGTCTGTAATTTCAACTTCAGTAGTGTTAGGTAGTCTACTTAAGTGATCAGACACTTGGTTCTCAGATCCCTTCTTATATTTGATTTCTATGTTGAACTCATGCAGTAGTAGCATCCATCTCACTAGCCTCGATTTTGGTTCATCCTTCTTCATCAAGTACCTAAGAGTTGCATGATCAGAAAACAGAATGACTTTAGTTCCAAGAAGATATGATCTAAATCTTTCTAAAGCAAAAACAACTGCTAAAAACTCTTTTTCTGTTGTTGTGTAGTTGAATTGGGAAGCATCTAAGGTTTTCAAGGAATATGCAATGACTTGTGGCCTGCCCTCAATTCTCTGAGAAAGTACTGCTCCAACTGCTTGGTTTGAAGCATCACAAAGTAGCTCAAATGGTTCTTCCCAAGTGGGTGGCTGCATTACTGGTGGTGTAATCAATCTCGTTTTCAACTCATCAAATGATTCCCTACATGAACCGTTGAAATCGAAGTCAGCGTCTTTCAAAAGTAATCTAGAGAGAGGGAGATAAATCTTACTGAAATCTTTGATAAACATCCTGTATAATCCTTCATGTCCTAAAAATGATCTAACATGTTTCACACAAGTTGGGTATGGAAAAGAATTTATCACTTCAATTTTTGATTTAACAACTTCAATGACTTTCTGTGAAATGACATGCCCAAGGACAATTCCTCTCTCAACCATAAAATGACACTTTTCAAAATTCAAAACAATGTTCTTTTCAATGAAAGTTTTTTAAACTTTTTCAAGATTTTTCAAACAATGGTCAAAATAATTTCCAAAAACTATGAAATCATCCAAGAAAACCTCAAAGCAATCTTTAATGTGATCAGAAAATATACCTACCATACACCTCTTAAATGTACCTGGGGAATTACACAATCCAAATGGTATCCTTTTTTATGCAAAAGTACCGAAAGGACAAGTAAAGGTAGTCTTCTCTTGATCTTCGGGAGCAATGGGTACCTGAAAATAACCTAAAAATCCATCTAAAAAGAAATAATGAGTTCTACATGCCAACCTCTCTAGCATTTGGTCAATGAAAGGGATAGGGAAATGATCTTTTCGAGTGACCTGATTCAACTTCCTAAAATCTATGCATACTCTCTAGATATTCTGAATTCTCATAGGGATTAATTCATTCTTTTCATTCCTCACAATGGTTAGGCCAGTTTTCTTTGGGACTACATGGATGGGGCTAACCCATTGTGAATCTGATATTGGATAGATGATCCCAGCTTCTAATACTTCCCAATCTCTTTTTTCAGAACCTCCATCAGGGTGGGGTTTAGCCTCCTTTGGGGTTTTCTGATAGGTTTGGAATCTCCCTCAAGAAAAATTCTATGTGAGCAAATTTTTGGGTTTATTCCTAGGAAAATTTTGGATCTATTTGCAAGATGGTCCACCACTCTTGTGGGCTTCAAGTCTCCCATCTACAAAGAAGTATATATTGAGTGAGGCAATACATTAATTGATTCACCTAAATTGCACAAAGCATTAGAGAAATTTAATGAACCAATGGTGCATAGAACAGAAAACGTCCCTGGATCTTGACATTTGGTTGGCAATTGTGGTGTGATAAGGGCTAAGACGCTTCTTCCCAAATTGATCCTTTCATTCCCTTTAAGTCTCTTCTTCTTGGTGAAAAGATCCTTCAAAAATTTATCATACTTTGGAATTTGTTTTAGTGTTTCAAGCAGAGGTATGTTGATTTCCACTTTCTGAAAGGTGTCCATAATTTCTTTTTGTAATGTTTCTTATTTCAACCTCTTTTATTCAATCATCCTTGATGGAAATGGTGGTGGTATATCTTTCTTCTCCCTTTGTTTCCTTTGAAATGGTGTTTCTTATTTCTTCTTCCTTGGCCTATCCTTATCCTCCTCCTATTTCTTATCTTCTTCCTGGTGAATTTTCATAGAATTGTCATCATTTCCAACTTCATTCTCTCCCAGTTCAGATATTCTTGTTTTAGGTTCAATGGTGAATGGTGGTGGGAGTTCTTTTCTACTTCTTGTAGTTATAATACTAACATTCTCTTTTGGGTTTTGGATTGTTTGGGAAGGGAGTTTACCTGTATTTTTGGTCAGAAAGTCCATGAGACTTTCAAAATTGTTGGACAAATCTTTAACAGTGTCTTCCAGTCCTTCAAACTCATATTTTTGTTGGTTTTGAATTGGAGGTTGTGCACTAGTGGATGGATTCTCATAGGGTCTTTGGAGAGTGGTTGGTTTTTGGTAAGAAGGCTGGTTATAAGATTGTTTATGTTGAAATGGTTGTGGATTCTGTAATTGATTCTGGAATGGTGGTTGGTTTCGAAACTGGTTTTGGTATGGGGGTCTACCTTGATTAGGCTGATTTCCAAACCCATATTGGACTTGGTTAGGATCTCTCCATCCTTGATTTTGTTGGAACTGTCTTAGCTGAAAGGTTGTTGCACATGTTTCCATTCCCTGTATTTCAGAACATTGGTCAGTGAAATGATCAGGTGATGAGCATAAAACACATACCTTAGCTGGTGCTTATTGGTCACTAACTTGATTCAAGGCCATCTGTCTCACCAAACTAGTAATCTCTTCAATATTAGTTTCTAATAAAGGTTATGTATGAGAAGTGCATACCTCATGAATACCTCTTGTTCCAAACTTCTGTAAGTTCTGGGAAATCTTCTCAATTAAGCCCTTGGCTTCTTCTGGTGACTTATCAATCAATGCACCTCCAGATGATGCATCAATAAGGTTTCTGTCATTTTCTAGTAGTCCTTGATAGAAGAAGACAAGAAAGTGATGTTCCTCAATAACATGATGTGGACATCTGGCACATAGCTTCTTAAATCTCTCCCAGTACTCGTAAAGGGTTTCTCCAGATGATTGTCATATGGCGTAGATTTCCTTCCGAATGGTTGTGCTTCTAGAGGTGGGGAATAATCTTTGCATAAAACATCTTACCAAGTCATTCCAGTCATGTACATCTCCTGGTTGTAGTCCGTACAACCATTCTTTAGTAGCTCCATCCAATTAAAATAGAAATTCCTTCCACTTTACCTGCTCCTCAGTAACTCCACAGGGTCTGAAAGTTGAGAAAACATGTGTGAATTCTTTAATGTGTTTGTTTGGATCTTCACCTGCAAAACCATGAAACTTTGGAAGCAAAGGAATCATGTTAGGTTTCATTTAAAAATAATTTTGTAACACTGTCATGACAAGTTGATTGTTTTGATTAAGGAATTATGGTGCATAAAGGTCTTTGAGTGTTTGGTTTTGATTTTCAGCCATGATGACAGGCTCAGAGTGAACACTAGAAGTTTCACTTGAGTCTGCAAGGGGAATTTCTTCAAATTCAGATTGAAAATTAATGTTTCTAAGTCTATTCAACAAGGTTCTTTAAATTTCAGGATCAATGGGTAAAGTTTCAATTTTTGAGGTTCTGGTCATGCAATTTTGAAGAGAAAAGATGAGAAGAGAGAAAAGAAAACAAAAGAAATGTTGGTGCTACCTCCCCGGAAACGACGCCAAGTTTTGACATGTGCCTATAATGGGGTGTGGAAAAAAAATATAACCTAAGTTAAAATGTGTTATAGTAGGTTACCTAGGTTTTCTACAAATAAGAGTGCTCAACAATAGTGTTTGTCACTTAAAATAAGAGAAAGAAGTGATGTTGTTTTTGAAATTGTTTGATTTGGAAAATACAAGAAAGAAACTAAATAAAGTAAAGTAATTAAGTGAAATTTTAAAAAAAAATTGAAAAATGATGTGATTTAAATCAGTGATATGAAATGTTGATCATGTTAGGGTCGTTTTTCCAATTGTAATTCTATCATAGTTTACTTTATCCAATTCTCTTCTGCTAAATCGTTAAGAGTGAGAATCCACAATCATTTCTTCTCACTCCCTTGGTCAAATAAAAATGTGAGAATAAACCTTAATAGAACCTTAGATTGGTCTACTCTTTTTCCAATGTGTAATAGATTTGTAGTGAATACCCCCAATTATCTTAGGTAATTCCCAATCGGGTCATATTTATCCCAAGCAATCAAGAACATTCACTACTCCTCACACACGTACCGGTGATCACTGAGTACTACACCACTAAATCCCGGTCTATTCCATCATTTATAAACCAGAACCTAGTAGAGGGAGATATTGATCATTGACCAAATATAAATAAACCACAGAATCTAAAATTAGATACAATCATACATGATAATAAAAACTGTTATAAGAAATTGAAACTAATTCGCAGAAGAGAAAAGAGGATATTAAAACATTACGTGCAAGAACTCAAGAATTACAAAAGCTTAAACCTACCCTTACACAATCACTCAAAAGATATAACCCACCATGGTGAGGGTAACTGATTTTAATGGGCAATAATAAGTCATTAAAAATCTAAGAAGAACAAAAGAAAGAAAAACAAGAATAGAAATTTTGATCCTCCAGAATCTGTCCTCCAGAAGTTTGCCTTTGTTCTACCCACCATCCAGCCGAAACTCACTAAGGTCCCTTCTTATAGAATGTTTGAAATGAAGTTGGGTATATACCCTAAATATTTTAGAGTCTTTGGACAGGTCTAAATAATGATATGGCAGAATCAATAACCATTAATTTTCTGGCCGCCAAAAACTATTTCACCCGCTCCACTTGGACGTGCCAAAAAGATTCCTTAATGAGCTTCATATTTTATCAAATTTATTATGAACCATCCTTTGAATGTCCTATGTCTACACCAGCTGGAAGAACCTCATTATAATTTCTTCTGAATGAGATATTTTTGATTTAATATGGTGGGTTCCATTCTGCCAGCCAGACTGAGTTCTCTACTTGATTGACTTTTCTGTACCATTGGGTTTTGAATTGGGTCTTGGTCCAGAAGGGAAATTTGAATACCACGAGCATATGAATCCTAAAAAATTCTATTTACTTCAATTGGACCAATATTATAAAATTTATTCCCAAAAAATAGAAGCTATATAAAACTGTCAATTTTACAGAATTACCCCATTTTCACATTTAAGCCCAAAATACACAAAAAACAAATAAATGATGAAAATACACTCAAATTGAATAATTGAGAGGGATTAAATCATTGAAAAAATATTAATAATATTTAAAATATTAACTCTATCACTATTACCTTAGTTCCTGATTAATTTTCTTCATTAGGTTAACCTCAATCATTTACCCATGGAAGGTAAATCATATTAATCCCACACTTGAATATAAGAAAGATAAAGTTCTTGAATCCCCTATCTCAATACGAATCTTTGAGGATCACCCAATGATAATGAAGGAACAAATAATCGATCACTACCAAGCTCGATAGAAACCACCCTAGAACCTAACCATAATGAATCATCATCAACCATGCTCTAATACTAACCAAAAATCAGGAAAACCTCACTATTATTACCTCTATGAAGGATAATATTAATAAAAAAATACTAAAGTGGTGAAGAGGGGAACATTATATTCAAAGATAATCCACTCAAAAAATAAAGATGTTAAATCCAAATATGAAACTTTATCCATAGAACAAAGGGGGGATGGGGGAATAGGGGCACCAAAGGGTTTGGGGTCTGGGGGTTGAATAGGGTTTAGAGGAAAGAAGTAAAATTCAAACCATAGGGAGATCAAATCCTTATTTAAATAGAGAACCCAACATAGCTCCATCATGGTATGGTGAATTAAACCATGACCTAGTTGTCTCTAATCAAATCCAGGTCTGAAACTCTAGCCTTTAAAAATGAAATATCCACCTATTTTAGTGGCCATTTCACCCATTTTAAAAAGGAATCACTAGAATCATGATGTGGTGGTACCCAACAAGGTCATGGAACCCTTGACCATGTTTCCCTTTAGAATCCCACCATGGCATGGAGGAATTATCAATATTGTTTCTATCCCACCACAGTTTAAACCATGGTGTGGGGAAACTATCCTCACTATTTTTAACTTACTTGTAAAACTCAACCTTAACTAAACATAATAACTTCATGGACATAAACTTAGTTTCTTTGTCCTTCCTTGTTTCCCATGGGGAAATTATCCAATAACCATTCCCAAAAAATGGCTACCCCCATGGTGTAGTGGCCTCCATAAAACTCAACTGATCAAAAAGAAATGGTAAAGTCTAAAAACTTACACATTGTTACTCTTTACTTGGGTAATAATGTATAAGATAAAAAAACATACACATGAGTCATTTACAAACTCCCCATGATGCTACTCTCTTCAAATCCCCCCCTCCTACCACTTGTATTACAAAACGAAATCCCTCCCACACTACACCCTCAAAAAAGTGTTTCACACCTCAAATTGACTAATACCCACAAATAGTTAGCTCCCATGATCATAGTTAAAGAAAAGGATAGATCATGACCCCCAAAATGGCTACCACAACGAGCATTTCAGAGCTGATATAGATAAAATGAGGCAGATTGAGTATTACATATATAAATAGTGCATCATTTTAGATGAATATTCAATACATTTCACTATAATGAATGCCTTATAACTGTAAAGGTTTAGTGTATTTGAAGACTAGATATATAATCAATTTATTTCTTGAAAGTTATTAAATATCTCTCATAAATTTATTCTCTAAAGATACCCTTATTGGACATTTATTACTTAATATCTTTCTTTACAACATGGGGAAAATGGAAACATAAGAAAGGGTGAAGTTAGATACTCTATAAGGGTAAACATGGGAGATATCAATTAAAGATCATATGCAAGCATATGATAAGAATAAGGGTATGATAGTATGATCATAACTTTTTAAGTTCATACCCAATCATTCATAGATTATAAATCATGATTCATGACATAAAGCTTTATCATTTCAAAATACATCACTTCTAAGTGTGGGGAATTATCATTAATCAATCATGATCCATGAGAGCATGCCATAAGAATAAGAACATGTTATCAGAATTATGACATAATCATAAGAATTAAAAATCATTTAATTAGTCAATTTTCACTTCCAATACTATCATAGTGGATAAATTCCCATAGTGGATTGGGTTCACACCTAATTCTATCATTTACCTTACCAATTGGTGGACATAGTCCCTTACTGAACTGGGTTCACTCTCCATTCTAGTCCATCATATCTCATAACATATCAATTATTACCCAATATATTAAAGGGGTTTAATATAATCACTCATCACATAATGAAAACCATACATATTTGTAACACCCCGTGATTTTAAAATAAGATTGTTATGTTTGATAGTATATTCAATACACAACACCGAGCTTAAGCGACTCGTGAAATATATGACTGTTATAACCTAATCATTAAATTGGAAGTTATGAATAATATTAACTACCTTATGAAATATATATATATATTAACTACTCAATATAAAGTTATTGATAAATTCTTATTAAATAATCAATCATTTTTTAGTAAATTAAATTTATTCTTCAAAAATAATTTTTATTACTTTTTATGAGAAAATGTTATAATTTTTTTTGGAAATTTTAGAATATTTATTTTATAAAATTAAATTTATTTTTTAAATAATCATATTTAAATTAAATTAGTGTGAATTTTTTGTATTTTTTGGAATTTTTTTTTAATGAATAGTGAAAAATATCGATTTTTGTAAAACTATCTTTTCTTTTCAATAAATTAAGTAATTTGAAAGTCCCATTATGTTTCAAATATTATTTCAAGTAACATAAGTATGATTTTTTTTATATTTAATCCACTTAATTACTTTTGAATCAACTTTTTATTGAATTTTAGAATAAGTTAATTTTTGGGTTTAAAATTGGGATTTTTTTTAAAATTGTTATAAAGTGCATAATGTTTCTCCATTTTAATTAATTAAAAATCCATAATAAGAAATAATTTAAATTTAAATTCTATATTATTTATCAATAAATATTAATTTAAAATTTTAAAATTATTATTATTAGTTGTATAGTTAATATAAAATCATCTTTTGCTTGAAAAATGCACTTCTTGAAAAATCGTGTTTTCATCATGTCCGCAAGTTTAATTTTAAATTAAATTTTGTTGCTTATATAGGTTTAATTTGGGAAAATAGATTATATATTTTAAATCATAATAATTTATATTATCTAATAAGGTAAAATTAATTTTTGAGCATAATAAATAGTGAAAACAGTAAAAATTTATTACCGCAGTTAAGGTAAAAACGAGTTTACTGGGGGGATAAAATAAAAATACAATTGTCAAAATGACCTAAAAACTTTCCGTAAATATATTTTATATACATATTTATACCTTATAATATCTAATACTCAATAATGGTCCAATTTGGAGCCTTTTATCATGTTAAAAACATAGATATAACTTTTCCTTTTCAAAAATTACTAGTGTTCTGCTCACCTCACTTATAAAAGGCCACCCACTATCCTCTCATATTCACACATTAAAATCCCTTTAAATTGGAAAATAACTACCCAAGTGTATTCCTAAATTTCTTATACACAACCTAGATCCATTGGTTTTATCAGAAAGTCATCCTAAGAATGCTTTTTGTGTTAACTTAAGGATGTTGTCTGAAGAAGAGGTATCGTGTTTAACCGAGCATTGTTATTTTATTTCTTCTTCCACCTCATTCAAATATTATTAAATTATTATAATAGAATAACAAAAGTATCTATCATATAATTATATTTTATTATGTTAATTTCATAACCTTAATTTATCTTCTCTTCCATCAAATGGGATACAAAATCATCATTCGTATGTATGGCGGACTACCGCCTCATGAACCGATGTCATTTTTTTTCATAATTGCCTCTCACAGCATGTTATAATGATGTATTTAAAGTATATATATGATATGTTGGATATATTTATACTTATAGAGTTATTATATGATATATATACCTTTTTAATTTTCATTTCGTGGGGGATACGATAACGTCACTTGAGTTACGACGGACTACCATCTCGCAAAGCGACATGATTCATTTTTCACTAAAGTTTTACATGGAAGGTAATAAGGATAAATTTAATAAATATATGTGATATAAATGTAATAATTATTATATTAATGACATATTTATCCTACTAAAAATATAATATATCATTTTCTTTCTTACATTGAAAAATGATAATGTCGTTTGTCTGTACGTGTGAACTACCACATCCACGAAGCGATGTGACTCTTTTTCATCCCTAAATCATATGTATGATATGTATAATAAAATTTCAAGAAATAATATGGTATTTATGATATTATTATCATTATATAAATATAAAATAATACATACCTTCTTTCCATAATGATCATTGAAAAATTGAAACGTTACTCGTTCATACGTACGACCTACTTTCTCCATGATAATAACATAGTTTATTTTTCATAACCATATTCATGATTATTTTTAAAATTATAATTTATTAATAAATATTATAATTATTTCATGATTATTATTCTATATATGTTTAAATATTGACCACTTTGATCATGCTCAACACACTGAAGTTGTTTTAAAACAATGAACCAAACATCCTGAAAACAGCTGATGTGGGCTTAATAGATTAAGTGTTTAAATGTGCCATTAAAAAGAAATAAAATAAATGATTTAAGTATAAGTTATTAAAACTATAAAAGTTTCTTAAGTAATTAAATAATTAGTATAATTTTATTGTACAATAGGTTCAAACATGTATGGAGGAAGTCAGACTAGAGGTAAGGGTTTTCTGTCTCACTTTTTATTTCTATGAGACATGTGTCATATTCACCACTTATTTTTATTGTATGGTGTATATACTAAAAATTAATGTATTTTATGATTATTTTTATGAAAATTATTTGTATTTATGAATCCATATGATATTCTCTCTTTCAAGATGTTTTTATCCAGAGATTACCAAAGTAGTGAGGGACTTTATCTCAATTTCCTTTTATTGATGCATTTTGAAATTTTATGCACCTAATTTCTTTTATATGGTGTATATACTATCCATTTTGTATGTAATTTCATGAATCTTTCATACATCATTGTATTATATATTCAACTTTAATTATTTCATCCAAGGGTATCTGACTTGAATGTTTCCAAGTGTTAAAGAATTTCATAACTCGATTTATTTTCATTGGGTTATATTACTTCTTCATTATTATTGATATTATAAGATTATGTGTGTAATTAATTTTGGTTATATTATATTTTATTTTTAATTGTTTTATGTGGATTTAAATTTGATACACATAATATATTCATTGATTAATTCTCATTTTAATATTATGATCATTGTAAGGATTACTCATCTCAAATTGTCATCTTTGGGACATATGTTATGTTATACACCTATCTTATTTTATGAGGTGTATCTACTACACCTTTTATATGTTGTATCATGAATCTCATTATTTTCATTTTTTTTAATTATTTATTTTAATTTATTCTTTCATGGGGATTATGATTGAATCGTACCACAGTGGAAAAGGCTTTATGTTATTATCATCTTTCATTAGGGATTGTTTATGTTCAAGGTTCCTTTAGAGGAAATCATATAATCTTATTTTCTTAAACCAAATATATTTCATCTACAATGGTTATGAATGTATTTAATATGTTTTATTTCCTTTTTATTTCTTGTTGATTGAATAAATATCAAGAAAGTCATTTGTAAGTGATACTGATCTTGTATTTTCTATTAGATTGATTATCTTTCTCTTCTATATCCATATTTTCTGAAATGTTTTCAAAAATATTATTTACTAAAGCTATTTCACATGGTATTTGACCTTATTTTAAAAGTTTTTAAAAATTAAAATTCTAAACATTTTCCAAATGGGTCATTTTTTACTTACTTTACAAAATTTTTGAAGAGAATGTTTATTTTTAACATTTTCATCATGAACAGATTTTCCCACCATCATGACCATTATTTTTTTTTTGAAGATTCCTTTATAATTTTCCATTTTTATATTTAATGAAAAGTATTTTCAAAATATTTTGTGAATTTTTAGTTTTTAAAATTGATTTTGAAAATGAAATGGTTGTTTTCCTCAAAAATGTTTTTAATGATATTTTAATGGTATTTCCATTCATCGACGTTAACAACCCTTGACACTACTTATACTCCACTGTGGTTATTTTGTAATGATATCATCCCCATTCTTTCTCTGGATAGATTATGATTGTTTCAAAGAGTTTTTCAATGAGCTCGTTTCTTTTCCATAGGTTAACCATGTTTCAAAGAGGTTGTCATGACACTCATTTCTTTTCCACACGCTAATCAAGTTATGAAAGGAATGATGGTTGTTTTTTGAGTTTTATAATGAAATTAAAGATCTATATACTTTATCCATGATACGGTTCCTAGAAATTGTTTATGATGATAGGTGGTTCCATTATAAACCAAGGATGTGTGGTTACATTATTAATAAAGGATAGGTAGTTCTATGATAAACCAAGGATGGGTGGTTCCATGATAAACTAAGGATGGATGGGTCTGTGATATCCCTCTAATGCATTGGGTACTCCTGATATGGAAGTCGACCATATTGGTTATTCCATTTGTAAGAGTGATATGAATATGATTTCCCAAGATACCAACAAGTTTTATTTATGCTTATTATGGGTTTTTATTGATTCATGTGATCAAGATTGATATCATATGGCTCATGATTATTAATTTTGATGACTCTTGCCATTATGAAAATCATATGCCATGTTTTCGTGTTTGATTATCCAGGTATTGATGGGTATGAATATTCTTATGTTATGCCCATGCATTTTGATTATGCCATTATACCCTTATTCTCTTATTATGATCACTGATGACATTCAATTGTTAATGCTTATGTTTACACTTATTGAGCATTTGAGTTCACCCTTCTTATGTTTCCTTTTCCCCAGGTTATAAAGAATGATATTGAAAAAATTATGTCTAAAAGGGTTTCATATAGATGATGATGATGACTTAATGTGAAATAAGAAAAGCTGAGTTAAGTGGGAGAAATTCTCATTTAAAAACATGGGTATTATTTTTTTAAGAGTCTTTCCTAATTCTCTAAAACTCTAAATAAAAAAAGGTCATTGGGTGTGTAAGTGATTCAATATTTCCTTTTAATGTTGTAAGTTTTGGATGGCCAAAATTGGGTCACCTTCATCAGTATCAAATCCATAAATGTAATTTTTATTATTTTAGCACTGGATCCAAGAGTGTGGGTTCAGGTCTATTATATATGTGTTCCACATTATCATAAAAACATTTATCAATTCATCATAGAATAACCCATGAAAAATAAACAGGTTTCATCCATATTTCAACATCATATAATCATAATTAATTCAAAGAAATGACATGGATAATATCATTATATCACATCCCTAGTGATCCATAAGAAACATCAAAGGATATTGACATAGATGAAATATGCCTTTAATAGAACATTCGAACATTTCTTTGAAAACATGAGAAAAATATCCTTCTCTTCTAGTAACATTTTAAATAAAAATTCCTAGAATATTGAGAAAAATAATTTCTTTACAAATAACCATAGAAATTTATAAAGATTTAAATCAAAGAACATTCATGATAGCATGAAAAGTCTTCTGTGTGGTAAATGTTAAAACCAATATTTTTTCACACTTTTTTGTAAAAAGCCATAAAGAACCTGTTTGAAAAATATGGTAAAAATTATCTTTTAATCCTCTGAAATGAAGTTCAAATATTATTGAAAATGGATTTAAATAATCATGGTATCATAAAAAAGAACATTCTTGAAATCATTTTAAAGAACATAGATATAGAAGAAACGGTTTTCTGAATAAAGGGGAAATAAATTCAACTTTTCTTAAAAATATTTTCTCAATCATTTTAAGTACAAAAGAGAGGAAAATAAAAGGAAAACATGAAAGAAACCTAAAAAATAACCATAGGAGAAAAAAATAAATTGGGTTTAAAAGATAAAGATTATATAATTTCTCTCAAAGGATATTTAACATGGACAATCCCAAAAAGAAATGAGATTGTAACATAAACCCTTACCTTGGGTCCTAACTTTCTTCTTACGTGCTCTTAAGTTATTGTGTGATAAATTTAGATTTATTATACATATATACTAGAATCATAATCATACTTATCTTACAATATATCATTTCTTTATAATTTCCAATTACTCATTTATTAACAATTCTTCATTAAAATCAACATTCAGGTGAAAATTGGTCTATTTTCCATGTATATTTCAGTTCGACGATTCTGGACCTTACACCCTGGTCATTGTTTTATCATCTCTAGAATAATAATCATGGTATAAGTATCATGTTTATTTATTATATAAACTTTTATAACCACTCATATAAGTCAGTGATAAAAATGAATTACATCACTTCGTAGATACAGTGGTTTGTACGTACACACGAGTAGTGTTTTCATTTTCCAAAGAATGGAATGAAAGGAAAATAATAATATATATTTCAAAAATCATAATATTATCATAAATAAAATATATATTCATTAAATCTAGTCATATGTCCAGTTATGTATGACGTATATGAAAAATGAACTGCATCGTTTCGTGTGGGTGATAGTCTACACGTACGCACGAATGACGTTATCATTTCTCATAGGATTGAGATGAGGTAGAAAATGGTTGTACCATTAATATAATAACATTTTAGTATAGTAATGATATTGATGTCAACATGTTAATATGGTTATATAATATTTAGTGGAGGTTAAGGAAGAAAGAAACTCAAAAAAGATCGATAAAGACAATTACCCCTTCTCTAGGAAACCTCTTTTGGATTACACCTTAAGACTTCAAAGGTTGGTCTTTTGGGAATACCAAAAGCTGTAAGATATGGGGAAGGAAATTAGTAAGATATTTGGGGAGGGATTTGCCAAAATAGATGGTTCAATGTAAGTGAATAAGTGAAAAGATGATGTTCCCTTTTATAAGTGAGGTGAGGTGGGACTCTCGTAAATACTTAAAACATTAAAATATAATAGTCATATTCAACTACAAGTGGCACCAGGGAAACCCAAATTCGAAGCTAAAATAAGGCAAGGACAACTAATAAAATTTATACAAGTTTAAGTGATATTTTAAGCATTATCTTTTAGTTTACCCCCCCCCTCCCGTTAACTCTTTTTAACCTTAACCGAGGTGACAAATTTTTACCATAGTTACTGTTCATTATGAAAAAATGGAGGTGGTCGGTGATTCCAAATATGGAAATCATTTTATTAAATTCAATTTTTATAAGCGGCAGAAAATAATTTTAATGTAAGCGTGTAAAACACAACAAAAAATGTTTTTTGAAAAATGCATTGTTAAGCATAAAACTGAATTTATTCTCATTGTTTACCTATTAACAACCATTAAATGAATTCTAAAACATTTGATTAAATAAATTATCTACACGTTTCATTAAAATCATTCATCAATAGTGATTAATTTAATTTATTAAGATAAAAACACATCGCACGCATAAAAGCAGTATTCAAAAAAACATCTACTTTTTACCTTCAAATGCTTTTATTTTAATTTCTTACTAATTGATAACCAATTAATTCATTTTCTACATGTGTAAATAATAATTTTTAATAAGTTTAATACTCTAAATTAATTTTTAAATAAAACATATATGACAAAAACAATGTTTATAAACAAAATATTTCAAAACAATTCTTTAGGGTCAATAGTATTTCCTAAGTGAATTAGAAATTATTTTCGACATTTATATTTCATTTAAGTACCATATAATATGCTTCATTTTATAATGAATAAGAATATTCACATAAGTTCATGGTTGTGTGTTTCACACGCTGTCAAACTCATTTATTTATTAAAGAGAAATGTATTCTAAAATCCTGGGGTGTTGCACAAAAGTCTCCCTTCACCTCTGAACCACCTTCAAACTCTCTCTCAACACCCCCAAGCCCAATAAAACGTAATGAGAATGGTGAGGAAAAAACGCAGCCATTACGTGTGTGTTGTGTGTTGTAAAAGGGTTGGGCTTTAGGGTCTTCTATCAATTTTTTTTATAAAAAAATCATCAAACGATGTTTTTTAGGGATGAGTGTTTGTTGGTTAGTGAGTGGAGGTATAAGGCTGATTGCATCTAACACTGCAAAGCACAACGCAAGGAGATGAGACTGTAGTAAACACGCAGACCCAAGCACTTAACCTGGTGACCTGCCCCCCCCCCCCCAAACTCAAACCACTCCACCACTAATGATGGGGCTTAGTGAGGGGAGGTATGCTCAAACATATAGTGGGGGTTGTTTTTTTATAATTGATTGAGTTGAATTGGATATTTTGGCTTCCAATACTAAAACTAAACCAACCAACCAAATAATCTGCAATAACCACTTATATAGCTTATTTAATCGAATTATATAAAACATAAAAACTAAATTATGCAAATATCGCGGATTTTTTTGATTAATTCGGTTAAACCAAGTTAATGCTTGACCCAATCTATTATTAAATGACTTGTGATTTCATGCTGAAAGGTTGAGAATGTTGTATTCTTTTTTCGTTCATTACATTGTTTTCCTTGAGTTTTCATGAAATCAATGACATCCAGTTGTGTTATGAATAGATATTATATTGATCCATGTCATAATTCTCATATAAACTCTTCGTTTATGATATAATCATTTATGAGAATGTGCAGTTGGGGGGCTTACCTGAGTTGTAAAGTCACATCATAATCTTACATGAAACCCGAGTTCGAAACAGGGCGACGGTGAATTTTCGTGGGACTATAGCACATTTTAGTAGGAATGTTTGACACTATAGAAGGCGTTGTAGCAATGTCGGCCTGAAAAATTTAGTTGCCCCAAACCAATATCAGAAAATTTGTCCTAAATACATTGAGAGTTACAGTAAAAAATTCAAATTGATGTCCTTTGTAAATTTTTTCCTTACTTGAGCGTTGTCCTAGCCCAAGGGCTCTTGGGGCTTGCCCCAGGGTCGCCCCTACGTTGTAGCAGTGACGGTACTATCAACACAGATGGATTTTCGGGCCATGAAATTAGGTATTCAGGCCATAAGGCTTTCGGGTCATCAAATGTGGGCCAACGAGCGGACGTCAACAAGCGTGCATCATGGCCTTTAGTGGACGACTGAAGTGAACGCAACAGGCCAAAGTCGCGTGACTAAAGCGGTAAACGACTAAAGCGAATGCGGCGAGTGGCTGATGCTGACGTCTGAAACGGTGGACGACTGAAGCGAACACAACATGCGGGGCATTGCTGTGCGACTAGGGTTGTCTTCAGAAGGTGAACATGGGTGCGGGCTGGTGCGTGGTGCCCGCCAAGGTCATCATGGGCCTTCATCTCACATTGGCTTTTAGTGGATATTTGTCATTTCTTGTAAGGAGAGATAAAACATGACTAGTTGCACGGTGAGTGTTTGAGTTTGCGTTTTGTAATCCACTCAATCAAATAAACATTTATAGTTCAAAATGCTCTCTCTTTAATTATCAACTAATTATATGATAATCTATGGTTCGAGGAGACTAGATAAAACGTGGCCACCTTGATCGCTTATCACAACCAGTAGAAAATAATGAACTTCTTACAATTGTATCCCCGCCCATTTTATCATATATTTGTGAATGTTGAGTATATCGACAGATAAATAAATCAAGTTTTGGGGTTGACCGATGTGTGTGTGTATATGTCATAAAAACTAATATTATTTATTGATGTCAAAAAAAAAAAAAAAAAAAATCTACCGTAAAACTGAAATTATTCACCACTCCAAACCATATGCAACAACATTATTTTAATGATACACAGAGGATCTTACATGGCGGGAAGAAGGAACGCCTAAAATTTGGTGCCCTGCAAGAATTTGTTTTAAATAGCCAAACAAACAGATCCCTCCCAAGAACATAAGATTCATCTTCAGAACTCCTTCATCCTCCTCTCAGCGGCCATGGCAGCAGCAACGGAAGGCGGTAGATGCCTCAAACTACCAGAAGGCTCTTCATCATGAACATTTTCTGGAGCACCGGGCGGCGCTGCTTCAAACAGGAACTCGACATCTTTCCGCGTAAGCAGTGGCTGGTCTTGATTTTTCTTATTCCCGCTGACGAAGGAGCCGCTGCTCCTGCTTCTGTTCAGCTTGTAGATGCTCTCCTCAACCGTCTTCTTCACCATGAAACGATGTACAACTGTCCTGTTTTCCTGCCCGATTCTGTGCACCCGGCTGATTGCTTGTGCTTCTGCTGCAGGATTAAGAAGCGGTTCTGCGAGAACAACATGTTGCGCCTCTAAAAGATTCAGGCCATTAGCTCCATGCTGTATCAGTAGCAGCAACACCTGAACGAATTCCGTTTCATGATGATCTTCATGCGTCCTGTAAGTAGCTTCTGCACTGGTTTTTTGACCTCTGAACTGGCTGATAGCAGTATGTGATTTCCTGCCTCCCTTCATTCGGACATGGCTCACATAGTTAGCAGTTAACGCATGTTCCAGAACATCAAGAACATCATTCCAGCTTGAAAATACAAGAACCTTCGCTCTTGAATCACAGGACCTGATCCATAGGATTCTTCTTGTAATTGCTTCGATCTTCGTACTGTAAGAGCCCTGAACAGTTACTAAAGCTTCAGAGATTTCATGGCCCTTAAGCGTAGAAGATTTGTTCTCTCCATCATCAGCATAAGCGATATTTTCAAATTTAGTAGCCTGCCTACACGTGGGGCACATTAACCATTTAGGTTGGCCGCTCCCCTGATGAACCAGTCGCTGCTCCGTCATTGCAAATAAACATTTACAACATGTAACATGACCGCATTGAAAAACCATCTTCTGGTTTTTAAGTTTTTCTTGACAGATGGGGCAAGCTTCCTCACCAGCAACCATGGAATCTTTGTTCTCATCGGACGAGGTAGCTATGCCCTCCAAGTAACGAAGCTGGCCTTTTATGCGTGACAGTAGAGCCAATGAGCTGAACTTTTCATTAGAGTTATCAATTTTAGCTGCAACTAATTCTTCTGAACTAACAGCATCAACAGATTTATCATCTTCATCTTCTCTGAGATGCAACCGGGATGTTGACATGTTAATTTCATCGTGAGCACGGAAAACCTGAGCTTGAGCAGTTGCCAAGGACCTTGCATGGGCATATTCCTTCCGCATGCTCTCTAGAAGATGAAGATGCTTGGCAGCTGCAGAAAAACCATATCTGGATTGATTCTTGACATGGCTCTTCAAAACGCCAAGAACAATCTCCAACACAGACGCCGATCTCGAAATCACAATTCCTTTCACCCCATCCCTCTTCCTTTTATTTTCTTCATTTTCAGATGAATTTACCTGCTTGTTGGGTCCTGGCAAGGTCCCCCAAAAACGGTTTAGTTCAGATTTCCTCCTCTGCAAATCCACTATCTCCTCTCCGCCGAAGTCTTCATTTGCACGGAAGAGTCTGGCTTCATAGACCTGGAAGGACTCATCCAGTTCACAGTGAACACATATCCGTGCATCACCACTTCCATGGCAGCCGGGACAATTTCTCACACGACTGATATCCTCCTCTCTAGGGCACTCCATTTTCTGATCAATCTCCAATAGTTTATCAACAAGTGTCTTCCGAGAGGCTTCCAATAGATCCAAACCAGTCTGTATATGATACTTGATAGCATTTATGCTTCGAAATCTCGATGATATTCTGTCAGTAGCAATTGAGACAGCATCTAAAATCTTTCTAATTAACTCATTCGCAGAATCTTGACTCTGCCCTGCATAATCAAGGGCTTCCAACCACCAAACATCATGATAGTCATCTTTCTCGTCAAATGCATGTGAAACCTGCATATAAGATTTTCTGAACTCCTGTTGAGCTGCAGTCAGCTTAGCAGTGAATGTAGATAAGAACCTTTTTTTCATAGTCTCGCATGCTGCTCGCAAGCAACTAACACAGAAAGATGGACAGTGCCTGGAATAACACCCACTGTCATCAATTAAGCCATTTTCATTTGAAATGGAACTTGCATCATCTTCTACAGTAAGCAGTTTTTGATGCTTTATTAGGCATTCTTCACAATTTTCAGCATGTTGTTTCTTGGACTCCATCACAGCCAAGCCGTTACGATATGGTCTTCCATGCTGAAAGAAGCCTGATAATACCTCAGCAAGATTAAAATGAATATGAATATTCAATAAAGGATCCAGGCTGAAATCTTCTGAATGCTCAGCAGTAAAAGCCATTGCTTCTTTGTACAATGATACTGCTTCAGAAAAATCATGATCAATTATAGCTATCCCAGCAAGTCCATTTAAAGCAACAATTAACCTCCTGAGAGCCTCCTCCCCTTCTAGTTTTGTCTTATGAACAAGAACTTGCAATATTGTTTCCATGGTCATAGGCGATTGATGCAACGAACACAATCCATGTGTTCCTACTTGTGGATGGCAGCAGGCTTGCCGGAGCTTCAAGAGTGAGTTTAGCAGCTTTGAAGCCTCTGCTTGTGTGATAAAAGACTCAGAAGGATCTGAAACCCTCTTTAGAATATCATCGTTCAGACATTCAATAACTTCACGGGCATCACACACGCATGCTTCATGCTGCCTCTGGTAGAAGTACTCCTCAATGGGAGAGAAAGTGAGCCAAGTGAGGCGCTCTTCCTGGGGAGGAAGCAACAGTTCATCTGCAACATGTACTTTCTGAGAACGATATATGATTCGTCTGAAGAATCTATGGGTGAATTCCCTTGCTACTGAATCTCCTTTCTCATACGGGTCCTGTATCACTTCATTCCACCATTTATAGACATCAAAAGGACTTGCCTCGAGGAATTTCAGAAGCCCATAAAAGTCATCGAGCCTGCGTTGAATAGGAGTCCCGGTAACACACCAGCGATGTGCAGAATGCAGCCGAATAGCCATTTCTGTGGCAGCAGCAGCACCACTCTCCACCATTTGAGCCTCGTCCAAGCATATCCTCCACCAGGATATTCTCGTTAAAGGAGTCGGAGTAACAGGGTACCGTTTTTTGAATCTCATTAAACGACGATCCCCTTCATGCCTATCGGAGTCATGAGACAAATCCCCTCTTAGCACATCGTATGTCGTCAATACGATATCAGCACGAACAAGTTCACTGAAATTGATTTTGGATGTTGAAGAAGATTGAGAGCTGGCTACACCCTCATAGATGCAAATAGCCAAGGACCCAGGCTTTGAATGACGAGCAATTTCAGACTGCCATTGTTGCAGTATTGGAGACGGGCAGATAATGAGAGTTGCACCGGTAGCAATGGGAGAGCGAGTGGCTTCGATCAGTTCAGAGCAGAGGCGGCAAACATGATCTCCTTCCATCACAACCATGTTGTCAGTGTTTCTGTTCCTTTTAAGCTTTCGTGGTAAGTACTGAACACACTCTGCATGCTGCCAGGCATCACAGATATCACACTGTACCCATAAACCCTTGTACTTGGGGCTCTCGGTCACCGCACCACATACGCACTCCACGCGTTCCTTTTTAAATCTTCTCAAGTTTTCAGTAGATGGCAATGCATCGTCCAAGGAAATGATTTCGGATGTTGGCCTTCGATGAGCAAAGATGCACGCAAGTAGTTCAACAGTTTTCCCCAAGCCCATCTCATCAGCAAGAATCCCACCACAGACATGCGGTGAAGAGCACTCGGGATTCAGTGAAACACTTCCACTGAATGGATTATAAAACATTCTCGAACTACCATTTAACAAATTTATAGGCATGCACAAAGGAGTCATGAACTCACTACCGAAACTTCCTGAATTGCCTTTCTCCTGTTGCACCATCCAATAAACTGCACGACGCTGGTATGGTCTAAGAACAGGAAGCAAGTCAGAAATGTTGTCTTCGAGCATTGGATCCTCCTTTGATGGCTTGATAGCTTCATAAAATCCAGCAACATCAAACCTAGGTTGTTCTCTGTGTATATGAGTGTCAGTAATTCCATACTTAGCCTCGGAGGTCATCACTTCAGGGCGCAGCCAAGCCATGGTAGGCATCATACTCTTTCTCCAAACTTGTCTTGTATTGTCCAAGAGTGATTTGCTTGCAGTGAAAGCATTCCTGAGTATTTGCACCCTAACCCTAAGAGATGAAATGTCAACACCCAGAACTGGCCTCAGTGTTAAAAACCCGAGACTAACGAGATGAACAAGACCAGAAATGCCATCGCTGGGTCCATCAAAACTTCCAGAGAGGATTACAGTATCCTCTGAATCACATTTAGTAATGAATTCCAAACGGATGCAGGCAGCAGATAGAATTGGGGATTGACCTAACCTAGTTCGAGCACCATGGTTAATTACACCGTGCAAGCAAAATCTCAAGGAAGACGCCGAATGCTTATACAAATCTTCATTCAACCAGAAATCATAAAACCCTTCCCTGACATTTAAATCTTTTAGAACAAGTTCAGAAATATAAAGTGGCTCCTCTGTGACCCAAGAAGTCCGATCTACTTCGACGTAGAATGGAGTACCCGCGTCTTCGTTTTCACTGCTAGGTGCTGACTGGTTTTGGGATGCCTTTTCTGAGTCCAATTCACCAAGGAGCTGTACGATCCCACCGGCATGACGCGGCCGAATCTGCTTCTTCCGTCCCATTTATATGCTGCAAGTGATGAAATTAAGGCAGTTGAAAATTACAAAGAACAAATACAGGACTGCATTGTGGAAGGAAAGATGGTAGAATTATACAGCAATTCACGAGATTTCACGGACGAGCGAAACAAAAACAACTGATTATGTCCAGAGTAAGAGAAATAGGAATTGGAACGAGGAAGTGAACAGAAACGAACCTGCACTGCCGAAGGATCAAGCAGGCAACAAAGAAGAGCTTTGTTTGGATAAAAAACACGGCATGCTCGTTCTCAGAATAATTGTCCCGTTCGCAACCACAACGCCTTCGGATGCATGTTCTTCCTGTTTATGGGATTAATGTATATGATTATTTCTAAAAAAATGTGATAAAAATAATATTTATTATATAATTTTATCGTGATTTGCAATAGAAATCTGAAATAAAAATCATTTGGTTGAATGATTATTAATATTGTATATTCAAATCATATTAAAAATGAGAAATTAATTGAGTTGTGATTGTATTGATGATTCATATTTCATTAATTTTTATTTATATCTTTTCACTTTTAATGATCACAAAACCTATAAGATTTTAATAAAAAATTTGTACACCTACTATCAAAGGGGGTAATTACAATATTAATTGTACAGTCACAATAGCACAAAAATCTCAATTGATTAAAATAATATAAACTAATGGAATCTAAATAGGATAAAAAAATTAAATTGACTCACTATGGTTGTATGTCTCCAAATTTCATCTAGCGTGTTCTTTCTTTGATTTGAAAGATATTTGAAATTATAGCTTATAATTGTTTTTATTTTGTGGATAGTGATGAAATTGTTTTATTTAGAATGAAAAGATTTTCAAGTTGTGTAACACAAAAAATTTCATCGTTTCTTCGTGTAATTTTGGAAAATAAAGATGGTTTTGAGTTAAAATTTCAAGCTTATTTCTATATTTTTTATGATAACATTGATAACTAGTAGTTGGTCACTCTTATTTGAGGTATAATATCTTATTTGGGTGAGTGTATTTTCACAGGGATACCTTTTTATAATGGTGTGTATTGAATTCTAATTACTTTAGATTGATATATTGGTTGGTTGTTGTTTGGTTTTCTAAAGTGTGTTTTCTGGTGATATAATTTATCGTGGAGATGTTTGATTTTTGATAATGATTTCTATTGTATATGATAAGTTTGAATTGAAATATGTTTGGTAAGGGTTTTAGCTTCAAATGGTTCTTTTCTTATCTTGTGATGATGCCATTTGTGTTTTTGTTTGAGGTAATTATTTAGGACATGTCTAAACATGTAATCTATTTGGAAGATGTTTTAAAATTGTGTATTCGATGCGATAAGCATGACCATTTGAATGATTTCCAAAGACCCATAAAAGTAAATGAAGTTTTTTGGAAACTAGGTATTGTTAAGTTATATTTAAAAATATTTTCCATGATAAGTTGAGTATATTTTTGTCACGACCCGACCCATCGGGATCCGCTCGACCAACATTAAGTCGAGTGTGACACCCCAAGCCTGTCTCAAATAGGCCAGAGGCAGACGATTAGTGCTGAGTAGGCATGACACTCATAGGAGACCTTAGCCTAAAGTATATGCACACACACACATCTATATACATTGGTATAATGCAGAAACGACAGTCAACAAATATTGTAAATGCATGTATAACCATTAATCCCACATAAGAGTACGAAAAACAAAGGTCCCAATACAAGCATACCAAAACTGCAAAAAGAGTTCAACATGCTAACAAAAATGGGACTGCTATCAAGATGCAACTCATGGAATCGTCTATGGTTCGTCTAGCACAACTAAGCTCTACCTGCTCCTGGTCCTCCGTTGAAAGTGAAGATCCTTTATGATGTTTTGTTTTAAAAAAGATTTTGTTTTTGTTGACTTGTAAAAGAATGTTTTTGTAAACCTGGTGAAAGATGTGTTGTCGACGGTTTATAACTTGTTTGTTGTGAAGTTACTGAAAATCCAGATAAAGAAAGTGTTTTGCAAAGCTGGCAATCAGACGATCCATCGGATGTTGGTTTTTAAATTCGGAGTTTGTACGAAGATGAAAATCACCGGACAAAGTTTTTTATGAAAATCAGAAGTTGTTAAAATGAAGTTTGAAAGTTGTTGAAACTTGAAAAGATGGGAAGTCACAGAACTTTCCAAAATTAGTCAGATGATGCTTTACTGTTCTTTCAAGTTCCTAAAACATCATTAATATGTCATGATACAAGATGGAGTTTGTAGAAGGAAAGAGAAATGTGAATTGATGGAGTTTCCAATGTTGATGTTTTCCAAACACAATGCTTTAGACACAGTTTCAGACACACAAATTTGGTTCACTGGACAAAGCCGCAACAAAAGACGTTTTGTACAATGTGAAATTTCCAGACTGATAACTTCAAACACATTTCTCCCGATCGAGAAATTACAAGAGAGTGAGAAGTTTGAAATTGTTGAAGTTTGATAAAATTGAACCGTGCTGATCAGACACAATCTTTCGGAGAGAAAGATTGGATGAAACTTTTGTTAAAAAAGAAGAGTTTGTAAAAGTTGTTGAGTTTGTGGAAAATTGTGAGAAGACGAAGATACTGGTTTTTAGTCAGATCGACGAGGCAATAGTTTTTATAATAACTCCAACGTTGCAACATTGCTTATCTGACAAGCCTGATCGGACTGTTGTAGCGGACTGACAGACCAGACGATGGCTATCGGATGAAGCAGAGAAGATGCACATGACGAAATTCAATGGATAAAGAAAATGTAAAAAAATCTGAATTTGTTGCTGCTAAGTTTCTATGGTTTCAAAATATGGAAGAAATGAAAAGTTACTCAAGATATCAAATTTGAATATATGATCAGAGACAAATGGGGAGATTATATTTGTAATCAGACACCGAGCTCCGAACATAGATAACGGGACACACCTTTTTGGACAAAAATGTGTGAGAAGTTTGAAATTGTTTCCTCAGACAGAAGTTGATTGGTTGAAGAGAGTTGCTTAAGACTTATAAAGAAAGAAGTAGAAGAGTTCAGAGTCTCCAGGCAAAGAAAATGTTTGAAAGGCTGAAGTTGCTATTGGACAATCGTTGTAGGCAATTGAAGTCTTTAAAAGTTGTAACAATGTTTTCAACCATTTTCAGTTGTCTTGGAGCATCGAAGTGAGCAATCTTTTGTTTCATTTTTTTTAATTTTTTCATTGGGTTAGGAGCAAAAATGTGAGTTATTTAAAGTGGGTCAAGAGAACCAGAATGATGAAAAGAGTTTCGGATTGCGATGTTCCAGACGATCAATTTCCAAACAAAGCTTTTGCAAAGTTCTCAAGATAAGAAATATTTAATGTTTTGATGTTTTGGAGAATTCAAGAAGATTTGAGAAGACTCCATAAGAGTTGAGAAACGTCCCATGAAACTCAAATGAATGTAAAATTAGGTGTTATGGAATTTGTGTGAGCGGGAAATAAAATTGGTTTCCTACCCTTTCCTTTTCTGGAGTGCATATAAATACAGATGGTAGTACATCGTACTTAATTATTGTTCACATGTGCATAAAATCTGATACTTTGCAAAATTGGTGTTAGAAGTGAGTTTGCCAACCAAAGTTGTTTCGTGTTAAAGAAGAGTTTCCAAAGAGAGGGTTTTGATTAGAAGATTAGATAGAGGTAAATCCAAATTACTGGACAGAGAGAATCAGACTGAGTGAATTGCTCTGAGTTTTGAGAAGAAGTTTGAAAAGCACAATTTTTTTAATCAGACAAAACATAAGTTGATAACAAGCGCAATTTGAGAAAAGGTTCAATGTATGGAAGTCACCAAACCCAGTCACATCGGACGGAGTCCATCGAACGGATAGATCAGATAGAGGGCATATCAGACTGAGATTCTTGACAAATCCCTATGGTGCAATTTATTCAAAGTAACACTTTTGTTGTGGCTCAAATTTGTGTAAGAATTTTTTTTAAATGGTTGGGGGTCAAGAATGTAGCTTCTCATACTGAGGTTAAACCTTGTAAATTGTGCGTTCCATGTTTAATTTTCTATTTCTTCATGAACTTGAGTTTACTAAAAGTTGATAAGGAAGAAACTCTAACAAGTTGCAGGGTTAAGTTTCCTAAAGTTGAAATTTGTAAAAAGGAAATAATTGATTCAACCCCCCTTCTCATTTGTTCTACGATCCTTTCGAACCTCAATTGATATCATAGGGAAGGTTACCCTATTGAATCCTTATTATGGATAATCTCAATTTCATCAACAATAGAGGAATTCCCACATTTGTTGCCAAAAAATATCATAGTTGGAAAAATAGAATGATTTCATATCTCCTATCTCTTGGCCTAAAAGTTGTTGATGCTGCTACAATTGGTTTTCCACCCATTGAGTAAGATGCTCCTATGACTTTTGATGACAAAATAAATATTGAAGTTGATGGAAAAGTTTGAAATTCTATTCTCATGTCTCTGTCAGAAAATGTTTATATGAAGGTGATGGGTCTCAAAATAGCAAAGAGTATGTGGGACAAGCTTGAAAGTATTTTTGAAGGGAATACTAAAGTGAAAGCAGCAAAGCTACAAATACGTCGTAGCAAGTTTGAAGACATAAAAATGAGAGTTGAAGATGATATTAATGAGTGTTTCACCAAAGTAAATGAAGTTGTTTGCAATATCATAGGTTTCTGAGATTTTTTGGAAGATCATGCAACTCTGAAGAAACTCATGAGAAACTTTTTGGACATGTTTGATTCAAAAATTTCTGCTTTAGAAGATAGAGATGATTTATCTCTTGATGAACTGCAAAACTTTCTTGTTGCTTATGAAATGAGAAAAGCTCTAGTTTTCAAAAAGAATATGAAAGATGAAATGACTTTTGAAGCTATGAGAAATATGAAAATCCAAGATGTTGAAGATGCTGATCCTTGTGATTCTGAAGATAAGGAGGATGGTGATTTGAATGAAAAAATCATGTCTCTTATCTCCAAAAACTATCAGAGAGGAATAGGAAAGTATAGAGAAAAGATTCCTCTCAAATGTTTTGAGTGTGGTGGAATCATACATTTTGCTATGAATTTCCCCAAAAAGAAAGTTGGTGAATTTGAAGATCATTCTGAAGAAAAACCTTGGTGGAAGATGTAACATCACGTTACGTTTTCAGGTACTTTTGATGTTTCTAAGTATCTCTATTTTGGAGTAGTGACTTGGGAGAGTCAGGATAACTTTAAATGATGTTTTGAGGTAAAGGGGAAGTCGCACGGGCGGTGCACGAGTTGTCTAAACCATGCGGCCAAACTGTGTGCAGTTGGTCTTGGAGGCAGTAGCTTCCGCACGGGCAGCACACAGTTTGTCTAACCGTGCGGCCAAACCGTGCCTGAAGGGTGGCCGAGGCAGAAGCTAACGCGCGACTAGTGCACAGTTTGTCAAACCGTGCAAACTAACCGTGCGACCACTTAAATGAGATCCTTAAATTGTGGATCTCACTCGGTTTTACCTCTAAGTGCCTCGTTTTTCCTCCTAAGTGGCCCTAACTTGGGATTTGTCTTCTCCTAAGGTCAGAGAAGGTTCTCCCATCGTTCCAGAGGCGATCCAAAGGCTCCTCTTGGTGAATTGAAGCCGGATTCTTGAGGTATGTGATCGTTCTTCATCGTTCTTGATTGGTTACTTAGATCTACTTAGATCTACTTCTCCTCTTCTCTCGGTTTCTTAGATCTACGCCAGTTATGGGTAGATCTAAGTGTGTGGTACCAAGTATGATGAGTTTTGGTCTTGATCTTGCTAGGAGAAGAGATCTAAGTCGGGTTCTTGAAGAAGCAACCCGACTTTCTTGAGCGTTCTCGACCGTTGTGGTTTTGGTCAAAACCTTCGAGGTAGGTGGTCCCGTCCCGACTTGCCAAATTGATTAACATTGTATTTGCTTGGTTTATTTCAATTGTTGATTTAAATCCAATTGCTTAAGTTTGCTTTCAATTAAATTGATAAAAACTCGATTATGGTGATTTGAGATATTTGAGATGGTTTTGGCATGGAAATTTGGAAAACCCCAATTCCATTGAATTGGGTGTGTTTATGGAAATTGCCCGATTTAAATTGTTGAATTTAAATTATGGATTTGATGGAAATTATTTCAATTAAATTGTTGAATTTAATTGTGGGAATAAATTTTGTAATGATGGAATTGGTTTTGAATGGATTTCAAACTGGTGAAAATGGCTTAAAATGATTTGATAGAAACCCATTGGTTTTATCTTGTGAAAAAGACATGTTTTGAATAAAACCTGTTTTGGTTTTAAATGGAATGAAATTGGCACTTTTGAAATGGAAGAATGGGATTGATCATATTTTAAGCATTCTTAAAATAGTTCGCCCATCATGTAAGAGCGCATGCAAGCCTTAGGTAGTTAGTGAGTTATTTGGACACACTCTACGCTACGACAACGTTCTAAAACATACTTGTGGTGGGTCACATCCCTGACGGGTTGGTGACGAGTCTCCTTTGACTAGTGTCATAGGGACGTGTGTATACACATTTTGCTGAGTTCATATAGAGGGTGCGGAATCCTATAACTGGTTAATACTATCATACCTTTTGGCAGATGACCATGTTGCTCGGTTGTTTATTTATATGTGAGATATAAATGTATTCCAATGCTTTTGAACTGCCTTACATGCCTGCTGAATTTATATAAACTGTTTTATATAAATGTTTTGCTTAAGCCATTGTTTTAGAAATATTCCATCATTGTAAAGCCTTTTCTTAAAGTAATTTTTCCATCATTTAAAAATGAATAGCATGTTTTGTTAAAATATGCTTTTGAGTTTCCAAACCTGTTTATTTGAAAATCGAAAGATTTTCTTTAGATAATCTATATTTGGCATCTGTTAAGGAATCTTTGGTGGTATCCTACTGGGCTTAGGCTCACACCCTACTTTTACCTTCGGGTGTTTGTAGACTTTCTTCTTTCAGGATCGAGCAAAGGGAAGGGACCTCTTGGAGGTGTATCCAGCTGTTGATCTTTGGTTCTGGTGTGTTGTGTCCTTAGGGACTTTGAGGCCGTTTTCCCCCTTTTTAGTACTTGGGTTGTCGTACTTTGGGCTTTTTGTGCCTCCTTGTATTCTAGTACATTCAGTGGAGTTTATTTTTGTTATATATACTGTCTTGTTTCTTTTGATTCCACATTCTTGTGGAAAAAATCATTCCCAATTGTATGTTGTATGATTCCAGGTGCTAGTCGTCGACCCGTGGGGATCGGGATCGCCCTTCGGGCTATGTCAGGGCCGGCTCGGTTATTGGGTTACCAGGGTACCTGGGCTGGTTCGTGACAAAGTGGTATCAAAGGGCAGGCTAATCATCTTGCCTTGATGACAATATGCATTTGAGTTTTCTTATCGGGACTTGGGAGGTAGTTGTGATTGAGTGCCTGGCCAGCTCTCACCACAATGAACCTTAAGTCACCAGGGTTGGATAGGGAAATATGACTCGTGGATTAGTTCTTGTATTTTCCCTGTTTTGATTTGGATAAAGTGGAATCCAAATCTTGTTATCCCTTCTTTTAAGAATAGTTTTCCTTGTTACTCAGTTTGGGTGTTAATATTTTTCTTTTTATGATGTGTAGCATTATGCCTCTGAGAAGACGTGGAAATCAGATCCAAAAAGAGGCTGCTGCTGAATCTCAGCAAGCGGGTCCTATTGTGGATCCGAGTCTGGTTGAGGTGATTGTTCGCACTGTCCAAGCTCTAGGACAGGCACCACATCTAGTTCCTGTTCAGGCTCCAACTATAGATCCTCATAGTGAGATTCTCCGAAGTCGTTTTCAAGAATTCCTACGCCAAAAGCCACCAGTTTTCAAAGGCTCCACTGACCCTCAACATGCTGAGGAATGGTTGAGTAATATTGAACATCTGTTTCGGTTCTTGGAGACACCTGATGTGATCAAGGTGAAGTGTGCCACCTTCGTACTGGAGGGACCAAGTAGGAGATGGTGGGACAAAATGGCGACGGCTGAGAAACATGAGGGTTTGGAGTGGAAAGACTTTAGGGTTCTTTTCACTAACCAGTTCTATCCAGAATCAATGGTGTTGGCCAAGGCTGTGGAGTTTTTCAAGCTTGAGCAGGCCAACAAAACTGTGGTTGAGTACTCAAATCGGTTTTCTGAGCTGGTACAGTTTTCTCCTGAGATTGTATCTAATGAGAAGATGAAGGCTCAACGATTCGAGTTGGGACTTTGATCAGATATTTGTTCTCAGGTTTTCTTACTAAAGCTACCCACTTATGCTGATGTGATGGATAGGGCCATGATGGTTGAGATGGACCTGGCAGGGAAGTCAGGGTTGAAGGAGGTTCTTTTCCCTCCTAGTGGCAGTGTTGGTTCCTTTAAAGGGAAACAGAAGCGTGACATTTCTCATGGCAATTCTCGACAACAGAGTCATTCCAGACCTCCGGTAGCAACGGGAGGGGCTTCTTTGACTTGCTATCAGTGTGGAAATCCATGACATTCTAAGAGGGTTTGCACTAAGGCACCCAATAACTGTAGCTCATGCCGACATTTAGGGCACTTAAAGAGATTCTTCCATCACTTCTCTACTCCACGTGGTAGAACGAGATCATCAGCACCTCCAGAAACTACGGGGCAATCAAATGCTTCACGTACAAAAGGGTTCCAGCCACAGGCATCCAGAACAAAGCTTCTTCATGCAGTAGAAGAGTCACCAGAGGTAGCTGATGTAGGTCCTGCAACTGTGAGAGGTACCATTACTATAGATTCATCATTAGTGACAAATCTTTTTGATACTGGTGCATCTCACTCTTTTATTTCAGCCCATATTGTTAATCTGCATAATCTACCTATGGAGCTTTTATCTTGTGTGATGGATATTACTACACCCCTGGGTACAATGAGAGAGAAGGGTCTCCGTAGTCCTGCTCGTGTCTTCTCTCTATCAGATGTTGATCATGCTTGGAGTTTCTTGGTTCTCAACATTAAATCTTTTGACGTCATTTTTGGGATGGATTGGATCATTGCCAATAAAGCTCAAATCATTTGTTATCTATGACGGGTCTACCTTACTACACCCAGTGGTGTCTCTCTTGTTTTTCAAGGAGAATGAGACCCAAGGTCAAGCAGAGTCGGACCCTCTTATCCAGAGTTGTGGAAAGTTATATCAGTGTTTGATTTTGATCTAGAGAGAGATTCAATGTGTGGCGATCTTCCTTCAATCGTCGCTGAGTTTCCCGACGTGTTTCCTTCTGACTTCTCTGGTTTTCCACCAGTAAGATAGGTTGATTTCTCTATTGAATTAATGCCTGGTACTCAACCAGTTTCTATTCCCTCTTATCGAATGGATCCAGCTAAACTAAAAGAACTAAAGTCTCAGTTAGATGGTCCTCTTGAGAAAGGATTTATACGCTCGAGTGTGTCACCTTGGGAAGCACCAGTTCTCTTCGCCAAGAAGGCTGATGGTTCTCTTTGTTTATGTGTTGATTATAGAAAGCTCAATCGAGTTACGATAAAGAACAAATATCCGTTACCACGAATTGATGATTTGTTTGATCAATTGAAAGGGGCTAAGTGGTTTTCAAAAATTGATCTTATATCAGGTTACCATCAGTTGAGGATAAAAGAATCTGACATTCATATGACCGCTTTTTAGAGTAGGTATGGCCATTATGAGTACCTTGTTATGCCCTTCGGCCTAACAAATGATCCTGCAGTTTTCATGGCTTTGATGAACAAGGTTTTCCGTGAGTATCTAGATACTTTCGTGGTAGTCTTTGTGGATGACATTCTTGTCTACTCCAAGTCTGAGGAGGATCATGTGCATCATCTGAGAACAGTTCTGAGTCTTCTAAGGAATCACTGACTTTATGCTAAGCTTTCAAAGTGCGATTTATGTATTCGGGAAGTGAAATTCTTGAGACATGTCGTGTCAGAACAAGGAATATCAGTTGATCCTGAAAAGGTGAAGGCTGTCATAACTTGGGAACAACCACAAAATGTTTTCGAGATTCAGAGCTTTTTGGGCTTAGTAGGATATTATCGCCGGGTTGTTAAATACTTCTCAAAGTTAGCTTCTCCAATGACTGCTCTGACTTGAAAGGGAGTGAAGTTTTCCTGGAATGATAAATGTCAGAGTTCTTTTGTTGAGCTAAAGCGTCTTTTGACTACTGCGTCGGTGTTAACACTTCCTGAGGCTGAGATAGGTTATGTGGTCTTCTGTGATGCATCGGGTTCAGTTTTGGGATGTGTTCTCATGCAGGGTAATCATGTTGTTGCCTATGGGTCTCGTCAGCTAAAGCCTCATGAGAAGAACTATCCTACCCATGACCTTGAACTTGCAGCTGTAATGCATGCACTTAAGTGTTGGAGACATTACCTTTTTGGAGAAAGGTTTACTGTGTATTCAGACCACAAGAGCTTGAGTTATATCTTCTCTAAAAAATATTTGAATCTCCGCCAAAGGCGTTGGGTGGAGTACCTGCAATCTTTCGACTTTGAAATTGCCTATACCCCGGGAAAAGGGAATGTAGTTGCAAATTCGTTAAGCAAGAAACTTCCATCACAGGCTGTGAAAGAATCTTCAGAAGAATGGAGTTTGATGTATCTTTTTGCTCAGTTGAATATTGGAGTTCAATGGAAGGGGAATGGAGTTTCTTTATCCAGTGTCCAGTTGACATCTGCTCTTCTCGAGTTAATTCTTCAAGAACAACAACTGGATGGTGAATTCTATAGCATTAGGGACTCTCTTTATGGTGGGGAGACCGACACTCAGTGGTCGTTCTCCAAAGAGGGCGTTCTGTGTTATCGGAACCGTTACGTTGTGCCGTTATCGGCAATGAAGGACGTGATGGGAGATTTCCATAACTCTCAGTGGGCTGTGCACCCAGGAACTACGAAAATGTTCTATGACATGCAACGATAGTTCTGATGGCCAGGTATGAGACGAGACATTGCTGAGTTTGTATCTCGTTGCAATACATGCCAACAGGTGAAAGCTGAGCACCAAAAACCTTCGGGTTTGTTTCAACCACTTCCAGTCCCAACGTGGAAGTGGGATGAAATCTCTATGGACTTTGTGGGTGGGTTACCTCAAACCTAGAGGAAGAAGAACGCGATATGGGTTGTGATCGACAGAATGACTAAGTCGGCTCACTTTATATCTATTCGGGATACAAAAAAAGTTGAGGAGTTGGGAAATATCTATGTGAAAGAAATTGTTCGTTTGCACAGAGTTCCATCTGCTATAGTCTCTGATAGGGATCCTCGGTTTACTTATCGCTTTTGGAGAGGCCTTTAGGAGGCACTGGGATCTCAGGTCCGTTTGAGCACGATCTACCATCCACAGTCAGATGGCCAGACCGAGAGAGCTATTCAAATCCTTGAGGATATGCTCTGCGCATGTGTTCTCGACTTTGGTGGGTTTTGGGATGATCATATGGGGCTAGTTGAGTTTTCTTATAACAACAGTTACCAGTCTGTGATCAAAATGGCTCCTTTTGAGGCATTGTATGGCCGTCCTTGAAAATCTCCTTTATGTTGGTTGGAGATTGGTGAAAGTTCCTTGGTAGGACCGAGTTTTGTCCAAGAGACGACAACTAAGGTCCAGTTGATTCATCAAAGAATGTTGACAGCACAGAGTCAGTACAAGTCTTATGCTGATCATCACCGCAAACCTTTAGAGTTCTTAGTTGGTGACCAAGTGTTCTTGAAAGTTTCACCCCGATTAGGTCATCGACGACTTGGGATGCAAGGGAAGCTTTCTCCTCATTTTATAGGACCTTTCAAGGTTGTTGGTCTTGTTGGGAAAGTTGCTTACCATCTAGCTATACCACCACAGCTGACGTCAATACATAACGTGTTCCATGTATCACAGATGCGAAAGTATCTCTGTGATCAATTTCATGTTGTGTGCTGGAGTGATCTTGAGATTGAACCAGATTTATCTGTTACTGAATGACCAGTCAGGGTTGTTGATTCTGAGACCAAGGTACTTCATGGGAAAACGATACCCCTTGTCCGTGTACTTTGGCAGCATGGTTCTGATTCTCATGAGACGTGGGAAAGGGAGGCACTAATGAGAGAGCAGTGACATCATCTTTTTGATGTGGAGGTTTCTTTATAGGCTTTCTGGGGACAGAAAGATCTTATGGTGGGGAGGTTGTAACATCACATTACGTTTTCAGGTACTTTTGATGTTTCTAAGTATCTCTGTTTTGGGGTAGTGACTTGGGAGAGTCAGGAGAACTTTAAATGAAGTTTTGAGGCAAAGGGGAAGTCGCACGGGCGGCGCACGGGTTGTCTAAACCATGCGTCCAAACCGTGCGCAGTTGGTCTTGGAGGCAGTCGCTTCTGCACGGGCAGCGCACAATTTGTCTAACCGTGCGACCAAACCGTGCATGAAGGGTGGCTGAGGCAGAAGCTAACACACGACTAGTCCACAGTTTGTCAAACCGTGCGAACTAACCATGCAACCACTTAAATGAGATCCTTAAATTGTGGATCTCACTCGGTTTTGCCTCTAAGTTCCTTGTTTTTCCTCCTAAGTGGCCCTTACTCGGGATTTGTCTTCTTTTAAGGTCATAGAAGGTTCTTCCATCATTCCGAAGGCAATCCAAAGGCTCCTCTTGGTGAATTGAAGCCGAATTCTTGAGGTATGTGATCATTCTTCATTGTTCTTGATCGGTTTCTTAGATCTACTTAGATCTACTTCTCCTCTTCTCTCGGTTTCTTAGATCTACGCCTGTTCTGGGTATATCTAAGTGTGTGGCACCAAGTATGATGAGTTTTGGTCTTGATCTTGCTAGGATAAGAGATCTAAGGTGGGTTCTTGAAGAAGCAACCTGATTTTCTTGAGCGTTCTCGACCGTTGTGGTTTTTGTCAAAACCTTCGAGGTAGGTGGTTCCGTCCCAACTTGCCAAATTGATTAACATTGTATTTGCTTGGTTTATTTCAATTGTTGATTTAAATCCAATTGCTCAAGTTTTCTTTCAATTAAATTGATAAAAACTCAATTTCGGTGATTCCAGATATTTGAGATGGTTTTGGCATGGAAATTTGGAAAACCCCAATTCCATTGAATTGGGTGTGTTTATGGAAATTGGCCGATTTAAATTGTTGAATTTAAATTTTGGATTTGATGGAAATGATTTCAATTAAATTGTTGAATTTAATTGTGGGAATAAATTGTGTAATGATGGAATTGGTTTTGAATGGATTTCAAACTGGTGAAAATGGCTTAAAATGATTTGATAGAAACCCATTGGTTTTATCTTGTGAAAAAGGCTTGTTTTGAATAAAACCTGTTTTGGTTTTAAATGGAATGAAATTGGCACTTTTGAAATGGAAGAATGGGATTGATCGTATTTTAAGCATTCTTAAAATAATTCGCCCATAATGTAAGAGCGCATGCAAGCCTTAGGTAGTTAGTGAGTTATTTGGATACACTATACACTACGACAACGTTCTAAAACATACTTGCGGCGGGTCACATCCACGATGGGTTGGTGACGAGTCTCCTTTGACCAGTGTCATATGGACGTGTGTATACACATTTTGCTGAGTTCATATAGAGGGTGCAGAATCCTATAACTGGTTAATACTATCGTACCTTTTGGTAGATGACCATGTTTCTCGCTTGTTTATTTATATGTGAGATATAAATGTATTCCAATGTTTTTGAACTGCCTTACATGCCTTCTGAATTTATATAAACTATTTTATATAAATGTTTTGCTTAATCCATTGTTTTAGAAATATTCCATCATTGTAAAGCCTTTGCTTAAAGTAAATTTTCCATCATTTAAAAATGAATAGCATGTTTTGTTAAAATATGATTTTGAGTTGCGAAACCTGTTTATTTGAAAATCGAAAGCTTTTCTTTAGATAATCTATATTTGGAATCTGTTACGGAATCTTTGGTGGTATCCTACTGGGCTTAGGCTCACACCCTACTTTTTCTTTCGGGTGTTTGTAGACTTTCTTCTTCCAGGATCGAGCAAAGGGAAGGGACCTCTTGGAGGCATATCCAGCTGTTGATCTTTGGTTCTGGTGTGTTGTGTCCTTAGGGACTTTGGGGCTATTTCCCCCCTTTATAGTACTTGGGTTGTAGTACTTTGGGCTTTTTGTGCCTCCTTGTATTCTGGTACATTACTCCCAGTGGAGTTTATTTTTGTTATACATACTGTCTTGTTTCTTTTGCTTCTGCATTCTTATGGGAAAAATCGTTCCCACTTGTATGTTGTACGATGCCAGGTGCTAGTCGCCGACTCGTGGGGATCGGGAACGCCCTTCGGGCTATGTCAGGGTCGGCTCGGTTATCGGGTTACCAGGGTACTTGGACTGGTTCGTGAAAAAGTGGTATCAATGGGCAGGTTAAGCATCTTGCCTTGATGACAATATGCATTTGAGTTTTCTTGTCGGGACTTAGGTGGTAGTTGTGATTGAGTGTCTGGCCAGCTCTCACCACAATGAACCTTAAGTCACTAGGTTTGGATAGAGAAATACGACTTGTGGATTAGTTCTACTATTTTCCCTGTTTTGATTTGGATAGAGTGGAATCCAAATCTTGTTATCCCTTCTTTTAAGAATATTTTTCCTTTTTACTCAGTTTGGGTGTTAATCTATGTCTTTTTATGCTGTGTAGCATTATGCCTCCGAGAAGACGTGGAAATCAGATCCAAAAAGAGGCTGCTGCTGAATCTCAGCAAGCGAGTCCTATTGTGGATCCGAGTCTGGTTGAGGTGATTGTTCACACTGTCCAAGCTCTAGGACATGTACCACCTCTAGTTCCTGTTTAGGCTCCAGCTATAGATCCTCATAGTGAGATTATCCGAAGTCGTTCTCAAGAATTCTTACGCCAGAAGCCACCAGTTTTCAAAGGCTCTACTGACCCTCAACATGCTGAGGAATGGTTGAGTAACATTGAACGTCTGTTTGGGTTCTTGGAGACACCTGATGTGATCAATCTAAAGTGTGCCACCTTCGTACTGGAGGGACCAAGTAGAATATGGTGGAACACAATGGTGACGGCTGGGAAACATGAGGGTTTGGAGTGGAAAGACTTTAGGGTTCTTTTCACTAACCAGTTCTATCCAGAATCGATGGTGTTGGCCAAGGCTGTGGAGTTTTTCAAGCTTGAGCAGGCCAACAAAACCATGACTAAGTACTCAAATCGCTTTTCTAAGATGGTACAGTTTGCTCTTGAGATTGTATCTAATGAGAAGATGAAGGCTCGACGATTAGAGTTGGGACTTCGATCAGATATCCGTTTTCAGGTTTTCTTTCTAAAGCTACGCACTTATGATGATGTGCTAGATAGGGCCATGATGGTTGAGATGGACCTGGCAGGGAAGTCAGGGTTGAAGGAGTTTCTTTTCCCTCCTAGTGGCAGTGTTGGTTCCTTTAAAGGGAAACATAAGCGTGGCATTTCTCATAGAATTTCTCGACAACAGAGTTGTTTGACCGCGTTTTTGTGACACGTCAAATTGATTATGCTTTTAAGGTTGATTTTTAGTCTAGGGAAGCCCCTAGGTCATCTCTCGATGAGCGTTGATAGGTTTAGAGTGTGTATTTTTAATTAAGTCTACTAAAAAAGGGGGGTGATTTTGAAAACAACTTAAAGAAAGTAACTTAATCAAAATAGTTTAAAAGATGAAAGACCAAGTGGATTTTGAAAAATATGAGATAAAAGGGTCGATGTGATTTCACTACACACATATCAAGTTCATTGTTCATAGAGATTCATTTTAGGTTTAGAGTAATTCTTTGGTTGGAATTAATTGGAATCCTGATTAATTCCTAAGCTCTTATTTCAATGCTTGAAGAACCAAACCTTGACATAACAATCATATTGCCAAGGTCCAGAACTTATGCATGGAATAAGAGCTTCCAAAGCATATTGAGATCTCAATAAAGTGGGGAAGAAAATGATTCTTGTGTTCTCCAATCGGAACAACACAAGTCATGCACTCAAAACCTCACACCGATCGGTTAGAAATTAAGAGCATAACACTCACATGCATCAAATCAAGCATTCAAATCTGAAATAAAATAATATACATGGAGTGAAATGTTTAAACACCCAAATTACTCCAAACCAGTAGCTAGTGTATGCATCGGAACTCCCGTGACATGTGTGTAGCTCCCTCACAACGAACACCCAACTTTTAGCTCGACATCGGGAGGAGGAGGAAGCTCGGGTGGAACTCCTTCTCCATCCTTGATTCCCCTATGAGGATAGTGGCCTCCAGAACCTCCAAGGTGATTAGGAGACTCCTCTAGGACTCCAAAATGGCAGAGTATAGCTTCTGGTTTGAACTCCCAAATGAGGAACCCTTTGTGCCTTTTTATAGCCAAAATGGCACATGGTTTTGAGCACTCAGTTTTGAAGATACTACTTGTGCCTCGGTTTTGGACTAGTAGAAAGTCATATTACGACTTGGAAAAAAGAGATAAGTTGTTGAATGGGCTCTTGACTGTCTCCATGTCAAATTTGGCTTCCATTAGGCAGCCGTATTTGGAGATATGTTCACACCACCGAACTGAACATTTGAATTCGGGCAGATTCTGTCCCCTAGACAGAATGGTTCAGATGGGACACCAGATGGACGAATGGGGCTTCGGTCCTTTGAGAAGAGTTGTAGCCCATGAAGTTTTGGAGATTTACAAAATTTCAGCCCATTTTCATGCACGGATTTCGCGTACTATTCAAAACAGTGGACATGTGTCCTTGGGATCCATGCAATTTTGGCCCATTTTCCTTCTGGATCATCTTCAGGACCTCCAAATCACCTCCTCCTGCAATCAAATCCTCAAAACAAGTAACAATGCCCATTTTAACAGTGATAAACACAAAATTAATGATTCAAATATGGAATGAGATTTGGTATTATTTTTATAATATTCAATACAAAACTAGTTTACCACAGTGGTGTAGGGATAAAAATGAAACAGTGAATCGCGGTGTGATCACACCCCCACACCTAAACATTTTCACTCCTGAGCAAAGTGATATTTCCAAAAATTATGCATGAAGATATTCCCAACTTCATGAAGATTTAACATTCAATGAAAATTTAAAATTTGAAAGGAATGTGATCAAAGAAAAAATCACACCATGGAGTTATTCTCACTGATCATGCAAAAATGTGTCTCATAAATTGTATCAGCATGAAATTTAGGGAGATTAATGATACCAATTTGACCAAGTAATCCTAAAGTCCACAATGTCACTAAATCTCCACGTGTGTGTGTGACAAGCAATTCATGCTATTTTACCCACTTTCTATCCAGTAAATATAGGTTATTTTAATATTTTTCTGCTTAAATGATTATGTCCACTGAATCTATCCTATACCCTTTGCAATCAAATTTCAAGACCCACTCACTTAAGTATTCCTGGAAGTCAAACCTTAAGCTCCTGACCTAGATATCCCCATATGATGTACATTTCATCACTCCCCTCTTTTTTTTTTTGAAATATTATGCATGGAACAAATCTCACACCCTTCTCTCAACCCTTGTTTGATCTCCTCACGACACTAATTGTAATAGTTATAACAAGATCAAAATTCAAGGAAGGGTCGTTTTTGACCTACCCAAGACACAACTATTTTTTTGAGGGCGTACAACAGTCGGATAACAGGTACACACACGTAGGTCAACCCGGTACAGTAATGAAAAAGATCGGATAAGGAACGAACGTATGAAAAAATCATTTGGAAAACAGATAAATATTAACCTAAATTATATTTACCTTCTATTGAGTAAGTAAAAATCACACTTCTTGGTTGGGTGCAAAAATGTGTGGAGAAATTAAGTGCCACAATTTTCCTTTGAACTACTCACGTAAAGGGTACTATTTTTCTCAATGTTTTCAAAATTATACAACCATTTATATCATCGACAAACAACTAATTTCCAAGAGAAATTCACACCACAATGTTAAATTCAAGCTAAAACACACATTCCATTAGTTTTTTTTTTGAAAATGTTAAAACAACATAAAATAGGGAAATTCCTCATGCATTTTTAGTAACTTTCATGATTCAATTCAGGGGGCATCTTTTTCCATGATAAAATTAGCATTCTGGCACAAAAGGGGTGGAATGGGGGAAGGGGGGGGGGGAGTGACAATACCATTCAGTAAGCAAAAAGACAAAGAAAGAAATAAAATGATGAAAATTCCTAACTAACCCAGGAATGTACCCATCCCCCCACACCTAGAGTATGCAGTGTCCTCACTGTAGTAAAAGAGAATACGAGAAGGAAGGATAAAACCTGGTGGATGTCATTCATAGTTTGCTTCTTTAACTTAGAGTTCCTCCATCAGGGAATCCAGAATGGCTTCATGAAAGTGCTTCAGCCGCTGCCCATTGACAGTGAAGGTTTACTTGGTTTCTTCATTTTGAACCTGAACAACACCAAATGGAGAGACATTAGTAACAATGTATGGTCCAAACCAACGGGAACGAAGCTTACCAGGATGCAATTTCAGCCTTGCATTGTAGAGGAGGACCTTCTGCCCAATTTGGAACTCTCGATGAAGGATAAGGCAGTCGTGGGCAGCCTTGGTTCGATCCTTATAAATCCTGGAGTTCTCATAAGAATCTCTACGCATTTCTTCCAGCTCCTGTATCTGTAACTTCCTTTGAGAACCTGCACCAGAAAGGTTAGAATTACATTTTTTAATGGCCCAGTAGGCCCGGTGCTCAATCTCAACAGGGAGGTGACAACTCTTTCTAAAAACAAGCCTATAAAAGCAGTACAGTAAGGCCATAATGAATCATCGAGTCTAAGACTCCAATATTTCCTGTTGGGTTGGACCGTTTTTTCAAGAATTTGTTTTACCTTTCTATTTGACACCTCGAGTTGACCATTAGTCTGTGGGTGATATACAGTAGATACTCGATGACCGACCCCATACCGACGCAAAAGTGATTGCATTGTTCGGTTGCAGAAATGAAAACCCTGGTCACTGATGATGAACCTAGGTAATCCAAACCTACAAAAGATCTGAGTTCTCAAAAATTCTACAACTGTTTTGGAATCATCTGTCCTTGTGGCTCGTGCCTCTACCCATTTTGATACGTAATAAACGGCCAAGAGAATGTACAAGTTGCCAAAAGAATTGGGAAATGGCCCCATAATCAATACCCCAAACATCGAAGATGTCATGAAAGAGCAAGGGTTGTTGTGGAATTTCATTCCTTTTAGATACATTCCCCATTTTTTGACAACGAGGACAAGATTTACAAAATTCATGGGCATCCCGAAAAAGTGTTGGCCAAAAGAGACCAGAATCAAGAACTTTGCGAGCAGTCTGTTGGGGACCAAAGTGGCTCCCACAAGCAAGAATGTGGCAGAATCTAAGGACAGACTGAAACTTGATATCGGGAACACAACGCCTAAGGACCTGATCGCTACATGTGTGCCAAAGGTAGGGGTCATCCCAAATGTACCAACGAGACTCATGTTTTAGAAGACTGGCTTGGTTTTTGTTGAAATCAGTAGGAATGCAAGATACTACCAAATAATTTACAATTTCAGCATACCAGGGAATAACATCTTGCACTTTGTACAATTTCTCATCAGGAAACATGTCATTAATGGGAATACAGGGGGATGAGACAACGCCTGATGATGGGAGGATCCTACTGATATGGTCTGCCACCACATTCTCTGCTCCTTTTTTATCTCTAATTTCTAGATTGAATTCCTGAAGGAGGAGCATCCAACGAATGAGATGTGGTTTGGCTTCCGGTTTCTTTAGGAGATACCAGAGGGCTGCATGGTCTGAGAACACAATGGCTTTGGACCCTAAAAGGTATGACCTGAATTTATCCAAGGAAAACACTATGGAAAGGAATTATTTTTCAGTTGTGGTGTAGTTTGCTTGGGCAGGGTCCAGTGTACGTGAGTCATAGGCTATGACATGTGGAGCTCGGTCGACCCTTTGTGACAAGAATGCCCCAACTGCATAGTTAGAGGCGTCACACATGAGCTCAAATGGTAAATCCCACTGAGGTGGTTGGATTACTGGGGGTGATGTGAGACTCCATTTTAATTTATTAAAAGCTTCTTCACATTCTTTATCAAAAACAAAATCTTTTTATTTTTTGTGTAAGCGGGAGAGGGGAAGTGCAATCTTACTAAAATCATGAATGAAACGACGGTAAAATCTAACATGACCTAGGAAAGACCGCACATCATGTACATTTTTAGGGAATAGTAGGGAAGAAATGACATCCACTTTCGATTTATCTACTTGGATACCATCCCCAGGAATGACATGTCCCAAAACTATACCTTGTCGCACCATGAAATGACGTTTCTCATAATTTAATACAAGATTATTTTCAATACAGCGGTGTAGGACGAAACCAAGACTACTTAAACATTCATCAAAAGAGGACCCATAAACAGTAAAATCATCCATGAAAACTTCCATGCAATTATCTAGGTAATCCGAAAAAATACTAACCATACATCGCTGGAAAGTACTCGAAGCATTGCACAGGCCAAATGGCATCTTTCTATAGGAAAATGTGCCAAAGGGGCAAGTGAAGGTTGCTTTTCCTGATCCTGGGGGGCAATATGGATTTGAAAGTATCCAGAATAAGAATCAAGAAAACAGTAATGGGACTTCCCTGCTAGCCTCTCTAGCATTTGGTTAATGAATGTCAATGGGAAATGGTCCTTCCTAGTGTGTTGGTTTAGTCGATGATAATCTATATAGACACACCAACTATTCTTCACACGAGTTGGAACCAATTGATTGTTTTCATTTTTAATTGCCGTTAGGCCATTTTTTTTAGGAACTACTTGAATGGGACTGACCCATTGGCTGTCAGAGATGGGTTAAATGATTCCAGCAGCCAATAATTTTATTACTTCCTTTTTAACTACTTCTAAGAGGTTTGGGTTCAGTCAACGTTGTGCCTGCCTCACTGGTTTAGCCTCATCAGTTAATAAAATATGATGTGTACAAATTAATGGGCTAATACCCGGAATGTCCGCAAGTGTCCATCCCAATGCTTGTTTATACTCCCTCAAAAGTTCAAGTAGCCGTAATTCATGCTCATGAGGGAGTGAACTGGCAATGATAACGGACAACTTCTTTTCATTCTCAAGATATGAATATTTTAAATCTTGAGGCAGTTGCTTTAGTTCCAATTTAGGTGGATTTTGGATTGATGAGAGTGTGTGTGAAAGTGAGAGGTCACTAATCTCATCTAACTGCTCAATGGTATCATCCTCATATGAGGAATTAGCTTTTACAAGCGTAACAGTATCATCGATGGTCATGTGATCCTCCGTGTTCAAGAAATTATCAATTAATAAACATGCATGACACTTTTCTAGACCACTAAAACAATCAACACATGATTCATTACCAATAATTTCAATCAAAGAGGAAAATTTAGAAAGGGGATCAGGGGAAACAAATGAAGTGATTTTAGGGGAAGGGAGTACATCAATTGAATTTACCGAGAGAGAGGAATGTTCTTTTGAGGGGTGCTTCATGGCATCAAGGATGTTGAAATGGACTATGTCACCACCAAATTCCATAGATAATGTACCATTATGGACATTAATTATGGATTTGGCGGTTTTCAAGAAAGGTCTCCCCAATATAATTGGGGAGTGTCCATTCATCCTATCATCTTCCATTTTTAGCACATAAAAATCCGCATGAAATATTAAATTTTGAACCCTCACAAGAACATCCTCTAACACACCAGAAGGGTGTGCCGTACTCCGATTTGCTAGCTGAACAACTATTCCTGTGGGCTTTAGTTCACCGACCTGCAAAGAAGAGTATATGGAGTGAGACATCACATTAATAGAAGCGCCCAAATCAAGCATAGCATTGGAGAAAGAATACTTCCCTATGGTGCACGAAATCGAGAATGTTCCAGGATCGTTGCACTTGGTGGGAAGTGATGGTTGTATCAATGTTGAGACGTTCCTCCCTAGGCTCACCTTCTCATCACCTCTAAGTCACCTTTAGTGGGTACACATATCCTTCAGAAACTTGGCATATCTCGGAATTTGCTTGATGGCATCAATCAAGGGGATGTTGACCTGCACTTTCTTGAAAGTTTCAAATATTTCTTTGTCAAGTTCAGTTTCATTTTGTTTTCTTGGTTGGGTGGCCCTTTTAGGGAAATGGAAGAGGAATGGGTGTGCTTGGTGGTTAACTAATAGAAACACTCTTTCCTTTTGAAGGGCTCCTCTCAGGACAAGGTTTTTCAATATTTGGACCTTTTTCAATGGTTGGAATGGTGGTTTTCTCAGGAGGGGATGACTCTAATGGAGGTGTTAATTGGATTTTAAGTTGAGTTCCACTCCTAAGGGTGATGGCACTAACATTTTCCTTATCCCTAGGGTTGACAAGTAGTTGAGAGGGTAGTTTACCAGACCCATGGCTTTGGATTTCACCCACCGAGTTAGCTAGTTGGACTAATTGGGTTTTGAGGTCTTGTATGGCTGCCTGAGTGGTTTGTTGGAATTGGAGATTATTGGTAGCCATTTGTTTCATCATATCTTCTAGGCTAGGCTCAATTTTTGGAGGGGGTTGTTGGAAAGGCCTTTGGTTGAGGATTTTTGGGTGATGGTGGATGACTACTCTGACCTTGTTGGTTCCATTGTTGTTGAGGTTGGTTTGAATACCCCCTTGCCTATAGGCTTGGTTGTCTTTCCACCCAGGGTTGGATGGATATTAAGGTTCTTGCCTAAAGGGTTGGTTATAGGGGCGTCCATGAAATATCACCTCACAACTCTCAGAAGTTTCTCTCAGTTGGGGGAATTGGTCAGAATAGTGGGTATCAGAAGAGCATATACCACAATAGATGGGAGGAGGAGACTGAGATTTCCCTTGGGAAAGAGCGAGTTTTCATATAAGGGTACTTACCTCTTCAAACTTTGTATCCACCTTCTTTTGGAATTCAGTACTTTGCACCTCATGGACACCTCAAATTGGTACAATGGAACTTGAACCAAATTGTTGTGTGTTTTGTGCCATGTTCTCAATTAGGGTCCTTGCAGTGATTGGGGTTTTATCCACTAGTGCACCACCTGCAGCAACATCAATCATGTTTTGATCAATAGGGATTAAACCTTCATAAAAATACTGAATTAAAAGTTTATCACTTATTTGGTGATGTGGAAAACTTGAACACAATCTTTTAAATCTTTCCCAATATTCATGAAGTGTTTCCCCATGAGATTGTCTTATACCACATATTTCTTTCCTTATTGTTGCAGTTCGAGAGGCTAGGATATATTTTTCAAGAAAAAGGCGTTTCATGTCCGCCCAACCTCTAATTGGTGAATTAACATAGCATAGCCAATCTTTAGCAGTGTCTTCTAATGAAAATGGAAATTCTCTAAGTTTTATTTGGTCCTCATCAAAATTAGTAGGATTTAATGTAGAACACACAATATGAAATTCTTTTAAATGTTTATGTGGGTCCTCTCCAGTATGTCCATGGAATCTTGGTAATAAATGAATTAAACCATATTTTAGTTCGAAATTAGGTGCCTCTCCTTGTATTTGAATGTATGCAGGTTGGATATCAACACCGGGTGAGGTTAATTCCTTTAATGTTCTATTATTTTCATCCATGTTATACAAGTTTATTTCAGTTTTTATTTGGGTTCCAGAATAAGAAGAAGAAGAAGGGTGAAGGAATGTTTCAGTGTGTGGTGTGTCCTCCTTTAAATTGTTGTCTTGTGTGTCTCGGTGTCGTTGACGTAGGATCCTATCTGGATCGGGTTAGAAAGGTGGTAAATCTCCCATATTAGAACGCTTCATGCACCAAACCTACACATGGAATAGATCAGAATACAAAAGGATTGAAATGGTAGAATAGAAAACAAATAAATATTCACAAAATTTTTACAAATAACTTATCAAAAACACGCACTAAAACAAAAATGCTCCCCGACAGCGGCTCCAAAATTTGACCGCGTTGTCGTGACACGTCAAATTGATTATGCTTTTAAGATTGATTTTTAGTCTAGGAAAGACCTAGGTCGTCTCTTGAGGAGCTTTGATAGGTTTAGAGTGTGTATTTTTAATTAAGTCTACTAAAAAAGGGAGGTGATTTTGAAAATAGCTTAAAGAAAGTAACTTAATCAAAATAGTTTAAAAGATGAAAGACCAAGTGGATTTTGAAAAATATGAGATAAAAGGGTCGATATGATTTCACTACACACATATCAAGTTCATTGTTCATAGAGATTCATTTTATGTTTAGAGTAATTCTTTGGTTGGAATTAATTGGAATCCTGATTAATTCCTAAGCTCTTATTTCAATGCTTGAAGAACCAAACCTTGACATAACAATCAAATTGCCAAGGTCCATAACTTATGCATGGAATAAGAGATTCCAAAGCATATTGAGATCTCAATAAAGTGGGGAAGAAAATGATTCTTGTGTTGTCCAATCAGAACAACACAAGTCATGCACTCAAAACCTCACACCGATCGGTTAGAAATTAAGAGCATAACACTCACATGCATCAAATCAAGCATTCAAATCTGAAATAAAATAAGATACATGGAATGAAATGTTTAAACACCCAAATTACTCCAAACCAGTAGCTACTGTACTCATCGGAACTCCCTTGACATGTGTGTAGCTCCCTCACAACAAACACCCAACTTTTAGCTCGACATCGGGAGGAGGAGGAGGCTCGGGTGGAACTACTTCTTCATCCTTGATTCCCCTATGAGGATAGGGGCCTACAGAACCTCCAAGCTGATTAAGAGACTCCTCTAGGACTCCAAAATGTCAGAGTATAGCTTCTGGTTCAAACTCCCAAATGAGGAGCCCTTTGTGCCTTTTTATAGCCAAAATGGCACATGGTTTTGAGCACCCAGTTTTGAAGATACTACTTGTGCCTCGGTTTTGTGTTGCAAAATCGTCGGGAGACACAACGACAGAAAATGAGAAAATGAAAGAAAGGAAAAAAAACAACAATGAACATGGCGATTTACGTGGTTCGGGAATAATCCCTATGTCCACGGGAGAGGCAGATTTTCACTAATTAGGAGAAACAAATTACAGAGGATTTTCAGTGAAAACCCTAGCCCGAAAATGGGCTACATATGAAGAAGATGGTCCACTGTTCCGAAAAGTAGTCGACGTTGCAACAGTGATCGGCGGCTCACTTTGTCAAAAGTGCTACAGTGCCTGCCGGCTGGAAGTCAGAAGCGCTACAGTTGCGGGCCACAAGCATTCGGCCCAACCGGATCGGGCAACACCAATCCAACATTTTGGACTAGTAGAAAGTCATATTACGACTTGAAAAAAAGAGATAAGTTGTTGTCAGGCCTCTTGAATGTCTCCATGTCAAATTTGGCATCCATTAGGCATCCGGATTTGGAGATATGTTCACACCACCGAACTGAACATTTGAATTCGGGCAGATTCTGTCCCCTGGACAGAATGGTTCGGATGGGCCACTAGATGGACGAATGGGGCCTCGGTCCTTTGATAAGAGTTGTAGCCCATGCAGTTTTGGAGAGGCTTAAAAAATTTCAGCCCATTTTCATGCACGGATTTCGCACACTGTTTAAAACAGTGGACAAGTTTCCTTGGGATCCATGCAATTTTGGCCCATTTTCCTTCTGGATCATCTTCAGGGCCTCCAAATCTCCTCCTCCTACAATAAAATCCTCAAAACAAGTAACAATTCCCATTTTAATAGTGAAAAACACAAAATTAATGATTCAAATATGGAATGAAATTTGGTATTATTTTTAGAATATTCAATACAAAACTAGTTTACCACAATGGTGTAGGGATGAAAATGAAACAGTGAATCGCGGTGCGATCATCGTTCCAGACCTTCGGTAGCAATGGGAGGGGCTTCTTTGACTTACTGTCAGTGTGGAAAGCCAGGAAATTCTAAGAGGGTTTGCACTGAGGCACCCAAGAACTGTAGCTCCTGCGGATGTTTAGGGCACTTACAGAGATTCTGCCATCACTTCTCTACTCCACATGGTAGAATGAGATCATCAACACCTCCAGAAACCGCGGGGAAATCAAATGCTTCATGTATAAAAGGGTTCCAGCCAAAGGCATCCAGAACGAAGCTTCTTCACGTAGTGGAAGAGTCACCAGAGGTAGCTGATGTAGGTCCTGCAACTATGAGAGGTACCATTACTATAGATTCATCTTTAGTGATAGCTCTTTTTGATACTGGTGCATCTCACTCTTTTATTTCAACCCATATTTTTAATCTTCTTAGTCTACCTATGGAGCTTTTATCTTGTGCGATGGATATTACTACACCCCTGGGTACAATGAGAGAGAAGGGTCTCTGTAGTCCTGCTTGTGTCTTGTCTCTATCAGATGTTGATCATGCTTGGAGTTTCTTGGTTCTCGACATGAAATCTTTTGACGTCATTTTTGGGATGGATTGGCTCATTGCCAATAAATCCCGGATTGATTGTTATCTACGATGAGTCTACCTTACTACACCTAGTGCTGTGTCTCTTGTTTTTCAAGGACAATGGGACCCAAGGTCAAGCAAAGACGAACCCTCTTATCCAGAGTTGAGGAAAGTTATATCAGTGTTTGCTTTTGATCTAGAGAGAGATTCAATGTGTGGTGATCTTCCTTCAGTCATCGCTGAGTTTCTTGATGTGTTTCCTTCTGAATTTTCTGGTTTTTCACCAGTAAGAGAGGTTGATTTCTCTAGTGACTTAATGCCTGGTACTCAACCAGTTTCTATTCCCTCTTACCGAATGGCTCCAGCTGAACTAAAATAACTGAAGTCTCAGTTAGATGATCTTCTTGAGAAAGGATTTATACGCTTGAGTGTGTCACCTTGGGCAACACCAGTTCTCTTCGCCAAGAAGGCTGGTGGTTCTCTTCGCTTATGTGTTAATTATCGAAAGCTCAATTGAGTTACGATAATGAACAAATATCCGTTACCAAGAATTGATGATTTTTTTGATCAATTGAAAGGGGCTAAGTGGTTTTCAAAAATTGAACTTCGATCTGGTTACCATCAGTTGAGGATAAAAGAATTTGACATTCATAAGACCGCTTTTCGGAGTAGGTATGGCCTTTATGAGTACCTTGTTATGCCCTTCGGCCTCACAAATGATCCTGCAGTTTTCATGGATTTGATAAACAAGGTTTTCTGTGAGTATCTAGATACTTTCGTGGTAGTCTTTGTGGATGAAATTCTTGTCTACTCCAAGTCTGAGGAGGATCATGTGCATCATCTGAGAACAGTTCTGAGTCTTCTAAGGGATCACCGACTTTATGCTAAGCTTTCAAAGTGATTTTTCTGGATTCGGGAAGTGAAATTCTTGGGACATGTCGTGTCAGAACAAGGAATATCAGTTGATCTTGAAAGGGTGAAGGCTGTAATGACTTGTGAACAACCATGAAATGTTTTCGAGATTCAGAGATTTTTGGGCTTAGTAGGATATTATCGCCGGTTTGTTAAAGACTTATCAAAGTTAGCTTCTCCAATGACTGCTCTCACTCGAAAGGGAGTGAAGTTTTCTGGGAATGATAAATGTCAGAGTTCTTTTGTTGAGCTAAAGCGTCTTTTGACTGCTGCGCCGATGTTAACTCTTCCTGAGGCTGAGATAGGTTATGTGGTCTTCTTTGATGCATCGGGTTCAGGTTTGGGATGTGTTCTCATGCAGGGTAATCACATTGTTGCCTATGAGTCTCGTCAGCTAAAGCCTCATGAAAAGAACTATCCTACCCATGACCTTGAACTTGCAGCTATAATGCACACACTTAAGTGTTGGAGACATTACCTTTTTGGAGAAAGGTTTACTGTGTATTCAGACCACAAGAGCTTGAGTTATATCTTCTCCAAAAAAGATTTGAATCTCCGCCAAAGGCATTGGGTGGAGTACCTGAAATCTTTCGACTTTGACATTGCCGATACCTCGAGGAAAGGGAATGTAGTTGCAGATGCGTTAAGCAGGAAACTTGCATCACAGGCTGTGAAAGAATCTTCAGAAGAATGCAGTTTGATGGATCTTTTTGCTCAGTTGCATATTGGAGTTCAATGGAAGGGGAATGCAGTTTCTTTAGCCAGTGTCTAGTTGACATCTACTCTTCTTGAGTTAATTCTTCAGGAACAACAACTGGATACTGAATTCCATAGCATTAGAGACTCTCTTTATGGTGGGGAGACCGACACCTAGTGGCCGTTCTCCAAAGAGGGTGTTCTGTGTTATCAGAACCATTACGTTGTGCCGTTATCGGCAAGGAAGGGCGTGATGGGGGATTGCCATAATTCTCAGTGGGCTGTGCACCCAGGAACCACGAAAATGTTCTATGACATGCGGCGGTAGTTCTGGTGGCCAGGTATGAGACGAGACATTGCTGAGTTTGTATCTCGTTGCTATACATGCCAGCAGGTGAAAGCCGAGCATGAGAAACCTTCGGGTTTGCTTCAACCACTTCGAGTCCCTACATGGAAGTGGGATGAAATCTCTATGAACTTTGTGGGTCGGTTACCTCAAACCCAGAGGAAGAAGAACGCGATATGGGTTGTGATCGACAGGCTAACCAAGTTGGATCACTTTATACCTATTCGAGATACAACCAAAGTTTAGGAGTTGGGAAATATCTATGTGAAAGAAGTTCTTCCTTTGCACAGAGTTCCATCTGCTATAGTCTCTGATAGGGATCCTCGGTTTACTTCTCACTTTTGGAGAGGCCTTTAGGAGGCACTGGGATCTCAGGTCTGTTTGAGCAGGGCCTACCATCCACAGTCAGATGACCAGACCGAGAGAGCTATTCAGATCCTTGAGGATATGCTCCGCGCATGTGTTCTCGACTTTGGTGGGTTTTGGGATGATCATCTGGGGCGAGTTGAGTTTTCTTATAACAACAGTTACCAGTCTGTGATCAAAATGGATCCTTTTGAGGCATTGTATGACCATCCTTGTAAATCTCTTTTATGTTGGTTGGAGATTGGTGAAAGTTCCTTGGTAGAACCGACTTTGGTCCAAGAGACGACAACTAAGGTCCAGTTGATTCGTCAAAGAATGTTGACAGCATAGAGTCGGTACACGTCTTATGCTGATCATCACCGTAAACCTTTAGAGTTCTTAGTTGGTGACCAGGTGTTCTTGAAAGTTTCACACCGATTAGGTCATCGACGACTTAGGAGGCAAGGGAATCTTGCTTCTCGTTTTGTAGGACCTTTCGAGGTTGTTGGTCTTGTTGGGAAAGTTGCTTACCGTCTAGCTCTACCACCACAGCTGACGTCGATACATAACCTGTTCCATGTATCATAATTGCGAAAGTATCTCTCTGATCCATCTCATGTTGTGAGCTAGAGTGATCTTGAGATTGAACCAGATTTATCTGTTACTGAACGACCAGTCAGGGTTGTTGATTCTGAGACCATGGTACTTCATGGGAAAACGATACCCCTGGTCCGTGTACTTTGGAAGCATGGTTCTGATTCTCATGAGACGTGGGAAAGGGAGGCACTAATGAGAGAGCAGTGGCCTCATCTTTTTGACGTGGAGGTTTCTTCATAGGCTTTCTGTGGACAGAAAGATCTTACGGTGGGGAGGTTGTAACATCACATTACGTTTTCAGGTACTTTTGATGTTTCTAAGTATCTCTGTTTTGGGGTAGTGACTTGGGAGAGTCAGGAGAACTTTAAATGATGTTTTGAGGCAAAGGGGAAGTCACACGGGCGGCACACGAGTTGTCTAAACCGTGCGGCCAAACCGTGCACAGTTGGTCTTGGAGGCAGTAGCTTCCGCACGGGTAGTGCACAGTTTGTCTAACCGTGCGGCCAAACCGTGCATGAAGGGTGGCCGGGGCAGAAGCTAACGCACGTCTAGTGCACGATTTGTCAAACCATGCGAACTAACCATGCAACCACTTAAATGAGATCCTTAAATTGTGGATCTCACTTGGTTTTGCCTCTAAGTGACTCGTTTTTCCTCCTAAGTGGCCCTAACTCGGGATTTGTCTTCTCCTAAGGTCAGAGAAGGTTCTCCCATCGTTCCGGAGGCGATCCAAAGACTCATCTTGGTGAATCGAAGCCGTATTCTTGAGGTATGTGATCATTCTTCATCATTCTTGATCGGTTTCTTAGATCTACTTAGATCTACTTCTCCTCTTCTCTCGGTTTCTTAGATCTATCCCCGTTATGGGTAGATCTAAGTGTGTGGTACCATGTATGATGAGTTTTGGTCTTGATATTGCTAGGAGAAGATATCTAAGGCGGGTTCTTGAAGAAGCAACCCGGTTTTCTTGAGCGTTCTCGACCGTTGTGGTTTTGGTCAAAACCTTCGAGGTAGGTGGTTCCGTCCCGACTTTCCAAATTGATTAACATTGTTTTTTCTTGGTTTATTTCAATTGTTTATTTAAATCCAATTGCTCAAGTTTTCTTTCAATTAAATTGATAAAAACACAATTCCGGTGATTCGAGACATTTGAGACGGTTTTGGCATAGAAATTTGGAAAACCCAAATTCCATTAAACTGGGTGTGTTTATGGAAATTGTCTGATTTAAATTGTTGAATTTAAATTATGGATTTCATGGAAATGATTTCAATTAAATTTTTGAATTTAATTGTGGTAATAAATTGTGTAATGATGGAATTGGTTTTGAATGGATTTCAAACTGGTGAAAATGGATTAACATGATTTGATAGAAACCCATTGGTTTTATCTTGTGAAAAAGGAATGTTTTGAATAAAAACTGTTTTGGTTTTAAATGGAATGAAATTGGAACTTTTGAAATGGAAGAATGAGATTGATCATAGTTTAAGCATTCTTAAAATAGTTCTCCCATCATTTAAGAGCGTATGCAAGCCTTATGTAGTTAGTGAGTTATTTGGATACACTCTACGCCACGAAAACGTTCTAAAACATATTTGTGGTGGGTCACATCCCCGACGGGTTGTTGATGAGTCTCCTTTGGCCAGTGTCATAGGGACGTGTGTATACACATTTTTCTGAGTTCACATAGAGGGTGCAGAATCCTATAACTGGTTAATACTATCATACCTTTTGGCAGATGACCATGTTGCTCGCTTGTTTATTTATATGTGAGATATAAATGTATGCCAATGCTTTTGAACTGCCTTACATGCCTGCAGAATTTATATAAACTATTTTATATAAATGTTTTGCTTAAGCCACTGTTTTAGAAATATTCCATCATTGTAAAGCCTTTGCTTAAATTAATTTTTCCATCATTTAAAAATGAATAGCATGTTTTGTTAAAATATGCTTTTGAGTTTCCAAACCTGTTTATTTGAAAATCGAAAGCTTTTATTTAGATAATATATATTTTAAATCTGTTATGGAATCTTTGGTGGCATCCTACCGGGCTTAGGCTCACACCCTACATTTTCCTTTAGGTGTTTGTAGACTTTCTTCTTCCAGGATCGAGCAAAGGGAAGAGACCTTTTGGAGGCATATCCAGCTATTGATCTTTGGTTCTGGTGTGTTGTGTCCTTAGGGACTTTGGGGCTATTTTCCCCTTTTTAGTACTTGGGTTGTAGTACTTTGGGCTTTTTGTGACTCCATGTATTCCGGTACATTAGTCCCAGTGGAGTTTCTTTTTGTTATGCATACTGTCTTGTTTCTTTTACTTCGGCATTCTTATGGAAAAAATCATTCCCAGTTGTATGTTGTACGATGCCAGGTGCTAGTCGCCGACCCGTGGGGATTGGGAACGCCCTTCGGGCAATGTCAGGGCCGACTCAGTTATCGGGTTACCAGGGTACCTGGGCTAGTTCGTGACAAAGTGGTATCAATGGGCAAGTTAAGCATCTTGCCTTGATGATAGTATGCATTTGAGTTTTCTTGTCGGGACTTAGGAGGTAGTTGTGATTGAGTGCCTGACCATCTCTCACCACAATGAACCTTAAGTCACCATGGTTGGATAGGGAAATACCACTTGTGGATTAGTTCTAGTATTTTCCCTGTTTTGATTTGGATAGAGTGGAATCCAAATCTTGTTATCCCTTCTTTTAAGAATATTTTTCCTTGTTACTCAGTTTGGGTGTTAATCTATGTCTTTTTATGCTGTGTAGCATTATACCTCTGAGAAGACGTGGAAATCAGATCCAAAAAGAGGCTGCTGCTGAATCTCTACAAGCAAGTCCTATTGTGGATCCGAGTCCGGTTGAGGTGATTGTTCGCACTGTCCATGCTCTGGGACAGGCACCACCTCTAGTTCCTGTTCAGGCTCTAGCTATAGATCTTCATAGTGAGATTCTCTGAAGTCGTTCTCAAGAATTCCTACGCCAGAAGCCACCAGTTTTCAAAGGCTCCACTGACCCTCAACATTCTGAGGAATGGTTGAGTAAGATTGAACGTCTGTTTGGGTTCTTGGAGACACCTAATGTGATCAAGGTGAAGTGTGCCACCTTTATACTGGAGGGACAAAGTAGGAGATGATGGGAAACAATGGTGACGACTGGGAAACATGAGGGTTTGGAGTGGAAAGACTTTAGGGTTCTTTTCACTAACCTGTTCTATCCCGAATCAATGGTGTTGGCCAAGGATGTGGAGTTTTTCAAGCTTGAGCAGGCCAACAAAGCTCTAACTGAGTACTCAAATCACTTTTCTGAGCTGGTACAGTTTTCTCCTGATATTGTATCTAATTAGAAGATGAAGGCTCGACGATTCGAGTTGGGACTTCGATCAGATATCCGTTCTCAGGTGTTCTTACTAAAGCTACCCACTTATGCTGATGTGCTGGATATGGCCATGATGGTTGAGATGGACCTGGCAGGGAAGTCAGGGTTGAAGGAGGTTCTTTTCCCTCCTAGTGGCAGTGTTGGTTCCTTTAAAGGGAAACAAAAGCGTGACATTTCTCATGGAAATTCTCGACAAAAGAGTCATTCCAGACCTCCGGTAGCAACAGGAGGGGCTTCTTTGACTTGCTATCAGTGTGGAAGGCAGGTCATTCTAAGAGGGTTTGCACTGAGGCACCCAAGAACTATAGCTCCTGCAGACGTTTAGGGCACTTACAGAGATTCTTCCATCAATTCTCAACTCCACGTGGTAGAACGAGATCATCAGCACCTCCAGAAACTGTGGTGCAATCAAATGCTTCACGTACAAAAGGGTTCTAGCCATAGGCATCCGGAATGAAGCTTCTTCACGCAGTGGAAGAGTCGCCAGAGGTAGCTGATGTAGGTCCTGAAACTGTGAGAGGTACCATTACTATAGCTCCATCTTTAGTGATAGCTCTTTTTGATACTGGTGCATCTCACTCTTTTATTTCAACCTATATTTTTAATCTTCTTAATCTACCTATGGAGATTTTATCTTGTGCGATGGATATTACTACACCCCTGGGTACAATGAGAGAGAAGGGTCTCCGTAGTCTTGCTTGTGTCTTCTCTCTATCAGATGTTGATCATGCTTGGAGTTTTTTGGTTCTCGACATGAAATCTTTTGACGTCATTTTTGGGATGGATTGGCTCATTGCCAATAAAGCTCAGATCGATTGTTATCTACGACGGGTCTACCTTACTACACCCAGTGGTGTGTCTCTTGTTTTTCAAGGAGAATGGGACCTAAAGTCAAGCAGAGATGGACCCTATTATACAGAGTTGGGGAAAGTTATATCAGTGTTTGCATTTGATCTAGAGAGAGATTCAATGTGTGGTGATCTTCCTTCAGTCATTGCTGGGTTTCCTGATGTGTTTCCTTCTGACTTCTCTGGTTTTCCACCATTAAGAGAGGTTGATTTCTCTATTGACTTAATGCCTGGTACTCAACCAGTTTCTATTCCCTCTTACCGAATGGCTCCGGCTGTAATGCACGCACTTAAGTGTTGGAGAAATTACCTTTTTAGAGAAAGGTTTACTGTGTATTCAGACCACAAGAGCTTGAGTTATATCTTCTCTCAAAAAGATTTGAATCTCTGCCAAAGGCGTTGGGCGGAGTACCTGAAATATTTCGACTTTGACATTGCCTATACTCCGGGGAAAGGGAATTTAGTTGGAGATGCGTTAAGCAGGAAACTTCCATCACAGGCTGTGAAAGAATCTTTAGAAGAATGAAGTATGATGGCTCTTTTTGCTCAGTTGCATATTGGAGTTCAATGGAAGGGGAATGAAGTTTCTTTAGCCAGTGTCCAATTGACATCTGCTCTTCTAGAGTTAATTCTTTAAGAACAAAAACTGGATGATGAATTCCATAGCATTAGGGACTCTCTTTATGGTGGGGAGACCGATACTCAGTGGTCATTCTCCAAAGAGGGTGTTCTGTGTTATCGAAACCTTTACGTTGTGCCGTTATCGGCAAGGAAGGACGTGATGGGGGGTTGCCATAACTCTCAGTGAGCTGTGCACCCAGGAACCACAAAAATGTTCTATGACATGCGACGACAATTCTGGTGGCCAGGTATGAGATGAGACATTGTTGAGTTTGTATCTCGTTGCTATACATGCCAATAGGTGAAAGCCGAGCACCAGAAACCTTCGGGTTTGCTTCAACCACTTCCAGTCCCTACATGGAAGTGGGATGAAATCTCTATGGACTTTGTGGGTGGGTTACCTCAAACCCAGAGGAATAAGAATGCGATATGGGTTGTGATCGACAGGCTGACCAAGTCGGCTCACTTTATACCTATTCGGGATACAACCAAAGTTGAGGAGTTGGGAAATATCTATGTGAAAGAAGTTGTTCGTTTGCACAGAGTTCCATCTGCTATAGTCTCTGATAGGGATCCTCGGTTTACTTCTCACTTTTAGAGAGGCCTTTTGGAGGCACTGGGATCTTAGGTCCGTTTGAGCACGACTTACCATCCACAGTCAGATGGCCAGACCGAGAGAGCTATTCAGATCCTTGAGGATATGCTCCGCGCATGTGTTCTCGACTTTGGTGGGTTTTGGGATGATCATTTGGGGGTAGTTGAGTTTTCTTATAACAACAGTTACCAGTCTGTGATCAAAATGGCTCCTTTTGAGGCATTGTATGGCCGTCCTTGTAAATCTCCTTTATGTTGGTTGGAGATTGGTGAAAGTTCCTTGGTAGGACGGAGTTTGGTCCAAGAGACGACAACTAAGGTCTGGTTGATTCGTCAAAGAATGTTGACAGCACAGAGTCGGTACAAGTCTTATGCTGATCATCGCCGTAAACCTTTAGAGTTCTTAGTTGGTGACCAGGTGTTCTTGAAAGTTTCACCCCGATTAGGTCATCGACGGCTTGGGAGGCAAGGGAAGCTTGCTCCTCGTTTTGTAGGACCTTTCGAGGTTTTTGGTCTTGTTGGGAAAGTTGCTTACCGTCTAGATCTACCACCACAGCTGACATCGATACATAACGTGTTCCATGTATGGAAGCTGCGAAAGTATCTCTCTGATCCATCTCATGTTGTGAGCTGGAGTGATCTTGAGATTGAACCAGATTTATCTGTTACTGAACGACCAGTCAGGGTTGTTGATTCTGAGACCAAGGTACTTCGTGGGAAAACGATACCCCTGGTCCGTGTACTTTTGCAGCATGGTTCTGATTCTCATGAGATGTGGGAAACAGAGGCACTAATGAGAGAGCAGTGGCCTCATCTTTTTGATGTGGAGGTTTCTTCATAGGCTTTCTGGGGACAGAAAGATTTTATGGTGGGGAGGTTGTAACATCACGCTACGTTTTCAGGTACTTTTGATGTTTCTAAGTATCTCTGTTTTGGGGTAGTGACTTGGGAGAGTCAGGAGAACTTTAAATGATGTTTTGAGGCAAAGGGGAAGTTGCACGGGCGGCGCATGGGTTGTCTAAACGTACGGCCAAACCGTGCGCAGTTGGTCTTGGAGGCATTTGCTTCCGCACGCGCAGCGCACAGTTTGTCTAACTGTGCGGCCAAACCGTGCGCGAAGGGTGGCCGATGCAGAAGCTAACGCATGGATAGTGCACGGTTTATCGAACCGTGCAAATTAACTGTGAAACCAATTAAATGAGATCCTTAAATTGTGGATCTCACTCGGTTTTGCCTCTAAGTGCCTCTTTTTTCCTCCTAAGTGGCCCTAACTCGGGAATTTTCTTCTTCTAAGGTCAGAGAAGGTTCTTCCATCATTCCGGAGGCGATCCAAAGGCTCCTCTTGGTGTATCGAAGCCAGATTCTTGAGGTATGTGATCGTTCTTCATCGTTCTTGATCGGTTTCTTAGATCTACATAGATCTACTTCTGCTTTTCTCTCAGTTTCTTAGATCTATGCCCGTTATGGGTAGATCTAAGTGTGTGGTATCAAGTATGATGTGTTTTGGTCTTGATCTTTCTAGGAAAAGATATCTAAGGAGGGTTCTTGAAGAAGCAACCTGGTTTTCTTGAGCGTTCTCGACCGTTGTGGTTTTGGTCAAAACCTTCGAGGTAGGTGGTTCCGTCCCGGCTTGCCCAATTGATTAACATTGTAATTTCTTGGTTTATTTCAATTGTTGATTTAAATCCAATTTCTCAAGTTTTCTTTCAATGAAATTGATAAAAACTCGATTCCGGTGATTCGAGATATTTGAGATGGTTTTGGCATGGAAATTTGGAAAACCCCAATTCCATTGAATTGGGTGTGTTTATGGAAATTAGCCGATTTAAATTGTTGAATTTAAATTAAGGATTTGTTGGAAATGATTTCAATTAAATTGTTGAATTTAATTTTGGGAATAAATTGTGTAATTATGGAATTGGTTTTGAATGGATTTCAAACTGGTGAAAATGGCTTAATGTTATTTGATAGAAACCCATTGGTTTTATCTTGTGAAAAAGGCATGTTTTGAATAAAACCTGTTTTGGTCTTAAATGGAATGAAATTGACACTTTTGAAATGGAAGAATGAGATTGATCATAGTTTAAGCATTCTTAAAATAGTTTGCCCATCATGTAAGAGCGCATGCAAGCCTAAGGTAGTTTGTGAGTTATTTGGATACACTCTACACCACGACAACGTACCACATCCCCGACGGGTTGGTGACGAGTGTCCTTTGGCTAGTGTCATAGGGATGTGTGTATAAACATTTTGCTGAGTTCACATAGAGGGTGCAGAATCCTATAACTGGTTAATACTATCGTACCTTTTGGAAGATAACCATGTTGCTCGCTTGTTTATTTATATGTGAGATATAAATGTATGCCAATGCTTTTGAACTGCCTTACATGCATGCTGAATTTATATAAATTGTTTTATATAAATGTTTTGCTTAAGCCATTGTTTTAGAAATATTCCATCATTGTAAAGCCTTTGCTTAAAGTAATTTTTCCATCATTTAAAAATGAATGGCATGTTTTGTTAAAATATGATTTTGAGTTCCCAAACCCGTTTATTTGAAAATTGAAAGATTTTATTTAGATAATCTATATTTGGAATCTGTTACGGAATCTTTGGTGGTATCCTACTAGGTTTAGGCTCACACCTTACTTTTTCCTTCAGGTGTTTGTAGACTTTCTTCTTCCAGGATTGAGCAAAGGGAAGGGACCTCTTGGAGGCGTATCCAACTGTTGATCTTTGGTTCTGGTGTGTTGTGTCCTTAGGGACTTTGGGGTTGTTTTTCCCCTTTTTAGTACTTGGGTTGTAGTACTTTGGGATTTTTGTGCCTCCCTGTATTCTGGTACATTACTCCCAGTGGAGTTTCTTTTTGTTATGCATACTGTCTTGTTTCTTTTTCTTCAACATTCTTGTGGCAAAAATCGTTCCCAATTGTATGTTGTACGATGCCAGGTGCTAGTTGCCGACCCGTGGGGATCGGGAATGCCCTTCGGGCTATGTCAGACCCGGCTCAGTTATCGGGTTACCAGGGTAACCAGGCTAGTTCGTGACAAAGTGGTATCAAAGGGTAGGTTAAGAATCTTGCCTTGATGACAGAATTCATTTGAGTTTTCTTGTCAAGACTTGGGAGGTAGTTGTGATTGAGTGCCTGGCCAGCTCTCACCACAATGAACTTTAAATCATCAGGGTTGGATAGGGAAATACGACTTGTGGATTAGTTCTAGTATTTTCCCTATTTTGATTTGGATAGAGTGGAATCCAAATCTTGTTATCCCTTCTTTTAAGAATAGATTTCCTTGTTACTCGATTTGGGTGTTAATCTATGTCTTTTTATGCTATGTAACATTATGCCTTTGAGAAGACGTGGAAATCAGATCCAAAAAGAGTCTGCTACTGAATCTCAGCAAGCAAGTCCTATTTTGGATCTGAGTCTGGTTGAGGTGATTGTTCGCACTGTCCAAGCTCTGGGAGAGGCACCACCTCTAGTTCCTGTTCAGGCACCAGCTATAGATCCTTTTAATGAGATTCTCCAAAGTCGTTCTCAAGAATTCCTACGCCAGAAGCCACCATTTTTCAAAGGCTCCACTGACCCTTAACATGATGAGGAATGGTTGAGTAAGATTGAACGTCTGTTTGGGTTCTCAGAGACACCTAATGTGATCAAGGTGAAGTGTGCCACCTTCATACTAGAGGGACCAAGTAGGAGATGGTGGGACACAATGGTGACGACTGGGAAACATGAGGGCTTGGAGTGGAAAGACTTTAGGGTTCTTTTCAGTAACCAATTCTATCCAGAATCAATGGTGTTGGCCAAGGCTGTCAAGTTTTTCAAGCTTGAGCAGGCCAACAAAACTGTGACTGAGTACTAAAATCACTTTTCTAATCTGGTACAGTTTGCTCCTGAGATTGTATCTAATGAGAAGATGAAGGCTCGACGATTCGAGTTGGGACTTCGACCAGATATCCGTTCTCAGGTTTTCTTACTAAAGCTACCCACTTATGCTGATGTGCTAAATAAGGCCATGATGGTTGAAATGGACGTGGCAGGGAAGTCAGGGTTGAAGGAGGTTATTTTCCCTCCTAGTGGCAGTGTTGGTTCCTTTAAAGGGAAACAAAAGCACGACATTTCTCATGGAAATTCTCTACAACAGAGTCATTCCAGACCTCCGGTAGCAATGAGAGGGGCTTCTTTGACTTGCTATCAGTGTGGAAAGTCAGGAAATTCTAAGAGGGTTTGTACCGAGACACCCAAGAACTGTAGCTCCTGCAGACGTTTAGGGAACTTACAAAGATTCTACTATCACTTCTCTACTCTACATGGTAGAATAGGATCATCAGCACCTCTAGAAACTACGGGGAAATCAAATGCTTCACGTACAAAAGGGTTCCATCCACAAGCATCCGGAATGAAGCTTCTTCACGTAGTGGAAGAGTCTCCAGAGGTAGCTGATGTAGGTCCTGAAAATGTGAGAGGTACCATTACTATAGCTTCATCTTTAGTGACAACTATTTTTGATACTGGTGTATCTCACTATTTTATTTCAACCCATATTTTTAATCTGCTTAATCTACCTATGGAGGTTTTATCTTGTGCGATGGATATTACTACACCCCTGGGTACAATGAGAGAGAAGGGTCTCCGTAGTCCTGCTTGTGTCTTCTCTCTATCAGATGTTGATCATGCTTGGAGTTTCTTGGTTCTCGACATGAAATCTTTTGACATCATTTTTGGGATGGATTTGCTCATTGCTAATAAAGCCCGGATTGATTGTTATCTACGATGGGTCTACCTTACTACATCCAGTGGTGTGTCTCTTGTTTTTCAAGGAGAATGGGACCCAAGGTCAAGCAGAGCCAGACCCTCTTATCCAGAGTTGGGGAATGTTATATCAGTGTTTTCTTTTGATCTAGAGAGAGATTCAATGTGTGGTGATCTTCCTTCAGTGGTCGCTGAGTTTCCCGACGTGTTTCCTTCTAACTTCTCTAGTTTTCCACCAGTAAGAGAGGTTGATTTATCTATTGACTTAATCCCTGGTACTCAACCAGTTTCTATTCCCTCTTACCAAATGGCTCCAACTGAACTAAAAGAAATGAAGTCTCAGTTAGACGATCTTTTTGAGAAAGGATTTATACGCCCGAGTGTGTCACCTTGGGAAACACCAGTTCTCTTTTCCAAGAAGGCTGATGGTTCTCTTCGGTTATGTGTTGATTATCGAAAGCTCAATCGAGTTACGATAAAGAACAAATATCCGTTACCACGAATTGATGATTTGTTTGATCAATTGAAAGGGGAAAAGTGGTTTTCAAAAATTGATCTTTGATCAGGTTACCATCAGTTGAGGATAAAAGAATCCGACATTCATAAGACCGCTTTTTGGAGTAGGTATGGCCATTATGAGTACCTTGTTATGCCCTTAATCCTAACAAATGATCCTACAATTTTCATGGCTTTGATGAACAAGGTTTTCTGTGAGTATATAGATACTTTCGTGGTAGTCTTTGTGGATGAAATTCTTGTATACTCCAAGTCTGAGGAGGATCATGTGCATCATCTTAGAAGAGTTCCGAGTCTTCTAAGGAATCACCGACTTTATGCTAAGCTTTCAAAGTGCGATTTCTGGATTCAGGAAGTGAAATTCTTGGGACATGTCATGTCAGAACAAGGAATATCAGTTGATCCTGAAAATGTGAAGGCTTTCATGACTTGGGAACAACCACGAAATGTTTTCGAGATTTGGAGGTTTTTGGGCTTAGTAGGATATTATCCCCAGTTTGTTAAAGGCTTCTCAAATTTAGCTTCTCCAATGACTGCTCTGACTCAAAAGGGAGTGAAGTTTTCCTGGAATGATAAATGTCAGAGTTCTTTTGTTGAGCTAAAGCGTCTTTTGACTACTGCGCCGGTGTTAAATCTTCCTGAGGCTGGGATAGGTTTTGTGGTCTTTTTGTGATGCATCGGGTTTAGGTTTGGGATGTGTTCTCATGCAGGGTAATAATGTTGTTGCCTATGGGTCTCGTAAGCTAAAGCCTCATGAGAAGAACTATCCTACCCATGACTTTGAACTTATAGCTGTAATGCACACACTTATGTGTTGGAGTCATTACCTTTTTAGAGAAAGGTTTAATTTGTATTCAGACCATTAGAGCTTGAGTTATATCTTCTCTAAAAAATATTTGAATCTCCGCCAAAGGCGTTGGGTGGAGTACCTGCAATCTTTCGACTTTGACATTGCCTATACCCCAGGGAAAGGGAATGTAGTTGCAGACGCGTTAAGCAGGAAACTTCCATGATAGGTTGTGAAATAATCTTTATAAGAATGGAGTTTGATGGCTCTTTTTGCTCAGTTGCATATTGGAGTTCAATGGAAGGGGAATGAAGTTTCTTTATCCATTGTCCAGTTGACATATGCTCTTCTCGAATTATTTTTTCAGGAACAACAACTGGATGATGAATTCTATAGAATTAGGGACTCTATTTATGGTGGGGAGACCGACACTCAATGGTCCTTCTCCAAAGTGGGTGTTTTGTGTTATCAGAACCATTACGTTGTGCCGTTATCGGTAAGGAAGGACATGATGGGGGATTTCCATAACTCTCAGTGGTATGTGGACTTAGGAACCACGAAAATGTTCTATGACATGCGGCGATAGTTCTAGTGTCCATGTATGAGATGAGACATTGCTGAGTTTGTATCTCATTGCTATACATGCCAACAGGAGAAAGCCGAGCACCAAAAAACTTGGGTTTGCTTCAACCACTTCCAGTCCCTACATGGAAGTGGGATGAAATCTCTATGGACTTTGTGGGTGGGTTACCTCAAACCTAGAGGAAGAAGAACGCGATATGGGTTGTGATTGACATGCTGACCAAGCCGGCTCACTTTATACCTATTCGGGATACGACCAAAGTTGAGGAGTTGGGAAATATCTATGTGAAATAAGTTGTTCGTTTTCACGGAGTTCCATCTGCTATAGTCTCTGATAGGGATCCTCAGTTTACATCTCACTTTTGGAGAGGCCTTCAGGAGGCACTGGGATCTCAGGTCCGTTTGAGCACGGCCTACCATCCACAGTCATATGGCCAGATCGAGAGAGCTATTCAGATCCTTGAGGATATGCTCCACGCATGTGTTCTCAACTTTGGTGGGTTTTGGGATGATCATCTGGGGCTAGTTGAGTTTTCTTATAACAAAAGTTACCAGTCTGCGATCAAAATGGATCCTTTTGAGGCATTGTATGGTCGTCCTTGTAAATCTCCTTTATATTGGTTGGAGATTGGTGAAAGTTCCTTGGTAGGACCGAGTTTGGTCCAAGAGACGACAACTAAGGTTCAGTTGATTCGTCAAAGAATGTTGACAGCACAGAGTCGGTACAAGTCTTATGCTGATCATCACCGTAAACCTTTAGAGTTATTAGTTGGTGACCAGGTGTTCTTGAAAGTTTCACCCTAATTAGGTCATCGACGGCTTGGGAGGCAAGGGAAGCTTTCTCCTCGTTTTGTAGGACCTTTCAAGGTTGTTGGTCTTGTTGGGAAAGTTGCTTACCGTCTAGCTCTACCACCAAAACTAATGTCGATACATAACGTGTTCCATGTATCGCAGCTGTGAAAGTATCTCTCTGATCCATCTCATGTTGTGAGCTGGAGTGATCTTGAGATTGAACCAGATTTATCTGTTACTGAACGACCAGTCAGGGTTGTTGATTCTGAGACCAAGGTACTTCGTGGGAAAATGATGCCCCTGGTCCGTGTACTTTGGCAGCATGGTTCTGATTCTCATGAGATGTGGGAAAGGGAGGCACTATTGAGAGAGCACTGGCCTAATCTTTTTGACGTGGATGTTTCTTCATAGGCTTTCTGGGGACAGAAAGATCTTATGGTGGGGAGGTTGTAACATCACGTTACGTTTTCAGGTACTTTTGATGTTTCTAAGTATCTAAGTTTTGGGGTAGTGACCTGGGAGAGTTAGGAGAACTTTAAATGATGTTTTGAGGTAAAGGGGAAGTCGCACGGGCGGCCCACGGGTTGCCTAAATGTGCGGCCAAACCATGCGCAGTTGGTCTTGGAGGCAGTAGCTTCCGCATGGGCAGTGCACGGTTTGTCTAACCGTGGGGCCAAACCGTGCGTGAAGGGTGGTCGAGGCATAAGCTAATGCATGACTAGTGCACAGTTTGTCAAACCGTGTGAACTAACCGTGCAACAACTTTAATGAGATCCTTAAATTGTGGATCTCACTCAGTTTTGCCTCTAAGTGCCTCATTTTTTCTCCTAAGTGGCCCTAACTCGGGATTTGTCTTCTACTAAGGTCAGAGAAGGTTCTCCCATCATTCCGGAGGCGATCTAAAGGCTCCTCTTGGTGAATCGAAGCCGGATTCTTGAGTTATGTGATCGTTCTTCATCGTTCTTGATTGGTTTCTTAGATCTACTTAGATCTACTTCTCTTCTTCTCTTGGTTTCTTAGATCTACGCCCGTTATGGGAAGATCTAAGTGTGTGGTACCAAGTATGATGAGTTTTGGTCTTGATCTTGCTAGGATAAGAGATCTAAGGTGGGTTCTTGAAGAAGCAACTCCGTTTTCTTGAGTGTTCTTGACCGTTGTGGTTTTGGTCAAAACCTTCGAGGTAGGTGGTTTCGTCCCGACTTTCCAAATTGATTAACATTGTATTTTCTTGGTTTATTTAAATTTTTTATTTAAATCCAATTTCTCAAGTTTGATTTCAATTAAATTTATAAAAACTCAATTTCGGTGATTCGAGATATTTGAGATGGTTTTGGCATGAAAAATTTGGAAAACCCCAATTCCATTGAATTGGGTGTGTTTATGGAAATTGGCCGATTTAAATTGTTGAATTTAAATTATGGATTTTATGGAAATGATTTCAATTAAATTGTTGAATTTAATTGTGGGAATAAATTGTGTAATGATGGAATTGGTTTTGAATGGATTTCAAACTAGTGAAAATGGCTTAAAATGATTTGATAGAAACCCATTGGTTTTATCTTGTGAAAAAGGCATGTTTTGAATAAAACCTATTTTGGTTTTAAATGGAATGAAATTTTCACTTTTGAAATGAAAGAATGGGATTGATCGTATTTTAAGCATTCTTAAAATAGTTCACCCATCATGTAAAAGATTATGAAAGTATTAGGTAGTTGGTGAGTTATTTGGATACACTATATGCTATGACAACGTTCTAAAACATACTTGTGGCGGGTCACATCCCCGACGGGTTGGTGACGAGTCTCCTTTGTCCAGTGTCATAGGGACGTGTGTATACACATTTTTCTGAGTTCACATTGAGGGTGCAGAATCCTATAACTGGTTAATACTATCGTACCTTTTGGCAGATGACCATGTTGCTCGCCTGTTTTTTTATATGTGATATATAAATGTATAATGGTTGACCAAACCTTCACTCTGATACCAACTGTAACAACCCAAGCTTTACATACATGTATATTACATTACATTACTTTTACGAAATACTTAATACATTACACAAATAGACGCCCAAAGGCCATATTAGTTTAGTGCCTTTGGAAACTTGGAACACATTCTTTTAATTTTGTGAAAGATCATCAACATCTCCCAAAAATATCTTTCCCTTTATTTTCCTACCTAAAACCTTTCTTTATATCATGGGGAAAAGAAAACATATGAAAAGGGTGAGCTTAGATGTTCAATAAGGGTAAAAAAGGAAAATATCAAACAAAACATGAACAAAAGAATGTAAAACCATGAACATAACTTTTGAAAATCATACCATGTATAATGTATATCAAAATCTTGAGACATGAAATAAATATTGGTAGTTCATAAGGAATAAATCATAAAGGAGCACAAGCTATGAGAAAATAACATTGACATAAAACATGGAATTGTGGCAAACACATAATTATAGAAAATCATTTCCATATTAGGCAAGGCTCATTGACAAGACTATCATAGTTGAAAAATTACTTTACTAAAATAAGTCCACTCATCATTCCATCCTTGTATTACTGAATCAAGTTTACATACCATTCTAGCCCTGTATTACCGAACCGAGATCTTTTCCGTTCTAGCCCTATATTACTAAATTGAGATCATTTCCCATTCCAGTCATGTCTATATCTTGAGATATAATTCTTTACCCAATCCATTGGAGGGATATATAGGTCCCACCCATCTCATAATGAAATAATTCTTATGTGTGCCACAAAAACATAAATCATTCATCATAGCATAACCCAAGGAATAAAATGGGTTTCTTAAATATAATTCCATCATAAAATAATCCATGAAAAACAAATGGATTTCATAAATAAAATTCCATCATAAAAATAATAAAATCATTGGAATAATGGGGATAATATACTTGAAACACATCCTTATTAAATAATGTCATATTAGATGAAATATAATTTTGATAAAACACTTGAAATTAATTCTTGAGGAAAATATCATTTCTTATGCAAAATTGTTTTATTTTCTCAAAATGACAAAATTTTTTAAAAGGAAACAATTTCTTAAAAAATAACCTTGAAATATTATAAATTAAGCTTCTTGTAATTAAGGGGTTTTGAAAATTTAAAAACCAGTTCATACAGTATAAGTTAAAAAAATATTTTTCTCATACTTTTGTCGGAAAAGTAAAAAATACCTCGTATTGAAAATGATAAAAGATTCCTTTTATATTTTTTAATAAAAATTTACTAATTTGTAAAATTTTAAAAAAAATTAGAATAATAGAAATAATATTTTGAAATACATATTTAGGAAACATGGACATAGATGATAAATATACTCTAGTAAATACCGTCGTATAAACAATCTCAGATAATAACAAGATTGTGAAATTATCCATTACCTTAGGTATGAGTTCCTTCGTACATGTAAGAACCTCCTGTATAAGGGTTTAAATAATATAATTAACATATTACAGAATCATATTCATTTTTATCATATCACAAGTGATCATATTGTTACCCTTTTGTTAATAACATTATTACTCATCCATTGGGTATTAACTGCTTTATTTTCATACGCATGTTTTATCGGATAAGTTCTTGTTTCTATTCTTAGATTATAGTTATAAATTTTTTAGAATGATATTAGTATAATATATATCATATTTTCTCATTTTATACATTTATATAATCATGTTTTAATGAATATCATGTAGAATGAATCACATCACATCGTGGAGATGGTAGGTCGCACGTATGCACGAGCGACGATATCATTCCCTTAATTGTGAAATGGGATGAAAGTGAATGGTGTATATTTTGTCTCAGATTCCATATAATGGTTTAATAATAATATATAATTATTATTTCCATCATTATACCCATCTAAGTAAGGTGGTGGTGGAAAACATATTACACCATGGTATGGAGATGGTAAACCGTATGTACGCACGTGTGGTGATTTCATTTTTCATAGGATGGATAGAAAGTGGAATATGGTTGTTACATAATAATAATAACATCTAATTATATAGGTGATACTATAGTTATTACTTTATAATTTTAAAAATAGAGTAAGAGGAAGTAGAATAAGAAATGATCTTAAGTGAGTCGGTAAAGGAGATTACCTCTTCTTCGACGAGATCCCTATAAATCTCCTCTTAAAGGCACTAGAGTTAGAATTTTGAGAAGAACAAAACCTCTATAATGTGAATAGGGACGTTGATAATCTAAATTTATAGGCTATGGATGATCTTGAAAGCACCATGTGAAGTGAAGAAATGAGGGAGGAGGTTCTCTTTTATAATCGAGGTGAGGGGACCTTTAGAATCTCCAAATATATTAATTTATAATAAAATCAAATACCATAAAAAACCTCTAAAATGTCATATTTTCTAATATTAGATGATATAGGGTTGTAATATCATCAACCAATAAATTTTAGACAATTTTTTCTATTAATTTATACCTTATCATTTTAATTAACCCTCATTTATTCCATTTTAATTTTAACTAAGGTAACAAATGTTTCAATATTAAAATGGTGTAGATTTTACAAATTTTATGTAAATTAGACCATAAATGAAAAATTTAGAATATTTTAAACCATATAATAATTATTTTATACTTTTAAAAATATATTATTATTTTTAAATAATTTAATAAAACATTATTTTGAAAAAATATCAATAGTGTCAATTTTGACACTATTCATTTCATGGATTTTTAAAAGTATCAAGATAAGATTTTAACCTAAAAAAAATATTTCATTATATTCATAAGGGTTCATGTTAATATATAAAATTAGTTTTATATATTAATTATTCTAAATTATATTTATTTTAATATTTGTAATAACATTAATTTGGTATTTTATTTAATAAAATCATTATACATCGGTTTTGTGTAATTATTTAATATTCTTATTTACTGGGTAAAAAATTAAAAATAAAATACCATAAAAAATATAATTCTTATAGATTTCATAATAATACTTATAGTTGAATTTATCTCCTAGAAAATCTTACATAAAAAATGTTATATTTATTAAAACCTGAATGTGACAACTTTAACATCACATTAAATAAAATATTATAAGTGTCATAATATTTTCCATATGGACCCAAATGATCAATAAATCTAACCTTGGATGATTAAGGTTGATATATACTTGACCAACAATATTTTTTCAGGTTTTTGGGTCTTTTAATGGTTATTATCAATTTAATAAAAATTATTGTATTGATTTTTCATCAATTAAATAATTTTTGCATCATCAACGTATAAGCCTTTAAAGTAGTTATTTATTTCCTAAAAATTAAAGATAAATCACCACGATAAATAAAAAAAATTTATCTTTAAAATGAGTGTGTATAGTCGAATTTATCTTATTTATAACCTTTTTTTAAAATGATAAAGTTATTAAAATTTGAGTAAGACATATTTAACTTTTCTTTAAATAATATATATTAATTGTCCTAATCTCATAAAAGTGGCGTCCAAAGGATAAAATTTTGAACCAAGGATGATTTATGTCAAAACACACCAATCCAATGATATTAGGACAAGTGTTAGTGTAATTTTATAATATTTTTTTTACCTTTAATTACATAATTTACCTTTTTATTGTATTAATAAAAATTTACTAAAGTTTCTATTCATAATGCCCAAAAATAAAAGAATGATATTTAAATAAATTGGACCCACTGATTCCAAATAAAAAATCCATTTTTCAAAATTCAAAACATAGAAGTTGCAGTAATTAATTTAAAATTAGTCCTGTTGTTAGAATGAAAAACAGGTTTTAAAAGTTAAAACATTGTAAACGATTGAAATGTATTTACATCTAAATTCATGGTAAAATTAATGACAATGAAAAAAATTATATTAAATGTTAAAAATATATTATATTTATACTTTTAAACCATTCAATAATATAATTTAAACATATATATTATTTCGAGGAAAAATTCATTTTCAATTAAAATTTAGTATATCTTTACTATTTATCAAAACTTGAAACTTATCCGAAAAGTATCAAAAATCTTTACAAAGTAAATTTTTATATCCCAATTTCAAATAATAAGTTTATTTTGTTAAATAGAATATATAAAAGTTTCAAAAACTAGATTTAAAATCGGTGCGCTATTAAAAGGCGAAAAAACTACATTTGTTTTTGAAAAATACTTATTTTTTCTGAAAAATTAAATTTGTTCTTATATAATGTATAGAAAACATATAATCTGAATTTTAAATATTATATTTAATATATTAAATATATATTTCATTAATAAAATCCATCAAGAGTTATTTAATTATTTAATAAACTCACTTATTTGTATTTAAATAGTTTTTCAGAAATTTTTTTCTTTTATTTAAAAAGGGATTTGTTTTCATTTATTATTAATTGCTGACCAAATAATTAAGAATATTTTCATAATTCATTTAATAATGTTCATACACTCCATTATAGTGACTAGGTTATAAGGTAACATAATAATATTTAGATTTTTTTCTTAAACTCGATCTTGCGTGAAATGAATTTTATCAAAAGAACTTGAAATTGTGTGTAACAAAATCCAATCATAGTGTTGTGTATAAAGAAAGCTAAGCTGGTATTGCGTGTAGTGCGAGGTTATCTTGGTGTAGCGTACAATACAAGATATCAAAGAAATTAAAAAAAATATCTCATCAAAATCTCAGGGTGTTACATTCTACCCCCTTAAAATGAGCTTCGCCCTCAAAATTCGTTCGTGTTATAAAGGGATTAATACTTGAAAGTTTATTTCATAGAAACCCACATCATAAAAACAAAGACTATAATTTAATTTTAAAAAGGAATTATTTTAAAATAATAGTTACCCAAAGTAAATCATAACTAGGTCTCTATGAAGGATAACATATGTGAAGATATGAGCATAGAGGAAAAGCGTAAATAATCAAAGAGATTGATAAAGATCACTGATCACAAGAAAGTGGGTGATTATAGAGAAAGATAAAAATCACAAAACCATAAACTAAAAAAGTGTTAAAGTGGTCATTGATATAATTAAAACTGATGATAATAAGATATCCTTTTACATTATGATCCATTTTCTTAATGTTGAATAATCTACATGAGAAGATATACTTACTTGATTTCAGTACAATCTCACTTTTGTTCATGCCATGAACAATTTTCCACTTCATCTCTTATTCAAAGAAATAAAGATGAATTTACCATTCCTGAAACATTATTAGATCATATGATCCATAAATAGAATGATAGGTCATTCCATCTATTTTTATCACACAAAAAAAGTTATCACAAGTTATCAAATATGAGTAAGTCCACCTATGGTGTGATAATTCTTTATTATAACAAACTTCATCCAAAGTTTAACTTAAAATTTCCATAAATTGATCACCTTACCATCCTTATGAATGTTTAAAATAAAAAACATTAAAAAGAGGTGGACTAACTCGGCTTAACATTTATCCCCCATATATCATAAGACACCTCTTGTTGGTCACATTACAAACATGTGAACACCTTTACCATGTATCCTCTTGAGTCATGGTAATAACCTGAATTACCACATATCCTTATTGAAAACATGCATTTTCCTTATTTTAAAAACTTATTGGGTATATTCCTTAAGTCCAAAAAATTTGTATACTTTATCTATGATAACATAACCCTCTTGACAACAAATCCATAATTTGTTCCCAAAAACTAGTATCATACAATTTAATTATTCATATCCAACATTTATTTGTCGAAACATAATTATCTTAACATAAGGGGAATATTAAGGGTTACATTTCCCTTAATCATGTATTCTAAAAATATATCATCTTACCCTTAAATCACTTTTCTAGGTATTAAGAACTATTCAAAATATCCTTTCCAATCCTTAATAAAAAATTTATACTGTAAACACTTATATGTATCATGATTCATATAATCTTTGAATTCCGAAAAATATATACCTCAATCATTTAACTTTTTTCTTAAATCATTACTCAGGATACATCACCTTAGTTTTTCCTAAAATATAAATCATGTCTTACAGTTCCTCAATATTAATCTAACCAAGCTTCTTAGATTTAATGTAAACAATAATGCTTAAACATCTCATACCTTTCACATGTCATTTAAAATCTATTTATCCTTAGTAGTATAACCAATAGTCGTACCACCTTCATGATTCTATTTATGAGATTTCCACTTAAGAAATTATTTTTCATAATTCCCATAATTTCCACATCTGAAACATTCAAGGATAACTATGTTCTATCTAGTTTTGGTTATTGACTAAGACCAGAAAGAAAAGTGTGATAAATACATATCAGAGATTAAAAACACATAATTAAGGTAAATTACTTATAATATTTCAATCTATTATATATTAGGTTTAATAATAAGATATTCACGATTATCATAAAAACTATAGGATTGTAAAATATACTTAGACTTATCCTTAAGATATCCCTAGATATATCCTTTAAAATATCTCTAGGGATCTCACTAAAGTTTTCGCATCATTGTTTCCAAAGGTTGACTAAAACTCCACTCTACTACCAAATATAATGACCCAATCTTGACATACATGTACATTACACTACTTTTTCAAAATACTTAATACATTACACAAACAGATACCCAATGAGCATATTATTTTAGTGGCTTTGGAAACTTGGAAAAAATTCTTCTAATTTGGTGGAAGATATTTAACATCTCCCATAAAGATCTTACCCTTTAGTTTTCCTACCTAAAACATTTCTTTATATCTTGGGGAAAATAAAACATATGAAAAGGGAAAGATCAAATGCTCAGTAAGGTTAAAAAAGGAAAATATCAAAAAAAAACATGAACATAAGAATGTAAAAATATGAACATAATTTTTTAAAATCATACCATGTATAACATATATCAAAATATTGAGACATGAAATAAATCTTGGTAGTTTATAAGGAATAAATCATAAAGGAAAATGAGTGAGGAGAAAATAAAATTGGCATAAAACATTTAATTATGGAAAACACATAAGGATAGAAAATAATTCCCAAATTAGCAAAGGATCATTTCCAAGACTATCATAGTAGAAAAATTACTTTAATGAACTGAGTTCACTCCTTATTTCAACCCTATATTACTGAACTGAGTTTACATACCATTCTAGCCCTTTATTACTGAACTGAGATCATTTCCTGTTCCATCCCTATATTATTGAACTGAGATCATTTCCCATTCCAGTCCTGTCTATCTCATGAGATACAAATATTTACCCAATTCATTGTAGGGAGATATAGGTACCACCCATATCATAATTAACTCATTATTATATGTTTGACAAAAACGTAAATCATTCATTATAGAATAACCCAAGGAATATAATGGGTTTCTTAAAGATCATTCCATTATAACATAATCCATGAAAAACAAATAGATTTCATAAATAACATTCCTTCATAAACATAATAAAATCATAAGAATAACTGGGATATTATAATTGAAACACATCCTTATAAAATAATTCCATCTTAGATGGAAGATAATATTGATAAAACAGTTAAAATTAATTCTTGGGGAAAATATACTTTCTTCTTGAAAATAATTTTCTTTTCTCAAAATGCCACGAAATTCTAAAAGGAAATAATTTATTAGAAAATATCCTTGAAATATTATAATGTAGGATTCATGGAGTTAAGGTGTTATGAAAACATAATTTTTTTTCTTACTGTATAAGTTAAAAAAATATTCTTCTCATACTTTTGCGGAAAAAGTCAAAAAAACCTCGTATTGAAAACAAAAAAATATTACTTTCATATTTTTTAATAAAAAATTACCAATGGGTAAAATTTTAAACAATTTTATAAGAATATAAAGAATATTTTGGAATAAATATTTTGGAAACATGGACACAAGTGATAAATATACTCCAGTAAATACTTTTGTATAAACAATCTCACATAATAATGAGATTTAGAAATTATCCCTTACTTTAGGTCTGGATTCCTTCATACGTGTCCAAACCTCCTATATAAGGGTTTAAATAATGTCATTAATATATTGAAGAATCATATTAATTTTTATAATATCATAAGTGATCATATTATTAACCATTTGTTAATAACATTATTACTCATCCATCGGGTATTAACTACTTTATTTTTTTATGCATGTTTTGTGAGATAAGTTCTTGTTCCTCTTATTATATTATAATTATATTATTTCTAAAATGATTTTAGTATAATATATATCTTATTTTATCATTATATACATTTATATAATCATGCTTTAATGAAGATCATTTAGAATGAATCACATCGCATCATGGAGACTGTAGGCCGCACGTACGCACGAGTGATGATATCATTCCCTTAATTATGAAATGGTATGGAATTGGATGATATATATTTTGTTTCAGAATCCATATCATGTTATAATAATCATATATAGTTATTATTTCCATCTTTATACCCATCCAGGTAAGGTGGTGATGAAAAACAATATTACAAAACAGCGTGGAGACAATAAGTCATACGTACGCACATGTGGTGATTTAATTTTTCATAGGATGGAAAAAAGGTGGAATATGTTTGTTAAATAATAATAATAAAATCTTAATATATAGGTTATAATGGAGTTATTAATTTATAATGGAAACAACAAAGGAAGCAGAAGATGAAGAAAAAATGATCTTGAGTGAGTCGGTAAAGGAGATTGCCTTTTCTTTAGTGAGCTCCCCCTAGATCTCCTCTTAAAGGCACTAGAGTTGGTCATTTTAGAATAAAAATACCTCTAAAATATGACTAGGGGATATGAGAAGAGAAATGGTCAGGGGATGGTTAATCTTGAAGGCTCAAAGTGAAGTGAAGGGTAGGAGGTTCCCTTTTATAATTGAGGTGTGGGGCACCTTAGGAATCTCCAAAAATATTAATTTATAATAAAATAAAATCCCATACAAAAATATCCAAAATGTAATATTTTAGAACATTAAGATGAGATATGGTTTTAATATCATAAAACAATAAATTTTAGACAAGTTTTTTCTATCAATTTATACCTTATCATTTCAATTGACCCCTACTTATTCTCTTTTAATTTTAAAGAAGGTAAAAATGTTTCAATATTAAAAGAGCACAGTTTTTAGAAATTTTATATAAATTAGACCATAAATGAAAATTTAGATTATTTTAAACCATATAATAATGTTTTTATACTTTTAAAAATATTTTATGTTTTTTAAATAATTTAATAAAACATTATTTTGACAAAATATCAATAGTGTCTATTTTAACACTATTCATTTCATGGATTTTTTTTTTAAAAATCAATATAAGATGTTAACCTTGAAAAAAATATTTTATTATATTACTAAGGGGTCAAGGTCATCTATAAAATTCGTTTGATATATTAATTAGCCAAAAATTTATTTATTTTAATATTTGTAATAACATTAATTTGATATTTTCATTAATAAAATCATTACTACATCAGTTTTGAGTAATTATTTAATATAATTATTTATTGGGTAAAAAATAAAAAATAAAGTAACATAATGAAGATAAGTATTCTAGATTTTATAATAATACTTATAGTTGAATTTATATCCTCGAAACCCCTACATAAAAAATGTTATATTTAATACAACTTGAATGTGACAACTTTAACATCACTTTAAATAAAATACTATAAATGTCATAATCTTTTACATATGGCTCCAAATGGTCAATAACTCGAAACTCGGATGTTTATGGTCAATATATACTCAACCAATAATATTTGGTCAAGTTTTTTGGTATTTTAATGGTTATTATAATTTTAAAAAATATTATTTTATTGATTTTTCATCAATTAAATAATTTCTGCATCATCAATGTATAAGAATTTAAAGTAATTATTTATTTTCTAAAAATTAAAAATAAATGACCATGATAAATAAAATAATTTTAGTTTTCAAATGAGTATTTATTTTTTAATTTTACTTCTGTATAACCTTATTTTAAAAAAGATAAATTTATTAAAATTTGAGTAAAACATATTTAACCTTTCTTTAAATAAAATATGTTAAATGTCCTAATCTCATCCAAGTGTCTTAAAAAGGATACCATTTATACCCAAGGATGATTTAGGTTAAAAAAACTCATCCAATGATATTAGGACAAGTTTTAGAGTAATTTTATAATATTATTTTCCTCTTCAATTAGCCGATTTACCTTTTTACCATATTAATAAAAATTTACTGAAGGTACTATTCATAATGCCCAAAAATAAAAGAAATATAGATACATAATTTGGACCCACTGATTCAAAATATGGAATCCATTTTTCAAAATTAAAAACATAGAAGTTTCAGTAATTAAATTAAAACTAATCCTGTTGTTGGAATGAAAATGGATTTTAAAAGTTAAAACATTTTAAAAAATTGAAATGTTTTTACATCTAAATTCATGGTAAAATTAATGTTAAGGACCAAAATTATATTAAATGATAAAAATATATTGTATTTATACTTTTAAAAAATTCAATAACATAATTTAACCACATAAATTATTTCAATGAAAAAAGTTGTTTTCAATTAAAATTTAGTATATTTTTACTCTTTATCAAAACTTGATACTTGTTCGAAAAGTATAAAAAATCCACCCAAAGTAAATTTTTATATACCACTTCCAAATAAGAAGTTTATTTTGTTAAATAAAATATATAAGTGTCAAAAACTATAATTAAAATGGGTGTGCCATCAAAAGGTGACAAAACTACATTTTTTGAAAAATACTTCTTTTATCCGAAAAAATGAATTTGTTCTTATATCATGTCTAGAAAACATAAAAGACAAATTTTAAACATTTCATTAAATATATTACATATATATTTAATTAATTAAATCCATCAAGAGTGATTTTATTATTTAATAAACTCACTTATTTGTATTTAAATAGTTTAAAAAAACATTTTCTTTTTTTAAAAAGGATTTTATTTTCATTTATAATTAATTACTTAGTATAGAATTAAGAATATTTTCATAATTACATTAATACTATTCATACCCACCATTATAATGACTAGTTTATAAGGTATCATAATAATATTTAGTTGTTCACTTAAACTCGGTCTTGCGTGAAATGAATTTTATCAAAAGAACTTGAAATTGTGAGTAACACAAGCCAAGCATAGTGTTGCGTATAACACATGCTAAAATGGTGTTGCATGTAGCATAAAATTATCTTGATTTATCTTACAACACAAGATATAGAAGAAATTTTTAAAAAATATATCTCATAAAAATCTCAGGGTGCTACATTCTACCCCCCTTAAAATGAATTTCACCCTCGAAATTTATCTAAGTTATAGAGGGATTAATAATTGAAAGTTTCTTTCATAGAAACCCACATCATAAAAACAAAGACTAAAAATTCCTTTTAGAAATGAATAGTTGGAAAATAACAATTACCCAAAGTAAATTGTAACTAGGTCTTTACATAGGTGAAGATATGGGTATGGAGGAAAAACGTAATTAATCAATGAGATTGATAAAGATCACTGATTACAAGAAAGTGGGTGATTACAAAGAAGGATTAAAATAAAAAAACCATAAACTAAAGAAGTGTGAAATAGGTCATTTATATCCTAAAAAATGACGATAATAAGACACCCTTTTACACCATGATCCTTTTTCCTAATGTTGAATAATTTTCATGAGAAGATATACTTACATGAATTCAGTAAAATCTCACCTTTGGTCATGCCTTTAATTTTTCCCCTTTATCTCTTATTCAAAGAAATGAAGTTGAATTTTTCATTCTTAAAGTGTAAGAAGATCATGCGATCCATAAATAAAATTATAGTTCATTCCATTTGTTTTTATCACAAAAAAAGTTAGCATAAGTTATAAATTATTCATAAGTCCACCTATGGTAATTATTTATTTTGACAAGCTTCATCCAAAGATTAACTTAAAATTTTATTAAATTGATCACATTAAAATACTTATGGAATTTTAAAATCCAAAAAATTAGAAAGAGGTTCACTAAATCGTCTTAACATTTATCCCTTATATATCATAAGGTATGTCTTGTTGGTCACATTCCAAACATGCGAACACCTTCATCATGTATTCTCTTCAGTCATGGTAATAACCTAAATTACTATATATCCTTATTGAAAACATTCGTGTTTCCTTATTCTAAAACTTATTTGGTATATTAATTAAGTCCCAACAAGTTTTATACTTTATTCATGATAACATAACCCGCTTGACAACAAATATCTAATTAGTTCACAAGAAACTAGTATAATCCAATTTACTTATTCATATCCAAATATATTTATCCAAACATCATTATATTAACATAAGGGACATATTAAGTGTTATATTTACCTTAATCACGTGTTCTCCAAATATATCATCTTACCCTTAAATCACTTTTCTAGGTATTAAGAACTATTCAATATATCCTTTACAATCCTTAATGAAAATCTTATACTGAAAATACTTATATGTTTCATGATTCATATAATCTTTTAATTATGAAACATATACACCTCAATCATCCAACTTTATTCTTAAACCATTACCTAGGATCCATCATATTAGTTTTTCCTAAAATATAAATCATGTCTTAATGTTCCTCAACCTTAATCTAACCAATATTCTTAGGTTTAATGTAAACAATAATACTAGAACATCCCATAACTTTCACATTTTGATTACATTCTCTTTATCCTTAATAGTATTACCAATAATCATACCACCTTCATGATTATCTTTGTGAGATTTCCACTTAGGAAATTGGTTTCCATAATTCCAATACTTTCCACATCTAAAACATTCAAGGTTAACTATGTTCTATCTAGTTATGGCTATTGACCAAGACCAGAAAGAAAAGTGTGAGAAATACATATCAGATATTAATAACACATAAGTAAGGTAAATTACTTATAATATTTCAATCTATGATATGTTAGGTTTAATCCTAGATTATTCATGATTATCATAAAAACTCTAGGATTGTATCATGTACTTATACTTATCCTTAGGACATCCATAGACATATCCTTTAAAATACATCTAGGGATATCACTAAATTTTTCACATTCTAGTTTCCAAAGGTTGACTAAAAATTCACTCTAATACCAACTATAATGACCCAAGATTGACATACATGTACATTACATTACATTTTCAGAATACTTAATACATTATACAAATAGACACCCAAATACCATATTAGTTTAGTGCCTTTGGAAACTTGTAAAACATTATTATAATTTGGTGAAAGATCTTCAACATCTCTCATAAAGATATTCCCCATTATTTTTCCTGCCTAAAACCTTTCTTTATATCCCAGGGAAAAGAAAACATATGAAAAGGGTGATCTCAGATGCTCCGTAAGGGTAAAATGGAAAATATAAAACAAAAAATAAACATAAGAATGTAAAAACATGAGCATAACTTTTGAAAATCATACCATGTATAACATATATCAAAATATTGAGACATGAAATAAATCTTGGTAGTTCATAAGTAATAAATCATAAAGGAACATGATCCATGAGAAAATAATATTGGCATAAAACATGGAATTATGGAAAACACATAAGAAAATAAAATAATTTCCATATTAGCCAAGGATCATTTCCAAGACCATCATAGTGGACAAAGTTCTTTACTGAACTGATTTCACTCCTCATTCTATCTATGTATTACTGTACCTAGTTTACATACCGTTCTAGCCTTATATTACTGAACCAATATCATTTTTCATTCTAGCCCTATATTATTGAATCGAGATCATTTATCATTCTAGTCCTACCTATCTCATGAGATATAAATCTTTACCCAATGCATTGGATGGATATATAGGTCTCACCCATCATATAATGAAATCATTCTTATGTGTGCATCAAAAACATAAATCATTAATTATAGTATAACCCAAGGAATAAAATGGGTTTCTTAAACATCATTCCATCATAACATAATCCATGAAAAACAAACAAATTTCATAAATAATATTACATTATAAACATAATCAAACAATAAGAATAATAGGGATAGTATACTTCAAACACATCCTTATTAAATAATTTCATCTTATATGGAAGATAATTTTGATGAAAACTTGAAATTATTTAATGAGGAAAATATCCTTTATTCTTCAAAATAAATTTCTTTTCTCAAAATGCCATGAAATTTTAAAAGGAAATAATTTATTAGAAAATAAACTTGAAATATTTTAAAGGAATATTCATGTAATTAAGAATTTATGAAAATAAAATCTATTCATTCTGTATAAGTTAAAAAAACTTCCTTCTCATATTTTTTCTAGAAAAGTCAAAAAGTACCTTGTATTGAAAACGAAAAAAGATTCATTTCATATTGTTTAATAAAAATTTACCAATGGGTAAAATTTTAAACAATTTTAGAATAATATAAAGAATATTTTGGAATAAATATTTAGGAAACATGTATATGGATGATAAATATGATCCAGTAAATACTTTCAAATAAACAATCTCAGATAATAATGAGATTTTGAAATTATCCCTTACCTTAGGTCTGGGTTCCTTCAAACGTGTCCGAACCTCCTGTATAAGAGTTTAAATAATGTAATTAACATATTTAATAATCATATTCATTTTTATAATATCATAAGTGATCATATTATTACCCATTTGTTAATAACATTTTTACTCATCTATTGGGTATTAACTGCTTTATTTTCTTACGCATGTTTTGTCGAATAAGTTCTTAGTCCTATTATTATATTATATTTATATCATTTACATAATGATATTAGTATAACATATATAATTTTTTCTCATTATATACATTTATATAATCATGTTTTAATGAATATCATATAGAATGAATCACATTGCATCGTGGAGACGGTAGGCCGCATGTACGCACGATTGATGATATCATTCCATTAATTATGAAATGGTATGGAATTGGATGGTATATATTTTATTTCAGAATCCATATCATGTTATAATAATTATATATATTTTATTATTTCCATCATTATACCCATCCAAGTATGGTGGTGGTGAAAAACAGATTACACCATGGTGTGGAGATCGTAAGCCGTACGTACACACATGTGGTGATTTAATTTTTTGTAGGATGGATAGAAGGTGAAATATAGTTGGTCCATAATAATAATAACATCCCAGTATATAAGTGAAACTATAGTTATTACTTTATAATGGAAACAAAAAAGGACAAGGAAGTAGAAGAATAAGTGATCTTGAGTGAGTCGGTAAAGGATATTACCTCTTCTTCGGTGAGCTCCCTCTAGATTTCCTCTTAAAGGAACTAGAGTTGGTATTTTGAGAAGACCAGGACCTCTAGAATGTGAATAGGGGAGTTTATAAGGGAAATGGTTAGGGTATGGATGATCTTAAAGTCTCAAAGTGAATTAAAGAAATGAAGGATGAGGTTCCCTTTAATAATTGAGGCGAGGGGAACCTTTGGAATCTCCAAAAATATTAATTTATAATAAAATAAAATCCCATAAAAAAACCTCAAAAATTTCATATTTTATACTATTAGATGATATAGGGTTTTAATATTATAAAACAATAAGTTAAAGACAAGTTTTTCTATCAATTTATACCTTATCATTTTAATTGACTTTTATTTATTCTATTTTAATTTTAATTAAGGTAAAAAATGTTTTAATATTAAAAGAGTGTAGTTTTTAAAAATTTTATCTCAATTAAAACTTAAATGAAACATTTAGAATATTTTAAACCATATAATAATTATTTTATACTTTTAAAAGTATTTTATGATTTTTAAATAATTTAATAAAACATTATTTTGACAAAATATCAATAGTGTCAAGTTTGACACTATTCATTTCATGGTTTTTTTATAATACCAATATAAGATTTTAACCTTGAGAAAAATATTTTATTACATTACTAAGGGGTCAAGGTAATCTATAAAATTATTTTTATATATTAATTATCCCAAATTATATTTATTTTAATATTTTTAATAACATTAATTTGATATTTTCATTAATAAAATCATCACTACATCAGTTTTGTGTAATGATTTAATATACTTATTTGTTGGGTAAAAAATTAAAAATAAAATACTATAAAGAATATAATTATTCTATATTTGATAGGAATAATTATAGTTGATGTTAACTCTTGGAAAATCCTACATAAAAAATGTTATATTTAATAATACCTGAATGTGACAACTTTAACATCACTTTAAATAAAATATTATATGTGTCATAATATTTTCCATATGGCTCCAAATAGCCAATAACTAAACCCTTGGATGATTATGGTCGAGATATATTAGAAAAATTTTATTTTGTCAAGTTTTTTGGTCTTTTAATGGTTATTATCAATTTAATAAAAACCATTTTATTGATTTTTCATCAATTAAATAATTTCTACATCATCAATGTATAAGACTTTAAAGTAATTTATTATTTTCCAAAAAATTAAAAATAAATTAAAATGATAAATAAAAAAATTTTATATTTAAAATGAGTATTTATAGTCGAATTTATCTTCTTTATAACCTTATTATATAAATGTTAAAGTTATTAAAAGTTGAGTCATACATATTTAACTTTTCTTAAAATAAAATATATTTAATGTCCCAATATCATTGAAGTGGCTTCCAAAAGATACCATTTCGACCCAAGTATGATTTAGGTTGAAACAAAACTCACAAAATGATATTAGGACAAGTGTTATGGTAATTTTATAATATTATTTTACCTTTAATTGCCCGATTCACCTTTTTACCGTATTAATAAAAATTTAGTGAAATTACTTTTCATAATGCCCAAAAATAAAAGAAATATATTTACATAATTTGGAACCACTGATTAAAAATATTTAATCCATTTTTAAAAATTCAATACACACAATTTTCCATAATTAATTTAAAATTAATCCCATTTTTAGAATGAAAAATGAGTTTTAAATGTTAAGACATTGAAAAAAATTGAAATGTTTTTACATCTAAGTTCCTAGAAAATAGATGAAAATGAACAAAATTATATTAACTGATAAAAATATATTCTATTTATACTTTAAAACCATTCAATAATATAATCTAAACATATAAACTATTTTAATGAAAAAATTCGTTTTCAATTAAAATTTAGTATATTTTTACTATTCATCAAAACTTGAAACTTATCAGAAAAGTATCAAAAATTAATCCAAAGTAAATTTGTATATCCCAATTCAAAATAAGAAGTTTATTTTGTTAAATATAATATATAAAAGTGTTAAATACTAGATTTAAAATGGGTGAACCATCAAAAGGTGACAAAACTGTATTTTTTGAATTTTTTTTTCTTTTTATACAAAAAGTTGAATTTGTTCTTATATCATGTCTAGAAACATATAAGATGAATTTTAAATATTAGGTTGAATATATTTCATATATATATTTAATTAATAAAATCCATAAATAATGATTTTGTTATTTAATAAACTCACTTATTTTATTTAAATAGTTTTTAAGAAAAACGTTTTCTTTTATTTAAAATGGGTTTTATTTTCATTTATAATTAATTTGTCACCAAAGAATTAAGAATATTTTCATAATTCAGTTAATACTATTTATAACCACTATTATAATGACTAGGTTACAAGGTAACATAATAATATTTAGTTGTTTTCTTAAACTCAGTCTTTCATGAAATGAATTTTATCAAAAGAACATGAAATTGTGTATAATACAAGCCAAGAAAAGTGTTGTGTATACCACAAGCTAAGCCGGTGTTGTGTGTAGCGCAAGATTATATTAGTGTAGCGTACAACACATAATATCAAATAAATTAAAAAAATACTATCACATAAAACTATTGGGGTGTTACATTGATAGGGAGTGATAACCCAATTATAGATATACCTTTTTCTCACCTAGTAGTATAACCCTAGTTGACTTTTACAGGAGTAACAACTCACCTAATTTTTTTTGGGAGTTACAACCCACATAATTTTTTTTTGGGAGTTACAACCCACATAATTTTTTTGGGAGTCACAACCTGACCTTCCTTTTGGATTGAAGGAATAACCTAGTTAAACAAATTTTGGATTGGAAAATCTTAAACCAATTCTAGAAGCAAAAAAAGAAGATAAAAGATATATAATAATGAAAACCAGACATGATTTAAGATTAGAAGTAGAGTAGATGTTGTTGAAAGTTGATGTAACTCGAGAACTTCAATCACATAGTAGTAGATGATCAAAACAATGAAGTTATTCATGATCACAATAATGGAACAATAGTCATAGTGGAAATTAATCACTTCACAATTCTCATATGAATGTGGTATTCTTCTACCTATTATTATATGTCATCATTGTATATAAATAAAATGTTTCAATTTTGTTTTATCACATTCATTTATCACATTCCAATGACTAATCCGATGTCATAAATCTTTCAATATCTTCTTCAGTTATGAAGGAGCATCTCGATAACTAATCAAAAAATTCCACGTTAGGAAATAATAAAACATAGAATAATATTGTAACCTATAATATAAATTAACACACTTATAATAAAAGATTAAACTCTTTTATTCCTATATGAAAAAGATTTTAAACACTTCCAATATGATTTTTAAGATAAATAAGATATTTTCAAAAAATTAAAATAATTAAAAATGATCTCACCAACTTATAATAATTTGATAATTCTAAAACTATAAAAAAGAGTATAAAATAAATAATATGAAAATTGTTATTTCCATGATTATTTCTATAACATTTTTCTATCTAATAGTTTACAACATCATAGTTATAAAATATATTTATTTTATAAAGAAATATAACTATTTAAAGATATTAATTAAATTTGAATTTAATTAAAATATCAATATACCGTTAAAATAGAGCATTATGGAGAATATAGATTTTCTAAAAAATAAAAAATTTAAAGAACAAACCAAGTTTTCTAAGTGACCATGAGATAATAGTCTTGTGTTTGTTATACTGATCATGTAATTTTTTTTGTGGGTCTTTGGTATACTTACCATGAAAATACATATGTTTTTAGTTGGTATATTGGCCATGAAAACAAATTTGTTATGTTGTCGGTATACGAACCATGAAATTTTGTGTGTGTGTGGTTGGTATACTTACCATGTGAAGAAATTTTCCATGCGGTCAGTATTGTAAAGACTCCAAACCTAGTAGCCTGGAGTCAGTGCCTTAATTTATTAAATTGGTACTATAAACAAGTATTCATATCCCAAAGGACTGGATAGTTTAGTAGCTTTGTAAAACTAGATACAAATATTAGTTTTATATTATAACTTGAAAGGAAAAACAATATAGAAAATCCATTGGAAACACTCATAATCTCATAGATAATCAATATAATTTTTTCATAATATACATCTTCACATCCCAGGAAAAACCAAACATAAGAAAGGGGTGAGCTTAGATGCTTAGTAAGGGTAAATAATATAGTGGAAGATATCATAAACATAAAATATAAGGAAATATTATTAACTAAAAACACATGACATTAAAACATAATATTGAGAATAATATAGAAGGAATAAAAGCTGATTGAATAATGCTATATAAATAATCATATGAGAATGAAACTTTACCATAGATATTTTACTAGTTGAATAATCACATGGATTATCAATTAATAATATCAAAATGATGAAATGAATAATATTGGAAATTTGAAACATACCATCAAGGAATATAACAAGAAATATAAAAATAAATGGTTAAGACCTCAACCAAAGCCATATCTGAAAATAAATGGGCAAGACCTCAGCCAAGTCCATATCTGGTTTGTCTCATGAGACCTACCGATGCACCAATGAGATATAGAGGGCCCCGAATTTCACTTATTAGGTCCAATTAATTCCTCATATAAATGTGGTGGAACATAATATATATATATATATATATATATATTAAATGTAAATACATTTCCTCAGTCAGTAAACATAATCACCAACCATTCTGAGTATTATGGTGAATGGTATCAAGATATCACATCCATAATCATACTAATCATAAATAATTTAATAAGATATGGTGGATGATAGCATAAAATATAAATCCCAATTAAGTATAATATTCAATATAGTGTGTTCAAATAGATGAAAATAATCTAATAAAATCATTGAGGAATTATCGATAGAAATACCCTTTTTACTTTGCAAATAAGAGTTCTTTTGGAAAAATTATTTTTATTTGTGATAAAATAAAATTTAAAATATTTATATCCTATAAAATAAAATTTAATAATAATTAAATTATGTTTGAGTCATAAATGATGTCCAACTTAAGTGAAAACATGTAAAAAGTGTTTTTAAGAAATTTTAGAAATGGGATACTTCGGTGCAGTTAAAGGGAAAATATAAGAGTCTTTAAAATGAAAAAATTCATAATTGTTTATATAAAACCAAAAAATAAATAAGATATTTTTTTATTAAAAAGATCAATTTTAGAAATTTTTTTTGTCTTAAAATATATTATGTATGATACTTGAAAATGGGTTAGAAATTGGGAAGTTCCCTTTAACTGGGATTTCTTATCGGGAGGAATTAAAAAAGAAACCATATAAAACATGTAATTACCATAAAATAAATATTAATTGATCTAGATACATATCTTTGGAACATAAAAATAGAATGAATTACATTTACATAAGGATAATTAAGAATTAAATTGGGGTAAAGAGAGAGAAAGAATATCCTGAAGGAAAAATGGAGGTTCGGGAAAAAACCCCTACCTTATGTCCAAATGTGTTATGAACATGTACTTAATGTCATTTATACTAAAATTATACTCATTAATAATTTAATTAAGAACCTATTAAACATTTATTTTATTTATTATAATTTTATTAAGTTCATTTTTGGCCTTTTTGATGAGTTATAAGATTCAATTTCGTCATTCAGGAGTGATCGTTTCCTTGGTTTTCATGATTGGTTCACTTGTATACATGTATGAAAGATCATGTAAAATGGAAATAGTTACCTAAAATTTAAATTATATGTTATTAATGATCTTAAAAGATATTTTATGGTCTTATAGATCATTTTTATTCCAGATATGAGGATTATTAATTAGATAAAGCTTTAATGATAACCATCTAGATTATTTTGGCATTTTTTCGATCATCACGGACTAGTTTTGTATCATGAATTAATATTATGTATATATACTGGTTATAAAATATTAAATAACTTTTATTAAATATATTAAGGTCTTATTTAACTATAAAAATGGTTTTATGACCAGCCTTGAAGGATAAATTGAAAAATGAAAACTCATCGTCCATGAAAGCGGTAAATCAACACCTCACATACAATGTTTTAATTTTTAGAATAAAGCAGAAGAGAAGAGAATTTATGGTTGATATAAAATTAACAAAATGAAATTATAGTATATAAAAGATACTGGAGTTATCATATCACTTTGCACAGTGGAGGTGAGGTAATGATAAAAAAAGAAAATAAATTGAAAGAGAGAGAGAGAAAGTTTTACCTCTTGAGTGTCATCTCCTTGAGAACCTCCATAAGGGACTTGGAAATGGTCTTTTGGTGATACAAGTAAGAAAATAACATGTGTGAAAGGTTTGGGAGAGGAAATTAGGAGAATATAAGTAATATCCAAGGCTTTGGAGGTGTGAGGAGAAGGTGTGGTATTTATAGTGGAGGAGAGAGAGGTGTTTTTTGATTATTTTATTCATTAATATATTATTTTGGATCAAGAGTATGAATAATTTTAATACCATGAATAAATACATTAATGAGATAATGATGGTTTTATACCATGGTTATTATATCACGAATGACTCAATAAATAGTGCATTTAACTTATAATGTATATATACTGTAAATTACCGTATTTCACTATTCACTAAAAATTCAATTATTACAAAAAAATCCAAAATATTCACCCTAAACATTTTTTGATGTTTATAATTAAAAAATGGACTCAATTTTATGAATATAATTTTCTAAATATGATAAATTTAATTTTTATTTAAAATCATCATTTATTTGAAAAATACCGATTTTGAATTTATAACTAATTTATGACACTTTGAAAAATTAATTAAGGTATCATAGAATTATATTATAATAATAATACCAAAAAATATTAATTTATTAATCTATTTTGTAAAAATAAATATTCTTTTATATCATTACATTAATTATAAAATTGTAAATAAACATTTGCGTTTCACAAAATATCAATAATTAATTTATAATTTTTAACACATTTATTTACTTATTCTATGCTACAAATTTATTATATTTTCATTCATAAGATACCTAAGTTTTATTTACACTTTCATAGTTGAGGATACTATTAAAATTATAAATAGACTAATAATATAACAAAAATGATTTTTTTTATAAAAATTGAGATTTTCTACTATTCAATGGAAAATAAATATTTTCATAAAAATATCAAAATTTCACCCTAAGCTTATTTTGAAATTTAAATTTTAAAAATGAATCTTATTTTGTTGAATATAATTTATAAAAGTGTCAAAATTTAGTTTTTAAACATGTACGCCATTAAAAGGCGGTAAAATTGCCTTTTAGAAAATATATATCTTTTTGGGCTTAAAAATGGATTTATACTTATCTTACACTGATAAAACTTATTGACTAAATTTAAAAATATTTGATTTAATATGTAATATATAAATTTCATTAATATTTTTCGATAATAGTGATTAATTTAAGATAAAATTCCATTATGTTCATAAATATTATTTTTATAAAAACACATCCTTTTTGTTCAATTGATTTTTATTTTCATTTATAATTAATTGGAAATAAATGAATTAATTTTATAAACAAATGTAAACTATATTTTCATAATTTATTTAATCCATTTTATTCTCACCGTTCCAAGAGGTAGGTCACAATAATAATATTTAATAACTTTTTTAAGCTTAGTGTTCTGTGTTACATAAGCTATTGAAGATGTTAAATTTTAAAAATAGACATGCCATAAAATCTTGGGGTATTACATTCTCCTCTTCTTAAATAATTTTTTCCCTCACAATTTTAACTTATGATTAATAATCATGAAGATATTATTTTAAAATACCCTTTTTGAAACCCCACATCGTAAAAAGGATTAATAAAACTTCCTCTTAAAAAGGGGGAAAGAGAAATGTGAAGGTCACTAAAAAATTAGGCATTCAAAGAGGATAAAATTAGTGCAAAGTGAAACTATGGATATGAAAGAAAAATATAACCATCATGTTCTAATGGATAGTTATAGAAAACATTATCATCAAAAAGTTAACCATCACAAAACCATAAATCTGTGATCATTTGAAAGACCATTGATTTCTCAAAAATAAAAGTAAATAGATAACATTATTGCTCTAAAATCCTTTTCCTAGAGTTGAGGGTTTCTTTTAATATCTATAGAATCACTTGAGAAAATACTTAATTGATTCCTTTCCATGTCATAATCTCATCCTTTGGTTGTGATTTGATCTATCTCCACTACATTTCTTAAATTTTGAGATGGATATTGAAGAAATTTTTTTATACCGGAAGCACATTTATCGACTGATCCATAAGTCATTCATTCGGCCTTTAAATTATTACTAAAAAAAATAGGTTATAACATGATATGTTATATGATTCATCATACATTAATATTAATCAATAATATCCTTAATCCATTCCATAACTAGTTAAGATTTAGACTCATCCAAAATACGTATGTCCAAAATCAAAGACCAAAGATTTTTAAGAAAGGTTTCTTAATATAATATTTTCCCCAAAACAATATAACATGTCTCTCATTGTCACATAACAAATATAGTAATACCTTTATCACCTTTAACCTTAATGAAAACATGCATGCTTTTAGAAGTATAGTCTCAGGTTGTTGAATAAATTCCTTGAATCCAAACATCTAATAATCCCAGCATAACATAAACCATTAGATCACTAACCACCTTCATGGTCACCAATACCATACCATAAATATATATTTATTATTATATCAACATAAAGAAAATATTTATGGTTATCTTTCCCAATTAACGTGTCTTTAAGAGGATCAACTTACAACAGAATCACTTCTCTTGATTACTAGTGCTATTAATCACATACTTCCAATTCCTTGAAGAAAACTATTGTAGTAAAATCCTTATATATCTCATGATACTTATAAAAATATGATTATTGAGAAAATACTCAAATAACATAATTATTTAATCCAATAATATAAATATTAATCATTCCTCTTTTTCTGATGTAGTAGAATAAGATTGACCTTGACCCATTATCCCTTTTTGGGGTATATTCCTTTGAAACTTGGGACATTGAATTGTATAATACCCCATATACTTACAATTGAAGCATTGGATAAATTCTTTATTTACTTTTCAATCATGAGCCTAATTTCCATTATCTCCATACTTGTAGAAAACTACCATTTCCTTCAAGCAAGTACAAGGGTGTTTCCTTCCACAATTATCACATGTTGGAAAATCCTTGTTTCTCTTCTTTCCTTTATCCTAATTTTTACTAGATGTACTCTTGTTCTCATTATTCTCTATAGATCCATAATTCTCAGATAATTATTTATTTATATCATTATCACATAATAACATGTCCTCATATGATGATAATGTTCGGGAGGCTTGTTTCCTTCGAAATATTGGCACAAGATGATAAAAAATTTGATCCCACTTACTGAATCATGTTCATTGGTGAGGTTCCCATTACTCCTGAGAGGTGACATTTCTAAACAATGACATACACTAAATTAGGTTATGAATCATAATTCATAATTCAAAACTAGAAAAATACTTCACATAAATTGAAAATTTATGCATAGCTAATATCATAATCATAAACATGGGTTCTTTTGGGACATGTTTACTTTTAAATCCTTCATAATGGTTATTAAAGAAAATGTTAATTATACTAAGAATATACCTCATAAGTTTTAAAATAGGTTTGTAGTAAGCCCCATTTTTGTGTATCAGGTTACGCCGAGTCAGGCCCGACACACCTTGTCGGAGTTGCTACCCCCAGGTACATTTGTTCTAGAACCACATCTACTTGCAGTATCTAGATAGGGATGTATTTCTATGAATACATACATAATCTATACATTACCAAGATTCTAGGATGTTATTATATGCTTATACTCAAAGTCTATCTTAGGGAAATGTGCCCTAATATATTTTTTCTAAATCCAGTTTTCATGATTTCTACTAAAATTTCTCTGATACCAACTATAAAGACCCCAACCCTAGTAATGTGGAGTCGATGTCTTACTTTATTATAATGATACTATGAACAATTGTTTCCATCCCAAATTACCAGATAGTTTAGCAACTTTGGAAAACTAGATACAAACATAAGTTTTACATTACAACTTTAAATGAAAAACAACATATCAAATCCATTGGAAACACTCATAATCTCCTATATTATCCCTACAAGTTATTCATAATATACATCTTTATATCCTATAGAAAATAAAACATAAGAAATGGGTGAGATCATATACTTATTAAGGGTAAAAAATACATGTGAATCTATCATAAACATACAAAATAAATAAATATTATTAACTAAAATCATATTCTATTAAAACATAATCTTGATCATAATATGGAAGGAATAAAAATTGATTGAATAATTCTATATAAATAATCATATGAGAATAAAACTTAACCATGGATATTCTACTAGTTGAATAATCACAAGGATTATCAATTAATAACATCATAATGATGGAATGAATAATTTTATACATTTGAAATATACCATTGGGGGCTCATCCAAGACATCTAAAAATAAATGGTTAAGGCTCAACCAAAACCATATCTAAAAATAAATGGGCAAGGCCTCAACCAAGTCAACATATGGTTTGTCTCATGAGACCTATCGATGCATCGAGGGGATATAGTAGGACCCAAACATCACTTAATATGTTAAATTAATTGATCATATGAATGGGGTGAAACATAAACAACATATACATATGAAATGTAAATAACTTTCCCCAGTTTATAAACATAATCACTGACCATTCTGAGTATTATTGTGAATGGTGTCAAGATAGCACATCCACAGTCAAACTAATCATAAACCATTTAATAAAATATGATATATTATATTAGAAAATATAATTCCTAATTAAGCATAAGATTCAACACAGGGTGTTGAAATAGATGAAAATACTATAATAAAATCATCGAGGAATTCTTGAGAGAAATACTCTTTTTTACTTTGTAAAGAAGAGTTATTTTGAAATAATTATTTGTATTTATCATAAAACAAGATTATAAATTTATATATCCCAAAAATGAAAAGTGAAGGAAAATTAAATTATATTTTAGGCATAAATTATGTCCAACTGAAGTGAAAAAATGTGAAAAGAGGTTTTAAAATACATTAGAAATGGGCCACCTAGTGCGGTTTAAGGGAAAAAATAAAAGTATTTAAGACAGAAAAATTCATAATTGTTTATATAAAACAAGAAATTAAATATGATAGTTTTTCATGAAAAAATATAAATTTTATCAAAATAATGATGTCTTAAAATAGATTAGGTATGGTACTTGAAAATGGGTAAGAAATTGGGAAGTTCCCTTTAACCGGGCTTGCTTATCAGGAGGAATTGAAAAAGGAACCTTATAAAAATGTAATTCCCATAAAATAAGAAAGAATTGAGATAGATAAATATATTTGGAACATACTAATAGAATTTATGAGGATTATGTATGGATAATTAAGAATTACATGGGGGTAAAGAGAGAGAAAGTGTATCCTAAAAGAAAAATGGAGGTTCGGGAAGAAACCCTTACCTTATGTCCGAACATGTTTTGCACTAGAAATTAATGTCCTGGATAATGAAATTAGACTCATTAAAAATTTAACTAAGAAAATATTCAAAATTTATTTTATTTATTATAATTTTAATAAGTTCATTTATGTCCTTTTTTATGAGTTATAAGATTCAATTTCATCATTCGGGAGTGATCGTTTTCTTGGTTTTTGTGATTGTTTACTTGTATACATGTACGAAATATTATGTAAAATGGAAATAGTTATCCAGAAATGAAATTATATTTTATTAATGAACATAAATTATATTTAGTGGTCTTATATATCATTTTTTTCTAGATATGAGGATGATTCATTAGATAGAATGTTAATGATAACCATCTAGATTATTTTGGCGTTTTTTGATCATCACAAACTAGTTTTGTCTTATGAATTAATATTATGAATATATACTAGTTTAATAACATTAAATAAGTTATATTACATATATTAAGGTATTTTTTTATGATAAAAATAGTTTTATGACCAGACCTTAAGGCAGAATTGAAAAATAAAAACTCGTCATCCATGAAGGTGGTAAATCGGCACCTCAAGGACAATGTTTTCATTTTTAGAATAAAAAAGGGAAGAGAGGGGAATTTATGGTTTATATACCATTAAAAAAAAATGAAATTATAGTATATAAAATATACCGGAGTTATCATGTCACTGTGGACATGGAAGGTTAGGTAAGGATAATAAAATTAAAGAATTTGAAAGAGAGAGAAAGTTTTACTTCTTAAGTGTTGCCTCCTTAAGAACCTCCTTAAGGTACTTGGAAATGTTCTTTTGGTGAGAATAGAAATACCAGAACATGAGGGATAGGTTTGGTATAGTAAATTGGCTGAATATAAGCAATCTTAAAGGATTTTGATGTGTGATGAGAATGAATGGTGAGAGGTGATATTTATAGTGGATGGGAGAGGTGTTTTTTGATTATTTTATTCATTAGTTTATTATTTTAGCTCAAGAATATGAATATTTTTTATTCCCATGAATAAATATATTAATTATAGAATTATAGTTCTATATTATCCTGCTTACATCATCAATGAATCAAGAAATAGTGTATTTAACTTATAATGTATATATACCGTAAATTATCGGATTTTACTATTCACAAAAAATTCAATTAGTTCAGAAAAATACAAAATATTCACCCTAACCATTTTTTACATGTATAATTAAAAAATTGTCTCCATTTTATGAAAATAATTTTATAAATGTGATAAATTTAGTTTTTAATTAAAATCATCATTTATTTGAAAAATACCGATTTTAAATTTATAATTGATTTTATGACACTTTGAAAAATTAATTAAGCTCTCATAGAATTATATTATAATCACAAGAAAAAATAATAATTTATTAATCTATTTTGTGAAAATAAATCTTATTTTTAATCATTATATTAATTATAAAATTTCAAATAAACATTCACGTTCACAAAAAGCTAATAATTAACTTATCATTTTTAATGCATTTATTTACTTATCCTATTTCATAAATTTATTATATTTTCATTCATAAGATACCTAAATTTTATATATAGTTTCAAAGTTGAAACTACTATTCAAATCATAAATGTACTATTAATATAATTAAAATGGAAGTTTTATAAAAATCATCATTTTTCACTAGTCGTTGGAAAATAAATATTTTTAGAAAAATACCAAAATTTCAAACTAAGATGATTTTGAAATTTAAATTTTAGAAATTAATATTATATTGTTCAATATAATTTATAAAAGTGTAAAAATTTAGTTTTTAAACATCTACACCATTAAAAGTCGGTAAAATTTCCTTCTAGAAAATATATATTTTTTATGCTTAAAATTGGATTTATTCTCATATTAAGCCTATAAAACTTATTGATTGAATTTAAATATATTTGATTGAATATTTAATATATATATTTCATTATGATGTTTCAATAATATTGATTAATTTAAGATAAAATTCCATCATGGTCATAAATATTATTTTTTATAAAAACACATCCTTTATATTCAATTTATTTTTATTTTTATTTTTAAGTAATTGTTAATCAATGAATTCATTTTATAAACATGTGCAAATACATTTTCATAATTTACTTAATCCCTTCTATTCCTATCATTCCAATAGATAGGTCACAATAATAATGATTAATCTCAGCGTTCCATGTAACGTAAGCTATCGAAGAAGTTAAATTTTAAAAATAGACATACTGTAATATCTTGGTGTGTTATTGGTATACTAACCATATGAACAAATGTTTTTTGTGGTCACTTAATATGTAATTGTGGTAACTTACAAAAAAATATGTCATGTGGTCACTTTAAAAAATACGTTACTTATAATTACATTAAATAAGATTCACAGTAGCTTCAAATTTGGATTCATCGTAGCTTTATATATGAATTCATGGTAACTAGATGTGTTTCTCAGGTCACCTGAAAACTATCTTTCATGTTAGCTTTAAATTATGTTATGGTCACTTTGTAATAACTCATGGTAGGTTGATATTATTTCTTTTTGCAGCTTCACATAACATACATTATCTTTATAAACACACTCACAATCACATTATTTATACATTAATGGTAACTCTTCATGATAGGTTGGTGTTAGATGAGGGAATGAGATCACACTTGGACAAAGGAGCTTTAAATCACATTGCTGCTATGCATGAACATGAGGTGTATATAGAAGGTGATGTTGAAGTTAAGAGAGAAGGTAGTGCATGGAGGTACAGTGCATTCGAGGTGGTTTAGAGTGAAGCTCAAGTGCAAGGAAGATGGTGACGCACTATTCATAGACTATAGTGGAACATGCTTTTGAAGCATGGGGTGCCTTGAAAATGATGACTAGGCATTACCATCGAACTAGGCTAACCGTGAAACTATCAGTATTTTTTTTGCTAATGCATGGAGGGATGAGATCTTGAAGATGCACAGTATATATATATATAGTTGAAACAATATGAAGATATATATATATACTAATGATATATATAAATATATTCAATATATTTCAACAAATAAATATATATAACATGTGATATATAATTAACATACTAAGAAAAATAATATCCTTAAACAATAATTAGTAAAACACTAAGTATATGAGGTGAAACATGAAAAAAAAACAATACAAAAAATTTGATGTGTGATAAAACATTTTAAAAAATTAACATTTATCAATTAAAATTATGAAAAAATAAATATTTATACAATATAAATTTAAATAAAATTAAACATTATCTAGTAAAAAAATTATTAATATAAATAAAAATTATCAAACAAAGAATATTCAATGAAGGATTTTAAATATAGGGATTTAAATAAAGGGATTTAAATTTAATAAAAAAACAAATGAAAACATAAACTATTAACACAAACAAACTGCTAATCCTTGGTGACTATTTATCAAAGAAACTAAGGTAAAATCACTCTAGATCATCCAAACATGATTTAAAAGTTTTTGGGAATACTGATCATTGATATTTCGGTGCTAGCACAAGGATCCAACAAAACATTTGACATCCTGATGATCACCACTATGTCGTTCCTTCGATCTACAAAAGAGATCTTTGATAGATTTATAGGAATAATCACTTCTTTCTATAGGAATCAAGAGGGATGAGAGAGGAGATCTCAACTTCAATTGGATGAATATTCTATTAGAAACATGCTTCCTATTACTTATATAGTGAAGTCAAAACACCCAGAAATGGATCCCCAACCCCTATATATATATGCAATACCTAATAAATGATCCATAAACAACATGTTATGAATAACTGTGTCATATAAGTCATTTATATTTTTATCACTTGTAAAATAATAAATATATTACATGATAAAAATTGATTCATTAACTCGAATCGATATTTCTAAAAACATTAAAAAAATCTCTAATATTAAAATAATATTTGTTCGTTAAATATTTTCTCACGTATTTAGTAAAATACTAGTAAATAAATTAAATAAATAAACTCAATTCCATTTATTCTATACTAGGATAATAATGAATTTATTTTTTCCTTGAAAATTATTTATACTCATACATCTCTAAGACCGCGTGGTGTGGCCCACTATGCTTTATACTACAATTCATTAGAATATGAGAAACTTTTGAATATGCTAAGTGTGTGACCCTCTAAGACCTTATATCGATAGTATTAAATACTATTAAAAACCATGAGTGAAATTTAACATCCCATCAATGCCCCTAATAAGATAAGGTATAGTCATAGCAACAATAACCTTTCCTACAAACACACACTATGTAATATAATCTATTTCTCTCGCAATATCTCATAAAGTAGGATACACACTTTGTGTCATAATCCTTTCTTACTTTATTTTCCAATGACCTTACTAGATGGATTTAGTGAAGGTACAACCATCTTGATCAATTAGGCCTGATATATCACTTCATTTCATAGGTGAAAAATTCTATCTTGATCATTCAATCAATGTCATACCACTAATGGTGCACTTAAAGTAAGCTACCTCACCACTACATAAATGCCATGGTTTTCATTTTGCATCAACATGTGTAATAAAATGGTATACACTGATTAAAATCTCAAATTAGGTGACCATTACACATTTTCATTGTTATGAACTACCAATGACACCTGGATCATGTGGTGTTTCTATTGGTGGGTCAGTTCTCATGATCTCATCTACTCATGATCATTAAGTGAAAACTTAATGAGAATAAGTATAAATTCTTATGATCCCCTAACACCAGATAGCCTAACATCATCTCTGTCTTTTCATTATGATCTATCTAGACTATTATACATATAATTAATATTACTTTCATGGTATATCTACATACTCATTATAGCCTGAAAACTTATATAACCTTTTTCATATGACATGTAATCTAAAGAAATTTCCATAAATAGAGTGGACACAGAAGTATCGACACTATTATGGTAAGATAAACACATGTATATATAAAACTATATACATATAATGGTAATAAAAGTATACAAAAGAGTTGGGTCTAGGGAACACACTCACAATAGAAATGATGCTAATTACTTTATTACCTTGCTCAAAAACTATGAACACCATTTTCTAATGAGCGTATCTACTATCATGTTCCCCTTCCTAAGATATAGACTATATCATAGTCATAATCTTGCAAGAACTCCAACCATCACCTCTGCCTCAAGTTAATATCTTTCTATGAAAAGATATACCTGGGACTATTATAGTCATAATAGATGATGAATCTCTCTCCAATAAGATAATTTCACCAAGACTTTAGGGAGAACAACACTACTACCAGCTCCAAATCATGGGTCATGTATTTATACACATGTAGTCTTAGTTGGCATGACCAATAAGAAATCATTACCTGCCTTTTCATAGTAATATTTAAAAACCTAGCTTCAAAGACATCACAAAACACCACATAATGAACACCCTCCTATGGTTGTCTTAAGATGGGGGTGCTCATCAACCTCTTCCAAAGCTCCTGAAAAGCCTACTAACACTTATTTTTTCACATGAAAGGATACCCATTTTAGTCCAATCTAGTTAGAGGTGTCACGATACTATATAAATAGGGAACAAATCTTTGATAATAGCCTACCAACCCAAGGAAGCTCTGCACCATAGTCACACTCCCAGGTGGCTCCTAAGATAGCACTTCCTTGATCTTTTCTAGGTCCACTGCCACTCCATATTCTAAGATAACATGTCCCAAGAAGTGGAACTCTCAATTCCATAAATAGCACTTCAAGATATTCCTATAATAATGGTGCTCCTAAAGTATGCCTAGGACCATTCTAAAATGTCTCGAATGTTCCTCCTCTGACACTAAGTACATGAGTATTTCAACGATGAATATTACAATGAAATATTCCAAAAAGGGATGAAATATCTGGTTCATGGGTCCCATGAACAATGTTATAGATTTCATCACATCGAAGGTCATTACCAAATACTCATAATGACCATATCAACACTAAAATGTCGTCTTTGGTATGTCCTCCCCTAGAACTTGGAGCTGGTGATAACATGACCTGAGGTCAATCTTCAAGAACCACCTCACCCCTTCTAAAATATTGAGAGGTCATTGATTCTTAGAAATGGATATTTATCCCTAATGGTCACCTGGTTCATTTGATAATAATCCAAACACAACCTCAAGCTCTCATACACTTTCTCGGTGATCAATATTTGGGATTCCCAGGGGACACACTATGTTTAACGAAGCCATTTCTCAGATGATTCTCCAACTATACCTTCAGCTCATGTAGCTATGTGAGGGCCATCTGATATTTTGGTGTAGATATCAAGGCAGTCCCTAGGTCTAGGTCTATACAGGAATTGATCTCTCTTTGGGGAGGTAATCCTGACACATCCTCATGGAATATATCCTTATACTCCTCCACTACTATAGGAAACTAAAATCTTATAGTGTATTTCGCTCCAAGGGTCATAATATCCAACTGATGAGAAATCGACCATATACTACTTCATACAAACCCATCCTTCTCTACCTGGGATTCTGTCTCACCAACAAAGTAAAATCTCATTCCATCAACTCAGACGCATCACATCCTCCACCTAAAACAATCAATATGTGCATGAACCATGGTGAGACATTCCATACCTAGAATGACATCATAAAGCCTCATCACGATTATGAAGAGATCTCATATGAAGTTTGGTCCTCCAAGATTCATGTCACACTCTCGGCATAAGTTTTTGATTGATGAATCTCTCCCTAAAGGAGTCTCCAAGTGCAAAGGTCAAGCTAATGGTTCCAATAGAATCTACAGATATTGAATAAGGGATTCAATAAAGAAATAGTGGATCACACCTGTGTCTATAAAAACTACATCTAAAGTATAAAATAAATAGATAATACCTCAGATTATACCCATATCCTTTGGGTAATAATCCTACTCTTCCTAAAACTATCCACAATTCTGACTACTAACTCCCGGTACCTGATGTGGACAACCTAGAGGTGGTAATAGTGGTAACAAATCATAACACTGACCACCTCCTGTTTCTCTCCTTGACCCTATTACACATTTTCCACCTTATAAAACTCCCTTATCAAGAAACTTACTCTATAGAAGTCCATTGATCTCCTCTTTATCTTCTATTTGACGGGTTGGTAAATCCCACATGATATTTCCTCACCTATCACAGATGAAGCACCACATAACACTAAACTGGATGGAATATCCCTAGGAACCCTAAGCGACTGACCCTATGTTCTAAGACTACCTCTGAAACCACCTCACATTCCTGGATCCATAATTATGACATCAACCACCAGCTTATGAGGTCTTATCTCCAGGGTTCCCACTACTGAAACCAACTATTGGTTATTTCTTAGTTAAGAATCTCTCCACAACCAAGACATGCCCTAACACCCTAGTGTAAGAAGGGATTAAAAGAGATACCACTATATCTCAGATATTCTAGAGAAGTCCATGCTCAAAGTTTCATGATTGAAAGTATCTATCAAGTACCATATCCATGGAATACTGTGAAAGGTTGGTGAACCTTGATGTGTACTCTTTGATTGAGATTCTACCCTGTTGGAGCTCTAGAAGCTCCTGGATACATACTGCCTGCAAGGCCACTGGGTAAAACACTCTGAAGAGGTTATCAAAATCTATTCAAGTGAGATTCTTCTCATTGTGGATATACATCACTAAGCTCCACCATCACACTTATGGTCCATATAGAAGGCTTGTCATTAGGTAAACCATCACATCAGGAGGGGTCTTAATAAGGAAGAAAACTCACCCTTTTTACTCGAGCTATTCCTCTACTACCTAAGGGTTTAGATCACCTAATAACCTAATCAGTCTCTACCTCTAGAACTTTTAAAGTGAGATAAAACTACACACATCATCTAATGGTATTTACAGTACAATAAAATGCTCAATGGATAATGGTAATATTGTAAAACCACCCAGAGGAACCACCTCTTATATAGGTTCCAAGGATAAAACCTCATTATTGAGAGGATCATCATCACAATCCTATTTGGGAATCCATGTTGGTTTTTTGTTTTGTAGGAATCCTATAAAAGTCAAGATACACTATGGTAAAAAGAGCATAAATGATGAAAAAACTCTTCCTATATGATTCATGTATCAATATTTTCCTTGCAATAATGCATAAATGTTCTAATTCAACAATTATGTTATTGGAATCCCAGTGAATGGATACATTGGCCACCATACTATCACTGAGTTCCCTAACTTGAGAGCTAAACTCAAATCACTTTAACACTATTGCTAGAGTTCTAAACCAATCCCCATAGCGAGACTATCACACCCTGACCTGATGCTTTGTTTTATTTTAATTATTTTGGGTCTCTCTTTTGAACTTTAGTTTGAACCAATTTTAATTTAAAAAAAAAATTAAGTTCTTATACGAGCGTGTGACCATGCATGATGTCCAGCCTTAATAAGAGAATGTTTTAGTCATAATAACAATAACAATAAATAATGTTATTATTATTGTGGTTGGTTTTATTATTTTGGTTGTATTATTAGTATTAAATTTGTTATTATTTATTAGGTTTTTCTTTTATTCTTTTATTTTTTTTTATTTTCCCTTTATTATTTCATTTCTTTTTTTTTGTTTCCTCTCATTTTTATTCCCTTCAACATTCCTCCCTCTTCTTTCATCCCCCTAGTTGTACGAGCCCTCCCCTCCTTTCCTTTATATCAGTGCACCACCCTCCTCTATGGAGCTCCTTATAGATGTCGTTTTTCTTTATTTCATCAAGAATCATGGTGGAATCTATAAGGTAGGATCTCTTCTCTCTTCTCCTCCCTCATTCTAGTGTTATTTCTCCTCCGTTCCACCCAGACAGTTTTGGAAGAACCCTAGAGTTTAGGGTAAACTGATTTTCAACTTCTCCATTGTTTTTAGGGTGTGTGATGGGTCTTTCGAGCTATCTTTGATCATGTTTCGACATCCTCTGTTGAAACCTCGATGTTTCAGTTTGTCTCGGTCCATCTGCCACCATTTTGAGGTAGGTGATTTCATGTTGCCTGTATTTTGGGATGAATCCATTTCTACTTTGTTTTAAATAATGTGTTATTTAATTTTTATGTGCAATTTGAAGTGGATTTGAAGTGCGTTTGTGGTTTTGAGATTTTTTTCACAAAGAAAAGTATTTTTTTATGTTTTCACTTAAGATACATTGTTTGAAATGAAAGGGAATTTGTTGGGATTGATGGGGAAAGTGATAACTACTGGTTTGAAAATGTTTTTGGATTTCAAAAGAGTTTTTAATGTGAAAGAGAATCTATTTTGGGTGTGAAAATTGGATTTGTAACATGTTTACCATGAATGGTGTATTTTTCATGTGTTGTGATTAATTTTTATTATTTTATGGGTTCTTGGTATTTTTTATTTAAGTGAATTGAACCTTATTGCATGATTTCAATGTTTTCTATTGAAGGTGAGGTGTTTTAGGTTGATTCAGTTTCCATCGCTGCTTGAGGTAAGTATTATATATCAACTAATTGGTTGTTTCACCATCTAATTTAAGGTCCTTAATTGTTTAAAGTCCCCTGGTTAATTTTTCATAGTGTGTTGGGATGTTCCCAGTGGTTTAGGGTTTCCATTGTCTAAGGTGACTCACTTACATGTTCATAGGTAAGTATATATATATGTGGGTTTCCCCGTTATATGTATAATCATCAATGGCAGTGAATATATATGTATGGGGATAGCTATTCTCATTTATATATATGAAAATTCATATGTAGGTTAGTGGTGACTAGTATATTCATATAAGAATATATGTAAGGATCCCCTTTCACATGTTCATGGACATGTAGATTTTTACATAGGGGTTAGGTGTTCTTACATGTATGTGAAGGTGTATATGCTTAGTGGGGTAGAAAAATATTTTAGTTAGAAAGTTTCAAGGGATGAATGTTCAGTTTGGTTCCACCCTGAGGTAGGTCCCCTATTCTTATGCCTTTAATTTTAATCTCATGATTTCTTGCTTGTTTTAAAAACATATTTTATATTTATTCAATATACACATGCTATGAAATCTGGTTATAGTTTCTAGAAATGATCATGCCTTCATTTTGGAAAAATGAAATGTATTTCTAATGCCCATTTAGTATTAAGTGACTTTTATTGAAAAGTGATTTCCTAAGCAGGTTTGAATTGGAAATGAATATTTCCAAAGGTTTTTTTTTACTTTCTTCTAGTTTAGTTATAAAATTGTAATTACATGTTTGGTTTTCCAAAAATCTCCAATGTGATTTCCAAAGATGGGTTTTGGTGTGAACTCGTGGTTAAATGGTGGTTTGAATTTATTGAAAGAATTGCATCATTGTAAGCATGGGTTCAAGCTTGTTTCTAAATGTGTAGTAAATTGGTTGTTCAATTTACCTTTTAAGTGATTTAGGAAACTTAAAAGTGTTGGGTGATTGTGTGTTATAAAGTGAAAAGTATTCCCTGTAAATAATTAAGCATGTTTGGAACTTTAATAATGGTTTGTGAAAAAAGAAAACCCCTCTTGAAACATTCCCCCTTATTTTAGAAAATGATGTGTATGTTGAATGTTTGTATTTTGATATGTTCCTAGTAAAGAGGCTTGTGCATTTTTGTGTGATGGAAAAAGGGGGGATGTGCTCAAGGAGGGAGATCGGTGGTGAGAGGGTGAGTGAGTTTTTGAATAAAGAGAATGATATGTTCATGTATGTTAGTTTTATGAAAACTCACTACCACTTGAAATAGAGCACATGGGAAGCCCGAGGTATCTAGGTGGATGAACTAAGACTAGTATGCTAGATGATTCAGAAGTGGTTCATCCCAGTTTCCTCTAGAAGGATTGATGCTACAATACTAACTAAATTATTATGGATGATGATGGGATACCACTAGGGTTATAGGGGTGTACCCAACTAGTGGATCGTGCATGATAATACTAGTTTTTTGGGTTTTTATGCCACATTTCATTGAGGTACAAGGTCCCTAGGGTCTAATTAGTGATAGTTTCCTATAGGGATTGACCATAGTGCTCGCTTATGACATTTTGTTTGTGAAATGATTTTTATTTTAGTTTATTCAAGATTTTCCCCCTTTTTGAAAATACATATTTTTAAATTAAACTATTTGTCTTTCAATTTAAAATGACTATGCATGCTTGTAAAATATTTTGGAAATGTGATAAAAAGGGAAATGTTTTTCTTGGAAACAGATTACCTAAAATTTTAGGAATGGTAAATATTATTTTTATGTGGTTGTATTTTTGAACTAGCATGATTTGAGGTTCTTTTTAAAGGTAAGAGAATATGGCATTTTTTATCCTTGGATTTCTTACTAAGAATTTTGGTGCTCACGTCTAATTTATTTTTTAGTTTCAGATTCCTCTAGTATTGGTTTTCTCTTAGAGTGAGAGTGGTTTTATATTCTGTGGTGACCCACAAGTTCATTTGAGGTATGTCTCCTTGATTAGTTTATTCCTTTTCTTGCTACCATTTTTTTAGTATATTTATTTATTTATTTTTTGTTTATGGGCCAAAATTATTCCCAACTATTTTATTTTGGTTCCCAAAACTAGTTTTCAGCCCATGGGGATTGAGAACACCCTTCGGGCCTTATCACGGGATGACTCTGGTGATCAGTTTAGGATTGATTGAGTTGGTTCATGAAAAAATGGTATCATAGGAGGCCCTTATTATTTGGGGTGTTAGATAGCTTGGAGATTAGGTTTGTTGGGATTCGAGAGGTATGTATGGGAAGGACGTCATGAACCCTTTCCCATCCCGAGCATCAAGTTTCCAGGGGTAGTTCAGGATTTGATTTTTTCTTTTTCTTAGTCTGTGTGGATGGGGGATGATAGTAGGAGTAAACCAGTATTGTGTGTGGTCTCACATGGAGTAACGACCCCTATGATGACTGAGAGTACAGTTCGAGACACTCCTAGTGGTTAGCGCTCACCTAGGGCATGGTCTGCTAAATCATATAGCCGGGTTAGTCACAATATCTAGTTATACATCCAGGTTCTTTAGTGTTGGTGATGTATCGGTTCAGTTTTGGGTTGGCGTGAAGGGGTTTTTAAAAGGAAAACATACTTTGGGGTTTCTACCATTTTCTCTTTTGTGAGTTTGACATGTTTTTTGGGGCGTGTTTCCCTTGGACCTTGTTTATGGAATTTGGTGATTGATTTATTGAAATTGAATTTCTAAATGAACATCTTGGGTTATTTAAAATTGAAGTCAGTTATTTTGGAAATGGAAAGCACTTTGAAAATTTTCTTTAACCTTTGAAATGGTTTTGGAAAAAGTGTTTTCAGAATATTGAAAATTTTTTGTTTTGAAAGAAGAATAGCCTTTTTTTGTCTAGTGACATTCCTATGGGTGCTCATGTGTGCATGTGGGCATGATTAATGGAAAGTTGATGGATCATGTGTATGGGTGCCTAAGTGGAATGGAAATTCATATCTATGAGGCATCATGGAATACTAGTAGCAAGTGATTGATTTATAAGGCTCCTTCTTGTTTCCTGAAAAGTGTATTTAGATAAATGGATAGGAAATTTCTTGATGTTTTCATATGTGTTTTGGTTATGTTGGGTGTGTTTGGATGATATTTTCCAAGAGGACATGAGAATAAAATTGATTTTTTTCTCTAAAATGGGTTTTTGTGAATAAATGAATTTGGAATTGGAAAATGGTTTTGAGTCCGAAGTGAAAATGATGGTTTCAAATGTGATTTTGGGATTTTTTTGTAAAATGCTTGGTTTTTCAAGTGGGTGTTTTTCTTTTAGAATGAATTGATTTCTTAAGTTGGAATTATTGGATTTGTGTCTAAGGTGTGGAAGTTTGTTTTTTGAGGTGCTTGGTTTTGTGGAAGTCTAGTTTTCTTTTTATTGTTTGGGATATGCCCCAAGAAAGGTACCATGGGTTTCCAGTAGGTCTCTCTCAGTTATTAGATTATCCCATACTTTCAGTGGAGTGGAACAGTTGGAGTTTTCTTAGTTGTGTTGGCTATTTGTAGATTTTGAGGTTGGTTTAATATCATTGAGTGTTTTGGAAAAGTTGGGAGTGTATACGGTTTTTGAGGAACTGAAAATTTTGTGTGGATGTGAGTTGTCTTGAGTAAGTTTGGAGGAGTAGGACTAGACTAGTAAACAATTATCATTCCATTTTTATTGTGAATGGGGATGTCATGAGAGATCCTCAAGACTAGCTTCCTCCAGTGATTTTACCTAAGGAAGTGAAGGTGAAGGAAAGTGGTGGAGCTCATAGGTGATCGACCAGTCATAGATGGTGAAGGATGTGTGTTGACCTTTTCGATAAGCTAGTTTAATGTTCCCCAGATGTAGTGTGGATTAATCAATTTAAAAATCATAATAATTGTTGGCCTTTTTCTTATTGTGGTAAGTGAAGGTTCCTTATCCAATGAGGAGTGTGAACCAAAAGGACCTATTCTTGGAGTTATCCTTCCATAAGTACGTGTTGCGTGTCTAGAAGACCACTCAATCACCTATCTCTAGTGTGGTCATTTGGTAACTATAAGTCATTCCCAATAATTCTTAGATGGTATGTTGATGGAGTGGCCACTTGGGTCACAAGGAGAAGTATATAGTTTTTTTATCAAAGGTGGAAGTTCCAATCAAAGGTGGTTAGATTATGACTATGAGGAAATACATGATTCAAAATTTAGGGCCCTAACCATAGGTCCCGGGGTGAAACTTGCATGAAATCAATACTTGTTGGTTGTGGGATGATCTTGGCCCGACTTAAGTTCGAAGTGTCAATATGGGGACATATTATGTTTTCATATTGCAGCATCGTCTCTGAAGGATTATTTTTTGTTGTAAGGGTCATAAAGGCCTTGTATCCTTGTTGTGGTCTTCATTTGTGGGAGTTCCTATTGGGATTTAAGGAGGTTTGGAGATACTGTATTCTTGTAAATCCAGTGGGTGTGCTCTGTGAATGTGGAATGTGGAATAGTTTACCTTCTTGTGGGTCGGTTATGGATCAAAATTGTACTTTTTTCGAGATTCTCATGTCTTGTGGAATTGATGCGCGCCTATACGGTTCGCTTCTTGGTTAGGGGTTTCCACTGTAAAAATCCTCCCATATGGTGGAGTATTAGACAATATGGGAATTTTCCATGTAGTTCAACCCATGTTGGTGGGTTCCTGATCAAGAGTTTAGTTTGTATCACTCAGAGTAAACTGGGAATGCCTATGTGGATGTATTTGTGTTAGGAAAATTATAGAATAGTGGGGAGACCCACTGTGGGTCTTGCCAACGTATCCTCTTGTGTTGGTTTGGTTTAAATTTGGGAGCTTGGAGGATCAAGCCAGTGTTAGAGGTTTTGTCTGGGTTTTTCCGTCATTTTGGTTTGGAGAACCAATGTTTGATAAGAATACTAATATGGCGGGGAGACCACCATAAGATAGACTTGCGGAAGACTCTGTCTTCAAAGTGTGATTGGCGAGGCAATCCCTTTCTTCTACTCTGCTCGACCTTGACCATGGAAATTGGTTATCTTAGGTAGTGGGTCACTTGATGAGTGTTCTTGAAGGTCTCGAGCAGGCCCTGGTGATTCCTATGTTAGGTGTTGGGGTGTTCCATGTTTTAGTTGTATTTGGAGGTGAATTACTTTCCATTGGTTATTTTTATTGGTGATTATAGTTTTGAGATCTATGGAGTTTTAGGTTATGAATGTTTTGAATGCTCAGTCTTTAGGTGATTGAGGTTTATTTTTAAGTATCCTCCTAGTCATGCTTCTAATCATGGGTTGATCAAGTCTTTTGGGACTTTCTAGGGGCATAAAGTGTCATGGTAGGGAGAATTGTCACACCCCAACTTGATGCTTTATTTTATTTTAATTATTTTGGGTCTCACTTTTGAGCTTTAGTTTGAACCAATTTTAAATTTTTAAAAAATTTGAGTTCTTATATGGGCGCATAAACGTGCATGGTGTCCAGACTTAATAAGATAATTTTTTAGTTATAATAATAATAATAAATAATTTTATTATTATTGTGGTTGGTTTTATTATTTTGGTTTTATTATTAGTATTATTTTTTATATTATTTATTAGGTTTTTCTTTTATTCTTTTATTCTTTTATTCCTATTTTATTTTTCTTTTATTCTTTTTTTCTTTCATCTCATTTTTCTTCCCTTGCACGTGCCTCCATCTTCTTTCTTCTACCTGGTTGTGCAATCCCTCCCCTCCTTTCCTCTATGGCAGTGCACCACCCTCCAAAATGGAGCTCTTTATATCCATCGTTTTTCCCGATTTCTTCAAGAATCATGGTGGAATCTCCAAGGTAGGATCTCCTCTCTCTTCTCCTCCCTCATTTTGGCGTTATTTCTCCTCTGCAACACCCCAATGGTTTCGGACGAACCCTAGGGTTTTGGTTAAACTGATTTATATCTTCTACCTTGTTTTTAGGGAGTGTTATGGGTTTTTTTGGCTAGGTTTGATCATGTTTCATCATCCATCATTGAAACTTCAGCATTTTGGTTTGTCTCGGTCCATCTGCCACCATTTGGAGGTAAGAGATTACGTGTTGTTTGTATTTTTAGATTAATCCATTGCTTCTTTGTTTTACCTAATGCATTATTTAAATTTTATGTTCAATTGGATATAAAATTTGAAGTGGATTTGATGTGAGTTTGTGGTTTTGAGATTTTTTTCACAAAGAAAAGTATTTTTTATGTTTGGAGTTTAGCTGAATTATTTTAAATGAAAGAGAATTTATTTTGGTTGATGGAAAAAGTGATAACTACTGGTTTTAAAATGTTTTTGGATTTCAGAAGAGTTTTTAATGTGAAAGAGAATCAGGTTTTGGTGCGCGAATTGTATTTGTGACATGTTTCCCATAAAGGTGTATTTTTTCATGTGCTGCGCTTATTTTTTATTATTTTATGGGTTCTTGATATTTTTTATTTTAGTTCGTTGAACCTTTCCATGTGATTTTGGTGTTTTCTGTCGAAGGTGAGGTGTTTCGGGTCAATTTGGTTGTCATCACCACTCAATGTAAGTGTTATATATCTACTTCTTGGTTGTCTCACCATCTAATTTAAGGTCCTTAATTATTTCAAGGTCCCTGGTTAATTTTGTGTAGTGTGTTGGGTTGTTCCAAGTTGTTTTAGGTTGCCATTGTCTAAGGGTACTCACCTACGTGTGCATAGGTAAGTGTGTGTATATATATATAGGTTCCCTCATTACATGTATAATCATACATGGAAGTAAATATACATGTATGGGGCTAGGTGTTCCCATATATATATATATTAAAATGCATACATAGGTGAGTGGAGACTAGTATATTCATATAAGCATATATGTAAGGATCCGCTTGCACACGTTAATGGTGATGCAGATGTGTGCATAGGGGATAGGTTCCCTTATATGTATATAAAGGTGAACATGCTCAGTGGGTACAAAACAAATTTTAGTTAGAAAGCGCCAAGAGATGAATGTTTGGTTTGGTTCCACCCTAAGGTAGGTCCCCTATTCCTATGCCTTTAATTTGAATCTCATGATTGCTTTCTCATTTTAAAAACATGTTTTATATTTATGAAATATACACATGATATGAAATCTGGCCGCGGTTCCTAGAAATGATCATGCCTTCATTTTGGAAAAATTAAATGTATTTCTAACGCCCGTTTGGTATTAAGTGAATTTTAGTGAAAAGTACTTTTCTAAGTGGTTTTGAATTGTAAATGAATATTTCTAAAGGTGTTCGTCCTTTCAGCCTTTTTATTTATAAAATTTTAATGATATGTTTGGTTTTCCAAAAATCTTAAATGTGATTTCCAAAGATGGGTTTTGGTATGAAATCATGGTTAAATAGTGGTTTGAATTTCTTGAAATAATTGCATCGTTGTAAGCATGGGTTCAATCTTGTTATTAAATGTACAATACATTGGTTGTTCAATTGAGCTTTTAAGTGATTTAGGAAACTTAAAAGTGTTTGGGGATTGTGTGTTCTAAAATGAAAAGCATTATTTGTAAATAATTAAGTCTGTTTGGAACTTTAAGAATGGTTTGTGAAAAAAGAATACCCCTCTTGAGACATGCCCCCTTATTTTAGAAAATGATGTCTATGTTGAATGCGTGGATAGTGATATGTTCATAGTAAAGAGGCTTGTGCATTTTTGTGTGATGGAAAAAGGGGGAATGTGCTCAAGAAGGGAGATCAGTGGTGAGAGGGTTAGTGTGTTTTTGAATAAAGATAATGATATGTTCATGTATGTTAGTTTTATAAAAACTCACCACCTCTTAAAATAGAGAACATGGGAAGCCCAGGGTATCTAGGTGGGTGGACTAGGACTAGTACACTAGATGATTCAGAAGTGGTTCATCCCAGTTTTGTCTAGTAGGATTGACACTATAACATTAACTAAATGATTATGGATGATGATGGGAGATAACTAGGGTTACATGGGTGTCCCCTACTAGTGAATCATGCTCGAGAATTCTGGTTTTCATGGATTCTATACCACATTTCACTGAGGTAAGAGGTTACTAGGGTTCCATTGGTGCTAGTTACCTATAGGGATTAACCATGGTGCTCGCTTATGACATGGTGTTTGTGAAATGACTTCCATTTTAGTTGCTTCAAGCCTTTTCTCCCTTAGTAAAAATACATGTTTTTAAATTAAATTATTTGTCTTTCAATTTAAAATGACTATGCATGCTTTTAAACTATTTTGAAAATGTGATAAAAATGGAAAGGTTTTTCTTTGAAATGGATTTCCTAAATTTGTAAGAATAGTAAATATTATTTTTATGTGGTTGTATTTTCAAACTAGAATTATTTGTGTTTCTTTTTAAAGGTAAGTGAATAGGTCATTGTTTATCATTTTCTTTCCTACTGAGCATTTCGGTGCTCAAATGGACTTTATTTTTTAGTTTTAGATTCTTCTAGTCTTGGTTCACTCTTGGAGCGAGTGTGGTCTTGTATTCTGTAGTGACCCATGAGGTCATTTGAGGTATGTCTCATTGCTTAGTTTATTCCTTTTCCCACTTCCAGTTTGGTCATCCTATTTATTTATTTATCTTTTCTTTATGGTCCAAAATCATTCCCAACTATTTTCTTTTAGTGCTCGATACTAGTTTCCAGCCCATGGGGATCGAGAAAATCATTTGGGCCTTGTCGTGGGCTGACTCCGGTGACCATTTTAGGGTTGGCCAGGCAGGTTCGTGACATAGAGTATATCTAAAATCTATTCCTAAGACAACATAATTTGATACCACTCTATCATGAATCAGCCCAATGGGGCATGGCTGGCCAGTAGTAAGTAGAGTGTGACAACCAAATACCACCTCAAATAGGCTAGGTGCTGGCGACGAGCACTGAGTAGGCATAACACACATGGGAAGCATTAGACTAAAGTACCTGTACACACACACACATGCATTCACACACATGCATGCACACACACACATACATCTCCATACACTAATATAATTTATAAAATACAATTAACTAATACTATAAATGCATGCATAACCAATAATCCCATATTAGAGTATAATAAATAGTTTGGAAAAGAAAAATTCCAAATACAAGCCCACCCAAAATGTAAGAAGTGTTTAGCCTGATAATAAAAAAGGGGATTTATATCAAGATAAAACTCTTAGAACCATATGTGGTACATCTAAAAAAACTAAGCCTAACCTTATTATAGTCCTCCTTGGACTCCATCAAAAGTCCTGTCGTTTGCATAAGACAAGACACATGCAAGAATATCCCATGTAGGGGTGAGTATAAAATACCCAACAAGACACCCCAAAATCACAAAACAAAGCATAAAAGTGCATCATCTCAAAACTATAATAATCTAAGTCAACTAAAAAGAATGATAAAAACCTAGATATGATCATAGATAAACACCAAATATCAAATTAAGGCCATTCCCTCACTACTAACCAAGGATTCCACTTAAGGATCAAATGTCACATTTGTATGAGGGAACTCATATCCTGAGTCTCATTATTACTGATGAAACTCTTCTGAGAGGTTTCACTCATTAGGCCTTTCTATTCACGATATGAACTAGAAATATTAATACATTGATACAAAGGTAGGGGATTAAACCCAGGTCCTATGGGGGATACCCAACCCTATCTAGATTAGTACACCAAGAATGATATCACACAACCTAGATCATAGAAACGAGATACCTAACCCAACCTAGGGAAGAATGACAAATTATCACACCCTAGGCCACAAAAGGGGTACTTGACTCTATCCAGAAATAAATCATATAGAGGATCACTCATCCTCTGCCTAAGATATAATTCCTCACTGTACCCTCTTATGGATGGAACAAGGGAGAACACTCATACTGATACTAAAGCTGGATTATGGGGATCAAGGGCTCCAACTCACCTTAGAAAGAGAACACAACATGTACAAGGGACACACAGCATGTCTCGCTAAGTTTGGTCCTAATTGTGTCTCTGTCTATGTACTCTACCCTAGAAAAAGTACATGGCATGTACAAGGGACACACGAAGTGTCCTCCTAAGTCTGGTCTTGTCCATGTCCATGCCTGTGTACTCTAGCTATGACTATGTACACCAGTCATGTTTGTGCCCATGTACCCTAGGCACACATCGGTTTTTCAGCTTAAGGATCACATGGAATGTGGATAGGTCACACTTATTTGTGGTATTTATCTTCACTCATAAATCCTATATTACATAGAAGTAGGTCTACATGGAATGTGTTCTTTCAAAATATATTCCATATAGATCAAGATTTCAAAAAAATTCCAAATCTTCAAGAGTATCTACCCACATCACCTATTGATTCAATACAACCAAAAATCACACCTACAAAGACAATATCTGGGTTAACCAATCCTGAATTGTCACTAGTGGCCAAATTCAGGCCACCCTTTGATTGAAAAATCCAATTGTTACCACCCTAAAGAAATTGCATGGTTCATCTCATGAAAACTCCATCACCCAAACCGTCGTTAAATCTCCATTGTCACCATGATGTCTCTTTCATTCCTTCGATCCAAAAACTAAACTTATGATAATGATATGTTGCTCCAAAGACTGATTTCACAATGATTAGTTCCTAAGATTTATTGAATGTCATCCAATCGAAATACCAATTTTGAACGTTTGAAGAACAGAGGGAGAAAAGAACAAAACAAAAAAGTGAGATATAAAAATTTCCATTATTTGGATTGACCTTCATTTGTTGATGTAAAAATCATTGATCAGTAATGATAAATCAAAACAATCAATTCCTAATTTTAGGTATAAAAGTAAAAAATGATAAACTAAAAAAACAATCCATGAATTAATTTCTAAAATAGTTAATTTTCTATTTTCATAGAGAAATAAATAAAGGGTATTAAACCAATAAAATAAAATGTCCTACCTTGATGTTAGATATATCACTGATGTAGAACAATTCTATATTGTTTCCTTGGGAGAGATCTAAGAATTCTATCAGTGATGAAAATTTCCTCATTATACCGATCGCTGATCCATGATTCCATCATCATCCACCAATGATCTCCTCAATGGTCCTATCCTCCAATATATAGAGGTATAAAACTAACACTCTGATCTGGCTATATCCATTCTTAAATAGAGGAGTATTAGGTTATTTAAATTTAATAGATAATAAATTATTTAATTAATTAATTCTTCTATTATCTCGCTAGAAAATACACTTAAATGAAACATCTAAAGCACAAAAAAGTTATGTAACACCTAGGGTAAAACCAAATTACATATTTTATAGTAGTATCAGTTTTCCCATCCAAGATACAATTTGGATGATATTCTATTATTTCTGAAAAACTGCATGTAAGTGATATAATAAATTTAATATTTTTAATATATCAATATCGTGGATCCATGGGCCCCTAAATCTCACACTAACTCTGCACCTATCTCTGAAAATATTCTTTAAAATTTTCCAAAGTGTTACATGGAAAAAATAGATTCATTACAATTTTACTTATAAGAAACCGAAGTGAATTTAAATTTGACTTACAAACTCTTGAATGAGGATTTTACTACAAAGTAATTGATTCCAATCATATTTCATTGATTTTTGATGTATCTAGACTATAATAAATGCATATTTTATTTTAAATGGACCATTGATTTTTTTTTTCAAAAAAAATATATTTCAAATCTTAATATTTATAATATTTTTGGATTACTTTTAATAGAGCTATTTTTGAATAAAATAATCATATTTTAAATAATGTTTAAAATTTTGTTATATTAATATTTTCTTACATTGTATGTTAATATTTTATAATGGAATATAATTTAGAATTATATGTATAGTAGAAAAAATTGATGTTTTGAATTGTAATTTGGTATTATGGTGTGTTTGGATTATGTGAAATTGTATATTTTGAGCTTGGTGTATAGTTTTTTGAGTATGCGAGTGATTTGGAAGATAAAAGGATTTAAAACCAGTAATCTAAAACTGAACCATGGGAAATATTCCTAAGTCGGTGTACTGAGCCTTTTTCTGGTTGATTCTAAATGTAAATTTTGATAGACTTATTAAGTTATTGAGATTTTATTAGTATAATTTTTTTATAAGTTAAAATTTTAAATTATTTTTCATTTACATATTTAATTATTTGAGTGATATTTGGATTTGTGTGAATGGAATGATGGTATTGAGTTTGTTTATTTCCAAATGGGAAAACTAATTTGATGGGGAGTGTAAAGATCGATTCTCTATAACCCGAATTGTATTGGGTCATAATTGTTAAAAAATGGAATCAAAGAATATTAAGGTCTCTTAGGTATAGTACATGAGAGTAGACATGATAATAGGTATTCTAGTACTCAAGAAGTAACCCATAAATATGTATAACAATCATAATTATAGTCAAATCTTGAGTTACCAGGGGTAGTTTGGGGATTCTCTTCATTCTCTTTCTCTTTCCCTCCAGTCAGTCCTTAACCTTTGAGTCTCATGCATTATAAAAAATGTATGTAGGTAAGAAAAATGTCATGAGGTTATCTTTACTATCTTTTTTTATCATGTTATTATTGGAATCGATTGATAACTCATATTAACTAAAACATTAATAATAAATAGATGATGTTTTCCATATATTTATTCTTAATAAGTTGATTAATATGGGTTAACAACTGATTCCTTTGATTGCTAGTTCCTTTATATGCTTATGGTATCTAGATTATTTTATGTTATACTCAAAGCATGTTTTTATTTATAATTACCTAATTTTATGAGCATATAAACTTGTTTTAAATTATTTTATAGAATGGTTTATAATGAAAAGTGTTTTGAGAAAATAAATATAAGATAGTGAGGGATGGGTTTCGACTTGGTCTATATGATGTAGTAAAGTCTTGGGGTTGTTCCCTTTTGGGATAAAAGTACTGATGTTATGCTATACTTTATTGTAGAGAATTCCACCTAGAAGACCAACTCCTGATGATTTGGAAGGGGCGTAAGAGTATGGCATATAAGTGGGAAATCACGTGCTTCCATTGACCCTCAGGTTTTGGAGGGGCCCTCAAAAAATCTTCAAGTCATTGGTCAAGGAGCTCCATGGAAGAATTTTGTGACCTTGGAGATTGTGGGGGATTTTCAATTTCACCATAACCTAAATTTTTGGGGTGTATGTCTCTTCACGAGGCTGAGGAGTGGATTAACCATCTCCAAAAAATCTTTCCAAAGTATTGAAACCACTAAACAACACTGAGTTTGGATTTCCACCTTTATACATGAAGGAGCGACACATAGATGGTGGGATGTGATTTAAGAGTTGAAGAAAGAGAAAGTCTCACCTGGAATAGATTTCAAGAGCTCTTTTTAGTGATATACTAACTTGAAACTATATGATTGGTAAAGGAAAAGGAATTCATGAATCTCTAGCAAGGTTTGATTTTAGTTATGGAATATGATTATACTTTCAACAATCTTCTCATATTAGCTCCCTATCTGAGTAGGGATAAGGAATCCAAGGCTAATCATTTTGAAATAGGGATTAAATAACCTTTACAAACCCAAGTTAATATTTTTAATCAGCCAACGTTCTCATAAGTGGTCAAGAAATCCATCCTCATAGAGAAAAGTTCTAAAGGGGATCGGGAGTAGGTGGTCCACTACTTGATCCAACCTAGGGTGACAATTACATAGATAGCCAGAAGTGATGTTGAGAGGAGGTGAGAAATGGTGGTTCTTAATGGGAAAGTTTCGGTGGTGGTGTACTCACACCACCTATCATAGAATGATCATATGTATAGTGTCATCGGTGTGGATAGTTTGGACACATTAGGCATAACTGCACCTTTGAGGTGAAGCATTGTCATTCTTTTGGAAAGTACAATCACCTTTAGAGGTTCTTCTGATAAGGTGTTTTAGGTAGTGTTGGGAAACATACTTCGCAAACCTAGGAATCCTAGGTATAATTGATAGTGTAGTCTGTGAAGGTTCTGAGGCATAGTGGAAGTGGTCGACCCTTTCCCAACAATGGTTTTTCATCAACTCAAGATTTATTCTCAAAATTAGATGGATAATTACATGATGTTGGAATTCATTCTTTATTGATAATTCATTTGAAAAATATTTGATCTACCATCATTGTATAGAGAGGATTCATGTTCTTTGTGAACCTTAGATCATTTTCATAGAATTTGATGGGTGATAATGTAGATGGATCTAACACTTGCGTCAATCATCTTTGATTTCCACAATAATTGATTCGAGATGGAAGGATTCTTGTTATTCTCTCTAGACTCTAGAGGGTGGAAGAGGGGAATCACTCTCATTTCTGGAAAGATTTATAGAGGAATAGATCTCTAGGGCTTGATAGGATTCTATCTAGACTCGTTTTACACAATAGTGGCTAGGACTGGATAGGGTTAAATAATTACATAAATGGGTATTAATAGACCTAAGGTTAGAGAATAAATAATTACACATGGACCATTATTATTCTTAATCCCCGAATAACCCCATGTCTAAATAATAATAATAATAATAATATTATTTACTTTCCATGCACTAAACCCATTGCTAAATAAATATTATTTTATTGAATAAATAATATTAATATTTATTTAAATAATATATAATTTGACATTTTTCATTATAATATTAAACTTTTCCCACAAATTCTCCTCAATATTCCTTAAAAATTGACTATTTATTTAAATAAATAAATTCCATGACATTATTCACCGATAAATAAATAAATTTTATATTCATTAAAATAGATAATACATATTTATTAAATATTCAACTCATATATATATTATCTCAAATAATGAGTGACTAAATATTTTGAATCAAATAAACCTGAATAATTATTAAATCACTTATGAAATAATATTAATTAAACATGTTAAATTCATATAGAATTTAACTGAGGTTACAAATACACTTAGTGTGTGACCCTATAAGTCTCTTTCTCAATAAAATTATGAAATACCACCTAAATTACAGGGTTAGCGTTTATCAACAGGATAAGAAACCCATATATAAAGAATTTAAATTCCACAAAAATAATAACCACATATAAACATACACCATGTAATATAATCTCTTTATCTTGACATCTCTAATCAAGAAGGTTGCATACTGGTGTAATCAACCCATGTGCTCGATGTCTCTTTATTTGAATTTCTAAAAATAAACTCACTAATAGAACACCATGGATATGGACTTAATAAAGAAGTTATGATCCCATCAAAGGAATGATATATCAACTTATGTTAAAGAACAAAATGAAAAAATCCTTCCTCATATTATTCATTAATGTAATACAAATCATGATACACTTAATATATCTTACCTCATTGTGAGATTCTTTCATAAAAATTTTTATCAACACATCAAAGTGCGTGAATAATGATATGTATTGATAATAATATTAAATTATATATACCATTATACAAGTCTGTAGATAATAAAATCCAATGACACATAAATTTTAACTTCCTACTGGTGATTTAATTTTTCATAATCTCTTTTCTTGAGATTACCAAGGACACAATTTATGTGAAAATGTCTTAATGTATTATGATCTCTCCTATTTATTGGAGTTAGTATTCTATAAACAACTTATATATACTTTATTATAACATGTATTCATTGTTTTGAATATTTATAAACATCACATCATGATTTTTCTTCCTTGTGACATAGTATGTGATAATGTCTTAAGAGTGAATATCACATTGAAAGGTTATAGCAGTTCCCTGCTATGATGAGAACCCAAAAGTGCCACAATAGTATTCTTAAATATAATTTCTATAGCCTAATGATATCATATTATGGTACAGAAATGATAGAGGATATTAGGGGTGATAAATCATAGTACATTGATGCATTTTCTCATGGCGTACATCCTTAGAAAATTTTATTATAGGAGATTGTGAGAACATATCCTGGAAGTAGGAAATATACATTTATATGTGTCATTAGATGTTTCTATATAGATATATGTATAATGATCCAAGGACTTTAAGATTATTATTAATGTATATTTTTAGTCATGAAATTTGATATATTTATGGAAAACATGATTATATATGTTCATGGTGAGTTATGATGCATTAGGTGCATCATGAGTAATATTAAATTAATGAATAATGTGAGAAAAGATTTTACCATTATGTTATTTAACATAATATGATATCACATGCCCTTTGATGGAAATAAAATAGCCTAAATAAATCCATGTCCATGGTGTTCTGTGGGAAAATCTATTTCTAGAAATTAAAAGGATACATAGAGAATATAGGTTGATGACACTAGAATGCAACCTGTTTGATTAGATATATCATGATAAAGAGATTCTATTACACAGTAACCATCTGTATGAGGTTGTATATTTTTATGACATTAAATTATTTCTTTATGGGTGCCTTGGTGTGTTTCTAGATGATAACATTAGGATTTGAGTGGATCTTCCTAATTCCACTGAGAAAGAGGTTTAGAGGGACACACACCAAGTGTATCCACAATCTTAGTTAAATAATAATATTATTTATTATTTAACATGCTGAATAGATATTATTCCAATAGTGGTTTAATAATTATCCATGTTTTCTTGATCACATATATTCTATCACTAGTTATTTGAGAGAATATTTTATGACTAGTATATTTGATAAATATTTATTTTCTATTTAGTGAATATAATATTTATTTATTTATTGGTGAATAATGTAGTGATATTTATTTATAAATAAATTTTCATTACTCAAAGCATGATAAATATTGTGGCAGAATGGAGGGAAGAATTTAATGGTCTGGTGAAAAATATCATATATGAAATATTATTTGAATAAATCTTAAACAATTTATTCAAGAAATAATATTTAATTTATTCAATAGTTTTGTGAATGTCAAGAAATAATAATAATAATAATATCATTATAGACATGCTATTTTGGAGGGATTAAGGAAATAATAAGGGTATATATGCAACTATTATTTTCAAACCCTATCACTATTTAAACTCAACTATATTATTTCCAACATTAACACTAACCATTGTTTGTGTTGGGCATAATGACTCTGGAGAATCTTCTCAATCCCTAGAGATAACCTCTCTAAGAATTCTCTCAATAATGAAGAACAATCTTCCTCCACCACCCCTTTTGAACCCAGAGAGATCAAAGAGAATCCTTCTTTGAAGTGATTTTCATGGAGATCAAGGAAAAATGATTCAAGCATTAGGATCTACCATGCTAGCACCTAGATATTCTTATGAAAATGCTCAAAGGTTTGGGGTACATGTGTGGATAACCGTTAGAGGGTATTTTAACTTGATTATTATGACACATCATGTTACGACCCACCTTCACCAAGATGAGGGAAGGGACAACAAATTTCTAAACCCTTCATTCCTCAAGTTAAAGGAGAGATAATGACCCCTGAGACCCGCCTTCAATAGGCCCCGGAGTGGCGACTATCACCAAGGGTATAAAATCATACGTAATAGGAAAGGAATTACCCTTTTTATTTAGTAGGATCGAGATATAAGATAGTAAATCCCAAACAATACCAAAGTTGGAAGTAAAAGTAAATCCAAAACAATCCATTCTCATATGCATGTTCTAATAATAAACTGCTACAAAGTTCAAAAAAACTCCAAAGGGAAGTAATAAAAGAAAACAAAAACAACAATGTCAATAGTCCCGACGTCCAAGCTAATAGGGTCCAGCACGGTCCTCAAAGTCCTCCTTGAAACCTGAAAGTAGTTTTATATACATAGGGTGAGTATATACGTATAATCAGTAGGGAAAACCAAAATCTCTCATGCACAAGTGGGTAGGCATTCTAATGCCCTATAAGAAAATAAGATAACCAAAGCACCTAGTAAGAAAAATATCCACCCAAACCTCACCAAGGCACACTCCCCAAATAAAACAAGTCAAGTAAAGTAATATTAATAACACATAGATGTTTGGGTACCCCACACCACTTTCCCACTGGTTATTAAAGACATCCTATGCGTCAGACCTTCCCCGCCATTTTCACCGCAGTCCCACTGACATACCCCGCCCACACACACTTGGGCTGCCACAACCACACATCCTGCCTGCAAACACCTGGGCTACAACCACATGTAACCACACCCATAAACACCTAGGCCAAAACCACTACTGCCACACCCAAAGACACCCGGGGCTCATCCCAAAGACACTTGGGAAACAACCTATCATCACACACTTGGGATAACTACCAAAACGAACCTTGACTGAAGAATATTGGGGTATAATGGACCTCAGACCATGATAGCATGCCCGAAGAGTCTTGGGATACTTGTGAAAGGGAGCATAAAATGAGCTAATAACCTGCCACTCCTAGGAGTGTTGGGAAAAACACCCTCCCCCATGAAATTGGGGTGTTCGACATGAAGTGATCAACTTTGGTGGGGCACAAATAAGAAACATAAGAACTAAAATTATACATTTAGGTAAACAAGGACTCATCCTAAATTAGGGGTTTCAAAACTATCCCATTCACCAAAAACTTTGTTACCATTCATTCTTAAAAAGCACAACAACCACAACCAACTCACAACTAATTCTCAGAAAGGAATTCCCCTTTAAAACCATTATTGTTATCATATTCAAGTAATTCCATTTAGATAATTCTCCACTACCGGGAAAATAACAGACATAGCCACAAGCCAAGGAAGAAAAAACAACCAAGAATCAATTTAAGCATTCACACCCAGTTCTCTTATAAAGTCACAACAACAAAAGGGATCTGTGATATCCCTCAAAGTACTTGAACCAAACGAATCCCCAACATACGGAACCACACGGGCCCCAATCCACAGACTAACAAATGCACAATAAGGGATCTCATCCTCATCCATGTCACATCACAAGTATCAAGAAGAACAACCATAAACATCACCAGAATAGAGAAAGAGAGTTTTTAGATTTAAATATTCCATTCATTTAGTTACATATTTCCATTTGGTTAACCGGGGTGACCACACAAGGATTATTATTCATTGTTCATCCATTTAATCAACCGAGTTTACGTGATTAACTAGTTTCCATGTTACACCCATTCAATCATAGAAAAAAATCTAGAAAATAGAGGTTCATTAGTGCTCAAGAAAGGACCACCAACTACCATGATTTTTAGTGGAAATAATCCCATACAATTCACAATAGATAAGAAAAGGTAAAAGAGTACTGCAACATCATCAAACACACCCCTTCATTCTTAAAACCATTCATTATCTTCATTAAGGTTTTGGTTTCATCCATCCCCATAGGAATATTATTATTCCCACCCCACATGATACACAGTGAGTAGATATGAAGGAAAAAACCTACTTGGATGATCAAAGATTGAAGTTTTTCTCCACACGCCAAGAACTGGGGATGCACGACTTGCAGGGGAGGAAATCTGGGGGATCCAAGAGTGGGCAGGAAGGATCCAACACAGGTGAAACACTAGCCTCAGGAAGGGGGGACTACAAACACACCAAGTAAAGGAAAATAGACCATCCCAGAAGAAGAAATAATCCCCATGCGATAAAGTTGAGATCCTGGAGTTACGGGTTATGAATTCTTGAACCACTTTAAAGGCCTATCATGGTTTCTCTACACGATTGGATGGTTACATATGATGGAATTAATTGTCATTTAATAATTCTTATGGGAAGGGTGGCCATAATGGTTATGAGTCAAAGGGTTTCCCTTAAATAGAGGAAAAAACGTAATAGATAGGAACTGGAAAGTATGGTAAAATTACATGACACTGAGAAAAAGCTACAAATTTTGGTAAGTCAAGGGTTACCCTGATCTTAGGGATTTTATATATCATTTATAAGCTTTAAAAAGTCTTAAAAAGGGGTATTAAACACTTTTATGTCAAAAGATACATTTCGGGGGAGGAACTGGAAAAAGTCGGAAACTGGAAAAGGGCGAGACACAGTTTTGGTGAGACACATTAATGGTGTCACCATCACGGTTCCTCCTTCACGGTGCCACCGGTTCGGTGAGACACCGTAAGCGGTGCCACCGTAACGGTGTGCGACCGTCATGGTGTCACCGGTTCGGTGAGATAGCGTAAGTGGTGCCACCGGTTCTGTGACATACCGTAAGTGGTGCCACCATTTTGGTGTGCAACCGTGATGGTGCCAACATCATGGCTGTGCCGCGACTGGTGACACCATCACGATGTTACCATGAACGGTGCTTCCATGGCCGGTGCCATCGTCATACTGCCACCATGACCAGTGCCACTGTCATGATGCCACTGTGACCGGTGCCACTGTTTCGGTGGAACCGAGTTTTTGGAAATGTAATGTCCTAGGAGGGTCTAGGTCATTACATAATATACCTCAAAAACTATTCTCATCCTCGATAATTCAAGGATAAACCCAGACAAAAGAGAGGGGTCTGAACAACCACCTCGTAAGATACCTCTCAAAGAAAGACCACCGTAGAGTTGTTCGAAATCCGGAACAAACTCAATATTTAAGAACACCTCTTCCTCATCTATCTCTTGAATAATCACAGATACACTACCGCTCCTATCACCTAAGAAACCACACAAACATGGAAAGGTCATACTATCCAGTCATATGGATTAGGGAGTCCCTTCCACCATGTCATGATACTATCTGCTTTGGGTGGCACTGACTCACCCGCACGGGTTTGACTGCATCCACTTTAATGTGTCTTGATTAGGGATCAAGTCCTCCCCTCCACATAGTCAGGACTCTTCACACACACTTATAGAACAAGGAAAACAACACATTTATAGTTAACAAGGTCAAGCACTACATCAAAATCAAGTACAAACAAAATCGAGCAAAACTCAAAACAGATCTGGGTGACGGGTGCGCATCTGTGCCTATTTTTCCCAGGTACTCTCCTCAATGCCACCATGCCTCCATAACACACAAACCAAGGGAATGGTTCATCCACAAAGTACCTTCTCCTCACGATCCTCAATTATTACTGGTCACTCTACAAACATCGCATCATCCTCAATATCCAGCTCCCCCCAGTCGAGGACGTGTGAGTCATCGTGTAGATACCGATGGAGCTGAGACACATGGAAGACGTCATGAACCCTCTGCTGAGGCGGTGGTAGCGCCAACTGATAATCCACTTCTCCGACTCACCACAACACCTCGAAGGTCCTGAAAAACCTGGGAGAAAGCTTACTCCCCATGCCAAAGCTTTGTTGCCCACACCGAGGGGAGACCTTCAATAACACATGGTCCCCTACCTCTAACTCCATGGGTCTCCTTATACGATCTCCATATGAATTATTCTAGTCATGATCCACCTTCATCCTCTCTCGGATAAGCTGAGATTTCTTCATGGTGCTCTGCACCACCTCTAGGCCAAGAACACCTGCTTCCCCGACTTCTTCCTAACATACGAGTGAGTGACACAACCTCCCATACAAGGCTTTGAACTGATCCATGACAATGGTGGAGTGATAGATGTTGTTGTAGAAAAAATCTACCAGAGGCAAGTGTCGTACCCATGATCCCCCAAAGTCCAAAACACATTCCTTTAGCATATCCTCCAATGTTTGGATGGTGAACTCTATCTGCCCATCTGTCTGGGGGTGGAAAGCAGCGGTGAGGCATAACTGGGTGCCAAAAGCATGTTGAAATCCTTTCTAGACCTGTGAGGTAAAACGGGTATCTCAATCGGAGACTATGGACCTTGGAACTCCATGAAACCTCACCACCACATCCACGTACCGCTGTGCTAAGGCATCCACTGTACTTGACTCCTTTATTATGAGGAAGTGAGATGACTTTGTTAGCTGGTACACCACTAGCCATATAGCATCACAACCCTCTGGAACAATGGGTAGTCCCATGAAAAAAATCCATCGAGATGTCATCCCACTTCCACTCGGGGACATCTAAAGGCTGCAATAGACCTCCTGGGACGTAGTATTTAGCCTTCACCTACTGAAACACAAGGCACTTCGTCACAAAATTCTCCACTGCCTACTTCACCCTAGGGAACCAAAATTGACCCCTCAAACCCCAGTACATCTTGGAAACTCTTGGGTGTATTTCCAGGGGTGAGTTGTGTAACTCACCAAGAAATATCTTGCACATTTCCAAAGGGATGAACAACTTTCTATGAAACATCATTCGATTTTTCCCGTATTACAACAATCCCTCCAGAGCATTTCCCTCACCAACATGATCGCACATTAATTCAGCCTCTAAGTCCCCCCACTTGGAATCCTCCACCTACTGCAATAAAGAGGACTGAACTATCATCTGGAACATACAGCCTCTGCCATCCTCCACCCTTGCATCCAGGTGAAGGGTAGTCAACTCCTCCATCGCCTTCCAAGAATCTTCTTATTCTAAAACCACATCCTTATGTGGATTCCTGCTTAAGTAATCGACCACCACATTCCAATTTCTTATGGTGTAAGAGATTTTGAAGTCGTAGTCCTGAAGAAACTCCATACACCTTCACTACTACAAGGTCAGGTCCCACTGGGAGAAGATATACCACAAGATTTTTTGATCTGTGAAGACCACGAAGCATTCCCCAATGAGGCAATGCCACCAAATATTTAGTGTGAACACAACCACTGTAAGATCCAGATCGTGGGTGTCATAGTTACACTCATGGAGACATAACTGTCTAGACCCATAAGAGATCACCCCCTTCTGTTGCATCAACAAACACCCCAATTCTTGGCCTGAAGCATCACAGAACACCTCAAACATCACCCCTTCCTCTGGAAACCTCATAACTGGGGCACTAACCAACTTCCCCTTCAGATAACTGAAGGCTTCCTAGCACTTCTCACTCCATACAAAATCTTGGTCTTTCTTGGTCAAGGATGTCAAAGGTGATTCAACTCAGGAGAAGTTGGGCACGAATCTCTGGTAGTAACCTGCTAGACCCAGGAAACTGCGAATCTCTGCCACATTCTTTGGTGCTTCCCAAGAAACAACCGCTTCAACCTTCAATGGGTCCACTACTATTCCTTGCTCGGACACTATGTGTCCAAGGAAGCGCACCTATCGTGTCCAAAACTTTCACTTGGACAACTTCTCATAGAGCTAGTGCTGTCGAAGGACCACTAAAACCATTCTCAGATGCTCGATGTGATCCTCCTATAATATTGAGTATATTAGGATGTCTTCAATAAACACGACTACGAATCAGTCCAGATATTCCCAGAAGACAGAGTTCGTGAGTCCTATGAACACAGATGGTGCGTTCATAACGCTGAACGACATGAATACGAACTCAAAGTGCCCATATTTTCACCTAAAGGTAGTCTTCAAGATTTCACCCTCCTTCACCCTCAACTGGTGATATCCTTAATGTAGATCAATCTTGGAGAACCATCCTGCCCCCTTCTACTAATAAAAAAGGTCTTTGATCCTAGAGAGGGGGTAACGGTTCTTGACCGTCACCTGGTTCAGCCTCTGGTAGTCTATAAAAAACCTAAGACCACCATCTTCCTTCATCACGAACAAGACCGGAGCACCCCATGGTGACGCGCTCGGTTGAACAAAACCCTTCTTCATCAGATCGTCAATCTGAATCTGCAACTCCCGCAACTCAAAAGGTGCCATCCGATAGGGGTCCATCAAAATTGGATGGGCACCGGGTTACAAGTCTATCCCGAAATCAAAATCACGTCAAGGGGATAGAGTCACCACCTCTTCAGGGAAGACATCCATGAACTCACTGACGATCCCCGAGACTTCCACCATCCCTGAGTCTACCGATTCCACTGACAGCTTAGCTAACAAGGGAAGAAGGGGCTCCAATCGCCGGCTTCCCTCCTGGAAACACCGCTCACCGACGAAAGTAGCACAATGACTACCCATATCTAAAAACACAATCCTTATCTAGAAGTATTCGATAATATCACACATAGAGAACAACCAGTAGATGCCTAGGATGACATCGTACAACTTCATCTATAGAAAAAGAAGGTCCCCATTGAACTGATGTGTTCCCAACATCATCCTACATTCCCAACAAACATCAGACAAGATGGTCTGACCTCCGACTGGCATACTCAAAACTAGGGGAACGAGAAGTCTCTCTATGTCTAGACCCAGAGCATGGGCTAGACTGGGTGAAAAAAGGAGTTCAAAGCTCTTGAATCAAAAAATTCACAAGAAAGAGTGCCAAACAAGCTGATCGTACCTCGAATGACTTCTGGACCTACTGGAACTGCTGCCTCTGCAGCATGTAACTGCCCATGACCAGATCATATTCCCCTCAACTGTTGGTTGCCTCCCCATCCATGCCCTAGCCAATGCCCCTAAGGAGTACCCTGAGGTCGGTCTCCTCCTAAAACATCTGATCTCTCAGGAGCGGGAGCTCGCTGTCCCTGCTGCTACTGATAAAAATGTCTGGCTGGAAACTACTACTACTAAGGTGGGTGATGAACCTGCCCACCCCCACTATACTACAATCGGTCCATGAAATAATTTCAAAGATTCCCACAATTGAAAAAAATGAACCATCTTAGTCTTGGGCCTGCAAAGAAGGGGCGAGGACTGGGAGATCAAAATTGGAAATGCTGGGGCCCACTCACCACTAGCCGAAACCTAGAAGGCCCTGATACTGGATGCCTGCTGTTGATGGATTTCACCTTTGACGAGCACAACTGGCTCACATCTCGTATCATACCTCCCAACATGTGCATCTTCTCTACCACTTTGTCCTTATTTTGAACCTCCAAGTATGTCGGTAGAGTGAAGGCAGTAACATCATACTGAAGAGAAGGTCATAGTGCGTCCTCTAAATATATCACCCAAGACTCCTCATTTGGAAAAAGTTTAGGAGAAAAATGAACAAGATCCTTGAACTTGATTCCTAGCTCCCTCACTAACATACTCCCCTACTGAAGGGAGAGTAGCTTCTGCCTCTTCTCATCCTTCATAATGGAAGAGAGGAATTCCACCCAGAACTCCCTCTCAAATTCGGTCCACAAAACCCCAGCATCCCTCTTCTCCCCAAGATAGAGCGTCCATCACTAACACAACGCTCCCCGCATCTGGATTATAGCTAGAGGAAACCAGTACTCTGTCGAAGCCCAGATCAAACTAAAGTCTATCACCATATCCTCGAGATATCTCTCCGTCTCCATGCCTGAGATGCTGCCCTCGTACCTCCCGAGGGTCTACCACTGAAAGGCATGAAGCGTTCTCTCCCACTGGTCATCCTCCTCCTCCCGATCAGCCCTCCGTTGATCAGCCAGATCAGCCTCCTCGACCTCGATCACCCGCACTACTCATGGTCGTCGTCCGGGTGACATAACTGCAAGGTAAACAAGGAATGCCTAAGCCTGAGTAGTTTATAAGATTGCTTTTAAAATTTTTCTTAGAATTTTATTTATTTTAAAATCCCCAAAATAACCAAGACACACAAGAACTCAAGTAATTATGATGCATGTACCTTTCCAAGGGTCTCTAACCAGTAATCAGTCTAGCCTCACTTGGTCATTTAGTAGGTCTAGAGTCCTTGCATCAGATCATGGGGGACCCTAAAATCCCGTGTCCTAGCTAGTCTTCCATAGACTATTTCACACGCCAAGATTGACTAACATTGTTTCCCTACCACCCCATGCAATCCTCACTATTCCTAATACAAACTCCAACCTATCTCTCAACCAACCCCGCCTTTGATACCATTCTGTCACGACCCGCCTTCACAAAGATGAGGGAAGATACAACAGATTTTCAAACCCTTCCTTCCTCTAGTTGAAGGAGAGATAATGACCCCGAGACCTGCCTTCAATAGGCCCCGGAGTGGAAACTAGAACCAAGGGTATAAAATCACACATAATATGGAAGGAATTACCCTTTTTATTTAGTAGGATCAGGAGATAAGATAGTAAATCCCAAACAACACCAAAGTTGGAAGTAAAATTAAATCCAAAACAATCTATTCCCATATGAATGTTACAATAATAAAGTGCTACAAAGTACAAAAAAACTCCAAAGGTAAGTACCAAAAGAAAAGAAAAACAACAATGTCAATGGTCCTGATGTCTAAGCTAATAGGGCCCAGCACGGTCCTCAAATTCCTCCTGGAAACCTGAAAGCAATTTTATATATGTAGGGTGAGTATAAAGGTATACTCAGTAGGGAAAACCAAAAGATCTCATGCATAAGTGGGGAGGCATTCTAATTCCCTCTGAGAAAAGGAGATAACCAAAGCACCTAGTAAGGAAACTATCCACCCAAACCTCACCAAGGCACACTCCCCAAATAACAAAAGTCAAGTAAAGTAATAGTAATAATACATCAATGTTTGGGTACCCCACACCACTTTACCATTGGTTGTTGAAGACATCCTATGCGTTAGACATTCCCCGCCATTTTCACTACAGTCCCACTGCCAAACCCTTCCCACACACACTCGGTCTACCACAACCACATATCTTGCCCACAAACACCTAGTCCACAACCACACGCAACCACACCCACAGACACCTAGGCCAGAACAACTAATACCACACCCAAAGACACCTGGGCCTCATCCCAAAGACACTTGGGAAAGAACCTACCTGCACACACCTAGGATAACTACCACAACGAACCCTTCCAGAAGAATCTTGTGCTATAATGGACCTCAAGCCGTTACAAACTACCTGAAGAGTCTTGGGCTACTCGGGAAAGGGAGCAGAAAAGGATCTAATAACCAGCCACTCCTAGGAGTGTTGGAAAAAACACCCTCTCCCATGAAATGAGGGTGTTCCGCACAAAGTTATCAACTTGGGTGGGGCACGAATAAGAAACATAAAAACTAAAATTATACATTTAGGTAAACAAGCACTCATCCCAACCTAAGGGTTCCAAAACCATCCCATACACCAACACCCTCATTACTATTCATTCTTAAAAAGCACAACATCCACAACCAATTCACAACTAATTCCTAGAAATCAATTCCCCATTGAACCCATTCGTTTTATCATATTCAAGTCATTCCATTTAGATAATTCTCCAATACTGGGAAACTAATAGGCATATACATAAGCCATGGAAGGAAAAATAGCCAAGCAACAATTTAAGTATTCACACCCAGTTCTCTTATAAAGTCACAACAACAAAATGGATATGTGAGATCACTAAAAGTACTGGAACCAAACCAAGCCCCAATATACGACCCCACACGACCCCCAATCCACATACTAACAACTGCACAATAGGGTATCCCATCCCCATCTATGTCACCTAACAAGCATCAAGTAGAACAACCATAAAATCACCAGAACATAGAAAATGAGTTTTCAGATATAAATACAGCATTCATTTAGTTACATATTTCTATTTGGTAAAATGGGGTGACCACACAAGGATTCTTATTCCTTAGGAATCTATTTAGTCAACTGAGTTTACATAATTAACCCGTTTCCATGTTACACCCATTCAATCACAAAAAAATACAAAAAACAGAGGTTCATTAGTGCGTAAGAAAGGACTATCAATGACCATGATTTTCAATTGACATAATCCCATACAATTCACAAGAGATAATAAAAGGTAAAATAGTACTAAAACATCGCCAGACAGACGCATTCATTCTTAAAACCATTTATTATCTTCATTAAGGTTTTGGCTTCATCCACCCCTATAGGAATATTATTATGCCCACCCTGCATGATAAACAGTGAATATATATGAAGGAAAAACCCTACTTGGATGATCAATGATAGAAGTTTTTCTCCACGTGTCAAGAACTGGGGATGCACAACTTGAAAGGGAGGAATTCCAGGGGATACAAGAGTGGGTAAGAAGGCTCTAGCACAGGAACACCACTAGACTTGGAAAGGGGGGACTAAAAACTCACCAAGGAAAGGAAAAGAGACCAGCCTAGAAGAATAAAGAATCCCCGTGCGATAAAAGCTGAGATCCTAGAGTTACAGGTTATGACTTATTGAACAGCTTTAAAGGCCGATCATGGTTTCTCCACATGGTTGGGTGGTTAAACTTGATGGAATTAATTTTAATTTAATAATTCTCATGGGAGGGGTGGTCGTAACAGCTACAAATCAAAGGGTTTCCCCTTAAACAGAGGAAAACACGTAACAGGGTGGAACTGGAAAGTACGGGAAAAGGATGTGAAACCAAGGAAAAGCCACATGTTTTGGTAAGTCAGGGGTCGCCTGGATCTTAGGGATTTTAGATATCATTTATGGGATTTAAAAAGGCTTAAAAATGGGTATTAAACACTTTTACGTCAAAAGATACGTTGTGGGGGTGGAACTTGAAAAACTTAGAAACTGGAAAAGGGTGAGACATAGTTTTGGTGAAACACCGTAATGGTGTCACCATCACGGTGCCACCTTCACGGTGCCACCAGTTTGGTGAGACACCGTAAGAAGTTCCACCATTTCAGTGTGTGATTGTCATGGTGCCACCGGTTTGGTGAGACACCGTAAGCGGTGCCACCGTAACGGTGCCACCGGTTCGGTGAGACACCATAAGCGGTGACACCATTTTGGTGTACAACCGTGATGGTGCCACCATCACGGTGCTGCCGTGACCAGTGCTACCATCACGATGCTGCCGTGATTGGTGCCACCATTACGCTACCACTGTGACCAGTGCCACCATTTCGCTGGAACTGAGATTTTGGGAAAGTAATGGACCAGGAGGGTCCGAGCCATTACACATCGATGGTATGATGTAGAGATGTTTTCAAATTCATCAATTAAAAATGAATTCATTATGTGGTAATTATTTAATTTCTTAAATTAATTATACATTTATCATGTGGTGATCCTATATTTGGTTATGATGTTCTCATGTTAATTAGTATTTGATTCAATTTTGTTGTTTATGATGTTTATCATTAATTTAAATATCAGATTAATCATTGATTATGAAAAATTTGATTTGGTTATGCCCCAACAACACTTCCACGACACCAGGAATCTTCCAGTGGTATCTAAGTGGTCACATAATTATTTATAATTATTTAAATATCATTGATTGATTTACACATTTATCATTATATTTCAATTCTAATTTAATCTCTATTTAATATGAATAGCGATATCTTCTATTCTTCCACTTATTTCTCACAAATATAATCAATAAATGGATTAATTTTGAATAAATAATATTTGAAGAACCCATCTAGAAGTGCTAAGGATTCTAGCTGGATAGTACAAGAGTACACAATATGTAGACCTTTGATATATGATGTGTACCCATGTTCAATTCACTAAGAAAACTCACAAATTAATTTGGATCATGTGCATTTATTTCATGAAATGTGTATTTAACACACCACATATTAACTTGGACAACTTATTGCACGTTTAGCCAGACTACACAACATGTAACTGGCTTACACGACATGTAGTCTATTAGTAAAAAACAGGCCATGTATTTTTACATGACCAACATTACTGTTGGCCATGTAACTTGGAGACCACATGATGTGTAGCACATGTACACATCATGTAATCCATTTATTTTCATGGTAAGATAATATTACCATCCCCTAGGTGTGTGTCGTGAATAGACGATGATGATGTATACATGACATGTAGCTGGTTAGTACATCCCGTGTATATTACCTCTTAACACATAGTTAAAAACTAATTTGGTATACTATTTAAACCTTATCAAAATGTGTCATGTGTGTCATTAAGTTGACTCATAAACTCTATGTAATGGGTTATATATATAGACATTAAATATCTAATTATTTTCGTCATAATATTTTGAACTACACATCTTGTATAAGTTGTAATATAATGATTACTCTATTCACATTACAACATAATACACTACACAAATAATATGGGTTCCATGTGTTATTCAATTTTTTCATACACTCCATGAAATTACGTGATAAGATGTGTATGTTACATGTCCCATGAGTAAACATTATATTAATATAATACACGTTTGGTAGTTTGTACAGGTACTTGCCGTGTCGCCTCCAAGGTACATGTATTATACATAGTCAATTTAAAAAAAATATTTAATTCATTTAAAATTGTGATGGATTAAAATCTCAAGAAAATTTGAGCGAGAATTAAGATAACAAAATTGATTAATTAAATAATATAATTAATTGATTTGACTTTGATTTATCTTAAATAAAAATGATTTGGATTGAATCTTATTTTATTAAATTCATAATTCATTACATATATGTGGATGATCATGAGAATATACTAAACCTTTGTATTTTATTTTTTTACTTTTAATTTATTATTAAATTAAATTTATGGCCTGGACATCATCTCTCTCATTATTTAAGGGTTTTCATGCCGACAATTTCCTTTTATGTAAACCTATGTAACCAATATTTTGGTTCCCCTCACCTACGTGTGAGTAAAAGCTTATGTAATGGATAGAGATCTTAGGAAAGTGGAGGTGGTTCAAGTTTGGATTTGAGGTGAAACCAATACAATAGATACGTGGGTGTATAGGTGGAAAGCTATAACACAAACCAAGAAATGGTTCAAGGTGTTTTTCTCCTATCTAGATGGTTAGTTTATCATACACTAGATAAATTAACCATTAGTAAATTCTCATGATCATACCCCTCTTATTATTTTATTTCTATCAAGTTTCATGGTTAATTTCATTACAAATGTTTTTTCACGATCATTTGAATCAATGAAATAACAAGCATGAAAAATAGAACAAATATAAATTGGATTATGTGTAAATTTTATCTGAGACATGTTTAATCACTTAAGTAAATCCAATTAATATTAAAATACCACAACTATATATATTAAGTCAATATATACTTTTAATACTTGGGTAGGAATCAAACCCTAGATCAAAGTTCTTGACCAATCACTATTGGGGTGCTTTTAATTACCAATGAATTTTTATATTAAGTTTTAGGTTAACTTAACATTGTTCACATTAAGGGTTGATATCATTTGAAATAATTAGTGAAACTAGTAGGAAAAGTGTTGAGGAAATCCAATTTCAATATTTCAGGATTGGGGAGTCCATTAAATAGATCAAGGTACTGCGAGTTCATGTATTTGAAAAGTTATGTCTTCCTAGATACCTTTGAATATATTGATAAACCTTCGTAGGGGTTACAAGAAGTGGCATATAGATCCTTGACACTAAAAATATCCCAGAAACATGATATTTAGAAACAAATGGTGAAGGATATTATAATTCAATAAAATAGTTGGTGATTAATAAAATCAATATTTATTATATAGTTTTATCAGAAAAAGTACTAAAATTATACACTTATTAATTATAGAAACAAAAAATATAACTTCAACCATATCACTACGATCCATACTTGAGAAGGATAACCTTCTCACTAGCACTAATTTCCATAAATGGAAAAGTTACTTGTGTGTTATACTATTCCATAAAAGGAAATTAAATGTGATGGAAAACCCCATTCTCGAAGCTTTTGGATAAGAGGCTAGTGAGGAAGATTTGTATATATATGAAAGAAAATTGGATGATTACATAGATGCCCAATGTTTTATTCTATATTCTATGTCTAATTATATTCTAAAGAGATATAAGGATATAGATTTTTATATCATGATTCCTCACCTTCAAGATTACTATCAAGATAAGGTGAGATATGAGATCTTCAATGCACTATTCATATGAAATCTTAAAGAGTCGGAACCCTCTGGGACTCCTGTAGTCAAGATGATTGGATAAATAGAGTGTTTTGATATCTTGGGCATTAAATTCCCTGATGAGCTGCACACATATATCATATTTTCATCACTACCAAAATCCTCCTCCATTTTTATTGTTAATTATAATATGATCAATTGTGAGAAGTCTCTTTTGAAACTTATTACTCCCATTTACCAAGTTTAAAAATAAATGGGCATGATAAACCCATAGTCTTTATTATAATACTCTAATATATTAAAATAAAAACATAATATTCAATAGCATATATGACATGCAACACAATGCTTAAATGAACCGCGAAGTATATTACCATTATAACCTACCTGTTATATTGGTAGGTATGCTTAGTATTAACTAATTTATAAAATATTTATAAAATTCCTACTAAATATAAATTTATTGATAAATTCTTAATAAATAAGCACAAAACTTCTAATAAAGATATTTTATTCTAAAAAAAATATCTTTCCTTCAAAAATGATTTTTATTGATTTTTGTGAGGAAATATTAAAATTAATTTATCGAAATTTAGAAATTTAATTTTATTAAAATAAAATAATTTTTGAAATTATAATATCAAAGTTAACTTATAGTGTTTTTTTTTTCTGAAATGATTAATTTTTCAGTGAATAGTGAAAATTAATGACTTTTCAAATATTGGCATTTCTTTTCAATAAATCAAGAAATTTAAAAGTTCCATTATATTTTTTATTTGAACGTAAAGTGAAATATAAACCATTTTATTAATAAAAATATAATTAAATTCATTTTAGTCATCAATTTTCATGATTTTAGTATAAGTTTATTTTTATGCCTAAAAACACACTTTTCTATAAACTCTTTTTAAATTCATAAAGTCTATCCATTTTAATTAATTAAAATAACCGCTAGTGAGGAAATATTTACATGAAATACATATATTATAATTTTATTTATATTAATTTAAATTTATATATAGATTATTTCTATTCATAGAGTTAATATAAGGTCGTCTATTGCTTGAAAAATGCACTTCTTGAAAAAGTGTTTTCAACACGTTTTATGGGTTTAATTTTAAGTTAAATTAATAAAATTTTGTAAATTTAATTTGATAAAATGGATTATATATTTTTAATCATCATAATTAATATTATATAATAAGTTCAACTTAATTTATGATCATAATGAATGGTAAAAACAGTAAAAACCTGTTACCACTGTTAATGTTAAAACTGGTTTATCAGGGGGTTAAACTAAAGATGTAAAGGGAGTAACTTGTTTAAAACATGATTATTTTATACATTTAGAGGTTTTTATAAACCATATCACCCCTCCACTCCATTATTTATCAATTTTGGAGGCACTTGTCTTGAGAGTGACTTCCCATTACTGAATAGTTTTGGGTATTTGTAAAAATTCCAGTCCTCCCCAATTACAAAAGGGCACCTCTCCCATCACTTATTCACACATATAAATCCATTTGGATAAATAAACCCCTGAAAAAATCTCTCCTAACATACTTATCCCAATTCTATATATTTTTTACTTCCCAAAATACCAACCTTAGGGTCCTTAATAAGATATTCAAAGGAGGTTCTTCTAAGAGAAGGTAATCATCTTCACTGAGTCTCTTCATTTTACTTATTATTTTATGTATTTAATTTTATATTAATAATTAAAATATAATAAATTAGGTATCTAATATATACAAATATTTTTTTATATTTATGACATAATATTTATCCATCTCTTCTTCTATCAAATGGGAAATAAATCCATAGTTTGTGTGTACGATATACTACCGCCTCACAAACTAATGTATTTTGTTTTCCATCATTGCCTCTTATGAATATTAATGATGATGGATTTAATATTTATATATTATATTCATGACATAATAATCATTATTTAAATGTAATATGTCATATACCTTCTTACCTTACCATCCATCAAAAAATGATAACATCGTTCATGTGTACGATGGACTACCACATCACAAAACAACATGATTCATTTTTTATTACCAAATAACATGGATGTTATATGTAATTGTATTTAAATAAATAATATTATATCTATTATATAATTATTATTATTTAAGGCTAAAATAACACTTATCTTTTTTTGTTATGATCTTTGAAAAATGGAAACATTACTCATGCATATGTACGACCTACTATCTCTATGACTATAACATACATAATTTTTTCATAAAAATATTTCACGGGAGGTTTTAAAAGTTAAATTGATGCAAAAAATGATAATTATTTCATTATTATTATTCTGTATAAGATGGAATAATGAACCCTTTTACCATGATCAACACACTAATGTTGTTTTGAAATTATGAACTGAGTGTCCTTAAAACACCCGATGTGGACATAACTGAATAAGTAATTAAATATGTCATTAAAATAAACTAAGTAAATGGTTTAAGTATAAGTTATTAAAAAATTAAAATTTTCTCATAAAAAAATAATTGATATAATTTTATTATATAGGTAATAAAAGACATGCATGAAAAAATATGGACTCGAGGTAAGGGTTTCGTCTCAAAACTTCCTTCTCCAAGACATATATTATTTTATGAATAGAATTATTTTTAAATGGTGTATATAATTTAACTATAAATATTTTATCATGATTAATTCATACTGAATTATATTTTAAATTACAATTCAATTACTTCATTCATGGGAGTTATGATTCAAAAGTTACCAAAGTGGTAAGGTTTTTTGTTTCAATATCATTTTAATCATGATTGTTCATACTTGAATTTACATTTTAGGTTGATAGTTTTCTACTAAAACCATTTAATTTTATTCTAATATTTTTATTCAGGAAATTTTAAAGTAATAATACCATTTTTCACTTTGGTACTTAAAATGATTCAAAAAATGTATTTAAGAAAAATATGACTTCATTTCTCACTTCATTAGAAAATCCTTTTTCTTATATATCCATGTTTTCTAAAAATAATTTCAAGAATATTTTTAACATTCTAAAAATTATTTATAAAAGTAATTTTAACCATGTTTTAATTTTTAGAAAATTATTTTAATGGAATATTTTTATCATTTTTCAAATAAGGTACTTTTTAAACTTTTTACAACATTGTGAAAGGAATGCTTTTTAACTTATACAACATGTACGAAATTACCAGTCATCATGAACACTAAATTCTTTAAAGATTACATTATAAGTATAATTGGTAAATTTTTTAAAAGAAATGATTTTCTATAATAATTTGGATGTTTTTAGATTTTGAAGAAGTGATTTCAAAGTGAAAAGGGTATTTTCTGTAAGAAATATTCCATGTAATATTTTAAATAAATTTACATCAACAAAAAAACTTTGATGTTATATATTTCTTAAAAATTATGTATATATGTCTCTCACATATACGCCAATATTATTTTACCTTAATTTTATGGGGTAATACATACCTTATGTTCACCTCTCAAATGCCTTCATTACAAAATTTCCTTTGATTATGATATGATACATGATTATGCAACCCATTTCTTTCCATGGATAATTCTTATGTTTATTCCTTACAATTGATTTCCTTTTTGTGAAAACCATAATGATAAAATTTTATTTATGTATGATCCTAGATAGGTCTCCATTGTATTGGGTAAAACTTTAGTCTCATGTGGCCTCTTATATGGGATTAAAGAGAAAACCTAATCCATTACATGATCTTTTCCACCATGTGATATTTTCTAGGAAGTTAGCCTTGACTCATGTTTATGTCATGTTATATATTGAATCCAAATTTCTTATGATTCCATGATCATATGATGCCATGTTATTTATGTTATGATCCACTATGATTACTCTTGATCCTTCACTTGTATGATATCATGTTACACATTTTAATTAGAAGTTATGATTTCTTATCATGTTTATTCCCTTACTAGGATTTTTAGATCACCCCTTTTGTCTATATATTCCCCAGGTTATCCCACATAGTTTACAATTTTGATAGGATTTAGGGCGCTCATTATGGAGAATAAAATAAAAGGTTTTATTTTAATATCACTTTGTTGTATTATGAACCTAGTCTTCCAAATAAACATGGACACATGATATTTGGGTTGTAATAAATAGATGTTTATATTAAAAATCATGCAATAATTTATATAAAAGGTTTGAGTCACTATAGTTGGTATCAAAGAAAAGGATTAATTAACCTTTTGAAACTAGGATGCGAAAAATTTAGTGAGAACCCTAGTATTAAGTCTATGGATAATTATAAGTATAAGAAAATATCTTGGAATATTAGTTTAAGTTATATTGAGTGGTTTTCAAGAAATTACATACCTGTCTGGATACTACAATTAGACTTGGATCAAGAACAGTTATACCATGGGGTATTAACCCCCAAAAGAGAATATTGTTCTTGAATTGATCATCACCCGGTGTATAAAAATGGGCCTTTCTGAAAACATAGTTTTATACTCCCGAGGGATATATTTTGGAAATTCACAAAACTATTTATGAACCATTATGAAGGATTTGAAATAATTGTTAAGTTAGAAAGCCTAACATTTCCATGGATAACATAGATTGAAACCTATAGACTCATAATTCAGGGTATACTTATCATTTATAAGTTATTCCTTAAAGGTTTATGAGTTTCCCTATTTGTATGTTAATATATTCTCATCTTGTCTCTTTTATTATTTTTATTTAATGGAAGGAAATAGGAGAAAGTATGCCAATAACCAATGTGATGGGAAATGTAATGATTTCCCTATTGATATGCCTAACCTAATGTGAATAATAGTTAGAAATATTATTATAATTAAAAATGAGCTATCTCAAATTACAATTAATAATTGGAATATTTTTGAATTTATAAACACATCAAAGAAGATAAGGATGGAATATCATTAAAGTTCAAGTGTTAAATATGATAAAGAAAAGAAGATTAAATTTTATACATGTCAAAAATGTTGGAATATGACACTTTAAAATGACTTAAATGGAATATAATTTGATTTATGTGTGGGAAAGGCGGCCAGAAAGTAGCTAATTACCAAAGAAGAATGAAGAGTCTAGTTAACAAGATACAGTGAAATAAAGTTCAACCTAAGGAACCACTAACAGTTCAATGTCACAGATGTGTGAAACTTGGTCATAATTTGAGTCAATTACCTAATCCAAATATTAATTCATAAGGTAATATGTTATGAAAATCATTAAAGTGGAATGATTAAAGGGTTTAGGTTTTGGGATTAAAGAAACATGTTGTTGAAGTGTTTTTATTAATGGTATTCCGGTTATAAGATTCATGAAACTTATAAGGATCATTTTTCTGTAGTTTTTGTTTTTGGATTTGCAATAATATATTGAATGGTACTAATAAACTAGAAAGGTGATTTAATGGTAATGTGGTATTTTTTGGAAAAACAAATGATTAAGGAAAGGATAATATTTGAGATATGCTTGATGTTAATGTAATTATAGTCAATTAAAATTATTTGGTTGTGTGGAAAAGAATGATCTTGATAGAAAACCATAGAGGTTAAAAAAAGTGATTTTATGAATAATTTTATTTTTTAATATATTCACCATATTATTGATAATTTTATAGGATCAATGTGAATTATTAATATGATTATCACTATTTATTTCCATAGTTTTAGAAAAAAAGTACAACCCACAAGTCGGGATACAACTCATCACATCTAGAAAGAACAAAAGCCTTGAACCCACAACTGAAGGGAAATAAGGGTGAAATGCCTACAATTGGCCTACAATATGTGCTAGTTAATATGAATTTTTTTTACTTAAAATATCCAATGGATAATTATTAATTTGATTTTTTGAAACACATTTTAAGATAAAATCTTTTAGATTTTTTAGGATTTTGAGGCCATTAATGATATTTTGAGAAAAGTTGCACTGGGTTGATTTATATTTAACCATTAGGTCTGACATGTGATTAAACATGATTGATTATTCAATAATAAAAAAATTAAATCCTTGAATGTGGTGGTTATTTGGGATATAGGGTTATTTAGTTTTGGAATGATTTAAGTTGAACTTTGGATTTGGAGATTAATATCAAGGTGTATTCATTTTGGGAATAATTTTAAATTATCCTATCCATTTATTGTTTTTTAAAATTTCTAAATACAAGATTAATATCTTGATATCATTTTTTGGAATCATGTGACCCATTAGAATTTAATTTTAGTGCTTCATAAATAAATTTTTTTATCTTGAATACTCATCATTTGGAGAAACATATGATATTGTGGTGAAAATGATTAAAGGATGCAATTATAATTTTCAAGTAATCATATTTTTTTATATTATTAATCTAGATGATAAAAGGATACCTTAAATGTAGGAAAAAGATCTTGAAATAAAAATGTTATTCATTTTCAATAAATTGATGGTCTCTTATCTCTAAAAAAAGGTATAACATTATCTCCTAAATGGATCTTCTTTCCAAATAATGTTTTCACTTCCCATAAATGTTATCTTATATGGAAACCTAGTTATGCGATGATATTTTTATTTCCCTTTCCCTCTTTTTAAGATGAAGTTCTATTAATCCTTTTTATGATGTGGGGTTTCCGTGAAGGAATTATCGAATGTTAAACCCTTGATTACTAATAAAAAGGTTAAATTTAGAGGATAAATTTATTTAAGGGGGGTATAATGTAACACCCCTATATTTTAAAATAAGAAGATAATGTTCAATAGTGCATACGACATGAAACACTAAGCTTAAACGACCCAATAAATATATTATCATTATAACCTAGCCATTAAATTAAAAGGTATGAAAAATATTAACTACGTTATGAAATATATATAAAGGTCCTAATTAATATAAGTTTATTGATAAATTCTTAATTATTAAACACTCAACTTTTAATAAAGATGTTTTATTTTATAAAAAATACGTTTCCTTCAAAAATTATTTTTATTTATTTTTGTGAGAAAATATTATAATTAATTTATGGGAATTTTAGAAATTTTATTTTATAAAATTAACATGATTTTTTAAACCATCATATAAAAATTAATCAATTGTGAAAATTTTGGTTTTTTCTAGAATGTTTGATTTTTCAGTTAGTAGTGTAAACTTCTAACTTTTCAAATACTAAGATTTCTTTTCATTAAAGAAAGTAATTTAAAATTTTCATTATATTTTATATTTTATCTTAAATTAAAATATGAACCATTTTATTTATAATAATCTCATTATTTTCATTTTAATCATCAATTTTCATGATTTTGGTACAAGTATATTTTCATGATTAAAAATGCGGTTTTCGGCAAACTATTTTTAAATGCATAAATTTTATACATTTTAATTAATTAAAATAAACAATAGTAAGAAAAAATTTAAATAAAATTCATCTATTATAAATCTAAATATATTAATTTAAATTCATATAATGATTATTTCTAGTCATAGAGTTAATATAAGATCATCTATTTCTTGCATAATGCACTTCTAGAAAAACTGTTTTTTGATACATTTTTCAGGTTTAATTTTATATAAAATTTTGAAACTTCTATGAATTGAATTTGATAAAATATATCCAATATTTTTAATCATCATAATTCATATTATATATTAATTTCAACTTAATTTTTTATCATAATTAATACTAAAGACAGTAAAAATATATTAGTATGGAAAATGTTAAAATCAGTTTACCAGGGGGGTCAAACTAAAGTGTTAAAGTGAGTAAATTTTTTAAAACATGTTTATTTTTCAATATTTTAGGCATATATTGTCCATATCACCCTTAAAATCCATTATTTTACAATTTTGAGGCACTTTTCTTGAGAGTGACTTCACATTATTGAATAGTTTTGGGTATTTAAAAAAATGCCACTCCTCCTCACTTATAAAAAGGGAATCCCCTCCCCTCAATTCTTCAAACCTATCAAGCCATTTGGATTAATCAAAAACTATAAAAATCTGCACCCAACACCTTTATCCAAATTTTATAGATTCTATTCTTCCCAAAATACTAACCTTATTGTCCTTAATAAGATATTTAAAGGAGGTTCTTCTAAGTGAAAGCAATTGTTTTCACCAAGATCCTTCTTTTTATTTCTTATTTTTCCACCATTAATTTTGTATAAAAATTATAATATAATATAACCATTATATATTTTATACTTATATGTTATTATTTTTATGGAATAATATTTATCCATCTCATATTCCATTAAATGGGAAACAAAACCATCATTCGTGTGCACGACAAATTACTACCTCGCGAACTGTTGTAATTTGTTTTCCATCATATCTTCTTAGGAATATTAATGATGATGGATTTAATGTTTATATATGATATTAATGAAATATAAATAATTCTGTAAAGTTAACATATCATGCACCCTCATATCTTACCATCCATTGAAAATTGATAACATCATTCGTGTTTACGGTGGATTACTACCTCGCAAAACAATGTGATTCATTTTTTTATTATCGCATCACATGGATGGTACATGTAATTGTATTTAAATAAATAATACGATATTTATGATATAATTATAATTTTTTAAATATAAAATAACACTCACCTTATTTATATCACGATTTTTGAAAAATGGAAATTTTACTCATGTGTATGTATGACCTACCATCTCCATGATTGTAACATATTTAATTTTTCATAAAAACATTTAATGGTTGTTTTTAAAAGTATAATTATTGTATAAAAATTATAATTATGTCTTTAATGTTATTTGGATATGATGGAACAATGAAACCTTTGACTACGATCAACACACTGATGCCAATTTGAAATTATGAACTGAACGACCTGAAAACACCCAACATGGACATATCTAAATAAGTAATTAAATATGCCATTAAAATAACTAAAGAAAATAGTTCAAGTATGTGAGATTAAAATTTTAAAGGGTTTATTAGAAAATAAATAATTTATATAAGTTTATTTCATAGGAGATAAAGGATATACATGACAAAGTTTGGACACGAGGTAAGGGTTTTCTTTCAAAACTTTCTTCTTTGAGTCACATGTTCTTTTATGCACCAAATTTATTTTAAATGGTATATATGATAAAAAATTACTTATTATATCATGAATAATTAATAATTCATGATATTTTAAGTTAAAATTCATTTAATTTACTCATTGGGGTTATAAATCAAAAGTTACCAAAGTGGTAAGGGTTTATGTTTCAATCTCATTTTAATCAGGATTTTTTATGCATGAATTTATGTTGTAGGAAATTATTTATTCATTATTTAATATAACCCTTTAATTTTATTATCCTCAGTTTATTCATGAAATTTTCAAGTAATATTACAATTTTATCTCTTTGTTACTAAAAGTTTTGAGATTTTTTTAATAAAAAGTTGACTTTATTTCTCTCTGGCCGAAAATCCTTTTTTCTTCCATATCCTTGTTTTCTAAAAATATTTTCAAGAATATTTTTATCATTCTATAAATAATTTATTAAATAAATTTTTAATTATTTTTTAATTTTTATTAAATTGTCTGAAATTAATCTTCTTGTCATTTTCTTAATGAGGTACTTTTAATGTTTTTATAATAGCGTGAAATGAATGTTTTTTAATGTATACTAAACTTACGAAATTACTTACTATCATGACCTCTCAATTATTTGAAGCATCATTTATTTATTTCCATGGTTCATATTTATAAAATAATTTTTTTTCTATAGTATATTGGAAATTTTTATATTTTTAAGAAGTGATTTCAAAGTGAAATGGGAATCTTCTACAAGAAATATTCCATGTAAACTTTTAAATACATTTTCATCAAAGAAGACAACCTTGTATTTTATGGATTACTTCTAAATTATATATATATATATATATATATATATATGTATCTGACATATATACATAGTTTTTTCTCCCTTAATTTTATGGGGTAATACATTCCTTTTTTTCATCTCTCAAATTCCTTTATTATAAAATTTAATTTGATTATGATATGATAAAAGATTATGAAACCCATTTCTTTTAATGGGTAATTCTTATATTTATGCCTTATGATTAATTTACTTTTTTTGGGACACATAATCATGAACATGTTATGATGAGTGCATTCATATAGCATTCCAATGCATTGGATAAATCTTTAGTCTCATGAGGAGTCATATATGGGATTAGGGAGTAAACCTAATCCATTACGGGACTTTGTTTTCCATGTGATATTGTTTAGGAATTTATCATTGACACATTTTTATGTCATGTTATATGTTTATTCCAAATTTCTTATGATTACATGATCTTATGATACCATGTTCTTTATGTTATGATCTAATGTGATTACTCTTGAACATTATATTTTATGATATCATGTTATACATTTGACTCACAAGTTATTATGCCTTATCACATTTATTCCCTTATTGGGATTTTTAGATCATCCATTTTGCCTATGTATTCCCTAGGTTTACCCATGTAGTTTGGGAGATCGAAAGGATTTATGATCTCATTATGGAGAATAAAATAAAAAGATTTATTTGAATCTCATTTTTATATATTATTAACCTAGTATTCAAATTACACAAGGAATCATGATTTTTTTGGTTGTAATTAATAAATATTTTTGTTAGAAATCATATAATAATATATGTAAAAGGATTTTTTCACTATAATTATGATGAAAATGAAAATTAATAACAAGGAAAAGGGGACCAAGGCTCACTCTAAGTCAAAAATATCTTGAGCACCATACTTATATGAAGAAGAAGATCCAAAGGTAGGTGAAAGAAAAATATACAATATGTTTTTCATGTGGAAATATAGGCCACAAGAATAAGAACTAAACCTAGAATAAAGGGGAAGCTAAAGGAGTATTCATTATTGAGTGTAATCTTTCTATATTTACACATTGGGTATTAGATACAACTTTTGATGCTTGCATTTTTATATAAATTTTGAAACCAATTATATTCTAAAATAATTCTAGAGGATAGGTTTATCTTCAAGCAACCAATAGAGAATTAATTACTTCCTTGGGTATAATTGACTTCCACCTTTAGTTTCCAAATAGAATGATTTTGGTTTTAAAGAACTATTATTTTGTGCCAATGTTACTAAGAACATCATCTATATTTCTTTACATGACATGGTTGGTTTTATTTTCATATTTGAAGATAAATAATTCCAATTTTACAAACAAAATATTTATTATAGTATGCCACTACTAAATAATAGTATTAATGTATTATATTATGGGAACCAAATATTGGAAATTGATAATGAAACATGTTTGCATGACTCATACAACACTTAGTTATAGAATCATCATCTTGGTCATGAAAAAATAAGATTCTAAAAATTCTCTATCTAGATGGTTATTTAAAATCCTCTGATCTAATACCACTTGAAATATGTCATGCTTGTTTATGAAGAAAAATTATTAAAACACCATTCAATGGATAGGGTGAAAAGTATATAAATCTTCTAGGATTGGAACACATTGATGTGTGTGGACCTTTTCTAGTAGAATATAAAGTTGGATATTCTTACCTAATAAATTTTACTGATGACTTAAGTAGATTCTGCTATGTCTATTTCAAGATGTATAAGTCTAAGGACTTTGATAAAGATAAAGAATTCAAAAATTAAGTATAGAATCAACTTGGTAAGAAGATAAATAATATTTGATTCGATCGAGGTGGTGAATATATTAACCAAGAGTTTATCAATATTATACAGGATTTTGGGATTATATCCTAACTCTCTACACCTTATATACCACATTGGAATGGTGTTAGTTAAAGGAGGAATTATACCTTGCTTGACATGGTCGATAATGAGTTATTAAAATATTCCATTATCCTTTTTGAGGATATGAATTATGTAATGAAGCACACATTATAAACTATGTACCAATTATAGAGTAAAGAGTAATTATATATGAGTTAATTTATAGAAATAAATCTATGTTATCAGATAATCATGTATGGGGATTCAAGAAATTTGTTAAGGCCATATCAGGAAACAAACTAGAAAATTGAGGCATGAAGTGTATCTTTATAGGGAATATTAAAAAAATAATGGGATACTATCTATATAACCTCTTAGATATTGATTGTCTTAAGGCAATACATATTTCTTGAGAGGGATAACATCCTAAAGAAGGACAGTGTGAGAAATATTGACTTTGATGAAGTTTATGCTCAAGATGCACAAGAGTTGGAACAAGAACAAATTTTATAGGTCCCCATGGGAAAAGTTGTTCTTGAAACACAAGTACTATATAAGAGAACTAGATAGGTAAGGTAACTAGGAATATATGGTTTTCTAGTCACCAAAGATATTTAATCATTACTGTTTGATAATAATGAACCTATATCCTATAATTAGAAAGTAAAAATAACCAAAGATGAAATATGGAAAGAAGCCAAGGATTCTAAGATAGATTCCATGTATTAGAACCATGTTTGGGTTTTAGTTGATCCTCCAATTTATGTAATACATGTTGGGTGTAAAATTCAAGAGAAAACTGGACATAGAAGGTAAGTTAAATACCTACAAAGCATGACTAGTAGATAAATGTTTTAAAAGGAATCATGGTATTGACTATGATAAAACCTTTTATCCAGTTACCATGTTTAAATCCATTATAATTCTACTTGATTTAGTATCTTTCACTAACTATGAAGTTTGGAAGATGAAATCCAAAACAACCTAAATATAAACCTTTAGAAATATGTTTATATGATACAACCTTAAGGGTTTGTGACTCCAAATAATTAAAAAAGATTTTGATGTTATATAGATATATTTATGGATTGAAGCAAGAATCCAGGTTATGGAACATTCAATTTGGTGAAGCTGTAAAAGAGTTTGGATTCATTAAAAAGGAATGCAAGCCATGTGTTTATAAAAGGTTTAGTGGGATTGCACTCATTATCCAAGTAATATTTTTTATGAAATATTTCTTATAGTAAATGATGTATCAGTCTTACACTCAACTAAGGAATAGTTAAATAAGTGTTTCTCCCCAAAGGTATTTGGTGAAGTGGTCTATATTCTAGTGATCAAGATCATTCACAACTGATCTAAGAGGCTACTTGGGATAAGTCATGATACATACATTGACCAGATACTAAATATATTTAATATTTAATAGTACAAACAAGGATTGGTTCCAGTATCACATGTTATACATATTTATTAGAAAATATGTCCTTATACACAAGAGGAGAAAGAATGAATGAGTAGGATCCATGATTCTGGGATAGGATCAGTAAAAAAACCAACTCTAATAACTTAGATCTAGTGTCTACTTTATCATATTGGTATAAGATATAAGGGATCTCATCCTAAAGGAAAAATCAGTTTAGTATCCTTGAAGAACCTAATACATGCATGATTCCCATATCACAGTGGAAATATAAAATTAATAACATAAAAAATATTCTTTCATGCTTGATATTATTCATAATATCCTTATTCATATCTTGGGGAAAAGAAAAAAAATAAATGTTTATTTTAGATTATTAGTAAGATTTACATATAGTTGAAGCTATCATGAGTCAATAAAGAATAATCAATATGGAGAGGAAAATAACTAAAAACACATTCCATTTAATCAACAACTTGAGCATGAAATGCATCCATGAATAATATAAAATTTAATAATCTTATGGATAATACTAAATAAATTCTCAATGAATGAAATTCATATTTTTGGATATCATGATATTATACATCATGATATATCTACCATTAAGGCCTTTCACTAAGGCAATTTAATATATGGGTAGGCATACATAAAAAACATTTAAATAAGTCCACCTAACTGGTTTTTCTCATGAGACCTGTCGATGCATCAAGGGTCTATATAATTTCAATCCCCCCTCATCACTGCATATAATGAATTCCTCATATATTTATTGATCAATTTAATTCATAAACAATATTCATTATCAATAAATTTTAATATTGAATAAATAATATGATATATCAATATTTCCCCAGTCAATCAAATAAATTTCAAAGTAAAATAATGTATGTAGAAATGGAAAATATTTTAGGAAATAATCTTATCCATGAGACAAATAATAATGATATTTAAGATAAATTTAATGCCTAATGATCACAAGAATGTGAATGTTTCAAGATAAAGTTAATGTACACAAAACTAATAAGAGATAAGAGATGACCATCGGTTTGTTAAAAATATAGGTTTTGTAATAAAATAATTTACTTTCTAAAAATAAATAAAATGGAATAAAAATATTAAAATAAGTTTTAAATAAAGTTTTTTTATTTGAAAACAATTTAAAAATTTTAGAAGAATCTAAAGGAAACGACTATGGTGTAAATAAAATCATTTAATGCAGTATACATTTAAAAGAAAACATTCCTTTTGAATTTTTATCAAGAAAGTGGAAAATGAACCTTTCAGGAAACCATTATAAAGATCCATTTTAGACCATGTAAACAATTCAAGGATAACTTAAAATTTCCTTAAAAATTCATTTGAGTAATAAAATGGACTTTTTTAAAGAAATTTTGAAAAATATAGACATGGAAGAAACTATACCCTATCAAAAAAGAGAAATACGGTAAGCTTTTCATTTAACCATTTCTTTGCTTGACTAATGTTCTAAAGAGAGAAACATTTGGAAGGAAATATGTAAAATACTTAAAAATATAGATTATAATAAAATATATATAGTTTAATAAGGATATATTATAAAATTTATTCAATGAAAATAAGAGTAATCCAAAAAATGAGAACATAAAATAAATTATTTTCTCTTTGGTAACTTTCAAATTGTATCCCTATAAAAGAGTAAAATTGAATTGAAAATTTAATCATCATGAATAAATTTATATTCATTTAAAATAAATATAATGGAAATTATATACACTATATAAAATTAAATAGGTGCATAATACCAAATATTTCTCAATGGAGTGAAAATTGAGATGAAATCCCTTAATCTAGCTTGACTCATCACGTACATTATTTATCTCCTGAATAATAAATTTATGTTAATTATTTAATTTCTTAATAAAATTTATTAATTTTATCATTATTTTTTTATTACCATTTTATATTTAATTAATTATTCAATTAAGTTTGCATCGGATGTTTTGATGATATTCAGTTCATATGTCTAAAATGACTTCGATATTCTGGATATGGTAAAAGTGGTATTTCTTGTATCATATCTATAATAATCATGAAATAATTATATTTTTTATACATCAATTATAATTTTAAAACTAATCAATAAACATGGTTATGAAAGATGGACTACGACATAATCATGGAGATGGTAGGCCGCACGTATTCAAGAATAACATTTCCATTTTTCAAAAATCATGATGGAAAAGTGGTAAGTATTATTTTATCATTATAAAATGATAATTATATCATGAATACCAAATTATTTCTCTAAATAAACTTATATATACCATCTATGTGATGTGGTGGTGAAAGAATAATTACACTACTTCATAGAGATGGCCGTCCACACATACGCATGAACGACATTATCATTTTTCAATGAATAGAAAGTTAATAAAATATATGATATATTAATTTTATATAATGATAAATATTTCATGAATATAATATATATATATATATATATATTAAATCCATAATTATATAAACCATGAGAGGCGGTGATGGAAAACGAATTACAACAGTTCGTGAGGCGGTAGTCCTCCATACACATGAACAATGGTTTTGAATCCCATTTGATGGAAGAGGAGATGGATATAGGTTATTACATTAATATAATATCATCTAAATAAATGGATTTTTTTATTTAATCATGTTTGAATAATATTTGAAGGAGGTGTAGGAATAAATAAAACCAAAACACATGGTTAAAAACTATATATCTTTTTCATAAAACCTCTTTAGGTTTATATTTAAATCCTTACTAGGATGGGTTTATAATAAAAATAAGGACTCTATGATGTTGTGATGGATGTAATTAATGGATTTGGTTAGGTATTTCTAAACCAAAATTCCCTTGAATAGTGGTCTGGAGAGGATAGGGGTGTCCTTTTATAAGTGGGGGTGAGGTCATACTAGTAATTTTTAAAAATAATAAAATATATTAAGGTATAACTCAAGAAAAATGTCTCTAAAATGGAAAATGTTGAATATTATATAATATAGGGTCCAAATATGGACATAAAATAGAAATTAGGCAAGTTTTTGTTTTATTTTAACCCCTATCTCATTAGTTTAATCGTCAGAAAACCAGTTTAAACATTAACCATGACAATAGATTTTTATTGTTTTTTCTGTTCATTATGACAAAAACTTAAGTTGGAAAAATTAAATAATATTAATTATAAAAATTAAAAAAATTAATCCATTTTATCAAATTTAATTCATATAATTGGAATAATTTAATTTAAAATTAAACCCAAAAAATGCGATGAAAAATGGGTTTTCAGAGAAAATGTCTTTTTAAGTATAAAAATGATTTTATACCAAATTAAAGTAAAAAATTCATTCCAAAGAACATAATTGGATTATTAATAGTATAATCGAACAAAATTTTATTTTAAACCATTTTAAAACAAAATTTAACATTGTAAATATTTGAAATGAAAATACATCTTTTAATAAAAATCAACATTTTGTACTATTTATTGAAAAATCAAACTTTTCATAAAAATACCAAAAAATAAAACATAGCTAATTTTTATATGATAAATTCAAAAATGAAGTTCATTGTTTAAAATTAAAATTCCATAATTTGGAAATAAATATTTATAATAAAATCATATAATGAATGCAAATCTAATTTGGTTAGAAATAAAGCATTTTCCATTTTATTGAAAAATTACCCAATATTCTTATAACTATATTAAATATAATTAATAAATATTAATAGGACATGAAAATGATTTATTTTAACACTAACTAGGTTGTTACATTATTCTCTCCTATAAAAATTATATCCTTGAAATTTTCATGGATATTAATTTCTAAATAAATGAGGTCGGGTCTTCTTCATAACATCCTTAGGTTCCCATGTTGCTTCTTCCATTTTATGATTTCTCCAAATTAAATTTACCATTTGAGTATTTTTATTCCTAAAAACATGATCGATAGTGTCAATTATATGGATATTATCTTCACTATATGATATATCAAGTTCAAGTTCTATTTCTTCAGAGGTGAGCACATGTATATGGTCTGATATATATTTACTTAATAAAGATATATGAAAAAAATCTTGCACTTTAGAGAGGATTATTGGAATTTATAATGGATAAGCCAAAAATATAATTCTTTCAATTATTTCAAGTGGTATGATGTACCTGGGGCACAACTTTACCTTCTTATCTAACCTTATAATACCTTTCCTGGGAGATACTTTTAAGAGAATGTGGTCTCCCGCTTGAAATTACAATATTTTCCATCGGTTATCAGTATAACTATTTTTCCTAATTTAAGTTTCTTTAATATGAGTTTTAACAGTCTTTACCTTTTTTATTTTCTCCTCCACAAGTTTTGGTCCCAAGAGATTCCTTTTACAAACTTCATCCTAACAAGTTGGAGTGTGACCTCTCTTGCTATATAATTCTTCATATAACACCATTTGAATACTTTAATGAATGATATTGTTGTAGGGAACTCTAAAAATGGTAAATAATGATCCAAAATAACTTTAAAGTCAAGTTATCATGGTATCAATATATATTAAAATGTTTAAATATTCCTTTCAGACTACCCATCAGTTTGAGGATGACATGCAATGATCAAATGAAGCTCAATGACAATATCTTTCTAAAGATATTTCTTAAATTTATATGTAAATCATGGATCAAAATGAGACAAAAATTAAAGAGGTGTTCCATGAAGCCTTAAAACTTCATTAATATAGTACCTTTCAATATTATCAAGAGATAAATCTTCTCTTATACTAAGGGTATGTGCATATTTTGTTAAAAAATCAATAATAACCCATATTTCATAATTCTTTCTAGGAGTCTATGGTAATCTAGTTATAAAGTCTATAGTAATTTCATCCGATTTATATATAATAATGGCCAAAGGTTGCATGAATCCTCAAGGATGCTATCTCGCAACTTTTACCTATTAAAAAAACAATAATCTTGATACATAATCAGCAATTTCCCACCTCACGTTATCCCCCAGAAAACGTTTCTTGAAATACCTATACATTTTATTGCTTCGAGGGTGTATAGAGAAATTTAAGTTATGAGCATCATCTAATAATTCCATTTTTAGATCAGGTATAAATGGAACACATAACCTATTTCCAAATTTCATAACAACATTTTAATATGAAAATATATCCAATTTATCATCATTCACAACTTTAATTCCTCCTACAAATTAAATTTTTTTATTATCAAAGAAATTTGAAGGTAGAAGTGGGAAACCAAACAAGTCAAAAATTAAGTGCGCTAAGCACAAAAGGAACTCACAAACTCATTACACACAGATCTAATATTATTAGAGTTACTCATCCTGTATAAGTCCCATTGTAGCAAAGCAGCCTACATCTCCAGATTGGCCTTGATAAGGTCTTCAAAATGGTTTGACATTATGTCCCAAGTCTATATATATTCATCTAAATTAATCTTTCCCTTATTGATTGCATGTGAAAATATCTTAAATTTTTATTGATCTACTCTGATTGTTCGTCATGAAGAGCAACTCAGATTGATCTTTCATATATTCTATTTTCCTCCACCTTAGACACGTTAATATTGATATCTTCATCTGATATCTATTCCTTTGAATGGAAGAGAAGCACCGGTACTACATTCTCAACAGGAGTTGATGTTGTCCCCCAATAAAGCTACATTTCTAAGAACTTTTTATATTTTATAATAAATATTTTTTAGAAATTATTTGAAAAAATAAGGATATTTACAGTTCTTTATAATTTAAAAATCTTTATTTACTAAATCCATGACCATAGGATCCCTATCAATCCTCATTTTCACCAGAACTCAATGATCCTTCATACTCAATGCATCATCTACCTTATTAATTGGTATGTTGACATGGTTAAGGTAGTACTTGGAATAATTTAGGGATAAGTGTTTATAACATGTTAATAGGATGACTTGAAAATTTTTATATGCTAAGACTTTGTGAAATTCCTAGGAGTCTTTTTGAAATGGTTTGAATGGTGTTTTTTATATTTTTATCTGGTTATGGTTTTAATTTAGGGAAAAATATTTTTTAAAGTGGATGATGTTTTTAAATGATGTGTTGACCTCAAGGTGATTTTAAAGGGGTTTTAAATGAGTTTAAAATTTTGATTTTAAATAATCATGGAGATTTCATTTTTGGTGAAATTTCTTAATGAATCTTTCAATGGTTTTTAATGGGGATGAAGTTCTTGGGCCTTGTTTTCATTTTTAAAGAGAAGAAGACCCATATTTTCAAGGGTATCTTCAAGGTGTTTTAAAAGAGTGTTTGATTTTTGTGTATATGATTTGAAAATGGAAAATGTTTAAAAGTTAAATGTTTATATTATAAATGGTTTTGAAGAACATTTAATTGTTGAGTTAAATGAATAACTGGTCAAATGGTTCAAGTATGGAATTTGGCTAAAGATGTTGAGTGTATTGGATCATGATGGAATGGTCAGGGGAGATGGACATGGTGTTCCACATCTCAGAATTGGAAAATGTTAGACATGATGCTACAAAACCATGGGTAAGGATGGTTGGACATGATTCTATAAATACTTTGTTAAATATGGATTAACATAGTTTTCGGAAGCCTGGATTTGACATGATATACATAGAGTTCTTTATTTTTAGTAGGGGTGGCGACATGGAGATCTGAGAACAAAGAGAATGTGATATGGAATTGGTAATTGTTTCATCAATCTTTGGAACCAAGAATTAAAAATGATTAATAAATTTTTTCTTTTTTTAGAATGTATAACCCATATATTTTATAATTTATAATTTCAGCATATATGAAGCAAGTTTTTTTAATTGGGTGACATGATGGTAGACAAGGGTCCAAATGGATAATTAATAAATGTTTATTGGGAAATATGATTCTTTTGTTGTCTTTATTATTTTATACTTTGGTTATCTACATACACTACTATTTAGACTGATTATTTATTTAGACATCATTAGTGGCAGCCTATTGAGTTGTACTCACACCCTTCTAAGGCTACCATGGAACTTGGGTACCTGAGTAGATGCTTATTATTTTTAGGTATAGGTTTATGACAGGGACCTAGCTCTTGGTACATGTTTGGGTTGATAGGTTGAATCATGGGATTTCAGGACTAAGTTGTGACTTAAAAATTTCTTTAGGGTTTTTCCCTAGTATTGGAATTTGAGATTTTTTTTATATAAATGCATGACATGTAGAGTATTCAAATCATTTTTATATCATGTTTCACTTCAGTTATAGTTGTAACTTGTCATATGTTGTTCCTTTTACTACTTATACCATTTAATATAACTTTTTTCTATTATTTATATTGTGTTTATACTCTAATAAAGAGGGTATTATCAACCTACTTTCCTCTTTATAACCTTGTTTCTAGTTTATAGCCTTTTGAGTATGGGGAGGCAAACTTGAGGTCATGTAATGAACCAACTCAGGGTACTAGTTTAGTGGATCTTGGGATGAAATGTTAAAAAGTGGTATCAGAGCGATTTTCTTTTGTATTACTATTTTTGAATGGTATATAGGATACTAGGATCTTATCAAAGCTTGGTAATGAGCTCGTTCCTGGGTTTCTACATGCACACACATGGGGGGAAAACCAAGTTTCCATGGGTGTGAAATTAGTATTTTTATATTTTCACTTTTAAATTTGAATTATTTTCCATCTCTAATGGTGCACATTGATGTGATATTATGGTTTTTACATTTCACTTTTACCCTTATCTTTTTAGATTAACCCTAGGTAAACCTGTTCTACCCTTTATCACAATAATTGATTTTTACTATTTTTGCTATTCATTATGAACCAAAATTAATTTGAACATATTAAATAATATTAATTATAATTATTAAAAATATTGAATCCATTTTATAAAATTAAATTCATATATGTGGAATAATTTAATTTAAAAATTTACCCACAAAACATTCCAAAACAAGTTTTTCAAGAAATGCATTTTTCAAGGATAAGGTGACCTTATATTAACTATTTGAATAGTAATCATCATTTGATGGATTTAAATTCATATTTTAAGATATATAATCTATAAATTTAATTTAAATCATTCATCATTAAATATTTTATAATTAATTAAAATGGATTGACATTATGCCTTTTTAAACAAAAATAATTTTCTAAAGAAAAACATATTCTAAAAAAATATCCCACTTAACCTCCAAATGATATTATCATTATTTATGTAAAATTTATATTCAATAAATTTTTAATTATACATATTATAAAATATTATTATAAATAAAATTAGGAATAGTTAAATACTATATATACAATAATTCAAAAAAGCTTATTTCTAAGGGAAATTTTCAAAAATTCATGTTAAGATTATTTTGACCAAGAAAGTTAAAAATTGATATTAATCTTATAAAATTAGAATTTTTGTGAAATTAAATTTTAAAATGTGAATTGTATTATTTTTTTTATTAAAATATAATTTTCACTAGCTATAATTTAATATTAGGTGTTACATTCTTCACTCCTACACAAATTTCATCCTCAAAAGTTTCATGTATATTACCTTATAAATTAATTGAGGTGGTTCTTATTCATAGAAAAATTTGGTTCCCACATTTATTACTTTATTTTTGTATTTATATTAAGAAAATTTACCATTAAATTCTTATAATTTCTCAATAATTTCCCTCTAATGTGAAGAATCTATAAGGGATCTTCATAGTAGTATAGATCAGGTTTCAATTATATTTCTTTAGAGGTGAGCACATGAATTGGGACTAGAATATACTTCCTTAAAAATGATATATGGAACAAATAATGTGATTTATAAAGTATTGGTTTCATTTCCAATTGATAATCCATAGATCTAATTCTTTTTATAATTTTAAAATATCTGATCAACCTAGGGCTTAGTTTCCCTTTCTTATCAAACCTTATAACACCCTTTCATGGAGATAATTTCAAGAAAACATAATATCCCACTTGAAATTCCAATTATTTCCATTATTTATAGGCATAAATATTTTTCATACTTTTATGTGATTCAATATGAATTTGAATATTCTTTAACTTTATTATTGCATCCTAAATAGGTTCTGGATCTACAAGTTTCTTTTCACAAACTTTATCTTAACAAGTTAGAGTACAAAATATATTTCTATATAATGATTCATATGGTGATATTGGAATACTTTAATGGAATTTTTTTAGAAGAAATATACCAAAGGTAAATAATAATCCTTAATACCTTGAATGTAATGTGATCATGACCTCAACATGTCTTCTAATGTTTGAATAGTATTTTAAGACTATCCATCAGTTTGAGGATGGTAGGAAGTTCTCAAATGAAGTTGAGTATCAAAGGAATTTTAATTAATATTTTAAAATTTTGATGTAAATTAGGGTTAATGATATGAAATTATTGAAATAGTTTCACCATGATGTATTATAAATTCATTAATATAGATTAGTGTAAGGTGATCAAGAGGTAAACCATCTCTTCTTACAAGGAAATATATATATTTGGTTAACTGGTAAATAATAACACATATTACATCATTATTTCTAGGAGTCTTTGGTTGTCATGTTATAGATTATATAGTAATGTCATCCCATTTATACATAGGAATAGGTAGAGGCTATATGAATCCTCTAGGATTTTATCTCTTAGACTTCACCTTATTATAAACTAAGAATTTTAATACATAATATGTATTTTAGGCTCTTATGATATTTGTATATCTCACTTATTCTACCATAGAGATAATGTCTCTATATCTTCAAAGAAAATATTATATATACCAACTCAAGATAATGGGTTGGATAGTTCTATTCATGAGTCTTAAACTGCCTTGATACATAGGCAATAAATTTATCATTCATTGTAAGGACACAACCAAGTCCCTTCTATGATGCATCACTATATATATATAAAATACATCATTTCTTGATGGTAGATTCAAAATCAGAGCATTGACCAATATCCTTTTAAATTATTAAAAACATTCTTCACATTACTTTTTTCATATTAACTTAACCCCTTTATGCATAATCTTAGATAATAGTTTATCCAATCAAGAAATTTTTTGAACAAATCACCGATAATAATATACCAAACCAATGAAACTAAATTCCTTGGTTATGTTTGTTGGTGTTGGACATTATTTGACTGCCTTTATCTTTAAAAAATCAAATAATTTTCCATACTTGGAGATAATATTTCCAAGAAAAGAAACTTCCTATATCCAAAATTAACACTTTCTAAATTTCCCTCATATACCTTTTCCTCGAAGTGTTTCATTAATGATCCATAAGTAATTGTATTGGTACTCATAGCTTTTATAATACAACAAGATATCATGATGAATACCAAAACGAAATCATCAAGATACTACTTGAATAATATGTTCATTATATCCATAAAAAAATGTGAATTAGTCAATTTAAATTACATGACTGTAAAATTGTAATGTACATACCTTATTTGAAATGTTTTCTTTAAAATGTATTCCTTCTTTACTCACAATTTATAGAACCCAAAATGAAGGCAAATCTTTAAAAAATATGATCCTTGTGAAATTGATCAAATAACTCATCAATTTATGACATATAATACTTTTTATTTATCATAATAACATTTATTTCCCTACAATAAATGTACAACCACATGGATCTATCTTTCTTATTAATAAAAAGAATTATGGATCTCCAAGGTGAACCACTTGGGAGAATAAATACCTTATCACGCAACTCTTCAAGTGGTTTATTCAACTCTACTAACTCCAAAGTGGATATTGTATAGGTAGAATTTTATATAAGTCTCACATTGGGAATTAAATCAATGGAAAACTTGACTTCATGCTCTGGTGGATGTCGAAGTAATTCCTTAGGAAATACATCAATATATTCCTATATAATATGTACATACTGAATTTTAAGATTTCCTTTTCCATATATATATATATATATATATATTATTTTCTATTCTTCCCCAAGAATATATTTTAGGAGAGATATTGGGGTTGGATATAGACATGACCCAAATAATGAAGTATCTACTCTAAAGATAAATAATTTCACTTCTTCATCATGAATGGTAATCTATTTCTATTTACAATAATTTTTTGCATCATATTTTAAAAACTATTCCATACCAAGGAATAAATCAAATTCAACCATATGGATAATAATAAAGTTTTCTAATAGGGAATATTTATTTGTCATAATTGGAACTTCTTTAAACATCCTTGTCATAGTGATATTTCCTTTAGGAGTTTTGACTAACAACTCCCTTATTAAGGTGATAGAGAAATATATAATTTTATTGGAAAACATGGACAATATAAAAGAGTGAGAGGATCCAAATTAAAATAAATAATTATCTAAATTTTAATATATGATTAAATTACGATCCACCACATCTTTTTGAACTTTAACCACATCCATAGTGATCACATAGTCTTGGAATTCTACCCTTGGCCTTTTTTGTGGTAATTTTCCTTGATGATTGAGACATTGGTTTGAATAATGCCCTATTTATTTATAGTTTAAGAACTATATAATTGTTTTATCTTTATTTACCTTACATTCATGAGCCAAATGACCCATTTTATACACTTTTAAGACACTCCTATTACCTTAGAGCATTTTCTTGGATGTTTCATTCCAAAATTTTTAAATGAGGGAACTTACTTCATTTTATTCTTCTTTTTTGACATATTCTCTTCTTCTTGGTGTTCATATGACTTATTAATCACTTGATTCCCCTTGAATATTTAAGATCTTGAAATTTACTTCTATATTTTTGTGGAACATAAAACAATTTCATCATATGACGGAGTTTTTTGAGAGAAACCAGATCCCTTTGGAGACTTGGATTAAGATCTTGAAACAAATGGTCAATATTTCATTACATATTGTATAAGTAATCCATAGTATTCCTAGATAGTCTTTTAATGGTATCCTCATACTATGCAACACTTTCTTCTTCCATTTTATTTAAGTTAAGGAACCTTATCTTTATTTTAGTTCATTACTCATAAGGGAAATATTTGTCGAAGAATGTTTCTTTAAAAGATCTCCATTCCATGTTTTCAATTTACTATTCCTAAATAGTATTCTAGACTAATGACTACCATTGATCATCATCACCATTGATAAAATATATTACCATTATAACCTTTTTTTATCACATTTCAAGGATAAAAATATATTTTCAAGGGACTTAATCCATTTCTCAACTACCACTAGTTTAGTAGTCCCACTAAATTATGGGGGACTCTATCGCATGAAGTGATCCAGAATAGGAGAATAAAACTATATAAAAATAGGTTTCACTATTCAGGTAAGGTTATTATTAATAACCTAATTAATATACCCTAATATATCCATGATCTACCCAGTTCTAATACCACATATATTGGATTTCTCAATAGGGATATTTTTACATTGACCATGATTATTAATACCATTATTTATTTTATATTACAAATAAAAAGAGTGGTATATCTTATATTAGCTCATAAAATTATAAATTATAAATCATAATATATAAGTCTAAATCAGATGTAACACTTATCTTAAGTTGAAAATTTATGCATTGTTAATCTTGGAATCATAACCTTGGTTTCTTTGGGAATATAAAAATATTTTCAAATACTTCATAATGGTTTGTAAATAAAATGTTAATTAACCAAAGAATATCCCCCGAGAGTATCAAAATAGGTCCATAATGAGGATCGTTTTCATTCACTAGGTGATGATTGAGTAAAACCCCATTTTTTCCTTTTTGAAGTTATACTATTAGGTACAACTGTTCCAGAAACATGTCTACTTATAGTATCTAGAATACAATATATTGATAGGAAAACCAACATAATATCAATATTACTAAAAAATTAGGATTTTATTCCAAATTTTTTCATATCCTCAAATTATATCATATGGTTATGTTCCCTAATATATGTCTTCCTAAATCTAGTTTCCAAAGTTTCTATTAAACCTGCTATGATACCAACTGTAACAACCACGACTATAGAATCCTAGAGTCGATGGTTACTTTATTACATTGAAATATATACAAGGGTTTTAATCCCAAAGGACCAATCATTTTAATAGTTTGGAAGAACTAGATACATACATTATACTCATTTTAAATTGGGAATAAATTAAAAAACATATCAAAAGAAAATGTTCTATATCCTTGAAACTCATTAAAGAATTATTCATCATAACCCAATGAAAGGAATAAAAATAATGGTGATCTTAAATACCCATTAAGGTTATGTACAATAAAATCTATCATGAATAGATAATGAATAATCAATATAGAAAGGTAAATAATTGAAATAACTTTACATTTAATTAATAACTTGAGCACAAAATGCATCCATGGATTATAATAACTAAATTTAAAATAAATTAAATGATTAATATTAGACACTATGATATAAAAAATCATGATATATGTACTTTAAAGACCCTTTTTTAAGAAACTTTAATTTACTGGTAGGTATACACCATGAAACCCATTTAATTTGGCTAACTAATTCATCTCATGAGACTACCAATGCATTGAGAGGCTATATATAACCGAACCCCACCTATAACTACATGTACAATGAATTCCACATATATTGAAAGATCAATTAATTTTATGAATAATATGAATTATTAATAAATATCCATATTGAGTAACTTATATGGATTTAGCCATATTTTTCTCAGTCAATCATATAACTTTCATAGTAAAACACCGTATCTAAAAATGGTATATGGTTTAGTAAATAATTATATCCATGATACAAATAATATTTATATTTAAGATAAATATAATTTCTAATGATCACAATAGAGTTAGTGTTTCATGAGAAATTTAATGACCATAAAATTAATAATAGATAAGATATGACCATAGATTCATCGAAAATATATGTTTTAAAATAAAATAATATCCTTTGGTGGAATAAATAAGATGGAATTGAAATATTAAAATAATATTTCATTTTAGAGTTTTCATTAAAAATTAATTTAAAAATTGTATAATAATCTAAATATAATAAAATGGTTATGATAGAGGGAATGCCCGTTAACACCCCATACATTAAAATAAATTCCTTTGGACTTTTTTTTAAATAATATATAAAATAAACCATTAAAAATATATAAATATTCATTTAATACATTTTAAAAATTTAAGGATAAATTAAAATTCCCTTAATAAATCATTAGTGTAATAAAAAGGGATTTTTCAAAACAATTTTGGAAAATAAGGACTAGGAAGAAAAATATACCTGATTAAATAAGAAAAAAAAATAGTTTTTTATTTTTAACATTTATTTTATAGATTAAAGTTATAAAGAGAGGAAAATTTTAGTGAAAATATTGAAACTCCTTAAATATCTAGAGTATAAGAAAATTATTGGCTTATATTAAGGATAAATGATAATATTCCTTCAATGAAAATATAAGAAATCTCAAAATAAAGAGATATTGTAAAAAAACTTTTGAATTATAACCCTTTAAAAGAATAAAATTTATTGAACCATTAAAAATCACAAATAAATAGGTATTAATGTTAAATATATCAAAGGGGTAGTATATATACCACATAAAAGTGAATAGGTGTATAATAACAAATATGTACTAATGGAGTGAAAATTGAGACGGAATTCACTTACCTCATTCTTCCCATTAGTTGAACAAGATTTAACCTCTTGTATAATGTTTCTAAACATGTTATTAATTTATAATGCAATTATATTCATATTTATAATATCATATATTATCTTTTATAACATATTATCACCTATTCGTTAATAATCATTTATTTTTACTACTGTTTTGGGTGTTAATTGCCTAGATTTCTCATGCATGTTTTGTCATGAAAGTTCTATTTATTGTGTATAGGATATAGTTCCATAATATCCAGAATTATATTAATTTTTTAAATATTATATTTACACATTAGATAATTTTTTAAAATCATTCTTAAATGTTGGACATGGAAAATTAATCACATCACTTCGTGAAGATGTTAGGTCGTACGTACGCACGAGCAACAATATCATTTCCTTAATGGGTGGAATGGTAAGGAAGTGGATGATATATTAAATCTAAAAAATTATATTAATTAATAAGTATTAGATATATTATTTTTTTCCATCATTATGGCTATCCGTATGAGTTTTTGGTGGAAAAAAAATTACATCAGTTCGCGAGGTTGTAATCTTCCGTACACAAGAGTGGTGGTTTTGTTTCTCATTTGATAGAGAAGGATATGAATAAATATCTTGAAATAAAAATAATAATAGCTATTTAAGTGTTATATACTGGTTTTATTATATTTTAAATATCAATAAATAATCTTAGGTGAAAAAATGAGAATAAAAAATAAAGAGCTTGGTGAAGACAATTATATTATCTTATAAGAACCTCCTTTTGATCTGTTATTAAGGAACCTAGGGTTAATATTTTTGGAATAAAAACACATATTTAATGTGTATAATTATTTTTTATAGATAATTAGGTAGTTTTTTTCAAGATAAATGGCTTGAGATGTGTGAATAAGTAAGTGGAGGAGGTTCCCTTTTATAATTGAGGTGAGTGACACACTTGTAATTTTTCAACGTTTTTTAATAATGTCATGTTAGTTTCTTTAAAATATGGATAAAAATGGATCATATTACAATGTTAAAATTTTAATTTTTAAATGAAACCAACCAATAGGGTTTTATAAAAAATTTATGTCATTTTGACCCTTATATTTTTAGATTAAACCCTGGTAAACTTGTTTTGACATTAACCGCTGTAAATATTTTTTACTATTTTTTCTATTAATATTGAAAAAAATTAAGTTGAACTTATTATATAATATTAATTATTATGATTAAAATATTTTATCCATTTTTTCAAATTACATTCATAGAATTTTCATAATTTAATTAAAAAATAAACCTGCAAATCGTTTTGAAAAACAATATTGTCAATAAATGCATTTTTCAAGAATAAGATGTTATTATATTAACTATATAACTAGTAATCATCATTATATAGATTTAAATTATTTTATATAGATATATAATCTATAAATTATATTTAAATAATCAATCATTTAATTTTATTTTAATTAATTAAAATGGATAGACATTATTTCTTTTTAAATAGAAACTTTTTTCTAAAAACCAGTTTTATAAAAAATATCTCTTTTTTACCTCTAAATAACATTCTCATTATTTCTATAAAACTGATAGTAAATAAAATTTAAATTATAAATATTATAAAATGTTATCATAATTAAAATTATGAATACCTAAATACTACATTTTCAATTATTCAAAAATTCTTATTTCTAAGGGAAAATTTCAAATTTTCATTTTAGGTTTATTTTGACAAATTAAGTTCAAAATATATATTCATCCTATAAAATTATAATTTCTGTGCCATGAAATATTAAAATGTGAATTGTTTTATATTTTTATTAAAATAGAAATTTCACTTAATATAATTGAAGCTTAGGTGTTACAATTGGGAATTCATATTTAATATCTTGAATCAGCCTATGATCATCTATCACTGTAAGGATGGATATGAACTCCCTATGAGAATTTATTCCATTATATGGGCCTTAAAACCTAATATTGATAGATATATATATTATATGGTTGGGGATAAACTCAATATTTTAGATATATACTTTTTTTGTAATATATTGATTTATTTCTAGAAGAGTTGTTCATCCTTCCCCTAGATCATGAGGTTGAGTTTTCAATAGAAATCATACATGGTGTTATAAATATATAAAATTATCATTATAGAATGTCCTAGATTAAGTTGGAGTAATTTAAGAAGATTCTATAGGATAATCTGTATAAGGGTTTTATATATCCAAGTGCTTCACCATGGGGTGCACTAGTCCTTTTTATTAAGAAGATGGACAAATCAATGTATCTCTCTATTGATGATCATGAATTTAACAAGATTATTATCAAGAAAAGTATTATATACCTCATATTTATGTTTTTTTAGATCAACTATGAGGGGATTAATACTTCTCAAATATTTAACTTTGATATGGATATCATCAATTAATGTTGAGAAGAGAGAATTTACCCAATATTAACCTTTATATAAGATATAGTCATTTTGAATTCACTGTGACACCATTCATAATTACCAATATCCCGAATATCTTTATAGATTTCATGAATAGGGTCCAACTCAATAAATCTATGGTAGTTTTTATATATTATATTCTTATATATTCCAAGATTAAATAATATCATTAAGATAATTTAGGGATTTTTCTATATTGAGAAAGGATAAATTGAATGCTAAATTTATAATTTGTTAATACTAGATACATAAATTATCATTATTAGATCATGTAATCACAAGTGACGGTATATATGTAGGTCCTTCAATGAATAAGGTGATTGAAAAATGAATCATAACAAACACTGTAATAGAGATACATTGTTTTATTGGATTAGATGGTTACCATCAACATTCTGTGAGAAATTTCTCATGACTATCAAATCCACTAACCAAGTTTATTCAAAAGGGAGTCAAGTTCCTTTGGATAGATGAAATTTGATTCATGTACCTTTACTCAAACTACCTTGTAGTGGATAATGATTTGTGATATATATAGACTCATAAAATATGGTATTGTGATGTGTTCTCATTAAAAATGCCATGGTGGTAACAAACGCCTCATGTTAATTAAAGATTAATGAGAAAAATTACATGAAAATTTATTTATAATTAGTAGTGTTAATATTTAAATTAATGATATGGAGATGTTATATATTTGGTGAAAAGTGTGATATATATAAACACACACATAGATAATAATATCTTAAAGTATATATTCACACAGATAGAGTTGAACATATGCTAAAGGAGATGGTTAGAGTTGATCAAAGACTATAACTACTCAATAAATTACCATTATGTGAAGGTTAAAAAGGTGGATGATGATTTTATTAAGAAGGCTCATGCTACCTTATCCATTATAAGGATTTATATATACTCAATACTCATGGATTTAAAAAGGATAGAGCTTTAAATATTAAGAGAAGGGGATAGATACTATCTTTCCCTAATGACTACTTAACCATTCATCGATGTGTAAATCAAGGAGGCATAAAAGGAGGATACATATCCATATAAAAAGGTATGCAATATTCTAGTGTTCTGGCATGAAAATGATAGAATTATATTATTTTTGAAATGAATATGTGTCCCTTCAATAAAAGAATTTAAAAAGGAGATATTGGATGGTGCACATAGCTCATCATTCTCTATCCATACTGGAAGCATAAAGATGTATAGAGATCTCAATGAGAATTTATAGTGGGAAAATATAAAGATGGATATTGTAGAGTATGTATCCTATTTCTTTATATTCCATAAATTTAATGAATAACTTTACAAGACTAAAGTGACGATTCAACCATTAAACATACCTATATAAAAATGGAAAAACATTACCATAGATTTTATTATATACCATCCTAAGAATTATAAAGGCCATAATTTCATTTGGTTTATAGTTTATAGACTTATGAAATCAACACATTTAATTTCTATTTATGAAAATTTATCACTCGATCAACTTTATAGGATATACATCAATTAAGTGGCACAACTATATGAAGTACCACTCTCAATTGTATTTGATCAAGATCTGAGGTTTACCTAAAATTTATGGATAAGTATTCAACAATCATTGTATATAAAGATAATATTTATCACAAATTATCATCCTCAAACTGATGGTAAATCTTGAATGACCATTCAATATCTATAAAATATACTGAGATCCTATTTAATGAATATCAAAGGAGGTTGGGATCAACATCTTCCCATGATATAGTTTTCATGTAATAAAAATTTCAATTTTAAAATTCAAATGGAACTATATGAGGATATATATGGGAAGAGGTGTATAATTATACCATGTTGGGATGAAGTTTGAGAGTGCAATCTACTAGGAATATATCTTTATCAAAATATTTTAAAAAATATTCAAAACATTTTGTGACACATTAAAACTGCATAAATTCTACAGAAGAGGTACATAGATAGTTTTTGGTGAGATTTTTAATTTGATTTTGTAGACATGGTATTACTCAAAGTATCACTATGGATGAGGGTTATGATATTCATGGAAAAGTTAAATTTAAACCATAGATACATTTTATCTTTCCAAATCCTCAATCACATGGTCATGGTAGATTATTATCTTGCACTTCCATTGAACACCTGTCAAGTGTATGATGTATTTTATGTATAAATTTCGAGGAAATGAATACATGACACTTTTCATATACTGAATGTAGAAGTAATGAAACTGGAATATGATATCTCTTATGAGGAATAAACAGTAAAAATCATAGATCATAAAGATAAAGTACTATGAAATTTCTCACTCACCTCATTAATGTTATCTAAAGGAATAATAAGTTTTAGGAATCAATATGAGAACCTAAATATTTAATGAGGTAAAAATTCCCTCATTTTTTTTCATTAGTATAACAAAATCTTGAGGGAGATTTTTTTAAGGGGTAAAATGTAACACCATATGATTTTAGTATACATTTATCTTTAACTAAATATAGTGTGTTTGATATCTTTTGATACACATAACAAAAAAATAAAATGAACAATGACTTAATTCATTAAGTTAAAATTTTATAATAAAAAAAGTAATACACTACAATATAACTAAATGAGACATAATTTCTAAAATTACTAAAGTAGTGAAACCATAAGTAAATATAAATATTATATGGTTGAAATTATGATCATCATGATCTTACATGAATATCATACCACTAATGATAAATATATAAATACTACATCATTTTTGAATTATTATAAATATATTGGTAGGAAAATTATAGAATAGGATGAATGATTTTAGAAATGTAAGGATATAGAGAAATATAATATGATAGTTATATATATGATCATTGGACATATTATTATTGAGTATATGGACATTAAAAATATGATCATTAGATATTATTATATCCAATTTTTATATTTATGTTGTGTAATTGTTGGTAAAAAATCAAAAATAATATAATTCACATATAATAAATAATTATGTAAATAAATAAAATAAAAATAATTAATTAGTATATTTATTAAAGAAATACGTATTTTTATTCCTTATATACTATTAATTTTAAAGAATTATTTGATGTGTTTATAAATTTAAATAAATATTATGATTATTATTGATTGATAAAATTTAATGGTTTGAAGATAAATAATGGGATGTGATTAAATTCATTTAAAAATAGATAATTTTTAAAGAACTGTTTTTCCTTATTTTGGGTATTTTTGTATTACTAAATTAAATTCATCACTAATGAAGAATAATTTTAATGAATGTATTATAAATATAATCAAATAAAATACCATTCATTTAATTATTATTATTTGGTAAGGAATAAGAATACTTTTTTTTCTAGACCCAAAAATATATTTTTCCAAAAACTATTTTTATGCTTTATACATTTATTATTTTAAAATTAACTTTTATAATTTTTAGAAATTGAATCCAATGAAATGGATTTCATATTTGGAATCATAATATCCAAATTTAGAAATAAATTTAACTAGATTTGACGAATTAGAGCGCATGGAAACCACCCTCAGTACTAGGCACCGTGCAACTCTCCATGAGGTAATGCTAGCCCACCAGCTATGCGAAGTAGGGAGCTAGGCGTTATCAAATAAGTAGATGTTGGGGAGGGTAGTTCTAGTGTGTCATGTCTTTGGGAATTAAGTCTATGTATTGTTCCTTGTTCCATTAGGCATATGGTCCATGTAAGTGTTACCTCTCAACATAGTTAAAAAGGGGATTATTCAAAAATAAATAAAAATATAAATGCCTTTACGCAATTCAATGTTAAATCATAGTTTAAAGACCTAAAATATCATAAAATATTATATTTAAATATGTGTATAAGGAAATTATCTATCTCCCCTCATATTTTATCTATTATTTTTATCTATTATTTAAATATGCATGAAAGTAGTGATTTATTATTAACATTAACTATGATTTTTAATTGATCTAATGATATGTTCGGTGATATTTTTGGCTGAAATTTCTCACATATTGTTATTAAATTTTATTATATTCTTTTTTGGAGTAGAATCATTACTTATATATATATTATGTTACAAATTCTTGAGTAGGTACCCCTGATAGAGTACATGTTTTAAACATGGGATGAGTATAGGATCTAATTATTTTTACATGGGATAGGCTTGAGACACATTAATTATTTATACTCATTCCACTATTACCATGGATGCATTTTGGGATTTCCATGATCAACTATGCCTCCTTGTTTAGATCACTAGGGTAATAACTCATTTGTACACATCTACACATATGTGTGGTTTCATATGAGTACACATGTCAGCTACTATTGTGACTAGAAAGACCTCCATAAATCATTGGAACTATAATCATATTTTCCTAGATTGGTATATCTTATATTATGAGTGGTTGGCTCAAAGTAGGTGAGTGGGTATAGATATTCCCCTTGTAGGCAGTTATTTTTCATTATGCAGAAGTATATATGCTATAATTTGTTATATTCATTATGACTACGGTATATATGTTTCTATAGATTTATATTATTTTGGGAATAAAATCTAGTTTCTAATAGGTTTTTAGGGGTGGGATGGTGACTTCCTACTAAGTTATTACACTCATACCCTACACGGGTCCCTCTTGTGATGTGTGGAGACTGATTTATTAATAATACAAGTAAGGGAAAATAACTCAGGCATAGGGCAAGCCACACAATGTGAAAATAGGCTAAGGAAATTCCTTTTTGGTGTTTGATGAGTGATTAAATGGGAAATACATATATTTTACTTACCACTTTATGAAGGGGACTCACATTATGAAGTTGTTTGGGTCCTTAGCCCACATTTGGCCTATAATTTATTATATATGTGGGTTTTAGTATAGTTATTTCTTTTCAAATAGTTGAAGACTCTAAAACTATTTTGTGAGGTATAATTCTTTTACATGATATGTTGACTACCAAAACATTGTGATATACATGTTCCCACTTTCACTAATGAAAAAATGTATACTTTCCTAAATAAGACTGACTTAGGATGTGCCACATGTAATCACGTGTCTTAGTTAAATGTTGCATTATTTATAAGGTTTAAAACCACCTCCAAATTTAGATATAATTTATTCCTAATGTTTACACCATCCTATAGCAACCAGAAGGTGTGGTAGAGGTGTTTTGAAGACCAGAATATATATCATTGGAGTTATAGGTACACAATAATTATATGGAGAGTCTCACATGTGAGTAGAATTTTAAATGATGAAATACTTATACTTTGTTTTAAAAATGTGAAATTATATATTTTTTTGTTTTTGATGGAAAATATGATGGCTCCCACATATAAGATAGTTCAGTAAGAATTTCACTCTGATTTTTAAAGGTAAGTAGTTATTGAGGTGGTTTTATCAATGATGCTTCAAAATGAACATTGGTTGAGAGGGTGGAAGGTTAGGATCATCACCCATTTTTAGGGGATTATAACCTACTATTAGACTCTATTATATAATTAAGATGTATTTTCTGAATTCTTCCCATATCCCAGTACATAACAGGTTACTCTTTTCCTAATTATTTTATCAAAACCATGTGTATGTCTAAAACTTCTATATATTATAGGTTTTTTATCATTCTCTTATTAGTTGTTTATTATTTGTTTTAAATTTGACTACCTTGGATCTATGGAGTTTATCATTTTACTAGGAGGTTTTAGGTGTTTTGGAATTAGGATTAGTCTTGTGAAAGGACTACCTACATATCACTAAGAAGGGAATCAGAACCCACAGAGTTCAGTGACACTTAATGGGGAAAATTGTACCTTTTAAGGCCATGTGACAAGGACCTATCCATATAATTTAATTTCATGTGATATGGAATAATATGTGAAAGGTTACAAGAAATGGTTGGTGTGGGAATTATGCATGAGAGGTCCTTTTCGATTTGTATTATTTTTGGGTAACTAAATAATAGAAGGTAGGGATCATCTTTGGCTCATCACCAAAAGAATCCCAAGATTGTCACTATAGAGGGATGATTCTCCTTACACTCATTTGTATAAAGAGGTCCCATTATTTTCTCATAGTAGGTAGCTATCATAGGTTGGATATTGCATGAAATAGTGAGATCATGTATGGGGAGACCAGTTGGATTATATCAAATCAAAGTATATTTATAAAATGAGAGGAGAATCTCAAATCACAATGTATATTGGGGAAGCAAAAGGATTATCTTAACTCAAGGGTAGATATTCCATATTATTCTCACCACGTAAGAGAAAATGAATGCTTTATGAATATTGGGATTGAACCTCAGAAAGGAATCCTACATATCTTGGTTAACACGAAACATTGACCACATAGTTTGAGTGACATAGTCTAAGGTCATATGTGAGGACCCATCCATGCTATTGAATATCGTGTGGTAAGGAAACTTTTTATACATTTTAAATTCATTCAGTAAATACTTGAAGGTGATTTTTTTGATTCATATCAATTATTCTAATGAAATGATAATCCAAATGTCTAATCCCATGTGAGTCTTTATCAATGTGAGAAAAAAGGGATAAAATATTATCTATATAGTATTAGAGTGAAAAACATAGGATTCAATGGGGCTTACAAATTATCTACCCTTTGAGGTTCATTATCTGGTAAGTGACTCAAGTGAAGGAATGAAATATTGGGGCTTACACATAGTGAGAGGCCCAATTAGAGAAATTTTAATTATTCTAATTGAATCATCAAATATGATCACTAATCCTACATAAGTCTTGATTAGTGTGAGGAACAAGTTATAATAAAGGACCAATCACATTATATGAGGATAAAAAGTAGATTTGGATGTGGATTATGCACTAAGACTTCCCATGAGTAAAGTGAAGTCATATCATGCTCATGTCATGAGGTTTATCATGTTTGTTGAATGGGTATCCCATGTTTATCTCATTGGTTAAGATTGTAGTTTTACATTTTATGACGAGTATTTTTGACACGTAGTCTAATTTCATGTTGTGTGAATATCTATATCATGAAAGAAACAAAACTAAAGGGTGTATCAGGGTATACTCATAGTCTTACCTATGAGATAGGGTTAGGTATTACACCTAAGAGTAGTCTCATATATAATAAAAAAGAATTATATCTATTCAAGGTGATTGTGTGGGGTTTAAACATGTATTCTTCCATAAAGTTCCTAACATGTCCAGTGACTCAGGTGAAGGTATGATTGGGTCTTACACTAGATAGGCGGACCATATAGGATTCCATTATCATAAAAGTGCAAAAATAGGAGAGATACAATGGCTTAAAATTGGCTACCTTTTGAGATAGAGTTAGGGGTTTACACTTAGGAGGATTCCTAGAAGTACCTAACTTGGTTAGTGACTCAGGTGTATATAAGGAGAGATAGGGGTTAAAACTAGGAGGATTCCCAGAATTATTTAACTTTTTTAGTGACTTAGATGAAGGTAGGGAGAGGTAGGGGTGTACAAATAATAGGATTACCTTATATAAGGAAACTAAGTGGATTATATACTGTCAATATATTTTATAAAGCCAAGATGAATATATTAACCCATGGGGTTTTTAGAATCCATGTGGAGTATCTCAACTGGAGGCATTTTATGGGATCAAGGATGGTTTTTTAGGAATTTAAACCTAAAATATATTTGACCCGACTAAAATAGTTCATAGTGAGACCCTTGAATTTTCATAGCAGTTACTGACAGAAGTGAACGACAGTAGGACAAAGGTCTGGGACTGTATCTCATCACCGATATCGACCAGGTGTGTTTCTATGTTGGTGTGTGTGTGTGGGGGGGAGGGGAATGATATAATCCTTTGGCATGAGTATGAATATATATATATATGGGTTATTTCACATAGCATTAAAGTGATACATTGTAATGACCCGACCCCAATTTCCCAGAGCTGATGCCTTATTACATTACATTGGCATGATTACAAAAAACTCACATCCCAAAGGAATGAATAGGTTAGTATATTTGGAAATCCAGATACATACATAAGTTAAAAATTAAAACTTTAAATGAAAAACAACAAAAAAGTTCTATTGGGTACATCTACCACTCTAAGAATATCCCTGCAAGTCAATCATAATATACCTCTTCATGTCCTGAGAAAAATGAAACATAAGAAGGGGTGAGCTTAGATGATCAGTAAGGGTAAGAAATACAGTGGAATATATCATAAACATAAATATTAGGCATGGTCAATAATTTAAAAAACATTCCTTTAAAAATAATAAAATTGAACCTATTGTGGTAGGAATATGAGATGAGTAATTATTGCAATAATAAAACATAATCATGGGTATTCTACCTGTAAAATAACCACATGAACTATGAATTTATAGCTTCATAACGAGGGAAATTCATATGTTGGACATTATAAAACATACCATCAAGGCCTCGGCCATGACATCTAAATTATTAAGGCCTCGACCAAAATCATATCTAAAAATGGGCAAGGCCTTGGCCAAGTCCATATCTATTTGTATCATGAGACCTACTGATGCATCGAGGGGCTATAGAGTCCCCCAACCATCACATAATAATTCCAATTCATTCCTCATATGAATAGGTATAAACATAAAAAACATATACATTTATATTTAAACTAACATATAAAATATAAATAACTTTCCCCGAACATTAAGCATAAACACTAACCATTCGGAGTAAATTGGTTAATGGTTTTAAGATAGCACATCTACAGTAAAAATAATCATAAAACATTCAATTAAATATGGTAGATGATATCATAAATATTAATACTAGTAATACATAATTATCAATAGAATTTTTGAAATATATGAAGATACTCTTAAAAATCATCGAGTAATTTTTGAGATAAATACTCTTTTACTTTGAAAAGAAGAGTTCTTTTGAAAAAGTTTTTTTATAAAACTAGAATTGAGGTAAGATATTATTTTTATAATAAAATGAGTGATTTTAGAAAGATAATGGTTTCTAAAAATATATTATAGAGTTCCCTTAAAAATAGGTAAGAATTTGAGAAATTCCCTTGAAACAGGCTTGTTTATCGGGAAGGATTTTTGAAAGATCCTTTTAAAACATGTAACTCACCATAAAATAAAGAAGTATTATGGTTATTAAACACATATATATCATTAAAACATAATTTATGATGATTAAATAAGAATAAATATGAATTTAATTAGGTTTAATATAGACAAAGAGTAACCTGAATGAAAATGGATGTTTGGGTAGAAAACCCTTACCGTAATTCTAATGGTGTACTTCACTTGATATTAATGACCTGAATAATAAAATTTAGGCTAATTAATTAATAATAACATAAACTCATAGGCATGTAATTTATTTTTCATAACCTTATTAGGTTCATTCATGGCCCTTTGATGGGTTAATAGATTCAATTTCTTTGTTTGGGAGTGTTTTCTTCCTTGGTTTTTATGATCGGTTTACTTATATTCATGTACAGATAAAAATGTAGAATGAGAATGATTGTATAGAATAGAAGTTATAATTTATTAGTGAACAACCATAATATTAAATTTTCATAAAATTAATTTTTTTATTGAGAGTAAAGATGAATCATTATATAAAACTTTAATGACAATTGTTTGGGTTAATTGGCAGTTCTTGATCACAATTTTTTATTTATAAATTAATATCATGTGTACAAAAGGATTTATGAAACTTCAATAAGTTATAATATATATTTTATAGTTTGGTTCAACCATTAAAATGGTTTAATTACCAGAATTTAAGATGGTAATATAAATTGAAAACCCGTCATCCTTGAATGTGATAAATTAACACATCACAGATGGTATTTTCATTTCTAGTATAGAAGAAGGGGGAAAAGAGAGATAATGAAGAATTATTCCTTTATCATAACAAAATTATAGTACATGTAAGGTACTGGAGTCATCAAAAATTTTTTATGAAAGGAGGTGAGTAAAGAAAATAGAAAACAAAGGAACTTGAAATAAAAGAAATGAAAAGAGGAATTTACCTCTTGGAGCAATCTTCCTTGAGAGCCTCTTTAGGATAGAGTTTTTGGTATTTTTATGAGACCAAGGGACGACGGACGTGGGGTAAGATCTTGGGAGGATATTTGAGCATAATTTAGACAAGGAACAAGGATTAAGAGGAGTTAAGTGAGGGGGGAGTGAGGGGGGTTTTATAGTGGAGGAGAGGAGGGTTTTCCCATTATTTTTCCCATTATTTTATTATTTTGCCAAAGAAAACCAATAGTATTGATTCTTATGATAAAAAATAGTAATATGTGGATGTGAGTTCGAACCAAGTGTTCTTACATCAGCTATGATGCTAGTAATAGTGAATTTTACTAATAATGTATATATACAGTAAATTATCATATTTTAATATTCATAAAAATTCAAGTATTTCAGAAAAATCTGAAAAAATCACCCTAACAATTTTTTGAAAAACAAATTCTAAATATTATTAATTTAATTTTTAAATAAAATCATAATTTATAAAAAAAATAACAATTTTAAAACTATAATTCATTTTATATTACCTTGAAAATTTAATCAAGATATCATTATCTTATAACCTTAAGACAATAAAATTATAATATGATTTAATATTTATTAGGGTTATATTACTATTAATATTACTATTCATAAGGGTGTGTTACTATTCACCAAAAATTAAGTTTATATTATTATACTCTAAATATCTTACTGAACACAACCATGTTTGTCAGTTTTTCAAAATTCCAATCACAGAGGTGGAAAAATTATGTTTACTGGCTAGGTCATAACAAAGTGGTGTTTTGTAGAGACTTAGTGTTTCAAAAATTCAATATTAAATTTATGTACAGAATCTTGGGGTGTTACATTATCCCCTCCTTACAAAAATTTCATCCTCAAAATTACTAAAATGTTACCTCATAAAAAGATTTGGGTAGTTCTTCATCGTAAGATCCTCAAGCTCCCATGTTGCCTCTTTGATTTTATGATTTTCCAAAGTATATTTACCAGTAGAGTCATATGATTCCTCAACAATTTTTATTTAGTGTCCAGAATCCGAAAAATCTCTTCATAGTAAGATAGGTTAGGTTCCAATTCTATACCATCAGAAGTGCAGACATGCATTGGGTCTGACATGTACTTTCTTAGCAATGAGACATGGAACACATTGTGTACTTTAGATAGGCTAGGTGGCATAGCCAAATGATATGCAAGAGCTCCAATTATCTCCATAATTTCAAAGGGGCCTATGTACCTAGTGCTCAGTTTCCCTTTCTTCCCAAATCTTATAATGCCCTTCCATGGAGATACTTTTAGGAAAACATGATCTCTCATTTGAAACTCCGAATCATTCCTTCAATTATCAGTATTTGTTTTTTGTATCCTTTGAGCTGCTTTGATATGTCATTGAATAGTCTTTACCTCTACTGTTGTTTCCTCCACAAGCTCTGGGGCCATAAGCTTCCTTTATCCAACTTCATCCCAACAAGTTGATGTACGAAATATCATTCCGTATAATGCTTCATATGGTGCCATTTGAATATTGGAAAGGAATATATTATTATAGGAAAACTCCACCAAGTGTTAATACTAATCCCACATACCTTGAAAGTCGATCGAACATGATATCAACATTTATTCTAAATTTTGGATTGTCCTTTATGATGACCCATCAGTTTGAGGATGATAAGCAGTACTCAAACGAAGCTCAACATCCAAAGCTTTCCAGAGACTTTTCCAAAAAAATTATGTAAATCAAGGATCATGATAAGACACTATTTAAAGAGGTTCCCCATAAATTCTTACAAATTCCTTGATATAGAGTCATGCAATCCACTCGAGTGGAAATTCCTCCCTTATAGCGAGGAAATGAGAAAATTTTGTAAGTCGATCAAAAATTACCCATATTGCATCATTATTTCTTGGAGTTTTGGGTAATACAGTGACACAATCCATGATTATGTCATCCCATTCCCATGTAGGAATAGTTAGAGGTTGAATGAATCCTCTAGGATGTTGTCGTTCGACCTTCACTTGTTGACAGACTAAACATCTTAATACATAATCATCAATTTCCCTCTTCATGTTATCCCTTCAGAAATGTTCTTTCAAATCTCTATACATTTTAGTGCTACCAGGGGGTATAGAGAAATTTGATCTATGATAATCATCCAATAAATTCCTTTTCAGGTTGGGTATATAGGGAACACATAAACTCTTCCCAAATTTCATAATTCCATCTTCACACATGAAGTCAAATAACTTCCCATCTTTCATAGCATTAATTTTATTTTGAAGATTCTCATCATTAGAATGTGACGATTTAATTCTTCCCAATAAATATGGTTGGGAAACCATTTGAAAAGTAGCGATGTTTCACCCTCTTTGATAATTCATATATTCATCCTCACTAAATCCATGTACAAAGTATCCTTGTCAATCCTCATTTTGTTGAGAACTCCATTATCCTTCTTTCTCAATGCATAAACTACCTTATTTTACTTTCTTGGGTGGTAGTGTATGGAACAATCATAATCATTGAGTTGTTCAAGCCATCTCCTTTGCCTCGTGTTGAGTTATTTCTATGAGAAGACATATTTTAGACTGTTATGATTCGTATAAATCTCACATTTTTCTCCATAGAGATAATGTCTCCATATATTCAGAGTAAAGATTATCACTGCTAAATCAAGATCATGAGTATGATAGTTTTGTTCATGAATTTTTAGTTACCTTGATGCATAGTAAATAACTCTATCATTCTACATAATGACACAACCAAGTCCTTTATTTGATGCATAACTATAGATCACAAACCCATCATTCCCTGATGGTAGTGTTAGGATCGGTGAATTCACTAATCTCCTCTTTAATTATTCAAAACAACCCTCACATTATTTTTTCCATATGAACTTAACCTATTTATGTGTAAGATTTGTCCTTGGGTAGGATAAACGTGTGAAGTTCTGAATGAAACACCGATAATAACCTACTAAACCAATAAAAACTACATACCTCAGTTATGTTTGGTAGAGTACGAAATTCTTGAACAACCTTTTTCTTAGCATGATCAATAGATATTCCATCCTTAGAGACAATTTGGCCAAAAAAGGAAACTGATTGAAGCCAAAATTCACACTTTCTAGAGTTCCCATATAATTTATTTCTTCTAAGAGTCCTCAGAATAGTGCACAAGTGATATTCATGATCTTCATAGATTTTGGAGTATACCAAGATATCATCAATAAATACCACCATAAATTCATCAAGATATTCCTTGAAAACCCTATTCATTAGATCCATAAAAATAGAGGGTGAATTAGTCAGTCCTAAAGGAATTACTGTAAACTCATAATTCCCATTCCTGGTTTGAAATGCCATCTTTGGAATATCTTCCTTCATCACACGCAACTGATGATATCTAGATCTAATATAAATCTTTGAAAAATATTGGGCTCCATGGAGTTGATCAAATAAATCATCAATGTGAGGTATAAGATATTTTTTCTATATTGTTATAACATTGATCTCCCTGTAGCCAATGCACAACCTCATAGATCCATATTTCTTCATAACTAAAATAATAGGTGATCTCCATGGAGAAACACTAGGGAAAATAAATCATTTATCACTCAATTCCTCTAGTTGTTTCTTTAGTTACACTAATTCCATAGTGGCCATTCTATAAGGGGTATTTTATAGGGGCCTTGAATCAGGAATTACGTCAATAGAAAACTCAATTTCCCGCTCTGGAGGATGTCTAGGTAAATCCTCTGGAAAACATTATCATATTATTTCACAATAGGTACATCCTCTATTTGAACATTACTTTCCTCACCCATAGTTATTGAATTCCCTTCCTCACCAATAATTGAAATTATTAGAGCTACTGGGGAAAGGTCTAGATGAGAATTAGATGGTGATGTTTCTACTCTAAAGATAAGGGACTCCACATCATCCTCAAAAATTGTAACCTCCTTCTTCTTTCAATAAATTTTTGCATCATGGTTCTAAAGACAATCCATATCGAGGATTATATCAAATTCAATCATGGGTACGATAATAAAATCAGCATATAAAGAACGTTTATATTCCATAATGTGGACCGTCTGACACAACTTTGTTTCAATGATACTTTCCTTATGAGTTTTGACTGAAAACTCCCTTATTAAATCAAAATTTAAATATCTAATTTTCTTGGAAAACTGGGAAGATATGAAATAATGTGATGATCCAGAATCAAATAAAGCATTGTATAAGTTTGAGGAAATGATTAAAGTATCTACCACCAAATCATTAGGAACTTCAATATCAGCAGTTGTGATCGCATAAGCTTGTCCCTACCCAATTAGATTTTTCTGAGGCACATTTCCTTTATGATTTGGACAATAATTAGAATAGTGTTCCATCTCCCTATAATTATAGCATTTAATGTCAATATATTATTTATTCCCCTTGAAAAAACCAGCATGATGGCCTTTCTGTCCACACTTGTAGCACACACCTTTTCCCATTAAGTAGGCACCAGGGTGTTTCCTTCCACAATTATCACAGGGTGTAAAGTAAAATCTTCCCTTCTTCCCCATTTCCTTATGTCATTTTCCAGATTTTTCAATAACCCTCTTCTTCTCTTGCTTTCCTTTAAAGTCATAAAACTTAGAAAAATCCTTTTCTGTATTGATAACACATGAGACTATATCTTCATATGATGAGAAAGTTTGGTAGACCAACACCCATAAGAGGAATGTCTTTAGGGCATCAAAGAATCAATCAATATTGATCCTTGGATTATGTATATAGTCCATATAATTCCTTGATAACATTATGAAGTTAGCTTCATACTTTGCAACATTCTCATCTTCCTTTTTCCTCAAATTCAGAAACTACCATTTCATATCCGCTCATTGTTCATGAGGAAAGTATTTCTCTAAGAAAAGTTCTTGAAATTCACTCCATTCCATGTTTTATATCTCTTTATCCTACTTTTTCTTTTGAATTAGTGACCACCATTGATCAGAATCTCCCAAAAGATGATAAAATGCCATGAAAACCTTCTCCCTTTCATTACTTCCCAAGGTGAGAAATATCTTCTCTATGGAACTTATCCACTTATGATATGAGTGGTTTTATAGTCCCATTAAATAATGGAGGTTGTTTTCACATAAAGTGATCTAACATAGCTCTTCCACATTGTAGATCTGGATGCTCCATACAGTTGAGGTTATTATTCATAACATGAGTAATTTGTCCCAGTATAGTTATAAGTAGCTCCACACCAGTTGCAACTCCAGAGCCAACATCATTATCTTACACAAGAGGGAAATCCCAACATGGGATACGTGGTTTCATCTAGTTTCCATTTCTTCCACTAGGATCTATTTCTAAATAATAAAATAAACTATACTAGGTAATTAATTATAATGTATAATCTCAACTTAGAAAAATACTTAGCATAAATTGAAATCCTATGCATGGCTAATCCCATAATCATAAACGTGGTTTCTTTGAGGAAAAATTTACACTCAAATAATTAATAATGGATTTTAAAGAAAATTTGAACTATATTAAGAATATCCCCTGAGAGTGTCAAACCAGGTGCGCAGTAAGGATCATTGTCATGTACTAGGATACCCCGAGTCAAGCCTAAAACTCATTATTTGAGTTTTCATTCCTAGGTACATCTGTACCAGAACCACATCTATTTGTAGTATCCAAACATGGATGTATTTTATAGAAAGATCCATATAATATATTTCTTAATAAAATACCAGGATTTTATTGTATGTTTATCCTCAAATACCATCATAGATTTTTTTCCCTAATCTAAGTTTTCAAAATCTAGATTCCAAGTTTTCTACTAAACTTCCTCTAATACCAACTATAAAGACTTAACCCCACTTACCCAGAGCCAGTGCCTTATTACATTAAATCGGCATGATTACAAGAAGTTCATATCCCAAAGGAACAAATTGTTTATTAGATTTAGAAATCCAAATACATAAATAAGTTCAGCATTACAACTTGAAATGAAAAAGAAAAAAAAGTTCAATTGGGAATATCCACCACTATAATATTATCCCTAAAAGTTAATCATAATATACCTACTCATGTCCTAGGAAAAATGAAACATAAGAAGGGGTGATATCAGATGCTCAGTAAGGGTAAGCAATACAATGAGAGATATCATAAACATAAACATTAGGCATGGTGAATAATTGAAAATACATTCCTTTAAAAATAATAAACATGAACACATTATGGCAGGAATATGAACTGAGTAATTATTACCATAATAAAACATAATCATGGGTATTATAAAATTCGAATAACCACATGAACTATAAATTTCTGGATTTAAAACGAGGGAAAATTCTTATGATGGACATTCTGAAACATACTATCAAGTCCTCGACCAATACATCTAAAAATTATTAAGGCCTCATCAAAAACCATATCTAAAAATGGGGAAGGCCTTGGCTAAGTCCATATATATTTGTTTCACGAGACCTAACGATTCATTAAGGGGCTATAGGGGGCCCTACCCATAACATAATAAGTCGATTTAATTCCTCATATGAATAGGTATAAACATAAATAACATATACATTTATATTTAAACTAATATATGAAGTGCAAATAACTTTCCCCAAACTCTAAGCATAAAAACTAACCATTCAGAGTAAATTGGTGAATGGTTTTAATACAGTATATCTATAATAAAACTAATCATAAACCATTTAATTGAATATGATAGATGATAGCATAAAGATTAATCCTAATAATACATAATAATCAATAGGAGTGTTGAAACAGATGAAGATACTCTTATAAAATCATCGAGTAATTCTTGAGATAAATACTCTTTTACTTCGAAAAGAAGAGTAATTTTTGAACATTTTTTGTATAAAACTAGAAATGAGGTAATATAGTGTTTTTATATTATAATGAGTGATTTTATAAATATAATTTTCTAAAAATATATTATAGAGTTCCCTTGAAATGTTCTAGCTTATCGAGAAGGATTTTTTAAAGATATTTTTAAAACATGTAACTCCCCATAATAGAAAGAATGATTCTGGTTGGTAAAAACATATATATATAACATTAAAACATAATTTATGATGAGTAAATAATAATAAATAAGAATTTAATTGGGGTTAAGAGAGACAAATAGTAACCCTAAATAAAATGGAGGTTTGGGTAGAAAACCCTTACCTTAAGTCTAATGATGTTCTTCACATGATATTAATGACATTAATAATCAAATTTAGGTTAATTAATTAATAATTCCATAAACTCATATACATTTAATTTATTTTTTATAACCTTATTAGCTTCATTCATGGACTTTTAATTGGTTAAGAGATTCTATTTCTTTGTTTGGGAGTATTTTCTTCCTTGGTTTTCATGATCGGTAAACTTATATTCAATTATGGATAAACATGTAGAATGAGAATGGTTGTCCAAAATAGAAGTTTTATTTTATTAGTTAAAAAATATAAGATTACATGGTCATAAAATTAGATTGGTTATTGGTAGTGAAAATTAATCATTATATAAAACTTTAATGACAATTGTTTGGGTAAATTGGCGGTTCTTGATCACAACGAACTCATTTTGATTTATAAATTAATATCATGTGTAAAAAAGGATTACAGAACCTTAAATAAGTTATAATACATATATTCTATTCCATTTAAACCATCAAAATGGTTTCATGACCAGAATTTAATATGTTAATAGAAATTGAAAACCCGTCGTCCTTGAATGTGATAAATTAACACATCTCAGATGGTGTTTTCATTTATAGTATAAAAGAAGAGGGAAAGGAGAGATGACGAAGAATTCCTTATTTATCAAAAAAAATATAGTACATGTAAGGTACTGGAGTAATCACAAAATTTGGATGAAAGGAGGTGAGGAAAGAAAAAGAAAATAAAGGTACTTGAAATAAAATAAATGAAAATAGGAATTTGCCTGTTGGAGTAATCTTCCTTGAGAGCCTCTTTAGGGGAGAGTATTTGGTCTTCTATGAGACCAAGTTCTGCTGGACATGGGGGAATGTTTTGGGAAAATATTTGAGTATAATTTAGACAAGGAACAAGGCTTGAGAGGAGTGAAGAGAAGAGGGAGTAATGGGGGTTTTATAGTAGAGGAGAGGAGGGTTTTCCCATTATTTTACTCATTACTTTATTATTTTTCCAAAGATAACCAATAGTATTGATTATTGTGACAAAGAATAGTGATATGTGTATGTGATTTTGAACTAAGTGTGCTTACATCATCCATGATTCTAGGAATATTTAATTTAACTAATAATGTATATATATGGCAAATTGTCGTATTTTTCTATTAAAAAAATTCAAGTATTTCAGAAAAATCCCAAAAATTACCCATAATAATTTTACAACATGTAGAATTCAAAAATAAACTCCATTTTTTGAAAATAATTTTCTTAATATTATTAATTTAATTTTTAAATAAAATTATAATTTATTCGAAAAATAACAATTTTAAAACTATAATTCATTTTATATCACCTTGAAAAATTAATCAAGATCTCATTATCTTATAACCTTAAGACAATACAATAATAATATGATTTACTATTCATAAGGTTCATATTACCATTCATGTTACTATTCATAAGGGTATGTTACTATTCACCAAAAATTAAGTTTGTCTTAACAGACTCTAAAAATCTTACTGAACACAACCCTGTATGTCAGTTTTTCAAAATTCAAATCACATAGGTGGAAAAATTATGTTTACTGGCTGGGTTATAACAAAGTGGTGTTTTGTAGAGACTTCATGTTTAATTCATTCAATATTAAATGTATGTGTAGAATCTTGGGGTGTTACATAGATGATGGGGGATATGGTTCACATAAGGGGACATGAAGAGGAGGGTTCATATAGCACTCTTGAATCGGAGCCTTTCAAAGGGATGACTGTATAGTGATGACTATATAACACTTTACGAAGGAGTGTTTCCACATAGAAGTGTCCATGTAGGGTCTCAAAAAGGACATTAAAACATGGATTTAAATAATGGGGAAAAAAGTGAAGTTTTTTATGGTTCATCATGCAACGTGCTTCACAAAAGGCCTTCATGAATGTGATACATGATGAAATTTACCTATCCTTGATCTGATCTTAGGAATTTACCTAAGTTTTTATTCTTAGAGAGCGAGTCTAATACAAGAGATATATTCTTGAAGTGTGTGATGATATTTATAGGAATTTATTGGTAATTACCTTCACAAAATGGATGGATTCATAGTTATTATATTACCATGTGAATAGAGTAAAATTATATATGATTGGTACAAAATTACTGCATCTGAACCACAAAAAACAAAGGGTACACATAGGGATTTAAGTGCCATATGAATAGAGTAAAGTTCTACATGAAGGAAAAAAAATTACCACATATTATCCAAAAATGAAAAATTGTCCACATATGGACTAAAGTGTTTTATTAATGGAGAAAATTGATTTGAAAATGGAATGAAATCCTTCATGGGAGAAGTAAAATGTTGTGTGATAATTTTACCTTTTCCACTTTTATTTCACTACAAAATTATACTTGACTTCCAAAAGTATTAGATTTTGATTCATAAGTCCATTTAGGTTCCATGAACAGTCAAATAAATGCCTATAAAGAAAACCACACCCCTCTATATAGTGTGTAGACCCTATAAGTTATGTTTTCTAAGGATAAAAAGTGTCAAAAATTCATTTGAAAATGGGTTTTTAGGCTTATATATCTTTTTAAATTAGCAATGGGGGAACTATATAACCTACTCCTAGAGGAAGGTTCTCACCACCACATCACAAGACTAGACATCATTTTTAAATGATATACACCCCTTATTGTGTGATCAGTCATGTAGTATATGGAAATTTCATTTTCTTGTTCCTCATATATGGAGATAATTTTCTACTCAAAATAAATCTGTGTTTTATAAGTTAGTATAACATTATGGGTTCTGTGGTAATGTGTGTGGCATAAATATTCTGATGATAATTATCGTATAATGTAGAATTCTTATGAGGGGTGTTTGATGGAATTTATAAGGTTAGAAAGTAGAACGATGAGGAGAATTATGACACCTAAAACATCACAATTTGATATATATTTCTTATAATTATATTTTAATGATTTTCTATGGTATTTGTATAATATTTTTAAATTTTTTATGTAATTTCATAGATCATGGTTTATTCATGGTTTGTCTAAATATTTTTTTAATAAGAGAGTTTCACATAGGGTGTTTGATAAAATGTCACCTGAATTTTGGAAGTAGAATAATCAAGTTTTTTTATGGAATGATTTATTATGATTTGAAAAGAAATGATATAATTATTTTATTGATATTCTCAAGGAATAAAGTTTATTTTAGCATAAAAATGTGAATTTATTATTTATTCCCATACACCCTTAGAGTTTCATCCCATTATGATTGTTTATTTAATTGAGGAATTATGTGGTGATGATAGATAGATATACATGTGAATGAGGTTGTTTCTTTTAAGGGTGTTAAAATGTGAGATGGAAGTTATTTAATATATTTTATTTCATTAAAATTATATTTAAACCATTTATTTATTTTTCCCACCTTTATTTATAAACTTCATGGGAAGCTTTGGGTAGCTAAGTGAGAATTAAAGTGATGGTTGATAAAATGGATTATGATTATACTTTGGATATTGTACCCTAGTTGATGATTATGCTCTGATTAGGGGTTTTTTATCTCATAAGTATAGTTAGGTAAAGTTGGGTGCAAGTATAGATAAGATCACATCATATGCCAATAGATGATTTTGATCTAGTAATATACTAGATTTTCTCCATAAGACCTAGTCTATTTTTATGATTCCTTTTTATTAATTGATTAGTATGTTTATAATAATTTATTTACTCTTTGATACATATATTGTGATACCTTAAACATTTAATGAAACCAATGTAATTTTAAATTTCATTTTATTATATATTACTCAAAAATAACAAGGGGTGAATTATTTTTGTAAGTATATGTATAATAGTTATAAAATTTGTCTCAATTAATATAATTTTATTATTTAAAATTTAAAACTATTTCACTTTTAATGCATAAATGTTTTCCTTTTATAAATTATTTTCCTTTCATTATGTATATTTTAATTTATCTTAGTTTTCTCAAAAATAAAGATAACTTTTGTTCTCATTGTTACTTATTTTGATAAAATGAAAGTGTATCTTTACTATATGTATTTTCAAACTATAATTTCATGGTTATTTTTATAAAAGTATTTGGATAAAGTATTAGTGTTATCCTTCTAGGCTCCTCACTCACACCCTACATACACACTTTGTTTGTATGTAGTCTTGGTTTTATTTAGTGCCGATAAAGTCAAGGTTTTAATTTGTGATAATGTATGATAAAATATCTTGTTTGGGTATGTTGAAGGTGTAAATATGGGAATTATCACTTATCACATGGATATGGGTATCTTTGATAAATTTTTGGTTATGCATTTTTTATTTTTTTTCCATGTGTATTCGACCACCTCAGCTTCCCATTTCCGTTTTTCCTAGTTTTTACTTTATTTTAGATTTTATACATGATGGTGGAATATATATGAAATTTAGTGGCTATGTAATGTTTTATATTTATGTAGCTCATGGTTTTATAATATTTACTATTTATGTTATGACTTTCTTAGATGTTACATTATTTTAAAAGTGTTTCTTCACTTGTAGGACCTATAAAACCTATAAAGTTTTCATGTTGGGATTTTGGGTGGAAGTATTATTTTTCTTATTCATAATTGGGAGAAATAATTTCCAAAAATAAATTATTGATTCCATTGTAAATTATTTCAAACCCATGATAACTGAGAACATTATTTTTCCCTTGGGGAGGAAAAACTCTTATTTTGGGATTGAGTATCCTGTAATGGTTTGTTAAAAATTGGTATCAGAGACCTATTTTGTTTATGTTATTTGGTAAATAAGGTAAATATGTGATAAAATAATCAAAATTAAAGAGTTAGGTTATGATGAATGTTTTGTAGAGATACTTACATTTAGTGGATACCCATTTATTTTTTATAGGATTATTTGATGATTATTAATGAGTTTATATATATCCTTCTTATATGGCACACAATAATTAAGTGATATAAATGGTGTAACTTGATAGTTCTAAATGCATTGGGTAAAGAATTAATCTATAGAGATGACATGTTCTTGATACCTTGAGAGCATGACTTGGAAATGTTTTATGATACCTTGGTCAAAATCCTTGGTAATATTTTTATTTCCACCCAAGTAATGATCTATAGTGATATGTTTATGAATGTATCATATTTATGTTATAAAAATATTTCCATGTTATTCCTATTATACTTATTATCATGTTATGCCTCATGTACTTATGGTCATGTTATGAATCATGTACCTATTATCATGTTATACCTCATGTACTTATGATCATGTTATGCCTCATGTAAGTATGATAATGTTTTTCCTTATGTTCTTATGATCATATTATAACTCTTGTTATTATGTTCATGATATTATAGTAGTCTTTATGTTTCAACCATGACATTCATTACTAATCCATTTTCACTGACTATCCCTTAATTGGGTTTATAGATCACCCTTCTATTATGTTTCCCCATTTACCTAGGAATTGAAATGAAACAGATATGTATAATGGAATTACATGTATGGAGAATATTTTTGGAATAAATGTGTTTTTACCACATGTTTAGTTGTAAATGTACCTAGTTCCCATAGTCATTGAACTTTTTATCTTAGGAGTTTTTTGAAATTCATGTGATGTATTAAAAATTATGTATGTTTAGCACCATATATGGAAGTGAGGGTCAAGGGTATCTCAATAAATATACCTTCCTACCCATATAAAACAAAGGGGAAATGAATAGTAAATGAAGGATATTAAGATGGATGGAGGGAGGGTGATAAGGGAGAGAAACATGAATGCTCGTGAGATACCTTCCCCTACCACCTTATGATATGTATTATATCATTACTATTATTATTACTACTACTAATAATAGTATCATTATTACTACCAGTAATAATAGTAATATTATTATTATTGAAGATTAATGTTTTATAAATAACTTTTAATGAGACATCAGATCAATGATCCATCTATGAAATTGTGACATAGACATAAAGATAGATGATTAAAGACCAATATGTGTTACTTAATTCTGACTCATGGCATGGGACTTGGGTCCCATCAGGTATCATATTTCATCAGTAACATGATGAACATAATATTTTTTACTTGGTGTCTATTTTGGGTATGTAAATATCCTATAATGAATATTTTTCCACATAGATTATAATGGAACTATCTATTTGGTCATCTAATGAATAAAGTTATATATGTCGTGTACTCCAATAGAAAATGTTGTGTACTTTTTCTATCCCATGTAGCTCTCTATATCTCTTTTAATGGGATTTAGATTTGGACATGTAAATATCTTATTCTAAGTAATTTTCCCCATAAAACATGATTATGGATTTTTTGGTGATATTTAAAGAGTAGTGCATAGTGATTAAAGTATCCTTTCTCAGAATAGATAGTGGGGAGATAACTGGGTGATCTCACTGGGTCCATATAGGGTTTCTAGAATTTACCCTACATTCCCAGGGTGTGAGATCCTCTGTATTGAACTATGGATATGGTTTTTGGTATCTACCCTTTATAACAAGGGTATGTGATCCTCTATATTAAACATCAAATGGGGCTTTCATCCACCCATGTTCCTAATAGGAGAGATCCACTATCCACAACGTGTTCTCTTGATAGGGTTTCAGCATCCCCCTCACTTTCTTAGACACGAGATCCTCTATCTAGAGTTGATGTATGGTTAGGTATCCCCCTAAAGAAAAGAGTTTATCTTTTACATAGGGTTGAACTTATTGAATAAGGTGTCTCTGACCAAGGTGTGAAATCCCATGTTATGTTCTTAAAGAGGATAAGAAGGTTTTCATACTTGGATATGAATCAACAATTCCATGTGATATTTCTTTTGGACGACTATGAATATTTTGGACCATGATCCCTAACAAGTTCTTCCTATGAGGATATATGGATTATTATTCCTTTTTTCTTATATACACTCCTTAGTACTGGGATTTTTTTATCTAACTTAGTGTTATGGTTTCTTCTTTGTCTTCCTCCTGGGAACTTCTCAGACCAATATTTAGGGTGAATTATTGATTTATATTTTACTTAGGGTTTTTAGGGAATCCCACTATGTATGATAATACTCACCCCTATATGAGGCATGTTCCCATACATGTTGTTATTTTTTAGATTATTAATAGGTTTTGAGATGTTCTTGGTAGATATAGAGTTATCAGGGCTTGTTTAGAGTTGATTCCGAGTGAATCATGGCGATGAATGATAGATATTGGTGGTCCTTGATATTTGTGGTGACCATTATAGTTGGATATCATTCTAGACATGCTTAAAATGTAGATAAGATTTACTGTTTCTTATATCTATCATATTTGAAGGCTTTCCATATGTATGGTTCCTTTATATTTTCCTTTGTGGTGATTTATTTGTACCTTGTGTCTCATGAATATATTTTATATAGTTCAATTTATTATTTATATACATTTATCTAGTTATAATTTTGATCTAATTAATGAGTTTTAGATATGTATATCGTTGTAAGTTGATATAGGTTAAGGCCTCCCCTATTGTGTGTTATACCTACTCGATACTAGTCACCATCCCTATGTATATTAGTGGAAGGGTTTGGGAAGTACCCTCAACTTACATCCATCCCAGGAGGGGCCCTAGTGGGTTGAGTAATGTTAGAGTGGTATCAAAGTGTGTATTTATTATGGATGGTGTTTGGAGCTAGTATTCATGTGAGGATAGGTTTGAGAACTTAGAGAAACAATGTTAAGGGGGTCTTGGGTTTTTTTGTATGATATAGAAAACTAACATGGGATAGAAGCTGAAATATCTTTTCACCAGGACCTTTATATACTATTAGTTGACTCAAACCTCTAATATATCATTGCATGGTAAAATTAATATTAGTACATGCATCATATAGTAGTCAGTTATGAATTTTTTGGCCTTAATTATGTCAGGTCTTCTAGATATGATTTAATCCTGGTGGGTTCACCCTATCAAATTAAGGTTACTATACCTTGATATCTATATTTTTGGTAGTGTAATGGTTATGATGATCCTACACCTATAGTTTTACCCTTATTCCCCTATTGGTTATATACAAGGTGTTTTTCAGATATTTGATTGATATATTTCCTTGCCTAGTGATTTAAGGAAAAATTATATTCTCTTCATTATTAGTGTAGGATTTTTGTTGAGTAGATGGTAGTTTCTGCTAAGTGGGATGAATTTATCGAGGTTGGATATTATTTGTGCATTATGATGATCAAGGTGATCCCGATCCTCAGGTGATAGGGTATCCCCAAGTGTTTAGGACTCACATATACATCTAGTTTGGGTAAGCATAAACCAAATGTGGATTCTTACGTTGTGCTTACCATATATAACTATGAATAATTAATTAATTTTTTAATAAAACAACTCATGATAAGAATGATTTACCATTGATATAGTTTAATCTCTTGTGTGGGATGGAGTTACCCAAGGATTTTAAACCCTTCACTAGGAAGCAGGACTATGATTGAGTGTTCATTGAGGCCCTTGGTCTTTACGAGCTATTTCGCGGGAATGGTTTTTGGTGGAATTGACCAAGATTAATGATTTTAGGAGAGACATTGAGGAAATTTTATGATCCATGCTTATTCTTCAATTAAAAGACAATAAAAAATGGAGCCCCTAAGAGAGAGTTGATATAGCTTCTTAGAATATTTTCACCATATCTTTGAGTGAAGGTTGTCATTTTCACCTAATGGAAACCAAATTAGTGTTTCATTTAGGTCTCTATGTTGAGGGTTTTTCTAGATCCATTCACATTCTTATTATGGACTCTATTGATTACCTAACTAGCATTTAGCATGTCTTGGTGTGCTATCTGCAAGGATACTAATTTTACTTCTATGAGTATGGGGGAACGTGTAGATACTTTCAAAGGGTATTCCATGGTTGAGCCTTTTCAAAAGGTTGATTTATTAATTGGATAATATTCCATGGATGATGTTCATATAATTTTGTGTGAGGTGATGAGAGCCCCTATGGAATTTTTGGGAATGTGGATTGAACCCTTTTAGGAATTGAATAATGGAGGAGCCTATTGTGCATCCAAGGTATTTTCCCTCATATTAACATGAAAGTGATAAATTTCTAGTAAAATATAATAGTTTTAAATCTAAATTCATGAGGTACATTTGGACTCATGAATTTGAACCCATAGTGGCTGATGAGAGAAATGTGGTGCAGTAAAACCATGATAGTTGATGCTTCTTATAGAGGAATCAATGTCTAGATAATGGAGGAGGTGCATGTGATTTCATCTTAATAATAGTTGGTTCTTATATGAAAAATGATACATTTCTCACCTATGGTGAATAGTGGTGGCCCTACACTCTTATCTTGTGTGGGAGAGGCCTACAATGGTGATGTTGACTTAATGGTCCTGTGTAACCATATATTATGAAGTGATGTACATGAATAGTTTTTCTAAAATTAGCGAGGATGAAAAAAACTTCCTTAATGGGGACCACCATAGTGGAATGCAACCATTAATTATTCCTTTACTATGGAACTTTATTAGTGTAATAATATCTTAAAATCTCTTACTATGTGGTGGAGAAAGAGGTTTTCAGGAGGTTTTTGATTTTAGTCACTTGGGTAGGTGTTGTCTGGGGGTCTAGATCTAACAAAGCATGGTCATCTAAAAGGTCAAGATTATCCACTTTGTAATATCATGGATTTGTCAACCTAATGGATAATTATGTAATATTTAGTGGTTAACTTACTTTGGTGTGGTCCCTATGATTCCCATTATAATCTTTCATTAAATAGAGATGACATCATGATCAGGTTATCTTCTATAATGATTGTGAAACCTGTTAATGATAAATATATGGATGTAGGATTTACATAAAATTTGAGGTTATAAAAGAAGTAATATATTACCTTTGAGTCACATGATGTGGAAATTTGAACCAATTCCTTATTGGTAGTAATGTTAGAGAAGCATATATAGGATGAAAGGTGTTTGCTGCTTCAGAACCCTTTTGGTGTTTGTGTGTCATTTTGTGTAGTTCTCTATGATGTGTGTGGAATGGATGGGTTTCCTCAAAGAATGACCATCTAGAATTCAATTAAAATGTGGAGAGAAGATATATCACACTAATGATAACCATGTCAACATTTCCATTTTCGGAATGGGTGTCGATTGATCATGGATTTGTTTTATTACTTTATGGTGGAATGAATTTTGGATGTGAAAGGTTTTGGGGGTTGGTTCATGAAAAGGTCCATACATAGTGGATAAATATTTCTTCTTATTTCTTACTTCATATTATATGTATATGATGAATTTTTAAATTTAATTAGATGTTCCCATTCCGTGAAATTGTTCCTTGAGTTGTTTAGAGATAAAAAATTTGGAGGCAAAATAAGTTTTTGCGTTGGTGGGTCATTTTTTGTATGCATCTATTTCATGATATTCCATTTCAGTAGCTCTATTTGTTTTACTTAATGAGGATGGAATGGTTTTAAGGTGGAAATGATTTATAGAAAAAGGTTTTTTCTTGGAAATAACATAGATCATTTTTTAGGTTTGAAATTCGAAGACCTCTTTAGCATTAAGATGGTAAATTTATCCTAGAAAACGACCTTGGAAAAATTATCCAATGGTTATTTTGGTCTTGAGGTGTTCTTTTTACCCATAGGATAAGTTTATGGAGATTTATGGGAGTGAAAGAGTCTTGAAACAAATATATTAAATATAAAAAAAATTGTTTATCCCATACACGTGTAATTGTGATAAATTTATCATATCTCCTAAATCGTGCCTCGTATGGGAAACCTAAGATCAAGATTACATCCAAAACATAAGTTTTTCCTTAGTAATGTTGTAACTTTGGTTTACATTAAGATTCTCGGTTGTTCTCTATAACATATGGATTAATTAATTCAATTGATTTAATTAATTAATTTATTCAATTGTTTTAATTAAATAATTAATTCAATTGATTCAATTAATTAATTAATTAATGCATGACTTTATGGAAGACCATATATGTTCTTTCTTTACAAAAATATCAAATTATGTTTTTTCTATATGGTTAACCACTTTTTTTATTGGAAACTCTAGATAGAGATAAGGAATAGAGATATGTGACTCTTAGTGAAGTCGATAATGGATCAAATAACAATATCCTTCAATGGAATTCATCATCATAAACATCAATTTTACTTAACACGAATGCATTATTTATCAGTGATGAAATGCATATTTTTCAGCAGAAGTTTGTTTTTGGAAATTAAATATCCCATCTTGTGTATTTTTGTATGTGAATATTAATGGTGCAGTTTGTTTGGTTATCTAATGAATAAAGGGTTACATGTTGTGTACTCAAATAAAACATGAGGTGTATTTTTTCCATCCTATTTGGATCACTTTATCACTTTTCCCAATATTATCATTTGGAAATGTGAATACATTATCCTGAGTATTTTTCTATATTGAACGTGATAGTGGATTTTCCACTAACATTTTAAGAGTGGTGTGTGGTGATGTAATTATCCATTCTCACTAGTGTTGGTATAGAGATAATAGAGTGATCTCACAGGGTTGAGATAAGGTTTTCAAAGTCTTACCTACATTTATAGGGAACCAGATCCTCTATATCAAACAATGTATAATGTTTTCGGTTTCTCCCTTGCATAACTATTCCATGAGATGTTAGAACTAAAGAATTAGTCCCTACCATAAACAATATTGTCCACTTTATCATATATACCTTAATGGGTTTTTCTTTTATATATTCCTCTTATTAAAAGGAATTTTGATAGTTATGGGATCATATTGGTCTTATAAATCATGTGTAAACCCCTTTATTCCCTGATGTGGGACTTAGGAGGTTGTGTCACTTCCTGACACCCTTATGGTCACACCATGACACACTTATTCCATGTAGTTGGTCTATTAAAACCATTTCATGGGAACCTAGGAAAAAATTTGTATTTAATTGGAACTTGAAATACCCCCCTCTACAATTTCTCTAGGGATCAAGGCTATCATTAGCTCTTATAACATTTGAAAGAACCTGATATAATTTATGTGAACATTGATAGGGGGGAGGTGAATCAATGATTTTTTAATAATTTATTTCACATAAAAAACCTTCACCTCATGTTATAGAAATAACCTTTCTGAAAACAAGAACAAAATAACATTCCATAGGAACAAAATAATTTACAAGGTTCACTACTCAGTAAGATTATCTAGTCCTTGAAATGGTTTGTAAATTATCCAATACCACACAATCCACTAGAAAATTACCCTTTTATGTGGATACAACAAGTAGGGAGTATCCTTACACTTGTGTTTCACTATTATAAAAACTATATTGCATGTTATAATTACAAAAATAAATATGTAATAAATATATCAAAATAAATTTTCAAAACCTTTACCAATAGGCTCATAATGTTTTCACTATGATGCTTGTACTTTCTTCACATTTTCTATTCTAGAAAATAATTCTTTACTTTCTCACCTAGTAGTAGTTAAGAACTTACATCTTGTAATTATATATAAGACTCTATCTAATTCACTATTCATCCAATATATCTATCCAATTTATCCATACAAAAAAGTTCATTCGGTGCTTTAATTTGTTCATCTGATTCACCTGATACAAAATTTTTTATAATGACTAACTCCCCCCCCCATTTTCTCTATTTGTAATACTTATGATTAATACCAAATTCTAATTATTATTATTTGACCAATAGATTCCTTGATTTGAAGCTTCCCCACTCAAACTATGGATTTTAAAAGTTCATCTAATTTCTATATATGTAACTATTTCTACATCACTTTGTAATTTTTCACATGTGAACAAAACACACTTTTACTTGTAATTTAATCCTATTTATATAAGAAAGACTACGTGAAAATGAGGTATTGAAATTTTAAATTCCCTATCAATGGAAGTTTGAAATTAAAAACTCCCACACAAACCAATTCACTAAAATATTATAACAAATTTGAATACCAAATTATTCAACAGACATCCTTCAAACTCACTGAGAATAATTTATTATCCTTCCAAGATATTTTTAATCTTTTAATGATCATTAAAAAATCATCACATTTTGATATATTTATGACAAATTCATAAATAACTTCAAATCATTGATTTTTTTAGTAATAAATTTGTAAAAAATCTTCCATTTGATGAGAATATCCATATGATTGTTCCTTTATAGACTTTATAGGAAATTATCAAAAAACTTCCTCAAAATTTTTATCCATCTAATGGATTTCATCAGTAATATACTTTTTCTCTTTATTCATTTACCTAGTCATGATGATCCTTATTCAAAAATTTAATTTTATCATCTTGTGGAATCTTCAACTTCACAACTTCATACATATTTATCCAATAGACATTGTATAAAGATGTTTTCTGATGGAAATTTTCTGAATAATTTTTCAAATTGAACTTCCTTTTATTTTTCCATGGTTCAATTAAATTAGTCAACATTATTACATTGAGCTTTATAATTTTTCCTATTTTATAATCTTAATAAATTATATTTTCAAATAAAAACTTTGTAGATTCAAAGATTTCACATTGCTTAAGCATGAGACACAAATTTAAAAACTCATTTTATCCAAAACACTATTTAATGGATTATATTTGGTGAACATCCACATAATTTCTTATTGCTAAATTTGTACACTAAAACACATTTATCCTCATTTCAAATAAATTATGGGATCTTAAGATATTTGTAACTCATATTGTTGGAAACTTTCATAATAGAAAATCATTAAAAGATTTTATTCACTGAAAAATTAATTCAATAGAAAATTTCATGTATAATATAATTATTTTGGAAAAACTATGTACTATATCCATTTGATCATCTTTCACCATCCATTGGTCCTTCACATGATCACCTTTTTTAGAAATCTCACTATATCTATGTGATTTATGTACTTAAAAATGATAATTATATAAAAGTTTATCAACAAATGAAAACTCCTTATGTAATATTATTATGACCATCATATTCCTTAACTTATTGAGAAACTTCAACACATATCTTGCATATTGCTTCCAATAACCCCCCTTTGTATTTTTTTAACAACTAATGAACATAAATTGTTAAAACATTGTAACTCATACAATGGATCATTTATATAACAATTAAAATGTTACATGAGTGAGATCAGTGTAGGAAAAAATAATCATTTAATAACAATACAATGCTATCCATAAAAAAATGACTTAATAAACTTTTTCCTTAAGAATATTCTTCAACTTGATACTTTCATCACACAAATCGTATTTTACTATAAGTGAAACGTTCCTATATTCACTTCAATAAACTGTTAAAATAGTTAACACATATTGAAATAATAGATTACACATTTTATAATCTCTACTTAAACACGTTATTTCCCTTGAAAGTTAAAACACATACCAATGGATAGATTTTTGATACAAAAAATTTTCTCCCACTTTAAAATACTATCTAAAGACAAGATAGAGAGGGGATAGATAACACATACCTTATCCTTGAAGATAGGGAGGTCAAACACCCATTATTAACCTCATATTCATAAACTTTTCCTTTGAAAGTGGTTTTGTAAAGATATCAACAACTTTATCTATTGTAGAAAAAAACTCAAATTCAATTCATTATTTTCCATATATTGTTTTCTGAGGTGGTATATTATATCAACATTCTTGGAATAAGAAATTTGAACTATATTTTTAGGGATATTTATAACAATATAATTATTACAACCTAAGAGTATTGGAAACTTTATATTAACAAAAAATTATTCTAACTATGTCTGCATCCAAATAAGTTTTGTTATAGCTTGAGTGGTAGCAACATACTTAAATATTTCAATATCAATATTTACTAAATTCTATATATTTATGTTCCAACTAAAAAAATCTTCCATGAAATATAGTCCACCAGATGTGGATTTTCTATCATTATACCTTCTTGACCAATTTGCATCTGTATAACTAAAAAAATAAATATTTCTTATGTTGTCATATTTTTATCTGAAATTATTTTTTATCTGATATATATGATAATTCATTTTCCATCCATGAGAAGAGATTATTTAGGTTCACTTTGGTATCTATCACAAAGAGTAACAATATAAATTATATCTTACCTTGAGGCAATTAGTCTTAAAAAACATAAAATCATATTTCTAAACTCATTAGGATATATGTCATTTCTTTTTCCATCTATTGAATATTGTTTTCCCACTGAAATCATTTTGGAAACTGGTTTTGAGTATTCCATGCCAAAATTCATTATAATTTCTTTATAATACTTCTATTGAGACAAGAAAATATATTTATCCTTTTGTGAGATTCATAATATAATAAAATATTTCATTTATCCCTATGGACATCTCAAAAAGCTTCTTCATCACCTCAGTAAATGTTTCTCAAGACTATTCATAATTACAAATAAAGATAATATCTTCAACATAAACAATCTTAATGGCATAAACCTCCTTATTTTCTTTGATGTAGAGGTTACTATCAACTCTTACATTCTTAAAGTTTAGCTTCCTTAAGCAAGTACCTAATTTGGAATAATAATCCCTTAGATATTTCTACAACCAAAATAAATATTTCTTCAATATTCACATATAACTTTCATCTTTCCCAATAATAAAGCCATGCAGTTGTTCAATATAAACTTCTTCATCAGGATCTCCATTAAGAAAATATAATTTTAAATCCATCAGAAAAATTTTATATCATCAATGAGAGATGATAAAAAGAAATATTTTTATGGTTTTTAATGTTGACACTGGAGTAAAAGACTCATAAAAATCAATGTCGTCTATTTTTTAGTAACATTTACAAAGTAATCATTCCTTGTTTCATATCAGTTCACCATCTTCATTAAACTTTTTTTAGAACACCCACTTTGTACCAATAACATTATTATTATTTGGTTTGTCTAAAAGTACCCAAGTATCATTATTCTCAATTTTTTCCATTTCTTCATTCATAACATTAATCCACTCTCTCTGCTCACAATATTTATTATTATATTTTGGATGTACTTTTTAATATAAGGAAGTGTCTGAAACTAACCTTAAAGTTATTTTGGTTTGAACATATTATCATTAATCACCAATGATGTTTTAAACTTCCACTTACTTCCATGACCTCGGATGAGATGTACAAAATGTTTCCTCAAAAATTGAGAAAGATGTGTTAGAATCCCCACCTTGAGAAGCTTCAACATAGTTATTGTCATTAAGAATCTTTTCATGTTTCGAAACTATAACTATATTATCTTCCATATCTTTTACATCTGCATCTGTTTGTGAAAATTTCTCATCAGATATTTCAATAAATTTTACACCTAAAAAATATACTATATTTCTTGTTAATTTATTAAAACATCTATATCCTCTACCATTAAGAGATTATTCCAAAAATATTCCATCAACACCTCTCTTATGAAAATTTCCAAGATTTCAACCCTTGACTTTTATGATTCAAGGACTACCTAACACCCTTATATTCTTCAAACCCATATTTTCATTATAAAACATTTCATAAGGGGAAATATTATATTTTGGTCCATAAAAACATCATTTTTTAATATAAAATACTATAATGATATTCATACTCTAAAAATAATGAGATGTATCATGTTTGATCCATATTATTCGCGTAATTTCCACAAAACTTATATTTCTTTTTTCAGATATACCATTTTTATAGGGTTTGTACGATTCACTAAACTCATGATGAATGCCATTTTTTTCATGATAACTGAAAAAATCTTTCTATTGGTCAACTTAGAGAAGTGGAGAAATTTCAAAAACTTTCATTATTTGCGAGGTTTAGTAATAAGAAACCTCTTCCCCTTTTTATTGATTTTGTGGGTTCATGGGGCCTTGAAAATATAGCTACAGAGTCTATCCTCTCAAGATAGGCCTTCTTTATTCACCATTTCTCGAGGATAAACTTCATTAAATCCTGGTCTAGGGAATTTTTACATTTTAGATCATAAGATTTATCCCTCTCTCATTGGTCTTAGGATTCTAGTTATGGGAAAGAATCGATCTTGGCCATTGTTTGGGACAGGTTACCTAGAATTCCATTGAGACTTCATAATCCATCTATTCTCCAAGCTAGGGGTAACACACTGGGTCCTTATATTTGTTCGAATGAGGACACAATGTGTTTACATTCAGCATCGTCCCCTCACATTTGTGTAGAGAAGGATCTCACAGTGCCACTTCCATCAAAGGTTTTGATCAGGGTTGGGTATGGCTTCATCTGGTGGCACTGTGTTTTCTATTAGGTGATTCTATGGTTTTTTGTAGATTTTCAATTACAAGGGAACCCAGTGGATGTTTGTATAAGACACACTATCCATTTCATGGTGTTCAATATTGTAATGTTATCCTTTGAGGAGAATCTTAGTTCGATTATGGGGAAGGTCATCTCAGGAATTCAAGAGATCAGTCTTCATGTCTCGATAACCTATGATCATATGATTTCTTTTCTAGTATGTGGGTATATCTTTCCACTTGAGTTGGGGTTTTCAAATTTTAAAATTGTGTCTACTGTTTCACTGGTGGGAGACGTGATGATTTTATTTATGGCCTTGGATTCACATGCGAAGTTAGTTCTCAATATTTTAGAGCCTGATACTTGTGTCTGTGGTGGTATTTTTTTATTCTTGTACTTTACTATCTATCAAATATGGTCCCTCTTGTTCAAATACTTCTCTTATGGATCCTTTTGATAAGAGGGGTTTTTCTTAGGTAGAATAGGATATAAGCCTGTGGATGATGGTGTATTATTGAGAGATTACTTAGGGGTGGTGAACCATCTTTCTCAATTACCATCAAGAGGAATCCTACTCCTAAGAAGATTCTATTTTGGAGAAGACTGCAGACATAGGACTATTATAAATCATGAAACAAGTTTGGAAGTGTTAGGAGGGTGTTATTCCAGCTTCTCAGTGCAATAATTTGTGTTTTCTTAATAGGTTCACAGTGTTGGATGCTTTGGATGATTTAGAGGAGGTTCCTAGATAACCAATTTATTTTGGATGAAATGTGTGTTCCTAGATCATCCCCTTCGGTTAAAATTTTTCACCTTACTTGAGATACTTTGAGGGGAGTTTTGAGTAATATCTCAATAGATAATTTAGGTATTTCTATAAGCTGTAAGGCCATTGATACTATTTATTTGTGACTTCTATCATCATCTGCAATGCTAGTGACTTAGAATCTAGAGTGGAGAGTTCCTTTATCCTCAATGAAGTGAAAATTAATCACATTTCTATTTTTCCTATTCTAGAACCAATATTAAATGTAGATCTTATATTACCTCCTTCCAATAGTATGGGATTTAAATACTGCATGCATGTTAGCCCTTACAATGATCATATTCTTATTTTCTGAAAGCGTAATTTTTCAGTGACTTTGATGGATGCATCAACTCAACTAGTTTCATCGAAGATCAGTACATGAGGTGTATATTTATTTTTTACCTTCATTTATGCCAAATGTTACATATTGACCAGAATTTTGTTGTGGAAAAAATTATTGGGGTTTTAACCAGAATGTTTTCATCGGTTTATCAAGGGTGATTTTAATAGAATTTCTTATATATCTAAAAAACACGGCGGAGAAGATTATACTGGTAAGGATATATAATATTTTAGAAAATTTATGGATGATAATGTTCATCTATATTTTGGGTTCTTGAGTAGAAAATTGACACGGTGAAACAATCAATGAGGATCTCAGAGAATTTGGTGCAGACTCAACTGGTGTCTTTTTAACCCACAAGGCACTAACTCATTCCTATAAGCCTATATTTCTTATCTTCTGAAGTTGATTTTATATCACTTGACCATTCTGATATAGCTTAATAGTGGTGATAATAGGAATAAACATTTCCTTTTCTCCTAGAAAATGGATGTGGACTGAAGGATTCCTTGATTTTTTGAGATAATCATGGGAGAAAATAGAGATGATGGTGTCATGTGATAACTTATCCAAATGTTTAAAATGTTTCAAATGGGGAATATTGGAATGAATTAATTCCAAGATATACATTGAGTATCATCTAGAGGGGATCAAAAAGGATTTTAGAGGATATAGGAAAGGATTAAAAGTGATTGGAATGATGATATTTTTGTTAACATGGTCTCCAATAAGGCTATTTAATCAAATAATTTATTGTAAATTGAAAGGGTGTTCATAGAAAAATCAAGATCAACTTAGATTAGGGATGGATTTAAGAATTAATATTATTTTCAAGCATGTGTGAATGAAATGAGGGTTTATAGGATGCATAATTTTAATATATAATATGGGTCTTATACATTAGAGGTTGATATGGTAGGGAAGTTGGATTTGGATCATTTTGAGGATCGTCTTACAGGAAGGGACAACAATAGAGGAAGAAGAAATGCTTTGATTGGAGGGGAGGTAAACCCCTTAATTTGTATTATAAGGTTTTTGGAGGATAGGGATAATCATTTTTTACAATATTTTATGGAGGAAGAAAATATCAAAGAGGTAGTGGATAGTATGAAGCCAGATAGGGATCCTAGACTATATGGAATTTCTCACTTGTTCTATGTGGTTTCATGGGAGTTCATCAAGGGAAAAGTTAAGGAAAAAATGCATGATTTCATTATAATAGGGCCTCTTAATAGGGAAATTAGTGCTTCCACTGTAGTTCTCATCCCTAAAGTGATGGATCCTATGATGCTTAACCATTATAGATTAATATGTCCAGGAAATTTTTATTACAAGATACTCACCTGTCTACTAAATAGGAGGCTCAATTATTATATTCCAAGGTTGGTCTTAGAGGAGAAACATGGCTTCATACAAGGTAGTATTATTCAAGGGGTAATAGTAATTTCTAAGGATATGGTGGATGATATTAATTAAAAAATGGTGGGTTCATCATAGTTCAGATGGATATGGAAAAAGCTTATGATTCGTTAGAAAAGAGCTTCATCATTAGGATCACGTGGTATTTTGGATTTTATAAATGGTTTTGTGATCTATTTTCTAGGTTCTATGAATCCCCTTGGATCTCTATTTCTATATTGGGGAGGGCATTAAAATTTTTTTTAAGACTATTAATGTATTAAGATAGGTGAATCCTATATCTCCAAGTCTTTTTCTCATATCTTAGGAGGTTTTTACTTGAAATATTAAATGTGGTCTTGAGGAGGGGAAGATTATACTTTTTAGAAATAGGTCTAAGTATTCCATTTTTCTCATATTATGTTTTCTAATGATATGATATTATTTATTAATGGTAGGAAAATATTGATCACATGATTCATGTAAATTTTATAAAACTATGGTAAATGGAGTGGTCAAAAGATTAATCGGGAAAAAAGTAAAGTTTTTATTTTGAAGTAATGCTTGAGCCAGTGTTTCAGGATAATTCAATATAATATGGGAATGTGGAGGCATAAATTTCCAATGAAGTATCTGGGTGATCCCATTTCGAATGGGATGATCAAGAAAATTATTTTTGAAGATATCATTAACTAGATTACATGTCATATTTTTAGTTAGAAAAATCAATTTCTTTCATTTGGGGGTTAGATCACATTGGTTAATAGTATACTATCCTCTAGTCTGATGCATGTTTTGTCAATCATTAAATCCCCCAAAGGAACTTTTGAGAGGATGGAAAAATTGATGACGTGCTTCATCTGGGATGTGAATCAGAGTGTAATATGTTATTGGGAATCTTAGAAAAAAATTGAAAACCCAATTGATAAGGGTGTAATAAACCTTTAGAATGTCTTGGAAACCATAAAAATAATATTGGTTAATCCTTCATGGGATTTAATTGAAGGATCCTATATTTGGGAAAGATTCATTATGAAATGGTTTATCATGGACTAGAGAAAGTGGAAATAACACTCTCAGAAAGTATCAAACCTAGCCCAGATGTATCATTGATCACTTGTAAGTGATGGATAAGGAGGATTAGTGGATTTTTGGATATGGGGATTTCATAAATTATAAGGATAAATGGGATAGTAAATGTATATTCTTTCTAGGTTTCCCAGTCCAGGACATATCATTTATGGAAGAGAGTTCTTTTCCTTCTTTTGTTACCATGATGCTAGATCATCATTAGAAAGATTTTATAACAATATTTTCCTTGTTGATGAATTAGATACATGTGCCTTCATGGATTCCTCATCAAGATGGTTCTATAGTATTGATTACTAGACCTTAATTCACACAGGTACCGAGAGAGATGAGTGGGATTTAAAACTGTGGTGCAAGGAGATTCATGCTAAGATGTTCTTTTTGATTTGGTGAATGATACACCAGGTACTTACCATAGATGATAAAATTCAATAGAAATGTGTCTTCATGTCTTTGAAATGTTAGTGTTATTCTAGAATAAGATTTGAAACGGTATGGAACTTATTTTTTGAAATTGAATGGCCCCTATGAATCTGGAGTTTTATTTGTAAAGTAATGGGGAAATAAGGGATCAAAAACTTGATTCTAGAATTCATTTTGTCCTAGTTTCAAGGTTCAGGTCAGTATAATGTTGGGGTCAGTTTTTGGAGTATTACTTTTACTATGGTGTACTGGGAAATATGGGTGGAAAAAACAAGGTGAAATAAGTTAATCGATGTTCCCAGTTATTTTTTAGGTATACATTAAATATTTGACGGTGTATTAGTGCATTCTCATCAATGGTGGGGGGTGATCAGTTTTTTTAGAAGGTTTAATCCAAGGTTGGATGTTTCCATAGAAGTGGGAGGTTAATACAAAATGGGGAGGTGGGTGTAATGGAATCCTCCCAAATCAGGTCTAAAAATGAATGTAAATGATTCATGTGTGATTGGGGAGATGGAATGTGGTGGTTTTATTCGAGATAGAATGGTTTGGTGATCTTCACTTTCAGTTTATATTATGTTCCAAGTAATTACATATGGTTAGAAGATATACCCTTGACTAGAGGTATTTCTTTATGTAGGCTCTATAATATCAGCATTAAGGAGGTTGAGTTGGATTCCAAAGAATTGGTTCACCCTTTTCATGGAAGGGACAACCCTCTATGGGATTTGGATTACTTCATTTGGAAGGGTAGGGTGTTCATGGAGCAAGTTATTGAGGTTGGACACACTTGGATGGAGGGGAATTTTATAGCCAATGTATTGGTTGGTAAAAATAATTATAGAGATGGTATTACTTTTTATTATATCCTAGGGTCCTTACTGATCAATTGAAATCTTATTGTAAAGGATGATACTCTTGGTCTGTATAAATTTCATCCCCAATGAGTTGGGGTCCTTTTTCTAATTTTTAATAAAAAGTTAAGTCAGTATTCATACTCCTATGACACATTTGTCACAACCTATTATTCCATATAAAATTTACTTCAATCAAACTCAGATAGAATGAACTTTCTATACTAACAACTTGAAAAAAGTTTCTATTTTTTTGTTGTCCTTTTATAAAAAATTTCCCATATTCAACTCTCTTTACCAAAAAACATATATTCTAAAAGAAAATTTATTAACTTCACAAAAAATTTATGAACCACTTAACAAATTTTGTTTTAACCCATCAAGAAACAAGGATCTTTTGGATCTAAAAAATTATTCCTCGATTATGGTAGATCCAATGCCTTTGATTCTGAGTGATTCATCATTTCCAAAATTCATTATAACCTATTTAAAAAAATTCAAAATTTTTTAAAAAAATTAAATATCCTATCATATGTGAAGAGAAACCACTACCCAAAATCAAATATCATTATCTTTTTGTATGTTTGAGAGAAGTTTCAACAATAAGAATTTTTTTCCTTTTCTTTCTTAACATCTATATTTTGAGATTTGTTATTAAAATTTTTTTGAGATGAAATCATAACAAGACATACTTTTTTTAGATGAATAGGTTGATCAAATCTTTCACAAACAGTATTCAAAGGTTGGAATCTATTTTCAAATTTTAGACTAACTTTCTTTGGTTATCTATTTTGAGTGGGATGACCCCCCCCTAAAACATTGCAACCAGATTATTTTGGATTATTTGTAATGTTTATGATTAAACAAATATATATATAAGGTATTTCCAAATCTACCATAATTATAGCAGTAACCATAGAAAACATATCTCCCTCTCTAACATACATTCTATTCAAATTTGGGTTTATATTTTTATTAATTTTATTTCCTTCCACTTTAATATTTCATTGCACATCAAATTTTCAGCCACTGCATGATATTTTATTATTTATATTATATTTATTATCAACCTCAATAGAATAACCTGTAGTATCAACTTTTGGTTTAGACATTGTATCCTTAGAATTTTTTTTAGTGCTTCTTATTTTATCTACATACATTTTTTTTCTTCAATTTATTTTTCTACTGAGAATCTTCATTCTTATCAACCTTTTAGGATAATTTTTTTATCCTTTTTATGTTTACTCTTATTATAATTTTCACTAATTTCTATAACTGATTTTTGTACATTTGAAACTCTTTGCTTATCTTTAACTGGTTTTTTAAACAAGTTTTGATTATTCCTCCTTCACCTTTAGCATTCCTTTAACTTCAATGTTGAGGTTATTCTTTTCATCAACCAACTTTTTTGAATTATCAATATATTTTAACTACTTAGACTTTTATTCAAGAAAAGATTATTTTTTTTATAAATTATTTTCTTTCTTTAAATTCTTGTTCTTTCTTTCAAGTCTTATTATATTTCAAAGAAACTCCTCCAACTCAATTTTCATAATAAACTCCATCTGTGTCTCTTATTCTCCAGAACTACTACTTTCATCACTAGTAATATTATCAACATTTACATTTTCAGTAAAATTATTTTTATAAGAATCATCACTGATGTTACCAGCTTTTTCCTCACCATCATCATCTTCAACATATTTAGAAAACTATTTTATCCTTTTTTATTTAGATAAATTCTTATCCTTTAACCTAGTATAATATTTGGATTTTTTCCTACTTATTAAATAATCTTCTTGAACTTATTTCATCTTCATCAATTTTTACCTTCCTTTTGTCGAGGATAATTTTCAACAAAATGACCAATTATCCATAGTGAAAACATTTTAGTGGTAACTACCCTTTTTTACAATACTATTACTATTTTCAGATTTTTAGAAAACAAAGACATAAATTTATCAAAAAATTTACTAAACTCATTTTTGATATTAGAACAATGAAATTATTCATCTTCAAGAAATTTCTTAGATTTTACTTAAAAACTTTTAAGTGGATTTCTTGATCATCCTTATCCTCGTTCTTTATAACCTTTTCTCTTTTCATTTCATAAATAATGAGAGTGCTATTTAGATCCTTCATAAATGAAGATTTTGGAACTCTATGTTCTAATTATGAAACCTTCACATCAAATTTATCAGCAATAATTCATAATATCTTTTCAACAATGATTGAATCTACAAATTATCACCAAGACATATTATGGGGATTAAAATTCCATTAATCCTTGTAAATAAGTCACCAATAGATTCATAATAACCCACCTTAAGATATTAATACTTGAAACTCCATATTTTTAACTTTTCCTTCACCAATTTTGTATTTCCTTCATAGATGTTTCCCAATATCTCCAATATTCCTTTTTCCATTATAACTCTTCAAAATCTAAAGAACTCACTTTCAGAGTGTGATGAAAGTATAACATTTCTTTCTCAACCATCATTTTACAAATTATTCTTATTAGAAGCTATAATGGGAACATTCTCAGCATGAGGTGGATATCCATTTGTATAAAATTTGAAAACTTTATAAACAAGGGTCATAAGATATGGTAACATTCTATATTAAAAAATCTGATAATTATTTCCATTGAAAACAGGAATACCCTTACTATTCATATAATTATGAATATCCATAGAAATTTATCTTTTATTTAAACTTCAACAAATATACAATGAAGGGAACTGATATTCTGATACCACTTGAAAGGACCAAAGTTATATCCCCTATGACTAACAATATTTTATGGTTTAGGATGTAGTCATTCATGGATTTTCTTTCATAGATTCCTCCTATGAAAAGGATTTTTGATGGGGAGGGGATCATATGGGTCTTATAAACCATTACCAAATCCATCTATTCCTTGATGTGGGACTCAGGAGGATGTTTTGTAGTGTGGCATGCCTATGGTCATTTTTTGATTCCCTACTTCTAATAAATAGGGCTATTAAACCCAAGACACAAGCACTTGGTGTATGATCTATATTTTGGTGAGCCCGTAATCTCCCCCTCCACACTTTCCCTAGGAACTAAGGTTATCCCTATCTCTAATGCCACTTGAAATTACGCCACAAGATCTATGTGATCACTGAGAGGGGAAGGGATGAATCTATGGTCTTTTATTTAAATAATTTTTTTCTTATGAAAAACCATTTCCTCATGTTAGAGAGTTACAAATTTGATGAAAACAAGCATACCAGAACATTCCATAGGAACACAATAATTTATAAGGTTTATAACTATATAAGAGTATAAATTCCTTAGAATAATTTTTAATTTATAGAATATCATAGAATCCACTAAAAAAATCCTTTTATATAGTTATTGAAAGCAAGGAGTATCCTAACATTGGAGTTTCACTATTATCAAAACATCAATGCATGTTTTTTTGAAATAATAAAGATATAATAAAGATCTCCTAATTTTTTTGAAACATTCAACAATAGGATCGGAATATTATCACTAGGCGTATTGTATTTTCTTTACTTTTTATATTTCAAAAAATAATCATTCACTTTCACACCCAGCTTCATGTAAGAACTTATCTCTTATACTATTGTATAAAACACAATTTTATTCAGTATTTTTTTATTTATCCATTTCAATTTTCTATCTGAAAATTTTATCTGGTGCCTTACTTGGTTTATCCAATTCACTTGATATAAAAGTTTCTCAGGTGGATAACTTTTTTTGTCCATTGTATCTGATTGAAACACTTCTGATTAATACCAAATTATTTTTATTCTTCTTTAACCAAAATATCCCTTGTTTGGAAACTTCCCTATTCAAACTCTGGATTTCATAATTTTATCTGATTTCTCTTATAAAATAATTTCTACAACACTTCATCTTTTTACACATAGGAATAGTACACACCTGTACTTGTGCTTTCATCCTATTTATTGAATAAATAGTAAGATAAAACGTTAGATTATTATTTTACATTCCAAATCAATTAATATTTTAAATTCAAAACTCTGGCACAAACCAATTCATTGAAATCCTCTAAAAAATTTGAATACCCACTTCTTTAAATGACTTCCTTCAAAATTAGTGAGAATCATAGATTATCCTTCCTTTATATGTTGGAACTTTGAATGATCAACATAGCATCATCACATTTTGATATGGTTATGAAATCTCCATAAATAACTTTAAACCATCAAGAATAATAAACCATTGAAATATCTTTATGGTAAGAACTTTGTAAAAATTATTCCATTTGATGAGAAGCACCATATGACTATTCCTTTACAAACTTCATAGGAACTTATCAGAAAACTTCATCCAAAATTTTCTCCATCTGAGGGCCTCCATCAGTACTCTATTTTTTTCCTTTATTCACCAATGTCTTCTTGATAATCATTATACAAAAATTTCACACAATAATCTTATATAAATTTAAACTTTATAACCCCAGAAATGTTTGTTAGATGGAAATTGTACAAAGAGTTTTTTTTAGGGAATTAATTTTAAGACATTTTTCAATTTAAATTCCTCTGATTTAGACTTTGATCGCACCGTGATTCACTGTTTCATTTTTACCCTTACACCATTGTGTTATGCTTGTTTTATATTGAAAATTATAAACATAATAACAAATTTCAGTCCATTTTTGATTCATTTTTTTTATCACTGTTAAAAATGGAAATGTTACTTGTTTTGATGATTCCATTGTATGAGGAGGTGATTTGGAGGCCCCAGAGATGATCTGGAAGAAAAATAGGCCAAAACTGCATGGGTTCCATGAACATCTATCCCCTGTTGGGTAGATTATGAAAACTATGTGAACCCAAATGGAGTTAGATTTTTTGTCTTGGTTCAAAATTAAATTTTCTACAACTCTTATAAAGACACACAAGCCCCATTATTCCATTAAGGGGCCCAACCAAATTTATCTGTTCAGGCCACTGAATCTGCACAGAGTCAAAGGTTGTGTGCTATATGTTGTCCATATCTCGGGCTCTAGTTGTCTAAATGGTTCCAAAACTTCGGTGGAGACATCCAAGACGTTGGTAAACAACATTATATTTTTTTCAAAAGTGATTGAATACTGTATGGAGGTCGAAAACAATGGGACAACCGGTTTTACAAAATATGTGTACCCAAAACCACTTCCCATTTTTGCAATAAAAGAGCACCATGGGTACCTCATTTGGTAGTTATACAAGGAGGAAAAGATTTGGTATTTTGGAGACCCAAAGGTGTCCCATCCTAATCCAAGAAGTTCTGGAGTCCCCTATCCTTATGGGGGGGGGGGGTTCAAGGATGAAGACAAAGTTCCACCCAAGCCTTCACCTCCTCTCGATAGCGATCTAAATAGTGGATGATCATTTTGGGGGAGGTATACATACATGGGAGGGAGTTATGACACTTTATACTCTACATTTTTATGTAATTTGTGTGTGTATTATTTCAATTATGTTTTATCTAAACATGTTTCTCCTCTGAATTCTTTTCTTGGGTTTAATTAAGTGAACGGCTTTTCATTTCAACACTAATTGAGTTGAAATTTCAAGTGGGAAACTTGGGTTGTTACGATTGGGAAACACAAGAATACTCTTTCTCTCACACATAAAAAATATATTAGTATTCTTTGGTATCATTTAATAGTTTCTTGAAGTCCAAACCTTGACAACACGATTGTTGTTTCAAGGTTTGGTATTTTGTGCAACACTTTAAGAGGCAAGAGGGGAATCAAGATCTTGACAATCCTCAACCAAAGAATTAAACAAAAAAATATGACAATTTCAAAACAATAAACTATAAAAGATGTGTAGAAAACTTGTATTGATCTTCTTATCTCATAATTCTTAACTCACCACCTTATTATATCAACTATTAAACTCTTTAAGTTAATTTATTTTCATTAAACTGTTTTAAAAATCACCCCCTCTTTTAGTAATATTTATTAAAAATACACATTATAGGATACCAAAGTTCATTTATAGATGACCTAGGGTCTACCCTAGAATAAAAAATATTCTTTAAATAACTATGAATTCGACATGTCATGACAATGCAGTCAGACTTCACCTAAATATATTCTTCAATATTCTACATTTGAGCTTAATAAACATTATTCTGTTTCCCAATCTTTACAAAGTATATTTTCTAATTAAAAATTCATAGAATTATATCTTTTAAACTAGTTAAACCTTAGACAAAAACTTAAAAAACCCATCTTATAAAAAAATATGTCTGGTAGATTATATCCAGTGAACTTCCACATAATTTCCTATTATGAACTTTGTACACTAGAACACATTTTTTCTAATTTCAACAAAATTCTTAGACCGTGAGATCTTTGTAACTCATGATGTTGGGAAATTTCAAAAAATAAAAACATCACTATATTTTATTCACTTAAAACTTCATCTTATGGAACATTATATGTTCAATAGACATGGTTTGGAAAACCATCCAAACATCTATGTCTGATCACCTTTCTCTATCCATTGGACCTTTTTCATCTAGTCACATTTGTTGTAAATATCACCAAATTTGGGTGATTTTTGTACATAATAAAGTTAAGTGTATAACTATTTATCAAAAAAAGACAAATCCTTATGTAAATTTCTTATGAACATAATATTCCTAAACTTATTCTACTGCTTCACCTCATCTCCACCATCTTGGTCCTAATAATCCCCCCTTTAGATTTTATTATCAACCAAGGAACATAAATTGCTAAAACTTTGTTACTCATGAAATGAATAATTTATCAAAAAATTCTAATCCTAAGTGAGTAGTATCAGTGTAGGAAACAATAATTATTGAAAAAAATACCATGTTTTCCATAAATAGTGAATTATGTAACTTTTTCCATACACCTATTCTTCCACTTGAAAGTTTCATCACAAAAACAAATTTTTCCTACAAGAGAAACTTTCCAACATACAATTTAATAAAATATTTGAACAATTAAAAAATACGAAATCATAACTTACAATTTTTATAAACTCCCCCTAAATACATGCTTTACATTAAAATGTAAAACACATACCAATGTATATATTTTTGTGGAAAATATTTTTTAACTCATTAAAAACACTATCAAAATACAAGATGAAGAGGGGACAAATAATACATACCTTAGCCTTGAAGAGAGGGAGTTTAAAAACCCATTATCAACCTCATATTCTAAAATCATTCCTTCAATAGTATTTTTTTAATATCAGAAACATGCTACATTAAAGGAAACAAATCCAACATTAATTCATTCTTCTCCAAATTCTTTTTGATGAAGTGGTATTTTATATCAATGTGTTTGGAACAAGAATGTTTCACTATATTTTTAGTGAGATTTATAAGAACCCGAGTGTAGTGAAACATTAATATCAAAAAACAAGTCATAAAACTCCACCATATGTGTATTTTATATCATCAACACTCCCAATACAATATATATTTTTATAACTAAAAAAATAAATCTTTTCTACACTATTATATTTTAATAAAAAAATAGTCATGCCATTAATAAACCTAATAATTCATTTTCTATACATGAGATGATATTCTTTAGGTGAACTTTGGTATCTGGAAGAAATAGTAACAACATAAATTATATATATCCTTATGGTTGTAAGATATAATAATTTTATAATCAACTTTTTAAAATATTTATAATATACATCATTTCCTTCACCTTTATTTAACCATTTTTATTCCCACTAAAATTGGCATGGAAATTGGTTTTGGGTATTCCTTTAAAAACTTCTTTTGAGTTACCTTAGTATACTTATCTTGAGATTATAAAAAATATTTCAGTTTTTGTGAGATTTTTTATCTTAGAAAATATTTCATTTATCCCAACATGAACATATCAAAAATATTCTTCTTCACAATAGAATATTTTTCATAAGATTCATTGTAACTACTTGTAAAGATCATATCATCAATATAAAAAATCATAATGAGGAAAACCTCCTTATTTTATTTAATATAGAGGGAAATATCAACCATTAATTTCTTAAAGTTAAGCTTCCTTAAGTGAGTATCCAATTTTTAACACCAAATGATTGAATCTTTCATCCACCCATATAAATAATTCTTCAATTTACACACATAACATTCATCTTTACAAATAGAAAATCCACATGGTTGTTTAATATAAAATTCTTTATTGATCTATCCATTAAGAAAATATAACATTACATCCATCTGAAAAAATTTATATATTCATTGATCATAGATAATAAGAAAGATTTTGATATCTTTTAATATTTATACTAGATAAAATGTATCATAAAAATCAATACCTTCAATTTGTAAGAAACCATTAAAAACTAATTACACCTTGTTTCTTATCACTTCACCATCTTCATTCAGCTTGTTTCATAACACCCATTTTGTACCAATAACTTTTTTATTGTTTTTTGGTACATGTTTCCATGTTTAATTATTCTCAATTTAGTCCATATTTTTATTAATATTGGTAATCAACTCTAGATACTCAAAGGCTTTATTAACATTTTTTGGTTCAAATTTTTAATATAAGGAAGTGTGTGAAACTAACTTGAATATTCTTCTAGTTTGAACCATTTTTCAAAGACAACCATTGATGTTTTAAAATTCCACTATATTCCTTATCCTCGAATGAGAAGTATGATGTTATTCCTAATAACTTAATAAATCTAAGATATAATCCTCATAGTGAGTAGATTTAACATTTTTACTATCATTAAGAAATTTTTTATGTTTCTCAAATACAACCATCTTATATTCCTCATCTTTCACATCTATATATATTTGTGAAAATTTATAATAAGATATTTCAAGAAAACTTACTTTTATAGAATCAAATTTATTTCATATTTATTTATTAAAACATTTTCATCCTCTACCATTAGGAATATATCCATGAAGGACTCCATTAACACCTCTATAATCAAAATTCTTAATATTTACACCCTTAACATTTATGATGCAAGGACTACCAAACACCCTTAGTTGCTTTAGAATTGGGGCTTCATTATGCCTGAATGGCTAGAAGGCCTTCATTTTTATTTATTTTTTGATAACACCCCTTTTAAGGGATGAGGAGTAACCCTTATAAGTCCCGTAGGCTCAGAGATTACATGGACCGTAGGCTTAGGAGATTACATGACTCGAAGGTCTTAGGAAATTCAACCAGACTATCTACAAGGAACTACCCCTCCCCAGCATCTGCATCTAGATAGTAGCTCTCCACCTTTGCATGACTGTCTGGCTAGGCTTCCTGTGCAAGTACGGGCTGGTATCGATGGCATAGCCATACCCTCTCATTCTGAAAATCCATTTGGCTCTGCTCTGGTGAGTGCACCTACTCTGAATCCTCTTTGGGGGCTGCTCCTTTTTTGTAGTGTGTCTGGGGCCTGCATTCATCTGGCCCGAAGGCCTTGGGGTGGACCTAAGGCCTTACGGTGGCCCGAAGGCCTTGAGAATCAACTGGACCGAAGGCCTTGGGTGGCCCGAAAGCCTTGCAGGACCCGAGGACCAAACCGGTGGCCCAGATACCTAGATGGATGAATAGTTTCGGATGCTACAGTACCGAATAGTGACTGCTACAGTACCTGCTATAGTGCCTACTACAATACTGATATAGTACTACTACAGTAACTCGGAAATAATCCTCCACCCGAATTTGATCTCGGGTCTCTTGGATGCACCTAACGAGTCCTCACCAATTGGGGCTTCATTATAAAACATTATTTTGAGGATTCATATCAATTCTTGGTTTATAGAAACATTGGTTTTGAATATAAACAACTACAATGATAGCCTTCATAAAAAATAATGAGAATATTATGTTCAATAAAAAAAATTCATGTCATTTCCACAAAAATTCCTTTTCTTCTTTCAATAGAAACATTTTTTTGGGGTGTTAAGAGTGCACTAAAATTTTGAAAAATTCCATGTTTTTCTAGATCATCTATAAAATCCTCATTTTATATTATCCACCATTATTATTTCATAGCTTATTCACTGAATATCCGCATCATTTTTTGGCACTTCTCCTGAAATACATAAACATTTTTAGATATTCTAATTTATGTTTCAAAAACATAATACTTGTAATAGGAGTAAATTAATCAATGAATGAAATAACATACTTATCTCCATATTTTTATTTTCAAATCATCAGTCCAAAAATATCAAAATGTACTGTCTCCAAGGGGAGAGTTGAACGAATCTCAACTTTCTTATGTATTGAGTTTGTAATATTCCCTTTCTAATAATTGAAAAAATTCCAATATCTTATTCTTATCTTGTTATGAATATCACTAATATTATCTCACTTTTTTTACTTTACTCATATTACTCTAACACATATGTCCCAAAATCTTATTCCACATCTAATTTTCTTCTTTCACACTCAAATAGAATGAAACTTCTATACTACCAACTTGAAATAAGTTTCCCTTTGTTCATTTTCCTTTCATAAAAAATTTCTCATATTCAACTATCATTACCATAAAAATGTATTTAAAAAAAATTATTAACTTCATCAAAATTTTGTGAAACACTTAAAGAATTGTATTTATTTCCATAAACAAATAAGGCTCTTTTAGATCTCATATTTTCTTCCCTAATGATGGAAGATCTAAAACCTATGATTCTGAGTGAATCATCATTGAAAAAAGTCATTGTAAATTCTTTAAAATCTTTCAAATTATTTAATAGATTAAAATAACCTTTCATTTGTGAATATCAAAGACTATCTAAAATTAAATATCTTTATCCTTTTATAGCTTTGAGATAAGTCTCAATAACAATATATATTTCCTTTTCTTTTACATTCTTCACATCTATATTTTGAAATTTTTTATAAAAAATTTATTGTGCCTAAATAAAAATAATAAATCATTTTTTGTGATTTCCAGATTGAGGAGAACATTTTTTATACATATTAGGTTTAATATTTTTATAAATTTAATTAACTTATGTAATTGAGTTTTAGAAATTTTTAACTCCTTTATTAGCTTTTATAAGTTTTTTTGAACAAGTTTTGACTCTTCCTCCTTTAACTTCAAATTTCCTTTAAGTTTGATGTTGAGTTTCTTCATTTCATCAACCCAATTTTTCATATTAATAATCTATTTTAAAAAAATGTATTTTTATTTAGAAAATATTCTTTATTGTTTTCAAAAATATTATGTTTATTTAACTTATTGTTCTCTATTTCAAGTCTTTCAATAATTTGAAGTCATTATTTTAATTCTATTTTCAGAATAAACTCTATATGTGTCTATTATTTTTAACACCAATATTTTCATCATTGGTTAACTTTTCATCATTCAATTTTTTGATAAAATCATTTTTAGTAGAATCATCATTTAAGTTAACCGTTTATTTCTCTTTATCATCATTTTCATCACATTTAGAAAAATAGTTTCTAAATTTTTATTTAGGGAATTTCTTGTCCTTTCCTCTAGGATAGTATTTGGAATTTAATTACTTATTCTTAAAGGAACTTCTTGAATTTCTATCATCATCATAACTTTATTCATATTATTTTTTGGGGGTCAATTTGTAGAAAAATTCCCAATAGCTACACAATGAAAACATTTTAGTGGTAAATTTACTTTATACAATCATGTTCCTCTTTTCACATTTTTATAAAATAAGAACATAAATATATAAAAAAATTTACTAACATCATTTTCAGTTTTAGATTCATAAACTTATTCATCTTTAGTAACTTTCTTAGATTTTCATTCCTTAGTATCTTTGACGTAATTTTATCGATCAACCTTCTCCTTATTATTCATAACATTTTCCCTTGTCATATCGAATATAATGAGAGTGATATGTAGATCATTCAGATATAATGTTTTTAGATCTCTATCTTCCACTTATGAAACTTTCACATCAAATTTATCAGGAAAAATTCATAATAAATTCTCAACATTGGTTGAATCTTCCAACATATCAACATGAAATCTTATGGTACTTAAATTTTTATTTAACAGTGTTAAGAAGTCACCAAAAGATTCATAATCACCCATATTATGATATTTTTATTTCAACCTACATATTAGTAACTTTCATTCTTCACATTTATATTTCCTTCATATATGTTTTTAAACTTCTCCCAGATGTCTTTATTTGTTACAACTCCTTTAACTCTAGGTAACTCACTTTCATAGAGTGTGAAAGGTATAACATTTCTAGATCAACCATCATTTTAAATATTCTTATTATTAGAGCCTGTAAGGGGAACATTCTCTACATGAGGAGGATATAAATCTATAGTAACTTCAAGAGCTTACTAACCTAGGGACATAAGATATGGTGACATTCTCTCTTTCCAAATATAATAGTTATTTCAATTGAAAATAGGAATCACCATACTATTCATAGAATTATAAAAATCCATCATAACTTATATTTTCTTTAAACTTCAGTAAAGAGATAATGAAAGGAACCTTTAATATGATACCCCTTTAGAGGACCAAAATAGTAGTTGCTACCATTATTAATATTTTCCACTTTGGGGTATAGTCCATCATGTTTTTTCTTTCATGTATTCAACCTATGAATAGTATTTATTAATGGGGAGGGGATCATATGGGTCTTATAAACCATTCCCAACCACCTTTATGCCCCGATGTGGGACTTAGGAGGATGTGTTACAATGTGACACCTTTATGGTTATGTAGTGACAACCTTCTACCAAGTAAAAAGGTTATTAAAACCATGTCATGAGCACCTAGGTAATGATATAAATTAAAGTGGGACCCACATGAGATTCTCTATCTTAACCTTTAGATAGGGTCTTAATCCACCCTTATGCTAAAGGGGGAGAGATTCTATAAATGTATGTTGTTCACCTGATAGGGGTTTCGAATCTCCCTCACTTACTGAGGCATGAGGACCTCTATCACGACTTGTAGTTGTTATAGGTATCCCCCTCAAGTAAAGGGGAGATCCTTTACCATAGGGTGAACTTGTATATTGAGGTGTATTCAAGTGGTGTGTGAAATCCCCATTTATGTTCTTAAATATGTTTTGAATGTTTTCATACTTGGATGGGAATTTCATATTCCATGTGGTATTTCTTTAGGATGAATGTAAATATTTGGGACCTCATTACCTAGAGGTTTCATCCTTAGAGAATATTTATATTATTATTTCTTGTTTTTCCTATATAAAATTTTTATTATTGGGAGCTATGAGAAATCTTGGTGTTCTAGTTTCCTCTTTGTCTTCCTCTTGGGAACCTATGACACCAAGAGTTGAGCTGACTTATTGATTTATATTTCCATTGTGGTTTTGGGTGATTTATTCTATGTATGAATATACTTACCCCTACATGGGGTGTATTCCCATACTTGTTGTGCCTATGAAAATGACACATAGGTTATATATGGTCTTGGTATAAGTAGAGCTAGTGTGCCTTATTTATAGCTAATTCCTAGTTATGCATTATAAATATTGGTGGTCCATAGTGGTGGTGGTGATCATTGAAACTTCAGACCATTCTCGGAGTTCTTGAAGCATAGAGAAACTTTATTGTGTCTTTAAACAATCAGATTCATAGGCTTATAAAATATATGGTTCCTTTTTATTTTCCTTTGTATAAATGTATTTGAACCTGATGTCATGTGAATGTGTTGTATACAATTTATTTTATTAAACACACACATTCATCCTATAGGTTTTCTTATCTAATTTATAAATTGAATATATGTATATTTTTTAGGTTGATATATGCTAATACCTACTATATTGTAAGTTATTCCTACTTGGCACTAGTCATTACCCCCTTTCCTATTGGATGAAGGTTGCGAGTGCAACGAAAGCCCCAGATAGGGTATTCCCAACTCATCTTTTTATCATAATTAATGATTAATATGATATTTACATCAAGGATAAATGTCATGACCAATGGAATTGAATTAAATATTAATTGACATGAGAACATCAGAACCAAAATGTATGTTCATCACATAATGATTTATAATTATTTTAAGCTATTAAAGGATTACCTTTAAATGAATTTATTCTTCAATGATGAATACCATATTTCTATTATAAGAATTGAGTGTAGATTCCCTCCTGTGGTGATCCACACGTGGTCCATAAACCTCCGAATATCACTATAGGAATCTCCTAGTGCTGATATGGTAGATTCTAATGCTTTCATCATTAATCTTTGACCACCCCAAGAATCGCTTAAAAAAGGATACCCTTTGATCTCTCTAGAATTTAGAGTAGTGGTGGAGGAGGATTGTTATTCATTCTTGAGAGTGTTCTTGTAGAAAAATATATCCAGTACTTTGGGACAATTCTCTCAATGTCATTATGAACAACCAAACAAATGGAAACCACTAGGGTTAGAAATAATATAATTGGGCTTAAATAGTGATTGAGATAGAAAATAATATTTTCATAGGCACCCTTACTATTTCCTTAATCCTTACAGAACCCCATGTGAATAATAATAATAATAATAATAATAATAATAATAATTCTGGAAATTCACAAAACTAATGAATTAAATAAATAATATTTAATATATATTATTTCTCATCAGACCATTTAAATTTTGTCTTCTATTCCTCTAAAATATTTATGGGGCATTGAATAATGACTGTTTATTTAATAAATAAATATAAATACATTATTATTTAAAAAATAAATAAATATTATATTCACTAAATAATAAATAAATATTTATTAAATATTCCACTCATAAAATATTCTCTAAAATAACTAGTGACAACATATATGTAATCAATAAAACATGAAAATATATTAAATCACGTGCATGAAAAATATTTATTCAACATGTTAAATAATATATAATAATATTATTTAACTGTAGTTCTGGTATACTTAGTTTGTGGTCCTCTAGGCCTCTTTCGTAGTGAAATTATATGAAGTAGTTCAAAGTCCAAGGATAACATCTAGAAACATTCTGAGGCACCCATAGAGAAAGAAGTTAATGTCGTAGTGACATAAAATCTCATACAGACTCTTACTGTGTAATATAACCCCTTTATCTTGATATATCTAATCAAGAAGGTTGTATGCCGGTTCTATCAACCTATATTCAAGATGTATTTTTCTTTGAATTTCTAGTAAATTAACTTTCCCATAGAACCCGGTGGCCATGGATTTATTTAGGAAATATCATTTTTATCAAAGGGAATGAGATATCAATGTCTATTAAAGAACAAAAGGGACAAAACCATTATTACATTATTTATTTAGGAAATATTACTCGGGATGAATCCAACATGTCATACTTCTCCATGAACATATATTGTCATGGATTTCATAAATACATCAAAGTACATGACTCATAACATCCATTAATAATAACCTTAAACTATAAGGATAAATACACATGTCCACATATAGGAACATCCAATGACATATATAAATGTGGATTTCTTATCGGTGGGTCTCATTCTCATAATCTGCAACATTGGAAATTACAAAGGGTGTAAACCTTGAGTAGGTTCCTCAAAGTCCTATAATTCTCCACCCATGATAGCCAATATCATTTTTATTATAATGATCCATCCCAATTCGACTAAAAATTCACCTGAGATGGACCACCATGTAGTGAGATGAAATTAAGGAACAAAAAAATAATATCATGTGTAACAAAAATAAGATATACAACTATAGGAAAATGTAGAATAAAGATAAATATCCATGATACCAAAAAATTCAATCCAAATAGGATAAACCAAAAAGATAAAACATTATAGAAAAAAAGTCCCTATGTGACCATCAGTCACCACCAAACCATCATACTATGAATTCAAATACTAAAAAGAGAAATTAAATTCTACGCAATGACCTTATATTTACTTGAGTCCGGAAAAACAACATATATAACCTCATTGAGGGAAAATTAGGTTATGAGAATAAATCCTAGTAGGATACCCCCAAAGAATATATAAAGGATCTAATATCAAGAAACTATATTTTATAGTATTAAAAAAATCTAGTTTATAAAGAATTTTAATAAAGTAAAATAATTTTATAAATTAACCTTTTGTTTTTATAAAAAAATTCCTTATTCACAAAATTCAAGAAGATGTCAAGTACAAAATAAAATAGGTAAGCATAGGAAAACCAACCATGGATATCCCAAAAGATAAACATCTGAGTGAATAACCATGAAAATAAAATCATTTGATAAATGAATTATAAATGAAAAATCACATCATTTAGGATATAACCTATTGTTATACATTCTATACATGAAATAAAATCCCAATCTAGGTTTAAGGTGGATCCAACCAGTATAACCACTGGTATAATTACACAAAATAAAGTGTCAAAAAACCTCTTGTTGAATTACACACTAAAAGAGTGAAAATTCTATTCCAGATTCACCTAAGGTTACCTAACGTGTTATGTCTATCAAAATACAATTAAAATAAAAAAACACCCTTTAAATCATTTAATCAAATACCTAGTGTGTGAAAATCATTTTTAAATAAAAACCTTTTAAAAACATGTATCTTTTCCAAAAAAGTCACTCTATTGTAAAAATATTAAACCATATATTATGGTTTCTGAACCCAAGGAGAACCCCCTTAAACCTTTGAAAAAATTATACTTAGACTACATAAATTAAATAAAACATACCTCCTAAAATTTTATTCCATTTTACCTGATAAAAGTTCTCCATCCCCATAGGTCCTGAAATAAATTCAAATGAAAAGTGAGTAAAGAATAGAGTCAAGAAGTTCCTGAAGAAAGGTAAATGAATTTTAAATTCTCATCAATATAAAAATTTTCTATCCCCATAAAGTATTCAAGATCCTAAACTCACAAAAAATGGAAGGACACTATTTCCTCCTCAACAATTCCTAATCCCACATCTTATGGCTCTACGATTCACATTGTCATAGCATATGGACTAAGGTAATTGTTTTACCATGAAATACCTTCCCTCAATGTTCTATAATCTAAATTGGTTTCTCAACCACAGTGGTGTTGGGATAAACATAAATATCCTCTCATTCAATCACATGGGAAGGATTTGGATAATACCTCTTTTGCTAGAAAACATGAAACACATCATGGATGGAAGTAAAACAAGATGATAAATCAAACATATATCCCACCATTATAAGTCACTACACAATCTTAAAGGGGAAAAATCCTCAGTTCCAAGTTAATTGGTCTACCCAACTGACGATTTCCTAAGTACGATGAAACTATAAAAAAAGCTTGATCACCAATATGAAACTATAGAAGATGGTGATGATGGTTTTCATAGGATTTATGATGTATTTGTGTCATGATCAATATCTTCTGGATTAACTCCACCTTTTCCATCATTTCCTGAACAAGAACTGGACCATACAAGGGATACTCTCCTGAATCTTCCTAGTAAAAGAGAGATCTTTATGTCCACCCATACAATTCATCAAAGTTAACCATCTTAATCAAGGCTTGGTAACTATTATTATAGTAAAAATTTAGCAGAATAAAATGATTTTCCATAGAATTACCTAAATCAAGCACAGATTCCTAGAGCATATCCTCAAGAACCTAGATAGCCCTCTCCATCTATCTATCCATCCATGGATGATATTTCATGCTAAATTATAATCAGGAACCCATCGTCTCTTGTAAATCTTTCCAAAAATTGGATGTAAACCAAGGGACACTATAATAAACCATCCCAAGTCAACTAAAAAAGTCACCATATATGGACCACCATGTAGTAAGGTGAAAACAAGTAACACATAAAATGGTCTCATGTGTAACAAAAACAAGGTATAAAATCAGATTAAAATGTGGAAAAAAGATAAACATCCATGATACCAAAAAATTCAATCCAAATAGGCCAAAATAGGAAGATAAAACAGAATAGAAAAAACAATTCATGTGTGACCATCCATCACCATCAAACCATCATGCCATGAAGTCGAAGACCAGCCAGAGAAACCAACATGCTACATAATTCCCTTCCTTTTACCTGATTCTGACAAAAAAACATTTATAACCACCCTAAGGAAAAATTAGGGTGTGAACATAAATCCCAGTAGGATACCAATAAATAATATATACAAGTTCTAACATCAATAATGAATTATCTCTATCTTTAACACAAATTTAGTTCACAAAGTATTTTCAACCAGTAAAACCATTTTATAAATTATTATTTTGTTTTTATAAAAACATACAATATTCACCAAATCCATGAATATGTAAAGTATGATAGAAAACATGTAAGAATCATAAAACCAACCATTTATATCCTATAAGATAAACATGTGAGAAAATAAATAGTAAAATATAGTCATGTGATAAACCAATCATAAATGACCAAACAAACCATTTAGGCTCTAACATTTGAGTATTTATTCTATAAATGAAATAAAAACCTCAATATATGCCTAAATTGGTCCCAACCAATATAACCTATAAAGGAATTTCACACACTAAATTGATAATAAACCTTTTGTGGCATTACACACACAAAGAGTGACAAGTTTATTCCTAACATACCCAAGATTACCTAATGTGCTATGTCTATCAAAATCCATTTCAAAACAAAAAAACCTTTGAAGAATTTAATCAAATACCTAGTGTTCAATAACTATTTTAAATTAAATATATTTAAAAACGTGTATATTTTTGAATAAATGAATTCCACTATCAAATAAAAAAATCAATTAATAACCTAATGTAATTTACAAGAAAATAAGCTAATTCATGAATTAAAATGGAATATATAGATTCAACTACCTCAAGAACAAAGGAAACATATCTGTCTTTCACAACATAGATAAGTAACTAGAAGATCAGCCTCCAAAAGACATTGTTTGGTGGGAAATTATGAAGGATCAATAGAAAACACCAACTGATCACACCCTAATCCAAAAACACATCCCAAGCCACTACTACGACTTATAGTAGAGAAGAAATAGGAAGAAATCTTACCAGGGAGAAGTGATTCAACCATGATAGGGATCAAATGCTAATTGGAGTGATCCAAAAGGATAGAGATCACCCAAAATTACCCAAAAACACCCTAAGGTTTGAGAGTGTGCCCTGAATGTTGAATGTATAATAGGTTAGTAATAAAATGTAATAAAAACCACTACACCCAAATAATTCACATCATGAACCCCTTTCACTTCATGAATTAAATTATTTTACAAATATATTGAAAAAGGCATCACATCTGGTTGATTTAACCCCAATTAACCCATTAAAATTGTGAAAACATTTCACATCCTGTAAATTTTCATGATTTGAATGGGACTCATGGAATCTTCCCTGTAATGATTTTACATCATGTAACTAGTTCACGATGTGAATATGTCTAGTAGGTAGTCCATAGTCTATATTATATAGTAAAAATCTTGAATTATCTTGGATTATTTTTAAACCCAAGTAGAATTTCTTTAAACCCTTGACACATTTATACCTAGAATCCATCAATTAAAATAAAGACACATCCTTGGAATTAAATCATTTTAATTTACAAATTCTCTCCATCCCTATAGGTCCTAAAATTCACGCAAACAAAAAGGTAGAAAAGAATAGAGTTAAGAAGTACATGAAGAAAGGTAACAAAATTTTATAATCTTCCCACTACAGACACTTTATGTCACTAGAAAATATTTGAGATCATGGACTCACAAAAGGAGAATGTCACTAATTCCACATAAATAATTCTCACTCCCACATCTCATGGTTATCCTATCCTTACTTCCATTGTACATAGACAAATGGAATTGATTTACCATGTAGTACCTTATACTGGTGATCTATAATCTGAAATAGTTTCTAAAATACTGTAGTGTCAGGATCAGGATCAATATCCTCCCATTTAATCACATTGTAAGGATTTATTTGATAACTCCTCACTTGGGAAACATGAAACATAGTTTTTATGGAATTAAAATGATATGGTAATTATAACAAATATCCCCCATTTCTAAGATACTCCTTAATATCAAAGGGGACAATAAAACTTGGTGCCAACTTATACTGTCTACATAGCCTATGGTATCCCAAGTGAGGTAAAAATGTGAGAAAAACATGATCACCAACATAAAACTCTAGTGGCTGAATACGATGGTCCACATAGTATTTCTGATGACTATGTTCCATGATCAAACTCCTCTAGACCTACTGCACCTTTTTCATCATTTCCTGAACAATACATGGCCCAACCAAGGAACAATATCCCAACTCATACCATCACAATGTATATCTACATGGACACCCATAAAATACTCAAAGGGTGCTAACTTAATCAAGACCAGATAACTATTTTTATAGGAAAAATAAAATTGAGGAAATTGATTTTCCTAATAACCACCAAAATCTATTAGAGATGCTGGAATAATATCCTCAAGAACCTAGATAGCTCTCTATATTTATCCATCCATCTTCAGATGATATTCCATGCTCAATTTTAACTGGTAACCCATTATGTATTGAAAACCTTTCTAAAATCTAAATGTAAACCTAGGGTCTCTATAAGAAACAATCATAGAGGAAACTCCATGAATTCTCACAACCTCTCAGATATACAAGTCCTTGAGCTGCTCCACATTTTCCATCTCCTTTAAAGGTAGGAAAATTTATAATTTCACGAGTTGGTCAATGATCACCCCAATTTTTTCCTTCCCACTAGGATTCCATGTGAAATCAAAGATTAAGTCTATGGAAATATCATCTCACTTACATACTGGAATGGGTAAGGGTTGTAACATACTAGGTGGTCTATAGTACTATGTATTAATTCTTTTCCATGTGAGACATTGTGACACAAAAACTATAATCGACCATCTCATCTTTGGTCACCGATTCCGACATATAAAGTCATGATACATCTTCTTAGTTACAGGGTTCATGGAACAACAAGTATTATGTTCTCTTTCAATCAAATTATACCTCATAGAAAAATAAACAACCAAACTACTTCATAAACACAAAGCGTTTCCGAGAGACTGATACCACTCACCTGAGGTCTCCCCATAAATATGGATTTTAATAAAGCACTAGAACTCGATGACAGATACATGATAAATCCAAACTAGCCCATAAAATAGTGAGTCAAACTTTATTGAATCCAAGTAAACCTTCCCACCATCTTCTTGCACTCCAAATATATTCTTAATAAAGAACCCCATTAGAGACCATTCTTCCACTAATTCATTCACTTCTTGAGTTAGTAGTTTCTTTCTCAATGAATTAGTGATGAAATTCACTTTTCTAGGATTATAATCAATATAAAAATAAATTTTTTGAATATACCTAACCCAACACCTCTTTAAAAAGTTCAAATCCATCTAAATGAAAATATACTTTAGGTTCTTATAATCAGAACATACCATAAAGCTCTTCCCAAAGAGATGGTGATGCCAAGTTTTGTGTGAATGCATAAACACTGCCAACTAAAGAACATGGGTAGGTTAGTTCTTCTCATGATGGAATATATAGAGAGAGCTTTCATCTACCACATATTTACCCTACAACAAGACACACCCCAAACTCATTTTAGAAGCATTAAAGAATACATCAAAACTTGAACCTAGTTTTGGAAGAATACAAACAGGAGATGAAGTAAACCTCTTCTTCAGTTCCTAAAAAGATCTCTAACATTTGTCATTCCACTCAAAATTTCACATTTATAGGTTAAAGCTATCATTGGATATGAAATATTGGAGAATTTATGAACGAACTGCTTATAATAAGCATCCATCCCCAAGAAACTATAGATCTCAAACAATTTTATAGGATTCTCAAAGGAAAAAAATACCTGTATATTTTTAGGATCCACTGATATGCCTCTCTCGTATTGTCACGACCCGTCCTCGGGGCCCGTGCCGTGACTACCCCAAGCCCGCCTTCCATAGGCCAGGGGCTGGCGACTAGCACCAAGGCGTAAAATCCCAGTAAACAGGGAAGGCATTGCCTTTATAAGTAACAACCACACAGAGTCAGCAAGCGGAAAGTAAGGTGCAGAAAAGTAAAGGGGGCCGGAAATACAAGCCCAACTGTAAAGTACAACAGAAAAGTAAAGTACAGCAACTGAAGAAAAGACGGCGGCCTCGTGTCGTCCACTGGCAATCCCACCTGAAGGGTGGGTACAGATAGCCTCCAGGCTCCTCGGGTCCCACGTCCGCTCCGAGCACGTCCCGCCCAGTGGTCCACCTCCAGGTACCGTCCTGCTCCACGCCCCAACCGCGATCAGCGCTGTCCGTCGTCTGCAACCAACACAACAAGGTGCGGGCATAGCCCGTGCAGGGGTGAGTACAAGCTACTCAGTAAGGACCCCGAGACCCCCGAAGGTCTCCCGAAATCCACAAAGGATATAACACAAAAGAAAGATGCAATCACGAAGTAACATCTGACTCGACTTAGGTATATGCCCATACATATACCTAAGTCCCCAATTCTAGCTCTGCTCACGAGCTCAAGAACAACTCAACCCACAAAGGAAGCAAGACTCAAATCCACAAGGAGAGTAACAGTAAATCCACATAGGATAGTTCAACACAATCCACAAAGGAGAGTAACAGTAAATCCACATAGGATAGTTCAACACAATCCACAAAGGAGAGTAACAGTAAATCCACATAGGATAGTTCAACACAATCCACAAAGGAGAGTAACAGTAAATCCACATAGGATAGTTCAACACAATCCACAAAGGAGAGTAACAGAAGATTCAGCTCAACCAGGATTTTCATTATCGAAACCGTAAATGTTGAAGAGTCCCATCTCTGAAGTGTACAGTGGTCCTGTCACGACTCCGAGGTACTGCTCACTAACCTAAGACTGCTGAAGTACTCCTCCTGTCGAGTACCGCGGGTCTGCTGCCAACTACCGGGCGCTCCGTCCGCTGAGCGTCTGCTGCCAAATACCAGGCGCTCACCCAGATAGCCTACTGAGGTACTCCTCCTGTCGAGTACCGCGGGTTTGCCGCCAACTACCAGGCGCTCCGTCCGCCGTGGGTCTGCTGCCAACTACCGGGCGCTCCGTCCACTGGGCTAGTCGACTCACTCCAAGTCGAGTCGGTCAAGCAGTCGTCAGGTCTCAGTCATCTACACGGTCTCCGTACTCCGCACGCACGTCTCCACCGTCGCGGGTCTGTCGCTACAACCAAGCGCACACACTCCGTAGAGTATCGCGGGTCTGCCGCTACAACCAAGCGCACACACTCCGTAGAGTATCGCGGGTCTGCCGCTACAACCAAGCGCTCCACCGCCAAGGGTCTGTTGCTGCATCCAAGCGCACCACCACTGTCAAGTACCACGGGTCCGCCGCTACACCCAAGCGCTCCACCGCTCAAGGTAAAAAGAAGATTCAGCTCACACAGGTTCGGTAGCACTGTTCCACGTAGGATCGCTGAGTGCAGTAGTCGACGCAGTCCACGGAGGATCTCTGCACAGTCGTCGCCGCAGTCCACGAAGGATCTCTGCTCTGCCGTCGTCGCAGTCCACGGAGGATCTCTGCTCTGCCGTCGTCGCAGTCCACGGAGGATCTCTGCTCTGCCGTCGAAGTCACAGCCAGCACTAGGGTTCCCGCACATAGCGAGCTCGTTAGGAGGGTCCGCTCCACGAGCCGAGAGGCTGATACATCAACTGACACGTGGTCCGAAGTTGATGTATCCAAAAGTTCCGTATCGACAACAGGATCTCAACGCAACAGACGGCGCGTCAATCGGACGCCCGGTCTGAGAGTTATTGGCATTTTCGTCCCAGGGGCCCGGTTGGTTTTTAGGACAAAACCAACCCGACTGTACTCCGCCTGTGTCCGATCCTCGGGCGGAGTATGCCAAAAGTTCCGTCTCACTTAGAGGAAACTACCACAGCTGACGGTACGTCGATCGGACGTCCGTAGCTCAAGTTATGAGCGTTTCCGCTCCGAGGGCCCGGTTGGTTTCGTGTACGAACCAACCCGGCCGAACCCAAAGTCTTCCGAATCCTTGAGTGTAATATACCGAAACGACCGTCTCGATCCAAGGATCGCGTAGCCGCTGACGGTTCGTCAATCGGAGGTCCCAGGCCCAAGATATGGGCGAAAGACCGAAGAGGGCCCGAAACGGGGGTTCTGGGCCCGGGGCGACCCGGCCCGACCCCCCCCCTTTGGTCGGCCGAACCGGGTCGGCCCGACCCGGGTCAGCCCGAACCGGCCCGAACCGGCTCGGCCGGGTCCGGTCCGGCCTGGGCGCGGCCCGGCCGACCGGACCGGCCGGCTCGGCTTCGGCCGAGCAGGCCGCCGCCGCGGGTTTGACCCGCGGCATTTGGAGAAACGCGGCCCCCGCGGGGGGCCGCCTGTCACGCGGACGCGGCCGGGCCGCCGCGTCCGTTCCCGGTTCCGCGCGGCCGCGGAACCGGCCGCCGCCGCCGCGGCTTCAGCCGCGGCGGGAGATCTCCACGGCGGCGTGCCGGGCGCCGCCGCCTCCGGTCGCCGGCGCCGCCGCGCCGGCGACCCGCGCCGCCGCCTCCTTCCGCGGGCCGCCGGAGTTGCTCCAGTGGCCCGTTTTGCCTCCCGTCTGCGCCATTGTTCCTCCCGGGACGCGTCCTCCACTGCGGAATCAACAAATGGCCCTTGCGTCGTGCTTTTGCCGTCGCCCGCCAAATCCGCACAAAAAGGAAGATCGGCGGAGGGTTGTCGGGTCTTGTTCGTTAGACCCGCTCCCTCCGCGTTAATCATAAACAACGGGAGAAAAGAATAAGATGATCAACACATGATCCAACAATTTTATTTAAAGATAAAATTGTTCGCTTGAAACCGGCTTTTTTTTAAATTTTCAAGAACGTTCACGAGAAAATTTAAAAGGGGTAACTTTTCCAAAATAAATCCCTACCTCGAAGTCGTCGTCGGACGAGAGGTCGTCGCGGAATCGCTCGTCGCGGAAGAAGGAGATCGTCGCGTCGTCGCGGTATCCGGCGTCGCGTCGCCAAATCCGGATCAAGAACAAACGGATTTAATTAATTAAATCCGTTGTTATTGAAATTAAGAAGGGAGAATTTAGAAGTTTCGATTCTCACCTTTAACCGCCGATCGCAGGTTCGCCGCGGAAGAAGAGGCACCGAAGAAGAAGAAGGTCGCGGAAAAGCTGTTGACGTCGCGGATCGTGCGTCGTCGGATTCCGGTTCCGGCGTTCTTCGCGTTCTTCGCGTTCTTCGCGGAGAGGGTGGAGGAACGAAGATTCTCTCAAATCCTTTCCAAGGATTTTTAGGTTGGTCTTATTTTATAAACATGCCAACACGAAACCGGTTAAGAAACGATCCATCAATTCGAAAGAAACGACCCATTTAATTCACGAAGAAACAGTCCATTTAATTTACGAAATAAACCGCCCAATTAAATGGTCTGTTAAGAATTAAAGAAAACGCGTCGGTTGACTTTTCAGTTACTTTGACGGGTTTTCGCGGGTGCGTTACTTAGCGAAAGAAACGGTGGGGCTCGTGCGGGTCCCACCGCACAAATATCCTACCAAGGGGTAGGATATTTCTGGATAGCATCCTATCCAGTTCAACTCAGTTCAAGCCGCCTTTAAGTGACTTTAAGTGGCTTCCAAGCAGTTTAAGTGAAATAAAATAAAGTTGTCGCACAGCTTTATTTTATTCTGACTTAAAGCCGCAAAATTTAAAAACCACGTCTTGAGCAAACGCAACTCCGGAAGAGGCGTTTCTAAGCAAATACCGGCGCTGCGATTTCATCGGTGCCCTCAGAATTCGATTCCGGGCACCGGTTCAAAAGATAGAAAAACCCGCTCGTCCGTTCACTGAACGTACCCGAGCCAAACTTCGGAAATTGATTCCGGGCACACCGGGCCTCGGAATCAGGTGCCGTCTGAAGCTGCGCCCTTGTAAAATTCCAAAGAAAATTAATAAAAAAAAATTTCCTTGAAATTTGTGGGTCTTTACATTACTCCCACCTCAGGGCTTTACGTCCCCGTAAAGATACATCAAAAACTAGGGGAACAAATGGGGGTACTGAGCACGCATCTGAGCCTCCCGCTCCCAAGTGCTCTCCTGGAGGTTCCCGTGCTGCCATCTGACGCGCACAAGAGGAATCGACCGCCCACGTAGGACCCGCTCCTGTCGATCCTCGATCTCCACTGGGACCTCCGCAAAAGTCGCCCCATCGTCCACGTCCAGCTCCCCAAAGTCGATGATGTGCGTCGGGTCGTGCACGTATCTCCTCAGCTGAGACACGTGAAAGACATCGTGCACCCGGTGCAACTGAGGTGGTAGAGCCAGGCGATAAGCCACCTCTCCTATCCTGCTGAGGACCTGGAAAGGCCCATCGAACTTCGGAGATAACCTGCCGCCTCGGCCACATCTCCGAAACCTCATCGGGTTGAGACCGTATAAGAACGTGTTCGCCCCCCTCGAATTCAAGAGGTTTCCCTTTTTAGGTTAGAACTGAAACTCAAAACTCCTGCTGCCACAAGGGTAGGGTTGACCAACTCAAGAGTGATCGGCCACACCCTCTTATGCCTGAGTTTAACATGTGCTGCCCAGGGTTTCCTTTCCGCCGACCAAGGAAAACTCATTCCGACGTTTGCCTAAAACAGTCAACCGGGGTATGATTTGTGAATCATACCCAGATCAACGTCGTAAGGCCTCTACGCTGCCACCAAGAGATTCCAACCGAAACTCTCACCTCGAGGTCAAATCACACCGTCGGCGTAAGTGTGATTATCGAGTCTCCTCCCAAAGGTATCTCCAGACGTGAGGGTCAAGTCTACGGCTTACCCGGAACCTCTAGGTCTGGGACATGATTCGTGGAAGGGTTGAATGATCGGTTCCTATGTCTATAGATATGGCAGCTCGTAGTAGACATAATTCGTACCCCGAATCATTCTTAGAGTTCCTGGGTCACACTCCTTGACCGCAATGCAGCTACTCTCCTCCCCAGCCCTCCTGCTCCCTGAGCCTGGCGGGGACTACTAAGTCGGGTGGTCGTAACATGTCGAAATGTACACCACCACATGCTGCTCTCTAAGCTCCGCTTCCACGTCTGCTACCCTGCAGATTCATCTGTCCTTAGCACTTCCTCCTCCTGAAACATTTTACACGCCCGAGTCTCTGAGACTGGCGCTAGTTTCCTGCCTTTCACTGCTAACGTTCACAACCACAAAGGTTCTCTCTAGCATCCTAGCATAGGTAGAAATGCATAGAGGAAAAGTAATGGTTCGGATTTCCCTTAGACACACTTCGCTCAGAAGTTCGAGTCTAAGGAACTGATCACAACGTAACCAACGAGTACTACGATTGATTGGTAAGCCACGATGAGTGCTCTGCTTCCGACATGTCGTACTGTCGAAGCTGTATTAGCTCCAGGAAACTCACAACCACCTCCTCAAGCCAGTCCTCAGCCGCCTACGAGTCAGGCTCACCTCGAAACTTGAGGGATATCTGGTGCTAAAACATATGTAAGGCACTAAGCCTGTGATTCTCTGCTACCGGTACCGCCGGTAGTGTCTACTGACCAACAGGTAGTGACATAGCTGGCGCACTACCCGTAGGTACTATCCCAGGTATCGGTTCGCGTACCGAAGCCTCATTACTATAAGAACCAACCTCATGGTCACTCACTGGAAACAACAGAAGCTAAGATCATCATCCGCTCTACTAGTATCCAAGCTAGGCGTAGAACTCTAACAACCGCCTCCATCCAGTCCACTGCTGCCTGGGAAAACTGTCTCGCCTCGTATCCTCAGAGGCCTCTACTGCTGGAACTCGTGCATCGCGCTCTGCTAGCGTGCACTGTCAGCTAGTGGCATCCTCTGCCTAATGGGTGGTGGTGCTGCTGGTACACCACCCGAAGGTGCCAACACTGAAAAAGGGCCCTGCACCGGAGTCTCGCTGCTCGGTGGGCCATCATCGAGAACTCTCCCGGAACTCCAGCTAACTATCTGCATGGTGACATCCTGAACAGTTGTGTCACGGTCAACGATTTATACCTGGTGAGCTGACCTGGTTTGAGCTGACTTTAAACCTTTTGGGAAACACACACGCAATCAGTGTTTTCGTGCATTAAGTTGGAAATCAGAAGTCAGGGTCCTGGTGTACGGATACGTCGGCCGCCGCACCAACACTGGGCTCCCTGAACTGATAACCACACTCAATACACTAAACACTATTGCTTCACATAGAAAGAAAGGACGATCAGAGTCCGCGGTAGAACCGACCACCTCTGATACCAATTTGTCACGACCCGTCCTCGGGGCCCGTGCCGTGACTACCCCAAGCCCGCCTTCCATAGGCCAGGGGCTGGCGACTAGCACCAAGGCGTAAAATCCCAGTAAACAGGGAAGGCATTGCCTTTATAAGTAACAACCACACAGAGTCAGCAAGCGGAAAGTAAAGTGCAGAAAAGTAAAGGGGGCCGGAAATACAAGCCCAACTGTAAAGTACAACAGAAAAGTAAAGTACAGCAACTGAAGAAAAGACGGCGGCCTCGTGTCGTCCACTGGCAATCCCACCTGAAGGGTGGGTACAGATAGCCTCCAGGCTCCTCGGGTCCCACGTCCGCTCCGAGCACGTCCCGCCCAGTGGTCCACCTCCAGGTACCGTCCTGCTCCACGCCCCAACCGCGATCAGCGCTGTCCGTCGTCTGCAACCAACACAACAAGGTGCGGGCATAGCCCGTGCAGGGGTGAGTACAAGCTACTCAGTAAGGACCCCGAGACCCCCGAAGGTCTCCCGAAATCCACAAAGGATATAGCACAAAAGAAAGATGCAATCACGAAGTAACATCTGACTCGACTTAGGTATATGCCCATACATATACCTAAGTCCCCAATTCTAGCTCTGCTCACGAGCTCAAGAACAACTCAACCCACAAAGGAAGCAAGACTCAAATCCACAAGGAGAGTAACAGTAAATCCACATAGGATAGTTCAACACAATCCACAAAGGAGAGTAACAGTAAATCCACATAGGATAGTTCAACACAATCCACAAAGGAGAGTAACAGTAAATCCACATAGGATAGTTCAACACAATCCACAAAGGAGAGTAACAGTAAATCCACATAGGATAGTTCAACACAATCCACAAAGGAGAGTAACAGAAGATTCAGCTCAACCAGGATTTTCATTATCGAAACCGTAAATGTTGAAGAGCCCCATCTCTGAAGTGTACAGTGGTCCTGTCACGACTCCGAGGTACTGCTCACTAACCTAAGACTGCTGAAGTACTCCTCCTGTCGAGTACCGCGGGTCTGCTGCCAACTACCGGGCGCTCCGTCCGCTGAGGGTCTGCTGCCAAATACCGGGCGCTCACCCAGATAGCCTACTGAGGTACTCCTCCTGTCGAGTACCGCGGGTTTGCCGCCAACTACCAGGCGCTCCGTCCGCCGTGGGTCTGCTGCCAACTACCGGGCGCTCCGTCCACTGGGCTAGTCGACTCACTCCAAGTCGAGTCGGTCAAGCAGTCGTCAGGTCTCAGTCATCTACACGGTCTCCGTACTCCGCACGCACGTCTCCACCGTCGCGGGTCTGTCGCTACAACCAAGCGCACACACTCCGTAGAGTATCGCGGGTCTGCCGCTACAACCAAGCGCACACACTCCGTAGAGTATCGCGGGTCTGCCGCTACAACCAAGCGCTCCACCGCCAAGGGTCTGTTGCTGCATCCAAGCGCACCACCACTGTCAAGTACCACGGGTCCGCCGCTACACCCAAGCGCTCCACCGCTCAAGGTAAAAAGAAGATTCAGCTCACACAGGTTCGGTAGCACTGTTCCACGTAGGATCGCTGAGTGCAGTAGTCGACGCAGTCCACGGAGGATCTCTGCACAGTCGTCGCCGCAGTCCACGAAGGATCTCTGCTCTGCCGTCGTCGCAGTCCACGGAGGATCTCTGCTCTGCCGTCGTCGCAGTCCACGGAGGATCTCTGCTCTGCCGTCGAAGTCACAGCCAGCACTAGGGTTCCCGCACATAGCGACCTCGTTAGGAGGGTCCGCTCCACGAGCCGAGAGGCTGATACATCAACTGACACGTGGTCCGAAGTTGATGTATCCAAAAGTTCCGTATCGACAACAGGATCTCAACGCAACAGACGGCGCGTCAATCGGACGCCCGGTCTGAGAGTTATTGGCATTTTCGTCCCAGGGGCCCGGTTGGTTTTTAGGGAAAAACCAACCCGACCGTACTCTGCCTGTGTCCGATCCTCGGGCGGAGTATGCCAAAAGTTCTGTCTCACTTAGAGGAAACTACCACAGCTGACGGTACGTCGATCGGACGTCCGTAGCTCAAGTTATGAGCGTTTCCGCTCCGAGGGCCCGGTTGGTTTCGTGTACGAACCAACCCGGCCGAACCCAAAGTCTTCCGAATCCTTGAGTGTAATATACCGAAACGACCGTTTCGATCCAAGGATCGCGTAGCCGCTGACGGTTCGTCAATCGGAGGTCCCAGGCCCAAGATATGGGCGAAAGACCGAAGAGGGCCCGAAACGGGGGTTCTGGGCCCGGGGCGACCCGGCCCGAACCCCCCCCTTTGGTCGGCCGAACCGGGTCGGCCCGAACCGGCCTGAACCGGCTCGGCCGGGTCCGGTCCGGCCTGGGCGCGGCCCGGCCGACCGGACCGGCCGGCTCGGCTTCGGCCGAGCGGCCGAGCAGGCCGCCGCCGCGGGTTTGACCCGCGGCATTTGGAGAAACGCGGCCCCCGCGGGGGGCCGCCTGTCACGCGGACGCGGCCGGGCCGCCGCGTCCATTCCCGGTTCCGCGCGGCCGCGGAACCGGCCGCCGCCGCTGCGGCTTCAGCCGCGGCGGGAGATCTCCACGGCGGCGCGCCGGGCGCCGCCGCCTCCGGTCGCCGGCGCCGCCGCGCCGGCGACCCGCGCCGCCGCCTCCTTCCGCGGGCCGCCGGAGTTGCTCCGGTGGCCCGTTTTGCCTCCCGTCTGCGCCATTGTTCCTCCCGGGACGCGTCCTCCACTGCGGAATCAACAAATGGCCCTTGCGTCGTGCTTTTGCCGTCGCCCGCCAAATCCGCACAAAAAGGAAGATCGGCGGAGGGTTGTCGGGTCTTGTTCGTTAGACCCGCTCCCTCCGCGTTAATCATAAACAACGGGAGAAAAGAATAAGATGATCAACACATGATCCAACAATTTTATTTAAAGATAAAATTGTTCGCTTGAAACCGGCTTTTTTTTAAATTTTCAAGAACGTTCACGAGAAAATTTAAAAGGGGTAACTTTTCCAAAATAAATCCCTACCTCGAAGTCGTCGTCGGACGAGAGGTCGTCGCGGAATCGCTCGTCACGGAAGAAGGAGATCGTCGCGTCGTCGCGGTATCCGGCGTCGCGTCGCCAAATCCGGATCAAGAACAAACGGATTTAATTAATTAAATCCGTTGTTATTGAAATTAAGAAGGGAGAATTTAGAAGTTTCGATTCTCACCTTTAACCGCCGATCGCAGGTTCGCCGCGGAAGAAGAGGCACCGAAGAAGAAGAAGGTCGCGGAAAAGCTGTTGACGTCGCGGATCGTGCGTCGTCGGATTCCTGTTCCGGCGTTCTTCGCGTTCTTCGCGTTCTTCGCGGAGAGGGTGGAGGAACGAAGATTCTCTCAAATCCTTTCCAAGGATTTTTAGGTTGGTCTTATTTTATAAACATGCCAACACGAAACCGGTTAAGAAACGATCCATCAATTCGAAAGAAACGACCCATTTAATTCACGAAGAAACAGTCCATTTAATTTACGAAATAAACCGCCCAATTAAATGGTCTGTTAAGAATTAAAGAAAACGCGTCGGTTGACTTTTCAGTTACTTTGACGGGTTTTCGCGGGTGCGTTACTTAGCGAAAGAAACGGCGGGGCTCGTGCGGGTCCCACCGCACAAATATCCTACCAAGGGGTAGGATATTTCTGGATAGCATCCTATCCAGTTCAACTCAGTTCAAGCCGCCTTTAAGTGACTTTAAGTGGCTTCCAAGCTGTTTAAGTGAAATAAAATAAAGTTGTCGCACAGCTTTATTTTATTCTGACTTAAAGCCGCAAAATTTAAAAACCACGTCTTGAGCAAACGCAACTCCGGAAGAGGCGTTTCTAAGCAAATACCGGCGCTGCGATTTCATCGGTGCCCTCAGAATTCGATTCCGGGCACCGGTTCAAAAGATAGAAAAACCCGCTCGTCCGTTCACTGAACGTACCCGAGCCAAACTTCGGAAATTGATTCCGGGCACACCGGGCCTCGGAATCAGGTGCCGTCTGAAGCTGCGCCCTTGTAAAATTCCAAAGAAAATTAAGAAAAAAAAATTTCCTTGAAATTTGCGGGTCTTTACACGTATATAACATGCCCCAAAAACATCACTTCTTGAATCATAATTTACACTTTGAAAGATTACTATACAAATAATTCTCCATCAAAGTTTTGATAATGATATCTAAATAATCCATGTGTTCCTCCACTAACTTAAATTATATAAAAATATCATCCCTGAACACAAAAACAAAAGAGTCCAAGAACTGATGAAATATATGTTTTATCAATTTCATAAAAAATTTAGGAGCATAGGTGAGACTGAATGGCATAATAAGAAACTCAAAATTCCCATACTACCTTCTAAAAGTTGTCTTAGTTATATCATCTCCTCGAAATCTCAACTAGTGGTTCCCTGATCGAAGGATGATCTTTGAAAACAAACATGACCCTCTTTTATTGATCAAAAATATAATCAATCCTAGGAAATGTATTTTTGTGCTTTTCTTTCACCTAATTTAACTTTAAATAATCCACAAAATGTATAAGGCTCCCATTTTCCTTCTTATCAAAGAGGATAGACAAAGCCCAAGGTGACATGCTAGGAATAATAAATCCCTTAGACTCAAGGTATGAAAGCTGGAACTTAAGTTCCATCTAACCAACTACTTCCATATGATAGGGTGTTATAGAAATGGGCCTCATACCAGGTAACATGTCAATGGTAAAATCAAACTCTCTCTATGGTGGTAAACCAAAAAATTAATATGGAAAGAACTTGGGGTATGCACATAACACCGCAAGAAGTGGACTGATAAAAAAAATCCAACTGAACTATAAAGATCTGGTTATTTCCTTGTAAGACTTTGAAATATTTCTACATATATTTCCAAAGTCAGGCATTGAGACGAAATACTATTCTGAGGCTTGATGTTCCTGGAATTAATTTTATAAAAGATTAAATACATTTATATTATATACAAATAGTTTCTTAAATATAATAGGATAAATATTAAATAGAATCACAAATTAGAAATCCAAGACCATGGTTGAGTCTGAAATGTGATTTTTTTCCCTAGGAATGACCTATAATAGCTAATCATAGAGAATTCAAATAAAGCGGTTATAGGAGGTAAGTTTTGTGGATTAATTAATTATTTAAATTATTTAATTCATTCATTTAACTAAATATAATTTCCTATAAATCCATCATTATGGATATTTCCTAGGGTTATCCTCATAATTCTAGGACCCTTAATAGTTTCTTTCACCTCTCCTTCCATTGGTGGATCATATTGAATGATGAGGAAACTCTAGATTTGAGCAGATCAAGAAACAATGAATGCAAAGACTTCCTTCAAACATTGGAAATAACATTACGATGAACAAAACAATATCTATGTAAGACTCATAATTTTTTTCATTAATCCCATTTTGATTAAATTGATTGAGAAAATCAATCCCCTACTTTGATCTGTTCCAATTACGTCCTTTTCACGCGCCTATGTATCGATTAAATTGATTATTTGTTGGTTTTGTAACCCTAAGTATCCCCATTATTGATTGTTGGCCAAGTACTCATGGAAATGATATATAAACATTTGTTATTGTGCCTTACTCCCTCAATTTCTTTGTGTCCTTTATTGGTTGGAACCCACAGTCTCGGTTTGATGTTTCCAGGCGGTAATGAGCCTGATCGGCACCCCAAAATCACGATGAAACCACATATGAAGGATAGTTAAAAGAATCAGGGATAGATCCAGGTTTTTTGTGGGATGTGTGTGATAATTTTGATGATTGGAGATTAAAATTTCCAAGGTGGAAGGATCGGAGTCATGCAGGATGTGTGGAAAACCTTCGAGGACCAAGAAAACTGATTTCTAGACATCGGATTGCTAGAAACAAAAAATCTAGACTAGATACATCAATTGAGGATGATTTGGAGTCAAGATCAGATGTGGAAGTGATAGATTCAAATCATATAAAATTAATCTGTATTTCTATGAAAAAATGACTACATGTCATGTACCATGATGAACACATGGCGTGTAGCCCCTATACTACGACAGTTAGGGTTATGGGAACTTATAAGGATGGAACAGTGTGTATCCCTCATACATGTCATTTATCACTTCCCCAGGTGGATGAGACATGTGGGGGACCACAGATGTAGGAACCCATGTGGGATTACATGGCCATGTTCAAAAGTACATGGACATGGGGTAAGGTACATAGACATGGGGTGGATATACGGACAAAACCAATCACACAGGAGGGACCCCGCATGGAATGGGCACACCGTGTAAATCCCATACATGTCATGTATACCTACATGGTTGGAAATCCATGTACTTTCAGGGATGTAACCCGGTGATGGAGTAGGACCACATATCGTGTGGGTCCCCTCACACATCGTGTACCCTTTGGTTCCTTTTATGTAAACTTCAAACTCTCGTATCACCTTCATTTAGACTTATATTTTGGCTTGTGAGTATCCTATCCTAAGTGTTTTTACACGTAAAACATAATGATATCATTATTTGTGAATTTTGGGATATTATGTGAGATTTTTTTTGGAGTGATGCTTATTTAGTTGATGCTTGATGATGGTAGTGATCACATGGGATCACTAGAGGTATTCCGAGTGGAATCCTCCAACTAAGATGGGCATGGTTCCTTAATTATTAGAGTGAAACTCTCTAGTTGGGATGGGTATGGGCCCTCTAAATACTTCTAGAGTGGAACCCTCAAGATATATTGGGAATGGTTCCTCTACTATCATAGTGTAACCCTCCTGTTTGAAAGGTCATGGTTCCTCTATTGAATTTTAGAGTGGAAGCCTCCAACTAGGGTGGGAATGGGTCCTCTACCATTAGAGTGGAACCCTCTAGTTGGGAAGGTCATGGTCCCTCTATCAACTATTAGAGTGTAACCCTCCTATTGGAATAGGGTATGGGTCCTTTATCTATCCAATGAGTGGAAACCTCAAATTTTACTAGGGAATGTTTCTTATACCTGGAGATTGTGCCCCCCTCAACTATGTGGTACAGTGATGAAGCATTGATTGACTTGGATGGTTTATTCTAGGAATATGTACAAGATGGTGGGAATCATTGTTAGACTTCTGGAATTATTAGTGACTCTTTTCCTAGGATGACCTATGAGATGTAAATCCCCTTACTCTCTCATTTGGGATTTTTTTGTTGAGCATATATATATACATCTATATCCATACCTTTGGATTTAATAACTATCCTTCCATGGGATGTTAAGACACGTGGGGTATTCCATGTTCTTTTTGTGTTTAGATTCTCATTGTTGGATGAGTTTACTCTCCTACTATGGGTGTAAAATACTTGACATGTATTTTATCTACACACCATGTTGAGCCTCCTATGCTTGGATGAGGTTACTCTTCCAATTTATTTTGGTTGAGCTGCATCCTGTTACTATCTATTATCTTTATATTCCAGTTGTATCTATTACTACACCCATTTCAACTTTTGGGGAGTCTTACTAGGTATGTATATACTTAACACTGCATGGGATTTTCCTGCATGTGTCATGTCTTATGTATACGATGGACAGGTCAGTTGTGACTTTTGAGGAGCTTAGGGATACTAGGTTCTTTAGACAACATATGATGGTCATAGCTTAAATGTTATAAGATGGAATCTCTCAATAGTTTACTTTCTAGTTTTTTTAGGTTGGGATATATTTTTGGTTGGGAATGTATTTTTTCCTTTTTCTTTTTAGTTTGTACTATCATACTTTTATAAATCCTAGAGGTCTTTTCATTCTTGGGTTACCTTCTTGCTATTGCATCTTTTTATTATTACTACTATAGAATTTTTCATTGATATGGTCATGTGTATGCATGTAGGTACATTATGAAAAGGCCTCCCATTTAGGATATGACTTTTAGTTCTTGTCACTACCTCTTTCCTAGGGAGAAGGCCTTGGGGTAGTTGCAGATCGACCCCCGATTAGGTTTGGGTCATGAAATATTGTTATCAGAGCAGTTAATTCCTTGGGATGTTTTCTAGAGTATTCCCCTTATGAGTATTTGGTTGAGATTAGTGAAACAATTTCAAAGTGTCTTAATTGAGTCTCTCAGGCTAGGGAATCCAGTGATGTTATAGGTTACTGACGTATCCATTCACCAAGACCTTGACTACTTGCTTGTTGAATCGACATACCGAGACATCGGTTACATGGATCAATGGTACATGAATCATATAGGATGAATTATTTTACTTTAATTTTTGATTCAACTACTAATTATTTTTATATATATAAATAATCTTCTGACCATGGTTTGTCCTAATAACTTTTAGGATTCCTTTGTTATGCCATACATCTAGGATACCAATTTTGGATCATGATAATAATCCGATGAGTGATGAGGCCTTAGTTGAGGGACCATCCCATGATATGCTTCCACTATGTGGACAAGTAGAATCACCACCACATATTGAGAAGAATATAAACCTAGAAGAGGAGAATGAGGATTTGTGTAGGCTTAGTTTTCTCTATAATTTATAGCACCAGAGGTCACTGAGATTCTGTAGTGAGCCAAATCCCCAGGTAGAAAAGGATTGTATAGGGTTGGTGGTCTGTATATTTACGCTTATTCAGACCCCTACAAATCAGGTGGTTATGCTTGAAACTATCCTTTTACATGGAGAAGATGGGCGTTGGTGGAGTCATGTTACCCAGATGCATGATGAGTCGACACTCTTATGGCCATACATCTAGAAATTGTTCTGTGAGGACTACTAACCCTCCAGTTTTGAATAAGTTCAGATTTTAGAGGTTATTGAGATACAACAGGGATGGATGATGTTTTTTGAGTGCATAGTGAGGTTTACAGACCTTACTAAGTAATCCATTTTCTTGATCTAAGATGCATACTTCTGAGAATAGAAATTTTCTTAGGGACTCTACAGAGATATCCATGCTAGCATGGTACCCTTACGCATCCCCACCCATACCAGGGTGTTGGAGTGGGCACTAGTGATAGAGAGTTTCCTGTCATATGGAAAGCATAGACCACCAGGGAAGCTTGGAGAGGGGTGGTGCTTTTCTTATAATAAGAGAGGTCACTTAGCATATGACATTATTACCATACGTGCTGAGGAGTGCATGCAGATAGTTGATAGACTGCTATGGAAGAGACAACATAACAATCAAGGATCTCCTAAGAGAGGGAAGAGAGGCCCCTAGGGAGGAGGAGATGGAAGGATATGAGGATGGTATTTTTGTATTGTATTATGTTATGAGATACTTCCACCACCACCACCAGGAAGCCCACATCAGGCTTAGGGAGCTGGCGGTCAGGGCCGTAGATAGCTACATGCTCTAGAGGTGTATGGACCTGCATCACTTAAGATGATCATATGTATGATTTTTTTATACTCTTTATTCACTATTATTATACATAGTTCACATTCATTTTTTTTCATATATATACTCCTTGTGTGAGAGTTTTATATCCCTGTTGAGGCGCTAGACCAATAGATTCATCTTGACGTTTCTATAAGGAACCCTTATTTTGCATCTTTTATCTACTAGTAGTGAGAGAAAGATCTGTGTGGAGAGAGGTTCACCTGGGGCCTTTTTTTCATCATGATGGAACCCTATGATTTCATCTTGGGTATGGATTAGTTGTCTATGTATGATCCCATCATGACTGTATCGAAGATGATTCAGATGCCTTCGCACTGATGGGATGACATTCACCTTTATGGGAAAGAGGTATATCATGGTAGGAAGAGTGGGTACTGTGAGAAGGAGGGTGCAACCCATCACCCATCAGTTGGAAATTATATCCCTTGGTGCATCAGGCTCTTCGTGCATTTGGATTCCTTCAGTTGTGCAGGATTATATGGGCATCATCCCTAATGAGGTTCTAGGACTACCTTTGAGGTGGGAGATGGGGGTTTTCATCAAATTTCATCCCAGGACTACTCTGATATCTTCTATGGCATATCATATGGTCCCTACTGAGCTACAAGATCTTATTTTATAGTTGGAGGACCTTTGAGATAAGGGTTTTATTATGCCCAGTTTTTCCCCTTGGGCAGCTCCAACATTGTTCATGAAAAGGCAGAAAAGAACATATAAATTTGACTAGATTATCATTTCCTAAACTAGGCCATGATAATGATCAAGAAACCCTTACCAAGGATTGATGACCTATTTGATCAGTTTTGAGGTGTGAGGTGGTTCTTAAAGATCGATCTTCGATCTGAATACCACTTTTTGAAGGTTCATGAGGATGATATTCCAAATTTTTAATTCCAATGTCACTAGAGATACAATAAGTTCCTAGTGATTCTATTTGGTGTAAAGAATTCCCACTCTATGTTTATGGATTTTATAAACCGCATCTTCTATCCATACTTGGACCAGTTTCTGATCTTCTTCCTTGAAGACATGCTCATTTACTCTGCAGAAGAGGAGAAACATACAAAGTACTTGAGTATATTTCTATAATTTATTTTAGAGAAATAGATTTATAGGAAGCTCTTGATGTGCCAGTTATGGATTCATGAGGTTCACTTTATAGGGCATGTCATTTATGAGCATGGTTTAGCTGTGTTCCCAACTAATATCAATATAGTGGTTACCTAGGAGCCACCTAAGAGTGTGTTATAGGTAAAGATATTTCTTGTCTCGGTAGGGTAATACAAGAGGTTTGTGGTTGACTTCTCTTGGATTTCATCCCCTTTGACTACCATAACATTGAAAGGGAATCCATTTACCTAGAATGAGTGGTGCCAGAGGGATTTCAAGGATTTTAGGCTGAGGATGACTAGTGCACCTATATTGAGACTACTAGAGGAGGGCGTGGAGTACACAGTGTATTGTGATTACTTGGGTGATGGGATCAATTGTGTGTTGATACAGTAGTGGGTAGTTATTGTATACAAGTTGAGGCAATTGAGACCCCATGATCAGAAATATGCAACCCACAACCTAGAACTAACAAAGGTATTATTTTCCCTAAGTATGTAGAGGTACTAACTTCTAAGGGAGAACTTTTTGGTTTACTCAGACCACCAGAGTCTCTGGTATGTCATCATGCAGAGAGAATTTAACCTTATAAAATGACACTGGTTGGAGTTCCTATAAGACTATTATTTCAAGATATTATATACTCAAGGGAAGGGAAACATAGTATCATATTCCCTTAGTAGGAAGTCCCAAGCTCAATTGGTGCAGGAGACTTTTGAGTAGTTGGCTTCCTTACAATTGACCTTGGTGGGGTAAGATGGTATAACTTTTCTTCAGTGTGTTGAATCCTCCACTTCTCAAGCATGTGAGAGATTCCCAGCTAATATACATCAACGTTTATGTCTTACATGACCAAATATCCATAGGGGATTCACCAAATGAATATTCTAAATGAGGGAACCATGTCATATTTCTAGAGATGGATGGTGGTTGTAGTCACGATGCAGGATTAGGTGATGCGAGAGTTAAAAACTTGTGACCTAGCTATACATCCTGGTGTGGGGAAGATTTATATATATCTTCATCAATATTTTTGGTGGTTTGGCATGAGACAGAGTATTGCTGAGTTCGTCTCTTAGGGCCTCACTGGTCATCTAGTGAAGGCTGATCACAAGGTTCTGATAGGTTTTTCTATCCCCTTGAGATATATAATTATAAGTTGTATGACATATCCATGGACTTTTTGATAGGTATTCCATTGATATAGAAGGGTTGTGATGCCATCTAGGTGATAGTTGAGTGACTCATGAAGTTTTCACAATTCCTTATTATCAGGGAGTAGAGTTCAATGGAGATTTTGGGTTAGTTGTGTGTACAAGATATTTTTCACATAAATGGGGTTCCCTCAATGATTGTCTAAAATCATGATGTATTGTTTACATCACGATTTTTGAGATACCTCTAGGAGGAATTCAGGAACCAAATGAGGATGAGTACAACCTTTCACCTCCAGACCGATGGGAAAATCGATCTCATTATCTAGGTTTTGGAGGGTATGCTAAGGTCTTACATGTTATACTTTTTACAAAGTATGGAGTATAACTTTCCCTTTGTAGAGTTTGAGTACAACAACATATACCAATAAACCATTGGCACGACACCTTTTAAGGCCCTACATGGGAGACCCTATAGGTCACCCTTGTGCTGGGAAGAGATCGGCGAGACATCTCTTGTGGGGCTAGATATGGTGTAGGTGATGATAGAGAAGGTCCAATTCATCCATGATCAGATGAGGATGACTCATAAATGGCATACATATTACTTCGATCACCATCTTAGGCTCTTTTAGTTTGAGAAAGGATACTATCTTTTCCTAAGAGATTGTCCATGATGAGGATTACAGAGGTTTGTCTTAGGAGAAAATCTATACTCAAGGTTCACTAGGCCGTTTGAGATCATGCACAGGGTTGGAGAGGTTTCAAACCACCTCACCCTACCCCTACAACTAGAACGGGTGCATTACATCTTCCACATGTCACAAATGAGGATATGTGCATGAACCTAAGCACGTCATCGACTGGGGTGAGATGGAAATTATGTATGAATCCACTTTTGTGGAGAATCAAGTTGTGATCAATGATTAAAAGGACATGACCCTACATGGATGGATTGTCCCTTTGGTTCAAGTGTTGTGTCAACATAGGAACATGTAGGAGAGCTCCTTAGAGAAGGATATCCAGATGCAAGCTCAGTATCTCAAGTTGTTTATTTATTTTTACTTTTTTTTATAATGAAAATATTAAAGTATGGAATTATGTAGAGACCCTATTTTTTTCTTGTAAGACTTTTAAATATTTCTACATATATTTCTAGAGCCAAGTTCTAAGACAACGTGTGATTATGAGGTTCATTGAGCTTGAAATTAATTTTATAAAAATATTAAATATGTTTTATATTGAACATGTGTAGTTTATAAAAGAAAAAAATTGTTAAATATTAAATGGAAGCTCAGATTATAAATTTGAGACCATGGTTGAGTCTGGAACATGATTTTTACCCTAAGTGTGACTTAAAATAGCTCAATGCGATGAATTTAGATAAAGAGGTCATTGTTGGTATGTTAAATAGATTAATTAATTATTTAAATTAATTAATTCATTCATTTAACTGGACATAATTTCCTATAAATATATCATTATAGAAATTTACTAGTGTTAGACTCATAATCATGGGACCATCGAGAGATTCCTTCTCATCTCCTTTCATTGGTAGATCATATCACATGATGAAAAAAATCTGAATCAGAGTATATCCAAATATAATGAATTTAAAAACTTCCTTCAAATGATAGAAAGAAAATTCTTGGATGAATAAAGATCCAATCTCCAGGTAGGAATTTTCAATTTGTGTATTACACCCATTTTTATTTAATTGATTTATCAGATCAATCCCCTCATTTGATCTACACCAATTGTGGCCTTTGTATGTGTCTATGTAATGATTAAAATTATTATTATTTGGTTTTTTATCCTTAGGTATCCATGTTCTTGATCATTGGCCAAGATTACTTGGAAAAAATCTATAAACCTTTGTTATTGTGCCTTCCTCCATCAATTTCTTCACTTACTTCACTAGTTGGACCCCATGGTCTTGGTTTGACATTTCTAGGAGGTATCGAGCCTGATCGAACCCCTAAAATCATGACCAAACCACATAAAAGGCATGGTTCAATGAATCAAGGATAGATATAAGTATTTTTTGGTATTTGGTTGATTTTTTTATGACCGGAGATCAAACTTCGATGGAAGAAGGATTAGAGGCGTGAAGAATGTTCGATGAACCTCTGAGGATTGATAGAACTGATTTTTGACCACTAAATGGATAAAAATAGATCCAGATTAGATCCATACACTATAGATGGTGTGGAGGTGACATCTATCATAGAATGACCAGATTCAAAGCACAGAGAATGGATCTGGATTTCTGTGAATAACGCAACTACAACCCATGAACCATGATGAACACACGACGTGTAGCCCTAATGTTGTGGCATCTAGGGTTTTGGGAATTTATAATGATGGAATGATGTGTAGGACTCCTACACACTATGTACAACTTCTTGGGTGGACAAACCATGTGGCATAGAATACAATTAGGACCCTGTGTGGGAGTACACATCCAAGCACACGACCATGAACCAAAGTACACAAACATAGGTTATAGTACAGATACACAGGGTGGATACAAGGACATGTACAAGAACATGGGCAGGACCCCAAGTGGTATGGGCATTCCATTTATATCCCCTACATGTTGTGTATACCTACACAGTTGGAATTATGTGTATTTCCAAGGACACGACTAGGTGATGGAGTGGGAGTACATGTTATGTGGGTCCCCTCACGCATCGTGTACACCTTGGTTCCTTTTGAGGAAACTTCAAACTCACATATCTCCTTTTTTTGGAATCAAATTTTGGACCATGAGTATCCTATCCTAAGTTTTTTTTCACTTAAAATGTGATGGTTCCCTAAGTTGTGGCTTTTGGGATATAATGTGAGATGTTTATAGGCATGAAGCTTGTTTAGGCAATGATTTATGACAACAGTGATCAAACATAATCACCAGATGCATTCTGAGTGGAACCCTCCAACTGGGATGGTCATGGGTCCCCGATGACTAGAGTGGAACCCTCCAACTATGCTAGACATGGGACCTTTAAATACTTTTAGAGTGGAATAATAAAGCTGGATTGGTCATAAGTCCTCTATTATCAAATTGAAACCCTCCTATTTAATAGGTCATGGGTCCTCGATATAATTCTAGATTGAAACCCTCTAGCTATGATATGAATGGGTCCTCTACAATAGGAGTGTAACCCTCATACTGTGAAGGGCTTGGGTCCTTAGTCAACTATTAAAGTGGAACCCTCATGTTGGAAAAGTGTATGGGTCATCTATCTATACACTGATTAGAACCCTACTATTGTACTAGGGAATGGGTCCTCTAACTAGATGTTATGGATCCTTGACTGTGTGGAATTGTGATGAGGCATGTCTTAGATTGGATAGTTTATGCTGGACAGACATGCAAGTTCCTAGGCATCATTGTTGTATTTCTATAAATGTTAGCAACTATTTTCCTAGGATGATCTCTGAGATGGAGATCCCCTTACTCTCTTATTTTGGATTTTTTTTGATCACACACACACACACACACACACATATATATATATATATACACATCTATATCCATACCTTTCTATTTTTTTAACCTCCTTCCATGGGTTGAAAAAATGTTCAAGGTATGACACATGCTTTTCATGTTTATCTTCTCATGGTTGGATGAGTTTACTCTCCTACCATGGCTAGAAAAGACTAGATATGTAGTTGATCTACACACCATATTGATCACCCTATACTTTTATGAGGTTACTCTTCCTCTTTATTTGTGTTGAGCTACATCCTTTTATTATATACTATCTTTATATTCATATTGTATCTCTTACGGCTCTCCCTTCAGCTTTCAGGGTATCCTACTAGGTGTGTATATACTCACTCCTACATGGGATTTTCCTGCATGTTTCATGTTTTATGTATATGAAAGACACACCATCAGTGAATTCAAAGTAACTTAGGGATACATGGTGCTTTGGACCACGTACAGTGGTCATAGCTTGAATATTATAGGTTGGTCTCTCTTAGTAGTTTACTTTCCATTTTTTTAGGTTGGACATATTTCTGGTTGGGCATGTATTTTCCATTTACTTTTTAGTTTGTTATATCCAAATTTTGTACACCCTACAGGTTTTTTGATGATTGTTTTAATTTATAGTTGTTTCATATTTTTATTATTATTCCACTACACTTATGTATTGAGATGAGCGATTGTGTATACATGTACATTAGGCAAAGACTTCCCATTTAGGATATGCCTTTCAGTGCTTATCGCCACTCCCCAGCCTATGGAGGTAGGATTGGGGTAGTTTTGATTTTATCCTTAGTAATTTTTGGTTCATGAAAGATCCAAGTAACATCTATGACAACTGGTATGAGATCACCCCAGTATAAGGAACGACAAGCCCGCTCTCCCACACCTAAAACCCCAATCACCCTCTGATTTAAATGTTATAAAAGTCATTTTCCTAGAAATTTTTCCATTAAATTACTTAATTTAAATTATTATGCATTAAGGGTCGGATTTAATTTATCCAATAAAATTTTGGAATATGTTTGAGTCATTTTGTAGTCTTTATAATTTTATTTTTAACCTAAATTACCTAATTTATCCTTTACTGTGGTAACAAAATTTACTATGGTTACTATTTATATTGGCCAAAAAATAAAAGGAACCTACTAACTAAATTTCTACATTTTGAATAAAAATATGATATCCATTTTTAAAAATTCAAAATAAATATGTTTCATAATTTAATTTAAAATAAAGATGGTAAATTTCCATGAAAAACTTTTATTTCGAAGAAATTCCCTTTTAAAACATAAAATGTTTTTATAATAAGTTCATGTATAAAATTATTTTCAAAAACCATAATTGGATTATTTTAAATCAAAATAAACCAATTAAAATTTAAAACTAATCTGAAACATAATTTTACCTTGTAAATTATTTAAAATAAAATATAGCTTTCAATAAAATTCAGTATTTTAACTATTCATTAAAACATGAAACTTGTTAGAAAAATACTAAAAATTAAACCAAATTAAAATTTTATATTAAGATTTAAAATAAGAATTTTATTTTTTCAAATAGAATATATAAAAGTGTTAAAAATTGTATTTAAAAAGGGTTCTCCATTAAAAGGCAGTAAAATTACCCTTTTGAAAAATATATCTTTTATTCATAGAATTAGATTTGTTATTATCTTAGGCCTATAAAATATATTGGATGAATATAAAAAATATTTGGTTGAATATATAACATATTTATTTCATTAATATAATTCCCTAATTTTAATTAATTTAATTTATAAATAAAAAACTGACTTTGGGAGCATTAAAATTAAAAATATTGTATTTATATGGAATTGGTATGTATTTTCATTTATAATTAATTGGTAAATAATAAATTCATATTAGAAAACATATATTTTCATAAGTTAGTTAATTCTATTCATAACCACTAATTTAACAATTAGGTTATTGTCTTATTTAAATAATAATAAAAAAATTTCGTAAAAACTCAGTATTGCATGTAACGCAAGCTAAGCCAGTGTTTCGTGTAAAGCAAGACATCAAAGAAATCAAATGGTTTAAAAAATATATTTCATAAAAATTTCATGGTGTTATAAGGTACGTATAAAATAAAATAGTAGCATAATATATGCTTATAAAATTAAATAACACATCAAATGAGATATTGGATAATAAAGTTAAAAATCTTCAAATAAATATTTTTTAGTTTAAATGTTTTTTTGTAAGACATACACTTTAGGTTTGATTTATTCTTTCATTTAAAATAAATATAATTAAGTACAAATATTAATATAGAACATAAATAATATAGAAAAATATATTATGACTATTATTGTAGAATAGTCTATTATGATATTAAAAATATATAACTGTCTATAATTATAATAATAAAAAACTATCGACCATGATATGTTGTATTAGTCTCATTCAGCATAAATATAAAAATTCAGTTTATTAATGTATAATAGTAAAAAAATAGAAAAAAATCATAGTATAATGCCTATTTAAGTCACCAGATGCTGGAATTCATGGAAATATAGTTTAAGTGAATCAGATATATAATATCAACATCATACTTCTCATGATGCTTTTAGTGTTTCCAGTGATTCAAAGTAATAAGAAATCAAGATTAGAGTGAGTATAAGTTTCATGTAGTGTTACTTGGTGATGCCTATAGGGTTTCTAAATTTTTTACAAAAAAAACTTTAGAAAGATATATTAGAGTAACTTTATGCTGCCAATATTAGCAAATTCCCATCATATATGGACACAATAAATTTTTTCAACTCTATAATGGATGATTTTATGTTTTATGAGGAATAAAAAAGCAAATAAATGATAATAGAGAAATAGGAAAACAAGAAACATCCACTCAATTCCACTCAATTAAAAGTTATATACCATTTTAACATTTCTTCTATAATCATGAACACAACAGTACCCATATTCAAGGACTCTTTAACACATGAATCAGTTAATAAGGTGCACATTGATAATATACAATCATCAAAGGTCACAGATGGCATAATTTTAATCTATAGTCATATTTAAATCCTACAACAAAGTTCTTAAGGATGTAATTATAGTTCTTGATGTGATTAAAAATAATATCAATGTGAATTATCATGTTGACGCATGGACTAGTGAATAATTTAATTTTTATAAAATTTACTAGCTAGATTAGGGATCTAATATCTGATTTTGCACTTAAACTTTTGAAAATAGTGTGTCTCAACCTTGGTCAATTTTTGTGGGGGGGTTATATTAAAAATATAAATTTAAGTCTTTGTGGATCAATTAGAGGATTCCAAGGTTTTTAAAGGTGTAATATATGAAGACAACAACATTATTTCCCATTAGAAAAATGAGAAAATGGATTTTAAACCCCTGAATTATTTCTGAATATCCTATGGAGCACAATAATGTAGAGAACAAGACAATTTTAGAGTTGGTAAGAGAATATGATTGGGGAATCTGAAAAATGAAGTGTACATTGAGAATATTTACATACATATCCAAAAGTTCAAACCTTATTTGGTTATAACTGATAAAGGGTTGAGTGTTTTGGAATTAAATTACTTAATAAAAGATAGATTCAGATCCATAAAAAATTGATAAAGAGTACAATAATAGGTTAGTGAATGCTTGTGCCATCGTGATGAACTAACCTAGATACCCTAACTAACTAGTACCCAACCTGACCTGTCACATACGAGAAGGGCATTCCCGATCACCATGGACTGGTGACTATCAACCAAGAATCAACAAAAAAATAGAATTAATGATTTATCCTAACCTGAATCATACTAAATGGGATGTATATACACATCAAAGAGAAAAAAAAGAAAACATGATTAAATATATATGCCACAACTGAAAGAGGATAGTGGAAACGATAATACTCAAATGTAGATAAACAAAATCCAAGGTATGAGTTGAACAAAAAGAAAAATAACAAAACAAGAAATATTAACTCCATGTGATAGCATGGATAACTCCCACTATCTCAATACCAACTACCCAAACACAACTGACAAAAATATCACTACCTCACTACGGTCCCTTGCCTTTCCCTGCATCAAAATACATAACTAGGTCTATGAAAAATCAAAGGGGAGTGTAGGGTGTGAGATAAACAAGATTAGTAAGATCCTACCCAGGTGTTCCATAAAAAGTCTCTCTACAATAATCCAAATATTCTCAACCTTAAAGAAAACAAGACATGATAATCAATGATATAGTTTTTAAATCAAAATCATGGTAAGAAATTCCCTTTCTTCAAAAGTTTTAAATAATCCAAGTAAAAAAATTCAATGTATATAATATATATAAAATTATCTAATAAAATCTAAAAAATACCAAACCTAAATCATAGGTAATGTCACACTAAGGATCACTACAGGTCCGGATAGCTAGAACAATCATACCCTGGCATAGACAATCACACATATCAAGTACCCAAACACAATTTTCAAATCTAGAGAGCATAGGAACAACCTAGCAAGTGAACCTACCAACATGTGTAAAAAGTTCCTTATAAAAAAGGGCCAAGGGAGTAAAGAAACACCCCATGAATGGATCCCCCAAAAAAATCAATAGAGGTGGCCTATTACTACACCTTATGCCTAAGTACCCAACGCATCCCATTTTCTACATTTTCCAAATCATTTCATTAAAAATTTGATTTAAAAACCATTTCAAAAATCCATTTCACAATTATTTGAAAATAAACTTTTATTTTATGAAAATAAGGTGGAAACATATTTTCTAAAAAACCTTTTTCACACACACACAAATAAATAAATAAATCATTCCATTTTATTTATAAAATAATTTATAAAACTAGAGAAATTAGGGTTCATCCAACACATACTAGGGACGGAACCACCTACCTCAAATCAAAACACACATGCCCATAATAGAATCCACCAACAAGGATGGAATGAAAAGAAAACAATGGAGGACCTAGAATAGATTCCCATCTATTTGAATCAATTTAATGATCAAATTGATTGGTGGAGAAGATAAACGACACATACTACAAGGAACTCATACAATACACCACAACCAATGCAAGAGTCATATTTAAAGATTAAAATTCATAACAGGTCTATAAAGTATCAATAAGAACATCACCATAAGATCAATGGATCCACAAAAGTGGTGAAAAAGTACTTCTGTGATCAATGGAAATAAATAAGAAGAAAGATCGTTTACCAGGAGAGATGCAACACAACCAAAATGATGATAAAGTTCCAAGCGATGTGATCTAGAAGGAGTGGATACCCCTAAAATTTATTATGATATCTCCTAGGCTTCATGGGGGAAGACTTAATTTTGAATGAAAATAATCACAAGTGCAACATGGTAAAAACCACTAGTTCTGAACCAATTATGATGTGAACCCATTTCATGATGTAAATTTTAAAATTTACAAGATATGAAAATAAAGGCATCATCTCAGATTGAAATTCATGATATCATACATATCAGAATGTGAACCATTTACTTAGCTTGTGAACTTTTAATACTTAGAATTGGTCCCTATAATGAATTCACATCATGTATCCAGTTCATGACATGAATTTGTCAAGCAGGAAGACTCTATAGAAAAACATATAAAATCCCCCAGGTCAACCTAGAACCCATAAGAAATCATTTTAAGATGTTGACATTTATACCTAGACTTTATTAATTCAAACAAACAAACATCACCAAACTTTAGTTCATTTTATCTGAAAAAATCTATTTGTCCTCAAAAGGCCTAAAATAAAACCAAAAGAAGAGGGAAACAAAAAATAGAGACCATATGTACCTAAAAGAAGGTAAAAAGATGTTACAAAATCCCCACTATAAGACTTATATCCTTAAGAAGTCATGTGAATGAATGGTGCTCCAGAAAGAGGTAAGGTTAGTTATCCCTCGCTAACTTTTGACATTCCCAAGTATCATGATAATATGATCTATGTGTCTATAATACTCTGAATAATGGGATATACTACCTATAAAATAATTTCACTTAAGATTTAATGATCCCCACTAAATGATCTACAATTGAAATTCCTGGTTCTAACTTAATCTCTTGAAAACTCAGAACATGAGAAAGATCGAGATGATACTTCCTGAGTTGAGTTATATGTAAGACATCATGAATATATCTCAATTGAGATGGTAATAACAATTGATAAGAAACCTTACTAGTTCACTCAGTGACCTCAAATGGTCCAACATGCCTCTAATCCAAATTTCCATATTTTTTAAGCTGATGGTTAAAAAACCATCGATAAACCTTCAAGAAAACCTAGTCAACTATAGAAAATTATAAAGGACAATGTTGAAGATTTGAATAAAATTTCTTATGGCTTTAAGATGTTACTATACCCCCAACATATATTTTAAATCCTTATAGATTTCTCTTAAACAACACTCAATCCCAAAAGAGATTCTTCACCCACCTATTCCCAACAAATAGGTAACCTTCACAGATAACCATACAAATCCATGAAGGGAACCAATCTGATTCATGATTGATAAAGATTTTTATAAGAAAACTCAACTAGTCCAAAATTTCTATCCCATGATCCACTATAATCGAAGATGTAGGCATAGAGAAGATCATCCAGTTTTTGAATAGCACGGTCATCTAGGCTTTCTCTCTACGGATGGTAAGTTGTAATTAACCTAACCTAAGTCCCAATTTCATCTAGAATAATATTCTAGAACCATGTGGTAAATTTAGGATATCTTTCCAAAAAAAATAACCAAAGTAACCCCATGTGACCTCATAAACCCCTGCACATGAAACTTTCCCAGATCATCAACTTTAGTAGCGTCCCTAATCGGATTGAAATGGTATGACTTCATCAACTGATCAATCACCACTCAAATAGGATTATTCCCTAAGAGATTCTATGGTAATCTAACAACAAAGTCCATGGACACCTCATCCCATTTCCAAAATAGACCTAGAATAGGATGGAACAAACCATAAGGTATCTTATGCTCTACCTCTATATATTGGAAGGTGTAGTAATATGACACATAATATGAAATGTCATGCTTCATACCCAACCACCAGAATCATATTCTCATGTCATAATACATATTTGTAGTGACTGGATGAAAAGACCATAAAGAAATATTATAGAAAAAAAAACTAATCTCCTTATATATTTTGGGATGTCAAAATGATCCCTAAAGAGGATAATACCATCTGAAGAGAGACACTAATCAGAAACAGTTTCCCCACCATAAATATTTTCTTGAATTCCTATGAACTCTTCATCCTAATGATGAAAATATAGAGTAAAATCAAGGAGGGATGATTATAACTAAACACTATTCATACCATTCCTAAAATATATTCTTGATCATCCATATGCAACTGAGTGAAGAGTCCCATAAGTTTATACTCTTCCTTCAATTCCAAAACATCTTGTGATGGAACCTTCTTGCAAAGAGAATCTAAAATGACATTCCCATTCCCCAAGGTGTTGGTGATATCAAATTCAAACGTCTGAATGTATTCCACCCACCACAACTTTATGAGATTCTAGTATACTTGAAAAAAGATATAGCTCAGACTCTTATCGTCAAAAATTATTATAAACCTATCCCAAAATAGATAGTGCAATAAATGATCATTCATAACTACAACAAGCTCCAAATCCTGAGTGGGGTAATTGTTCTCATGAATCCAAAGCTTAAGAGATACACAACCTACAACATTATCATCCTACATAATCATGAAACCTAAACTAGCACAAGAACCGTCACAGTACACCACATACCCCTTACCGGTCTCGGGTAAGATCAAAATAGAAGCTGATGTAGGAATTTGTTTTAGCTCATCAAAAGAAGCCCGAAATTTTTCATCCGAGGTTAATTTCACCCCTTTCCTCATAAGATAACTCAAAGGTGACACCAAATTTGTAAAATCCTTGATGAAGTGTCGATGGAATCCAACTAGACCAAGTATTATATGAATCTCAAAGGTGTTTCATGCCTCCTCCCATGAAAATACAACCTTCACCTTCTTGGGATCAACTAATAAGACATGCTCCGAAATCATGTTCCCCAAGAACATAAATACTTTCATCGAGAAACCAAATTTTAAAATATTTCTATAAAAAAATGAATTATCAATATTTCTAAAAGAAAACCTAGAAGGTCCTCATAATCATTCTCATATCTCAAATAAATGAAAATATCATCCATGAACACAACCAAAAAAGTGTTGAGATACTGATTGAATATTCAGTTTATCCAATCCATAAAAACTAAAAGAAAATTAGTTAGATCAAAAGGAATCATAAGATATTCAAAATAGACACAACTTCACATGAATGTACTCTTTGGTATATTAGAATCTTGAACCTTGAGCTGATGTTACCCGATCAAAGATCGATATTTGAAAACCACTTTTACCCTTTAACAGATCAAACAAATCATTTTTGTGGGTCATATGATACTTATTATTAAACACCACCTATTTCAACTTCTAATAGTCCATGCAAAATCGAAGTGAACTGCCAGACTTCTTGGAAAATATTAATAGGGTTTTCCTAGGTGAAACACTAGAGAGAATGAAAAAAATACACCATCATATCATCTAATTGAATCTTGAACTCTTTCATATCTGTTGGTGTCATAGGATAAGAGGTTTTTGAGATTTTTTGTGTACCCAACACTAGATAAATCATGAAATCCACCTCCTTTATAGAGGAAGAATAGATAAGTTTTTTGGGAAAATGTTAGGAAAGTCCCAAAAAATCATGAGAATATCAATAAGAGAATAAAAATCATTTTTCTCAACTATAATAGTAGATAAAAAACTCCTGATATCTAGGAGGAAAGGTCATGTATGACCAGACCATGAATTCCACTCTCCCTAAAACACTCAAGATCTATCATAGAAAGCATAAAACAATACACACTGATGTTAACAATCAAACTCATCATTATATGATATAATAAAATCCATCCCAATGATGACTTCAATTAGATACAGACCAAGAATAAGGAAATCCTAGACTAACTCTACATCAGCTATAGACATAGAAAAAGGACACCAAACCCCTTCTCTTTCCACTTACCAAGAGGTTCCTCTAACTCCATATCTAATTAAATGAGTTCTGTTGGAAGTTTAAACACATCAAAAAAAGGGGAAGAAATAAATGAGTGGGAGGAAATAGTATTGAATAATGTTGTCACTAAAAGAAGATGCAACAATGATAGTACCTCACACTATTACTGGACCTACATCAACATCCATAATAAAATAATTGATTGTGTTAATGTTCTTCACTCCTGAGGCTTATGGATAAATACCTATAGTATTTTAAGAATATGACTAAGTCTTAGTGACCTTTGTAGATGATAATCCCTAACCATAATAAGGAGTAGACATCACTTGACATAACCTCTGTAAATGATCATAGCGGCTATAAACATTGTACATATTCATAGGTGAAAAACAAGAACATCAAGTGTGATCATCCTTTACACATTGATAGAATTTTAGGGGAGCAATATTGGATTTAACTGAATGTGTAGAGGAAGAATGCTACTAAGAACCACCTCTACCACCCATGAAATGATCATTCCACTTCCTATTCTTCTAATTCACGCCATTGAAGCTTCCACTGGGGGGAAGAGAAGTACCATAAGATCCAATATTACCTTTCATATCAATATATACCATCATTTCCCTATCCACTATCTCTATACAGATAGAAAGATTTATCTTGAATACCTATGATTTGATATCTAATTGTAAACCATGCAGGAACTTCTGATATTTCAAGTGGTCATTCTTAACTACCTCAGGAGAAAACCGAACTAGGTCTGTGAAGTGATTGGTGTATTCCAACACTGATCTCTCTATATTAAAAATATAGGAACTGTAGAGACTTTTCCATCATCATAGACTTAGTAAAAAACTTCTAGAAGAAGAGGGTATTGAAACCCTTCTAGTCCAATACCACTTACCTATCTGCCTATACCATAGTATCCCAATATCACTTGATGAGAACCTCGAGTCTAAACACCACACACTTAACCTTGATATTATTAAGTGTATCTAGGAATTTCAATACATGTTCAATATTTTCTATCCATTCCTTCACTTCTTAGGTCTCATTCATACCCTTAGAGGATGGTAGTTATTTCATAAAAACTCCCTAGATTGACCCCTTTCTCCTCCAGCTCCTATTTGTACCTCAATAAATAAATTTTGGAATTGTAGTACATTTGGTTCCATGACACTAACTAATCACAAAATAGTCTCTATAAGATTCTGATACAAAGGTAGATTCCCTTAAGGAGAATCCAATGCCCGCTCTTGTGGAACCCATGGAATAAGTCTTAAAGGCATATCACTACACATTGAAAATATAATAAATGGTCAAATGACTGAAAAAATATTAGTTCAAACCATAAAACCATAAGTAAAAAAGCTACTATTAAGATCAAGAACTCAAAATAAGAGACACACATCCCAACATCCCATGTTAACTTGAGTCTCATCATAGAAAGAGCTAGCTAGGTACTTACTGCAACATATCTCTCAAGTCCTGACAATTCGATCTTTAGTCTACCAACTTCATAAGACTAATAATAACCATGATATGATATCAATATATGATGAATCAACCTAGATACCCTCATGAAATAGTATCTGACCAGACCTATCACATACTCTAAGGGTGTTTTCGATCACCATGGGCTGACAACAAGCACCCGGGCATCAATAACAACTAGATATAATGATTTTTCCCAACCTAAAGTAGACAAAATGGAATATATATATATATATATATATACATATATAGAGGATTTAAATAGAATTAGAGAGAATATGAATAAATATTTATTCCATAATTGAATAAAGATAGTGTAAATGATACAACTCAAAAGTACCTAAAAAACTACAAAGTACGAGTCCATCAGTAAAGTTAAAAAGCACAATAAGAAATAGTTGCTCCATGTAATAGCATGGGAAACTCCCACCATCTCACTATCAGATACCCATATACAACTGATAGAAACCTCACATTCTCACTGTAGTGACTTACCTTTCCCTACATTATAAGACATAACTTGGCCTATGAACTACTAAATGGGTGCATAGGGTGTGAGATAAACAGGATCAATAGGATCCCACCTAGCTAATCCATAATAAGTCTCTATACAAAAATAAAAACATTTTGAACTTTAAATAAAACAAGGCATGATAATCTTTGAAACAATTTTTATATCAAAATAATGGAAAAAGCATTCCCCTTTTTCCAAAGTTCTAAATAATCCAAGTAATGTAGTTTTAAATATATCACATATATCAAATACGTAAATCAAAACCAAATAGTAAAAAACCAAAACCACAAGCAACATCATGCCAAAGATCACTATAGTTCAGGCTTTTAAGAACACTTGTACCCATACATAATCAATTGCGTGCATCAATTATCTAGAAATATGTATTGAATCTTGTAATCATAGGAACACCCCAGTAAGTGAACCTCCCAAAAGGCCACATAATTCCCTATAAAATTAGACCTAGGGAGTAGCAGAACACCCTATGAGTGAACCCCCTAATAATATTAACAAACTAGGACTATTACTACACCTTCCACCTAAGGACCCAAGGATTTCCATGTGCTAAAGTTTCCAAATCATTTCATCAAAACATGATTTGTAAACCATTTCATAAATCAATTTTACAATTCTTTGAAAATAATGTTTTCTTTTACAAAAAACAAGGGGAAACTGTCTTTTCTCAAAAACCTATTTGCACACACACCCAAATCAAACAATCATTCATACCATTTTATTTATAAACTAATTTATAAAACTATAGAAATCAAGGTTCATCCAACACAGGATAGAGATAGAACCACCTAACTCGACTCGAATTTCACATGACCATAATGAAATCCACCATCAATGAACACAAATAAAACAATATAGGACATATAACCAATTACCATATTTTATAATCAATTTAACAAGTGATGTGGTCAGTGGAGAAGATAAATAACACATACCTCAAGGAACTTTCATATCGCACCACAATAAATAAAATGGTCAGACTATAGGAGAATATAGTATGAAGGATCTAAAAAGCATCAAGAATAACCTCACCACAAGATCAACGAATCCACAAACATAGGGAAATGACACTGTCACGATTGATGGAAATTAGTAAATAGAAACATTTCTTACTTGGAGAGACACATCATAACCATAATGAATATTAAGTTACAAACTATGTGATCGAGAAGGATTAGAGATCCCCCAAAATCACTTGGGAGAGTTCCTAGGTTTTGAGGGAGAATACTGCATGTCCAATGAAAATAATCTTATGTGCTGCATAGTAAAAATCGTTGGTCCCAAACCATTCATGATGTGAACCCCTTTCACGACATGAATTTCATAATTTATAAGATATGATTAAATAAGAACCGCGTTGTATTAAAAATCTTGATCCCGACTATATCACTATGTAAACCATTTTCATGGATTTCAATCTTTTCACGCACTGAACTTTATTACGACATATTCCTTGCAACAACTTAATTTCATATAACCAATTCCTAACGTGAATGTGTCTAGTAGGTAGATTCTATAGAAAAAATAGAAAAAAACTTGGGTCAACCTGGACCCCAAAGGTAATCCTCTTAATCCTTTGACACATTTATACATAGACTTAATTAATTTAAACAACATAAATCTTGGAATATTAGGTCATTTTCTCTAATAAACACACTTTTCCCTAAAAAAGATAGAAAAACACACAAACAATGATGGGAAAAAAGAGAGAAAAGATGTACATAAAAGAAGGTAGTAAGATTTTATAGGCACTTTTTCATAAATTGAACTGTTGAACATTAGGAATCTAATGTGAGAACAAAATCAAGGATTTTTTCGTTCAAGATTAGTGACCAGTTTTTTTATTTTATCATGGAGAGTTCAAAGACTAAATATTGCACTATTCTTATAATGGGTGATAGAAATAATATTCTAAATAATATAGAAATGAATTTATTGGTTTCTATTTCCTAGAAATAAATATTATCAAAAATCCAATGTTGGTACCATATGGTGGTGATACTAATATGACAATGTCTTCCACTATGAAGTAGAAGAGTTTGTCTATTTAAGATGTTGAAAAGTGGCCTTATGAAGTAGTAATTGTTGATTTTGAGGCATTACCTAGAATCCTTGAACAAAATTTTGGTGTAAATTTGATTAAGACTATTACTTCTCTACAAGGACAACATGGAAAAGGTACAAATGAATGGATTGAAAAAATGGTAGTTTGGGTTTCATTATAGACAAGAAAGAAACAAATATAGCTTTAAGGAAAAAAATTTAATAAATTCATAAAGTATTATTGTATGATTAAAAGGATTGATGATATCATGTGTGGAATAATGAAAAAAATAGGTTCTAGGTGAAGGCCCAACTTCCTCAAAACTTCATGTCAGGTAAAACATTGAGGCTACAAATGAGAAGATTCTCCTAGACTAAAGATCTAATTTATTTGGATGGACTTTAGTTTTGGGTCCAATTCAGAATGTTGTTTTGTTAGTGGAACAATTTATTGAGCATTTCAAACCAAGTGAATTGATATTCAATTTTTTTTAAAATAACATGGGAAGTATAATGAACTTACCAAAATATCGGCGGATTCGTAGCTCACCCCACATCCAAATGTAACCACCTATAAGACCAGGATAAGATAGTAGTAAATAACCATCAGAGTAAGAGAATATATACAATGAATTTAATTGAGGATAATACACTCAAATTATCAATAATAATAATAGAAATTAACGGAGTAAAATGCGCTCAAATTTAAAATTATTATCCCTATGAAATATATAAATTATTTAGTAAATACTAATAATGTATGTAATGGATTTATAGTAAAAAATAAGAATAGTTAGGATAACTTAATACTCGATCACTTTGCACTTGATCTCAGTAAAAACTTTCATATTACACTATCACATTTTAGGTTAAAAGTGAGAAAATATGATAAATTACTTCTAAGTCACTTTTAAATGAGAAGGAATAAAGAAAGGATTAGAATTCATGATAAAATATATATAACATTTGGTAGATATAATATTTATTTTGAATAAAAAAAGTTCATGAAAGCTCCAAATGGGGAAAGCATGATTCAGACATTCTTAGAGGATCTTTACCAGAGATCCCACATCTAGGTACTGGTGTAATCAAGAATATTATATTATAGAGTACTTTATGTGGGATATAATACTTCACATTGAGATTTATTTTAATTTTAGTTATTATTACACAATTTCAATTTCTTGAACAAAAAATAATGTATGATGATAAATCCAGATATAATTTTTTTGAAACCAGTCAATACAGCTATGGATAAATAAAAATAAGCTGAAAAGTTTTAAGGATTTAATATAAATAAAACTCAGCATAATAGAAATATTGAGTAACAAATAAAAATAAAATAATTAAATATTGAGGTCAGATATCAAATAGTATTATTAATATAACAAGATAGTGGTTATAAATTACTTTTTGTTAAGAAGTAGGTTGAAAAAAAAGTAAACAATTATAAAATTACAGTAAAAAAATGGAATATATTGACATGATCATGTACCAGAAAATATAAATATTTGTTTAAAAATATTATACACTATTTCTATTTATGTTTTTTTATTTAAAAAAGGGTTTTATTGAATTCGATTGATTTTTTAAATTCTGAAAATTAAATTTTTTAATATGAATAAATTGTTAAAATTTTAAAATTAATTTTAGTGATAATATATAAAATTATATAAAATATGGATAACACTTCATCCTTAAGAAAATCTATTTTAGTTTTGTCTCAAAATGTGAGATGATGCCTTAAATATTTTTTACATTACATCAGCTCTTTTATTGAAGAATAATCATGATTTCATTATTTTAACTACTCTAAACACTTATCATTAACATAATTGATTCCCTTCATAATATTATATTTCATATATTTGAACATATTGTTCAAAAATTTCAGTATTACACACTTATTATTCATGGTTTTGTTAAAAGACTTGTACTTTGATTATGTAACCTTAATAACCTCTAATAATTTCTAAAAATATTGAAGAATATTTGTTAAAGCTTCATAATTTTATTCATTGGTTTATGAATATGTAGGGAATGGTAAATGATATGGGATTCAAAATAAGATTCATTGTTCATATATTATGAAAATCCTAAGCTGTAATCATATAAATCATACACCAAAATCTGAAAAATTAATTCTTGTAGAAATTTGAGGATTAAAATTCCATGATTTTAAGTTCCTATACTAGTATGAAAATATTTTCCAACACTATAATAAAAATGTTAATACATATTCTATAACATATAATAAACACTGAAAAAATATATCTTTTGAATTTTCTCAATTTTACCAAAAGATATACCATCTTCACTAAATATTCATTGGTGAAAATCACTTATTTTTAGTAGTTGTTTAATGGATTGATTATATAAACTATATTCATTTAAATATTAAATATCATATAACATAAAAATGTACTTTTACCATTCCATGAATTTAAAAGAACAAATATACAATTATCTCATCAATTTCATTATGAAGAAATTTTCAAGAAATTTTCCTATAGATTTAAGTAATGGAATTATAAAAAAATAAAGCATAATGATTTTTATTTAATAATAAACATTATACCATTATCCAGGACAAAAGGAATATAAAATTATAATATATATACAACCATATTCCAACTTATTTGAAGTGGAATTTGAATGGAAGGACTTAAAATGAATATATAAGTATCTTTTATACCTATGAACAAAAAAGAGAATCATTAAACAAATAATTGACAATGGAGAGTTGATGAAAAAAACCTATACAACAATGAATGTTGTGTAAAAGAACTAATTTCTATAAACTAGATGAAGAATAGAGAAGCTAAATCTTGATTTCAGTTGATCATTGTAGAGATTTTAGGGAATTAGAGCCCCATAAATCCATGGGAAGCCACTAAATCTTATATTATTCTCAACCACAAAAAGATTCCATTATCATGAAAAGAGGAAATCAAGAAGAAGAAACTTTGGGAGGGATTGGGTTTCATCGCATCGTGCACAAATTGAAAATATTTGTGGGGGGAAATCATGACTTGTGAGTGAGAGATGTCAGACATCCATAAAACTGAAAAATATTTATCTTTAAATAAAATACAAATAATTCATACACACACATTTATTTTGAATTTTGTAAATTTAGAATTGATAATTTTTTAATTATTTATCAATAAATTTATATTATATTTATTTATTTAATGAAAAATTATTAAATTATTAATATTTCAATCAATTATATATTCATATTTTTTTATCGGAAAAATACATGTTAGTGGTAAATAATTAATAAATATATATTCAATATTGGGTAAAATATTTATTTTTATTTTATAATTTATTAAAATATATTTTTATAAGGGTGAAATATTTTTTGGTAATAATAATTAATACTAATAGATTTATTTATTGGTAAAACATTGTTGGTATTAATATGATATAGATACAGATTTAACTCTTGGAAAAATATTTGTTGGTGTTGACTAATTAATATCAACAGATATATTTGATGGTAAAAATAAATGTCATTACATTAAAATATTAACAATAAGACTTAATATCTATTAGAATTACTCATTTTTACCAACAAATATATAATTTTTCACTAAATTTCTATTGGTATAAGTCGATTATTGTGTAGTGACGTTTTAGACAACGTGGAGCTACAAGTGAGGCCTCCAAAATTCTACAGGAAGAGGAAACAATATAGAGACAATATTTCCATTATTTTTTATGTGTATTTAAATGATTTTATCCCTGTAAATTTAATAATTTGAACTCATTTTCATCAATTTTTTATTTGTGATGAATTTTAGGCTAAAATGTGAAAATTTATCAATTCGATAATTTTAACAGTTTTCTATCACTATTGTATTTCGAGCATAAATTTTACGATATTCATCCAAATGGAGTTATTATTTTTTAGGATTCATTTTTTCAAGGGCCTGAACGTCTTTTTTAGAAATAGATCTCATTCAAACTTCATTGGAACCATAAAATCAATCATGTTGAAAAATATTTCTGGACAATAGAATAGACCCACCATAAGTAAATGAGGCATAAATCGGCCTACAAACCTCTACATGAGGAGATTGCAACTAAAAATTAAAGAGTAATAAAAGGATAATGTGCCCATTAAATTTCCTGGAGAAATTATCTTATTAATTAACCCTTACATGATCCAAATTGGAGGAAGATAAAGAGTCACTTCATCCATAAAAATTGTTAAGGGGTAATTTGGATATAACATTTTATACACATGTCCAATGACATTGAAATATTGAGGGTTGACACACAACCCAATTAAGAAAAAATCTTAAGAATAAAACATGGAGATATTTTGTTTCCTTGTGGAAATAATAGTATAAAACCTTTAATGGAAAGATTCTAGAAGATAAATTTTCTATTCTTCCTTTTCCATTTGTTCTTATTTTTACTTTTATAATGCCTTTTTCTTCCCCCTTCTTGGTTACCCATCACAAAGAGGGGTAAAATTCTATGTAATTGGGTAGGGGAAGATTTCTATTTTTTAATGCTTTATTTCTTACACTTAACGGTATAAAATCATTCATCTCTTCATCAAATTTATTTTCAATTTATTATATCATTTTTTATTATCAAGTAAAACAATATTTGGTTTTAGATTCTTTTATTGATTATTTTTTGGTCAATGATCATTTTCTCCCTCTGCTAGGTTCTAGTTTACATATAATGGAATAGAGAATGGCATAGTGGTGATGTAATATGTGATCATCAATGCATGTAATAGGGGTAATAGATATTATTTATTATTTTGGATAAACTGAAGCACCCCGGAACACCCTGAGAGGGGAGGGGTGAATTAGCGTGTAAAATTTTTTCTTTTAATCTGATGAATATTGTTCCCATATTAGTAGGAACTTGTTAAATCTATCTAATTAGAAAGTGAAAAACATAAACAATCACATGAAAAATGAATACATTATAATTTTACTTGGTTCACCACTAAGGGCTATATCTAAGGAGCATACACCAACATTGTGTCAGTCGTACCAAAATCTACTAATCTTTACTAGTTGTGGAGTAGAAAATTTTAGCACTGTCACTCTATGCCAGATGCACTGACTTTACAAGGTTTTGTGGATAACACACTATGTCCCTCAGATCACATACATTGAATCCCACTTGTTCACTATGTTGGGAAGAATCTGAACTCAATTTATCAACTTGAAGGTTTCTTCAAGGTATTGGTATTAATTCATGCATCCTCAACTATAAATAGATGCTCTTTTGAATTCCTACTTTTAACCATATATGTAATTCAATTTTCCATACACTGGTAGTTAGCGAACTATTCCTCCATGTACTACAACTCTTCCTCCACATACTGCTCAAATCCATTATGTACTTATCTGCTCCACAAACTACCTTCCGCATACCGTTTATTTATGTGAATCATCTTTGCTCCATGAACTATCTCCACTGACGCTCCACATACTACAGGAGATATGTGGACCAAGTTCTTCCTCCACGTATTGGTTCTCTTACGTGGACATGTATTCCTACAAACCATGTCACACTTCACCATCTTTCTCCTAATTTCTAATCAGAACCTCCTTCGCGAGGTTGTATTCTCATGAGCCACTCTAGACTTCACCGAAATCATCCTGGATTTTTAATCTCAGTCTCATATACTAATGAAGGGATTAGTACTCGTTATATAGGAAAATAGATCCAAAAAATACACTAAATCTATATTTACTGCATCTTCATTGTGGAACTGCCTTCACCACATACTGTGCATCTCCCATGAACCATATCCCCTATGCAGTCCATGTACCACCATTCTCCCTACGCGGTGCACAAATCACCACCTTATTTATGAAAATGTAACCCTTTTTGATTTCTCAAAACTATACCACATTTTCATGAACGGCATGCCATCCCATGAACAATTTTCCTTCCGTGAACCATATGCCTTCCCGCGAACCTCCTTCACTTCGTGAACTGTTCCTCCTATGCGGTCTACATACTATTCATGCTTCATGGTTCGTGGTTCTCCATTCTGAATACCATATTTCTTGATCTAAGAACTATTCCTATAACATGGTTAGCGATCCGCCATTAATTTATAGAAACTCTTTCTTTTCCAAAGACAAACTCCGAATTTTAGGGCCCAAAAATTTGGTAAACACCCGGAAACTGCCCCACCTTTAATGCTGCTTTCATCCTCAATCGTAAGACTACATTCCTTGAAAACTCCTTAATCAACCCAATGTGGATTGAAAAAAACACAAACTATACTCCATTTCCATTAAGGAACAACCTTGGTTCCAATAATCTCCCCCTTTGGTTTTGTTGGCAATCTTCAAATAAATTCAATAAAGCACCATCCAAAAACTAAAAAAATGAGAAATAACCCTGTAAACACTCTAAGTATACACTATCAATTCTCTTTGTAGAAAACTAGAGGGGAATCATTAATTGGGTTCTCTTGAAACCAAACTACGAATTGTTTTCTCAATTATCATTATCTCCAAACTTTTTCCCCTTTTAAACTCATCATCCCCCCCATTATAACATTTTTTAATTCCTTATTTTCCATCATATTGCCACCAAAAAAGAATTTAATACCTTCATCCTCCTTTTTTGAACAATAAACATTGAATTTTTACACTCTCCCCCATTATCAATAACCCAAAGAACCAAATTTTTAACTTTTAGTGCTTAAAGCACACTCCCCCTAGATCGTATCTCACCCATAAGACTACAATACATCAATGAACAGATTAAAATAGTTAAAAAACTGGGAAGGGGGACCATTTGAAACCTCCTCATGCACTAGGAAGTGGTTGAACATTGAGGTTCAACCGATGCTTCTAGAATACAGGTGATGACAATGTATTGGTCAGTATGTCAGCCACTTGATCATCAGTTCCAACATAATCCATTATAATCATGCCTTGTTCAACTTTTTTCTTGATAAATTGATATCTAATTTCAATGTGTTTCACGCGATGATGTTTAACATGATTCCTCAAAAGATAAATTATTCTCTTGTTATCATAGTAAATTACCATTGGTTGTCTCACCACATTACCAATGTCATTTAGTTATTGCTTCACCCAAAGTATTTGAGTGCAAGTCTTTGTAGCGAAGATATATTCAGCTTTAGCAGTAGTAAGAGAAGATATTTCCTATTTCTTACTCAACCAAACCACACATTTACTTCCAATTAAGAATGCTCCACCACTTGTGAATTTTCTATCCACCACATCTTCAACCTAATCAGTATCATAAAGTTCTGAAAGTTCATTATCTTTTCCTAAAGCAACATTTAAGCCATAATTGTGAGCACCTTGAATGTAACTCATGATTATTTTCAATACTACCATATTTTATTCCTTAAGATTACTTTAAAAGCAGGCCGCTAAGCATGTTTCAAAGACAATATCTAGTCGTGTCACAATCAAGTATAGTAAGCTTCCAATGATTCTCTTGTACATTTTGGGATCTATAGATTTCCCATCTTCAAGCTTTCCTAGTTTTTTCCCAACTACAATCTGAGTTGACATTGGTCATGAATCATGCATATTTAATTTCTCCAGCAACTCTCTTATATACTTTTCCTGATAAATGATAGTGTAGTATTTCCTCTGAATCACTTACATCCCCAATAAGTGTGTGATTTTACCAATCATATAAATTTGAAATTCTAATTTCCTTTGCCTGGAAAATTCATCCACTGATCCTTGCCTACCTCCTCTGAATATAATATCATCTACGTAAACCAAAATAATTAACTAGTCTTTCTAATAATTCTTCACATAAATATTTTGATCCACTCATTTTCTTTTAAATTTTAGCTTCTTCAGATAAGAATCTAGCCAAGATTGCCATGCCTGTGGGGATTTTTTCAGACCAAATAGAGCCTTATTTAATCAGCAAACCTTTATTTCATCATTACTAAGAATAAATCCCACTGGTTTTTCAATATAGACTTCTTCTTCAAGAACACCATTTAAGAAAGCTGTCTTGATATACATTTGATACACTTTGTATAATATTTTAATTTCTATGGTAAGAAACAGTCTAATTGACTCTATTCTAGCCATCAGATAAAATGTTTATTCAACATCAACACCTTCAATTTGTGAATTTCCTTTACACACCATTTGTGACTTATTTATAATAACATTTCCATACTCATCAAATTTATTTTTTAAAATACACTTCATACCAATCACATTTGGGGTTTTAGGTCTCTTAACTCGATCTCATGTTTGGTTCTTATCAATATGATCCAATTTTTCATTCATGGCCTTAACCCATGATTCATAATTTGAATCTTCTTCAAATGAGGATGGTTCCACAATTGAAAGGAATGCAGATTTTATACTATTCCTAATTCTCCTTGTCTATGGGGGAGCTGTTCAATCCTTAATAATGTTGGATCATCAATTTCTGCTCTTTGATTTTTCCTATGAGGTTCAGAAGAATTTTCATCAGCCATGGTTTATTCTTCCAATTAATTATCTGAGTCGGCATAATTATGTGACTCCTAGATGTTTTTCATGTCTCCTTCTAATTTTTTATTTGGGTCTGTTCCATGTCCACATTCTTCCTAGTCTTCTATCACATCAGTAGATAAATTTCTTGAGGCATTTGATATTTTATCTTCAATGATCTTTACATCACTGATTTCCACAATTTTTCCAATTTTTTTTATTGAAACATTTTTAGGTTTTTCTACTCATTGAATATCCAAAGAATATTTATTCATCTGCAGCATCACCATACTTTTCTTGATTTCCTTCTTTGTTTTGGATATAACATTTACTTCAAAAAACACAAAAGTACTTCAAAGATGGATTCCTTTGATGACATAACTCATAGGGTGTCTTGGTTTCCCCCATATAAATCCTCATTCGGTTTTGGATATAAAACGTAGCTTGAGCAACCTCTTTAAAGTAATGGAAAGAGATATGACTCTCAATTAGCATAGTTCTGGAAATTCTATTCACCTGTTGATTCTGGTGCTCAACAAATCCATTTTGCTTTGGAGTTCTTATAGTACCCACCTCATGTTGTATTCTAGGTTTCACTCGATAATTTTCAAAATTAGTGGACATATATTCTCCTCCATTATCAAATTGTAGAACATTGATTGTCTATCTAGTACCATCCCCGGTGATTCGACGATAAGTTTTCATGCAATCAAACATTTTCCATTTCCTACATATGACCATCACACAAGCCATTCTACTATAATCATCAATGAAAAGTACTGAGTGTCTTTCTCCATAATTTCCAACAACATTTATCAAATCACATACATCTTTATGAATGATATCAAGAAGATTTGATGTTATTTTCTTCTTTTGATGATATGAACAGCACACCAACTTTCCTCGCATGAAAATATCACAAGTTTTCTCTCGCTCACACTTCAGATTTAAGATATCTACAATAATATTCAGTTTATATATCTTTCCCATATCTTGTTGATTTATCTGACACAACCTCTAGTTCCATAAGTTGTTCTCTTCTTTAACTATCATGTAACAAATGTTCTCTTTACTATCAACCTAATATAAGTTGTCATCTTTTTTGCATCCTTTCATGATAGAATTCCCTATAATTCCTTTGATAGTAAAAACTTTTTGATTAAAAGTAACTTTAAGTCCTAATTCAAAGAGTTGACTTACATTCAGGATATTTTGACACAATCCATCCACATAAATAACTTTAGTCTTCTTTAACTCACCATTAGCCAATTCAGTACTACCACTGCCTTTGATCTTTGGAGTACCATCATTTTTTAACCTCACTATTACATCAATATTTTTCTTGATATTAATTAATAGATCTTCATTTCCCATCATGTGGGATGATCATCCACTATCAAGAATCCAAGTACTGCTATTCTTAGCAGCCTTAAGAACTACTTCTTTAAAGTTAGATCTTTCAACTTTCATATTTTCCTTCTAGGAAATATCAGTTTGAGTGAAGAATAAATATGGTTTTTCAAATATCTTTTCCATGTGCATAGGTTCTTCATAATAGTACTCTTATTCTAGAGGGAAAGACCTATTTGAAAGTACAACACCATTTGATTGATGATTATTGACTTGTCTCTGTGTTCTTTACAATTTTTTGCTACCATTCCTTAGCCCACAATAAATATCTTTATGTACAAAGTTAGAAAACTAAAAAAATATCCATAGAAACTATTTCTTATATAAGAATTATAATATGAATTCATTCTTATTTATTTACTTCCAAGCTCTTCCCTATTCAGGTATCTTCGTGCCTCTTCATAGTATGATATGGTATGACCTAGATAGCCACAAAATTGACATTTCATAAGTGGAAATGCATTTTCACTTATATTCCTCCTCATATCAATTTCCATAGGAGGTTAGTTTTACTTCCCATCATCTCAGGATACCAGAGGATAGTTTTTAGTTCTCCTTTCAGTTTGAATTAAGGGTTTCTTCTTTATCACTTCAGGTGACCTTTCAACCTGTCCAACTTTCAACTTTTCTTTATTTTAAATAATTTTATTTCTAGTATTCAATGTTTTAGCATCACAAATGATTCCACTATTACCCATGCATGTATGTCTTTAGTTATTCAAAATATTTTCAACTCCATCAGAACCACGCTTAGCTCTCTCTAGTAACTCACCATCTGAGAATTTTCCAAACTGTATTTTTTTATTTGTTTATTTTGAAATTCATTCACATTCGAGTTTACACCTTAGAGTAAAACATTCTTACTCTAGACTCCCAATAGTCTTGGACTTATCTTCAAGTCTGTAGGTAATTTCATTGATGAACTTTCCTTGTTCTTCAATTCTGAGTTTTAGTTCCACTACATTTTTTGTGATTTCAAGGATTGATGACTATACTTTCAAAAACTCTTCCAGTCATTCAATTAAAGCTTCAAGACAATCAATATATTCTAATGATTCTTCCACAATTTCACTCCACTTATTTCATATCTTACATTGATTTTCAAGATTACCAAAAGCATCCTTGAGTTGCAACTTAGGATCGTAATTAGTGTTCAATTGATTATCTCCATCTTTATGTTGTGATGGTTCTGATTTTTCAATTGTAGACATCATGGAAGCATGGTTTCCAAATTTAAATTCCACTTCTTCATCCTCAAATAATTCATTTTCATCCTCTTATTCTTAGTATAGAAAACTCTTTAGTTGTAATTTCTTTCTAGGTTTGAAGACTCTCTTTTTGAAAAACCTTTTCTTAGGCTTTTAAATGTATATATCTTCACTTTCCTCACATTCAAATTTCTTGGGCACCAAGAGGCAATGTGCCCAACTATTCCACAATGAAGACAAAATAGAGGCAACTTGCCTTCAAATATCCCTATTCCCTTCTTTAACTTCTTGGAAATGGGGGAAATAATTTCTTTTTCCTCATTATCTTCATCAACACTCTCTACTAAAATTTCTAGTTTGTTAATGGATCTAATTTCATTTCCTTTCTTACATGATTTGTTACATCTTCATGTTCGACTCTCATTTCATAATCCACCAGCCTACTCATTAGATCATCCAAAAAAGGTTAGAGAGATCCCTTTCCTAAAGGGAGAACACCTTTTCATTATAAAGAGGTGGAAGTTTTCTCAGTATTTTCTTTACAATATCATTGTCTTTTATTTCTTCACCAAGTCCTCATATTACTATAACAACTTTAGTAATTCGATTTAAAAAAGGAATCTAAATTTTCATATGGATGCATTTTTAGATCATCAAAAATTTTGTGAAAAAACTTGGAGTTTTTCCTTCTTTAATTTGTTGTCTCCTTTATATAGTTTCTCCAGTTTTTCCCACATAGACATGGCATAAGTACAATTCATCAGCTTCAGATAAATTTGATCATAAAGAGATGTATTTAGGGAATTCTATGGTTTAGCATCAACATCCAGAAGTTTAATGTCAGTTTTAGTCATAGAGAGTCCTATTGCATCAGTTACCTGAATACCCTGAGAAAAAATAAAGAGGACTTAAATTCCTAAGGATCTTAGATGAGATCGTATCATGTTCCTCCAAATTTTAAAGTTTCTTCCATCAAAGAGGGCGACACCCTTGACATTTACTGAGTACTCCATGACAGAAAAGATGGAAAGATTTAGTAAAATCAACCTTGACCCTTTGATACCACTTGAAGGATCCCATAATACCCAGAGAGGGGAGGGGTGAATAAAAGTTTCAACTTTTTCTTTTAATCAGATGGATCTTATTCCCAAGTTGGTAAGAACCTATTAAATATGTCTAATGAGAAAGTTAATATTATAAATAATCACATGAAAAATGAAGACACAACAATTTTACTTGGTTCACCACTAAGGTATATGTCCAATGAGTATACACTGACAGGGTTTTGGTTGTACCAAAATCCACTAATATTCACTAGTTGTGGAGTACTAAAGTTTAGCACTATCACTTTGTGCCAAGAACACTACCTTTATGAGGTTTTTGGGATAGCATATTGCGTCCCTTTGATCACATCCATTAACTCCTCCTTTCTCACTACATTGGGAAGAATCCAAACTCAGTTTATTGACTTGAAGGTCACTTCAATGTATTTGTATTAATTCATGCATCCTTAATAGTAAATAAATTCTCTTATGAAGTCCTAATTTTACCCACATATGTAATTCACTTTTCCGCGCACTGGTAGTTCATGAACTATTCCTCCACACACTACTATTCCTCCGCATACTACTCAGCTCTACCGCGTACTTCCCTACTCCACAAACCTCCTTACGCATACCATTTTTTTCTGTGAACCATCTTCACTCCGTGGACTGTCTCCACTTACTCTCTACGTACTGTAGGAGATCTACAGACTGATTTCTTCCTCTGGGTACTATCTCTCCTACACAGACATGTATTCCTATAAACCACTTCACATTTCACCAACTTTCTTCGAATTTCTAATCAAAACCTCTTTCACAAGGTTGTATTCCCACGAACCACTCTAGACTTTACTAAAATCCCTCTCGATTTTTAATATTAGTCTTGTATACTAATGATAGGATTAGAGATCCTTATATAGGAAAATAGATCCAAAAAATATGCTAAACTCAGATTTACAAAATCTTCATTATGGAACCGCTTTCACCACGTACTGTGCATCTCCCATGAACTATATCCCCTATGCGGTCCTCATACCACCATTCTCCCTACAAGACTAAATAAATCAATGCATCATTTATAAAAATGACACCCTTTTTGGTTTCTTAAAACTCCACCTTGTTTTTGTGAATGAAACGTCATCCCATGAACCATTTACCTTCCTTAAACCGTAGAAATTCTTGTGAACCTCCTTCGCTCGGTGAACCATTCCTCCTACTCAGTCTGCATATTGTTCTCTCTTCATGGTTCGTGGTTCTCCATTCCATGTTCTGTATGTCTTGATCCACAAACTGTTCATGGAACATGGTTAGTGGTCCACCATTCCTTTATTGAAACTCTTCATTTTCCAAATACAAACTCCCATTTTTGTGGCCCAAAAAATGGGAAAACATTGGGAAACTATTCCATGTTCAATATGCTTTTATCCTCAATTGTAAGGCCACATTACTTACATACTCCTTGATCAACTCAATGTGTATTGACAACAAACACAAACTATACTCCATTTCTAGAAAGGAATATCCTTGGTTCCAACATAAATAGTACCCAATTAGGAATTACCTAATTCAATTAGGGGTATTCTCTTCAACTCCCTCGCACATAGGAAGGAGAGTAGGCCAAGTTGTGTTCTCAGTAAGGTTTACTCTCAACATCACCATTTGAGTAAGTGTTTGATAAAAAGTGACAATGAAATCTCACATTAATTAGATTTATTGAATGGGATTATATAAATTAGAATTATGACAACATTTCAATTAGAAAACTAAACCCCATCTGATCACCCAACTCATATATCCATTTTAAATCACTTTATTTGTCAATGTGTGTTCATATTTTTCTTTATTTCTTTTTTTCATCTAAATTCTTTACTTATTTTTAAAATCAAAAAATTTCAAAAAAAAACAACCACTTATTTCTCTAGTTTCAAGTGAAAAATATGACTGTTGTGTGCTCCTCTCTAGGGAAAACCTACGTTGAACACTTTACTGCATTTTTAACATAGGAAATAATTATTTTTTTCACACCCTATAATAGGAACTTGTCAAAATAAGGCGTTGTTTTCAAAGAGGTAGTGCCAACAATCTAATTGTAAATATTTGAATATTTTCAAATAATAAAAAATCAAAAAAAATGTTTAACACACCTTTTTCTATGGAGGATAGTGTTTATTTATTTATTAAATAGACTAGGGGAACTCTAATCCAAATAATTAAGGAGTAGGAATTCAATAATCTCATTCAAGACCTTAAATATGCCCTTAAATGCCCATTATTGGTGGGACTAGCCAGAGAATTAATTGAACTCCAGGAGTACTTCCTGAAATTTTATTAAGAAATGGTCAAGGTGAAATGTCAAGTAATAGTATATTAAAATTGTAAAAAAATAATTTATAATAATTTTTAGAAAAATACAGGACCTTAACATAAAAAATAGAATAGATAATTTAATATTTCTGCACATCCAAAGAGAAACCCAAACTTAAACATGATCAAGTGTTGGAAGTGGATTCCCCACTCATATTTGATGTTGAAGAATCTAGCTTGATAGAATTCAAAGAAGATCCATTTGGCCCTTGTTAACCATTTCTAGAAGATATCGATGAAGAAGATTTTACTTATGAGGTATTTATGGGAGATCAATGAGATTTGGATGACTTATGGAATGAATATGAAGTGCAATATGATATCCTCATCTCTTACAAGGAAGATGAATCAACACTATTGTACCTATACCTAGATTTGAAATAATATGAAACCACCCAAGTGGTGGAATTTGAAGAGATTATCGAGGATTAAAAATACCTACCTCAATCTAGTGAAACTTAACTCCAAGGGGAAATTTCCACTGAAGAAGAAATCAAAGTCTAGAAACTTAAGGTTGATAATATTTTTATAAATTCTTTTTAATATTATTTTATTAAAGATGAATTTAGTATTGCCTCCCATTATTCTAAATTTTCAGAATAAACTATAACTTTTATTTCCTTGAAGGATGAAGAAGAATAAAAAGAAGATGCACTTAATGAGAAACATATAGATCTCCTTGAACATGTTGAACATTTATTAGAGGGAGTACAAGAGGATAAAAAAGTGGTATTGCTGTAAAAAAAATAAAAAATATTCTTACATTTAAGGGGAATGTTTTGATATGGATTCCTCATGTTTTGATTTTTTAAAATATAATTACACATTGAATTTCCCCATGAATATTCTTTTTAGTAAGCACACCTAAAGCAAGCACTGAAGAATGAAGAAGTGGTGATGCAAGTAGAACCCAAGAAAGAGGAGGACCCATTATTTTCCTTACCCCCTAAATGTAAGTTGTGTCTCATTCTCATGAGGGTATATTTTCTATAATCTATCCATATATTCCTCAACATAAATAAATAAGATGTGTTAGTGGTTTATCTTAAATAAACACCACCCACCATCAAATTGGGGATAACTAACTGGAACTTCCCATCTAGAAACAGTCAAAACCCAGGGTCCACTTTAGAGATTAAACCATTTTCAATCCTTCTATTCCCATTATATTTATATTTTTTTCTATTAAATTTATTTTTTTTCTTTTGGTTGTTGGTTTTTAATGTGCATTACTTAGGAGCATAACTCAACGTTGCACTGCCAATAGTCTTGTTAACCTCTCCTTAAAAAATAATTGTATATTTTTATTTAATTAAAATTTTTATTACATGTTAAATCTACCGAATGAATTGAGAAATTGCATCATTTATGTGAAGGGGGGGGGGGGGGGGTAACCTTTATAGTTTAGCAATTTCAGTTTTTTTGTTTTAAAAAAAAATTGTATGTTTTTCAAATTTTTGTGTGTCTCTATTTCAATTTTTTGTGTGTTTTTTGAACCTGTCAGCATAAATGATTATCTTTTACATTTTTTGAAACCCATGAAAATTATTGAAACATTTTATCCCATGAAACTGATCTTAAATGAATGATGAAAATGAATTTGTTTCATGTAAAAAACAATGTGAATTTTATGAAAATTACTCTAATTTTTTAATCTCATTCCATATATAATTGTATTTATATTTTAAATAACTTTACCATGAGGCTTATAAAACCTTTATTCATATTATTTATATTAATATCACTTCTTTACAGAACCAAATCATGCTTTCTTTAACTAGAATTTTATTTATTTTCTGAAAAACTTGAGCATTTGAGGTGCATGAGTTTTAAATGATTAAGGAATTCATTTGGTTTTAAAGCCCCATTTTCAAGAGAATTTTTTCATTTTAGATAATTCCTTATATATTTAATACTTATAGACCTTATAATCCGTGCAAATCTTGTTATTTTAGCCACATTATAGGCCAATTTTCCCAATTCAACCTCCACTTGAAATGAAATTACATGATATAGTTGAACTTGGGGGGGGGAGTTGTTTTGTGTGGTGATGTATCATTTGGTGATACTTTGGGTGGAATATAAAAGTATTTAGAGATGTTTTTTATTTTTGAAAAATTCATTCTGTATAATTTTTTTCCCTTCAAGAACTTTCATGTTAAAAGAAGTTGTGTCTTTCTAAATCTTCCATAGGAGAATGAAAGTTGTGTCTATATAGAGATTTCAAGAAAAAAATATGAGAAGAAAAAGGTAATTTTTTACTAATAAAATGTTGATGGTGCGGGATGTCCATTAAATTTTAAAATATTCTCATAGTTTATTTTATGATAAAGGAAGTGAGAAGGAGATCGTACTTTACTAAAAATTAGAATCATGCAATTTTTCTTCAAAAGGAGCCAGACCCTCCTAATTTGGTCTCAGGATTTTTGACATATAAATCCTACCAACTGAAATCCATAGAAAACCTTGAAAATTCCTCATTATAAAAACATGTACTTAACTCTGATCGAAATTAGATGTAGGAATTTATCAAGTATATGGTTAATCTTGCATAGATTTTGTTAAGAAAATTTTTATTGAAAATTGACATATGTGAGATGAGAAAACATTCATGTGTTATAGGCATCATGTGTGAAGGGGAGAATAAGTGAATAGTAAATATATTGAATTATATGAATGGATAAATTGAAATAATTTGTTTTTTGAGGAGGCATTATATCTTTTGTTTCTTGTTGTCAAATTAGTGGATCTCATGGGGCATGTGTTTTGAATTTTCTTTGATTTTATTTTGATGTTTACTTTTCTAGGAGTCCAAACACTAAGTGTGGGTTAATTGATAGATCTAGTATTTTCATTATTTTTATTTGTATTTCAATTATTTAATCCCATCTTATTTTAACAATTTGATCGTATTTCCATTATTTTTGGATTTTTGATGAATTTTGGGATAAAATATGAAAATTGATTAATTATTTAATTTTAACTATTTTATATCACTTTCATATTTTGAGAATAACTATTTAAATATTGATCAAAATTGAGTGATTATTTTTTAGTCTTTATTTGATCGCGGTATTGAAATTCTTCTTTTGGAAATAGAGCTCATTCGAAATTCCACATGCCTAGAAAAATCAATCATTTTGAAAACTATTTATAGCTGATAGAATGGACCCTAAATTGGTAAAGGAGTTATAAATTGGCCTAGAAACCTTAAAATGATGTGATTATAGCTTTAAATTAAATAGGACTTGATGTATTATGTTCACATTAAATTTAGTAGAGAAATTACCTTAATAAGGTAGCCCTTAAATGCTCCAAAGTGGAGGAAGATTAAGGGCCTCTTCATCTAGAAAAAGTATTCTTGAGTAATTTAGACATAACTTTTTATAAACTTATCCAATGAAATTAAAATTTTGAGGGTTTATGTCCAACTAAATTATGAAAAAAAATTAAAAGGTAACCTTGGTGATATTTGGATAGGTAGTGATCATAACAGGATAAAACTTCTAGTGGAATAATTCTGAAGGAAATATTTTATGTTCTTCATTTTTCTTCTTTTCTTCTTTTTAGTTTTGTATGCCTTCTTGTCTCCCATTATTTTCAGTTACCCTTCATAATGAGGGGTAAAATTATGATTGATTGGGTAAGGGGAGTATTTTTCTTTTTTAATGATTGATCTCTTTCACTTAATGGTATAAAATTCTTTATATCTTCCCTGAATATGGTTTCTATTTCTAATCATGGTTTTAATATCAAGTATGATCTTATTTGGTTTTAGATTCTATTATTAATATTTTTTTGGTAAATTATCATTTTATCCCTCTACTAGGTTATAGTTTATATATGATGTATTGTACTAGGGATTAATGGTGATGTACTTGGATATTGTCAGTGTGTGGGAGGAGTAGTGGATATTCTTGATTGTTTGGGATAAACACAACCTGATCAGGAATTCCCTAAGTAAATTGGGGGAATTATCTGCAACTCTCCTACTTATTGGTGGGAGAGTAGACCGATATTAGATCTTTGAAAGTTTTATTCTCACCATCACCATTTTACCAATGGACTTAGAGGAAGCAATTGTGAAATCTCACCTTAACCATATTAGTTAAAGAGGATTGGATAAATTCGAACTAGGATAACATTTCAATTGTAAAATCAAACCTGACCTAATCACAAAACTCATTTCAATATTTTCAATCAATTTATTTTTCAATTTATTTTCAATATTTTTATTAATTTATTTCTTTTATTTCATTTCATTCTTTATTTTTAAAATCAAACAATTTTAAACAAAACCTCAACTTATTTCTATAATTTCAAGTGAAAAACATGATTGTTGTGTTCTTCTCTCTAGATAAAACCTGAGTTGACCACTTTAATGAATTTTTAACTAAGGAAATAATTATTTTTTCCACACCTAATGAAATACATGTTCCATAAAACCTTCAGCAGACGATCCTCATCTGATTGTGTGTGTACCATCATATATGAGATCCATTCCTATTTTCATTATATACATATTTTTTTAGGTATAGCTGATCCAAGATTGTATCATGATTCATTTATCATGTTTCCATATTTTGTGACTGAGATTTTATAGTCCTTATAGTTCTCTCATTAGACAGAAGGTCATTCCACTTAGGTAGTAGATAATGATTAGGTTCACATCTTGAAATCCTGATAGAACCTCTTCCCAATGATTCACAGATAAAGCAGAAGATAGTTGATGTTCCTATATTTTAGAAATATCCCCCTCTGTCTCATCAGAATCACCACCCCTGTATAGAGTTTAGTGATCTTGATATAGGAAGTCTCATTCACACACCAGATTATGGGATAAGACCTCATCATATTAATTTATTTCACTCATTATTTTATATGTTTTTTATTGACTTAAAGTATTTGAGATTACATTGATTACTTTACCTTACTGATAATGTTAAAATTATTATACAAATGATATTTAACTAATTAATTGTTGTAAATGTATTTAAAAAAATAAACTTCCCTATAAAATTGAAAATATTATTATTCTTATTAATTTTAAAATTTATAAATTCAATTTTACTAGAAATTTTTAATAAAACCATTTATTTATAAAAAACATTTCGAATAAAAGGGAGTAAAATTAATTTTTTTATAATCACTGTAATTATCTTGAAAATAAGTATTTTTAAATTGATTTGATAGTGATAGTTAATAATTAATAACCCTTACTAATAGTTAGAAATTAATTAAATATAATTAATAGTAAAAATCTAGTCAATAACTATTAGTAAATAAGTAAAATTAATTAATAATAATATCAATAGTGATATTTTATATATATTTATAATAAGTATTAATGAATTTTAATAATAATAAATAAGTAATTTTAATTATCAAACAATATTTATAAATAAATAAATATTATATAATTTATAATTTATAAAAAAATTAATTATTTATTAGGTGATAACTATTATTAATAATTATAAATAATTATTATTCAATTATTTATAATTTATGGAAATAAGATACAAATAATTTGTTAGTAATTGTTATTAAATTTGAAAATTACTATTAATATGTATTACTTTTTTAAATTCAATATTTATTACTATGGTATGGGATGTCCATGAGATTTTGAAAGATTCTTAGAGATTATTTTTTTCTAAGAGAAGTGAAGAGGAGACCATACTTGACTAAAAATTAGAATCATGAAATTTTTCTTCGAAAAGAGCCAAACCCTCCTAATTTGGCATCAAAATGTTTTACATATAAAACCTACTAATCGAAATCCACAGAAAATCCCTCAAAAGTCCTTTTGGTAAATGCATGTCCTTGACTCACATTGGGTGGAGATGTAGGAATTTATCAAGACTAAAGTGACTCTTGCATGGGTTTGAATGAGAAAATCCTGACTGAAAATTGCATTTGTGAGATGAGAGAAAATTCATTTATGGTAGGTGTTTTATGTGCACGGGAGAAGAAATTAAGAGTAAGTATATTGAATTATCTGAATTGAGAACATGAAATAATGGTTTTTGATGTGGCATGATGTCTTTTGTTTCTTATTTTCAAATTGGTGGATCTCATGGGTATGTATTTTGAATTTTCTTGGATTTTATTTTGATGCTTACTTACCGAGGAGTCTAAGTGCTAAGTGTGGGGGAATTTATAGAGCTAATATTTACATTATTTTGTATGTGTTATTAAATGATTTAATACATTTTAATCTTATAATCTGAGTTGATTTTCATTATTTTTTTCATTTTTGATGAATTTTGGGCTAAAAGATGAAAATTTCTTAATTCTATAATTATAAAAAATTTCTATCACTTCTATATTTTGAGCATAAATTTTAAAATATTGATAAAAATTGAGTTTTTTTAGGAATTATTTGTTTTTTGGTCCTAAAATTCTTCGTTTAGAAACAGAGATCATTCGAAATTCCATAGGTCCAAAAAAATCAATCATTTTGAAAAATATTTCTAGCCAAAAAATGGAACCCAGATCAGTAAATAAGGCATAAATTAGCCTAAAAACATCCAAATGAGGTGATTTTGGATAGAAATGAAAGAGGTATCAAGGTATAAAGTTAAAATTAAATTTAATAGAGAAATTTTCTTATTAAGGAATCCCTTACATGTATTAAACTGAAGGAAGATGAAGGGTCTCTTCATCTAGAAAATGTGATCTTGATTAATTCATCCATAACTTTTTATAAATGTGTCCAATGACCTTGAAATTTTGAGGGTTTATAAACAACTAAATTCTAGAAAAATATTAAGAAGGAACCCTAGTGATATTTCTCCTTATAGTGAGTAGAATAGGGAAAAGAATCCGATGAAAAAAATTTGAAGGAAAAAATTTTATGTTATTTCTTTTCCATTTTTTCTTATTTTTAGTTTTGAAATGACTTCTTCTTTCCCCTTATTCTCGTTTACCCTTCACATGGAGGGCTAAAATTCTGAGTTATTGGGGAAGTAAAGGTTTTCCATTTTTTAATTCTTGAGTTCTTGCACATAATGGTATAAAATCCTTTATCTCTTCTGCAATGATGGTTCCAATTTCTAATAGTAGTTTTATTATCAAGTACAATCATATTTTGTTTTATATTCTGTTATTGATATTATTATTTTTCAATGATAATTTTATCCCTCTACTAGGTTCTAGTTTATATATGATGGAATAGACCAGGGCTTAGTGGTGAAGTCTCATCAATTTTCAGTACATGTAGAAGGGTAGTGGATATTCTTGATTGTTTGTGATAAACACGATCCAATCAAGAATTTACTAAGTCAATTAGGGTTATTCACTGTAACTCTTTCACACATAGGAAGGAGAGTAGATAGATTTGAGATTTAGGAAAATTATACTCTCACCATCACCATTTGACCAAGGGACTTAGAGGAAGTGATTGTGGAATCTCACCTTAATCGGCTTAATTGAAGAGGAATGGATAAATTGGAACTATGATATCATTATAATTATAAAAAAAACTTAACCCGATCACCCAACTCATATCACTATTTTGAATCATTTTCATTTTTAATTTTTTTTTTTGAATATTTGGCTTAATTTCTTTCTTTTTTTTTCATTTATTTCTTTCTTTTTAAAATCAAATAATTTCGAAAATACCCTCCACTTATTTCTCTAATTTCAAGTGACAAGTATGATTGTTTCACGCTTCTCTTTGGAGACAAACTAGGTTAACCACTTTAATGCATTTTTAACTAATGAAATAACTGTTTTTTCCACACCCCATGACAAGAATGTGTCACAAAACCTCCTGCGAACAAGCCTCATCTGATTGTGGATATGCACCATCATATATGAGATCCATTCCTATTGTCAGTATATACACAATTTTTTGACTGGTATAGCTGATCTGAGATCATATCATGTGTAATTTATCATGTTTCCATATTTTTTACTAATATTTCATATGGTTCAATCATCAGATGGAAGGAAATTACACTTTAGGTAGTGGATAATTACAAGTTGAACATCTCGACATCCTAATGGCACCTCTTCCCAATGATTCATAGATAGAGCAGAAAACAGTTGATGTTCCTTCACTGGAAAAGACCCCCCCTATGGCTCATTAGACTCGCCGCCCCAGTACATAGGTTTGTGATCTTGATACGAGTGTCTCATTGGCACACCAGATTTTGGGATGAGGCCTCATTATAGACATCGATTGCACTCATTAATTTATATGTTTTTATTGACTTAAAGGATTTGACATTGTATTGATTTATTTATCAAATTGATAATGTTCAAATAATTATACAAAAAATATTTAACTAATTAAATGTCATAAATCTATTTCAAAAAAGCACACTTCCATTGAATATTGAAATTATTATTATTATTAATAATTTTAATATTTATACATTCCCTTTTACTATAAAATTTTAATCAAACCATTTATTTGTAAAAAACATTTTAAATACAAAGGAATAAAATAAATTCGTTTTATAATCACTATATTTATTATGAAAATAATCTTTTTTTTAAATTAATTTAGTTGTAAAAGTTAATAATTAATTATCATTAATAATAGTTTTGCAATTAATTAAATAAAATTAATTATAAAAGTTCAGTCAATAATTATTAGTAAATAAATAAAAGTAATTAATAATAACGTTAATAAATATATTTATTATATATTTATAATATGTATTAATGGATTGTAATAATAATAAATAAAAATTGTTAATTATCAAATGATATTTATTAATAAATAGATATTATTTAAGTTATAATTTTAAAAAAAAATTCATTATTTATTATGTGATGACTATTATAAATAATAATAAATAATTATCATCCAATTATTTATAATTCATGGAAATAGATACAAATAATTTGTTAGTAATTATTATTACATTTAAAAATTACTATTAATATATAGTACATTTTTAAATTCTGTATTTATTTCTATAAAAATATTAAATAATTATTAACATTAGTGAACCCCCCGATAGTATTAACGAACAAGGCCTATTACTACATCTTCCACTTAAGGACCCAAGGCTTCCCATGTGCTACATTTTTCAAATCATTTCATCAAAACATGATTTTTAAATCATGTCATAAATCCATTTCATGATTCTTTAAAAATACACTTTTCTATTACCAAAACAAGGGGAGAACAACCTATTTTCAAAAAACTATTTTTATACACACACAAATCAATCAATCAGTCATTCCATTTTATTTATAAAACAATTTATAAAACCAGAGCAATAAAGGTTCATCAAACAGAGGCTAGATATGGAACCAACAACCTCAACTCAGGTCATACATTCCAATAATGAAATCAACTAACAATGAATACAAAGACAACACTGGAGGACCTAGAACCAATTACCATATCTTAGAATCAATTTAACAAGAGAAGCGGCTGGCAGAGAAGATAAAAAACACATGCCTTAAGGAACTTTCATACTACACCACAACCAATACAATGGTCAGGCCCTTGGAGAATATCACATAATAGATCTAGAAAGGATCAAGAATAACATCACCACAAGATGAAAGAATCAACAAAAACAGTGCAATAGTGCTGCCACAATCAATGGAAATGAAGAAGAAGAAAGATCGCTTACTCAAAGATACATAGTGCAACCATAACGAAGATCAAGAACTGAAATATGTGATCTTGAAGGATCGGAGATCCCCAAAAACTCCTAGGATGGCTCTTAGGTTTTGAGGTAGAAGCATGGATGTATAATAATAATAATCATACATGTAGTATGGTAAAAACTTTTGGTCCCGAACCATTCACGATTTGAACCCCTTTCATGATGTGAATTTAATGATTTATAAGATACGATGAAATATGAATCATCTTGGATTAAAAATACTGATCATGATTGTCTCACTATGTGAACAAATTTCATGGCTTGTAAACTATTCACACTCAGAACCATCTCATAACATATGACCTGTAATGAATACATGTTATGTAACTAGTTTGTGTTGTGAATGTTTCCATTAGTAAGATTCTGTATAAAAACATAGAGAATTCTCCAATTCATCCCATACCCCAAAGGGAAACCTATTAAGCCTTTAATTCATTTATACCTAGAATCTATTAATTTTAACAAACATACATCACCAAATATTTGGTCATTTTCTCTGATAAATGCCATTTGTCCTCAAAAATATTAAAATTCACCCAAACAAAGAGGGAAACAAAAAGAGAGACAAGATTTACCAAAAAGAATTTAATGGGATCTTATAGGCTCTGTTTTTATAAATTTAACCAATGGACATTAGGAATCTGATTTAGGAACAAATGTATGGATTTTTTTGGTCATGAAGATTAGTGAAAAGTTTTTTCCTTTATTATAGAGTGTTCAAAGACTAAGGATTGCACTCTTCTTATAAGGGATGATAGAAATAATATTATAAATAATGTGGAAATGAATTTTTAGGTTTCTTTTACCTAGAAATAAATATTCTCAAGAATCCAATGTTGGTACCATATAGTGGTGCTGCTGAGATAACAGTGTCTTCCACTGCAGATTAGAAGATTTCATCAATTAAATATATTGTGAAGTGTCCTTACAAAGTAGTTTTTTTATTTTGAGTAATTTCCCAAAATCCTAGCACAAATATATAGTGTTAATATGATTAGGAATATGACTAATCTATAAGAAAATAATATAAAATGTTAAAATGCATGGATAAAAAAGGTAGTATGGGTGTAATTTTTAACATTATAGAATAAAACATATGGCTTTAAGGTATAAAAATTCCATAAATCCATTAACGATTATTGTATGATTCAAAGGATCGATGATATCGTGAGTAAAATAATGAATAAATATGATCATGGTGAAGACCTGAATTCCTTAAAACCTCATGTTAGGAAAAAAATTGATGTTTATAATGATAATATTCTCTCATACTATAGATCTAACTGATTTGGATAGATTTTGGTTTTGGGTCCAATTCAGAATGTCATTTTGTTAGTGGAACTAGTTGCAGAAAATTTCACCCTAAGGGACTCAATCTTCAATTTTTTTTAAAACATAACAGGGGTGAAAAAATTAACTTACCATCATATAGGATGAATTTTAACTCACCCCACACCCAAATATCACCTCCTCCAAGACTGGGCTGAGATAGTAGAAAATCACCATGAAAGTAAGAGAATATAAACAATATATTTAACTAAGGATAATACACTAAAATTATGGATAATAATAAGAGAAATTAACTGAGTGCAATGTGATAAAATTTAAAATAATTAGTACCATGAGATATATAAATTCTTAAGTAAATACTAAAAATTTATGTAATGGGTTTACAATAAACAAAATAATCACAGTTAGGATAATTTACTACTCTATCACTTTGCACTTGATCTGAGAAACAATTTTCAGATTACTCTATTGCATTGCAATGTGAAAGTGAGTAATATGATAAAATAATTCAAATTCAAATTTAAATTAGAAGGAATAAATAAAGGATCAAAATGCATGCAAAAAAATATGACAACTGGTAGATCAAAATTTTATTTAGAATCAAAACAAAGGCCACCAAACCTCCTGAGTGGGAAAGCATGATTCATACATTCTTGAAAGATCTTCACCAAAGGTCCTACATCTAGATACTGGTGTAATCAAGCCTATTGAATTTTGGAGCACATTCTGTGGGATCCAATTCTTCATGCAATGATTTATATTAATTTTAGATATTATAATAGAATTTCAATTTTCTGAACCAAAAATAATGTATGATGATAAATCTAGATATAGATTTAGTGAAACCAGTCAATACAGTTATTAATAAATAAAGATAATATGAAAGGTTTAAATGATTTAATAAAAATAAAAATAATCATAATGGACTTATTTAGTAACAAATGAAAATTAAGTAATTAAATATTGAGGTCATAGATCAAATAATAGTTTTAAATAATAGGATAGATGTTATCAATTAATTTTTGTTAAGAAGTAGGCGAAAAAAAAGTAAACAATTATAAAATTCTAGTAAAAAACTTAATATATAGTAATTCTCATGTACTCGAAAATAGTAAGAATTTTTAAAAATAAGATATACTATTTGTATTGATTTTTTTTAATTAAAAAATGTTTTATTGAATTTTATTATTTTGTTAAATTCTAAGAATTAATTTTTTAATATGAAAAAATTATTAAAATTTGAATATTAACTTTAGTGATAATATATCCAATTATATCAAATATATCTAACACTTTATCCTTAAAAAAATATATATGAGGGTTGTCTCAAAATGTGAGATATTGCCTCAAATATTTCTTACATTATAGCAGCTCATTTCATGAAGAGTAGTCATGATTTCATTCTTATAACTACTCTAGACACTTATCATTAAAATAAATGATTCCCTTATTCATAGTCTCTTTCACATATTTGAACATATTTTTTAAAAAAATCAATAATACACACTTACTAACCATGATTTTGTTAAAAATTTTGAACTTTGATTGTGAAACCTTCAGAACCTCTAATAATTTATAAAAATATTGAAGAATATTTTTTAAAGAATCGGACTTTTCTTCTTTAGTTGATGAATATGCATGGAATGGGAAATAATATGAGATTTTAAATAAGTTGCATTGTTCATCCATTATGAAAATCCTTAACTGCAATCATATAAATCATACACCAAAATCTAAAAAATAAACTATTATAGAAATTTAAGGATTAAAATTCCATGATTTTGTAATGAAGGTAAGTTCCTATACTAGTATGAAAATATTGTCCAACGCTAGCATAAAAAGGTTAATACATATGTTATTATGCATAATAAACACAGAAAATTTTAATAGCTTTTGAAATTTATCAATTTTACCAAAAGATATAAAATCATTCCCTGAATTTTCATTGGTGAAAATCACTTTTTTGTAGTGATTGTTTAATGGATTGATTATATGAACTATATCCATTAAAATATTCAATATCTCATAAAATATAAAAATAATTTACCATTCCGTGACTTTAAAATCACAAAGATAGAATTATCTCATCAATTTAATTATGAATCAATTTTTAGGAAATTTTTCTATAGATTCAAGAAATGAAATTAGAAAAAAAACAAAATGATTTTTGTTTAATAATAAACATTATACCATTGTCTAGGAAAAAAGGCATATAAAATCATAATATAAATATCACCATATATCCACTTACGTGAAGCGTAATTTGAATAGAAGGACTTCAAATGAACATATAAGTATTTTTTATAACTATGAACAAAAAAATAGAAGCATTAGACCAAAAATTGAAAATGGTGAGTTAATGAATAAAAGATATACAATGATGAATGTTATCGTATAGAACTGATTTATATGAACTAGATAGCGAATATAAAATCTAAATCTTGATTTTAGTAAATGGTTTTAGGGTTTTGAGGGCATTGAATTGTGGTGGGTTTTTCAAGGTAATTATAATTTGAGGCACGAGATGTTTTCACTACAGTAAAATTAATAAATATAATAAATAATTACATATAATAGTAACCAAAAAATTATACCATGGAGTAACTCAAACTGAAAAGTAATATGCCAAATGATCTAACAACATATTCAAAAGGTGGATATATGGATAAAATATTGGGAAACAAAATGGATCTAAGAAAAATGATGATGGACCATCAGTATACCTAGATCTCTAAATCATATTTTGATGCTTTTTCATTAGCCACTTCATATGATTGTCATCCAATTAGCCCTTTTAGTGATGAATCGAGATAAAAAAACTACTCCCTCAGCTTTGTAACCCTATAAATCCATGGCTAGCCACTAAATCTGAGATTATTCTTGATCATGGAATGATTTTATTATCCTGAAAAGAGGAAACTGAGAATAAGAAAATTTGGGAGGTATTGGGGTTCATCACATCATGCATGGATTGAAAATATTTGTATGAGGAATCATTACCCATGAATGAGATATATCACACATTCATAAAATAGAAAAAAAATATATCTTTAAATAAAATACACATAATTCATACACACCAATTTATTTTAAATTTGAAAATTTATAATTGATACTTTTTAAATCATTTATCAATAAAATTATATTATATATATTTATGTCATGAAATATTATTAAATTATTTATATTGTAATCCAATATATAAACATATGTTTTTATCAAAAAAATACATATTAGTGGTAAATAATTTATAAATATATATCTAATATTGGGTAGAATATTTATTATTATTAGATAATTTATTGAAATATATATTTTCTAATGGTAAAATATTTATTGGTAATATTTATTATTAATAATATATTTATTTATTGGTAAAAAATTATTGGTATTAATATGATAAAGCTATAGATTTAACTATTGGTAAAATATTTGTTGGTGTTGATTAATTAATATCAAAAAATTTATTTGATGGTAAAAATAAATGTCATTACCTTAAAATATTACAAATAAGACTAAATATATATTGAAATTAATCATTTTTTTCCAACAAATATATAATTTTTCACTGAATTTCCATTGGTACAAGTCAATTATTTTATAGTGATGATGTAGACCACAATGGGATACATGTGAGGCCTAAACTATTCTACAAGAACAAGAAACATTATATAGCTATTATTTACATTTTTTATGTGTATTTTGATGATTTAATCCCTTCCAAGATAACAATTTGAGATGATTTGCATCATTATTGAATTTTTGAGGAATTTTGGGCTAAAATGTGAAAATTGCTTAATTTTATAATTTTAAAAATTTTATTTCACTATTATATTTCAAGCATAACTTTTACAATGTTGATAAAAATGGAGTGATTGTTTTTCTAGAATTATTCTTTTCATGGGTTTGAACTTCCTATTTTGTAAATAGAGCTCATTCAAAATTCCATAGACCTAGAAAAATCAATCATGTTGAAAACTATTTTTGGCTGACAGAATGGACCCCACCTAAGTAAATGAGGAAAAAATAGACCTAAAGATCTCCAAATAAGTTGATTCGAGATTAAAATGAAATATTACTCAAATTATCATGTTATCATTAAATTTGATAGAGGTTTTCCCTTATTAAATATCCCTTAAACAATCCAATGTGGAGGAAGATAAAGGGTCTCTTTAGCCAAAAAAGTATTGTTGAGTAATTTAGTTAGAGCATTTTATACACTTGTCCAATGACCTTGAAATTGTGAGGGTCGATAGAAAAATCAATTCAGAACAACTATTAAGAAGGAAACTTAGAGTTATTTTATCATGAACCATCCTAGATGGGCTTGTTCTGTGACTACCCCAAGCCCGCCCCCAATAGGCTAGGGGCTGGTGACTAGTACCAAGTAGGCATTTCTCACAAATGGGAGGCATTAGCCTAAAGTACTTATACACTCACACACCACCAAGACACACAATGCTAAAATGTAAACAACTAAAGGAATGTATTCATACCACTAAGATCCCACAAAAAGAGTACAATATTAAGTAAAGGAAAAGTAAACAAGACCAAATACAATCCCACCATAAAGAGTTAATAACACAAGTATAACTGTAATTATAGAATTAAAACCTACTCTAAGGGAAAGGACTACATCAATGGTATGATCCTGATAAACACCTCATTCTTCCCAACTCTAGTTACACTCCACCCGCTCCCTATCCTCCCAAGAAAACATCAAAATGGGTACTATCTACATAAGACATGACACGTGTAGGCAAATCCTGTGTAGGGGTGAGTATAACAATACTTAGTAGGACACCCCGAAAACACTAAATATGAAGCACCTTGTATAGTCAGCTCAATACAACATGTAACACTGTATAAAAGATAAAGTAAGTATAGAAAAATAACCCAAATATACTCAAGAGAGACACCATACCATCAGGCAGCCATAACCAACTGCCAGCTACATGATTTTGTTCAAAATAATGCTTGTTTTGGGAGAAATCACTCCATGATCCATGCTATCATAGGAGACACTTGAAAAAGAGGTGTATCTCATTTGGGACCCACCCAAATAGAACAAATTGGTCAAGGAAGACTATGATACACAGAGAGGGGGTTATGTCCAGAACTGTTGCGGGACACCAAAAACCCAATTTATATTAAAACTCTATATAGGGGGTCATATGCCAATGATTCCACAAACCCTAACGATATGGCCCACTAGATAGAAGATAAATTCCCTTCTCAAGGAGTCCATTCCAATTCCACAAACTACACTATGGATGATAGAGGGTCACACTACAGTCTCATAGAGGGACACCACAACTCTATCTAAGACTCGGCCTCTAGAGGAGATTACAATCCAGTGATGTGGATGTAATGTCACACTGTACCCTTTAAGAAAGGACCAAGGGAATTAAATCAATCAATACTAGTCCAAACTAGGAAAAATAATAGCATCAACTCTAAATAAGGCACCTAAAACTGGACTTGAGTCGGTCATCTTAAAATTGGGGTCACACTGCCACTAACAACACACTATTTAGATACTCCGTATAGGAGTTATGGTCGTTCGGAAGAAGATTCCTGCAAACCTTCCAAGGCATGTGGACCTATTTCTTTGGTCGGTCCACACACCATACGGACCGACCACATATGGACTGACTGTCACAGTCCATCCACCTACAGTGCCCGACCGGCTGCTGAGGTTGACCACCGTGGTCAACTGCCAATGGACCAATCGTGCAGTTAGTGAACCAGTAGCAGCTCAAGCTATCACGGCTCCACATTCAACCGTTGTGGTTGACCGCAATAGGGATCTTCCCTAGTTTCCCTAGATCCAACCTATTGACATGACCCGCTTGCCTGAACTAGATCCGACTAGTCTGCCACATCTACCTCATCCATTGCTCGGCTGACCCGTGCCACGCAACTCCACCACCTACCAGTGTAATGGCCGCCTCTGTCGTGCGCCGCCTACCGATGCCACACTCTACCATGCACCGCTGCCAGTTCCAGTTGTCCCCACCTCCACTTTCATGAGCCTATAAACCTTCCCCAAAACCCAAAACATTAAAACGATCACATATCTATAATACTTGAACCCCGATCTATATTGATCCACCCTCAGTTGTCGATTTTCCTCAAATCTGGGGGTCCGATCGAGTTTGAAAGCACCTGACAACGTTGATCAAGGACCACATGGATCCAAATGACAAATAACATGATAAAGGGGGTGGAAAGTCACAATAAAAAATATTTATCATCTTTTGACAAGTGTTCTTGGCCAATGATCTAGAATGGGTGATTTGGGTTAGAAAACTAGATCAAATAAATCCCATTTTTCAATACACATGATCTGGAAATCAATCTGTTCGTCGATTGATTCATGTTATTAATAGAAATAAATAATGGTGACTAAACTAATTAAAACACACACCCTACCTAAATTTGTATTAATCGCTGATGAAGAATGAATCTGTGTTGCGTTCGTTGGTGAGATCCTTCAAAATCGATGTGCATCGATCGTCGATTCTCGGTCTGTTGTCATTCTTCGAAAAGGATTCCCAGATCTCTCATTCCATGATCCTATAGAAGTTCCAGGTTTATACAGCTAACCTTGGAATTCTAAAATAAGTATACAATTAAATAACAATTCACTGTTTCATTTCACCAATAGAATAATTTAATTATTTTGTTCATTTTACGCCTCTGACAACTTTTTCACAAATGACCAACATCGACCAATGTTAGGTCACTCCTAGGGTAACACCTCTATTTTAAACTCAATGATTCCCTCATATTTTTTATCTGTTAAACTTTTTAGGAGTTATTATAGTTTCCATGGAAAACCACACACACATGATATTTAATATTTTAATATTTTTCAAACATTTTTCCTAGAAAACTGGGCCTTGAAATCACATTTAATCTTAGCACTTGGTCTCAAAAATAATACATATAATATCTAAAAATAATATACATAAAATCCAATATGGTACATTCACCCCACCTTGGGGATTTATATCCCTAAAAATCCAAAACAAGGGCTACTCAAATAGATGAGGTTATTGAGAATGAATATGAGCCTCTCGCTCCCATGTGCTCTTCTAGAGATTATCATACTACCACCAGACATACACTAAAGGAATCGATCACCCATGAGGGATCCTCTCATACCAATCCTCTATCTCCACTGGGTACTTATAAAAGGTCTCTCCATCCTTGATGTCCAACTCACCCCAATTAATAAGGTGTGATGGGTCATGCACGTACCTCCTTAGTCGTGACACGTAGAAGACATCATGTACTTGGTTTAACTATGGAGGTAGATCCAAGCAGTACACAATCTCCAAAACTCTACATAGTATCTATAAAGGGCTGATAATACTTAGAGATATATTTTCAACATGTCCAAATCTATGAAATACCCATCAAGGTGAAACTCAAAGGAACGCATGGTCTCCTGCCTAAAACTCCAAAGGACTACTCCACCTGTCATAATAATACTTCTGATGGATCTGTGTAGTCTTCATCTACTCCTGGATGATATGAACCTTCTCTAAAGTATCTCTCACCAACTCTGGGCCCATGAGTGTTGACGCTCCTGGGTCATTCCAGCAAAGTAATGACTTGCATGGTTTCCCGTACAATGCCTCGTACAGTGTCATACCAATGGTGGAATGGTATTTTTTGTTGTATAAAAAATCAACCAGTGGTAGTTGATCCTCCCATATATGGAAAAAGTCTAACATGAAATCCTATATCAAGTCCTCCAGAACCTGAATGGTCCACTAAGTTTGGTTATCCGTTTGTGGGTGAAACGCTAAGCTTAACCATAATTGGGTCCCAAATGCCTCCTATAATCCCTTCCACAATCAGGATGTAAACTGAGAAACACAATAATAAATAATATTTGATGTAACTAAATAGATTATAACTATCTCTTGTGCATAGAGGTATCCCAAGATCTCTACTGGACTCTTCTCTCATATAGTTAGGAAGTGGTCCGACTTGGTGAGTCAGTTAATGATCACCTAGATGGAATTGTGTCCCCTAAACATACATGGTACTTCTGTCAAGAATTTGATAGATATATCATCACACTTCCATTATATCACCTCAAGGGGTTGATCTAAAACCACTAGAACTTGGTGCTCAGCCTTCATTTGTTGACAAGTAAAGCATTGAGAAACAAACTCTGGAACTTCTTTCTTCATTCCTAGCCACCAAAACTGATGCCAGTGGTCCTGGTACATCTTCACCACACCTGGATGTATTTATTAAGGGTACATATGAAACACCCTCATAAAATCCTCTCAAAACATCATTGGTACCATCCTGCATCCTCTAAATAGAACGATGTGCTCCCCACCTTTAGAAAATCCATCATGAGCATGCCCTGTGGATATATGAGCACGTAAGGTCTCACAGTTGGTATCCTCAAGTTGTGCCTCAATGACTCACTATAAGAGTGGAGGGGTGACAACCATCAACTAGAGTTAGGATAATACATATACATCCATAAAGGATAACTACAATGAGTCCAACTGCTCCAAATCTTGATTCAACAAATACGAACTAGATCTCATGTTGAGAGCATATGATGCCACATTCCACTTCCAAGGAGTATAGAGAATCTCAATTCATATTCCTAGAGGAACTCTATCCATCATCTCTATCTCATGTTAAGATCTTTCTGATAGAATATATACTTGAGACTCTTATGATCAATGTTGACGATAAACCTCTCTCCCATCAGGTAGTGCCGCCACATCTTCAATGTGAAGACTACCGCGCTAACTCAAGATCATGGGTTGTATAATTTTTCTCATGTGGTCTCAACCGGTGTGAACCATATGCAATAAATTCTTGCCTCTAAATTAGGACACAACCAAAACTATTCCTTGATTCATCAAAGAACACCACACACTCTATGCCTTCCTCTAGTAACCTCAATATCAGAGCACTCTTCAATATCTCCCTCAACTCTTGAAAACACTGTTGGCACTTTTCTATCCACATGAAAGGATTCCCCTTTAGTGTCACATCCATAAAGGTTGTTTCCACTCTAAGTTGGATAAAACCCTCCAATATTACCCTTTCAGTCTAAGGAAGATCCGTACCTCAATAACACTCTTGGGTGACTCCCAAGAAAGCACTGCCTCAACCTTCTCTAGATCCACTAAAACTCCATCCTCTAAGATGACATGTTCTAAAAAATAGATCTCTCAAATATAGAACTTATAGTTCAAGATATTTTTGTAAAGTTGGTTCTCTCTGAGAGTGTCCAGAACTATCCTTATGTGCCTCACATGCTCCTCCTTAGACACTAAATACAGTAGGATGTCATTGATGAAGACCATTATAAACTGATCTAAGTAAGGCTAGAAGATCCAGTTCATGAGTACCATGAACATTATTGGGGTGTTCATCATGAAAAATGGCATCAACAAGTACTCATAGTGACTATAATGACATCTGAGTGTCATCTTGGGTATACCCTCATCATGTACTTGTAGCTGGTGATAGCCTGATCTGAGGTCGATCCTCAAGAACCATCGTGATCATTTCAACTGATGAAAGAGGTCATCAATCCTTGGTATTGGATACTTATTCTTCATATTCCCTTGGTTTAAGTGCTGGTAATTCACACAAAACCTCAATATCCCATATCACTTCTTGGAAAACAAAACGGGGCCTGCCTAGGGTGAAAGACTGGGTCTCACAAAGCCCTTCCTCTGCAAGTCCTCCAATTGTATCCTCATCTCATAATGCTATGTGGGAGATATCCGATATGTAGGTGTATATATCAGTGTATTACTAATTTTTAGATCAATTTAGAAGTATTTATACTAGAGGGGATGTAACCTTGGAACATATTCAAGAATGACATCCTCATACTCTTCCACTACTACTGAAAACTGAGGACTCATAACATCCACTATGCTGAGGGTCAGGCTAGCCAACTGATGAGTAATCAGATACACCCTCCTATGTGTGAGTCCATCCGGCATTGCTTGGATTTCATTTTCACTAAAAAAAGGAAAACTTGGTTCCATAACTGTAGACACACCACACTCTTTGCCTAAAATAGTCAATCTGAGCATGAATTGTGGATAAACAGTCCATACCAAGAATTTTGTCATAAAGACTCGATGACGCTACCAAGAGATCCCAATAAAAACTCTCATCTAAAAGAGTTATGTCATATTTTCAACACCAATGTTTGATCCTCGAGTCTCCTCCATTAGGAGTCTCTAAGCATAAGGTTCAAGTCAAAGTTTCAACCAGAATCTCAGAGTATCGAACAAGATTCATGGCATAAAAAAGAATGACTAGAATCTGTGTCTATCAATGCTGCATCTAAGGTATAAAAGACATAGATCATACCTCATATCATCCTTGGAGCCTCGGGGTCATAAGACTCCATGACCTGCAGCTGGCCTCTTCCATGTTCACCAGCTCCCTAAGCTTGGAGTGGACCACCTAGGGGTGGTAGTGGTAATAGGTCAAACCTCTGACCACCTCTTATTTCCCTGTTGGCCTGTCTGCCACATAGGTTTCCCTACAAACCACCCTGCTCTTCTCTCTATATTTATCTAGGAATTCCCTTGAATATCTCCAGATTATCTACATAATGGGTTGGGTAATCTCATGTCGTATGTCCCCAACCGTCGCAAGAGAAACACTGCCTGCCCCTTGGCTAATTAGAGCCTCCCTATGAGCCTCGCACCACTGAACTGAGTTCCGGGATTAGCTCTGGAAGCACCTAACCTTCCTGGATCCCTGTGACTATCATTGTCTACCTACTGTCAAGGTATGAACTACCGGGTTCCCACTTCTAGCTCCCACTATTAGTGTTTGCTCTTCCAAAAAACTTTCTACCAACAAGGCTCGCTCAAGTACCCCCACATAAGTAGAAATTATAAGGGAGACCACTGATGCACTGATGCCCAATCGTAAGCCATTATCTAAGGTTTGATCCTTGAAGAACTGGTATCATACCATATCCAAAGAGTAGGGAGAAATATTAGTAAACTTCTATGAATACTCTACCATGATCATAATTCCATATTGCATATGTAGAATCTCCTGTTTGTGTATCGATTGCAACATGGCTAGATTGAAATTTTCTTTGAAGAGATGCTCGAAGTCTATCCAGGAGAGAGATATCTCATCATGTCACTGGGTCACCAAGCTCCACCATCAGCATACAGAGCCCTGAATAGGATTCATGGAAAGTGTTGTCATCTGGTCGACATGCATTCTCACATGGCGAAAAACATGAGTGACTACCTCTATCCAATCCTCAGCCATATGGGGGTCTAGATCTCCCTAAAACCTAGGAGGTCTCTACCTATAAAACTCGTGCAATTCACTCAGCCTGTGTGCATCCTTAGCTGGTAGTGTCGTTAGTAGTTGTTGCTAAATGGGTGGTGGTATAGCTAATAAACCACCCGAAGGTGCTATCTCCAGTACAAGTCCCTATACCAATGCCTCGTCACTAGGCAGATCATCCTCATTATCACGCGGTGGAATTCTGGATATATTTCTATATGGAGGAATCCTAAAATAAAACAATATGTACCTAAATCAATAGATTATATTTTGGGAGCTGATTCAATAAGGACATGGAAGAAACAACCATTCCTATATGATGCATATACCATTGTTTTTTCCTGAAACAAGTGTTTTCATATACCAAGTTAAAAATTAAGTTCTAGGAGTCCTGGTGTATGGATATGTTAGCTGTTGCACCAACACTAGAGTCCCTATCTGGAAATACAAACTCAAAACACTTAACAGTGTTTCCCTAAACCAATCTCACCAACTCAGGTCCTAAGATAGAACCAACCTGCCTCTGATACCACTCTGTCAAGACCCATACCAGAGGGGCCTTTGTTGTGACTAACCCAAGCCCGCCTCCAATAGGATATGGGCTGGTGACTAGTAGAGAGTAGTAATTTTTCACAAATGGGAGGCATTATCCTAAAGTACCTATACACACGCACACATCTCCAAGCCACACAATGCTGAAATGTAAACAATTGAAAGAATACATGAATACCACTAAGATCCCACAACCAGAGTACAACAAGAAGTAAAGGAAAAGTAAACACAACCAAATACATGCCCACCAAAAAGAGTCTATAACACAAGTCAAACTACAAATGTATAAGTCCAAACTACTCTAAGGTAGAGGACTATGTAAAAGGTATGCTCCCGGTAAACACCTCAGTTTTAATAGATCCAACTACACTCCACCCACTCCCAGTCCTCCCAGGACACCATTAAACATAATTTTTCCACTTCTGTGTTTTTAATTTAAAAAATCTGACATACACAGTTGTGTTCAGGGTGATTTTTGGAGTCTAATAGAACAAATTTAATTTTTTTGAATAGTAACATACCCTTATGAATAGTAATATTAACCTTATGAATAGTGACAAACCCTTATTAATAGTAACCTCACCTATGATAGTATATATATAGGATTTAAGTGAAAGTATGATGTACCTATGTTTTGGAATAAGTAAATAAATGTTTTAAAAACTGTGTTTTTCAAGTAAATTTTGATTTTAATTAAAAATTAAATTAATCATATTTAGAATTTTTTTGAAAAATTGACATCTTTTTTTGGATTCTACACGTCTAAAAATGGTTAGGGTGAATTTTTGGTATTTTTCTGAAATACTTTGTGAATAGTAAAATATGATAATTTACGATAAATTCTAAATACATGAATTATGATGTCATCAGCTGATGTATGGATGATGTAAGGCCATTATCTCTAACTCACATGAAAAAATTACTATTCTTGGTCATTTAATCATTACTATTACTTTTCTTGTGGAGAAATAATAAATTAATAAATATAATATTGAGAAAATCCCTCTCCCCTCCACTATAAATACCACCCTTCACACACTCATTTCCTCACAGCTATAAAGCTTCAATCCTTGTCTAAATTCTTCCCAAAAATCTTATCTATCCCCTTACCCACGTCCAAGATATTCTAGTCTCATCAAAAGACCAATTCAAGGTGCCTTAAGGAGGATTCAAGAGGTAATTCCTCTCTCTCTCTCTCTCTCTTCCTTTAATTTCCATTCAATTTCAAGTTTTTCTATTAATATCTCCCCACCTATATTCATACACATGGTAAGGTAGCTCTAGTATCCTAAATATACTGTAATGTTATGATACTAATGGGATAATATATCATCCAACCCCCTTTTCCTCTTCTTTTTAATTTATAAAGGAAAATGTTGTTCGTGAGGTGTTAATTTATTACCTTCAAGAACAACATGTTTTCATTTTCCTTTACCACCTTCAGATTTGGTAATTAAACCATTTTTGTGGTTGAACTAGGTTATATTATATGTATTATATCTTATTTAATGTTCTGGAACTAACTTATTTACATATTACTAAATGATAAAACAAAACATGTTCGTTGTGATCCAAAAACTGCCCAAATTAACCTAAAACGATCATCATTAAATTTTAACTAATGATTCATAAACATGGTATATAAAATAATTCATTATAAGAACATTTAAAATCCTTTAATATCATTAATAACTTGTAATATCAGTTTTGTATGTTTATCCATGTTCAACACGAACTTCCATTCATAAATACAAGTGAACCGTTCAAGAAAACCATAAAAATGAACATTCCTGGACAATGGATTTAAACTCTATAACTCATCCAAATGCCCATAAAATAACTTAATGAAACCATAATGAGTCATATTCATGTACACACAGATATTTAATTGTTAATTAATGAATCCAATGTGGTTATACAGGATATTAAAGTGGAGAAAATGTTTAGATACAATGTAATGGGAAATTCTCAAACCCAACTTTCTTTCTTCGGGTTCTCCCTCTTTCTCTCCATTTATGGTATGGTCACTCCTTAAAAATAAATTTTTCATCATAATATTACCTTTTTTGGGATATAAATGGTTTCCATTAGAATTTATGTCAAACAAAATGTTTTCCAAAAGAACTCTTCTTTCAAAAACACACATTTTACTTCTCACTCAAGGTTGACGGTTCTTATATCAAGTATGTCATTCCCTCTTTCTTTTGGGAACCCAAAGTTTATGAATGTGCTCTAATGAGATGCAATACATTCCTTTAAATGGGTTATTTATGCTCATTGTTGGTATATGTTCTATGTGGCATGCATAATAATGAAAACGTTATGTTGTGACATGTAACGCCCCAAGAAATTCATATATTACTTTCATTTTAAATTAAAATTTATTTTTTTATAATTTAAAAGAAAGATTTTTAATTAAGTCTTTTATATAATGAATTTTTTTTTATAATCAAAAAATGTTTTTATTCAAGATTATAAAATATTATTTGTCATGATATATTATTTTCAATTAATAAATGCTTTTTAAATAAGTTAAAATATATTCTTTATTTTAGAATATGTTTTGATATATAATGTTTTGAATATATTATTACTTTGCAAGAAAAATATTTTCATAATATGATATTAATTTATATAAAAGAGTGTTTAAATATGAATATGTTCATTTAATTATCTTTATACAAAAACATTTGAATAACTCAAATTGTTTGAAAATTAAAAATAATTACATTTTACACATAGATATAATAAAATATGTATATATATATCCAATTTATATTTATTATAATAACTATTGTTAAAATTTTACTATTATTTTTAAATAAATAAATCTGCCAATTATAAAAAAATTTAAGTTTTAATAATAATAATAATAACAATAATAATAATAATTAGTTGAAAACATATTTTTTAGGAAATTATTATTTTTATGTTAATATAGTTTATAAATATTTTAAAATATATTATGTTTTTTTATAAAATTTATCGATTATAAATGTATATATTTATTTTATTATATAAAAAAACGTGAATTTATATATATTTTTTAACAAACGAATTTGTACACACATATATATAATTTATATGTATTTATTATATATATATATATATTTAATATAACATAAAAATAATATATATATATATATGTATATGTATATGTATATACAAGATACATGATTTTCTTAAAAAGATAATAACATTGATTGGAAAAAAAATGCTAAAACAAATTGGAAAAAAATTATATGTATTGTTTAAAGGAAAACAATGATAAAAAATTATAATGATGAGATTGATAATTAATTTCATATAATATAATAAAAATTAATGATTATAACATGCCAAAAAAAGATGTGATGTGTCAAAATGAAAAAACATAAAAAAAAGTGAAGTGTTAATTAATGATATAATAATAATAATGATTATTATGGAAAAAGTGGGATGTGGGATGAAAAACAATAGAAAACGTGAAATGGTAAATAAAATGAATAAAAATGGAAAAAAATTAAAATGGAAAATGGAAAAGTGAACAACTCGCATATTTGGATTTTTTTTGAAACCAACACCACTTTTTAAGTGTCTTATATTTAGTAATATTATTTTATTTTTTAAAAAAAATTATAAATCATAGTTGTTTTAAAGACCCGGAATTTCCATATAATTTTTTTAAAATATATGGTAAATTTTACGAGTCTGCGAAAATTGATGGGGCATGATTCCGATGCTCGATGTGCCTAGAAAGAATTTCTAAACTTTTTTTTGAGTACGTTCAGTAAACGTACGAGCCGGATTTTCTAACTTTTGAACCAGTGATCGGAATTGAAATCTGATGGCACTGTTGAACTCACAGCGCCGGTATTCACTTAAAGAGACCTTCACCTTGACCGCAGTGGGTTGAGAGTGAAAGATAGTTTTTGTGTTTTTCATGAAAGAATGAAATAAATAAAAATGTTAACATTTTTTTTTGAAACCCATCAACATGGGTTATGGTGGTGGGGACCACCTGATCTTAAACCTCCCTTGTAGATGTTTAGAGGTGGGGACCACCTGAAATAACCCCCATTTTGAATTTAGGGGTGGGGACCACCCGACCCCTCTTAATGGGGGAGAAACCTCTCAACTCCCCATTAATACTTTCCTCTCATTAATTGGAGTCAATTAATTATGCCAACGTGGTACAATTAATTGTGCCAACAATTAATTGTACCAACCTTTTAATTTGATAAACTTAAATTAACAAGGGGGATATTTTCACATTTTGGTGGAATTGGGAGAGGAGAACCTTTTGGAGGATTACTCTCTCCAATGAAGAATGCATTCTCCAATGAAGAATGCATTCTCCAATGAAGAACACGTTCCCCAATGAATAACGCTCACGCCGACGAGGAATGTCTTCAATGAAAATGAAGTGATGGTCGAGGAAACGCCGACGTCACCGACGTCCGTCTATCCCCAATGACTTCATTTCTTTCCTCACGACCTCCATCGACAAATCTCTGAGGTAGGGGTTTAGTTGTGTATGATTATATATTCCCATGTTCTTACCTTCTAAAACAAATAAAGAAGATCAACTCTCTAATTATTTGATCCGCGGATGATTTTTCTTTTTCTACGGGTTTGGGAATAATCATTGTTGGGGGTTGTAGTGTTTGATGTTCTTCATTCAAGTTTTTTGTTGAGCCGCTTGCTACCACTCTAACGCGGAGGGTGTGGGCCAAAAAAACATGGCCCGACCCCTCTGTAGTTCTTCTTGAATGGTGTGTCCTTCGTGATGGAAGAAGGCATCTTTGTGCCACGGCAACGAACGGATGTGGCGGCCGACACATCACCGGTCGCGACAAAGGCGACGGCCCCATGGCTCCTCGCCACCCCGTGGACCTCAGCGCTGCCCTGCGGCCTCGTGCTGCCCTCGTGGCCTCACGCCGCCCTTAAAGCCTCTGCACCGCCCAGCACAGGCCAGGCCGCCCGGCGTGACGAGGTCGGGCCGGGTCGACCCGAATCGGGTTGGGTTGGCCCAGGCTGGGTTGGTCCGGGTCGGACTAGACCCGGGCCAACTTCGAACTTTTCGCTTTATCGGTCATAACTTTGGCACCGGGCATCCGTTTGAAAAACCGTCAGTGGCACTAGAAACCTAGGAGTGAGATAGTCCATTTGAGTATACCCCACTAGATATTTGTATAAAGTTGGAGTACGTTCAGGTTGAATTGATCATGAATCTAACCAGGCCCTTGGGACTAAAAGTCTAATAACTCACTGACCGGGCGTCCGATTGATGCACCGTCTATTGCGTTGAGACCCCTATGGCATAGCGGTCCTTTGTCATACTTCTTAGTGGGACTTCGTGGTAGTTGGAGTATCGACTAGTGGATTGAGGAGCGGATCCTCCCAACGATGATCAAGCTTTGTGCGGGGAACCAGTTGCTGGCTATGACGTGAACAAAGAATATCGATCCTGTGTGGGTCAACACCTAGCGATCCTGTGTGGGTCAGCACCAAGAGATCCTATGTGGGTCAACACCAAGCGATCCTCTGTGGGTCAGCATTGAGTGATTCTGTGTGGGTCAGCACATAGCGATCCTCTATGGGTCAGCGTTGAGCGATCCTATGTGGGTCAGTAGCAGCGCCTCTTGACAGAATAAGATGATCTAACTTTATGACTAACCATTTGTACTTTTTTACTTAAGTTAGACCTGGTGTTAGCTGAGTTTGTACCTTGTGGTACTTTACTTTGGGGTAATACCTTGGTGGTATTCTTCTGTGTGACATACCTGTGTGGTACTTACCATTGTGGTATTCCTTCCCTTGTGGAACAGTAGAGCTTTGGGCTTTTGGGTTGGACCCAATGTTACCACATGATTGAGATTGGTATACTTGATCACTTAGGTTTATGTGTGGGCATATACCTAAGTAGGGTCGCCAATTTATTTTCATGCTTTTTGGTTTATCCTTTTTGGATTTTGTGAGACCTTGAGTGTCACAACCCGTCCTCGGGGCCTGTGTCGTGACTACCCCAAACCCGCCTTCCATAGGTCAGGGGCTGGCGACTAGCACAAAAGGCATAAATCCAGATAAAAAGGGAAGGCATTGCCTTTAATAAGTAAACAACCACAACAAAGTACGCAACAAAGAGTAAATACTATGTAAATACTGTATACAAAAGAAAGTTCTGAAAGGAAAGGGGCCGAAAATACAAGCCCAACAGTAAAGTACAGTACAACTGAAAAGCTAGTACAACTGCAGTAAAGTAAAACAGCAACCATTGTGTCATCCTCCAGGAATCCCACCTGAAGGATGGGTACAGATGGCCTCCTCATCACCTCAGGTTCATCCGTCCGCTTCGTGTACGTCTCACCAAGTGGTCCACCTCCGGGTACCATCCATCTCCACAACACTCTACCTTGATCAGTTCTGACTGTCGTCTGAAACCAAGACAACGAAGTGCGGGCATTGCCCATGCAGGGGTGAGTATAACGATACTCAGTAGGGACCCCGAGACCCCCGAAGGTCTCCCAGAATCCACGAAGGATAAACCACCAAAGGAAAGATACAATCACAAAGTATCAACCAACCCTACTTAGGTATATGCCCATACATATACCTAAGTTATCAATCTCAGTTTGGCTCAAACTCTCGAGCTCAAGCACAGCCCCAATCCACACAGGAAGTAAAGTCAATCACATCGATGATAATGATTGAAAGTCAAGACTCAACTCACACAGGTATACATCTTTCATATAGAGATAGAGATGATCATATGTATCCACTGATTCATCTAATCTATCAGACCCACACAGGATACAAGACCAGCTAGGCTGTCAGACCCACACAGGATACAAGTACATCTACTCTATCGGACCCACACATGATACAAGTACAGAGGTCAATACTGTCGGACCCACACAGGATACAAGAACAGTAGTCATCGATGTCGAACCCACGGAGGATTCCAGTAAGGTAGTCATCGTCGTCGAACCCATGGAGGATTCTAGTACAGTAGTCGTCGTCGTCGAACCCACGGAGGATTCTAGTACGGTAGACATCACAGTCGCAGCCAGCTCTTGGGTTCCCGCAAACAGCAAGCTCGATTCCGGGAGGGTCCACTCCTCGAGCAAAGGGGTTCGATACATCAACTATCACGAAGTCAAGATTTGATGTATCCCATAGTTCTGTCTCATCATAAGAAACTCAACACGACAGACGGTGCATCAATCGGACGCCCGGTCTGAGAGTTATTGGCATTTTCGTTCCAGGGGCCCGGTTGGATTTCAGGTACAATACAACCCAGACACACTCTAATCTCATCAAAATCCTGTGTGAAGTATACCAAAAAGACCATATCATCAAAAGTAATCCAACTTAGTTGACGACACATCAATCAGACGTCTGATCCTTAAGTTACAAGCGTTTCCGCTCCGAGGGCCCGGTTGGTTTTGAGTTCGTACCAACCAGGCCATACCCAAACTTCACCAAAACATTGAGTGTAATATACAGAAACGACCGTCTCGATCCAAGGAATCCTACTCAATTGACTACGTATCGATCGGAGGTCCTTAGATCAAGTTATGGGTGAAATACCAAAATGGGTCCGAAGAGGGGGGTTTGGGCCCGGTCCGACCCAGCCCAAACCACCCTGGGTCGACCCGACCCGGGTCTGGGTCCAAACCAGTAGGGCGCGGCCCGACCCAGCAGCTGTGTCCCAGCCCGGTGGGGCACAGCGCGGCCTGGCAGGGCATGGCCCGGCCCGACGACAGGTGACCTGACCCGCGCAAGGGCGGCCTGGCCCACGGCTCGCCACGGATCGGCCAGCTGGCCGAGCGGTGCGGGGCGCGCGGCCCCCCAGTTTTATGAAACAGTGGTTCTGAATGGTGCCTCCCCTCCGGCCTGGCCGGCTGAAGCCGGCCAGTCTTCTCCGGCATGAGTGGCCCACACAGTGGGCTGCTGTCCTCCTACACAGCACATTCGGGTTCCGCAACTCCCTTCAACCTGGCCGGCAGGCGGCCAGCCGGTTCGCCCGCCAAAGTGGCCTGCGGAGTGCGGTTCACGGTTCTCCACAGCACAGCGCTGAGATTCACTATAATTCATCCAGTCCGGCCAGCTTTAGTCGGCCGGTTCTTCTTCGGCTGACCGGCCCGCGGTTGCGGGACATGGTCTCCCTTCCGCGCGGCACCTAGTGTCGTGGTCCTCTTCGGGCTGGCGCGTGGCCTCTGTTTCCACTGCCACCTTCGGTCATCGCCACCCCCGATCGTCGCCAACTCCGGTCACTGCCACCTCTTCCAACACCATCCCCATCGCGAACAAAAACAAGAAACAACGGAGGGTCGTTGAGCCATGTTTATTCGGCTCGTGCCCTTCGCATTAGGCGGTAAAAAATGGCCATAAACGATCATGTGCATTCAAGAAGAATGAAGGTACAATTTATTCAATTTAAATTATACAAACCCCCTACCTCATAATTGACATCGCACGTCGACGAGCCACGATAGACGAGCGTAGCGGTATTCGGGCATCGTGGAAGACGGCGTCGCGGAGAACGGTGTCGTCCTGTCAATGTTGGAGGAAGAGTCGTTGTCGTGACGCGGAAAGATAATTCAAATACGACGTAGACTCGTTGACGTTGGGGTGCGTCCGAAGAATAAGCATTGTGGAAGAATTCCTTCACGTTCTTCATTGAAGAACAGTGTTCTTCATCGAGAAACGAAAGTTCCACCAAGAGTTTTTCTCCCAATGTTTTCCCACAAATATTTACCAAGAAAATATAATAAAAGGCCCTCCAATATAATAACATTTCCATGCAATTCAAAACAATTCAAAATGAATTGTTTACACAAAAATTAAATTATTAAGGGAGCCTAATTAATTCAATTGATGGGGTTGGCACAATCAATGGAAGGAGGTGGAGAGTTCACATTAAAAGAGGGATGTTATCAAATTAATTAAGGGGTGTTAATGGGGAGTTTAAGGGAGTTGAGGTGAGGTGAAAGGGTTTGGGTTTGTGTGGGACCCACCACACTAAATCATCTCATGGGTGGTTATGTGGGGTGTGGGCCTAACCTCCAACTTCCTTTTGGAGATTATAACCACCCACCAAATAAAAATATCTAACTCATATTTTTATTTATTTTTAATAACAAACCCCAAAAATTAACTTCTCCTCCCGATAAAACAAAACTTTAGTAAAGGTCCCCTTAGGCGAATATCAGCGTTGCGAGTTCATCGGTGCCCTCAGATTTCGATTCCAACCACCGGTTCAGAAGTTATAAAATCCCACTCGTACATTCACTGAACATACCTGAACAAAACTTCAAAAAATTATTTCGGGCACACCGGGCCTCGGAATCAGGTTCCGTTAGAAACAGTGTACTCGTAAAATTACAAAGAATTTTAGAAAAAAAATTCCTTGAAATTTATGATTCTTTACATTACCCCCACCTCAGGGATTTACGTCCCTGTAAAGCTACAACACACACTATGGAAACAAATGAGGGTACTGAGCACGCATCTGAGCCTCCCGTTCCCATGTGCTCTCTTGGAGGCTCCCATGCTGCCAGCGAACGCGCACCAGAGGAATCGACCATCCATGTAGGACCCACTCGTGTCGATCATCGATCTCTACTGGGACCTCCGTGAATGTCACCTCTTCATTGATGTCCAGCTCCCCGTGGTCGATGATGTGGGATGGGTCGTGCACGTATCTCCAAAGCTGAGATACGTGGAAGACGTCGTGCACTTAGTGCAGCTGAGGTGGAAGGTCCAGGAGGTAAGCCACCTCGCCTACTCTGCTGAGGACCTGGAACGGTCTAATGAATCATGGAGATAACTTTCCACCTCGGCCAAATCTCTGTAGACCTCATCGAGGTGAGACCCATAGAAAGATGTGTTCACCATCCTCGAACTCCAGTGGTATCCATATCTTATCAGCATAGGATTTATGTCTGCTCTGTGCAGTCTTCATCCACTCCTGGATGATCTGAACCTTATCCATTGTATCATGCACCATCTATGGTCCTACAAGTACTGACCCCCTGGGTCAGTCCAGCATAGAGGTGATCTGTAAGGTCGGTTGTAAAGTGCCTCGTAAGGTGTCATCCTGATGGTGGAGTGGTAGCTGTTGTTGTACAAAAACTCCACCAAGGGTAAATGATCCTCCCAGATGCGACCAAAGTCAAGGACACATGCACGGAGCATGTCCTTGAGATTCTGGATGGTCCTCTCAGTCTGGCCATCCGTATGTGGATGGAAGGCGGTGCTCAGATGTAGCTGCATACCAAATGCCTCCTGCAACCCCTTCTAAAGCCGGGAAGTAAAGTGTGCATCCCGATCGGAGATGATGGTCAATGGAACACAGTGAAGCCGTACGATCTCCTGAATGTAGAGGCATCCCAAGATCTCTACTGAGCCCTGCTCTCTGATCGGTAGGAAGTGGGCCGACTTGGTGAGTCGGTCGACGATCACCCAGATAGAGTCATGTCCTCTAGATATACGTGAAGCCCCATCACAAAATCCATGGATATCCCATCCCACTTCCACTCTAAGACCTCTAAGGGCTATAACAAGCTTGCTGGTACCTGGTGCTCCGCCTTCACTTGCTGACAAGTTTGGCATTGTGAGACGAACTTTGTTACTGCCTTCTTCATACTTGGACACCTATGCTGTCGTCTGAGGTCCGGATACATCTTCGCCACTTCTGGATGTACCTCTAAAGGGGAAGTGTGAAACTCCCTCATCACTTCCTCCTATAGTGAAACTGGTACCATGGTTTGTCCTCTAAAGAGGATGACGTGCTCCCCACCTTCAGAAAACCCATCAGGTGCCTGACCTGAGGATATCTGATCATGTCACATCTCACAGTCAACATCTCCATGTTGTGCCTCCCTAACTCGCTGTAGAAGTGGAGGAGTGACTGTGAGAGACTGTAGAAAGGCTGCTCCATCTCTATCCAAAAAGGATATCTGCAACACGGCTAGCTGCTCTGTCGCCTCTCCTAGTAGTTGTATTCTCTATCTTCTACTAAGAGCATCTTCTACTACGTTCCCCTTCCTAGGGGTATAGAATATCTCGAAGTCATAGTCCTGGAGGAACTCGAACCATCGTCGTGGTCTCAGGTTTAGGTCCTTCTGTGAGAATATGTACCTGAGACTCTGGTGGTCATAATAGACTGTAAAACACTCGCCCATAAGATAGTGTCACCACATCTTCAAGGAGAAGACCACTGCTACTAACTCCGGGTCATGGGTAGCACAGTTCTGCTCATGCTGTCTCAACTGTCGTGAACCATAGGCAATCACTACTCGCTCCTACATTAGGACACACCCGAGTCCGGTCCCTGATGCGTTGCAGTAAACTACGTACCCACGCCCTCCTCTAGTAGTCTCAAAATGGGTGCACTGGTCAATCTCTGCCATAGATCATGAAAGCTCTGCTAGAATCTCTCTAACCACACAAAGGGTTTCCCCTTCTTTGTCAATGATGAAAGCAGTGCTGCAACTCTGGAGAAGTCTGGAACAAATCTTCGATAGTACCCAGCCAGACCTAGAAAACTCTGAACCCCCGTCACACTCTTGGGTGGCTCCCAAGAAAGTACTGCCTCGATCTTTGCTGGGTCCAATACAACTCCAGCCTCCGAGATGACGTGTCCCAAGAAGTGAACCTCTCGAATACAGAACTGGCACTTTGAGAGATTACTATAGATATGGTGCTCTTGGAGTGTGTCCAGTACTACCCGCAAATGGTAGGCTTTCTCCTCCTCCGTAGTCGAGTAAATCGGTATGTCGTCGATGAAGACTACGACAAATCGATCGAGGTAAGGCTGGAAGATCCTGTTCATGAGACTCATGAACACTTCTTAAGCATTGGTTACGCCGAAGGGAATAACCAAGAACTCGTAGTGGTCATACCGACACCTGAAGGTCGTCTTCTTCACATCCTCGTCTCAAACTCTGAGCTAGTGATAGCCTGACCTGAGGTCTATCTTCAAGAACCATCGTGCTCACTTGAGCTGATCAAAGAGGTCTTCAATCCTCGGGATTGGGTACTTGTTCTTCACGGTCACCTGGTTCAGGAGACAGTATTCAACACATAGTCGCAAGCTCCCATCCGCCCTCTTGGTGAACAAAATCAGAGATGCCCAGAGTGAAACACTGGGTCGGATAAATCCCTTTCCATGCAAGTCCTCCAGTTGTACCTGCAGCTCACGAAGCTCGGTGGGGGACATCTGATATGATGGAGTACATATCAGTGTTGTCCCAGGGTACATGTCAATTTACAAGTCTACCTCTATGTGAGGAGGTAATCCTGGTACGTCATCAGGGAAAAAATCCAAATACTGATCCACCACAATAGTAAAACTCGGACTTCGCACATTAACCACTCTGAGAATGAGACTAGCCAACTGATGTGTGATCGGATGTCCCCTCCTCTACGTAAGTATATCCTGCACTGCGAAGGCTCCCTTCTCACCGGTGTAGGTGAGATTGGTCCCATTCGTGAGAATACACCACACTTTGTGCCTAATATAGTCAATCTGAGCATGAACTGTGGATAACCATTCCATACCCAAGATGACGTCATAAGGCCTCGACGCTGCTACAAGAAGATCCCAGCTGAAGCTCTCGCCTCCTAGAGTAAGCTCACACTACCAGCACTAGTGCGTAATCATCGAGTCTGCTCCCATAGGAGTCTCTAGACGTAAGGATCAAGCCAACGACTCCATCATAATCTCTGAGCTCCGAACGAGGGAAGCAGTAATAAAAGAATGACTCGCTCCTGTGTCTATAAGTACTGCAGAAAGGGTGGAGTAGACACAGATAGTACCTTGAATCATCTCAGGTGTGTCGTGTTTGTAGGCCTTGACTACCTAGAGTTGATCCCACCTCTATTCTATAGCTCCCTTTGGTTGGGGTGGACCTCTTGGTGGAGGTGGTGGTAGAGTCTCGAAACGTCGTCCACCACCCGCTGCTCGGCCAACTCCTCTGCCACGTCTACCTGCTCCCAGCGGACCACCACGGTCAAACCTCTGCCTCTGCCTAGGAGGTATCTCTACTGTCTGATTCTCATCTACATGGTGGGCCGGGCAGTCATGAGCCATGTGGCCCTACCCGCTGTATGCATAGCACTGCCTTCTCCTCGTAAGGTTGGCTCTATTTCACGTGACCCGCACAACCGAACATGTGTCCTGAGGTCGACCACCTGATGGCCTGGTTCGCATGGACCTCTGTGTTAACTACCTATTGCTAGTTTCAGAAGACTCCGCTACGTTTCGTCTTGCAGAATGCCTCGCCGCTGGTGACTGCTTAGTGAGAAATCTCTCCACTAGAAGGGCTCTCTCCAGCACCCCCGCCTGCGTCGGTATGCTGAGGGGAATCGTCGAAGCCCTGATCTCATGCCTGAGTCCCTACTCAAAGGTCCGGGCCCTGAAGAACATGCTACCCTGCTACAGATGAAGTAACTCATGAATCTTCACCACACGTAGGGTGGTTGGAAGTACAACTACTCTGTCAGACCCACACAGGATACAAGTACAGCTACTCTGTCAGACCCACACAGGATAAAAGTACCTAGGTCAATACTATCAGACCCATATAGGATACAAGAACAGTAGTCATCACCATCAAACCCACAAAGGATTCCAGTATGGTATTCATCGCTGTCGAACCCATGGAGGATTCTAGTATGGTAGTCATCGTCGTCGAACCCACAGAGGATTCTAGTACGGTAGACATCGTAGTCGCTGCCAGCTCTAGGGTTCCCGCACATAGCACGCTCAATTCCGGGAGGGTCCACTCCTTCATAAAAGGGGGTAGATGCATCAACTATCATGAATTCTAGATTTTATGTATCTCATAGTTCCATCTCATCATAAGAAACTCAACGCGACAGACGGTGCGTCAATCGGACGCCCGGTCTGAGAGTTATTGGCATTTTCGTTCCAGGGGCCCGGTTGGATTTCGGGTACAATCAAACCCAGTCACACTCCAATATCATCTAAATCCCATGTGTAGTATTCCAAAAGGACCATCTCATCAAAATTAATCCAACGTAGTTGACGGCACGTCAATCGGACGTCCGATCCTTAAGTTATAAGCATTTCCGCTCCGAGGGCCCGGTTGGTTTCGAGTTTGAACCAACTTGGTTATACCCAAACTTTTCAAAAACCTTGAGTTTAATATACTTAAATGACTGTCTCAATACAAGTAATCATATAAAACTGACCGTGCGTCGATCGGAGGTCTGTAGCTCAAATTATGGGTGAAATTGCAAAATGGGTCCGAAGAGGGGGGTTTGGACCCGGTCCGACCCGGTGGGGCATGGCCCAGCCCGGTGGGGTGTGGCCCGGCCCAGAGGGGCGTGGCCTAGCTCGGTGGCAGGCAGCCCGAAGTGCGCAAGGGCGTCCTGGCCTAGGGCTGGCCGTGGCTCGGCCAACTGGCCGAGCGGTGCGGGGGGCATGACCCCTTGGTTTTCTGAAATGGCAGCACCGAGCGGCACCTGGTGTCGCGGTCCTCTTCGGGCCAACGCGCGGCCTCCGTTGTCGTCGCCGCCTTCAGTCTTTGCCACCCCCGATTTTCGCCAACTCCAGTCACTGCCACCTTTTCCAACACCGTCTCCATCGAGAATAAAAACATGAAACAATGGAGGGTCTTCGGGCCATGTTCGTTCGGCCCGCGGCCTCCGCGTTAGGCAGTAACAAATAGACATAGACGATCACTTTCACTTAACAAGAACGAAGGTATAATTTATTAAATTTAAATTATACAAACCCCCTACCTCATAATTGACATCTCACATCGACGATCCGTGGTAGACGAGCGTTGCGGTAGTCAGGCGTCGCCGAAGATGGCGTCACAGAGAACGGTGTCATCCCTTCAACGTTGGAGGAAGAGTCATTGTCATGACGCAGAAAGATAATTCGAAGACGAAGTAGACTCATTGACGTCGGGGTGCGTCCGAAGAAGAAGCATCTTGGAATAAGTCCTTCGCGTTCTTCGTCGGGGGTGTTCTTTGTTGAATAACGATGTTCTTCATTGAGAAATGGAAGTTCCACCAAAAGTTTTTCTCCCAAATTTTTACCACAAATATTTTCCAAGAAAATATAATAAAATTCCCTCCAATATAATAACATTTCCATGCAATTCAAAACAATTCAAAATGAATTGTTGACACACAAATTAATTAATTAAGGTAGCTTAATTAATTCAATTGATGGGGTTGGCACAATCAATGGAAGGAGGTGGATGGTTCAAATTAAAAGAGGGATGTTGTAAAATTAATTCAGGGGTGTTAATGGGGAGTTTAAGGGAGTTGAGGGGAGGTGAAAGGGTTTGGGTTCATGTGGGACCCACCACACTAAATCCTCTCATGGTTGGTTATGTGGGGTGTGGGTCCCACTTCCAACTTCCTTTTGTAGATTATAACCACCCACCAAATAAAAATGTCTTACTCATATTTTTATTTATTTTTAATAACAAACCCCAAAAATTAACTTCTCCTTCCGATAGAACACAATTACTGTAAAGGTCCCCTTAGGCGAATATCGGTGCTGCGAGTTCATCTGTACCCTCATATTTCGATTCTGAGCACCGGTTCAAAAGTTATAAAATCCTGCTCATACGTTCACTAAACTTACCCGAACAAAACTTCACAAAATTATTCTGGGCACACCGGGCCTCGGAATCAGGTGCCGTTAGAAACTGCGTACTCATAAAATTACAAAGAATTTAAGAAAAAAAATTCCTTGAAATTTTTGGGTCTTTACATTTAGGGTCATGGGTCCCTACTGAGTATCTTTATACTCACCCCTGCACGGGCTATGCCCGCACCTTGTTTTGTTTGGTGCAGACGACGAACAATGTTGATCGAGGATGAGGATACCAGGACTGGACGAAGCCTGGAGGTGGACCATACAGAGTGTCGGTACGCAGAGGAGATGGGCAGATGTGGAGTGCTGAGGAGCTGATCTGTACCTACCCTTCAGGTAGGAACCACAGAGGATGACCCAATAGCTGTTTTCTCTTTATTCAGTTGTATTGTATTTCAGTTGTACTTGTACCTTTACTGTTGGGCTTGTATTCCAGCCCCTTTTACTCTCAGCACTCTTTTTTCTATACAGTTGACTTGTGTTTGTACCTTTTTGTGTGCTTGGTTGTGTGTGTTTACAGGTTATCAAGGCAATGCCTTCCCGGTTTTAGGGAATACGCCTTTCAGTGCTATTCGTCAGCCCTTGGCCTATGGAAGGCGGACTTATGGTAGTCACGACATGGGCCCCAAGAGAAGGGTCGTGACAAATTGGTATAAGAGGAGTCGGTTCTACTATAGAACATAGGACTCTGGTCTTTATTTTTGATGAAAATAGTGTTAAGTGTAGTGAGTGTGGTTATCAGTTTAGGGAATCTAGTGTTGGTGCGGCAGCCGATATATCCATACACCAGGACCCTGACTTCTGATTTCTAACTTAGTGCATGAAAACATTGATTATGTGTGTGTTTTGAAGAGTTTTCTTTGTGATATCTTTGATTCAGCTCACCAGGTATAACTTTTTGACTGTGGCGCACTTGTTTCTTTTCAAGATGCCTCCACGCAGATAGCCAGCTAGGGTTCTGGATATAGTACGCACTAATATCCCATTGAGCGACGAGACCTCAGTGTAGGGACCTCTTCCACTAAAGGCACCAGAGGAGGCACTAGAGGTACCATTACCCATTGGGCCACTGATTCCACCAGCCCTAGAACCAGAGGGTGCATGCCTATCGAGCGTGTTTAACGAGTTCTAGTGCCAGAGGCCACCCAGGTTTCGGGGAGATACAGACCCACAGGCGGCTGAGGATTGGTTGGAGGCCGTGGTGAGAGTTTTCTGACTGGTAGGGACACCAGTTGATCTCATGGTGATCCTTGCTGCCAGCCGTCTATAGGCAACAACAGGCATATAGTGGAGCTTGATGCTTCAGGTTCTCGATGAGGTGACGTTTCTCTGGGCAGACTTCGAGAGCCTGTTTCGGGAAAAGTTTTTTCTATTGACTCTTCACACAGTGCGCATACAGGAGCTTCTTCATCTGTAGTAAGGCAGCATGATTGTGGCTCAGTACTCAGTGAGGTTCACTAACCTCTCACGCTACTCCACTGATATGGTTCGAAACCCATTCTTCAGTGCCCGAACCTTAGAGTAGGGACTCAGGTGAGAGATAAGGGCTTCGATGATTTCTCTTAGCATCCCGACGTAGGCGGGGGTGTTAGAGAGATCCCTCTTAGTGGAGATTTTTCTTGCTGAGCAGTCACCAGCAGCGAGACCCACCACCAGTATTCACGTAGCAGAGTCTTCTACAACTGGTATTAGATGGATGTCACAGAGGTCCAAGAGGACCAGACCTATAGGTGGACCACCGTAGGATTCAAGGTTGGTTGTGCGGGGCACCTGAGGCAGATCTAGTCATACCAGGAGTGGGTAGTGTTACACATGCGGCAGGCAGGGTCATATGGCTCGTGACTGTCTGGCCAGCTGTACGGATGATCAGAAGATGGTCAAAGGACCGCCCAGGCAGAGATAAAGGTTTGAATAAGGAGGTGTGCAGGGAGTAGGCATATGTGGAAGAGGAGCTGGTAGTGTAGTTTGTGGTGGGCGACGATTCAAGATGTTACCGCCACCACCACTAGGTGGTCAACCCCGACCACAAGGACTAGTAGGACAGGGGCGAGCTCAGCTTCTGGCAGCTAAGGCCTATGATCACGGTGCTCTGGACATGATATGAGGTACAATCTGTGTCTAATCCACCTTAGATGTTGTACTTATAGATGCGGGTTCTAGTCATTCTTTTATTTCCACTACCCTTGTTCGGAGCTCGGAGATTCTGACAGAGTCGTTGGCTCGATCCTTACGGATAGAGACTCTTACAGGAGCGGATTCGATGATTACACACTGGTTTCGGCAGTGCAACCTTACTCTAGGAGGTGAGATATTTGGATGGGATATCCTAGTAGCAGCGTCGAGGCCTTACGATGTCATCTTGAGTATGAATTGGTTATCTATAGTCCATGCTCATAATGACTGTATTAGGCGCAAAGTGTGGTGTGTCTACATAGATGGGGATAGGTTTGCCTACACTAGCGAGAAGGGAGCCTTTGCAGCACAGGATGGACTTACCCGGAGGAGGGTGCAGCTGATCACTCATCATTTGGCTAGCCTTACCCTCAGAGCGTTTGATGTGGAGAGTTTGAGATATCTTGTTGTGGTGGACCAGTATGTGGATGTCTTCCCGAATGATGTTCTGGGTCTACCTTGTCACAGAGAGGTGGACTTTTACATTGACTTGTAACCCAATACAGAACTGATATCTACACCAGCATATCGTATGGATCTCATGGAGCTTCGTGAGCTGTGGGTACAGATAGAGGACTTACAGGGGAAAGGGTTCATTCGGCCCAGTGTTTCTCCTTGGGTAGCCCCGATTTTTTTTTTCCAAGAAGGCCGATGGGATCTTGAGACTTTGTGTCTACTATCGGCACCTGAACTGGGTGACTGTGAAGAACAAGTACCCACTTCCGAGGATTGACGACCTCTTTGATCAGCTGAATGGAGCATGATGGTTCTCGAAGATATACCTCAGGTCAGGCTATCACCAGCTCAGAGTACGAGACGAGGATGTACAGAAGACAGCTTTCAGATATTGGTACAACCATTATGAGTTTTCGGTCATGTCGTTCGGCATGACCAACTCTCCAGTAGTGTTCATGGGACTCATGAACAGGATATTCCAGCCATATCTTGATCACTTTGTGGTGGTCTTCATTGATGACATTCTGATCTACTCGACTACTGAGGAGGAGCATGCCTACCATTTTCATGTAGTACTGGACACACTCTGAGAGCACCAGCTTTATGATAAGCTCTCTAAGTTCCAGTTCTAGATATGATAGGTTCATTTTCTAGGACATGTCATCTAATAGGTTGGAGTTTCAGTAGATCCAGTAAAGATTGAGGTGGTACTTTCTTGGGATCCACCCAGGAGTGTGACGAAGGTATGAAGTTTCTTGGGTTTGGCCGGATACTACCGGAGATTTGTGCTAGATTTCTCCAGAGTTGCAGCACCATTATCAACGTTGATGAATAAGGGGAAACCCTTCATGTGGTCAAAGAGATTACAGAGGAATTTTCAAGAGTTGAGGCAGATGCTGACTAGTGCCCCCATCTTGAGGCTTCCATAGGAGGGCGTAGGGTACATAGTCTACTGAAATGTATCAGGGACTGGGCTCGGATGTGTCCTGATGCAGGAGTGATAAGTGATCGTATATGGTTCTTGATAGTTGAGACAACAAGAGTAGAACTACGCTACCCATGACTTGGAGTTAGCAGTAGTGGTCTTCGCCTTGAAGATGTGGCGACACTATCTAATGGGTGAATGTTTTACAATATACTCTGATCACAAGAGTCTTAGGTATATCTTCTCTCAGAAGGACATGAACCTGAGACAGTGACGTTGTCTTGAGTTCCTCTAGGACTATGACTCTGAGATATTCTATACTCCTAGGAAGGGGAACTTTATAGCAGATGCACTTAGCATAAGATCTGGTATACAGCTGCTAGGTGAGGCGACGAAGCAATTGTCCGTTTTGAAGATATCCTTTGTGGATCGAGATGGAGTAGCTTTCCTTCAATCTATTACAGTCACTCCCCCACTTCTTCAGTGAGTTATGGAGGCACAGTGCAGGGACACTGACTGTGAGGCACGACGTGATTAGATATCCACAGGACAGGAACCTGATGGATTTTCTGAAGGTGGGGAGCAGATCATCCTCTTTAGAGGACGTACCATGGTACCAGTGTCACTTCAGGAGGAAGTATTGAGAGAGTTCCCCACATCCCCTCTAGCGGTACATCCAAGAGTGGAGAATATGTACCAGGACCTCCGACGACAGCACTGGTGGCCGAGGATGAAGAAAGAAGTAGCAGAGTTTTTCTCTTGATGCCTCACTTGTCAGTAAGTGAAGGCAGAGCATCTTGTACCAACAGGCTTGGTGTAACCTTTAGAGGTCCCAGAGTGGAAGTGGTATGGGATATCCATGGACTTTGTGACAGGACTTCCACGTATATCCAGAGTTCATGACTCTATCTGGGTGATCGTTGACTGACTCACCAAGTAGGCCCACTTCCTACCGATCAAAGAGCAGGGTTCAGTAGAGAGCTTGGGATGACTCTATGTGAAAAATATTGTGCAGCTACATGGAGTAACCTCAAATATTATCTCTGATCGTGATACATGTTTCACTTCCTGACTATGGAAGGGATTTTAGTAGGCCTTCGGGATGCAACTTCATTTGAGAACCGCATTCCATCCTCAAACGGATGGCCAGACTGAGCGTACCATCCATACTCTTGAGGACATGTTGTGTGCTTGTGTCCTCGACTTCTCTTGCAGTAGGGAGGATCATTTGCCTTTAGTGGAGTTTACATACAACAAAATCTATCACTCCACCATTGGGATGGCACCTTTTGAGTCATTTTACGGGTGACCTTGCAGATCATCTTTGTGTTGGATAGACCCAGGGGAGTCAGCACTAGTGGGACCAAAGATGGTACGGGCTACCATAGAGAAGGTGTAGATCATCCAGGAGAGGATGAAGACTGCACAGAGCTGGCAGAAGTCTTATGCCGACAGGATACAGAGACCTCTGGAGTTCGAGGATGGTGACCATGTCTTTTTACGGGTCTCACCTCGATGAGGTTTGCGGAGATTTGGCTGAGGCGGCAAGTTATCTCTGAGGCTCATCAGACCCTTCCAGGTCCCCAGCAGAGTTGGCAAGGTGGCTTACCGCTTAGCTCTTCCACCTCAGTTGCATCGGGTGCACGAAGTCTTCCACGTATCTCAGCTGAGGAGATACGTGCATGACCCTTCTCACGTCATCGACCACAACGAGCTAGACATCGACGATGGGGTGATGTTTTCAGAGGATCTAGTGGAGATTGAGGATTGACAGGAGTGGGTCCTTAGTAGGCGGTCAATACCTCTGGTGCGCGTTCGCTGGTAGCACGGGGACCTCTAGAAGAGCACATGGGAGCGGGATGCTTAGATACATACTCATTACCCCCACTTGTTCCCTTAGTCTGAGTTATGACATACGGGGATGCAAATCCCTGAGGTGGGGAGAATGTAAAGACCCAGAATTTCCAGGTAATTTTTTTTAAATATATAGAAATTTTACGAGTCTGTGAAAATTGACAGCGCGTGATTCCGAGACCTGGTGTGCCCGAAATGAATTTCTGAACCTTTTTCTAGGTACGTTCAATAAGCATACAAGCAGGATTTTCTAACTTTAGAACCGGTGCTCGGAATTGAAATCTGAGGGCACCGTTGAACTCGCAACGCTGGTATTCTCTTAAAGATACCTTCACCTTGACCGCAGTGAGTTGAGAGTGAAAGATAGTTTTTGTGTTTTTCATGAAAAAATGAAATAAATAAAAATGTTGACATTTTTATTTTATTTTTGTTGAAACCCCTCAACATGGGTTACGGTGGTGGAGACCACCCGAGCCTAAATCTCCCATGTGGATGTTTAGAGGTGGGGACCACCTGAACTAACCCCCATTTTGAATTTAGGGGTGGGGACTACCGGACCCCTCGTAATGGGGGAGAAACCTCTCAACTCCCCATTAATCCTTTCCTCCCATTAATTGGAGCCAATTAATTATTCCAATGTGGTACAATTAATTGTGCCAGCAATTAATTTTGCCAACAATTAATTGTGCCAACCTTTTAATTTGATAAACTTAAATTAACAAGGGGGATATTTTCACATTTTGGTGGAATTGGGAGAGGAGAACCTTTTGGAGGATTACACTCTCCAATGAAGAATGTGTTCTCCAATAAATAATGTGCTCCCCAATGACGAACACTCATGCCGATGAGGAACATCTTCAACGACAATGAACTGACGATCAAGGAAACACTGACGTCACCAACGTCCATCTATCCCCAACGACTTCATCTCTTTCCTCGCGACCTCCATTGAAAAATCTCTGAGGTAGGGGTTTAGTTGTGTATGATTATATATTCCCATGTTATTCCCTTCTAAAACAAATAATGTGGATTAACTCTCTAATTAGTTGATCCGTGGATGATTTTTATTTTTCTGCGGGTTTGGGAATAATCATTAATGGGGGTTGTAGAGTTTGACATTATTCATTCAAGGTTTTTGTTAAGCCGCTTGCTACCTCTCTAACGCGGAGGGTGCATGCCAAACAAACATGGCCTGACCCATCCATCGTTCTTCTTGAATGGTGTGTCCTTCACGATGGAATAAGACGGCTTTATGGCACGATGACGAATGAATGCAGCGGCCGGCACATTGCCGGCCGCAACGAAGGCAACATCCTTATGGCTCCTCACCTCCCCGCGGCCCTCCATGTGCCTCGTGGCCTTCGCGACGCCCCGATGCCTCGCTGCCTCGAAGCCCTCCGTGCCGCCCTCACGGCCTCACCGGCCCCTGCGGCCTCGCTCTGTCCTCGCGGCCTCCGTGCCGCCCAGCGCAGGCCGGGCCCAGCGAGCTGGGCTGGACCAGACCCAGTGGTCCGGGTCGACCCGAATCGGGTTGGGTCGACCCAAATCGGGTTGGGTCGTCCCAGGCCATGTTAGACCAGACCCGGGTCAACTTTGAACTTTTCACTCTATCGGCCATAACTTTGGCACCGGGCGTCCGTTTGACGAACCGTCAGCAGCGCTGGAAACCTTGGAGTGAGATGGTCCCTTTGAGTATATGCCAAAAGATATTTGGATAAATTTGGAGTACATTCGGGTTGGATCAATCATGAATCCAACTAGGCCCTTGGGACTAAAAGGCTAATAACTCATAGACCAGGCGTCTGATTAACTCATCGTCTTTTGCGTTGAGACCCCTATGGCATGGAGGTACTTTGTGATACTTATTCATAGGAATTCATGGCAGTTTTAGTATTGAAAAGTGTCTTGAAGAGCAGACCCTCCAAAATACGAGAAACCTTAGTGTGGGGACCCAGAAGCTGGCTGTGACATGAAGAATGAATAACGATCCTGTGTGGGTTAGCACCTAGCGATCCTGTGTGGGTCAGCACCGAGCGATCCTGTGTGAGTCAGCACCGAGCGATCCTGTGTGGGTCATCATCAAGCGATCTTGTGTGGGTCAAAACCTAGAGATCTTATATGGGTCAGCACCAAGCGATTCTATGTGGGTCAGCAGTAGAGCCACCTAACAGAATAACATGATCTAACTTTACGAAAAATCATTTGTACTTAAGTTATACCTGGTGTGAGATGAGTATGTACCTTGTGGTACTTTCCTTTGTGGTAATACCTTGGTAGTATTCTTCTATGTGACTTACCTGTGTGGTACTTACCTTTGTTTTATTCCTTTCTTTGTGGAACAATTGAGCTTTGGGATTTTGGGTTGGACCCAGTGTTTCCTCATGATTGAGCTGGGTATACTTGATAACTTAGGTATATGTATGGGAATATACCTAAGAAGGGTTGCTAGTTTATTTTCATGCTTTTTGTTTTATCCTTTGTGGATTTTGTGAGACCTTGAGGGTCTCGGGGTCCCTAATGAGTATCGTTATACTCACCCCTACACAGGTTATGCCCGCACCTTGTTGTGTTTAGTGCAGATGACAGATAGCGCTGATTGAGGCTGAGGGTGCCAGGATTGAACAGAGCCCGAAGGTGGACCATATGACATGTCGGTATGTAGAGGATACAGGCAGACATGGAGTACTGAGGAGTCAATTTGTACCTATCCTTCAGGTAGGAACCACGGAGGACGACCAAGTAGCTGTTTTTCTCTTTCTTCAGTTGTATTGTATTTCAGTTGTACTTAAACCTTTACTATTGGGCTTGTATTCCAGACCCTTTTACTTTCAGCACTCTTTTTTCTATACATTTGACTTGTGTTATTATCTTGTTGTGTGCTTGGTTTCATGTGTTTATAGGTTATAAAGGCAATGTCTTCCCAGTTTTAGGGAATACGCCTTTCGGTGCTAGTCGCCAGCCCCTAGCCTATGGAAGGTGGGCTTGGGGTAGTCACGACATGGGCCTCGGGGGATGGGTCGTGACAGTTGTGTGTACCCTTCCTATTCATCACTCAATCATACTATAAAAGACTCAAATTACCATATATATTTATAATCCCCTTGATTCACACCCTCTACGAGAACAGCATAACCGTCACTATCTTCTAAACCCATCCTGCTTCGTTCCTGGTGTGTTTGAGCCTTGTGTCTGCAATTTGGTAAGAGAATTTTATTATTTTCATTTGATTTTGTAAAGATATATATATATATATAGTGATATATGTATATATATTCATGTAAAATCATATTTTGTAAACCTTAATTTCATTTATGACTACGTCTTCTTGTTTTAAACATTTTTACCTAACATCTAATAATTTCAGGGGTATGATTTTGATTATCAAGAAAGGATGTTTTTTTGTTAACAAAGAATTACATGTGTGTATATACATACATATACACACATATAAAACTCAATATTTTTAGTTTTTTTATCCATAATATTGATGAGGGTTATTTTTCAATGAAAGATATGTCTAAATACCTATGTTTATTTTGGTGTTATTATGGTTGATATATATATGTGTGTATATATACATATACATATATATATGTGTGTATATTTAAGTATAAACAACTTAAGCTTAGTTATTCCTTCTCATCTATTTAAAAATTATAATAATGCTTATTGTCTGATGAATTTAAAACCCTGTATACACTTTGTTTTCTAAAATAGCATGGGACAAACTTATCATTTTATGTGAAATTACAAAATGAATTATCATTTCATGTGTGTACTTACATATTCATTGTCTGTCGTGTTGTTCATGTATAGGTATGGCCATCATCTACACATACATGACATTATTAGCATTTTTTAATCATGCATGAATTTAATTCATGTGACTAGTATTTATGGTTCTTAATTTATAAAGGTTTTCAAGCATGGGGTTCTCTCTAAAATATTTTAGAAACTTTTTTGAAAATTTCAATGATACACATTTGAGTGAAATGATACTATGTAGGTATTTTGAAAATGTTTTTGAGACAGAGATTAGAATGGAAGGTCTATGATAATTTTTTTTCAAAAATATAGCATTGGTGAATTAAGATATGTTATGGGGAGTGAACCCGTAAGCCTAAGTTAAGACCTATGTCCTTATGTAAATGATTTTATACATGGAATACAAAGTATTGTTAATGTCCCACAGAAAAATTAATATTTTCAAAGGAGAATCCCCAATGGATTTTCATGTATGATTATTTTGTGAAATGTTATTATATATATCTGTATTCAAGTATTTTTTAAAATCTATTTTTGATTATGTTTATAAACTTTTCAAGAAATAAAAAAAACGTTTTTATCAGTTGGTTTGAAACCCCTTACTGGGCATTTTTTTCTCACCCTACATATTATAAACACCTTTTCAGGTTTAGCATACTTACTGCATTGAAACTTTGGTGTGGAATCAACACGTTGAAGGATCATTATTTTCAATTTATATTTTTTTTGTTGAAATGTAAGTCATGTATCTAATTTTTCCAGAACCTAGACTGGTAAAAGGTCCTCTATTATATAAATGGTGTGTAATAATTTCAATTTTATTTTACAAAAAAAAGTACACAACATTTATAAGGGCTGGGCCCAGTATCTTGGGCTCAGGTCCTTATAATTGGTATCAATGGAACGGTCTAGTTAACTTTGGAGATTAGATGTTTTCGAGTCTAGAAGTTTAGCGGACCGAGTGTCTCTTAATTCTAAAGACGAAAATTTAGAATTCTTTTTAGTCCGACAAAACGAATAGAGAGGATGAAATTCTATTGAGAGGAGAATAATGTAACGCCCCAAGAAATTCATATATTACTTTCATTTTAAATTAAAATTTATTTCATTTATAATTTAAAATAAATATTTTTAATTAAGTCTTTTATGTAACTAATTTTTTTATAATCAAAATAAGTTTTTATTCAAGATTATAAAATATTACCTATCAGAGAAATATTATTTTCATTAAATAAATGTTTTTTAAATAAATTAAAATATATTATTTATTTTATAATATGTTTTGATATATAATGTTTTAAATATATTATTACTTTGCAAGAAAAATATTTTTATAATATGATATTAATTTATTTAAAAGAGTGTTTTAATATGAATATGTTTATTTGATTATCTTTATATAAAAAATATTTGAATAAGTCAACTTGTTTGAAAATTAAAAATAATTACATTTTATACATAGATATAATAAAATGTGTTTATATACTTATATATCCAAATTAATATTTATGATAATAACTATGAAAAAAATTTACTATTATTTTTAAATAAATAAATCTGACGATTATAATTTTTTTAACGTTTTAATAATAATAATAATAATAATTAATGGAAAACATATTTTTAAGAAAATTATTATTTTTTGGTTAATATTTTTTATAGATATTTTAAAATATATTGTGTTTTGTTTAATAAAATTTATCAATTATAAATGTATATATTTATTTTATTATATAAAAAATGAAAATTTTAAATATTTGTTTAAAAAACAAATTTTTACACACATATATATAATTCATATGTTTTTATTATATCTATATATATTTAATATTATATAAATATGAATATATATATATATAAGATACATGATTTGCTAAAAAAGATAAAAATGTTGATTTGGAAAAAAATGCTAAAAGGAATTGGAAAAAAAGTTATATGTATTGTTTAAAATAAAAAAATGACAAAATAGATTATAATGATGATATTGATAATTAATTTCATATAATATAATAAAAATTAATGATTATATCAAGGAAAAAAAAGACGTGGTGTGTTAAAATGACAAAACATAAAAAAAGTAAAATGTTAATTAATGATATAATAATAATAAGAATTGTTATGAAAAAAGAGGGATGTGAGATTAAAAACAAGAGAAAACGTGAAATGGTAAATCAAATGAATTAAAAAGGAATAAAATTAAAAAGGAAAATTGAAAAGTGAATGACTCACATAATTGGAATTTTTTTAAAACCAACACCACTTTTCAAGAGTCTTATATTTAGTAATATTATTTTTTAAAATTATAAATCATAGTTGTGTGTAGCCTTCTTATTCATCACTCAATCATCCTCTACAAGCCTCAAATTACTATATATATTTATAATCCCATTGATTCACACCCTCCACGAGAACAACATAACCATCATTGTCTTCTAAACCCATCCTTCTTCGCTCCTGATGTGTTTAAGCCTTGTGTGTGCAATTTGGTAAGAAAATTTTATGATTTTCATTTGATTTTGTAAAGGTATATATATATATATATTGATATATGTATATATATTCCTGTAAAACCATATTTTGTTAACCTGAATTTCATTTATGACTATGTATTCTTGTTTTAAAAGTTATCCCTAAAATCTAATAATTTCAGGGGTATGATTTTGATTATCAAGAAAGGATGTATTTTTTATTAACAAATAATTACATGTGTGTATATACATACGTATACACACATATATAACTCAATATTTTCAGTGTTTCTATCCATAATATTGATGAGGGTTCTTTTTCATTGAACGATATTTCTAAATACCTATGTTTATTTTGGTTTTATCCTAGTTGATATATATATGTGTGTCTGTACACACACACAAACACACATACATATATATATTTAAGTATAAAAAACTTATGCTTGGTTAGTCCTTCTCATATATTTAAAAATTATAATTATGTTTATTGTATGATGAATTTAAAACCCTATATACACTTTGTTTTCTAAAATATCATGGGACAAACTTATCATTTTATGTGAAATTTCATAATGAGTTATCATTTAATGTGTGTACTTACATCTTCATTGTATTTCGTGTTGTGCATGTATAGTTATGGCCATCACCTACACATACATGACATTATCATCATTTTATAATCATGAACATATTTAATTCATTTGACTAGAATTTATGGTTCTTAATTTATAAAGGTTTTCAAACATGGGGTTCTCTCTAAAGTATTTTATAAATTTTTGTGAAAATTTCAATGATACACATTTGAGTGAAATGATACCATGTAGGTATTTTCAAAATTTTTTGCGATAGAGATGAGAATATCAGGTCTATGAGAAAATATTTTTTGAAAATGTGGAATTGGTGAATTAAGAGATGTTATGGGGAGTGGACTTGTAAGTCTAAGTTAAGACCTATGCCCTTATGTATTGGATTTTAGACATAGACTACAAAGTATTGTTAATGTCCCATAGAAAATTTAATATTTTCAAAGTAGAATCTCCAATGGCTTTTCAAGTATGATTATTTTGCAAAATACTATTATATATATATATATATGTATTCAAGTATTTATGAAAATCTATTTTTGAGTATGTTTATAAACTTTTCAAGAAATACAAAAACGTTTTTATCAGTTGGTTTGAAACCCCTTACTAGGCATTTTATGCTCACCCTACATATTATAAACACCTTTTCAGGTTTAGTATACTTACTGGATTGAAACTCTTGTGTGGAAGCAACACGCTGAAGGATAATTGTTTTTAATTTTTAATTTTTATTGAAATGTAAGTCATGTATCTAATTTTCCAAAACCTAGACCAGTAAAATGTCCTTTATTTTATAAATTTTGTGTAATAATTTCAATTTTATTTTACAAAAAAAGTACACAACATTTATAAGGGCTGATCCCGGTAGCTCAGGCTCAGGTCCTTATATGACAGGTGTGCCCAGAATTATAGAGCACAATATGAATGTTTTGATGTGATGAGTGATCCTAGAATTATACAGTGCCCCAATGCATTGGGTAAAGTGATGAATCCCATGATTTAAAGGGGAATGATACATGAACATGATGTTATCATTGTTCACAACTATGTGTGGTAGTTAACCACTAAGACATGATGTTTCATTGTTTATGCATTGCCATATTCCAAGTCTTCTCTTAATGTTTCCTCTCATGATTATGATCATATGCCTATATTATGATGATAATGATTATGCCCATCCCATGTTATGTTGTTTCATGCTCTAATTTATCCACTTACTGGGCTTTTATCTCACCCCTTTTTGATGTATATCCTCAGGTGACTACATGTACTAAAGAGAGGTCAAGTGCCAGTAAGAAGCTAGAGAAGAACGAATTAAATAAATGTTTATGATTGATGTTGTAAATGTTATGTATAGTCCTAGTTTTCCCAATACACTAAACCTTTGGATCCTCGTGGTGTAATAATATTATGTTTTTTATCTTTATAATGATGTAATTGTAATGTAAGATAAATTTGGGTCTCTATAGAGTTCAATGGAGAGTTTAGGGTAGTTGTATGTACAGGAGATTGTTCATCTTCATGGGGTCACTCAATGATTTTATTTGATCATAACTTGTGATTTACTTCATGATTTTGGAGATGCCTAGAAGAGGCATTCAAGACCCAAACAATGATGAGTACAAACTTTCACCCCTATAATGATGGGCAGACCGAGCGCATTATCCTGGTGTTGGAGGATGTGACGAGGGATTGCATGTTACACTATGGCCTGAGCTAGTAGTATCACTTTCCCCTAGTATATTTTTCATACAACAACAGCTACCACTCTACCATCGGCATGTCACCTTTTGATTCCTTGTACGAGAGACCATGTAGGTCCCCTTTGTTCTTGAGAGAAATTAGTCAGGACCTATCTTATGGGCCCAAAGATAGTTCAAGTGATGACGGAGAAGGTCTGGGTCATTTGTGAGCAGGTGAGGATGGCCTAGAGTATGTAAAAATCTTACATATATCAATGTTTTAGGACCTTGGAGTTTGAGCAGGGAGACCATGTTTTCCGGAGAGTCTCCCCACGATGAGGATTGTGGAGGTTCAGCCAGGGGGCAAGCTATCCTCTAGGTTTATCGGGCCATTCAATATCATGCAAAGGGTTGGCGAGGTTTCTTACCACCTTTCCCTACAACCACAGCTGGAGAAGGTGCAAGCCGTTTTATATAACATTCTAAGCCCACACTTCTAGATTTGGTGCTAAAACTTTATTTGTGATTTTTTTATAAAAAAACTGAATAATTACACAACACATTACAACATTGAGGACCTTTTCTGGTATAGGTTTTGGAGAATTATAACAAATATTACATTCCATTAAAACTAGATAGAAAAAAATTAACTAAATAGAAAATTATTCAGTATGTTGTATCCTCAAAGAACTCACATCACAATGTAATTCTACTAATCTGGTACAAAAATGAGTTTAAAACGTAGGCTGAGCATTTAATATTCTTAGTAAGGGGATTTGAAATGCGTTAATAAGAAATTTTAAAAAATAATTATTCAAATAAATGTATATAATTAAAATTAGGTTTTTAAAAACATTGGAATATATATATATATATATATTAGAAACCCATTAATTTCTCCAAAATAATTATCTTTGAAATGATCATTTGGGTTCCTCCATTGAAAATAATGTTTTTTGATGGGTCATTTATGGTACTTAGTAGATCATAATAAAACCATAAGGTCACTAGTCATAACTAATATGGAACAAAGACCCCTTAAGACTTATGGGTTAACTCCCCATAATATAACATTCATTATACTAGTGCCAATTGTTTTTAAAAACTTTTAATGGACCTTCCTTTCTCAATCCTAACCCAAAACATTTCAAAAATACATACATAAAATTATTTTATGAAAAATAAAATAACTTTTCTTATAACATGTCATAGACATGTTCTTAAGAGTTTATAAGACCATTTTTAGGAGAATACCATGCTTAAAAATGCTATACTTGTTTAAAAGTTATAAATTAAATGGATAATAAAATATGTGCACACTTGATTAAAAATGCATGGAATGCTACTTATAAATTAGATAATGGAAATAACTAATTATACATGACATACCAGGGGGTGCAGATACAATTTATCACATAAAATAATATCTCGTTTAATATTAGCGCATAAAATGATAACTATTATCATTTTAAGACAAAAGATACAAATAACTATAAATAATAAAATGGTGGAATATTAATAAATTCTAATCTTTGTATATAGATTTGGGAATAAATGGTTATTCCCTTTTTATAAATAAATTGATGTACATATATATATATATACATAAATATATTTCTTTATACATTATACATATATTGATAATTGAAAAACATAATCAATACCTTTGATAAAAATAAATAATTCCCTTACAAAGTATAGTTTTGGGGATAATATTTAAAAACAAAACTTTTTTCATATAAATTCCAAAAAACAGAAATTTTATATAGATAGATATTAATACATCTATATATATATATATATATCTTTTTAAATGACATAAATGATAAAATTAAAACCCTTTTAAACTGTATTCTTAAAAAATAAAAAATTTAAAACAAAAACACGTATCTCATATATATAGTGAAAATAGATAGTTATACATAGGTAGATATATATATACATGTATGTATATCTTTATAAAACAAATATAATTTGATTTAATAAAAAATTAAACCCTTACATAAATCCTTAGGATATTAGGGATTTATATGGAACATAAATTTAGAACTTTATCATCGAAATTCTTAAAGTAAAGAAATAGGTATGTATATATTTGTGTATATAATTATATATATGTGTGTTTTGATGAAATCAAACATAAAATAAATTGAACCCTTACGAAATAAATTCAAACATAAAAATAAATAATAAATCACTTACTTGCTTTATGGAAAACAAAAAAATGGTTTTCTTGTTGCTTGGGGTGTTCGGTCAAGAAGGAAGGCTTCGCTCAAGTAGGGTTTCTCCTTCAAAAAATATGAATGTGTTCTTACAAAGAAACAAAGGTATCAATAGATGTTTGAGTTTTATTGAGCTTCCTAGAGAAGGTAGGATTTTTATTTATTTATTTATTATCATAACCATTTTTTATTCAATTACTTTCTATATCTCTTTAAAAGTCACGGTTTTCCCTAACTTGATTCTTATCTTAATTTTTTAAAATTCATAATTATTTTTATAATTATATATTATTATATTATAAAGTTTAGATTCAATTTTTTCATAATTCTCGTTTCTCCAATTCTCATGCCTCTTACATTAAATTATATATTATCATCATTTTTTTAAATCATTTTATTAACTCTTTCTTGACTAGTTTCATGTTTTTTTAAACATATGTAACATTTTCTTTTATATAAATAAATTCTTATATATATATATATACCATTTTAGTTTTTTAAAATAAATAAATATATAATTATAATTATAATTATTTTTTTAATAAATAAATAAAATCACATTTTTTTGAAATATATATATATAAGTGCATTTTTTGTAGAAAAATAATTATTTTCAATTATAATTTATAAATTTTATAAAACAAAAACATAATATATTTCATATATATATATAATAAATTAACTTAGAAATAATAATAATTTTCTAAAAAAATTATTACCCTTGATTTTATTATTAATATTATTATCATTAAAATATTCTATTGAATAACCTTTTTGTTAAAAATAAATTATATTTTATAAATAAATATTCTTTTAAAAAAATAAAAACAATATTATTTTTTTAGAATAAATTTGAAAACTAGAAATAATAAGTATAATTTATTATAATTATTATAATTAACTTATAATAAAATTAATTAAAACACTTAATTTCAATTATTATTTTTAAATAAAATTATCTTAAAAAATATTATTAGTTGGTTTTAATTATAAATAAACCCATTTAATAAAATATATCTATAATAAAACTATGAAATTTTTGGGATGTCACATTCTCCCCCCTAAAAGAATTGTGCCCCCGCAATTTTTTCATTAGAACAAAAAGAAATTCTGAGTTTTAGTGTTCAAAATTAAGAAAAATGAGGACTAATAAAATTCTAGACTGTACCGTTTAGATGAAAACGTATAATATCTAATTTTTTTAGAGCATTCATCTTATACCAATTATAACAGCCTGATCCCGCACTTCTAAATTTGGTGTTAAAACTTGATGTGTAATTTTTTTTATAAAAAGAAACTGAATAATTACACAACACATTACTCAATCAAGGACCTTTTTAGGTCTAGGTTTTAGAGAATTAGATACAAATATTACATTTCATCAAAAATTAACATAATAAAATTAACTAAACAAAAAATTCTTGAGTGCACTACCTCCTCAAAAAACTCACATCACAATGTAATTCTACTAATCATGTACAAAAATGAATTTAAAACGTAGGGTGAGCATTTAATATTCCCAATAAGGGGTTTTGAAATACATTAATAAGAACATTTAAAACATTTTCTTTGAATAAATGTATATACTTAAAATTTGGTTTTCCAAAATATTGGAATCTGTATATATATATTTTAGAAAACCATTAATTTCTCCAAAATAATTATCTTTGAAAATATCATCGAGATTCCTCCATTGAAAATAATAATTTTTTATGGGTTATTTATGGTACTCAGTAGACCATAATAAAACCATAAGGTCACTAGTTCTAAATCATATGTAATAAAGTATCATTAATACTTATGGGTTCACTTCCCATAACATAACATTCATTATACTAGTACTAATTTTTTAAAACAGTTTAATGGACCTTCCTTTTTCAATCCTAACCCAAAAAAAATAAAAAAAACATACATCAAATTATTTTCTGTAAAAGAAAGTAATTTTTTTATAAGATGTCATATAAATATTCTTGAGAGTTTCTAAAACCATTTTTAGGAGAATCTCATGCTTAAAAATTACTATACTTATTTAAAATTTATAAATAAAATGCATAATAAAATATGTGCACACTTGATTAAAAATTTATGGAATGCCAATTATAAATTAGGTAATGGACATACCTAATTATGCATGACATACAAGGGGTTCTAGATACAATTTTACACATAAACTAATATATATTTTAAGATTAGTGCATAAAATGATAACTATTATCATTTTAAAACTAAGGTTACACATAAATATAAACCATAAAATGATGGAATGTGAATAAATTCTAATTGTTGTATATAGATTTGGGAATAAATGGTTATTCCATTTTTATAAATAAATTTATGTACATATATATACATAAATATATTTCATTATACATTATACATAGATTGATAATTTGAAAATATAGTCAATCCCTTTGATAAAAATAAATAATTCCCTTAAAAAGTATAGTTTTAGGGATAATATTTAAAAACAAAACCTTCATCATATAAATTATGAAAAAACATAAATGTTATATAGATATATATCAATATATATATATATATATATATAAATGACATAAGTTGATAAAATTAAAACCCTTTCAAACCGTATGCTTTAAAAATAAAAATTTAAAACAAAAACACTTATCTCATATATATATATATATATCCATATATACATGTATATGTATCTTTGTAAAACAAATATAATTTGATTGAATAAAAAATCAAACACTTACATAAATCCTTGGGATATAAGGGATTTATATGGAACATAAATTCAGAACTTTATCATCAAAAATTCTTAAAGAGAAGAAATAGGTATGCATATATTTATGTATATAATTATATATATATATATATTTATGAAATAATACATAAAACAAATTGAACCCTTAGAAAATAAATACAAACAAAAAAATAATTAATAAATCTGTTACTTTCTTGATGGAAAACCAAAAAAATGATTTTCTTATTGCTTCGGGTGTTCGGTCAAGAAGGAAGGCTTGGCTTGGGTAGGGTTTCTCCTTCAAACAATATAAATAAGTTCTCTTGAAGAAATAAAGGTATAAATAGACATTTGAGTCTGATTGAGATACTTGGAGAAGCTATGATAATTTATTTATTTATTTATTATCATAACTGTTTATGTTTTTTTATTCAATTAGTTTATATCTCTCTTTAAAAGTCACGGTTTACCCTATTTTGATTCTTATCTTAATTTTTTCATAGTTATCATTATTGTTATAATTATATATTATTATATTATAAGTTGAGATTCACTTTTTCCCTCATTCACATTTCACCCATAGTCATGCCTCTTACATTAAATTATATATTATTATTGTTTTTTAAATAGTTTTATTCTCTCTTTTTTGACTCGTTTAACATTTTTTTAAACAAATGTAACATTTTTTTAATAAATAAATTCGTTTTTTATAAATAAATAATTTTAGAATTTATATATATATATATATATAATTTTTTTAATAAATAAATCAAATCACATTTTTTTAAACACATATATAAAAGTGAATTTTTTGTAGTAAAATAATTATATACATTTATAATATATAAATTTTATAAAACAAAAATCTAATATATTTCATATATTTATAAAATATATTATTTTAAAAATAATAATAATAATTTTCTAAAAAGATTAACCTTAATTATTATTATTATTATTATTAAAATATTCTATTGAATAATCTTTTTGATAAAAATAAATAATGTTTTACAAAAATAAATATTCTTTTAAACAAAGAAAAAATATATTTGTTTTTAGAATAAATTTAATAATTATACATAATAATTATAATTAATTATAATTATTATAATTAACTTATAATCAAATTAATTAAAACACTTAATTTCAATTATTTTATTTAAAGAAAAGCATCTTAAAAAATATTAATTATTGGTTTTATTTATAAATAAATCCATTTAATTAAACATATTTATAATAAAACAATGTCTGGAATTTCTGGGATGTCTCATCTTCCATTTTTCGCAGCTCAGGAGATACATGCTTGACCCCACAAACATCATCAACTAGGGAGAGATGGATATTGAGGATGAAGCCACCTTTTCAGAGCACCCGATAGTGATCGAGGATCAAAATGAGAGCACCCTATGTGGATGAATTATCTCATTGATTAATGTGTTGTGGTAGCATGGGAACACGTAGGAGATCTCCTGGGAGTGGGAGAGCCAGATGCAGGGTCAGTATCCCAAGTTGTTTATTTAGTTTTTCTTTTCAGAGATGAAAATCTTGAAGGAGTGAATGATACAGAGACCTGATTTTTTCCCTATAAGAATTTGAAATATTTCTATATATATTTCTAGATCTAGGCACTGAGATGATGTGCGATTATGAGGTCCGGTGTGCCCAAAATTAATTTTGTAAAAATATTAAATTCATTTTATATTACATCGGTGTAATTTCTTAAGGAAAATGAGATAACTCTTAGATGGAAGCTCATATCAGAAATATAAGAGCACGGTTGATTCTAAAACGTGTTTTTTACTCTATGAGTGACCTAAAATAGGTCGGCACAGGGGGGTTCAAACATCTCTCTCATTGACGGTACGTTCAGTGGATTAATTAATAATTGAATCAATAAATTAATTCATTTTATCCTAAACGAATTTTCTTAATGCCATGGCGAATCTTTCAGGGTTAACTGTATAAAACTTGGGAGGATTCTAGAGTTTTTTTTCCTCCTTACTTTGGAGAATCACATTAGATGATGATGAAACTCCAGATTAGAGAAGATAGGGATGCATAGAACACATCAACTTCCTTTGATCGTTGGAGAGCATGTTCTTTGAAGATGAAAAATCCAATCTCCAGGTAGGATTCATCGATTTTTGTTTTATGCCCTTTTTGATTGAATTGATCGAGCATATTGATTACTCTCTTTGATATGCGCCAATTGTGGCTAATTTCATGCATGGTTGTTCTCTTAGATTTCTACTTCATTTACTTTTACTCCATCTGTACTTTTTCATCGATATGACTATTTGTGTGCGCACATGTACTTAGGAAAAGGTCTCCCTGGGTTAGTTATGCCTTCGATGCTGGTTTCCATCCCCTGTCCTATAGAGGTGGGCTTGGGGTAGTTGCAGCTCGAGCCCCGGTTTGGCTTGGGTCATGACATTCTTTATTGTTTGGGATAAAAATGACCTGATTAGGAATTGCCTAAGTCAATTAAGGGTATTCTCTGCAACTCTCTCGCACATGGGAAGGAGATTAGACTAAGATGATATCTTGGAAAGGTTTACTCTCACTATCACCATTTGACTAAGGGACTGAGAGAAAGTGATTTTTGAATCTCACCTTAATCGTTATAGTCGAAGAGGATTGGATAAATTGGAACTATGATAGCGCTGCAATTTTAAAACCAAAACCGACCTGATCACCCAAATCATATCACTATTTTCAATCATTTTCTTTTTCAATTTGTTTTAATTTTTTTCTTAATTTTTTTTTCATTTCTTTCTTTCTTTTTAAAATCAAACTTTCAAAAACAACCACCACTTCTATATGTAATTTCATGTGAAAAACGTGACTGTTATGCTCTCTTCTCTAGAGGCAACTAGGTTGACCACTTTACTGCATTTTTAACTAAGGAAATAATTGTTTTTTCCACACCTCATGATAGGCACATGTCAAAACACCTCCAGTATATGAGCCTCATTTGGTTGTGGATGTGTACCATCACAAATGAAATCTATTCCTACTATTAGTATATGCATTGTTTTCATCAGGTATAGCTGATCCAAACTTTTATTAGGAGTCAATTATGATATCTCCATCTTTTGTGATCAAGCTTTCTCCGACCTTATGGTTCTCTCATTATATGGAAAGTCATTCCACTTAGGTAGTGGAGAATGATAAGGTTCACATCTCGACATCCTGGTGGAAACTCTTCCTAATGATTAACCGATAGAGCAACTGACAATTGAGGTTTCTGCACTAGAGAAAGACCCCCTCTCGCTCAACAGACTCACCGCCCCAGTACAGAGGTTGGTGATCTAGATACGGGTATCTCATTTGTACACCAGATTTTGGGATGAGACCTCATCATAGACATTGATTTCAATCATTAATTTATATGCTTTTTATTAACTTAAAGGATTTGAGATTACATTGATTTCTTTATCTTATTAATATTCTTAAAATTATTATACAAAAAATATTTAACTAATTAAATGTCATAAATATATTTCAAAAAATGTACTTCCATAGAATATTGAAATTATAATTATGAGTATTAATTCTAATATTTATACATTCCCGTTTACTATAAATTTTTAATCTAACCATTTTTTATAAAAAACATTTTGAATACAAAGGAATAAAATGATTTTGATTTATAATAACTATAATTATTTTGAAATTAAGTTTTTTTTTAAATTAATTTGATAATAATAGTTAATAATTAATAAAATTTAATAATAGTTAGCAATTAATTAAATAAAATTAACTATAAAAATTCAGGCAATAATTTTTAGTTAATAAATAAAAGTAATTAATAATAATGTCAATAACAATATTTATTAAATATTTATAATAAGTATTAATGAATTTTAATAATAATAAATAAAAATTGTTAATTATCAAATATTAATTATTAATAAATATATATTATTTAAGTTATAATTAACAATCAAATTATTAATTATTTATTAGGTGATAATTATTATTAATAATTATAAATAATTTCTATTCAATTATTTATAATTCATAGAAATAAGATATAAATAATTTGTTAATAATTATTATTACATATAAAAATTACTATTAATATGTAGTATTTTTTAAAATTCAATATTTATTACTATGAAAATATTAAACAATTATTAACATTAGTTCTTTTTAAATTATTATAATATTTTTTTGCTATATAATTATTTATCGTGGTGTATATATATATATCTATATATTAAAAATTAAAAAATCAAAAATAATTTATTAATATTTATTTATTTATTTATAATTAATTATTAGTCAAATTTATTAATTACTAATAATTTTTTCAAAATAAATTTATTTATTAAAAATGGATTTAATTTTGTTTGTATTTGGGGGGGGGGGGCGTTAAGGGTCCTAACGCCTTTGTTTAATGTTTTAGGAAAATGTGTTCTCTTGAAGACATTGACCATTCCAAAGTAGTCCAATGGTGTGGCCCTCAATCCATTTATGACATAGATTTAAAAAAATTTCAAGGCAACATTATTTTATTTTTTTAGAAACTTATAAAAAAGGTGAATGAGGTTCACGCTTCCAGTGTGAAGTTTCTAAAGGAAGCGCGAACCTCATTCATGCTTCCTACAGAATTTTTAATTTAAAAAATCAATATTTATAAATACTAATTAAATAAAAATAAATATTAATTAAATAATCATGAATATTTTTAAAATATCAGTTAATATTAATACATATTAATACATATTTATTAAATAATTAAAAATATAAATAAAATAATAACAAATATTAATAAATATCAACAAAATATTTTTCAACATTTATAAATATTTATAAATAATAATTATAAATTTAAAAAAATTAAGTAAAAATTAATAAATATTCATGAATTTAAATAATTATAAATTAAATAATAATAAATATTAAATTAATATTCATAAATTTTAATATTTTTTTAATAGGTTGAGGGTAAAACCCACTTATTAAGAATATAAATAATAATTAAATAGTAACGAATATAAATAAATATTTCTTAAATATTAATAATTATTAATAATTATTAATAAATATTCATGAATAATTGATATCCATTCAATAAATATTCATTAATATTAATAAATATTTATTAACATTTATTAATATCTAGTAAAATTTATTGATATTTATGAATAATTATGAATATTTAATTGATATTTTGTCTTATTTAATGATATTCTTACTATTTAATAATTAATCTAAGATGCTTATTTATTATATTAATACGTAGTATTATAATCCATATTATATATAACAAATAATCATCTTATATTAATTATTAAATAGTATTAATATTTATTGAATTCAAAATAATTAATATTATTAATATTTAATAATGAATTTAAGAATATTATTTATTGTACATATATAAATAATAATACTAAGTATTAATATGAATAGAAACTAGTAATTATCAGTATTACCAATGCAGTTATTAATATTAAGGTTTCTTAGTTGTTGAAAATTATTTGTATGAATTTCTAATTATATCAATTATTTGATTTATGGAACATTATTTAATATATTAGAATGTATTTAAGTAATGTATAAATAATGGTTTCAAAAAAATTAAACATGTATCATCAATCTAATATCAATTTAATCTATGTTTGTGGGCTGGATGCTCCTTTATCCCACAGTCAGACATATATATGATACGTTCACACTGTGTCTGTCTATGTCTCTGTTCTAGGGTACATTGCTCTTGCATATCATTGTCATCACCCACCTCTAAATCGTTATGTGTGACAGGTGGTGGATGTACAGTCTCACCACTTTCACTCTATCATGCCTCTAAAGATAGTGGATGCTGGTTGGAACTCTCGCTAATATATGAAGATGATGGATGTTGTGTTGCGGATGTTTACAAAGAAAGTTCTAATAAAGTATCCAGCTCAAACCATCCAATGTATATCTCTACCTTTGGATGTGATTGATAAGTTGGAGGAGTATCTGGATGATCATGATGAACATTCCCCTCCTGTGTAATATCAGTTTCCATAACAAGGTCTTCACCCCTAGCACATCTATATCATTCTCAACAACCTCAGTAGTGTGTGGTGGATAAAAGAAAATATCATGATAAATCTCATCCATGGAAGGAACCATCTATGTCACAACTATATGAAAATATGTCTGGTCAAATGTGCCTCCCTTTGCTGGATAAGAGATGTGAATGAGACGGGTGATACTAGCATCTTGTGAAAACAAATTCTACTGTTAAGTAATGTTAATGAAAAATCTATTCAACTATAGAAGTAAGAATGTTTAACAAATCATGAAATCCCTGTCTCTTTCATGTAAAAAATATGACTAGGGACCTACAATACCAAGATGCATAATCCAGCTGATCAAATAAATGCATACGAACTGTCCCTACCCCTTATAATTGGGACTCATGTCGTTTGTCCCATATATCAATATATCCTGCATGGTACCTCCTACAATAAAAGTATCTCTTCCCTGACATCTTCAAGGAATGAAGTGAAGGTAACTGACTGGACGGGTCAGGAATAGGCTGAAGGAATCCAAACTACCTCATAATTCTGTCAGGCTGATGCCACTCGACAATATGAAAATGAATGAAAGGAACCATGCAGGATCTGGTAGAAAGAATCACCGTACAATACCATGGAATAATCTGGATGATATCATCATTATATGGAATCCATTTAATCTGAAAAAATGTATAATCAATTAATAAATGAAGGGATATACAATAAAGAATAAAAATTTAACTATATAAATAATAACCACTTACATCGTCTAGCCGAAGGTCTTCCAACATAAGTCTGTAGGTGTGGACATCATGTCTAGATGTATCTGAATGTCTATGTGCCTGAATCCACCTATAGATAACATTATTATAGTTATATTTCATAATGTAAAGTTATAAAATTAAGTTAGACATTATAAGTAAGGAATAACATATCATCTTCCACACAGAGACTTTGCTACAATATCTGCAAGCAATGGTGTGCGATCATGTGGAGCTAAGAGAGGGATGTACTCTCACATCCACATCTATAGAATAATAATGAATATTATGATATTCATCTTATCGACACGACATACGCTTCATATCACCATGTATGTATATGTGAGACAAGTATACCACCAACTATTCCAACCTGCCTGGTCCAAATCCTACAGTAAAGGTAAATACATTAGTTATACAAATGTAGTGGAGTGATCAATGAAAATTGTTCCACTGATCATCCTCAAAATGTATTCATGTGAAAATCATAGCATGATGATCCCATCTGAATCCTCTACTAGATGTGTGAAGTTATAGTCTAACCAAGCCATGTGTAATCTATTACCAACGATGGACCTTCCATCATTGTGGATCTCAATGCCCAGTAATCTATGAACAAGCTCAATCTAATCTGATCCAACTCATTATATCATAGTCGCATTTTTGATGGGGAGGCCCAATATAATGGATACATCCTGCAGTGTAATGGTCATCTCCCCCTCTGTAAAATGGAATGTATATGAATCTGGCCTCCATCTCTCTATGAGCGCAACAATGAGCTGATGGTTGAAAAGGGTGAAGTCACACATTTCTACGGTATAGAACCCATCACGATGAATATGGGGGGTGATAACGGAAGGTGGTGCGACATGAAGTAAATGATGATATCTCCATACACTCAATAGAGGTACTGAATTTCCCCCTAAAACCATCCATGAAACATGAGTATCTTGGTATCTGAACAATGGAGTACCTTCCATTTGCAAAAATGATATCACCATTACTTTTTATTCTAAATTCAATAAAAATTGTAAAATTGTTTTTTAAAAACTATAAGAAAAATAAGATACACAATTAGCATATATAATTCAGCATTATAATGAAAAATAGGTAAACAAATATATGTGGTCGGTGTTGTTGGTTTAGTCTATGAATTTCTATTTTTATTAATCTCCAATGATTTTTAATTTATTCTAATTTTTCATATATAAATCAGTAATGATGACAAACCCACATTGAACATGTAGTTGAAAGATACATTCATTTTTGTTCTCAGCTTATTGGTTTAATAGTTATAGTATCACATGCCTTTTTCTGATAGAATCCAAAAAAGTAACGAACCAAATTTTAAACAGGCTAGAAATGGAGCAAGTTAAAAATAAAAAGATTCATTATTTAAATGTATGCATATGAAACAAAATATACACATTCATGAAAAAAATACAAAGTCTTGATCATGGATGATAGGAAGTGGAGCTCTGTCCTACCACCTAGGGACATCTCTTAGGAGTATGTCATTTTGTGTAAAAAATAATGTATTTTAGTCCCCTTCTCTATTGTCAAGGAAAGTCCATATTATTTCTAATTACAGTTGAATTTGGTCTTCCCCGGTGGTGTAACCTAGTAATATCAAGTCAATAATTTAAAAAATTATAGAAATTGAAAAAAACATAAATGAAAACAAAACCAAATTATGAAACTTGAAAATATCAGGGATGATAGTCAGCTGATCAACAGACAATGGGATAGAATAAAAGTCACTAGCAGGCATCCAATATGCACTATAATAGTTAACTACAGTGCTCATGTGATACATTGGATTAACATAGGGTTCTCATGATATGTTTACCGAAGCACAAGCTACAAAAACAAGTGCATAGGGATATCTCAATGCCTAGAAGATGTCGCAATCACAGTACCTATTATCCAAAATGACCACAAGCACTCACCACTGGTGCAAGTAAATTGATTATAGAACTCTCTTACCTAAAAGATTATCTTTTCCCTATCAAAGGTTAGGATACCCCATCTTGATGCCTCAGGTAGCATCTGATCAATGCCACTTTGGAAATTCTGAGTAAAATGCATTCCGTTTTCCATCCTCTGATAGGCCTTTTGGTATTGTTCAACAAAGTAGTGAACACATCTATAAAATGTCTCTTTCACTAAACCTGTGATTAGAAGTTTGCGCACAACCTTAAGGACCATAGTTATGCACTCCACTATATTAGTAGTTATATGGCCATATCTCCTCCCACAATCATATGATAATGACCATTTTTCCTTTCAAATCTTTAACATATATTCATGCACATATTCATTAGCCTTTCAAATCTCTTCAAGATGTCGATCAAACCTTTCTTATTGGGGCTCATATGCTGAATCCATAAGAGAATAATGTATTAAAAAGGATATTAAGATTTCTTTCAAAAAAATTAATTTTAGAAAAACATACCCAACTGGAGGATCACCTTATTTATTTTCTCATATCTAAAATTATTATGCACATTACTTGCAATATGTCTAATGAAATATTGATGATAAACATTCAAATATCTTCATGAAACATCATCACTATTTATGGACTCTATAATCGCTCGATGGTGATCAAATATTAGACATACTCCCAAGTTTTATGCGAGATGAATGTGTATACATGAAAAAAAACTCCAGGACTCAAAATTATCCTTTTCAGCAATATCAAATTCAAGTGGTAGAGGAGCATGATTAACATCATGTGTGGTAGAAATATATAAAACACATGTATACTTGCTATAAAGGAAAGTGTCATCAGCCTGAATAAATTGTTTACAATAGGGGAAAGTAGCAATGCATGGTCTGAATGCCCAAAAAATCTTATTGAACTTAACCTTTGATTGATCAACTCAATGATTGGGGAAAACATACTCTGTAGGTTCTGAGCACAATAGAAGTGTGCGATGGGCAGTGTCAAACTTTAATTTTTTCCATAATCAATGATCAATATGAGATCTATATGATGATGAATGTCATGATACATGGAAATGATTCAAAAAAATAGACAAAGAATAATTGTTCTGGAATCAAGATAGAGGAGATAAAAACATATTTTTTATAATTAATTTAATTAGATAAATAATTACCTCTAAGGAATTATTTATTCATTAATGAGTTCGGTGAAAGATCTATGTTGCACTGTTGTTGGGTTGTAGAAACCAAGTATAGATTTCCTCTACTGGTGATCCACACATGTTCTAGGAATCTCCAGATGTCACCAAGGGAGTCTCTAGGTTCAAGCACGAAATATACTTGTACTCGTGTCATCCACTTTGATTGCCCCGAGAATCAATTCCAAAGTATTCTCCTTGATCCAGTGGAGGAGGATTGCTCGCTTTTCTTGGGAGAGTTCTTAGAGAAGGGAGATCTCTAGGATTGAGAGGATTCGCCAAGATTATTGTGCACAACCGAATAGGCTTATGAGAAAATAATATAATTGGGATTTATATTGCCAGGGTTAAAATAAAATAATTTCACAAGTTCCCTCATTATTTATTTAATCCGAGAAAAACCCATATATTAAATAAGAATAGTAATATTATTATTTTCCAACATGTGCTTAACTTGTGAATTGTAGTTAAATATTATTTAATTAAATAATATTCAATATTATTACTTCCCACCAGACCATTAAACTCAGTCCGCCATTCCTCCATAATATTTATCAGGCCTTGAATAATGAATATTTATTTATTAAATAAATATCACTACATTATTCTTCAATAAACAAATAAATATTATATTCAGTAAATAGGAAACAAATATTTATTAAATATTCTGCGGACAATATATTCTCTCGAATAACTAGTGAAGAAATAAATACGATCAAGCATACATGAATAATTATTAAACCACATGTGGTAATAATATTTATTCAACCTGTTAAATATTAAATAATAATATATTATTTAACTAAAATTATGGATACACTTAGTGTGTGACCCTCTAGGACTCTTTTTCAGTGGCATTAGGCAAAGCAGCCTAAATTCCAAGGTCAACATCTAGCAAAATGACAAAAACCCCAAAGAGAAAGGAGTTAATACTGAAATAACATGTCAACTCATATGAATGCTTAATATGTAATATAATCCCTTTATCGCAATATCTCAAATCAAGCAAGTTGCATGCTAGTGTCATCAACCTATATGCTCGATATCTCTTTCTTTGAATTTCTAGAAATAAGAATTTCATATTGATCACCATGGACATGGATTTATTTAGGATCTATCATTTTAATCAAAGGGAATGATATATTAACTTTTATTAAATAACAGAAGGGATAAATCCTTTCTCGCATTATTCATTAATGCAATATTACTCATGATGCACCCAACATATACTAACTTGCTGTGAATATCTGTCATCACAGTTTACATCAATACATCTAAGTGTGTGACTCATAATAGTCATTATTATTAATAATAAATTATAAGGAACAATACACATTTTCGTAGATAGTAACTTCTAATTACACATAGAAATATGGATTTCCAACTGGAGAGTTTCGTTATCATAAAAACCTACTGGATATTACCAAGGGAATACACCATGAGAAGGTGCCTCAAATTCCTATGAGTCTCCACCCCTCATATATTGTAACATATGTGTCCCTCAAACTATATCATCTAGCTATAGAACATATATTCAAGAATAGTGTCATAACACTTTTTGTTTGTCATCATAGTGGGGAATTTCTATGACATTTTAGTGTGATAGATACTCTTAGAACATTATCACATACTATATCACATAGAAGAACAATCATTATGTGATAAATAGATTATTAATATTAAAAAAATGAATATGTGTTTATCATAAAGTAAAAATAAATTGGTTCTGGGGCACTAACTCCAACAAACTCCCACTTGCACTAGAGACAACTACTAACAACCTTCAATCCTCTAGCTCTCTCATGATATTCATGATTTTTTTGAGATAGTCCTTTAGTAAAGGGGTCTGCCATGTTCTCTTTCATGGGTACTCTACTCATTGCAACTTCACCCCTCTGATAGAAATACCTCAAGAGGTGATAATTCAGGAGTATATGCTTTGTTCGTTAGTCTGACCTTGGATCTTTTACAAGATCCACCGCTATAGTATTGTCATAAGATAATCTGATAGGGTATTTACTACTAGGTACCACATCAAGCTCCTGAACAAAGTTCTGAATCTAAACAGCTTCCTTGGATACATCAGAAGACACTATATACTCGAAATACATAGTAGAATTAGCGATAACTGGCTACTTTGAACTCCTCTAGCTCATAGATCCTCCATTAAGATACAAAACATATCTTGATTGTGAATTCATATCATTTTGATTTGTCTGAAAACTAGCATAAGTATAAATCCTGATGAACATCTCCTCACCTCCTCCATACACTAGGAACATATCCTTAGTTCTTCTCATATACTTAGGGATAGCCTTAACAACAGTCCAATGTTGTTCTCTTGGATCTTCTTGATAGCTTCCTACCATGATCAGTGCATAGGAAACATCAAGTCTAGTACATAACATGGTATTCATGATTTATCCTATCTCTGAATCATATGATATCTTACTCATTATCCCTTTCTCATATTGTGTCTAAGGATAAATTTTCTTAGAAATATGTAAACAATGTGACATTGGAACCAATCCCCTGTTGGATTATTCCATACTAATTATCTTTAGTATCTTTTCAATACATGTACTTTGACTTGGTCCAAATATCCTATTGGACCTATCATGAATGATCTTAATCCCTAGAATATAGGCTGTTTCGCCTAAGTCCTTCATGGAGAAACACTTGTTTAACCAGTCCTTAAAAAATTTTAAGATTGGTATGTCATTTCCAATAAGTAATATGTCATCAAAATATACTACTAGGATAATGACCACATTCCCACTAACCCTCTTATAAACACCTGGCTCACATTCATTCTTAATGAAACAAAATTCTTTTATGGATTCATTGAATCGAATGTTCTATGAACTGGATGTTTCCTTCAATCCATAAATGGATCTTTGCAACTTTTAAATCCTTTTGGAATTACTTGGACTCACAAACCCTTCTAGTTGTGTCATATTGACATATTCCTAAAGGATCCCATTTAGAAATGAATTTTTGACATCCATCTTCCAAATCTCATAGTCATGGTAAGCAGCTATATTAAGTATGATTCTGATAGATTTAAACATGGAAACTAGCAAAAAGGTTTCATCATAGTCAATTACTTGATGCTGTTTAAAACCTTTATCCACTATCCTTCCTTTATATGTACTTACATTAACTTCCATTTCTAGTTTCCTCTTGAATACCCATTTGTATCCAACAGGATTTACATCAACTGGTGCATCGAACAAAACCAGAAATTGGTTATGATACATGGAATCCATCTTAGAATTCATAGATTCTAGTCATCTTGAAGCTTCTGAGATCACTACTGCAACCATATAGGAGATAGGTTCATCATTGTCGACCAATAATTATTCACTATCCTCAATGACCAGAAAACCATATCTCTCTGGTTCTCTTGCCTCTCTTATGCTACTACATTGTACTTGTGTTGTAGGAACTACTTATTCCAGAGGGACCTATGGAATCTTTTCCTATACCATCTCTTGTGTATCTTAATCATCAACTTTTTTGAAGTCAATCTTGCTCCCACTATCATTTTTTAGGATGTTCTCCCTCTCAATAAAGACGAATTATCTAGAGACAATCACTTTCTTTTCTGAGGTCTTCTATAGGTAGTATCCCTTTTTTTTCTTAGGGTAACCTATAAAGATACACTTCATGCCCTGGGGTGCTAGTTTGTTTCCTGATAATGCCTTAACAAATTCCTCGCAACCCTATATATGTGTATGTGATAAAATAGGATTTTTACACTCCATGGATCAAAGGGAATTTCTTTTTCCACTTTAGTTGGTACTCAGTTTAATGTGTAAGTCATACTTTGTAATTCATATCCCCAAAAGGATAATGGAAGATTTGTATGACTCATAATCGACCTTACCATGTACAACAAGGTATGGTTCCTCCTTTCACTTACCTCATTTCCAAGTGTATCTCATAAAGGTTCTTCCAACACATACAATTTCCTTTCATGGTAAAGGATGACTTGTAGGTGCCTTTACCACTCCTAGAAATTAGTGCCAGTGAGAATGTTTTCCTTCTCAAGTACGGATCACAATTATATGTTTGATTTCATTTTATTGTTGTTTCTAAAAATTAAGATAAGAAGAATTTTAGTACTTTATGTGATAAAATTTATACAAATAAATAAATATTATTTTTATTAGTCTCCCCCTATTTTATCAAAACCCAATATCCCTCACCATTGGATTCAAAATATCTTGTTTCTTGGATATTCTAGTGGCAAGGATCCATATTCCCCTTCTCATTACCCCAACCTTGGTTGGTCAAAAAACTTGAATTGTTTTAGGTAGGCATTCCAAATTCCAACTGTATTAACTCACAGTTCCTTAATCTTCTGAGTGGACTCCCCAATCCTGAAATCATTAAATTAGATTTCCTTAACCTTTTCCTCTCAATTACACAAATTCTTTCTTTGGAAGTAAATCCTTGATGTGAACCAAGTTATGTCAACCCAAAAACTCATGTTATAATTACCCAATAATTGAAAGCACCCCAACTTTGGATGGTTAAGCACTTTAAACTATAGTTCAATTCTAACCGAAGTAATGGAAGGCTATACTGACTTAAAATTTTATTTGAGGGATTTTATCCTTTTATGTTTAAATTTCCAATTATTATATTAATAAAATTATTGTTAATATTAGGTGGGATTACTTAAGTGATTAACCATGTCTTAGATAATATTTACACCTAATCCATTTTATTTTAGTTCCATCTTGCATGCTTGTTAATCCATTAATTATGTGATCACGACAAGGAATCCATAATGAAATAACCATGAGAATGATATAAATAAAATAAAGGGTATGATCATGAGATTATACTAATGGTTAGTTTATCTAGTGGTTGATAAACTAACTGTTGACCTGGGGGGGAAACACCTTTAACCAATTGAGGTTCGTGTTTACAGCTTTCCACCTATCCACCTTTGTATCTCCTTGGATTGGTTTTTCCTCGGCTCTGAACATGAACCACCTCTACTAAAATGTGAGCTGCATCCATTACATAAGCCTTTTTCTCACACATAGGTGAGGGGAAAGGGGTTTACATGAAAGAAACCATGGGCACGTATGCCCTACATAATAATGAGGAGAGAAGTAATGTAGACCAATAATTTAATTTAATAATTTATCAAATGAAACCAATCACATACAAAAGGTCCAATATATCTCATGATCATCCATTATCATGAAATGAATTATGCATTTAATAAAACTACCATTCAATTCTTAATTGTTCTTATTTAAAATAAATTGTGCTCAAATTGATTAATTATTATCTTTAATTAATTAATACTTTTATCTAAATTCTTATATGGATTTCCTTGAGATTCTCATCCATTATAATTTTAAAAAAATTAAACAAATTCATTTAAAATTAACCATATACATAAATGTACCTTGGAGGCAACATGGTGAATACCCGTCCAAATCTACCCAACTTGTATTATACTCATATATTGTTTTACTCTTATAACATATGTCATGCACGACTTATCTCATACTTTTATGATGTTTACTTCAAGGATGATTACAAAAATTACATGATTTTTAGTCACGTGTTATACTTCAATGAACATAGAGTGAAAACTGGTAATACAACTCATACATGATATGTAGATCTTGAACATTACATAGATATTAATTAAATATTTAAATATTTATTTATATTAAAACCTATCACATGGAGTGTCCTATATTTACAACCACATGAAAGTACATGTCTCAAGGTTTTCATCGTAAAATAAATAAATTTTAAATTTTCGTAACTTGGTATAAGTACACGACATGTAGATCCAATCTACACAGTGTGTATACCTCTCACCATCTATCCGAGACACACACCGAGGGACTCGGCGTGTAGTCTATGCCTCAGAAAATTTTGAGTACACGACATATCCAATGGGCCACACGCTGTGTTGACTCCATGTTACATGGTCACCAGTCAGGTAGGTTGTGTATTGAATACATGACCCATATTTGACGCAAAGGGACTACATGCCATGTCCAATGGGCCACATGGTGTGTAGTCTGTCTGGTCGTGCACCAGTCTATCCTAGTAAACACATGGTGTAAGAATTAACAACATCGAGTGTCATTAATGTACATGGATTGATTGATTTCCAAATTAACTCATGGTGCATTGAATACAAATACATGATGTGTAACTCTTGTTACATGGTGTGTACTGTTGTGTTATCCGGGCAGAATCCTTGGCTCCTCCGAATGAGTTCCTCGATTTTATTTTAATCATAAAATTAAACGTCTCAATTAGATCTACGAGAAATGAATGAGGAAGAAGAAGATCTCACAATTCAGATTAAACAAATGATTAAACTTGAATTGATAGAATAAATTATAAATCCGTAAATCACCAATGATTTGTAAATAATTATAAACAATTATGTACCTGCTCTGATACCACTTGTAGGTTCTTGGCGCAGTAAAATCATGTGATGAGAGCTGCACATCTTTAATTGTCTCCATAATCAATTATCAATATGAGATCTATACGATGATGAACGTTGTGATCCACAGAATTGAGTCAAAGAAATAGACAAATAAGAATTGCACTAGAATTGAGGGAGAGGAGATCAACACATATTGTTTATAATTATTTTAATTAGATAAATAATTACCTCTAAGGAATTCTTTATTCATTGATGAGTCTAGTGATAGATCTACGGTGCACTTTCGTTGCGTTGTACAAACCAAGTGTAGATTTCCCCTAGTGGTGATCTACACATTTTCCAAGAATCTACAGACATCGCCAAAGGATTATCTAGGTGCTAGCATGGAAGATCCTTGTGCTTGCATCATCCTCCTTGATTTCCCTAAGAATTGCTTCCAAAGAGTTCTCCTTGATCCGATGGAGGAGTATTTCTTGTCATTCTTGGGAGCATTCTTGGAGAAGGGAGCTCTCTAGTCTTGAGAGGATTCTCCAAGATTGTTGTGCAAAACTTAATAGGCTTATGAGAGAATAATATAATTGGGTATTTATATTTCTAGAGTTAAAATAAAATAATTACACAAGTTCCCTTATTATTGATTTAATCATAACAAAACCCCATGTCAAATAATAATAATATTATTATTATTTCTCAACACGCGCTTAACTTGCGAATTATAATTAAATATTATCTAATTAAATAATATTCAATATTATTACGTCTCACTGGAACATTAAACTCATTCTGCCATTTCTCCACAATATTTATTGGGCCTTGAATAATGAATATTTATTTATTAAATAAATATCACTACATTATTCACCAATAAACAAATAAATATTGTATTCACTAAATAGAAAATAAATATTTATTAAATATTATATTCATAATATAATCTCTCGAATAACTAGTGACAGAATAAATATGATCAAGCATTCATGAATAATTATTAAATGACACGTAATAATATTTATTCAACCTGTTAAATAATAAATAATAATATATTATTTAATTGTGATTCTGGATACACTTAGTGTATGACTCTCTAGGCCTCTTTCTCAGTGGAATTAGGTGAAGTAGCCTAAAGTCTGAGGTTAGCATCTAGCAACATGACAAGGCACCCATAGAAAAAGAAGTTAATGTCGTAACGACATATCACCTCAAACAAACACTTACTATGTAATATAATCTCTTTATCACAATATCTCAAATCGAGTAGGCTGCATGTTAGTGCCATCAACCTATATGCTTGATATCTATTTCATTGACTTTACAGAAATAGAACTTTCCTATCGATCACCATAGCCATAGATTTATTTAGTATATATCATTTCCATCAAAGGGATTTAGATGTTAACTTCTGTTAAATAATAGAAGGGATAAATCTTTTCTCTCATTATTTATTAATGCAATATTACTCATGATGCACCAAACATATCCTACCATGTCGTGAACATCTGTCATCATAGTTTTCATCAATACATCTAAGTGTGTGACTCATAATAAACATTAATAATAATATTAAAGTTTAAGGACCAATACACACATCCACATATATGAACATCCAATGACACATATAAATGTGGACTTCCTACTAATGAGTATCATTCTCATAATATACTACTGGATATTACCAAGGGTGTACACCATGAAAAGGTGCCTTAAAGTCGTATGAGTCTCCACCCCTGATACCATGTATCATTTATGTCCATAAAATGATATCATCCCAATATGGAACATATATTCAAGAATAATTTCATAGCACTTCTGGGTTCTCATCATAGTGGGGAACTGCTATGACATTTTAGTGTGATAGCTACTCTTAGGACATTATCATATACTTGCCACGCAGAAGAACAATAATGATGTGATAAGTAGTTTATTAATATTCAAAATAATGAATACATTTTTATCATAAAGTACAACTAAGTTGGTTCTAGGGTAATGACTCCAACATACTCGACAATTTCCAAATGATAAATAATGTGATTGTTGAGAGACAAAAATTCCATAAGTTGTGACAACATTGCATGTGATTCATTTCAATCACTATACACATTTACAATTTCCTTCTGTTTTTCATTCCAAGCTTTGCTATAAGATATCTTGTAGTTAAACAACTGTTGAATTCATTCCTGAACAAGGGCCATGGGAATGTCCTGGAATGTTCATATCATCTCTACAATTATAGTTGATATAAACTATGCATCAAGTGAAGAGTGATCCAATGAAAAGCTTGGATGTACACCAATGTGTGGGTATTTTAATTTGTTTATCTTCCAACATGAAAAAAATTATCATATATTGCCCTTAATTGGAATTTACATTCTGGCCCATATTTTTCACATCGAATGACATATTTTTCCTTCTTTGAATCATTAATCACAAATGTGAAATACCACTTTATGTGGTATTGTTTTATCACATTTTCATTACAATTTTACTTTCAAACTCATGCCCGACATAGATGGTGTTATCAGTTGATACAGATCTATTCTCTATAATGCTAGGGAATTCAAAAGCCAATGTAATGAAATCCCAATCAAAATGTTGTTCACACAACATTCCTTCAACTGAGGAAGTTAATATTGAAGGATGATTACCACTAACTGGTGGATGTCGTGGATGCATGTCTATCATAGGAACCTTACAAGGTTCATTCCCCACATCACCCTCACCTACATAATCTCTTGATGCCTTAGAAGATACTTCATCATCAGATAAACTGTCATTCCGTATATCAGGAGTACACAAAGGGATGTCCCCAACATTTCCTTCCAAATCATGATCATATTCTTCATAATTTGGTTCTATCATAGGAGTCATAAGAGGAGGCAATGAATAATAGTGTTTTAAAAGACCGACTTCTATAGAGCTCACAAAACATGGTTTTGTAGTAGTAGGTTTCACCACATCAATATCAGAAATCCCCCACATACAATTCCATCAAATTATTACTACATTGTTGCCTGAATAACAAAGTTTAATCCATCTAATCCTCATCATCAACCATAGGGTACTTAGTGTTCCATAAAGGTTTAGGATGTTGAAGATGTCGATATGTTATTGAAGTAATTGATTGATCAACCCTTAGTTTTAACCGACTATGAATCTTATTGCGAACATCATCTAATGTCACACAATCATGAAGATTTTCCAATCTTGGAGGTGAAGAACTATAGATAAAATCCTACTCAATATAAATTACCTCACCATTGCAATATATATACACAGATATGATTACCTAGAAAAAAATAATTAATAAAATATTATACACTACATGGAAATTTTAAATTATTTAAATTGGTTATGATTGAATAATTGAATTGATATTGAGAATTTTTCTATAGATTGGTTTATCATTTTTTGATAAACCAACCAAAACCTAACGGGGGTCCTTTCATGTCTATTAGCTCAAATTTCAGCTACCATCAGTCTCTTCTCAAACATGGTGTAAAAATCCAGCTTCAAACAACAACAGTTCTTGACGAACACCCTTTTATTACAATGATAGTCACATGCAAGTGAGGGGGTCTATGGGTTTCAGATACATAACATTTTTTTAAATGGACACGTAGGTCCCTACATACTTAGAGAGATGGATGATACACGGTTCATCAACGAGGAAAATAAAATGAAATTATTACAAATTATATTACTGAAGAAAAACATGACATGCATTTTCAATCATACATTGGTCGGTCATCTCAAGATCATCCAATTATTATAAATTAAATAATCAGACACAAAAAATAAACATGCAATTTCAATCATACATTAAACAGTCAAATAAAGATCAGTAAACATTCTAGATTGCTAACATGTTTGTTTGAGATAATTATTATGTTCTAAATCTTTTCCCTTTACGTATTATATTTAATAAATCATATATATATATATACACATCTACATATAATCAGACTGTCACTAATATTTTTCACTGTTACATACGATAAACTATAACTAAAACCTTGATCAATATAAATAAACTCACTGTTGAAGTATATTGATGTTGATATTATTGCTAAAGAAAATTTAATAAAATGTTATTTATTTTTAAACCACATCATCAAATGTTTCATAAATTTTAATTACTTATGAATAAATAACCATGACTTGATCTTGAGACTTATTGTATGGATTAGTTTATCATTATACGATAAACTAACCAAAGCCTAGGGGCGAACTCCTAGAGTCTCTATTATCGCATATTTTAGCAACCACAAGTCTCCTTTCAAATAGAAATGCTGCTTATTGCAAACATTTTTATTACAAAACTACTCATATGCAAGTGAGGGGGTCCAGGGGTATGAAATACATTACATTTTTTAGGTGGATACGTAGGCTTGAACATACTTAAAGAGGGATGACTCACAAGTCATCAATGTGGAAAAGAAAATGCAATTATTAAAAATTATATAACCACATACACAAAAAAGACATGCAATTTCAATTATGTATTGGTCAGTCATCTCAAGATCAGTAATCACACAATACTCTTAACATGTTTTTTGGTATACTTATTATGTACTACATATTATATAACTTTACATATTACTAGATGTAATATATAATAAATATCTACAACTGATTTCCAAAAGTTTAACTTGTCAATGTGTGTATGTGTGTGTGTGTCTATATATATATATATATATATATAAGAATAACATTTATTAAATTTAATTAAAAGTAATATAATTTACATTTACATAATAACCATTAAAACACTATACATGTGTTATTTTCAATTTTATAAAATTGTAGATGTATATATAATATTTTTGGCAATTTTCAACTTTTTAAAATATAATTATATTTTATAATTTATTACTTGGATGAATAATTATTTATACTCAATATAATTTAAAATTATTACTTACAATAAACTTTTTTTATACTATTAACAAAAATAATATTACATGTATATTTTAATAAATTTAAGTATGATATTAAATATAACTAATATATTTTTGATAATATATATAGCTAATTACCACCTACGTCAATAGAATATATACATTTAAAAAACATATATTATTTCCCAAAATATAAATTGCATTTTATACATAACATTTCAATTATATAAACATCTTATTCAAATTTTCTAAACATTCAATATATATTAAATCATACAACAAACACTAATTTAAATAAATAAACCATACAAACAAAATAAATAACATTCAGACAATAAAAATTATAAATAGAATTTTTAATTTTTTAAAAAAGCCTCAAACATATGTTGAGAAAGAATACCTACAGAGGTTGGCAACAAATACCAGAAAGAATGAAGTGTGAACCGGGTTTACAATTTATTAGCCGCAGAGAGAGAAGCGTGACCCCCCCCCCCCCCAACTTATCGGAAATCATATGCCTTTTATAATTTTTTTTAAAACCCATTAAAAAGAAACCCTTTTTTGGTAGGTATATATAAAATTGGGAAGGTGGGCAAGTTGGGCAGAAGAATCCGAAGTTCGGCCGCGGTGCGCGGTGGGTCTGCATTTATATTTCGTTGAAATTGGTCAAAGATTTCACTGCGCCTTACGCCGTAGGTGAAGGTCTTACTCCACTGTTTGAATATCGACGGAAAGCGCGAGCTGGAGCCTAACCTATCTAAATGCGACTCGAAGCTTCAGATCGATGGAAGCCGCGATGCGCAGCTGCCGTAAACGGAAACGGCGGCGGCGATGGAGGGTACCTTGGGTGTCGTGAGAGAGGTGACGGGAGGGAGGGCCCCGGTGCCCCGGCTGAAAAACCTACGCTGCCGCCACCTTTTACAGATATAAAATATGCGGCGAGGCCATGCAGGAGCTTCTTGGAGGGGAACAGCTAGCATGTCACGACGACGCACATCCCTAACCATGCGCACACAAGTTTCTATTAAAAGTGAATTATAAGGTCATCTCTTAACACGCATGCACGCTGCACTCCTCTCAGGGATGGCAGCCATTATCGCCCCTCCCGGTCCCCAACCCCGCCCACCCTTCTTCCCCATGCCCACACCCTGACACTCCCCATCTCTCTGTACCCAAATATGTTATAACAACAATATCAAATGCATGGCAGCCGTTCATTTCTTGTGGAAGCCGCCATGCCACTCTGACCCCACCCCGATTATGATCACCAATTTTAAGATATTTTCCCTCACTGTTCCACAAATCTTTGTAGATTCATCGATAGAGAATATAGGGCATACGTTTATCACTCTTAAACTATATTATCCTCTCTCCCACCCTCCTTTGATTATTTCATCCAAGCTTTCTTTTGCTTTTATTTTTTTCCTTGACAAATATAAAAAAGGGCACATGATTTCAGAATTGCCCTAGCACTATGATACGCCCTATTGATTGAAGGATCTTGCAATGAGGATCAAACGATTTCCAAATCATAAAAAACAGTCAAGAATCAATAGTATCAAATCACCACAACATAATCTCAGCAAGAAACTAGGTGGATCAAACAAACATAGAAAACAAAGGCAGGATCTACATTGTTTTTATTTATAATTACTTCACAAAAACTACGACATAATAACTCTTTGTCACCACTCAAAATGGGCATTGTCAGCGCTAAAAAAATGCTTATGTGCAAAACGACTTTATAACCGATCACTTTTATCAACGCTAGAAAAACGATGATAATGATGTCTTTATTAGCAATTTTTTTAACGGTGATAAATGGATCCTTTATCACAACAACAAAAAACGCCGATAAAACTATTTTTTTTCAAATTATTTAGGTAGCCCCACTACCATAGATCGGCGCAAGGGAAACCTCAACTTTTATCAGCGTTAAACATAAAGTTATGATAAAAACATTACCTTTCACTACCACAGATGTCACGAACCAATCCGGGTCGTTATCCGAACTGTCACACATCCCGATCTGTGACAAAACCCGAAGGGTGTTCCCGATCCCCACGGGCCGGCACAAGTGCCCGAGTATCAATAAAAACAAGTGAGAACGATTTACCCGAACATACAAATATAAAATAAACCAAAGCTGGAAAACCAAACCAACCAAGCCTTTACATGGTTTCAAATTTAAGTCCACAAGTTTGTACAAACCAAAAGAGAGATGCTACAAAAAGGGAGCCAAAAAATATCTCCAAAAACCACCATAAGGAAATGGGAGCATCTCCCTCAAGCCATCACCGCAACACCACCCAAGAGGATCACTAGCATCCCAAACCACCATCACCAAAAGCTTTACCCTTACCTGTATCAAACATGACCAAGTCTGCTTACACCCAAAGGTGTAAGCAGGGTGTGAGCTATTGGTTAGTAGGATGCCACCGAAAAGGATTCCATGCTCTAAACGTTAAATAACTAATAAACTTACAGGTTTAATAAATTTAAGGAAGTGCTAGAACAATTTAAAGGAAAGCATCTTTATTGAAAACAACTTTTAAAGGAATGTTATTTTAAATAAAAACACCTTTACCTTTGAAGTAACCCAGTAGCCAAGCCATATGCTGGCGATGAGAGCAACGTAGTCGAGAGCACTAAACATGGGAGACACCCCATGAGTACTAGATAGTGATGAAACCCTAGAACCTCACGTCTTGATGAAAAGTGGTATAGGAACCACAACAATCCACGATCCTGTGCATGAGCCACTAGAGATGAGAAACATCCAAAGCTTCTAGTGGTCTCCGATCATCGTTAATATGTTTAGTTAGTGTCGTCATCGTCAATCCCGCTAAGTGAAACCGGGTCATACCCACTTCTGAATCACTAGCACACTAGTCTTAGTCCACCCTCCTAACAACCCAGGCTTCTCATTGAGTGCTCATTCAAGTTTTATTTGCAATAAAATCCACCACATTCACATACACAACAAAACAAGGCATTAGACACCAAAAACCACCCTTCACACACCAAAAATCCACTTTTACAATCCAACGCACACCAAAACCTTTCCAAAACATAGTTCGCACCCCATATACAATTTAATAAAACATTTACTCAATATATAAAACATTTCAAATGCACACAACAAGGTCTCACTTCAAGAATACACTAATTTTACATGAAAATTCCATTTTAAAATTAATCACACAACAAAACTCTACAAATGCTTCATTCACACCACATTCATAATTCATAAAACATGTTAAAGAACAAAAGAAATCCAATTAAATTCATCAAGAAATGTTTAAGCACGGAACCACCTACCTTTTGCGTTGAAAACCCCAAAATCCGATGCTAAATTCTCTCCGCACCTCAACCGCACGAAGAGGAAGAAAGATCGAGCCCAGAATCAAGAGAACAACACATAAATGTCAAGGCAGAATCCTAAAATCGGGATCCTAGTGCTGGAGAAGATAAAACCTCCAAAAGGAAGAGAGAAAACCCTAGATTGGAGAAGGAAACAAGGAGAAGAGACACTTACTTGAAGATTCATGGAAGATCCTCACCAAATCCAACACAAAAAATGAGTCCCAATGGAGGTGGAAGGAGGGAAAGGCGCGCCTAGGAGAGGAAAATGCGAGGGAGGATCAAAATGGGGGGATTTGGGGGTTAAACCCGAGAGGATAGAGAATAAAAACCAAAATTTTAATGACCTGGAAGACCCGCACGGTTACCTTGGCCATGGCGCACGACCGTGCGGAAGTTGTGCGGTAAGTTCTGTCTCCCACCGCATGATTTCCTAGGTGGGCGCACGATTACTTCTAACCGTGCGCAGGGCTTCTCCCACCCAAAAATCTTCATTTTCCTTCCAAAATTCAATGGGAACCCGTGGGGAAAAGATAGACCAAAAAAATAAAATAGAAAAAATACCTGAAAACAAAATAAAGGATGTGACACTTCTCCCCATCATGAAAGCATTCCACCCCCAGAAAGTGAACCTGAATCTTGATCCACTACTGAAAAAATGACCTATACCCACGATTCAAAACCGTGGGTATATCCCCCAAAACCGTGGGTATAGCCCCCAAAACTGTGGGTATAGGCTATACCCATGGTTTTGGGAACCATGGGCCGGAACGACATCGGGATAGGGGTCTTGACCTATACCCATGGTTTTGTAGAACCGTGGGTATATGTGATTCACACACCAACACGCTGGTATACAACGTGGCAGGGAACTAACTCCACGGTTTGCAAACTGTGGGAAATTTAAAATTTTCAGAAATCGCGGGTGGTGGGTTTCGAACCGGCGCCACACGCAAGACTCAGCACCGCAACACAACAGCGGACCAACCAATGCGACGTATTTTCATGTATGTACATGATAGTTTTATTATAATATATTAATACCAATGTTGTTATCTAAAAAAACGCGATCAGCGGGTTTTGAACACGCGACCTGGAGGGACTGAGTTGAGCGGCGAACCAACTATGCTATGAGAATTTTGTTTATATAATTATACTATTTTATACTTATATTAATATTGTTGGTATATTTGAAAATTTCTAGTGACGATATTCGAACACCGCACCTCAAAGAACAGAACGAAGAACTAAACCAACGAAGCTTCCGAATTTATATGAATAAATATTGGTATCCTTATATTTATATTATTTAATACATTGTTCCCGCATAATATTTATTTCATCCCACCCAATTTTTTTTCCCATTTTTCACCCCGCCATAATGCGGGAAACCTATACCCACGGTTTTTAAAAACTGTGGGTATATGTCTTCACAAAAAAACCTATGCCCACGGTTTTGGCAAAACCGTGGGTATAGGTCTTCAAAAAAAAACCTATGCCCATGGTTTTGTCAAAAACCGTGGGTATAGGTTCCCATACTATCTTATACCCACGGTTCTGGAAAACCATGGGTATAGGAGGGACCTATACCCACGGTTTTTCACAAAACCGTGGGTATAGGCCCAATTTCCAGTAGTGATCAGAAAACAAAAACAGGAACTCTCGCTCGACCAAAGACTTCTATTCCCACATCTCATGCATATCATTCCCATGATTCCAAGGGACACAGACCGATGGAATAGAATTCACACGAAGAACATTCTCTTGTGAATCCACTATCCGTATTCGTCGTTCAAACACTGATAAATCATGCTCTATCTCAAATTCTTCCCAATTCAGCACATGAGATGGGTATGTATTATACTTCTTCAGCTGGGAGACATGAAACACGTCGTGAATCGATGTCAAATGGGAATGCAAAGCTAACTGGTATGCCACATTTCCAAACCACTCAGTGATTTCGAAGGGTCTGACATACCTCGATGTTAGCTTCCCTTGCTTCCCTAAGTGATGATGACCCAACTAGGGGGCCACTTTCAAGAACACCCGATCACCCACCATGAACTCTAGATCCTGATGCCTTTGATCAACATAAGATTTTTGGAGACTCTAAGCTGTCAATAACCACTGTCTGATCATCTTGACTTTCTCAGAATTCTCCTATACAAGGATGGATCCCAAAAGTGAGGTCTCACCTACCTCAAACCAACATAGAGGAGACTGATAAGGCCAACCATAGAGTTCCTCAAAAGGAGCCATTCAAATAGATGATAGGTAACTATTATTATAAGAAAACTCAGCCAATCCCAAATAGCTATCCCACAATCCTCTGAAATCCAAAACACTTGGACAAAGCATGTCCTCCATAATTTAATTTTTCCTCTCTGTCTGTCCATCCGTTTAAGGATGGTATGCCGTGATCATCTTAATCTGTGACCCCAGTTCCCTTTGAAGGCCTTCCCAAAAGCGAGAGGTAAAGCGCGGGTCTCTGTCAGAAACAATCACAGATGGTACACCATGAATCCTAACCACTTCCGGAACATACAACCATTCCATCTCATCCACCTTTATTGAATCTTTGATTTGAATGAAGTGGGATTATTTGGTCAAGCAGTCAATCACTACCCAAATATAATTCCTTCCTCAAGATGTACAAGTTAATCCAATGATGAAGTCCATGACGACCTTGTCTCACTTATATGTAGGAATGGGTAACGACTGTAGAAAACTATAGGGCCTTTGATGCTCTGCTTTCACCTACTCACAAGTATAACATCTGAATACGAAGTCAGCTATGTTTCGTCTCATTCTTGGCCACCAGAATAGCCGACACACATCATAATACATCTTGGTAGCACTAGGATGAATGAACCACTAAGACTGGTAGCTATCATGCATCACCACCTTCCTCAGAACCCACAACACCACAAAACGGACCTTGAAACATAGAATTCCATTGGGTGACAATGAACAATTGGAGGATGTCTCCCCACCATGAAGAAAATGAAAATACCATTGACATAACTCATCATCAGGCTACTCTCACTGAACTAGCTGTAGAAGAAACGAATTCAACTGCACACTCATGAGAAAAGAACCTCCACTATGATCCTTGGCCTCTAAGTGCATTTGGGAAAAGAGCCCTATCAAAGTTCACTCATTGTTGGACTTCATCAATACCTAGACCGAAACTTTCCTACTCAAGGAATCAACCACCACATTACCCTTTCCCTAGGTATAAATGATATCAAAGTTGAACCCCTACATATATTTGATCCAATGACACTGCCTCAAATTGAGATCTCTTTGAGAGAATATGTAGGCCAAGCTCTTATGATTTGGGTAGACAACAATATTCTCCCTAAATAGGTAGTGATGCCATGTCTTCAAATCATGAATCACCACTTCTAACTCTAAGTCACAAGTTAGGTAATTCTTCTCATGTGGTTAGAGATGGTGAGAACCATACACCACCACGTGGTCATCCTGCATAAGTACACACTCGAGACCCATACCTGAAGCATCATAAAAAACCACATACCACTTTCCTAATTTAGAAAAGATCAAAAGAGGTGTGGTAGTCAACCGCTACTTCATCTCCTCAATAGATTCTTGACATTTTGGGATCCATTCAAACTTCACCCCTTTCAGGGTGAGCGCAGTCATGGGCGAAGCAAACTGAGAGAAATCCCGAACAAACCACCTGTAATAACCTGCCAGGATGAGGAAACTATTGATATAGAACACATTCTTTGACTGCTTCCATGAAATAACTACATTGATCTTCTTGGGGTCCACTGAAACACCCTTTTCCAAGATGACATGACCCAAAAACTTCACCACCCTAATCCAGAAAGTGAACTTGGACAACTTTGCATAAAGGTGATGATCCCGCAGAGTGACCAACATGATCCAAAAATGATGCTCATGCTCTTCCTCATATCCAGATTAAACAAGGATTTTATCTACAAATACCATGAAGAAAGAGTTGGGATACTGGTGGAACACCCTATTCACAAGTTCCATAAAAACCACTAGAGAATTTGTCAATCCTAAAGGCATGAACAAATACTTGACGTGGTTGTACCTACTTTGGAAAGCCATTTTCAGGATATTCTCCTCTTTCACCTTGACTTGGTGGTAACCCAAACACAAGTCAATATTGGAAAACAAATTTTCCCCTTTCAGCTGGCTGAATAAATCATCAATCTGGGGAGAAGAGTATTTGTTCTTAATGTTTACCTTATTTAGCTTTCAATAGTAGACACACAACAAGATAGATCTATCAGTCTTCTTTTCAAAGAGAATTGGAGTGACCCAAAGAGAAATGTAATGTCCCGGTTCTGGGTGCTTCCCAGAGGCGCCCCGTAACTGATTGGTCACATGTACTCAAGCGCATTTCCCCAAATTCCAGAGGCTTCCAACTAGTAGCAAGGGCCTTGGGTATGGTAGTGGGGAAACTATTCCCTTATTATCAGAGTAAGCAGCGAAAATAAATAGATAGCAATAGTAGAAACAGTAATAACATGAAATAGGTAAACAACGGAAGACTGGAAGTAATAAAAAATAGGAGCTCATATATATAAATGATGCATGATACATATGTCTAGGAAAGTATCCAAACAAGTCACAATGCTGGAATATAGTACTAAACCAAAGTACAAAGAAAACAAGAACCTCTAGCAGCATCGCAAGCCTCAGCTTGGTCTCATGCTCTCCAGCTCCATAGTAATCAAGTACCTGAAGCAGAAGTTCCCTTTCCCTTATCTATACCTGCATCAATATAATCAGTTTGGGCCCAAAAGCATGACTCAAACAGGGTGTGAGACGAATCCCTGTAGGCAATCATCCAAAGATCTGTGCCTAACAGTAAGTGAATATGTATGGAAGATAATATGAAAAGTGAAGTAGTAAACAAGGAAGTACTCAAAAGTAAACAATCATAGAGTTTCAATTGCATTCATTTTCGTATATCAAGTAAGAATCTAATCAAAAACAAGTAACCCTATGGGAATTACTCACAGCCTATCCCATCTGGTTCAACTAAACAAACACAACAAACCCTCTGGGAAGTACTCATAGTCTAACCCCCTGGTTCAGCTTTAGAAAATACTCTATGAGGAAGCGCTCACCGTCAGTTCCCCCTGTGGTCTCATATCGGTAAACTATAGGCACTCTGGGGAAGCAATCAACGTCCAATTATCCCTCTGGTCTCATAACGAGGAAACTACAGACACTCTGAGGGAGCACAAAGTCCATCCCCCCCTATGGTCTCACAATGTAAAAAGTAAATAGACACTCTGAGGAAGCCCTCAGCGTCCATTCCCCCTATGGTCTACTACACCAGGTTCCCACAACCTTGTGTAAGTCAATCGTGCACAAATGATATATGACAGAAAAAGTAAACCTCAAGAACTACTTGGATAAATAGTTTAAAACATATCACATCATGTCAGATAAAGGTCACTCCATCCTAACAACACTAGGCATGGAAAACAAAGCAGTCGAATAGAAAAAACTAGACTGAACGGTCCATAACAAACAAGCATGGACAAGCACATCCATAGCATGAAAAAATAACCATATTCACAATCAAATACCTCTACTCAAGAAAAAAAGTCATTGCGGGCATTGAAAAGGTTAAAATACCTAAACACGCAATACCCCAAATGAGGGTATTATGCACTTTTTCACATATAACTCAAAGACTAACTATGGAAAGACACAAACCACCTACCTCAGTGTTGTACAAATGATATACGTGAACCTCATTCCTTGAATCACCCTAGAATTCTATAGATCTACAAAAATTTCTAAAATAATTAACCAATGATATCTCACGAAAGAAGAGAAATCAGGAAAAAAGTCTCTAGAAGAAGGAAGAGATTACCTTGGGGTTTCCAACGCAATCGATGGTGGTCGAATCGGAGAACAGATGATCGGTCGGGGGCTTGAAGAAGATTCAGTGATTCCCGTCACTCCTGGATGAGACAGGCTGAGAAGAAGTGTTTTTTGTCAATTAGATGCAACCCCGGTCTGATATAACAACTAAAAAGAAAGTGCATGGAATGTTCTTTAAAGGTACACAACATGTTCTTGCCTTAACAGGCCCCTACGTTAGGCGGTCTCTTGGTCACCCTATACGGCCATGTGCTCAGCCGTTACACAGACAGCACACAGCTACCTGTGGAAACCAGGTACATGACGTGTAATTATAAGTACACAGAGTGTACTCCTGAAATTTCTAGAAACTCCTATTTTACTAAAAAACAACCAGAAATGAAAGACATGCCTGGAAAGAAGATCTGAGTTCTTATAAATTTTCCCCCTTAAAGAAATTCGTCCCCAAATTTCCCTAGCAAGGTGGCGTAGAAGAAGAATCCTCGAATAGCTCTGACCACTACGATCGTACATCGACCTCCCTCTCCCAAGTCTTATCCTGTACTCACCCATGCTTCCTTAGCACTTGTACTAGAGGAACAGACCGACCATGGAGAACCTTTGCACTGCAATCAAAAATCCGGACATGATGCTCCTCGAATGATGCATACAACTCTAGATCAACCTCCTTAGGTTGAAAAAAATGAGATAGTTCTAAGAAGTAACGTCATAGATGAGAAATGTGGAAGACATCATGCATATCCCGGTACCTCTGAGGTAACTAATACTGATATGAAACCAGCCCGACTCTCTCCAAAACCTCAAACGGCCCGACGTACCTCAGCAGAAGATTACCCTATCTCCTAATCCTCCCGTGTCCTAACCTCAGTGTGACACACATGAAAACCTAATCTTCAACCTCAAACTCTAGAGGTAATCTCCATCGATTAGTATAAGACTTCTATCATGACTGTGCAGTATCCATCCTCTTCAGAATAAACTCCTCTTGCTCTGTGGCCTCCTGAACAAGACAAGGTCCCCGTATAGCTACATCTCCTGCCTCCAGCCAACATAAGGGTGATCAGAATGACCTATCATACAAGTCCTCAAAAGGTACCAACTGAATAGTTGTTTGAAATATATTATTATAGGAAAACTCTAAAATAGGTATATGCTACTCCCAAGAACCTCAAAAATCTAGAACGCATGCTTGAAGCATGTCCTCTAGCACATGAATCATATGATCAGACTAGCCATCTATCTGGGGATGGTAAGCTGTACTCAGAAGTACTTGTGTACCCAAACCCCTCTGTAGTCCCTGCTAGATGCGAGAAGTAAAATGGGCATTCCTCTATAAAACAATGGAGTGTGGAACTCCATGTAAGCACATAATCTCCCAAACTGAATCGTGAGCTATTGTACAACTCCTCCAACTACATTTTGAGCTCTTGTAACTCTGGTGTAGCCATCCTATAAGGAGGAATGGACATCGATGCCACTCCTGGAACAATCTCAATAGAAAATTCCACCTCTCACTCTAGAGGCAAACTTGAAAAATCCTTTGGAAAGACATCCCTAAAATGATCGACCACTGGAGGGAAGTCCAACTATGAAGTCCCCTGGTCATCCAGATATAGATTAACAATCTGGGATGTAACTCCTTCCAACTCATGATGCTTGGGTCCTACTCTGCTCACCTGGACATCCTACTCAACCTTATGTAGGAACAACTCACCCTTTGGTGAAGTAAAACTCACCCTACGATAATAGAAATCGATAACTAACTAGAAGGAAAATAACCAGTCCATTCTGAGAATGACATCATATCCTATCATCTCTAGGACATAGAGGTCCCATAAGAAGTGACACCCACCAACCTCAAGGAGGCACTCATTGAACTGGTGTACACTAGCCGTTCTAGTCCCCAACGGAGTGTTTAGAGTCAAGATATCAGCAGAGGTAAAGATACAGTGCCTAAGGCTCTCCACAACAGTAATGGATATGAAACTATGGGAAGCCCCTATATCAAAAAGTAAAGAAGTTAAAACTAAGGCAACTAGAATTGTACCTCGACTGTAGAGGGTTCATGATCATTCTCCTATTAGATCTGCTCCACTACAAAAGTCTGGCCTGCACCATGGCCCTATGACCCAACCTAACCACCCTGAGCTGATCCACCCTGTTGTCACTGAATTCCTACTAATTGGATACCATGGCCACAACCTCCACCTCGGATTGAACGGTCAGAAGAACTCCAATTCCTAGACTGATGAGAAACTGGCGGCCCTGCTCCGATATGAGGAGTCGAAATAGAACCTCTATCACCAACTGCTGGTGATAAAAAATGATAGAACTGCTGAAGATGATCCATATTGCCGCAAGTTCGGCACTCCACTGGGTCTCTTGGGCAATGTGGCCTTATATTACCACTCATCCCAAATTGGTAGCACACCACCTAGTTACCAGAAGAAGTATCCCACTTCCTCGGATCCCCACACATAGACTCTATGCGGCGCTTCCTACTGTCAGTAAGAGGGATACCAAATTTGGATGACAAACCGCCTTAGCTCACAGCTCTAGAATCCCCAGATTGCGCTTCGTGATCAGTTTCTGATTGACTATAGAAGTGATGGAAGTTAACTTGAAGATGTTCACTTGAGATCGGATGTCATGCCTGAGACCATCCTCAAACTTCCTTAATAGAAATAACTTATCACCTCCTAGGATGGGCCTGAAGCACTACAACTCTATGAAGAAAGAAGAATAATCCATGATGGAAAGAGTACCCTGTTCTAGACTCATGAACTCTCGGGCTCGGTCGGCCCTCAAAGTCTCAGGGTAAAAGTAGTCATAGAAGGCACACTGTAACTCATCCCAAGCCATAACCTGCTGTCTTCCCGCCTGTGAGATCACATCCCACCATCTCTTGGTGGAATATTTAAGCATATACATAATGAGATTCACCATCCTCTCTAGAGGTGTCTCCAGATGCTCGAAGATAGAAATAATGGCCTCTAACCATGATTCTGTAGCCTGAGGTCCTCCATCCCCTGTGAAGGTGGGAGGATGTTGCTGCTGAAAAACCCACGTTAAATCTACCATAGAAGGGGAAGAAGGAGGTACTCCTCAGAAGGTCTGAATGAACCTCATAAAGCCCTCTCAAAACTATGCATCAGCACCTGTATCCAGTATAATGGCTGGTGCCAAGACGACCACGACTGGAGGATCTGCAGGTAGTTCCTGATCTTCCATGTTTGGTGTCTGGTCGCTTCCTTATAACTGGCGTGCAACTGGAGGACGTCTCAGTGGCATGACTCTGTAAGGTAAAATGAACACCTTAGTTCAAGATTATCAAGGAATGGAACATAGAAGTGTAAGAAAAGAACAAGAGAAAGAAAGCATTCAAGTTCTTTAAAACATGGATAGACGACGTGTATGTCCCCTACATGGCATGTTTATTTAAGAATTCACATGGACATGTACTCCTTCCAACCCTGGTCGTGTAACACCCCATACACATGGCGTGTTCTCCCAAGACACGACGTGTACTAGAATCACTTTACCCTACTCGAGTTACTCTACACGACTAACCCACACAGTTCTCCTTGGGCGAGACTACACGACCTGTTTGTGCCAGACATGATGTGTACTAGAAAGAACTTCACTGACCCGTGTTGTTAGTCACACGACCAGTTACAAGACTGACTCTACATGGAATGTTTGTTCTAGACATGGCATGTACTAACTATCCCTAATCCACCCATGTCATTAGTCACACAGCTGAACACATGTTCTATACACACAACATTTAAATCCGGTACACGGCGTGTTCCACCATAGATTTCCTAACCCCATGTCTCTGTCCACACAACCAGTGACATGGTTAGAGACTACATGGCGTGTACATACAGTACATGACGCGTACTTAAGAAAAACAGTTCCTTCCTGAAAATAAGGATATATGGCATGTATTATCATTACACACTGTGTATTCTGGGTTTTTCCAGACAGTAAGCCTTAGAAACTACTCCAGAACCCATAAAAACACTAAAACCAACATTAAAGTGCCAAATTCCAATCCGTGAGAGCCCATACTCCTCGCGAATCAAATTTTTTCATCTTATACATGTCATATACAAGCATTAAAGTGAAACGATCCACCAAATTCCAATCCATGAGGTCCCATAACACCCAAAGAACCAGAGTTTGGAATTCATATAAACTAATACTTACACAATTCAATACCATATCAGATAGCAGGTATTTAATCAAGGCATCTATCACAACAACAATCATATTTAGCACAACATCTATTAAAACAACATGCAATTGGTAACACTCCCTAAAAGGAAGAGAAAGAATGCATGTCATGTGATTTCTAACAAGTGCCTATATGATTCATGAGATGGAATACCCTTATCTCATCAGGTTTCAACAGAAATAGGACCTCAATATTATCAATGTTAACAAGAAAAAACATGTGAATCAACCAATGGTAAAATCAAATCAACTATAATAATAGAAAAACCAAAAAAATTGCAATAATTGAGGTAAATTAGCTTTTGCATGTACACAGGTTAGCTACTTCTGGGCATATCTTATTACCAACTAGCTATTCCATCCTATTCATGACTATAGGCTCCAAACAGTTAGTCCATAAGAAAATAATTCCTCTGATACCACTTTGTAACGTCCTGGTTCTGGCTGCTGCCCAGAGGTACCCCGTAACCAGTTGGTCACATGACCTCAAGTGCATTTCCCCAAATTCCAGAGGCTGCTGAATAGCATTGAGGGCCTTGGGTGTGATAGTGGGGAAACTATTTTCTCATTTGATGATTAAGCTGTGGAAATAAACAAATAGCAATAGAGAAACAATAATAACATAAAATAGGTAAACAGTCAAAGACTGGAAGTAATAAACAAATGGAGCTCATATATATAAATTATGCCTGATACATATGTCTAGGAAAGTATCCAAACAAGTCACAATGATGGAATATAATACAAACCCAAAGTACAAATAAAACAAGAAACTCCAGCAACATCGCAAGCCTCAGCTTTCTCTCATACTCTCGAACTCCACAACAATCAAGTACCAGAAGTAGAAGGGCGCTTGACATTATCTATACCTACAATAATATAATCTATTTGGGCCCAAAATCATGACCCAAAGAGGGTGTGAGATGAATCCCAGTAGGCAACCACCCAAAGATCTATGCCTAAAAGTCAGTGTAACGCCCCGACCCTAGTTACCCAGAGTCGGTGAATTATTTTAATACATTGGCATGATTACAAGGAATCAAGTCCCGAAGGACCGATCGGTTTAGCAGTCTTAGAAAATAGATTACATACATGAATGTTACATTACACTTCATAACATACAAAATAATATAAATAATCCTTCACGAACTCCATTATTCCCTTAGATTAACCCTGCATATCAATCAAAACACACTTCTTGGAATCCTGGGAAAAATAAAACATAGAAAGGGGTGATCTTAGATGCTCAGTAAGGATAACAATACAATGAAAACTTTAATAAATAAGCATAAAAATTTAAAGCAATGTATAACTAAAACAAAAGCCTTTTAAACTCGAACTTCAGCATAATATGGAAAAAATAAAATAAAGTAATTCCATTTACTTATTCACATGGATATTCTACTAGTCTAATAATCACATGCAATATCACTAACCACTTTCGTAATTATGGAATACATAATGCCAAACTATCATAACCACATAGTCAAGGCCTTGTGCCAAGACTACAGATAAGATTTTGTCAAGGTCTTGTGCCAAGACACTAGTTTGTCTCATGAGACCTACCGATGCATCGAGGAGCTATAGCAGGCTCCACCCGTCACTTACTAAGTCCAATGCATTCCTCATATGAAAAGGTTTAAACATTACATAAAAATTCATATTAAAACTGGCATACGAAATGTCAATAATTTACCCATAAAACATGAATGGTATAAAAATAACACATCCACAGTCAAACATATCACAAAACCTTCAATAAAATACGAAATATTTGTATCATATTAAATCAACTTCAAAAAAGTTTAAAATCTATTAAAGGATTTTGACATAGATGAAAATGATTTGTAAAACTCTTTGAGAGAAATATCCATTTTCATGAAAACATTTAAAAGTCACAAAATTTAGAAATGAAGACATTTAAATACATTTTTGAATCAAAGTGTCCCATACCACTTTGAAACTTTTGAAAGTAATTAACATTTTAAAACACTCATGTCCAATTAAATAAATCCTTAAAACCATTTTCAAGACATGGACATTAATGATAATGGTTTAGAAGAATAAAACTTTAAAACATTTAAAATGATGTCTTAGTAAAAAGTCCCTTAAAATAATTCATTTCAAATTTTTTTTATGAAACATGGACATTGATAAAAAATATGTCCCAGTAGATACTTACGTAAAAACAACCTCTGATAATAAAAAAATTGTGAAATTAACCCTTTCCAATTTGGTAACTAACGAAACATACACCCCATGAAAGAGGTATCATACAATGAATATGTAAATACACATTAATTAAAGTGTATTACACAAAGAATACAATTATTGGTAGTACATACACCACACAAAAGGTAATAGTGGCAATATGGCACGAATCTCATTGGAATAAGGAGTGAGATGAAAACCACTTACCTCGTTTTAATCAATCAAGTCGCATGAAAAATAGTCAATATACCCCAAATGAATCACATAATATCATGAATATAAAGATAATAATGATAATATATATATCAAATGGAATTACAAGAAACACCACATGAAATATATAAGTGGTGAACAATGGAAATCTCACGGAATTAAAAGTGAGATAAGAAACCCCTTACCTCGTGTCCGACTTGACCAGTTCGTTCTTTAATATCTTGAATAATAAACTAAAGTTAATATCTACTTGCTTAAGAACCTTTTTCAAGTTTATTATTCCTTTTATATCACTTATTACCATGTTATAAACATTATGTAATCATTTAAGTTAATAACGTTCATTTTGTCGATATTTGGCACTCGAGTCAAAAATGAACACCTTATAGTTACAAGTTGTTCACAAGGTAAAAAGATCATTATATTCAGAATGATATTCATGATTTAGATATCATATATATCATATATATCCAGTATATACATGTATTTATAATAGTACATATCATTTTGGGGTAAGAATGAAATGCACCGTTCATGGAGACGGTAATCCGTACGTACGCATGAATGCTACATTCATTTCTATTTCTTATTTTAATAGACTTAAAACATAATGATACATAGGTATATTATAATTCCGGTATAATATCATATATAATATCATTAAATCCATCCTTTATACATCCCACATATGGTATTAACAAGTCATATCACTTTGAGGGGGCTGTAGTCTACACTTCCTCAAATGAAATTATCGCGTTTACCCATAATGTAAACCATTAAGGTATGATATAAAATAAAAATAAAGAAGCATGAAGAAAACAAAAACATAATATATATCATATATATATTGTTCCATAATAATGGCAACCATGAGAGGTGGTAGGAGGTAATTGAACAATCATCGTTTCATGAGGCGTTAGTTTTCCATCCACAGAAACATTATGTTCTTCACCCATTAGATGGAGGTGTGTGTAAGTGTAATTCAAATACTTCTCATAACAACATCCTAGTATATTTAGGATACTATTGTTGTTATAAAAGAAAGGAATAAAATGAGTTTAGTGGTTGGAGGAGTAAAATAAAATAAAAGAAGTTAATAGAAATTGTTACCTTTAATTTGGGTAACTTCATTTGGTTTGAACCAAAAGGACTCCTTGAAGTGCCTTATGCCTAAGGTAAGGCATCTATTAGGAGGATACAAATATAGGGAGATTAATTGGGTAGAGTTTTGATGATCTTAAAGGCTTGAGAGGTGTGAGGAAGTGGTTAGAAGAGGTCTTCTTTTATAAGGGGGAGGAGGGGCTCTTTAGGAAAGTGTGAAAATATTATTTTATTATATAATGATATTCGGTTTCTAAAAGTCCAAAAATAATTGGAGTTGAATATAAGATCACTCATGGTATAAATAAAATCATCCAATAATAATTGGAAATTTTTTGGATATTATTTTAATATTTACAATCTAATTTATTTAAATCATTTATTAATGAGGTAAATACTGCATCATTATATTTTCCTAAATAATTTAATTTATTCAATGTCTAAAAATTATAAAAAAAATACCATGATGTAGGAAATATTTTTATCTTTCCAATGAATATTTATAGTCAAAAATATTACTTATATAACACCATATATAAATTAATTACTAAAAGGTTTTTGTTTATGTCAATTTTGCCTTTACATTAAATTAATTAATCTAAAGTGTCATTATCATTTATAAGTGGATCCATGGGGTCCAAAAATTGATCCAAAGATGCCCATGGTTGGCCATTACTCATAAAATAAGGTTAGGACACATGTTAAGGTAATTTTGAATTTTTACAATATTCTTTTTAGCTTAAATTTCCCTATTTACCTTTAACCGCGGTAAATAAAAGTAAAAAGTTACTATTCACCAAAAATTATTTTTATCTTATTAAAACAAATTTTACTCCTTGATATTAACCGTTTCTCTAGGATTTTCAGAATTAAACTCACAGAAGTGGTAAAATTAAGTTTTATGTGAATTTGCAAATTCTCCTAGGAGATGGGTAAAAGACGGTGAAAAGTTCAATAAAATTTTTATATATCTAAAATTAATATAAACAAACTCCAATGAATTAAAATGAAATTATATAGGTATTATGTATCTATTTTGACCTAAAATAAATTTAAATAAGATAAATAATTATTTAAATACAAATTCGGTTTTAAACTATAACTCAGTGTTTTTCACTATTCATCAAAAATTGAATGTTTTCAGAAAAATACCAAAAATTCACCCTAAGCTAATTTAGATATTCCGAATCAAAAAATGAAGTCCATTTTGAAAGATAAAATTTTTAAAATTTCAAAAAGTGGGTATTAATATTCATAACAGCTAGTTTGGTAAGTTATGGTGCGCTTGAACTCAGTGTTGCCCGTAGTGCAAGTTATTGAATTACTTTGAAGAAATAATGTGCTATGAAATCTTGGGGTGTTACATTCTTCCCTCATTCAATAAATTGAATCCTATCAATTTTAAATTGTTCTTCAAAAATAAAAGGTTGAAAATAGAAAATACCATTGTGGGAAAAACCCACATCAGAAATTGGGTTAATAAAATTTAGTCTTAATAAGAGGAAAAAAGGAATGAAAAAGTCACCACCAAATTATGATATCGATTAGGAGAACATTGGTGAAAATTAGAGATACATAATTAGAGGAAAAATGTAAATATTTATAGGGAGTGATTGAGGTCATCAATCACAAACAATTGTAGAATTGTGGGCCTCAAAGCCACCAATCTATGATGATTTAAAATAACATCGGTTCAACAAAACGTAAGGTATTAGGATAACACATTTTTGGTTTTAAGATTATTTACCTAAAGTTTAAGAATTTATTTCTTCATAGAACAAGAGAAGAAAAAAAAGTATACTTGTCAAGTAGATTTCCATCCTTTAACTAATTTCTACCACAAACTCATCTTTCACTCTAAAAGATAATAGAACTTAAAAAATATTCTATTTATCCTATTCATACAGGGTTCAAAAAAAATGAATTTATAATTCATCTACCAGACCCTTTAAAAAAACTACATTATTCAATCCTGGAAATCACATGGGTTAGTGATAGGTGATACACCGTTGTCTCCCTTCGTTTGTGGGTTCAAGTCTCGCGGCCTTGCTGGATACGACGGGTTACAGCCTAACCTTCGGGTTGTCCTTTTTATGGAAATCCAAAAATAACCTTAACAATAGTATTCAATTTCAAAAATAATCCATTCCAGCCTTTAGAATTATCCAAAATAATTATATCAACTCTCAGTCCAAAATTTATTAGGAATTTAAACATAATGAGGATCCTTTTTTCCAGGTAATAACATGTGAACGCCTTCATCATGTATTCTTTTATAACACCGCAACGTCCTGAATTTCCAAAATCAACCATCTCTTATTCCAAAATCACTACCTCATTATTGGAACCATATTAAGGAATACCTTTCCTTTAACCATGTATTTTACAAAAAGTTTAGCTTACTATTAAGTCACTTTTCTTAGAACCATATAATCTCAAATCCTCAATGAAATAGTATTTTAGTACAATCCTTATTTATCTCCATAATTCATATAACCATTACATCGTTGACACAACACTCAAATGAAATAATTATTTAATAACAACATAAGAACACTAGTAATTCCTCTTCATCTGTGGTAGTATCATAACTTTATTATTATCCAATAGCATCATTTGGGGCATACTCTGATGATTTGAACATTGATTCACGTAGTGTCCCTACTCCTTGCAGGTGAAGCATTGTACATTTGAAACCTTTTTCTTACCCTCACAATCATGAACGTGGTGTCCTTTTTCTCCACACCAATAACATACTCCCATTCCCTTCAAGCATTTTCGAAGGTGATTCTTTCAACAGTTATCACATATGGGAAAATATTTCTTTACCATCTTCCCTTTATTTGTCCTTCTCTCTACCATCCTTTTCTTCTTTGGCTTTCCTTCAAATCCATAGGACACCGAGAATTATTTACTTATCTTATCAACACATGATACTATTTCTTCATATGACGATAATATGTGGGAGACTATTTCCATTCTAAATTATGGCTTAAGACCATGAAAGAAACGATCCTTCTTACTCTTTGGATCATGCGTATTTCTAGATTTCTCATTCCTTATACTGGGTGACATTTCTAAACAATGGCATACACTAGATTAGTTTATGAATAGAAATACCTAATAAAAAACTTGTAAAAAACATAACATAAATTAAACAGTTTATGGATATAATCCATAATCATAAAAATGTCTTCTTAGAGGAAGTATATACTCATAAAACCTTCATAGTGGTTTGTAAAGAAAACGAGAATTATCCTAAGCATATCCCCTGGGAGTTTCGTAACCAAGAGTGCAGCAAGGCCCGTTGTCGTGCACCAGTTCCCATTCGAGTCTAGCTCAAAGCGGTGTTTTCAGGTTTTACCCCTAGGTACATCTATTCCAGAGCCGCCTCTACCTGCTCTTATCCAGACAAGGATATATTTGCTTAGAAAACTCAAAAAACCTTTACATTACCAAAATTATAGGAAGTTCTTCTATACTAATCTTCAAAGTCTATATTACGGTAATGTGCTCTAATCAGAGTTTATCTAAATCCAGTTTCCAAGGTTATTGCTAAACTTCCACTGATACCAACTATAATGCCCTGACCCCAGTTACCCAGAGTCAGTGAATTATTTTAATACATTGGCATGATTACAAGTAATCAAGTCCTGAAGGACCGATCGGTTTAGCAGTCTTGGAAAATAGATTACATACATGAATGTTACATTAAACTTCATAACATACAAAATAACATAAATAATCCTTCAAGAACTCCATTATTCCCTTGGATTAACCCTACATATCAATCACAATACACATCTTGGAATCCTGAGAAAAATAAAACATAGAAAGGGGTGAGCTCAGATGCTCAGTAAGGATAACAATACAGTGGAAACTTTCATAAATAAGCATAAACATTTAAGGCAATGTATAACTAAAAAAAACCCTTTTAAACTTGAACTTCAGCATAATATGGAAAAAATAAAATGAAGTAATGCCATTTACTTATTCACATGGATATTCTACTAGTCGAATAATCACATGTAATATCACTAACCACTTTCATAACGATGGAATGCATAATGCCGGACTATCATAACCACATAGTCGAGGCCTTGTGCCAAGACTAAAAATAAGATTTTGTCAAGGCCTTGTGCCAAGACACTAGTTTGTCTCATGAGACCTTCCGATGCATTGAGGAGCTATAATAGGATCCACCCGTCACTTACTAAGTCCAATGCATTCCTCATATGAAAAGGTTTAAACATAACATAAACATTCGTATTAAAACTGGCATACGAAATGTCAATAATTTACCCATAAACCATGAATGGTATAAAAATAACACATCCACAGTAAAACATATCACAAAACCTTCAATACAATACGGAAGATTTGTATCATATTAAATCAACTTCAAAAAAGTTTAAAATCCATTAAAGGATTTTGACATAGATGAAAATGATTTGTAAAACTCTTTGAGAGAAATATCCATTTTCATGAAAACATTTAAAAGTCACAAAATTTAGAAATAAAGACATTTAAATACATTTTTGAATCAAAGTGCCCCATACCACTTTGAAACTTTTGAATGTAATTAACATTTTGAAACATTCATGTCCATTTAAATAAATATTTAAAACCATTTTGAAGACATGGACATTAATGATAATGGTTTAGAAGAATAAATCTTTAAAAAATTTAAAATGATGTCTTAGTGAAAATTCCCTTAAAATAATTCATTTGAAGACAATTTTATGAAACATGGACATGGATAATAAATATTTCCCAGTAGATACTTACATAAAAACAACCTCTGATAATAAAAAGATTGTGAAATTAACCCTTACCAATTTGGTAACTTACAAAACATACACCCCATGAAAGAGGTATCATACAATGAATATGTAAATACACATTAATTAAAGTGTATTACACAAAGAATACAATTATGGGCAGTACATACACCACACAAAAGGTAATATTGACAATATGACACGAATCTCATGGGAATAAGGAGTGAGATGAAAACCACTTACATCGTTGTAATCAATCAAGTCGCATAAACAATAGTCAATAAACCCCAAATGAATCACATAATATCATGAATATAAAGAGAATCATGATAATATATATATCAAATGGCAGTACAAAAAACACCACATGAAATAAATAAGTGGTGAACAATGGAAATCTCACGGAATTAAAAGTGAGATAAGAAACCCCTTACATCGTGTCCGACTTGACCCGTTCGTTCTTTAATATCCTGAATAATAAACTAAAGTTAATATCTACTTTCTTAATAACCTTTTTAAAGTTTATTATTCCTTTTATATCACTTATTACCATGTTATAAACATTATGTAATCATTTATGTTAATAACGTTTGTTTTGTCGATATTTGGCACTCAAGTCAAAAATGAACAACTTATAGTTACAAGTTGTTCACATGGTAAAAATATCATTATATACAGAATGATATTCATAATTTAGATATCATATATATCATATATATCAAGTATATACATGTATTTATAATAGTACATATCATTTTGGGGTAAGAATGAAATGCACCGTTCATGGAGACGGTAAGCCGTACGTACGCATGAACTCTACATTAATTTCTATTTCTTATTTTAATGGACTTAAAACATAATGATACATAGGTATATTATAATTCCGGTATAATATCATATATAATATCATTAACTCCATCCTTTATATGTCCCACATATGGTATTAACAAGTCATATCACTTTGAGGGGGCTGTAGTCCGCACTTCCTCAAATGAAATTATCGCATTTACCCATAATGGAAACCATTAAGGTATGATATTAAAGAAAAATACAGAAGCATGAAGAAAACAAAAAAATAATATATATCATATATAAATACAGTTCCATCATAATGGCCACCATGAGAGGCGGTAGGAGGTAATTGAACAATCATCGTTTCGTGAGGCGTTAGTTTTCCATCCACAGAAACATTAGGTTCTTCACCCATTAGATGGAGGTATGTGTAAGTGTAACTCAAATAATTATCATAACAACATCCTATTATATTGAGTATACTAGTGTTGTTATAAAAGAAAGGAATAAAATGATTTTAGGGGTTGGAGGAGTAAAATAAAAGAAAAGAAGGTAATAGAAATTGTTACCTTTAATTTGGGTAACTTCCTTTGGTTTGAACCAAAAGGACTCCTTGAAGTGCCTTATGCCTAAGGTAAGGAATATAGGAGGAGTATAGGGATGTAGGGAGCTTAATTGGACAGAGTTTTTATGATCCTAAAGGCTTGAAATGTGTGAGGAAGTGGTTATAAGTGGTCTCATTTTATAAGGGGGAGGAGGGGCTCTTCAGGAAAGTGTGAAAATATTATTTTATTATATAATGATATTCGGTTTCTAAAGGTCCAAAAATCATTAGAGTAGAAGATAAGATGACTAATGGTCTAAATAAAATCATCCAATAATAATTAGACATGTTTTGTATATTATTTTAATATTTATAATCTAATTTATTTAAATCATTTATTAATGAGGTAAATACTGCATCATTATATTGTCCTAAATAATTTAATTTATTAGATGTCTAAAAATTATAAAAAAATACCATGATGTAGGCAATATTTTTATATTTCCAATTAATATTTATAGTCAAAATTATTACTTATATAAAACCATATAAAAATTAATTACTAAAAGGTTTTTGTTTATGTCAATTTTGCCTTTACATTAAATTAATTAATCTAATGTGTCATTATCATTCATAAGTGGCTCCATGGGGTCCCAAAATATACACAAAGATGACCATGGTCTGAAATTACTCATAAAATAAGGTTAGAGAATGTGTTAAGGTAAATTTGAATTTTTACAAGATTCTTTTTACCTTGGATTACCCTATTTACCTTTAATCGCGGTAAATAAAAGTAAAAAGTTACTATTCACCAAAAATTATTTTTATCTTATTGAACCACATTTTAGTCCTTGATATTAACCGTTTCTATAGTATTTTAAAAATTAAACTCACAAAAGCGGTAAAATTAAGTTTTATGTGAATTTGCAAATTCTCCGAGGAGATGGGTAAAAGACGGTGAAAAGTTCAATAAACTTTTTATATATCTAAAATTATTATAAACTGACTCCAATGAATTAAATTGAACTTATATAGGTATTATGTATATATTTTGACATAAAATAAATTTAAATAAAATAAATAATTATTTAAATAAAAATTCGGTTTTAAACTATAACTCAGTGTTTTTCACTATTCATCAAAAATTGAAAGTTTTCAGAAAAATACCAAAAATTCACCCTAAGATAATTTCGATATTCTAAATCCAAAAATGAAGTCCATTCTGAAAGATAAAATTTATAAAATTTAAAAAAGTGGTTATTACTATTCATAATGGAAAGTTTGGTAAGTTATGGTGCGCTTGAACTCAGTATTGCCTGTAGTACAAGTTATTGAATTACTTTGAAGAAATAATGTACTATGAAATCTTGGGGTGTTACATTCTTCCCTCCTTCAATAAATTGAATCCTCGCAATTTGAAATTGTTCTTCAAAAATAAAAGGTTGAAAATAGAAAATACCATTGTGGGAAAAACCCACATCAGAAATTGGGTTAATAAAATGTAGTCTTAATAAGAGGAAAAAGGGAATGAAAAAGTCACCACCAAATTATGATCTCGATTAGGATAAAATTGGTGGAAATTAGAGACACATAATTGGAGGAAAAACGTAAATATTTATAGGGAGTGATTTAAGTCATCAATCAAAAACAATTGTAGAATTGTGGGCCTCAAAGCCACCAATCTATGATGATTTAAAATACCATCGGTTCAACAAAAAGTAAGGTATTAGGATAAAAAATTTTGGTTTTAAGGTTCCTTACCTAATGTTTAAGAATTTATTTCTTCATATAATAAGAGAAGAAAAAAAATGTATACTTTTCAAGTAGATTTCCATCCTTTAACTAATTTCTACCAAAAACTCATCTTTCACTCTAAAAGATAATATAACTTAAAAAAATATTCTATTTATCCTATTCGTATAGGGTTAAAAAAATGAATATATAATTCATCTACCAGACCCTTTAAAAAAACTACATTATTCAATCCTGGAAATCACGTGGGTTAGTGATAGGTGATACACCGTTGTCTCCCTTCAGTTGTGGGTTTAAGTCTCGCGGCCTTGCTAGACGCAACAGGTTGCCGCCCGACCTTCGGGTTGTCCTTTTTATGGCAATCCAAAAATAACCTTAACAATAGTATCCAATTTCAAACATAATCTATTCCAGCCTTTAGAATTATCCAAAATACTTATATCCAAACTCTCAGTCCAAAATTTATAAGGAATTTAAACATAATGAGGATCCTTTTTTCCAGGTAATAACATGTGAACGCCTTCATCATGTATTCTTTTACAACACCACAACGTCCTGAATTTCCAAAATCAACCACCTCTTATTCCAAAATCACTACCTCATTATTAAGACCATATTAAGGATTACCTTTCCTTTAACCATGTATTTTCCAAAAAGTGTAGCTTACTATTAAGTCACTTTTCTTATAACCATATAATCTCAAATCCTCAATGAAATAGTACTGCAGTAAAATCCTTATTTTCCTCCATAATTCATATAACCAGTACATCGTTGACCCAACAATAAAATGAAATAATTATTTAATAAACACTAGTAATTACTCTTCATCTGTGGTAGTATCATAACTTTATTATTATAAAATAACATCATTTGGGGCATACTCTAATGATTTGAACATTGATTCACGTAGTGTCCCCACTCCTTGCAGATGAAGCATTATACATTTGAAACCTTTTTCTTACCCTCACAATCATAAATGTGGTGTCCTTTTTCTCCACACTAATAACATACTCCCATTCCCTTCAAGAATTTTCCAAGGTGATTCTTTCATCAGTTATCACATATGGGAAAATCTTTCTTTACCTTCTTCCCTTTATCTGTCCTTCTCTCTACCATCCTTTTCTTCTCTGGATTCCCTTAAAATCCATAGGACCACGAGAATTATTTACTTATCTTATAAACACATGATACTATTTCTTCATATGATGATAATATGTAGGAGACTATTTTCATTCTAAATTATGGCTTAAGACCCTGAAAGATATGATCCTTCTTACTCTTTGGATCATGCGTATTGCTGGAGTTCTCATTCCTTCTACTGGGCTCCATTTCTAAACAATGACATACACTATATTAGTTTATGAATAACAATACCTAATACCAAACTTGTAAAAATCTTAACATAAATTAAACAGTTTATGGATATAATCCATAATAATAAAAATGTCTTCTTTGAGGAATTATATACTCATAAACCCTTCATAGTGGTTTGTAAAGAAAACGAGAATTATCCTAAGCATATCCCCCAGGAGTGTCATAACCAAGAGTGCAACAAGGCCCATTATCGTGCACCAGTTCCCATTCGAGTCTAGCTCAAAGCGGTGTTTTTGGGTTTTACCCCTAGGTATATCTATGCTAGAGCCGCCTCTACCAGCTCGTATCCAGATAGGGATGTATTTGCTTAGAAAACTCAAAAACCCTTTACATTACCAAAATTCTAGGATGTTCTTCTATACTAATCTTCAAAGTCTATCTTACGGTAATGTTCTCTAATCAGATTTTATCTAAATCCAGTTTCCAAGTTTATTTATAAACTTCCTCTGATACCAACTGTAACGCCCCGACCCCAGTTACCCAGAGTCGGTGCATTATTTTAATACATTGACATGATTATAAGGAATCTAGTCCCGAAGGGCCGATCAGTTTAGCAGTCTTGGAAAATAGACTACATACATGAATGTTACATTACACTTCATAACATACAAAATAACATAAATAATCCTTCACGAACGCCATTATTCCCTTGGATTAACCCTGAATATCAATCACAATACACTTCTTGGAATCCTGGGAAAAATAAAACATAGAAAGGGGTGAGCTCAGATGCTCAATAAGGATAACAATACAGCGAAAACTTTCATAAATAAGCACAAACATTTAAGGCAATGTATAACTAAAACAAAAGCCTTTTAAACTTGAACTTCATCATAATATGGAAAAAATAAAATGAAGTAATTCCATTTACTTATTCACATGGATATTTTACTAGTCGAATAATCACATGCAATATCACTAACCACTTTCATAATGATGAAATGCATAATTCCAGACTATCATAACCACATAGTCAAGGCCTTGTGCCAAGACTACAAATAAGATTTTTTTCAAGGCCTTGTTCCAAGACACTAGTTTGTCTAATGAGACCTACCTATGAATCTAAGAGCTATAGCGGGCTCCACCCGTCACTTACTAAGTCCAATGCATTCCTCATATGAAAAGGTTTAAACAAAACAAAGACATTCGTATTAAAACTGGCATAAGAAATGTCAATACTTTACCCATAAACCATGAATGGTATAAAAATAACACACCCACCATAAAACATATAACAAAACCTTCAATACAATACATAAGAATTGTATCATATTAAATCAACTTCAAACAAGTTTAAAATCTATTAAAGGATTTTGACATAAATGAAAATAATTTGTAAAACTCTTTGAGAGAAATATCTATTTTCATGAAAACATTTAAAAGTCACACAATTTAGAAAGGAAGAAATTTAAATAAATTTTCTAATCAAATTTTCCCATACCACTTTGAAACTTTCGAAATTAATTAACATTTTAAAACATTCATGTCCATTTATATAAATCATTAAAACCATTTTGACGACATGGACATTAATGATAACTGTTTAGAAGAATAAATCTTTAAAAAATTTAAAATGATGTCTTAGTAAAAAGTCCCTTAAAATAATTCATTTGAAAACAATTTTATGAAACATGGAAATGGATAATAAATATGTCCCAGTAGATACTTACGTAAAAACAACCTCTGAAAATAAAAAGATTGTCAAATTAACCCTTACCAATTTGGTAACTTACGAAACATACACCCCATGAAAGAGGTATCATACAATGAATATGTAAATACACATTAATTAAAGTTTATTACACAAAGAATACAATTATGGTCAGTACATACACCACACAAAAGGTAATAGTGGAAATATGGCACGAATCTCATGGGAATAAGGAGTGAGATGAAAACCACTTACCTCGTTGTAATAAATCAAGTTGTATGAACAATAGTCTATAAACCCAAAATTAATCACATAATATCATGAATATAAAGAGAATCATGATAATATATATATCAAATGGAAGTACAAAAAACACCACATGAAATAAATAAGTGGTGAACCATGAAAATCTCACTGAATTAAAAGTGAGATAAGAAACCCCTTACCTCATGTCCGACTTGACCCGTTCGTTCTTTAATATCTGGAATAATAAACTAAAGTTAATTTATACTTGATTAATAACCCTTTTAAAGTTTATTTTTCCTTTTATATCACTTATTACCATGTTATAAACATTATGTAATCATTTAAGTTAATAACGTTCGTTTTGTCGATATTTGGAACTTGAGTAAAAAATGAACACCTTATAGTTACAAGTTGTTCACATGGAAAAAATATCATTATATCCAGAATGATATTCATGATTTAGATATCATATATATCATATATATCTATTATATACTTGTATTTATAATAGTATATATTATTTTGGGGTAAGAATGAAATGCACCATTCATGGAGATGGTAAGCCGTACGTACGCATGAACGCTACATTCATTTCTATTTATTATTTTAATGGACTTAAAAAATAATTATACATAGTTATATTATAATTCCGGTATAATATAATATATAATATCATTAACTCCATCCTTTATACGTCCCGCATATGGTATTAACAAGTCATATTACTTTGAGGGGGCTGTAGTCCGCACTTCCTCAAATGAAATTATCGCATTTACCCATAATAGAAACCATTAAGATATGATATAAAATAAAAATACAGAAGCATGAAGAAAACAAAAACATAATATATATCATATATAAATACAGTGGCATCATAATGGCCACCATGAGAGGCGGTATGAGGTAATTGAACAATCATCGTTTCGTGAGGCGTTAGTTTTACATCCACAGAAACATTATGTTATTCACCCATTAGATGGAGGTGTGTGTAATTGTAATTAAAATACTTCTCATAACCACATCCTAGTATATTGAGGATACTAGTGATTTTATAAAATAAATGAATAAAAATATTTTAGGGGTTGGAGGAGTAAAATAAAAGAAAATAAGTTAATAGAAATTGTTACCTTTAATTTGGGTAACTTCCTTTGGTTTGAACCAAAAGGAATCCTTTAAGTGCCTTATGCCTAAGGTAAGGCATCTAGGAGGAGGAGAAGGATGTAGGGAGATTAATTGGTCAGATTTGGGATGAGCCTAATGGATTTAGAGGTGTGAGGAAGTGGTTAGAAGTGGTATCCTTTTATAAGGGGGAGGAGGGGCTCTTTAGGAAAGTGTGAAAATATTATTTTATTATATAATGATATTCGGTTTTTAAAAGTCCCAAAATCATTAGAGTAGAAGATAAGATGACTCATGGTCTAAATAAATTATCCAATAAGAATTGGACATGTTTTGGATATTATTTTAATATTTATAATCTAATTTATTTAAATCATTTATTAATGAGGTAAATACTGCATCATTTTATTGTCCTAAATAATTTAATTTATTCGATGTCTAAAAATTATAAAAAAATACCACGATTTAGGAAATATTTTTATCTTTCCAATGAATATTTATAGTCAAAAATATTTCTTATATAACACCATATATAAATTAATTACTAAAAGGTTTTTGTTTATGTGAATTTTGCCTTTACATTAAATTAATTAATCTAAAGTGTCATTATCATTCATAAGTGGCTCCATGGGGTCCCAAAATCGACCCAAAGATGCCCATGGTAGGCCATTACTCATCCAATAAGGTTAGGACATGTGTTAAGGCAATTTTTAATTTTTACAATATTCTTTTTACCTTGTATTTCCCTATTTACCTTTAACCGCGGTAAATAAAAGTAAAAAGTTACTATTATCCAAAAATTATTTTTACCTTATTGAAACAAATTTTAATCCTTGATATTAACCTTTTCTCTAGGATTTTCAAAATTAAACTCACAGAAGCGGTAAAATTAAGTTTTATGTGAATTTGTAAATTCTCCTAAGAGATGGGTAAAAGACGGTGAAAAGTTCAATAAAATTTTTATATATCTAAAATTATTATAAACTGAATTTAATGAATTACATTGAACTTATATAGGTATTATGTATCTATTTTGACATAAAATAAATTTAAATAAAATAAATAATTATTTAAATAAAAATTTGGTTTTAAACTATAACTCAGTGTTTTCCCCTATTCATTAAAAATTGAATGTTTTCAGAAAAATACCAAAAATTCACCCTAAGCTAATTTCAATATTCCAAATCCAAAAATGAAGTCCATTTTGAAAGATAAAATTTATAAAATTTCAAAAAGTGGGTATTACTATTCATAACGGCTCGTTTGGTAAGTTATGGTGCGCTTGAACTCGGTGTTTCATGTAGTGAAAGTTATTGAATTACTTTGAAGAAATAATGTACTATGAAATCTTGGGGTGTTACAGTCAGTGAATATATATGGCAGGTAATATGCAAAGTGAAGTAGTAAACAAGAAAGTACTCAAAAGTAAACAATCTTATAGTTTCAATTGCATTCATTTTCGTATATCAAGTAAGCAGCTAATAAAAAGCAAGTAACCCTCTGGGAAGTACTCAAAACCTATACCCACTGGTTCAAGAAAAAAAACATAAGCAACCCTTTGGGAAGTACTCACAGTCTAACCCTTCTGGTTCAGCTTTAGCAAAGACTCTCTGAGGAAGCACTCACCGTCAATTCCCCCTGTGGTCTTGTATCGGTAAACTACAAACACTTTGAGGAAGCACTAAACATCCAATTCACCCTGTTGTCTCATAACGAGGAAACTAAAGACACTCTGAGGGATAAAAAATTCCATCCCCCCTATGGTCTCACAATGTAAAAAGTAAAAAAACATTCAGGGAAAGCCCTCAACATCCATTCCCACTATGGTCTACTACACGAAGTTCCCATAGCCCTGTGTAAGTCAATCGTTCACAAATAATTTATGGAAGTCAAAGTAAACCTCAAGAACTACTTGGCTAAACAGTCTACAACATATCAAAACATGTTAGATAAATGTCACTCCATCCTAACAACACTAGTCATGGAAAACAAAGAAGCCTAATAGGAAAAACTAGACCAAACAGTCCATAACAAACAAGCATGGGAAAGCACATCCATAACATGGAAAATAACCCTATTCACAATCAAATACCTATACTCAAGAAAACAAGACATAGCAGACATTAACAAGGTTAAAATCCATAAACACACAATACCCCGATTGAGGTTATTGGGCACTTTTTCACATATAACTCAAAGAATAACTACAAAAGGCACAAAACACCTACCTCAGTGTTGTACGAATGATATACGTGAACCTCAATCCTTGAATCTCCCTAGAACACTATAGATCTACAAAAACGTCTAAAATGTTCAACCAAGGATATCTCATGAAAGAAGAGGAATTAGGAAATGAAGATCTAGAAGAAAGAATATCTTACTGTGGAGATTCCAACGCAATCGACGGAGTTCGAATCGGAGAATGGATGATCAGTCGGGGGCTCATAGTAGATTCAATGATTCTTGTCACTCCAGGATGAGACATGTAGAGAAGAAGTGTTTTTTGTCGATTATATGTGACCTCCGTCTGACATAACAATTAAAAATAAAGTACATGACATTTTCTTTAATGGTACATGGCGTGTACTTTCCTTAACCGAACCTTGCTTTAGGTGGTCTCTAGGTCACCCCACACAGCCATGTGCTCAACCGTTACATGACTATCACACGGCTACCCACGACAACCGGGTACATGGAAATAAATACCTGGAAAGAAGATCTGGGTTCTTATATGACACGCTCAGGAAAATGAACCATTTGGATTACAAATCATCTAGCTATATCTTTAATTACCTAAATTCATTGGGGGGCATGCAATATGAGGGAAGAGATATTGGTTGTGTTTCCAGCGCCAAATCAATCGAGAAATCCATGTACCGCATTGGGGGTATCACTAAAAAATCATCCAGGAATACATTCTAGAATTCATCCACCACATGAGGTATCCCATCCTTAGGATCACTACCATCACCCTCCAGCATGAGCAACACCATTTGAAGATCAAAGTTCCCCAAATCCAGGAGTGGAGGTTCCGCTTGACCAGACCAAGGATCCCATTCTTCGAGGAAAACCTAATAACTTTCATCAGGTGTCATGAAACTAACTCTCCACTGATAACAATCAATGTGTGCTTGGCAGCAAACCATCCAGTCTATGAAAAGGATCACATCAATCATGTCCATATCCAGGACCAAGAAATCCCATTCCATGTTATCCACTGACACGGAATGTGCACACGATAGGCACCTAAGGTCCTGCTTCTTCTTTCCCAATAGTGTCACCAACTCCATCGAAAAGGATAAGAGCTCAGTTGGAAAATTCAACAAGTTCACTGAAAGGGAAGATATAAAAGACATAGATGAACTAGTGTCAAATAAAACTACAGCTATAGAAGATGCAATCAGAATGGTACCTCGAATAGTTGAGGGCCCTGTATATTGTCCCATCGGTGCCTGCTCCATAGAATGAATATTCCTGATTTGTCTGAGTCTAACCACAACCACTGGAATGTAGATCTACTCTAAGCCGACTTTGACCAGAAGAAGATATGGTCCTACCGCCTCAACCCCCAAACTGAGACCCCACTGTCTTGGATGATTCTGAGTGAGCTGTCATTCCCCTGGAGTCTACTAATCATGTACCTCCCTGATAAGAATGTGTAGCCCTCCAAAATCGTTGCAGGTTCCCCAACACTCCACATCGATGATGGGATTTGGGAGGATACATTCAAGTAGGTCGAGTGTGTCCCACCTTCATGAACTGGTGGCACACAACAGACCCTGCATTGGAATCCACAGATGAAGGCTTCTTGGAAGGATGGCCTGAGCTTCCACCTCCATTCATCCCTTTCTCCTCACACTTCATCTTCTATTCTGATGAACTACTACTTCCCAAAACTGATATGAACCCAAAGTCAATTGACCTACTCTTACGGTCAATCTCCAACATACAAGTTCGATCAACCTCTTCAGCACAAGTCTTGAACTTGAACAAGAATACCTAAGAATATATCTTTGGCTACAAACATTTCTCAAACCTTTGATCTTTCATCTAATCATTGGAGACTATCTCAAGGGAATACCAAACCAGCTTAGCAAAATGGTTTGCATACTCCATCACTAACTGGTCCCCCTAGAAAATATCCATGAACTCTTGAGATTTTTCATATGATAAGACTTTGAGGCAGTATTGGTCTTTAAAGACCACCTTGAAGTTATTCCAACCCATCAGCTTATACTTCACATCCTGAATCACTGAGTCCCACCATATTTGATTGGGACCCTCTAGTAGAAACAAGACACATTTCACCCTGATCTCTTTAGGAGTGTCTAGGAACTCGATCATACACTCTATCTTCTCGATCCATTCCTAATATTCTTGAGGTTCCGAGATCCCTAAAAAAGAAGGTGATTTATTCTTCATGAATTATTAGGATTTATCCTTCTAAGAGCTAGGGTAAGCTTCCCTAACTGGAGCATGAGCATGACCCGCTACCTGTCCCAGTGCCTGAACAGATCAAACTGCAACATCTACCAAAATTTGATCAAGTGGTGAGGGAGAACTGGCCCTGTCTTCTTCCCGAAGTTTCAGGGGAACTTTCTAGGGAGTCACATTGCTAAAAAATGAAATAGACACAAGAGAAAATCATCAACAAAATAGATCTGAAAAATTCCATTAACAAACACTAAAAAAATAAATCAAACATGCCAAAGCAACACAATGACCATACCACTTCACCCCCACCCAGCATCCATGTAGAGTCTGCAGCTTACATGCCCCCACCTAGAGGAGATGCCAAACCAACATCCCAACATTCTATGGTGACTCGATGTCTATCACAAGGTGTGAGGGCCAAGAAACCTACTCACAACCAAAAATCCGATCCCCGACAATCCTAACTCCTGTCTAACCAATTTCATCCCAAATCAAATAACCCCAAAAGCTAAAACCTCCCTATGATACCATTTTTTCATGAACCAAATTGGGTTGTCATCTGAACCAGCGCCCGACCCAGTCCACGACAAAGCCTGAAGGGAATTCTATATCCTCACGGGATATCACAAGTGCTTGAGTATCAATAAAAGAAAGTGGGAAGAATTTACCCAAACATAAAAATATAAAACAATCAATAATATAAAATAAAACAAAGTTGGAAAACAAAACTAACCAAGCCTTTACAAGGTTTTAGATTTAAGTCAACAAGTTTGTTCAAAAAAAATAGAGATTCTACAAAAAGGGATCTAAAAACTATCTCCAAAATCTACCATAAGTAAAGGGGAGAATCTCCCTCAAGCCATCACCGCATTACAGCCCAAGAGGATCACTAGAATCACAAACCACCATCACAAAAAGCATTGCCCTTACTTGTATCAAACATGACCAAGTCTTCTTACACCAAAATGTGTAAGAAGGGTGTGAGCTATTACCCAGTAGGATGCCACCAAAAAGGATTTCATGATTTAAATGTTTAATAACTAATAAATATGCAGGTTTAATAAATTAAAGGAAGTGCTAGAACAATTTAAAGGAAAACATATTTATTGAAAACAACTTTTAAAGGAATTACATTTTAAATAAAAACACCTTTACCTTTAAAGTAACCAAGTAACCACACTGTATGCCAATGGTGAGAGAAACATAGTCGAGAGCAATAAACATGGGAGAGTCCCTATGGGTACTAGCTAGTGATGGGACCCTAGAACCCTGCATATCAGCGAAAAGTGGTATAGTAACCACAACAATACACATTCCCATGCATAGTCCACTAGAGAGGAGAAACATCCAAATCTTCTATTGGTCTCCGATCATCATCAACATGTTTAGTTAGTGTTGTCATCGTCAATCCTACTAAGTGAAACTAGTCCATATGCACTTATGAATTACAAGCATGCTAGTCCTAGCCCGCCCTCATAGCTACACAAACTTCTCATTTAGTTCTCATTCAATTTTCATTTTCTATAAAATCAACCATATTCATATAGACAACCAAACAAGGAATTAGACACCAAAAACCACCCTTAACACACAAAACACCCACTTTCACAATCCAATGCACACCAAAACCTTTCAAAAACATATTTAGTACCCCATATAAAATTTATTAAAATGTTTACTCAATTTATAAAACATTTCAAATGCACAAAACAAGGTATTACTTCAATAATACACTAATTTTACATGAAAATTCGTTTTTAAAATTAATCGCATAACCAAACTCTCCAAAAATTACATTAACACAACATTTATAATTCAAAAAACATTTTAAAGAACACAAGTAAGACAATTAAATTAATCAAGAAATGTTTAACCACAAACCACCTGCCTTTTGTGAAGAAAACCCTAAGATTCAGTGTGAAATTCTTTCCGCACCTCAACCGCACCAAGAGGAAGCAATATCGAGACCTAAATAAAAATATCAACCCATAAATGTAAAGGTGAAATCCTAAAATCAGAACCCTAAGGCTAGAGAAGATGAATCCCCCAAAAGGAAGAGAGAAAACACTAGATTGGAGAAGGAAACAAGGATATGAGACACTTACATGATGATTCGTGGAAGATCCTCACTAAATCCGGCACAAAAATTGAGTCCCAAGGGATGTGGAAGGAGGGTGAGACACCCAGGAGAGGAAAACTTGAGGGAGGAGAAAAATGGGGGGATTTGGGGGGCTAAACCTGAGAGGAGAGAGAATAAAAACCAAAATTTTAATGACTTGGCTGGTCCACATGGTTAGTCCGCATGGTTTGAGAAACTGTGCATACCATTCTATCTGGATAGAGAACTCCGCACAGTTTCCTAGGCCATGGCACATGGCTGTGCAGAAACTGTGCGATAGGTTCTATCTCTTACTGCATAGTTTCCTAGGTGGGAGCACTTTTACTACTAACCATGCGCCAACCGTGCACAGGGCTCTGCCCACACAAAAACATCCATTTTCCTTCCAAAATTCAAAGGGAACCCAAGGGGAACAGATAGACCAAAAAAATAGAATATAAAATATACCTGAAAACAAAAACAAGGATGTGATAACAGATATGGGAAAGGGATGGAATGGATTTTATCAACACTAAGAAGAAAGCGCTGATAAATGGGGGACCTTTATCAGCGCTAAAAAAGATGCTAATAAAGGGAACACTTTTATCATAATTTTTTTTAGCAGAGATAAAAGGTAGCTTTATTAGGGATATTTTAGCGCTGATAAGTTTTTAGTATAATTTTTTTTAATTTATATACAATTATTATATTTATATTCAAAAATAATATTTATTTCTATGCTTTAAATAAAAAATGCATGTTTATAATTATTATATATTTTAATAATTCATATATATATATATATTTATTTATTTTAGTTTCATTATATATATATATATATTTATGACTATAAATAAATAAATAAATAAATATTTATAATTATAATTATAAATATAACTAATATATTTATTATAAATATATTTATTATAATTTTATAATTATTTAAATATAAATATATATATATTTAAATAATCATTAAATTATAAAAAAATATATATAATTAATATTTTTTTATTTTATAGGAATTTAAATAAATAAATAAATATATTTATATTTATGACTATATATAATTAATAGATTTATTTATAAATATCTGTATATGTTTAAAAAAATATATATTTAATTATATATATTTATTTAATAAATATATTTATAATAATTTTATAAATATTTAAATATAAATATATATTTATTTAAATAATTATGAAATACTTATGAAATAAATATATATTTATTATAAATATATATTTATTACATATATATTTTAATTATAAATAAATACATATTTATTATATAAAGAAATATATATTTATTTACATTTATTATTATAAATAAATAAATTTATATTTATTATAAATATAATTTTATAAATATATATAAAAATATAAATAATTTATTATCATTATAGTTTTATCGGTGGGTTTTTAGCTCTAATAAAATGTGTCTTTATCAGCGCTAAAATTTTAGCGCTGGTAAAGGCGTATCTTTATTAGTGCTAAAAAGGCACTGATAAAGGATGTCTTTATCAGTCCTTTCTAATTTAGCACTGATAAAAACTACCTTTATAAGCACTTTTTAACTAGCACTCATAAATGCTTCCCCCAATTTTATAAAAAAACCATAACAACCTCCTCCTTCATTCGCATGCCTCAAACTCTTGTGGAAGCCTTACCCTACCGCCACTCCTGCTCCTCCTCCTCGCTGCTGCTGCTGCTCCTCCTCCTCCTCCTCCTCCTCGCTACCTCTGTGAATCCTCCTCCTTCTTCTCCCTCACTATCACCGACTCCTCCTCCTCCTCCTCCGCTGCTGTTACTGACTACTCCTCCCACTCATCACAACAAATCCATCATCCACTGCCATCGTGAAGCCCTACTCCGCCACCGTGCGTGCCCTCCTCCGCCCTACCGCCACAAAGCTCTCCTCCACCACCATGTGAATCTTGGGTACTTTTTTAAATATTCCTACATTTTGAGTTCCCTTACACATTTCCTTCTGAGTACCCTTACACATTTCCTTTCGAGCTCCCTTAGTGAACACCCATGAAATTTAGAGGACTTTTGCATGAATGAACTTGTTTCGTCCCCTTATCAAGTATTTCAAAGGTTTTGGGATACTAAAATATTTATGTGTTAACTATTGAATTATAATATTGGTTACAAGTGTAGTTTAATTGAAATGTTAATGAGTATGTGACATAAAAAGGGTAAGATATAGATTATATGTTTTTAGAAGGATGTATAAAGTCCAGATGTTTTCATGAATTAATATAAAATCACTAGTGTATATTTTCTCAATCATGTTTATGTGTTGAGAATGTTGCACCAAAGTATGGAAGAATGTGTATGTAACCCTTTATGTAATATTGTGGTATGTCTCTATGGTAGTGAAATGTTTAATGCATGTTATTTCGAGCATGTCAAGCATAAAGCATGAAATTTAAGCATACAAATTTTTCATTTTATAATCTGGATGCATGTTTTAGTAATATTATTGAATTAGAAAGTATGTTATTTTAAATAATTTGGGGTATTTATTTTCATGTTCCATTTTATTATTTCTTCCATATGGTGTTGATATATTTTTTGGTAACCTATTTTCCTAAAATTGGAATTTGAAAATCTAAAGGCTAGTTTATAGGAATTTTACTCTTTATTGAGTGTATGTCTAGAATTTCTATGACGATTCATTGAAATATGTGTTAAATGATCAATTTTAGTGATATTTCATCCTATCTTGATTATGTGCTATTTATCTGATTTAATTGATATGGTCACTTTCCATAAAATATTAATATTATAATGAAGGTATTGAGAAATCCATTTAGAAATCTAGAATTTAGTGATGATGTTGTATTAAACACACTTAATGCTTATGAAAATAATGATGAATGGTAGATTGGTTATTGTGTTTTATTAGTAGGTTTATTATGGTTGGTTTTTTTACCTTTGTTGTGGGTTGTGTAGTCTCAGCTGGAAATTATTGTGGTTGGTTTTGGTGTTGGAATGTGTTATGAAGTAGGTGTAGCGGTCAGTTTTTTTAATAATCTTAATAAGCTATGATTGTTGATATGGAAGTTCTGAATAGATTATTTTGTTCCTGGAGTGATGGATGGACTATTGTGTTTGTGATATTGGGGTGTTATGGTTGGTGGTATAGGAAGGAGATGTATTTTTTGGTTTTTGTAGATAATTTTAAGTGGTGATGAGTTTTGGTGTTTCATTTGGTTTGTTATGGTTGGCATGAGGTGATGTAATTTATACAAAAGAGGTGATATGATGTTGTGATTAATTCAGAGTGGTGAATTGGTTATGTGATATGTTGTGTGGATGAGATAAATAAGAATAATGAAAGGATCAAGCTTTGGTAGTACATGATTCAAGCATCAAGTGGAAGATGGTTTCTCACTTTGAAGAGATGCAACTTCATGTTCAAAAGTATCATGGCCAAGGGATACTTATTTCTTTATCTATTACTTATTAACTCCTCAGTAGTATTACAAGAGTAAACTATATGATTCATACTATTTATTCAAGAGAGACACGATAAACCTGTTATAGCTTTATATTTTATAAAATGTTGGTTATTTTTTATTCATGTATCCTTTATAGAGTGTTTCTCTTGGGATTTATGTATTTATGAAAATTACTAAGTGGATCTTTTAGAATGATAAGTGTTTTTAAATGTTTCTTAAACAATTATCTGTGTTTAACATACCTTTTTTTTGGTTTTAAATAACTTTAAAACGATTTAAACACTTTTCATAGACTTAGGTTTCCTGCCAAGTGTTTTTTAACTCCCCCGATTGGCTTTTATAAAGGGATGTGAATGTTTTGAAAGCACATGTAATGCTGGTTTCATTTTAACAAGGTGTGTGTGAATTTTTAAATGAAAATTTGTAAAATATAGAGGGTTGTTGCTCATTTTAATTTATTAAGATTATTGGGTCATGAAGTTTCCTTGAATTCTTTATAAAAAAGGAATTGGAGTTTTGATAAAGAGTGTTTGAAATTGATTGGTTTATTTTAAAAAGAGTGTGTCATATTAAAGAGGAATTTGTGTAAATGGTTGGTTTTTAATGGGATTTGAACTGTGATTTTATAAATAATTTTCAAAGGAGACTTAAAGACTATAATTTTTTTAGACTTGGTTAATTTTTATATCAATATTTTGTGTATTTATTTTTTTAAATATTAATATTATCGAATCAAATAGGATGAATATGAATAAATAATGGATGGATGTGAATTTTTTGACAAAAGAGTATGATGATGGAGTGAAAGAGTTCATCAAGTTTACAAAAGATAATGCATATGACCCTTCTTAAATCCTTTGACTGTGTTTATGTTGTTGTTATTCAAGATAAGTTAGTCTAGAGGAGTTGGAAGAACACTTGATCTGTCATGGAATAGATCAAAGTTATAAATGTTGGAATAAACATGGGAAAAAAGTGAAGGTAGCTAGTGGATATGATATCACTATGTTTTATGGATCATCAGATATGATTATAAGTGTGGAAAATGAAGAATACTGTATTGAGGACATGATTACAAATGTGAATGATTATGAAGATCATATTGAGGAAATGAAAAGGACAGTTGAAGATGAACTTCGTGATTGCCCAAAATTGTTTGAGCAATTAAATAGTTGTGAAATGATGCCATTGTATGGTGGTTTCACTAAATATATAACATTGTAATCTGCACTGAAGATGTATAATTTGAAATCAGGAAATGGATGGAGTGATGACAGTTTTACAAAATTACTTTCTCTCTTGAATGACATGCTCCCAGAAGATAATGAGCTCTCGAGACAAACTTATAACACCAAACGAATGCTAATATCGATTGGTATGATATCTTAAAGAATACACACCTTCCTAAATGACTGTATACTATTTCGCAAGGACTACAAATCACTTAGATAATTCCCAAAGTGTGGTTCTTCTTGATAAAGAAAGATTAATCCGGTCCAACAAAAGATGTATGGTACTTTCCAAACATTCCAAGGTTTAAGTGCCTATATGGAAGTGAGGAGATTGTAGGGAAATTGACATGGCATGTAGATAGAAGAAATAAATATGGGAAACTACATCACCCAATAGACTCCCCTCAGTGGAAGAGAATCAATCACAAGTATCATGATTTTGGAAACGATCCGAGAAAACTTCATCTTATGTTATCTATAGATAGAGTGAATCCTTTTGGTTTTCAAAGCATTACTCATAGTACATGGTTGGTTATGTTGGAAAATTTTAACTTTCCTCCATGGTTATACATGAAATGAAAACCCATCATGCAATCTATGCTTATATCAGGACAAAAATAACCAGGTAATGATATTGATGTTTATTTGGATCCATTGATCGAGGATTTGAAATTATCATGGGATTTAGGTGTTACATTGTATGATACTTATAGAAATGAAGATTTCACATTTAGAACCATGTTGTACGGGATGACAAATGACTTTCCTTCTTATGGAAAATTTTCAAGATATAGCATTAAATGAACTCATGTGTGTCCTGTTTTTGAATAAGGCACACAATCAATTAGGTTGAAACATTCATCTAAAACCATGTTTCTAGGACATCGCATATTTCTACCCCGATGGCATAAGTACCGATCTTGGATGACATCATTCTATGGAAGTTCAAAAGAATGTACAACACCATATCCACTAATAGGTGATCAACTATTTGAGAATTTAAAATATGTAGACACTTCTTTTGGTAAACCATTTTCAAAAAACCTTACGAAAACCAGTTTGAAAAAGAGATTAGTTTTTTTGAATTACTATACTAGAAGTTTATGTACATCACACACTTTCTTGATGTTATGAATGTTGAAAAAAATGTATGTGATAGAGTCATCGACACAGTGCTAAATGCACCAGAAAAAAGGATGCAATTAAGGATAGTTTGGATATATTTGACATGGGAATATGAGAAGAGTTGGTGCCATTGAAGGGTAAAAAATGAACTTTTTTTCCTCTAGATACTTACACTCTTTCCAGACAGGAGAGATACCCATTTTGAAACTTCTGGAATGACGTAAAGGTTCTAGAGGGGTATTCATCAAATATTAAGAACATCGTGTCAATGAATGATTTTAAGTTAAAGGGTCTGAAATCACATGACTCCCATGTTTTGAAGAAAGATACAATGCATATAGATTTACATTTCATTTTTCCCTAAGAATGTCAATCACACATTAACCAAAATCTATTTCTTCTTCAAATCTATATGTAACAAAGTTATAGACCCAACGAAATTTCCGAGTGTGGAAAGATAAGTTACTGTCATACTATGTGAATTAGAAATGTTCATTCCACCAACATTATTTGATATGATGGTTCATTTGATGGTTCACTTGGTGAGAGAGATTCAATTATTTAGTCCTATACACTATAGATTTATGTACCCCGTTGAACGTTATATGAAGATTTTGAAAGGGCATGTCAAAAATTGAAGTCAGACAAAGGGTTTTATTGTAGAGTGATATATTGTCAAGGAACCTATTGAATTTTGTACCAAATACCTATCTGGTGTGGAAATAATTATTCTACCGAAATCTCGTCACACTGAGAAAATTGAGGGGTGAATAAATTTATGGAAGATATGTTGTCACAATCAATATTATTGATCAGGATCAGGCCCACCTTTACATTTTTCATAATAGTTTAGAGGTTTCCCCAAATTTTGAAACCCACAAAGAAATTATTAGGCATTTAAATCCATCAAGGGCTGAAAGATGGATATCAAATACACATAATCAAAAGTTTATATGATGGTTTTGGGACCATATCTTAAAGGAGTTAGATGAAAATACACATTCAATTTCAGATCGACTTCGATGGCTAGCCAAATGAAAAAGTGTCTATGTATTATCTTACAATAGTTATGTAATTAATGGTTATACATTATACAAAAATGAGAATGATGAATACAATACCATGTAAAATAGTGGAGTTACACTCGTGGCTAAAGTGATTCATATTTCTATTACTAAGGAAAAAAATCCAATTTATGCAAATATGTTATACTTTGGCATCATTAAACAAATACGAGAGTTGGATTATACAACATTACAAGTTCTAATTTTTAAATGAAAGTGGGTTGATAACAAGAGTGATTTTAAAATAGATGAACTGGGAATAGTGAAAGTTTATTTAAGTAAAGAAGGGTAAAAATATGCACAGTTTATAATGGAATCATAGTTAATACAAGTATTTTATGTAACAGATCCTACAAACTAAAAGTGGTCAATTGTTCTATTATCGACCAAAACCACTAAAGGGTCAGATGAAAATTCAAATGAGGATGAACCTTTCATTGGGACATCACAATCATTTCACAATGGTCCCAATGTAGACAGAATTTTTTATGTTAGAGGAGACCAAAATGAAGGTATTTGGATCATCGATAGAGGGGTGAAATCGCTTCAGCCTTTAAAAAAGAAAAAGAGAGTTCAATAATCATGGTACATTTTTTTGTAATATACATCATGTTACCTCATGTTATTATCCATTTTCTTCTGAATTTACATAATATAAATTAAATATTAAAACAATTCTGTAGATAATGACTTCTGCATATGCTAGTGCTCCCAATCCTGAGGAACAACAAGTTTATCAACCTACTGCTGCTAGTAGTGCAGAGGAATGACCTTATGCACGTGATGGTTCCCCCATTTCTGAGGATCAATAGGTTTATAAACCTGCTGTTTCTCCCAGTTCATAGGTACAACAACCATATATACATGACTATGCTCCCAATACAGAGTAACATATCAAAAATGTTGATTCTGGGGAAATGTTAGGTGATGAAAGACCGGTATCACAGAAAAAACTGGAGTGTTGCAGTTTGATGGTGTTAGAAAAAATAATTAAGGTAAAAGTCAAAGGCATAAAATTTAATGTGGTATATAATGAAAGGGGTCAACATGTTAACACCAATAAGGCCATGTTCAACAGTTATATAGCAATCTTCACTCAGAAACACGTGCCGATTGACGTAAATTTGTGGTACCATGTTATGCCCAGGCTGAAGACATTGATGTGTGAAGAGATCACAATAACATTATGATATAATTTATTTATTTCACTAAAAAATAAAATAATAAATCATTGAATTACTATTCATCATCCATTGTAGAGTGCATTTATAGTAGATAAATTCCACAAGAAGTATGTATTAATGCTTACTGGAAAGATTTATAGAGGATTTCACACAATACTAACAAGGAATTATCTTAAAGATGTTTAAGTGAAAATAAACCCACAACCACCAGTTATTTATGCACACCTGATAACCCAAAAATAATGGGATTCATTTACTAAACGTCATGTAGATGAATTTTTTCAAGTACATTGTGTCTAATAATACGTTTTTTGACGATACATGTATTCATCACCTTGATTGAATTTTTTTTATTTATGAAATAACAAGTGAGTGATAGAAATAAGGAATGAGCATAAAAACCATCTTACCCCTTCCATAAAGAAAGGATGGGGTATTCTTCACTTGAAAAAAAACTTAGGATGTATTTTAATTCAAGCATAATTTTTTTTGTGACATGAAACAATACCATAATTGTGTTCCTCTATTTATATGCAGATTGATGACCTGAAATCCAAAGACACTTCCATCCAATTCCTTGTTCTATGTAAGGAGGCATATGTAAATAAACATGGGATACTAATAGATGAGAACATATAAAAAGTGTGGGAATCATGTGTAAGTATTACATAATAAATATTTGTTTTTTGCTTTCAATCACTATTACATAACAATGATTGCTTATTTTCCTATATTTTCTATCCAACATAGTTACAAGAATCAGAAACACCTATTCAGGATGAAAAAATATTGTCAGTGGCCTTGAAGTGGCTAGAAATGTATGACCATGTTAGAGGCGCGGGTTTTGGGGCGACAACCTGAATATATTTTGAGAAAAAAAACAAGAGGAAGATCAAAGTGAATTAATAAAATAGATGAAGGAAATAATATATACCCTTTATGGATAGTTCCAATGGTAGAGGGAGATGATTGAAACTTTAATGAGGGATATTAAAAGATAATAAGAAACTCAATAACATCCACCATGTAGAGATCCCGCCCCACCCGCACCAGCTATGGGGCTAGCCATTCCCCTAAAAGAGATGTCTTAGCAGAGGTAATCAATGTTCTAAAAAATGTTTTTTGTTAAATGTGAATTAGACAGACACTAATTCCTATTTTTTAATTCTATTCTAAAAGGTGATAATGACTATGATTTATATCTAGAAACACCCACCCATTGCCTTATGGCATGGGCTATGGTGTTCAATATTCAAAATTACATGCTACACAACATACCACTTCCAACAGTTCATGTGAGAGTATCGATCACCATAGCCCATGAGTCGAGTGCAGAGCTACCTGTTCCAATTCTTGAGGTTGATATTAATATGGTTGAAAAATATATTTGAACATTAATCACATGTTCATCACATCTTTTAAAAAATCATGACGATAAGGAGGTATTCATTTCAAATTTACTTTTCAAGATAAATCTTGAACAATTAATGAAAAAGGCTTGAACTGATGAATGTTATTATAGAAGGACAAAGAGAAGGGGATGAAATAAAATACCATATAAAAACTATCTAAAGGATTGAACAACCGATCAAACAGATCTATTGAAATCACAATTACCCCACCCGTTTTATATCCACATTTACTAGCATTCAAGGCTCATGTGGATACAAAGTTAAAAGATGGTATCAATCACATAATTGATTTTGAAGAAAATATGTACGGAGAGATAGATAATGAAATCATCAATTTTTAGAGTGAAACTAAAATCCTCGACTACGAGTGGCTAGGCAGCTCAATTGTAAATGTATACATGAGGTATGTTCTCATGATTTCATTTTCCAAAAGCTGATATACTGTGTTAATTATGAATAAATACATTTCATATTTTTAGAAGGTGTATATATGAAAAAAAATTAAAAATATTTTCCCATGAGAAATTTTTTGGCCTCTTTAGTACCCACATTACCTCAATAGAACAAGATAAAATAGAACCCCAAAAAAGGATGAAATAGTGGAAGGTCTGATCAAATCATTTGAAAGAATCATTTTGGATGACATACTCTATTTAATACCAATGATACATGGGTATGACTCTAAAATTTAATCATATCAAATTTATTTTCATTTATTTCATCACATATTAATTTTTGTGTTTTTAGTCAGCATTGGATGCTCATTATAGTAAATTTGGATACTCTAAAGATTTACTTCATGTATTCAATGCATGGATATCCAACAAACCATCCACACATGATGGTGTTTTTAAATTTTTAATATAATACATCCAATGTTTTAGAACTAAACATCAAGTTATATATTTTATATCATCTTTTAACGAGGAATATTTTATTATAGGGTGGTGTATGACTATCGTTTAAAAGCAAGAATGAGGCCAGGGGATTAGGACAAGAAAGAAGACAAGTATTAAGAATAGATCATTATTAGGGTATATATAGTAAGATTTAACTATCCAAACACATATCAAAACAACTTAAATATTCTCCTCAACATTTCTATAGTGTTTGAAACAAACCAATGGAAAAATATTTTTTATTATGTTTGTATATTTATAAAATATATCATATTCCATGAAAAAACTATCATCCCCAAAGAGGTATTTTCGAAGATAATTACTACTTCATTTAAAATATTTTATAATCCTTTGTGTATTTATATTTTCTCAGTAATACCATGAATTTCGAGAAAAGTCATATTCACAAGATGATATAGATATTCTTAGAGAAGAATGGGAAACATACCTAATAAAATAATGTACACAAATAGCATGAAGATGTGACTTCTAAATGTAGGGTATTTATTTATAATGTTAATATCACATTGTAACATCGCTATGATCATGTTATCCTTATATTATCATTGAAATATCCCTTGTTTAAACTTATTTAACATATATGATCACCCTTTATTATGTTTCATATCCTTAGGTTGTGACTCAAAATGCATGTTTCCAGTTTGAAATGACATTTTAGTAAAAAAACAGAACTGACATACTAAAAACTGAGAAAACATATTTTAATTGTTTTGATACTCTAGGAAAATGATTTATATGTCATTTGTGATGTGTAGGAATCATCCAAACCTCAATGTGATGCATAGTGTGACCTGTATAACTCAAAGTGTCACTTTTTATTTAAAATTGATATCAATTTAAGTAAAAAAAACAAGTGACATACTGAGAACCAAGAAAATGCATTTGGATTGTTTTGATACTCTAAAAAAATGATATATAAATCATTTATGACATGAAGGAATCAACCAAACTTGAATAGTACACACTGTGTGACCGATATGACTCAAAGTGTGTCTTTTTATTTAAAATTTACATTAATTTATGTAAAAAGAATAAATGGTATACTAACAACTGAGAAAATGAATTCAGATTATTTTGATACTTTAGTGAAAAAATACATGAGTCATTTTTAATGTATAGGAATTACCGAAACCTCAATATGACACATGATGTTACTGGTATAACTCAAAGTGTCTCTATTTATTTAAAATTGACATTAATTTAAGTAAAAACAATAAGTGACATATTGAAAACTAAGAAAATGGATTCATATTGTTTTGATACTTCAGGAAAATGAGCCATGAGTCATTGTTGAGGTGTGGGAATCATCCAAACCTCAATCTGACACACAGTGTGCTCGATATCACTAAAAGTGTCTGTTTTTATTTAAAATTGATATTAATTTAAGTAAAAACAACAAGTGACATACTGAAAACCAAGAATATGCATTTTGATTGTTTTTATATTTTAGGAAAATGATATATTAGTCATTTGTGACGTCCAGTGATTAACCAAACATCAATACAAGTCACGGTGTGGCCGATACAACTTAAAGAGTCTCTTTTTATTTAAAATTGACATTAATTTAAGTAAAAATAACATGTGACATACTAAAAACCAAGAAAACTCATTATTATTGCTTTTATACATTAGTAAAATGATCTACAAGTCTTTTTTGATGTGTAGGAGTCAACCTCATATCAATCCAACACATTATGTGACCGGTATCACTCAAAGTGTCTCTTTTTATTTAAAATCAACATTAATTTAAGTAAAAACAACAAGTGTCATACTGAAAACTGAGAAAAAACATTCATGTTGTTTTAATATTTTTGAAAAATGATCTATTAGTCATTTGGTATGTCTAAGAATTATCCATACCTCAATACGATGCATGGTGTGTCCGATACAACTCAACGTGTCTTTTTGTTTAAAATTGACATTAATTTAAGTAAAAACAACAAGTGACATACTAAAAACTAAGAAAGTGCGTTTGAATTGTTTTTATAATTTAGGGAAAAAATTCCATGAGCCTTTTTTGATGTTTATGAATTATCCTCACCTCAATTCGACTCACGGTGTGACCAATATCACTCAAAGTGTCTCTTTTTATTTAAAATTAACATTAATTTAAGTAAAAAAATTGACAAACTGAAAACTGAGAAAACACATTTGGATTGTTTTCTTATTGTAGGAAAATGATCTATTAGTCATTTTTGACATATATGGATCATTTTTACCTCAATATAATGTACGATATGACCGTTAAAACACAATGTGTATCTATTTATTTAAAATTAACATTAATTGAAGTAAAAACGAGTGATATACTGAAAACCAAGAAAACAAATTTGGATAGTTTTGATATTTTAGGACAATGATAAATTAGTCATTTTTGATGTGAATATATTATACTTACCTCAATACGATGCACGATGTGGCTGGTATGACTAAAAGTTTCTGTTATCAGTTCAAAATTGACATTTTAGTTCAAAATGTTTCACTCACTAAAAACCAAGAAAACACGCTCTGATTGTCTTGATAATTTAGGAAAAAGATTCATAAGCCATTTGTGATGTGTATAAAGCAATATCATGTCAAACCAAAGCACAATGTAACTGGTATGACTCAAAATACATGTTTCCAGTTTGAAATTACATTTAAGTAAAAAATAGAATTAACATATTGAGAATCACGAAAACACATTTGGATTATTTTGATATTTTAGGAAAATGATCCATAAATAATTTTTGGCAGGTAGGAATCAGAAAAAACTCAATAAAACATAGTCTTTGACCAGTATAACTCCTAATATGTCATTATTTAAAATTAACATTAATTTAATAAAAGAACAAGTGACATTCTCAAAACTGAGCAAACACATTCGGATTGTTTTGATATTTTAGGACAATGATTCATAACTCATTTATAACATGTAGGAATAAACCCCACCTCAATAGGATGCACAGTGTGACCCGTATAAATTAAAATTTGTATTTTTTGTTAAATATTTAATTTTATTAATGTGTTATTTCATATTAATGTTTATTTTATTTCTTTATAGTATTACCAACTTAATATTTTTTTTCTTATATTGGTGGAATATCTTGCTTGGGTTGAGATGATTTGTTCAGAAACTGATACCATGGGAGGAGATTTTTAAGAGGGGATAACGGGTTTCAAAAGATGAAATATGAATGTTTTAGAATGTTTTTTTCGACAATTGTAAATGTAATTATATAAAAAAATTTGTTTGAAATGTATATAACAATGTTTATTTTTGTATATACCATGGGTGGATATTTTTGTATTCATGATGTCAATTAAATGTATATAGTAGGTTTGATTCTAGGTGTTCTATGTTTGGTGTGTAGGTTTGATTACATTTTCTTTTGGATGTGCTGTTATATAAACAACACACTTGTAGGTGGGTAGCCCTTTATTAGTGTTAAAAAAGCACTGATAAATGAGACCCTCCATTTATCATCAATGCGATTAACAGTGTTTTTTTAGCCCCATTAAAGGGAATTTTATGTGCTATTAAAGGCCATATATGTTGTAGTGTTTATCAGTGCTAGGTAAAAGCACTGATAAAGACCACTTTTATCAGCGCTAAAAAAAGCACTGATAAAGGTGTATCATTTATCAGCACTTGTTTTAGCATTGATAAATGTTGATCTTTGTAGAGACCCGAAGCTTATCGTACATGGACTTTACATTACTTTTGCGGAATACTTAGTACATTACAAAAACACACACACAAGGACCGTAATAGTTTAGTGTCTTTGGAAACTCGGACTATAATCTTCTAATCGTGGTGAAAGATCTTCAACATCTCCCATAAAGATCTTCCTTTTTTTTTACCTAAAACCTTTCTTTATATCCTGGGGAAAAGAAAACATAAAAGGGTGAGCTCAAATGCTCAGTAAGGGTAAACAAAAGAAATATCAATCACATCATATTCATAAGAACATAACATTTTGGAAATCATAACCTGCAAAAGAGAGCATAATTTCATAACATGGGATAAATCATGGTAGTGAAATGTAATCACAATAATCATAACATAAAACATGGAACTTTGTGGCATACACACATAATCATAGAGAATCATTTCTTGTTAGTCAAGACTCATTGCCAAGACTATCTTAGTGGACAAAGTCCCTTTCTGAATCGAGTAATCCTCATTTCAGTCCTGTTTCACTGAACCGGTATAACCTACCATTCCAGCCATGTCTATCTCATGAGATATAAAATCTTTACCCAATGCATTGGAGGGAGATATAGGTCCCACCCATCTCTTAATGAATCCTTTCTTATGTGTGCCACAAAATCATAAATCATACATCATTGCAGAACCCATGTAATAAAAATGGGATTCTTAAACAACATGACATCATAAAACCATTCATATAAGATAAAGGAATTCATAAACATAATTCCATCACAACATAGTCAAATCAATGTAAAAATATGGATAGAAACAGAACCCTTTATTATCTTATATGAAAAATAATTTTGATAAAACACTTGAATTGAATTCTTGAGGAAAATATCCTTTCTTCTTCAAAATCAAATTTCTTTTCACAAAACATCATGCAATTTTAAAAGAAAGAGATTTTATTGAAAATAGTCATGAAATATTTTAGAGGAAGCTTCATGAAAATAAGTCTTTATAAAACAGTAGAAATCCGTTCGTGCCGTATAAGTTAAAAAAAACATTCTTCTCGTACTTTTGTCGGAAAAGTCAAAAAGTACCTCGTATGCAAAACGACAAAATATTCCTTTCATATTCTTTACTAAAAACTCACCGAAGGGTAAAATTGGATTTAAACCAGTGTAAGTGGATGGAAACAATATTACATATTGATGGAACATGGATGTGGATGATAAAATACACCCCAGTAATTACCAAAGTAAAAACAATCTCGGATAAAAGTGAGATTGTGATATTTCCCTTACCTTAGGTCCGACTTGCTTTGTAAGTGTCCGAACCTCCTGTATAATGATTTAAATCATGTTATTGACTTATTACAGAATCATATTCATTGTTATGATATCATATATGGTTCACTTATGACATTATATTACTCGTTCTTTTGTAAACTCCATGTTAAAGAAGCGTTTTGGGTAAAATCGTTTCATTTATCGTAGGTGTTTTGACTTGTTGTTCTTGACATCATTATTACTTATATCATGATTTACTTACTTCCAGAATATAAAATATGATTTATATATCATATATATTCAGTATATATATATATAATAGGTAGATAAATAAAATGAAAAACACCGTTCATGGAGACGGTAGTCCATACGTACGCATGAACGCTGTTTTTCTTTCCTTATTGTCTTGAAATGGAAGTAAGTAGATGACATACATATGTATATATATAAATAAATCCAGTAGCTTTATAATGTCATATATTTCATTATTATGTCTTATATATACATTATAATCATTCTTAAATGGTTAACATGGAGAATGAATCTCATCGCGTCGTGGAGACGGTAGTCCGTACGTACGCACGAGCGATGATATCATTTCTATAAATATTGAATTGAATTGGAGTGGATTATACAATATATCAGAATCAATATGATGTTGTAATAACTATGTATAGTTATTATTTACACCATTATACCCATCCATGTAAGGTGGTGGTGGAAAATAGATTACACCACGGCGTGGAGACGGTATTCCGTACGTACGCACGCGCGGTGATTTCTTTTTCCGTAGGATGGAGAGATGGTGAAATAGGGTTGTTTTATACTTATAATAACATATAAGTATATGAGTGATACTGATGTTATTACTTCATAATGAAACAACCTAAGAAGAAGAAGTGGAAGAAGAAATAAATATGAAATAATTGGTAAAGGTAATTACCTCTTCTTTGAAGTGCCTCTTTGAGACCTCCTCTTAGGGCACTAGAATTGGTCTTTGAGGAAGACCAGAACCTCTAGGATGTTGCTAGGGATGTGGAGAAGAGATTTTGGCAGGGGTTGGCCGAGCTTGAGTGCTCAAATTGGTGTGAGGAGGAGGGGGAGGAGGTGTCCTTTTATAGGGGAGGAGAGGGGCACCTTAGGAATATCTCAAAATATTATTTTATATTAAAGTCAAAATCGGTTTATAATGGTTCCAAAGGGTCTTATTTCGAAGCTAAAGTGGGGATGGGTCGAAATCCTATCAACCAATAGAATTTAGACAAGTTTAGGATATTATTTTAACCTTATCAATTAGATTTAACTCTAAGTTAAATAATTTAACTTTTACCATGTCTTTTTGTTTTCTTTCACTATATGGTTAATACACTTACTATAACATGCCAAACGAACCCCAAATTGTTTATTATTAATATATATATCCTTATCTAAGTCATTTGGCCGAACCTTAGATTTTTAGGAATACAATAACAATTAATAATATAATATTTGATTTAAAAACTATTTTGTGTCAATTTTGACACTATTTGATATATGATTTTTGTAAAAGTCATAACAGAATTAAATGTTCGAACCAAGTTGATTAAATCAACATTAATATATCATAGTAACCTAGAAAATTAGTGGAATTCATAAAAAATCTCAAATTACATTTATTTTGGTGTTTATAACATCAATTATGTCAATATTTCATTAATAAGATAATTACTGCATCATCGTTGTGTCATAAATAAATTAAATTATTTGATGTCTAAAAATTACAAATAAAATACCATCATGTAGGAAATCTTTTTATCTTTCTAATGAATATTTACAATCGAATTTATCTTATGTATAACCCCATATTAAAAATGATTTACTTATTAAACTTTGATTTTAACTATTTTAACCCTTCTTTAAATAAATTAATAATAAATGTCCTAATCTAATCCAAGTGGGCCTAAATGGTCATATTTTATTCCTAAGTTTGTTTTTGGTCGAAATACACTTGTCCAATAGAATTAGGACATGTGTTAGGGTAATAGTAATATCATATTTACCCTTAGTTACCCTATTTACTATTAACCGCGGTAAAAAAAAAAGTAAAAAGTTACTATTCACCAAAAATTATTTTCATCTCATTGAACCACATTTTAGTCCTTGATATTAACCGTGTCTCTCGGATTTTCGAAATTCCATTCACAGAAGTGGTAAAATTAAGTTTTATGCAAAATTCAGTTTTTAACCTACCACTTAGTGGTTTCACTATTCATCAAAAATTGAAAGTTTTCAGAAAAATGCCAAAATTTCATCCTAAGCTATATTTCATATTCCGAATTCAAAAATGAAATCTATTTTACCAAATTCATAACATAGAAGTTGAATTAATTAATTTTATAATTAAATCCCGCTATTAAAACAAATAGCGTGTTTTTACGAAACAATATCTATCAAAAGATTGACACTTGTTTATGTCTGGTTTAAATGTGAAATTACGTCCAATGACCAACATTGTATTAAATTGTAAAAATATATTCTAAATATACTTTAAAACCACTCAAATTAATAATTTATCACTATTAATTATTTCGATTAAAAAAAGTTTTTAATTATAATTTAGTAATTTTCACTATTCATCAGAATATGAAAGTTATCCGAAAAGTACCAAAATTTCACCTTAGGCTAAATTCGATACTCCGAATCCAAGAATGAAGTTCATTTTGAAAAACAAGATTTACAGAATTTTAAAAAGTGGTTATTACTATTCATAACGGCTAGTTTTAATAATATTTTAATAGCACATCGTTGTTTAGTGAAACTCGGTATTGCGTATTACACACACTATCGAGGAAGGTCGCGATTGCGTGTAATGCAAGGCAAGACAAGGATGCGTGTTGTGCAAGCTCCTTTTGGTGTAGCGTACAACACAAGACATTAATAAAATTAAAAAGAATATTTTTTTTTTATAAAATCTTGGGCTGTTACATTCTACCCCCCTTAAAATGAATTTCGCCCTCGAAATTCGTCGGGGTTATAAATGGTTTACTATTCGAAAGTTTCTTTAATAGAAACCCACATCGTAAAAAGGAATACCAAAACTTGGCTTTAAAAACTAAAGTATGAAATGTAACGATTACCCAAATAAATTAATCACTGGGTTTCCACATAGGTGAAAATATGGATATGGAAGAGAAATCTAACCATCATGTTCTGATGGAGAGTGGTAGAGAACATGGCTATGGAAAAGCCAAAAATCACAAATCCATAAATTTGTGATGATATAAGGTACCATCTGATTCCTCAGGTATAAGATCACTAGGACAACATTTTTGGTTTTCAAGATCATTTCCCTAAAGTTGAAAATTTGAATTAGAATAAATACTTACTTTATTTTGGTACAATCTTACTGTTGTTCGTGCCTTGAACAATTTCCACTTCATCTCTTAAATAAATGAAGTTGAATTTGTTATTCGTGAAGTGTTAGCAGATAATGTGATAGAATGACGGGTCATTCCATCTGTCTCAAGCAAAAGGTTAGAAAAAAAATTATATGCATAAATCGATCTATAGTGAGATTAATCATATATGGTTCCTAAAATGGACTTATACTTCATATATCATACTGCTTAATATAATAAAACTAGTTTCTACTAAATAGGGACTTCCTGTAGGTCAGTGGTAGGCGATAAAGGCCAGTCGCACTTCAGTTGTGGGTTCGATTCCCACAGCCTTGTCCGAAGCGATGGGCTGTCGCCCGTCCTGCAGGTTGTCCTTTTTCTAAAACTACGTTACTATAACATCCCATCAATAATATCGAAAATCTTCTATCCTTAAACAATACTAACTTATGTCCAACATAATCCAGTCTAATCTTTAGGCTTATACATAATACTGCAGTCCACTCTCATAATATAGTGACATCGATTACCAGAGATTTAATACTGTCGTTGATCCCCACATATCATAAGATATGTCTTGTTGGTCACATTCCAAACATTCAAAGTCCTTAATCGTGTATTCTCTTGAATACCTTAGTGAAAACATGAGTGCAGTTAAAAGTTAACACTTTCCACATACCAAAATCCTCAAAATTCTATATACTCAAACCATGATATCACTTAGTCCTTATATCAATCATGAGCTCATGAATACTATCAAACATTTAATTTTCTCCTTATCCCTTCATTATGCGCATATCATCTACATTCCAAAAATATCTGAATAACCTTTCATGGATACTGGTAACATTAATCATACACTTTCAAAACACAAGGAAAGACAACAGTGTAACAATCCATAGATGTCTCTTTATTCCAAAATTACACATGATAAACATGTAATCATTCCACTACATTCTCAAACCATTGACCGAGCTTCAAAAATTCTTTCATCTCACATATCATTTGTAGTCTCTTCATCATCATCCACATAAATACTACCCATATGACCATACTGATTCTCTTCATGAGTCTTTCCCTTAGGGCATTTGTTTGCATAATGCCCATACATTCCACATTTAAAACACTTAACCATTTTTGATGTCGTAGCAATACCATTATCCTCATCCATGGTGTTAACCGACCCTTTTCCTTTGCACTTACTTGCTTTGTGTCCTTCTTTTCCACACCCAAAGCATCTTCCAGTTCCCTTGAAACATTCTCCTTGATGCCTCTTCCCACATGATTTACATAGGGGAAATTGAACTTTCTTTCCTCTATGATCATCATAGAACTCCATCTTTCTCTTATTAGTCGAGTCAGGAAACTTACCAAATTTTACTTTATTGATCATGTTGTGAGATTGCTGATTCGGCATAATAATGATGTTTGGACATCCAAATCCCATTTCATTTGGTTTATCATGAAGAATATCATTCCATTGTCCATCATATCCTCCATTATTGTGAATCATCTTGTTTCCAGCCATTTTCTAAAACCCAAACAGAATAGTGTTAGATGCAAAAATCATGATAAAGGGGAAGTAACTTAAATATCTATCATCTTTGGTTTAATCTAATATCGTTACCATAGTTCTAGGACTATATCCTATACGTATACTTATCCTTAGGGGCATCCCTAGACATACCTTAGAAATATCTCTAGGGATCTCACTAACGTTTTCGCATCCTAGTTTCCAAAGGTTGACTAAACCTTTCCTCTGATACCAACTGTAGAGACCCGAAGCTTATCGTACATGGACTTTACATTACTTTTGCGGAATACTTAGTACATTACAAAAACACACACACAAGGACCGTAATAGTTTAGTGTCTTTGGAAACTCGGACTATAATCTTCTAATCGTGGTGAAAGATCTTCAACATCTCCCATAAAGATCTTCCTTTTTTTTATACCTAAAACCTTTCTTTATATCCGGGGGAAAAGAAAACATAAAAGGGTGAGCTCAAATGCTCAGTAAGGGTAAACAAAAGAAATATCAATCACATCATATTCATAAGAACATAACATTTTGGAAATCATAACCTGCAAAAGAGAGCATAATTTCATAACATGGGATAAATCATGGCAGTGAAATGTAATCACAATAATCATAACATAAAACATGGAACTTTGTGGCATACACACATAATCATAGAGAATCATTTCTTGTTAGTCAAGACTCATTGCCAAGACTATCTTAGTGGACAAAGTCCCTTTCTGAATCGAGTAATCCTCGTTTCAGTCCTGTTTCACTGAACCGGTATAACCTACCATTCCAGCCATGTCTATCTCATGAGATATAAAATCTTTACCCAATGCATTGGAGGGAGATATAGGTCCCACCCATCTCTTAATGAATCCTTTCTTATGTGTGCCACAAAATCATAAATCATACATCATTGCAGAACCCATGTAATAAAAATGGGATTCTTAAACAACATGACATCATAAAACCATTCATATAAGATAAAGGAATTCATAAACATAATTCCATCACAACATAGTCAAATCAATGTAAAAATATGGATAGAAACAGAACCCTTTATTATCTTATATGGAAAATAATTTTGATAAAACACTTGAATTGAATTCTTGAGGAAAATATCCTTTCTTCTTCAAAATCAAATTTCTTTTCACAAAACATCATGCAATTTTAAAAGAAAGAGATTTTATTGAAAATAGTCATGAAATCTTTTAGAGGAAGCTTCATGAAAATAAGTCTTTATAAAACAGTAGAAATCCGTTCGTGCCGTATAAGTTAAAAAAAACATTCTTCTCGTACTTTTGTCGGAAAAGTCAAAAAGTACCTCGTATGCAAAACGACAAAATATTCCTTTCATATTCTTTACTAAAAACTCACCGAAGGGTAAAATTGGATTTAAACCAGTGTAAGTGGATGGAAACAATATTACATATTGATGGAACATGGATTTGGATGATAAAATACACCCCAGTAATTACCAAAGTAAAAACAATCTCGGATAAAAGTGAGATTGTGATATTTCCCTTACCTTAGGTCCGACTTGCTTTGTAAGTGTCCGAACCTCCTGTATAATGATTTAAATCATGTTATTGACTTATTACAGAATCATATTCATTGTTATGATATCATATATGGTTCACTTATGACATTATATTACTCGTTCTTTTGTAAACTCCATGTTAAAGAAGCGTTTTGGGTAAAATCGTTTCATTTATCGTAGGTGTTTTGACTTGTTGTTCTTGACATCATTATTACTTATATCATGATTTACTTACTTCCAGAATATAAAATATGATTTATATATCATATATATTCAGTATATATATATATAATAGGTAGATAAATAAAATGAAAAACACCGTTCATGGAGACGGTAGTCCATACGTACGCATGAACGCTGTTTTTCTTTCCTTATTGTCTTGAAATGGAAGTAAGTAGATGACATAAATATGTATATATATAAATAAATCCAGTAGCTTTATAATGTCATATATTTCATTATTATGTCTTATATATACATTATAATCATTCTTAAATGGTTAACATGGAGAATGAATCTCATCGCGTCGTGGAGACGGTAGTCCGTACGTACGCACGAGCGATGATATCATTTCTATAAATATTGAATTGAATTGGAGTGGATTATACAATATATCAGAATCAATATGATGTTGTAATAACTATGTATAGTTATTCTTTACACCATTATACCCATCCATGTAAGGTGGTGGTGGAAAATAGATTACACCACGGCGTGGAGACGGTATTCCGTACGTACGCACGCGCGGTGATTTCTTTTTCCGTAGGATGGAGAGATGGTGAAATAGGGTTGTTTCATACTTATATTAACATATCAGTATATGAGTGATACTGATGTTATTACTTCATAATGAAACAACCTAAGAAGAAGAAGTGGAAGAAGAAATAAATATGAAATAATTGGTAAAGGTAATTACCTCTTCTTTGAAGTGCCTCTTTGAGACCTCCTCTTAGGGCACTAGAATTGGTCTTTGAGGAAGACCAGAACCTCTAGGATGTTGCTAGGGATGTGGAGAAGAGATTTTGGCAGGGGTTGGCCGAGCTTGAGTGCTCAAATTGGTGTGAGGAGGAGGGGGAGGAGGTGTCCTTTTATAGGGGAGGAGAGGGGCACCTTAGGAATATCTCAAAATATTATTTTATATTAAAGTCAAAATCGGTTTATAATGGTTCCAAAGGGTCTTATTTCGAAGCTAAAGTGGGGATGGGTCGAAATCCTATCAACCAATAGAATTTAGACAAGTTTAGGATATTATTTTAACCTTATCAATTAGATTTAACTCTAAGTTAAATAATTTAACTTTTACCATGTCTTTTTGTTTTCTTTCACTATATGGTTAATACACTTACTATAACATGCCAAACGAACCCCAAATTGTTTATTATTAATATATATATCCTTATCTAAGTCATTTGGCCGAACCTTAGATTTTTAGGAATACAATAACAATTAATAATATAATATTTGATTTAAAAACTATTTTGTGTCAATTTTGACACTATTTGATATATGATTTTTGTAAAAGTCATAACAGAATTAAATGTTCGAACCAAGTTGATTAAATCAACATTAATATATCATAGTAACCTAGAAAATTAGTGGAATTCATAAAAAATCTCAAATTACATTTATTTTGGTGTTTATAACATCAATTATGTCAATATTTCATTAATAAGATAATTACTGCATCATCGTTGTGTCATAAATAAATTAAATTATTTGATGTCTAAAAATTACAAATAAAATACCATCATGTAGGAAATCTTTTTATCTTTCTAATGAATATTTACAATCGAATTGATCTTATGTATAACCCCATATTAAAAATGATTTACTTATTAAACTTTGATTTTAACTATTTTAACCCTTCTTTAAATAAATTAATAATAAATGTCCTAATCTAATCCAAGTGGGCCTAAATGGTCATATTTTATTCCTAAGTTTGTTTTTGGTCGAAATACACTTGTCCAATAGAATTAGGACATGTGTTAGGGTAATAGTAATATCATATTTACCCTTAGTTACCCTATTTACTATTAACCGCGGTAAAAAAAAAAGTAAAAAGTTACTATTCACCAAAAATTATTTTCATCTCATTGAACCACATTTTAGTCCTTGATATTAACCGTGTCTCTCGGATTTTCTAAATTCCATTCAAAGAAGTGGTAAAATTAAGTTTTATGCAAAATTCAGTTTTTAACCTACCACTTAGTGGTTTCACTATTCATCAAAAATTGAAAGTTTTCAGAAAAATGCCAAAATTTCATCCTAAGCTATATTTCATATTCCGAATTCAAAAATGAAATCTATTTTACCAAATTCATAACATAGAAGTTGAATTAATTAATTTTATAATTAAATCCCGCTATTAAAACAAATAGCGTGTTTTTACGAAACAATATCTATCAAAAGATTGACACTTGTTTATGTCTGGTTTAAATGTGAAATTACGTCCAATGACCAACATTGTATTAAATTGTAAAAATATATTCTAAATATACTTTAAAACCACTCAAATTAATAATTTATCACTATTAATTATTTCGATTAAAAAAAGTTGTTTTTAATTATAATTTAGTAATTTTCACTATTCATCAGAATATGAAAGTTATCCGAAAAGTACCAAAATTTCACCTTAGGCTAAATTCGATACTCCGAATCCAAGAATGAAGTTCATTTTGAAAAACAAGATTTACAGAATTTTAAAAAGTGGTTATTACTATTCATAACGGCTAGTTTTAATAATATTTTAATAGCACATCGTTGTTTAGTGAAACTCGGTATTGCGTATTACACACACTATCGAGGAAGGTCGCGATTGCGTGTAATGCAAGGCAAGACAAGGATGCGTGTTGTGCAAGCTCCTTTTGGTGTAGCGTACAACACAAGACATTAATAAAATTAAAAAGAATATTTTTTTTTTTATAAAATCTTGGGTTGTTACAATCTTTATCCACACTATTCTTAGCACTGATAAAAATCATAAAAAAATATTGTTAATATATATAAAATTATTATATTTATGTTAAAAAATAATGTTTATTTATATACATTAATTAAAAAACTCATTTTTATAATTAATATAAATATGATATATAAATATATATTTTTTATAATTCATATATATATATATATATAATGTTTTAAAAAAGTATTAATAAGATTATAAATAAATAAATATATATTTAAATAATTATAAAATAATAATATTTTTTAAAATAACAAAATATATTTATTATATTTATAGTTATATATAAATACTTTCTAAATATATTTATTTATAATTATAATTATAAATAAATAAATATATGTCTCCAATGAATTGGGTCAATATATATATATCTCATGAGATAATGATGATATTGATTGACATGATTTCCATCATTTGTGTTCATATATTTATGCACGAGTATAATTGATGCTATATGATCATAAGTTTATTTGTCAACATGATTGTGGGTTGCTATGTTCTAAATATTAAGATTACAAATATTATGATGACACATGCATATGTTATGTATTCATGACTCATGAATGTCCATTTATACACTGACACCTTTATTATTCATACTTTCTATATATGCGAGGAATCATTTGTTTTATTATCTATACCTTAATACGAAAGTGTGTGCATTTTTAAAAAAATGGGGATTTCTAAGGGTGTATCTTTCATGGCGGTGGCTTAATTTGTAATTCAATTTTTTATAAGAATCATTTTCATTATATTTATATATTTATATACTTTCTTAAATTGAATAGTATATTGTATTATACTAATATAATTTAATAATAATTTTTATCAAATATTTATACTTTTATACTTTTATTCATTTATAAATTTATATAAATTTATAAATTTTATAGTATATCATATTTACATATATAGTTCAAATTTAAAATTTTATAAATTATTTATACTTTTATATTTTTCTAGAATTATAAATTAATATACAATTATAGCTTTATTTGTTATAAATTATAATACATTTATACTTTTATAATGTTTACTTTTATATATTATAATTTTATACTTGTATAAATTTGTAAAACTATATTCTTTTATAAATTACGTATACTTTTATAACATATATGTACTTCTATATAGTTTTATAAATTTATATAAATATATAAATTATGTATATTTATTTAAAATATATATTCTTTTATAAATTATATATAATTTTATACTTCTATATACTACTATAATTTTATATATTGATATAAATATATATACATTTTTAATTTATACTTTTATACCAGTATGCTTTTTTCAATTTATAAATAGTTTAATACTTTTATAATTTCATAACTTGAATGTGAGCATTGAAAATATTTTAAAAAATATAATATTTTCTTTTTTTATTTGTGAAACCATTATTATTTTTAATATCCATAATTTCTATTATGAAAAGGGTTTTGAAATAATATTGTTTTTTTATTTCCATTATTACATTCAGTAGTCATATTTCATCATTTTTTTATAATGTATATGTGATTTTATACTTCATTTATACTCATAAAAAATATTTTTATCATTAAAAATATGAAATAAATTATCAATTGATCGCAAATCCTTAATGATGATAGTTTTATCATTTAATCTTATAATGACTCATTTATTCTACCTTAAAATATTTTCATTCCCATTGTTATAAAGTTGAGAATTACTCAAGGGATTGTGCCTCAATCCATCAACAAAGCGAACATCATTTGATCCAAAATTCTTCACTATAATTTTGGTGCTTCCAACACTATTCAATTTAAGTTAAAAACATTTTTTAAAAGTTAAATATCCTCCATTATATTTATAAATTTCCTTTAATAAGTTTTTATTTTTATCATGTGGGGTGATAAACCATTTTTCCATCTTTTCATTTTATTTCATGAAATTCATGAGATCCATCTTCAATTAAACATAATTTGTGTATTTATTTTGTTAAATATTAATATTAATGAATCAAATAGGATGGATATGAATAGAGAATGGATGGATTCCAATCATATGAAAAAGAGTATGAAATGGGGTGAAAGGGTTCCTCAGGTTTACAAAAGATCATGCATATGAACCTTCTCAAATCCTTTTTCTGTGTTTACATTGTTGTTATTGAAGACTAATTAGTCCAAAGAAGTTAGGAGAATGATTTATCTTTCATGGAATTGATCGAATTTATAAATGATGGAATAAACACAGGGAAAAAGTGAATGTTGATTGTGACCGAGATACCACTGTGTTTTATGGACCATCTGATATAATTACAAGTATTGACAATGAAGAATATTGTAACAAGGATGATATTATATGTGTAAATGATGATGAAGATCATATTGAGTAAATGAAAATGAAATTGAAGATATACTTCATGATTTTACAAAATTATTTGAGAAGTTAAAGAGTTGTGAAAGGACTCAATTGTATATTGGTTTCACTAAATATACAGTATTGTTAGCTGTACAAAAGCTGTATAATTTAAAAGATGGAAATGGATGGAGTGATGCCAGTTTTACTGAACACCATTCTCTCTTGAATGATATAATCCTAGAAGATAATGAGCCCCCTAGCCGAACATATGATGCTAAACGAATTCTATATTATATAGGTATGATCTCTGAAGAATACATTCATTCCCAAATGAATGTATACTATTTCACAAGGATCAATAATCACTTAAATAATGCCTAAATTCTGGTGCTTCTTAATACAAAAAAATATGAATCATGTCCTACAAAAGTTATATGGTACTTTCCAATCATTTTAAGGTTTAGGAACCTATACATAAGTGAGGAGACAACAATACAATTGAAGTGGCACACATACACAAGAAATAAAGATGGGAAAATTCATCACTTGACAGAACCTCCTCAATGGAAGAAAATTGATCATGAGTATCCTGATTTTGGAAATGTGTTGAAAAACTTTTGTCTTTCATTATCTATAGATGGAGTGAATCCTTTTATTTTTTGAAGAAGCACTCAAAGTAATTAACTATTTATGTTGGTAAATTATATCTTTCCACCATGTTTATACAAGAAAAAAAATACATTATGTTATCTATGTTTATATCTAGACCAAAACAACTAGGTAATGATATTGATTTCTATTTTTCTCCATTGATTGAAGATTTGAAATTATTATGGGATTCAGGTGTTACATTATATGATGCTTAGAGAAATGATAATTTCACACTGAGATCCACACTGTATGAGGTGATAAATAACATTCCTAATTATGGAAATTTGTCATTATATAGAATTATAGGAACTCAAGGTTGTCCCATTTGTGAACAAGGTAGACAATCAATTAGGTTAAAACATTCATTGAAGAATGTGTTTCTAGGGAATCATATATTTCTACCCCGACGACATAAGTACCAATTTTGGATGACATTTTTGATGGATGTTAATAATAATTTACAACAGCATATCCACTAACAGGAGAACAAATATTTGAGAAAGTAAAATATGTGGACACAACTTTTGGTAAACCATTTTCAAAAAACTTTATGAAAATCATTTGTAAAAAGTGATCAGATTTTTTGAATTACAATACTTTAATTGTATTTAAATCATACATTTTATTGATGTTTTTCATGTTGAAGAAAAATGAATATGATAGTGTCATAGGAATTTTACTAAATGCACCTGGAAAAGTAAAGGATGTAATTAAGGCTAGGTTGGGTATGGTTGACATGGGAATACAGAAAGAGTTCGTGCTAGTGAAGGGTAAAAAATGAACCTTTCTTCCTCAAGCATCTTACACTCTTTTAGATAATAGAGATATCATTTTTTTTGACTTCTTGATTGATGTAAAGGTTCCATAGGTGTATTCATTGACTATAAATAATATCATTTCAATGAATGATTTAAAGTTAAAGGGTCTAAAATCACATGACTATCATGTTTTGATGTAAGATCCAATTCATGTAGCTTTATATTTCATTTTCCCAAGAATTTCTATCTTACATTAACCAATCTATGTTTAATTTTAAAAGCTATATGTAGAAAGTTATAGACTCAGAAAAATTTCTAACTATGAAAAAGGATATTGTCATCATATTATGGGAATTGTAAATGTTCTTTTCGCCAATATCATTTGATATGATGGTTCACTTGATGGTTTACTTGGTGATATAGATTTGAATATTTTGTCTTTTACATTATAGATGGATGTACCCCATTGAATGATATATGAAGATTTTGGAAGGGTATGTAAAAAATTGACATTTACCAGAGGGTTTTATTGCAGAGTGATATATTATTGAGGAATTCATTGAATTCTGTATAGAAAACATATCCAGTGCGGAAAGAATTGGTCAACTAAATTCTCGTCACACTTAGCATCTCATGGGTGAAGGAATTTTTGGAAGAGATGTCATCACAATCAAAATTATGGATCAGGACTAGACCCACCTTTACATTTTTCATAATAGTTTAGAGGCTAACCCATATGTTGAAACCCACAAAGAAATTATTAGGTATTTGAATCCATAATGGGATAAAAGATGGATATCAAATACACATAATCAATAATTTGTAGGATAGTTTTGAGACCATATTTTTAAGGATTCAGATGAAAATATTGATTTGATTTCAAAATGACTTCAATGGCTAGCCAGATTACCAAGTGTGTATGTATTATCTTACAATGTTTTTGTAATTAATGGTTATACATTCTATACTAATGAAAATGATGAGGGAAGCACAATGAAAAATAGTCAAGTTACACTTGTGGCTGAAGCGATGCATGTTTACGGTACTAAGGATAGAAATCCAATTTATGAGAATATATCATACTTTGGCATCATCAAAAAAATCTAGGAGTTGGATTATAAAACATTCCAAGTATTGTTTTTTCAATTCTAGTGGGTTGATAACAAGAGTTATCTTAAAAGAGATGAATTGGGATTCATGAAAGTATATTTTGGTAAGCAAGGATACAAAGAGGAACTGTTTGTAATAGCATCACAGGCAGTATAACTATTTTTTGTTCCAGATATCGCACATCGAAAGTGGTCAATTGTTTTGTTATCGACCAAAACCATTGAAGGGTCAGATGAAAAGTCAATCAAGGATGAATCTTTCATTACAACGCCATAATAATTTCTTAGTAGTACTAATGTATATGAGGTTTTTTGTATCATAGGTGACTAAAATGATGGGATTTAGATACACGATAGAGGGGAAAAATACCTTCAATCTTTTAAAAATTATATTTCAATAATCAAGTTATAATTTTTTATAATATACATTGCATTACCTCATGTTATTATATATTCACTGATATATTTATGTAATATAAATTACATGTTAAATAACCTCTATAATTAATGACTTATGCATGTGATGATGCTCCTAATCCTGTGGAACAACAGATTTCTCTACATTTTGCTTCTCCATGTTTAGAGGAACAAATACCTTTTTCACATTTCGATGGTACCAGTCTATATAAACAACATATTAATGATGTTCAATATGAGGAAATGGTAGATGGAGAATAACTGATTCAGTAGAAAAAATAGGAGCGCCGTATCATGATAGTGTTAGCAAAAAATATTAAGGCAAAAAGAAAAGGCATTAGATTCGAGGTTAGATAGAATGTGCATGACCAGCTAGTTAACCCCAATAAGGCCATGTTCAGTAGTTACATTGGGTTTATCGCTTAGAAACATGTGTTAATTGATGTAGATTCATGGAACCATATTGTTCCCATGGTTAAGGCACTGATTTGGGAAGATATTACAATAATATTATGATATTATTTTTTTATTTTACTATAAAATAAAATAATAAAACATTGACTTACTCTTCATCATCCCCTGCAGAGTTCATTTATAGTAGATGAATCCCACAAGAAATATGGATTAATACTTGTAGAAAGTATTCACAGTGGATTTTACACAATTCTAACAAGATTTCATCTTAAATATTCCAAATAAAAAATTAATCCAAACCCACTGCTTATTTATGAACACCTAATAAGCCAAGAAGCATGAGATGCGTTTACTGGCCATCATGTAGGGATTTCTTTTCAGGTACATTGTCGATGGTAATACATTTTTTGATAATATGTTTATTCATCACTTTGATTGAGAATTTTTTATTTATGAAAAAACAAATGAGTACTGAAAATAAGGAATAGGAAACAAAACCAACGTACCCCAACCATAAAGTAAGGATTTTGTATGCTTCAATTGAAAAAAGGTACATATTTTAAATATACCAAAAATAATTTTATGTAACTTGAAAAAAAAATAATTATGTTCCTTTATTTATATGCAGATTGATGAATCCAAATCTAAATCCACTTCCATCCCAAATTATGTGCTATAAAATGAGGCACATGTAAATAAATATGGGATACTAATAGATGAAAACACACAAAAATTGTGGGAAACATGTGTAAGTATGACATAATAATTTTTATTGATTTAAATAACTATTATATAATAATGATTACTTATTTTCCTATAATTTCTATTTGATTTAGAAACAAGAATCATCAACACATGTATTATATGAATGCCTACTATTGGTGGATTTGAAGCAGCGCAAATAGTATGTTCATGTTAGAGGTGCGAGTTTTGGTGTGACACCCCAAAAATAATTTGTGAAAAAAAACAACATGAGGATAAAGATAATGAAATGGAAGATATGAAAGTAATATTAGTTGCCTTTGAAGAAAAATATCATTGGTAGGCTGAGTTGCTAGCAGCTGTTATGGGGGTAAACAAGGAGAAGAAACAACTTAAGAATAACCATTTCATGAAGATCCCGCCCCACACCCCACCAGCACTGAGGTGAGCCATTCCCCTTAAATATCTATCTTATATGAGGTAATTAATATTATAATAACTGTTTCTTTGAAATGTGAATCCGACAGACATTGATTCCTTTTCTATACTAAAATTCTATAGGCTGAAAATGACTGTGATTTATATCTATCAACACACACCCATCACCTTATTGTGAGAGATATAGTGTTCAATATATAAGATGATAGTCTACACAATAGACCACATCCAACATGTCACGTGAGAGTAGGGATTATTGTAGCTCATGAACTGAGCACCGAGCCACCTTTTCCACTTGATGACGTAAATATTCATATGGTCGACCAAGCTATTGGAAAATTCATAGCATGACCATAAAATCTTGTAAAAAACATGTTGATATGGTGGTATTCATTTAAAATTTATATTTCATGCTAAACATTTAACAATTATTCCAAAAAGTACATAATCATTGAATGTTATTATAGGCAGAAGAAGGGAAGGGTTAAAAAGAAAGGTCGACTCAAAACAATCTAAAGGATCAACCAACCGATCAAAAAGATATCTTTAAATAACCTTTACCCCACCCATTCAATATTTTCATTTACTAACATTGAGGGTTCATGAAGATAAAAAGTTATAAAATGTTAGTAATCACATAGTTGATTTTGAATAAAAAATGTTCATAGATGACGTTATATAATAAATTTCTCTTGAGAATGTAAATGAAATCCTCTACTATTAATTGATAGGAGTATCAGTTTTAAATGTATACATGAGGTATGTTTTCAGTATTTTTTTCCAATAACTGGTGTACTATGTTAATTATGACTAAATACATTTCATAATTTTTGAAGGTGTATATATCAATAATAATTAAAGTTATTACCCCATGAACACAAATTTGGACTTATTATTCACCATGTCACTTCTACCGAATAAAATAAAATAAAATAAAATAAAATGAATGAAATAGTGGAAAACAGGAAAAATCGTTTGAAAGAAAACTTACAAATGACAAAATATTCTTAATAACAATGATGCAGGGGTATAACTCTAAAATTTAATCATATCAAATATATTTTCATTTATTCAATTAATTATTCATTTTTTTTCTTTTAGAAAACATTGGATGCTCATTACGGTCAATTTGTATACTCCAAAGATTTATTTCTGGGATTCACTACATGGATACCCAACAAAACTACCACACATGATGAAAATTTTCAAATTTTATTACAATATATCCAACATTTTAGAACTAAAATTCAAGTTATATATATTTTATATTATGTTTTAATTATAATTTAGTTATGATAGAGTAGTGTTCAGATATCTTGGAATTAATGGAATGAGGACTACCCATGTGCACAAGAAACCTGACAAGTTCTACAAGTGGACATGTATTAGGGTATATATAATAATATTTCACTATCCAAACACATATAAAAACAAATTACTTATTTTTCTTAATTTTTTTTTCAGTGTCCAAAAAAATGGGAAACATTGTGGTTATTATGTTTGTAAATTTATGAGAGAGATCATATTCCACCAATAAACTAGAACCCCCAATGAGGTATTTTCAAAGATAATTACTATTTAATTTAAAATATTTTTTAATAATTTGTGTATTTATATTTTTCTAGTACCTGACTTTTGAAAATACTCATAATCACAAGATGATATAGATTTTATTATAAACAAATGAGAAATATACCTAATGGAAGAATATACACAAATAACATGAAGATGTGACTTCCATAGAAGTAACAGATTGTTTCATATTAATGTTTAATTTATTTATTTATAGTGTTACTCACATAATATTTTTTCATATACAAGTGGATTCAATTGTTTGAGTTGGTGTGGTTTGTTTGATGCTGCTCATGCTGGTGATAGATTGGACTTCGAGGTTGAAACTAAGTGTTCAATGAGAAGGTAAAAGGTTTTTTAATATACTATGTTTTCCTCACAATATTATCTATTATCTAGTATATTAAAAGAATCTAAATTAAATGTTTGACTAATCATGTAGACATTATCTTCTTCATATGATGATGTCACCAATCCCATGGAAGAATATAATATAATGAAGGAAACACTTTGGGATGATTTAAAGGTAATGTTATGATATATTTTCTTTATTTTATTAAAAAATTATATGAAACGTTGATTTAATTTTAATTATTCCTTATAGAGTTAATTTATTTTAGAAGATTTATGTCCATCTTCCCGGCCTTTCTGCACCAAAACTACCATATAATTCTTCTCCCTAAAAACATTTCACCTATACAGTGTTTTCATTTATCACTTTCCTTCAAGTTCCCTCCAATACCTTTGGAGGAAGTGCAATGATGATTCATTTTCTCAATCAAAGAGGTAATATTGATATTTTCTTAGAAAAATCAATGTCTACAAAATTAATGTATTTTTTTATATTTATATTTAATTTATTTATTTTCAATATTACTCAAATATGATTTTTTTTCTCATACAGGTGAATTATTTTTTTCTAGATGGGGTGGTTTGTTCGAAGCTGCTCATGCTCATTTGAGACTGTAAATGAGATAATGAAAATAAGGAAATGGGTCACAAATGTATACAACCATCCTAAAATGGTTAGTTCCTACTACTTGTTTAAATACTTTTTTTTATAATTTTATCCACTATTTCTATGTTAATTTACTAATCCATATTTTATAATACTTATTTAGTTTTTTTCATAGATATTTTGGGAAGTCATATTGTCTTTTTAACTATGCGCAACAAATCATAAAATAGATAATATGTTCAATTCTGCCAATGTTACTATGCTTTCCATTTTATTTTCTTACCAAACTTTAATAATTCATATTGAGTCGATGTTCTTAGTATAAAAATGTTTTTTCAGCTAAAAAAATTGACTCAATATGAAGTGTTGGAAATTGCACCAAGAAATCCAATGGAAATCTTGGTAACATTGGTAGTTGAGTTTTTTTGATACTTTGGGACATATAAGAATCAAATACACCTCAATCCAACACACGGTGTGACCGGTATGACTCAAAGGGCTTCCATTTATTTAAAATTGACATTTTTTAGTAAAAAAGACAACTAACATACTAAAAATTGAGAAAACACATTCATATTTTTTGGATCATCTAGTAAAACAATCCATTAGTTATTTGTGATGTGTAGGAATCAATCACACCTCAATAAGATACACGATGTACACAGTATGACTCAAAGTGTCCTTCATCAGTTTAAAAATGATATTTTAATTCAAAAAGCGTCACTCACTGAAAAAAATGAGAAAATGTGATCAGATTTTATTGATAATTTAAACCAATGATTCATAAGTCATTTGTGACACGTAAAAATCCGTCTCACCTTAAATTGATATATGATGTGACCGGCATGACTCAAATGTGTGTTTATATTTTAATATTATATTTTAGTAAAAAAGATAAGTGACATACTCAAAATTGAGAAAACATATTTGTATTTTTTTATTCTTTATAAAAATTATACATAAGTCATTTTGGATGTGTAGGAATTAGTTTCACATTGATCTGATGCACGATGTGACTGGTATGACTTGAAGGGAATCATTTTATTTAAAGTTGAAATTAATTTTAGTAAAAAATAAAACTGACACACTCAAAACTGAGTAAACACATTTGTATTATTTTGGTAGTTTAGGAAAATGATCTATAAGTAATTTTTGATGTGTGTGAATTAGCCGCACCTCAATATGACACATGGTGAGTTGGGTATGACTCAAAGTGTCTTTTATGAGTTTAAATTTAAATTTTAGTTTAAAAAGTGCCACTCACTGAATATAGATAAAATGTGCTATGATTGTCTTGGTAATTTAGGACAATTATTAATAAGTAATTTTTGATGTGTTGGAATTATTCTCACGTCAAACCATCACATGATGTAACTATTTTGACTTAAAGTGTTTTTTCTAGTTTAAAATGATATTTTAGTAAAAAAATACAAGTGACCTACTCAAAACCTGTAAAAAATATTCCAATTTTTTTGATACATTAATAAAATGATCCATATGTCATTTGATATATGTAAGAATCAGCCTCACCTCAATCTGTTGCATGGTGTGATCGGTATAACTCCAAGTAAATATTTTTATTTAATCTTGACATTGATTTTATTATAAAATAAAACTATCATACTGAAAACTAATCAAACATATTTGGATTGTTTTGATAATTTATTAAAATTATCTGTAAGTAATTTTCAATGTGTATAAATTATCCTCACCTCAATTCGATACATGATGTTCCCGAGACGACTCAAAGTGTCTGTTATTAATTTAAAATTGACATTTTAGTTAAAAAAGTATCCCTCACTGAAATCGAAGAAAACATGATCAGATAGTCTAAATAATTTATGAAAATAATTCATATATCATTTGTGAAATGTAAGAATCAGTCTCACATCAAACCAACACATGATGTGACCCGTACAAATCAAAGTGCATGTTTCCAGTTTCAAATGACATTTTACTAAAAACACAAGCGACATACTCAAAATAGATCAAAATCATTTAGATTGTTTTCATAATTTAGAAAAACAATCCATAAGTCATTTTTGAAATATAGGAATCAACCTCACCTCAATCCGATACACAATGTGACCGATATAATTCTAAGCATGTCTATTTATTTAAAATTGAAATTAATTTTAGTAAAAATAAAAAATGAAATATATAAAAACTAATAAAACACATTCAGATTGTTTTAATACTTTATTAAAATTATTCATTACTTTTTCAAAATCTTTAGTAATCAAACCCACCTCAATCGGACGCACGATGTGACTGGTATAACTCTAAGCGTGTTTTTTTATTTAAAATTAACATTAATTTTGATAAAAAGAACAAGTTTCATACTGAAAATAGGAAAACCACATTCAGATTGTTTTTATAAAAAAGGAATATGATAAATAAGTCATTTGTGATGTGCAAGAATCAAATGCAGCTCAATATTATGCACAATGTGACTGGTACATGTCAGAGTGTCTCTTTTTATTTAAAATTGACATTAATTTTATTAAAAAGAATAAGTGGCATACTAAAAACCAAGAAAATGTATTTTGATTACTTTAATAATTTAGTACAACGATCTATATTTAATTTGAGATGTGTATGAATTAACTTCTAATCAATTTGATGTATAGTCTAGACGATATGACTCCAAGTGTGTTTTTTTTATTGAAAATTAACATTAATTTTAGTAAAAAGAAAAAGTGACATTATGGAAACTATGAAAACACATTCATATTGTTTTGATACATTATTAAAATGATCCATGATTTATTTTTCCCATAAGAATCGAACAAACCTTAATTTTATTCATCATGTGACTGGTATGACTCAAAGTGTCCGTTGTTAGTTTAAAATCGATATTTTATTTATAAATGTGTGTCACTCATTGTAAAACAATAAAAAATTATCTGATTGTCATTATAATTTAGAAAAGTGATTCATAAGTCATTTGTGATGTGTATGAATTATTATCACATAAAAATGACACATGATGAGACCAATATGACTAATACTGTATCTTTCTAGTTTGAAATGACATTTTAGTAAAAAACACAAGTCACATTATAAAAACCAAGAAATAACATTTATATTGTTTTTATAATTTATTAAAATGATCCAAGAGTAATTTTTGATTGGTAGGAATCATATTAACCTCAATATGACACACGGTGTGACCGGTATAACTCCATGTGTGTCATTATTTAAATTTGGCATTAATTCAAAAAAAGAACAATTGACATACTCAAAAACAAGAAAACACACTTAGATTGTTTTTCTACTTTAGAAAAATGATCCATAACTCATTTGTGACATGTATTAATAAACCACACCTTAATACAATGCATGTTGTGATCGGTATAACTCCAAGTGTGTCTTTTTATTAAAAATTGATATTTTTTTAATTTATTCTATCATATTAATGTTTAATTTATTTATTTATAGTATTGCTAACATAAGATTTGATTTCTTATATGGGTGGATTATTTTTCTTGGGTTGAGGTGATTTTTTTGGCTACTGACACTATGATCAGACTTTTGTGATAGGGGATCACGGGTGCCAAAGACGATGAAACATTAATGTTTTTAAAGTTTGTGGATAGTAGTTGTAAACGCAATAATACAAAACATTGTTTGAAATTTATATACTAGTTTTTTTTGTATTCATTATGTAATTTTTTTTCAATTAAATTATATATTTTGTATATTGGTTACGGGTATGTGCTGTAGTGTGCTGTTATACCAGTAGTACACTGAAGCAGGTTAGGCCTTTATTAGCACTTTTTTAGCACTAAAAGGACCCCCTTTATCATTTCTTTTTTAGTGTTGATAAAGGGGACCCTCCATTAACAATGTTGAGGATAATAATACATTTTATCACTATTAAAATACTTTTTCCACAATGTTAAAAGTTATATATGTAGTAGTTTCTGACCCCCTACTAGTGCCACACCACCCCCTTTTCAACTATCACCCTCAGCCCGTTGTCCTGCTCACACGCGATGCCCATCCTACCAGACCCTTGGTCTACTCTAAGACACCCTTTTTCAGAGATCTCCCACCCCTAGTCAAATTTTCATGACTATATTCTAATGGTTATGGGTATATAATAGGTTTCCAGAGATGGATGATATATTAAAATTTATTCTAATAATTATTGTTCGAAACCAAGATCGAGGATCTTTCATATAAATTTTTTAATTAATTTATTTAGTATTTAAAGAAATAAATTCATGGGATTAGTAACTTTATTCATTGGTGAATTTTGATCATCTAAAATGACCCTTTTAGATTGCCTACATTGTGATGTGAGTATCCAAGGATATAATTCCTCCAGTGGTGATCCACACGTGCTCCTATAATCTCCAAGAAACACCACTCAATCTCTGGGTGCTAGCACAACAAGTCAAATGTATTGGATTGTTCTCTTTTGATCGCTCATTCTTAAATCTTCAAGAAATCTCTCTTTCACTTATTGTTCTTGAGAGGGTGGGAGAAGGAGGTTTTGAGAGGTAATTCATTATTCATAATAACTATCTATTCTAAATGTTTGGATTTTTGTACACAATAGACATGTCTGTCTATTTATAGAGTTTAGATTTAAGTTAAAATATTATTTAATTATATACTAGCTATTAAATAACATTTATTATCTTTAATAAAACCCTTGACACATAATAATAATTATATTATTATTATTTTGTGGTGCACACCAATTTTCACAAGAACAAATATTATGTAATGGTCTTGTTTATTAATACTTGTCACCGGACCCGATCTTGATCTATTTTAACTCCTATAGAATTTATTGAACAACAAAATAAATATTTTTTTCATAAATAAAAATTTTATTCACAAGATATGGAATAATTTTTTTTTAAAATATTCAATAAATAAAATAAATATTTTATTCACAGGATGATGAATAAATATTTATCAAATTTATGTGATTTATAAAACTTGAATAAAATTATTCCTTGAAATTGATAATAAAATTTATTCCATTAATTAAACTAAAATATAGTTTAATCGAGATCAACAGTAACACTTAGTGTGTGACTCTCTACGATTACTTCTCATTGGCATCAGGCGGACTTACCAAAAGTCCGAGATTACTATCTAGAAATGGTTCATTTCACCCAAGATAAAGAACTTAATGTCGCACCATCAAAAACCACATACAAACACTCACTATGTATTATAATAAATTTGAAAAAATATATCATAAAGTAGGTTTCATATATATGTCACCAACCTATATGCTAGATATATATTTATTTGACTATCTGAAATAAACACATCATTACACTATGGCCATGGAATTTAATATGACAATTCTATTCCAATCAAAGGGAAGATATATTAGCTTTCATAAATATGAAGAGATAAATCCTTCCTCACATTATTCATTAATGATATGTAACTCATGATGCACCCAACACATCCAACTTCTCCATGAAATGTTATCATCACGGTTTACGAAAAACATCTAAGTACATGAGTTTTAATATGCATTAATAATAATCATAAAATCTAAGGACCATCACACATATATGTAGACATGAATATCTAATGACACCAAAACATGCAGAATTCTTACTGGCAGATCTGTTTTCATAGTCACCCATCATGGAGATTACCAAGTGAAAACTTAATGAGAAAAATACTCAAATACTTGTGAGTACTCTTACCTAATAGTTTATGCACTATGTGTCCCATCATAGTACATTATCTAACCATAAAACATTATTTAATAATATCATCATAGCACATCAAGGTTCTCATCATAGTGGGGAACTACTATGACCTTAACAATATTACATATACTCAAGGAAATTATTACATTATAGTCAATAATAACAGTGAACAAAACATAATAAGTAGTTTTATTAATATTAAATATATTTAATATACATGTAATAAAAGTAAAAAAAATTGTTCCTAGGAACCAACTCCAAAAAACTCCAACTTGGACTAGAGAAAAATGCCTATGACCTTTAGTCTTCTAGACCTCACATGATAGTTATTTTTCTTCTAATTCAAGGATTTAGTTAAGGGGTCCACCACATTTTCTTCTATAGAAATATTACTCTCTACAACATCAACTCTTTGAGAAAAATCCTTAAAGAGACGATACTCCTGAAGTATGTTCTTTGTTTGTTGATGTGACCATTTATCTTTTGAAAGATCCACCACTACAGTATTATCACAATAGAGTGTGATATGATATTTTATACTAGATACCCCATCAAGATCATGGATGAAGTTTTGAATCCATACCAATTCTTTTATTTCCTTAGAAGCCATAATATGCTCATAATTTACTACAGAATCTACAACCACAACCGGATTTGAGCTCTTCCATCTCACAACACCTCTATTCAAAGTGAATATTTATCCCATTTATGAATTCATGTCATCTTGATCAGCTTGGAAACTAGCATTTTCATATACTCTGATGAAAAGCTCCTCATCTCCTCCATAAACTAGGAACATATCCTTAGTACTCATCAAATACTTAAGGATAGTCTTGAATTCCATCCAATAGTGGTCACATGTATCATCTTGATATCTTGATACCACACTTAATGCATAGGCGATATCTAGAATATTAGATAGCATGACATACATGACTAACCCAATCACTAATTTGTATGAAATCCTTGTCATTCTCTTTGTTTCCTCATGTGTTTGAGGACACATTTTACTTGAAAGATGAATTCCATGTGACACTGGAAAAAATACCCTATTGGGTTATTCCATACTAAATCTCTTCATTATCTTGTCACTGTATGTACTTTGAATTAGGCTGAGAAACATCTTGGATCTATCTTGATAGATCTTGATACCAAGAATATATACCGCCTCACCGAATTCCTTCATAGAGAAACATTTATTAAACCACACATTAACATAAACTAAGATGGATATTTTGTTTCTAATGAATAATATGTCATCAACACATACTATTAAAAAAATGAATACACTCCAAATAATGTTTTTATAGATAGAAAAATAACATTAATTAATTATGAAACCAAATTCCATTAGGGCCTTATCAAAATAAATTTTCCATGACTTGTATTCTTTCTTTAATCCATAAATGGATCTTTATAACTTGCATACCCTATTGGAATCCTTTGGAGTCAAAAACACTTCTAGCTATGTCATATGGGAATCTACTTAATGGTTCCCATTAATAAAGGCTATTTTTACTCCATTTTACAAATCTCATAATCATGGAATGCTATAATGGAAATTATAATTCTGATGGATTTTAGTATTACAACCCATGAAAAGGTTTCATAGTAGTTAATGTATTGACGCTATTTAAAACCTTTTTGAAACCAGTCATGTCTTATAGGTATTGAATTATCCTTCCATATCCTATTTTTCTTGAATACCCATTTGAAACCAACATGATATACATATACTGGAGGGTCCACCAAAATCCAGACTTGGTTTAGGTACATGGAATCCATTTCAGAATTTATGGATTCTTTCCACTTGGAAACATCTATCCCAATTGCAATTTTTTATAGGTCAGAGGATCATTATTATCAACAAATAATGAGTCACCATCCTTGGTGACTAGGAAACCATACCGTTCATGTTATCTAACATCTCTAGTACTCATTTGCAGTAATTGTGTCTCTGGAACAACTTCTCTTTTATAGGGATTTGTGGAATTTTTTCATGTTCCAACTCTTGTGTATATTGAGTTTGGAGTTCATCAAAGTCCATCTCGATCCCACTATCTCTTCTATAAATAAGATCCTCTTCCAAAAGTGTGGGACATATTTCAACGAAAACTTTTTTTTCTGAAGGATTGTATAGGCAGTATCCCTTTTTTCTTTGGGATATCCTATAAAGATAAACTTTGTGCCTCATAGTGTAATATTGTTACCCGAAGAGGACTTAAAAACGATTTGAAACCCCACACATGTATGTAAGAAAACATTGGTTTATTTCCATTCCATAATTTGTATTATATACCATCTATTTCGTTATTTGGAACTCAGTTTAGTATATTTGATGCTGTTTGTAATGCATATCCCCAAAAGGACAATGAAATAATCATATGAATCAAAATTTATCTCACCATGTCCAACAAGGTGTGGTTCCTCCTTTCACTTACACCATTCCTATAAGGCGTATAAGGATGAGTGAATTGAGATAAAATCCAGAACTCCCAAAAATAATCAATGAAGTATTGATTAAGATAATCACCACCATGATCTAAGTGAAGTTTCTTAATATTATTACTAAGATGGTTCTCAAATTAATTCTTGTAGTCCTTGAATTTATCAAAAGAATCTAACTTATACCTCATTAAGTAGACATATCCATATTTAGTATAATAATTAGTAAAAGTTATGAAGTATGAGTACCCACCCCTTGCTTCAACAGGAAATGGTCCACACAAATTGACATGAAAAAATTCAAGAAGAGATTTATCCTTATAACCTTTATCACTAAATAGGTATTTGATTATTTTTATTGTAAAAATACATTTCATACACCAATTGGTTTTAGTTCAAAAGAATTTAAATATCCATCTTGAGGCAATTTAGTCACTCAATTTTCATTTACATGACCTAACTGATGATTCCAAAGTTGGGTGTGGTATGATTTATGTGAAGTAACATCATTATTGATTATCATTATTTGGTTAGTGTATTCCAACACATTAATAATATTATTTTAGCGTACCATACCATAAAAAATGCTATATTTTCAAAATATGAAATATTTATTACCAAATTTGAAAATAAATCCATCTGAATCATGTCTGGATACAGAAATAATGTTCATGGTAATTGAATTCACATAATAACAACCCATTAAAACCAATATCAGTCAGGTTAGAAATGTGAGGTGGTAGTCCCTGATAGCAACAACAACAAGTTTATCTCCATTGGCTACTCTAGGATCTACCTCTCCTCGGTCAATCTTTCTAAATGTACTTGGTTTATGTATTTGAATACAAATGTGAGGACAAAAAGCTATATCTAATACCAAAATTTTAGATTTATATTAATTTCACTTGATAAAAAATGCACATGAAGCTTCCCCTTTCTTCTTTGGATGGGTGTGGGTTTTCTTCCAATGGACCTTCTTTTGTTCCTTTTCTTTATGCTTGATCTTCCTCTTCTTAAAAGGGAATGAAAAAGTTTTGGGATTAAAGATCTTGACTTTCCCTTTAATTTTTTTCACCGTAAGGACATAAGTTTTTTCACGCTTCTTATCCTTATCTACATGGTGAAGAAGAGTAAGAAGATCTGGTAGAGACTTCTCAATGTTGTTCATATTAAAATTCACAACATATTTGGAGAAACTTTAAGAGAGTGATGCCAGAATGAGGTCATTTTCTAGTTCTTCAGATAATTTAAACCCCCGAACCTCAAAGTCATCAACATATCTAATGATCATGACTACGTGATGCATAGCTGGGGAACCATCTCAAAGCTTTCTCTAAAAGTGAACCATTGAAATCTCAAACTATTACTGTCTAGCTATCTCTTGGTAAGGACCAAAGAGGTGCCTAAGAATTCTATACACATCCATGTTTTTGTGAGACTTCATTAGTTCACTAGACATTGATGAAAGCATCAAACATTAAAGGTTGACTTTGTCTCTCAAGTGTTTTTCCATAGACAAGGACGTCTTTATCACCTGTCTCTTTAGTAGGAAGATCATGCATTAAGGATTTAACACATAAGATTTCCATTCATGGCGTAGCACAAACCGAAGGTTTCTAAATCACTTCAGGAAATTAATTCTAGTTAAGAGGTTATCTTTCTCCAATATTGATTGTAGGTATAGTGTGGATGATGAACTTTTCATTTTATTATATAATTAAAAAGACTAGATTATTAGTACTTTACTTGATTACAAAATAAGTGAGAAATAATAAATTAAATGTTTTATTTATTAATTAATAAAATATCCCACTATTTAATCATGTCCCAATAGCCCTCACCATTGAACTCAAAATGTCTAGTTTCATTAAAATTCTAGTGAAATAGATCCCCATTACTTTTCTTAATGATCCAAACTTTGTCCCAAAAATAATAATAAAGTAATTAGGTAGGCGGTCATGATAACTGTGGACTTGTAGCTCCTTGATCCATTGAGTGGATTCCCCCCATCCTGAAATCATGAATTGGATTTCCTCAACACTTGCCTCCAAATTCGTATTGAAAAGACTTTGACTATTAAAATTTATACAATTTTAGCTATGTTAACCCAAAACTTATAGGAGAAATCCCTGATAAAAGTAAGTGTCCAGACTTTGGGCATGTACTATACTTATTTCTATGGTTTCATTCCTAATCAATTAATGGATGGCTTAGTCTGACTTAATATTTAATAGAGTGATTTTAATTTATTATGCATAAATTTTATCTTTTTTTATCCATTACATGTATTTTTAATATTAAGTGGATGTTACCTAATTAATTAACCATGTTGGATAAAACATTTATGCATAATTAATTTATTTAATTCTATATTTTCACATTAATTAATTTATTTATATGATATCATCCTTGAATCCATAAAATAAAAAATTGTATAAATAGAAATAAATAAATAATTAAATAACCCACTCATGAGATTTATCTAATGGTTGATTTAATGAGAAGATATTAAATTGACCTTTGACTTAGGGAAATAACTCCTATTGTCAGTCTTGGAATGTGTTACAACATTCCACATATCCACCTGTGTATCACATGGGTTGGAATCATTATGGTTCCATCTTGAACCACCTCCATATGCCTTGGGATTCTACATTAATTATAAATATTTATTACTCACATGCAGGTGAGGGGAACTAAAATATTATTTAAAGGGGATTACATAAATATCCTTGGATACCTAAGTCCTACTAATAATGGAGGGAGGTATGAGTCAAAGGCCATCATTTAATTTAATATTAAATAATTGAAAACTCAGGAAATAAATTAAATTAAAACATCCAACACATACATAGTTCTTGGATAAGATCATGAATGGTCATACATGCAACGAATACTCAAAATTAAATGTCTAGTATTCATTTCATTATTCATTCTTTTATTATTTGAGATAAACAAGATTGCATTAATTAATTAATAAATGAATTAATTATTTTTATTTCATATTAATTATCATCCAATATTATCTGGAGATACCCATCATTAATGGAATTCAGGGAAATTAAATGGTAGAACCAATGATGACATATTAATTATAATAAATTAATTGTTCATTTAAAATTATTCAAAACCATTATTAAATTTTCAAACACACAACAATATTACAATCATTAAAATAAGGTTTTAATGTTTTAATTTTCAAATTTAATGTAATTTTAATTTTTTCCATTAATGGGAGACTACACGGAGTGTGAATCCATCTACACACCATGTAACACAGTTTCTATATATCCAAGTCACATGCCCAGGACTTCGGCGTGTTAACTTGGCCATAGTACACAACATGTAAATACTAGCTACCCACCCTGTATCCTCTTGATATATACTAGGTTGGCCAAGTAAACATGAAATGTGAAATAAAAGAACCACATATAATTAATTTCTCGGTGCATCTAGATACAATGTGCAAAGGTATATGATGTGTGATTCGGCTACATACTGTATAACCCAGTTTTACCAGACAATGGTTTGGAACTTCTCGATGGAATCTCTAGTTTTTCTTCATTTGTTCTCAAACCTTTAAGAAAATGAAACAATAAATAAACATAATTAATATATTGATAACATGTTAATTCAAATCGTATTAAAGAATGATTAATATGAAATGAAAATCTAACTGCAATTTCACATAGATCTACAATCAAATAAATAATTATAACTTTAAATATGAATACTCTGAAGCCACTTGGTTCTTCCGGATGCAGTAAAAGAATGCAGAGGTGGGAGATATATTAAAATTTATTTTAATAATCATTTCCTGATACCAATAATAGGGATATTTCATGTCAAATTTATAATTAATTAATTTAATATTTGAATAAATAAATACTAGGGATTAGGAACATTCTTCATTGGGAAATGTTGATCATCTGAAAATACCCTCTTGATTTAACTTTGTTGCGCTGTGAGGATCCAAGGATAAAATCCCTATAGTGGTAACCCACATGTGCTCCTAGGATCTTGGAACAACACCACTTGATCTTTGGGTGCTATCACGATGAGTTGAATGTCTCATGTGGTTCATTATTGATTGATCATTCTTGAGTCTTGAATAAATATCTCTTTCACTTCTTGTTCTTGATAGAGAGATAGAAAGAGGAGTTCAGAGAGGATTAATTGTGAATGAAAATTATCTATTCAAAATTTTTAGATTATATACAAAATAGACATAACTGTCTCTTTAAAGAGTTAGGATTTAAGTTAAAATATTATTTAATTAAATACTGGCCAATAAATAATATTTATTTTAACTTTCTAACCCCAGAATCCCAGAGTCGGTGCATTATCTTATTACATTGGCATGATTATAAGAAATAAAATCGCAAAGGACCAATTAGTTTGGTAGTATTGGAAAGCCAGAATACATACATGATTCCCATAATAAATTGGAAAATTTAAATTACAAACTTGATACATAATAAAATGAAATAAAGTGCATCCTTGAAATCTTAATCAAAGATTTAATATTCATTACTTGGAGAAATGAAACATAATAAGGGTTTTCTCAAATCATTAGTATGGGTAATTAAGGTGAAAGGAATAATGAATAAATGAGAATAAATTATCATGGAAAGGTAGATAACTAATAACACATTCCATTAAAATAACTAGATAAGGAAAAATAAATATGGAAATGTAAGAAAATGAAACACATTCCATTTAATAAATGAATTAAAATGAAATGTTTCCATAGATATGTCGATGAAAAATATGATGGATGAATAATAAATGAAACTAAATAAGGGAAATAATTTCTAAATGGACTTCATGTATAAGTCTTATGAAAACCTATACCATCAAGACCTTTCACAAGATGGTTTAAAACTACGAATAAAAACCTTTTTAATTTGGACAACTTATTTGTCTCATGAGAACTTATCGATGCATCAAAGAGCTGTATAAAGTCCAAGATCACCCAATCATTTCCAATATAAATAATTACTCATATTGAATAATAAAAATAAATAATATGACTTATCAAATATCCATATTTAATAAATAATACATAATTATAAATCTTTCCCCAAAATAATCAAATAACTATCAAAGTAGAGACCATATATAAAATGCTATACAATTTAGGAAATAATATTATACATTGTATGAGAATATGGATATTCAAGTAAATTTACAATGTAAAATTTTTAAAATATATTTATTGTTTCAATAGAAGGTTAAAAATCACAAAAGGAAGTGAGATCACAAAGATAATAATTAAGAACATTCTTTAGGAGAATAATCTTAAACATTCGAAAGCATCCCATACCACTTTGAAATATTTGAATCATAATATCCTGAAAGGTATGAAATTAAATGAAACTTATAATATCATAAGAATAAGGGTAATCATGATATAACATAAAAAAGGAAGTATATACCCCATATAAAAGAAACCAGGGGAATAACCACAAATAGGTCTCAAAGGAATGTAAATTGAGACAAAATCCCATAACTTAACCTTAATTTGGTTGTATGGTATTTAACCTCATGTATGGTGGTTTAAAATATATTAATAACTTATAAAATAACCATTCTCATGTTTATAATATCATATATTAATTCCTTATAACATTTTATTACCTGTTTATGAACACTCATTCATTACTTTAACTATTTCAGGTGTTAATTGCCTAGTTTGCTCGAGTAAGTTTTAACTTGTAATTTGTTATTATCATTAATTAGATAATGGTTTAATTATCTACAGAATGTAAAAAATGGATTAATTATCATACATAATCAGTATATATGTATTTATAGTAGTCCATTATATTTGAAGATTAGAAATGAAGTGCACTGTTCATGGAGACGGTAGGACGTACTTACGCAAGAACGCTACTTCCTTTTCAATGTTTTATTAAAAGAATGAAAAATAAATGATACATATTTATATTATAATTCCATAATAAGAACTATTTTATATATGTTACATAGTTTTATTAAAACCATCCTTTATACATTCTATGTATGGTATGAACGAGTTATATCGCTTTGAGGGGGTGGTAGTCCACACTTCCTCAAACAAAATTATCATATTTATACAAGATGGAAAGAATAGAGGTATGTTATAAATAGAAATTACAAAATCATAAAAGAATTATAAATATCATATATAATATATATAAATATAGTTTTCATCGTAATGGAAAACATGATAGGTGTTAAAGGAAAATTGAACAATCATCATTTCGTGAGGTAGTAGTTCACCGTACATAGAAACAATATGTTAGGTACCCATTAGATGGGGGTGTGTATAAGTTTAGGTCTAAACATTTAAATAAAAATTACTAGTATATCTAGGATACATATTTTTTATACAATAATATACTAAGAATATTATAGGGAGTGGATAATGGAAATCAAACTAAAAAACTTGAGAGAAGACGTTACCTCTTAATCGGGCAACATGTTTTGGTTTATACCAAAAGGATTTCTTGGAAGGATTCCTGCGAAAATGGAGGATTCAAGGTAAAGGTGAGGGATTTTTGGGAATATATTTGGTAAGATATTTTCTGATCCTATGTTTTTTGAGAGGTGTGAGGAATGAGGAGAGGTTGTGGGATTTTATAGGGAAGGAAAAGTACTCACTTAGAATTTTTAGAAACAATTTAGGTGTACACATGTTATTACATAAATAAATTAATAAAAAACCAAAAAAAATCAATAATTGAAGATTTATGTCTGATATATATCCAGTAAATGGGGTTTGGACAAGTTTCTAGGTAATTTGGGCCCTTAAGTTAAAAGTTTAGTCCTTTATTAAGCTTAATTTTTCCTTAATAATTGTAATTAATTTTAATTACTTTCACTATTATTTTTTCTGAAAAACTAACTTAAACTTATTAGAAATTATAATTTTTTATTATTAAAAATAAATAATCCATTTTTTAAAATTCCAATCACTTTCATGGAAAAAATTAATTTAAAATTCATCCAGTAAGCGGGACAACAATGTAGGTTTTTAAAGTAAAAACGTCTAAATATTTTCTATGTTTTTATATTCAATTTAAAGGTGAAATTGATTATAATAACATAAATTGGATTAATTTATAGAAATTTTATCTAATTATACTTCAAAAAAAATATAATACATAATTTAACCTTAAAAAAAATCAGATGAAGAGCAATTTTGAACTAAAATGCATTATTTTTAACTATTCATTAAAAATTAATATGTTTCCAAAAAATATAAAAAATTAATCATAACATAATTATTATGTTTCAATTTAAAATATGATGTTTATTTTTATTTATTAGATCAATTAAATTTTCAAAATTCATATTTAAAATGGGTTATCCATTAAAAACTGGTAAAAATTCCTGTATAAAAATATTAGTTTTTCTGTATAAAATAGGGCTTGTTCTTATCTTATGCATATAAAAAATATTGGATGAATATAAAAAATATTTTATTGAATATGTAACATATATATTTAAATAAAATAATTCAATAATTTCAATTAACTATTTTTATTAAGATAAAACTTCTTTGGAAGCATATAAATAAAAATATTTCTTTTTTATATCCAATTAGTTCTTTTTTTCGTTTCTCATTAGTTAGTAACCAATGAATTAATTTTATATTTATATAAACCATAAATTTTAATAAGTTAGTTAATAATATTCATAACTGCTAACATAATGGCTAGGATATATCATATCATATTAAATGATAATGTTTTAATAATACATTATTATTTGGCGAATCTCGGTCTTGCGTGTAATGCAAGCTATCGAAGAAGGTCGCTCTGGGGTAAAATGAACAATAACTTAGTGTTTCATTCATTAAAAGCTATATCCTTTATTGAATATATTTAAAATAGTAAATATATAGTAGATTCTAAAGTAATTTTATTCCCTTAAATGCTTGGTGATGCATGTCATGAACGCTATCAAATAAAAGTTGTATATTTGAATTTCAGGGTGTTATATTCTCCCCACCTTAATTAAATTACGTCCTTGAAATTTAAAACTAACCTCACTAATCTAGGGATTGAAAATAAACTATTTTTAAAAGACCCACATTATAAAAAGAGTTGACATCACACCTTCTTAATAAGAGAGAAAAGAAAGTACAACAATCACGTAACTAGATTCCATAATAGGAGAACATAACATAAATATGGAAGAAAAAGTCCAACAATCATGTTATGATGGAGAGTACTAGAGATAATGTTTAGATCAAAGTTTTTGACCACAAAACCATAAACCATAGGTGTGAATAAAGGTAATTGAAATTCTAAAAATTGATGACAATTGGATTTTTTTTGTTTCAAAACCATTTTATTTGTATAGTTAAGGAATTTTTTCACTCTATAAGAATATGAGTAAATACACATTTCTATAAACATAATATTTTCCTTTTATTACAAATTTAACTATTTCTACTTTATCTCTTAACACATGACGCATCATATGGTGAAGTAATACATTGAACTCTAAAATCTCATCCAATGATCAACTTAAACCATTTTATAAATGGTTAAATTTTCCAACATAGTATGATCCAATAACTTTTGAATTTTATTAATTGAATTTCCAAAATGAACTTATCATTAGACTTTAATCAACATGAATTAGCTCTAAATTTTCACATTCCAAACACGTGAATAACTTCATCATGTATCCTCTTAAAATATGGTAATAACTTGAATCATCGTATAAACTTATTTAAACATGAATTCATACTTATTCCTTAAGTAAGACCCATGTTATTGGATATACTCCTTAAATACAAACGTGTTATAAACTATATCAATGATGGAATAAACCAATTTTCGACAAGTCATTAATCAATTACAAGGTAGTCAAAACGTGTTCAATCTATCATTTATTCACCATTATCTCAACATCAGAAACATATTAAGGGTGGTCATTCACATAATCAAGTGTTTTCTAAAAAGTTTAAATTTCTATTGAATAAATTTTCTTGGTACCATTCATAACATGATCTAAAATATTTATTAAAAAATTACTGTACTGAAATATTTACATATTTCATAAATAATATGATGGAAACAAAATATTTTTACAAAATATTTTTAGATCAAAATATAGAAGTACATTAATCATACCACTTCTATTGTATCAACAACATATGCTTGAACTTAATCCCCTAGCTTCTTCTGAGGTATATTCTCTTGATGCTTGGGGAATTCATTTTCATAGTGACTCATATCCTGGTAGTTATAACATTGAATATTAGTATTTTCCTTCTTTACTTTTCATTATTTTTCCTAGTGACCCTTTCCTCCAAACTTAAAAAAAATATAATTTTTTTTCAAACATTTACCAGGGTGATGTTTTCCACAGTTATCACATGTTGGAAAATTCTTTTTTCCCTTTATCTTATTTAACTCATTACCATTTTCATGGTGTTCATAAGAACTATTATTCTATTGGTTTCCCTTAAATCCATATGACTTGGAGAATTATTTCTATGTCTTGATAGCACATAAAACTATTTCATCATATAAAGAAAAGTTTTGAGACAATAATACCTTTCATAGACTTGTACTAAGTACTTCAAAGAAGTGGTTGATATTGCACTCCTTGTTACATATATAATCCATAACATACCTGGATAACATTGTAAATGTAGCTTCATAATTCCCAACACTCACTTATTTCATTTTATTTAAGCCAAGGAACTTCCTCTTTATCTCAATTTATTCATCATGAGGAAAGTATTTATTAAAGAATGTATCCATAAAAGTTCTCCATTCCATGAGTTAAATTTCTTCTTCCTCCCTTATATTCTGGATTAGAGACCATCATAGGTTAGTGTCACCTTGGAGACAATTGACCATAAGAGTAACCTTTTCCTATACATTACATTCCAAGTCCATAAATATCTTCCCTAGAGACTTACTCAATTTCTAATCTACAATTGGATTTGTAGTCCCACTAAAGAATGGGGGCATATTCCCCATAAAGAATCCATCATAGAAGATTCTCTCTATAGAATATGTTTCTCCATTCGTGCAAGGTTATTTTTCATAACCTGAATAAATTTTCCTAATATATCAATAACTTTCTCAGATCCAATACTAGCTATATTTATTTTCCTCACCAGAGCAATCTATACATTTTCCATGAGTACTAAAACCATTCTTTCTTCTAGGAGCTATTTCAAAACAATGGCATACAATAGATTATCACATATTTTTTTTGAAATTTGTATAACTCTAAATAAATTATCAAACAAAACATAAATTTATGAATCATGAATACTAGAATCATAAACTTTGGTTATTTTGGGATAATATTAAATTTAAAATCCTTCATAATGGTAGGAAAAGAAAACGTGAACTATCCAAATCATATCCCCTAGGAGTGTCAAACTAGGTGCTTATTATGACCCATTGTTTTGTACCAAGTTACCCCAAGTTAGGTCCATAACACCTTTTCAGAGTTATTACTCCAAGGTACATCTGTGAAAAAACCATACCCAATTGTAGTATCCAGATAGGGTTGTATTTGTAGGAATATCCACATAATCACCACCTAACCAAAATTCTAGGATGTTTTTGTATACTTATCCCTAATGTATATCATAGGGTTCACTACTGGAATCTATACCAATGGTTTGTCAACCGTTGGTATATACATATACCAACAGTTTCATGTAAACCATTGGTATATACATATACCAACTGTTTCATGTAAACCATTGGTTTATGTTTTCTTTTTTAACATATGACAAAGATTGTAAACTGTTGGAAAAACCTATATTCACCTGCAACAACAGCATGCCTGCCTCCCCCCTATGCACCAAAAGCAATGCACTTTCACCAGTTCTCAATACACACATACCTGGGGGTGGGGGTGTCCAGGGGGGTGGGGGATGGGTCTGTCCAAGGGGGTGGGGGTGTCCAAGGGGGGTGTCTAGGTGGTGGGGTGGTGTCCGGGGGTGGGTAGGTGGGGGGAGGGATATCTAAGGGGTTGGGGGATTGTACAAGGGGGTAGGGGTGTTCAGGGGGTGGGGGGATCTCTAAAGGGTGGGGGGGCTGTCCATGGGGGTGGGGGTGTCCAGGGGGTGGGGTGGTGTCCAGGGGGTTGGGGGGGGGGTGTCCAAGGGGGTAGGGGTGTCCAGGGGGTGGGGGTGTCCAGGGGGGTGGGGGGTGTTCAGGGTGTGGGGGTGTCCAGCGTGGTGGTGGTGGTGGGGGGGGGGTGTCCAGGTGGTTGGGTGGTGTCCAGGGGATGATGGGTCTATCCAGGGGTTGGGGGCTATCCTAGGGGGTAGGGGGTGTCCAGGGGGGTGTCCAGGGGGTGGGGGGGGGGTGTCCAGGGGGGTGCTGTCCATGGGGGTGGGGGTGTCCAGGGGGTGGTGGGGGGGGATGTCCATGGGGGTGGGGTGTCCAGGGGGTGGGTGGGTGGGTGGGGGGTGTCTTTGGGGGAGGGTGTCCGGAGGGTGATGTACAGGGTGTTGGGGGCGCTGTCCTAGGGGGTAGGGGGTGTCCAGGGGGTGGGGGGATGTCCAGGGGGTGGGGTGGTGTCCATGGGGGTGGTGTCCAATGGGGTAGAGGGAGTCCAGTGGGGTTGAGGGGTTGTCCAGGGGGTGGGGGGGGGGCAGTCCAAGGGGGTAGGGGTGTCCAGGGGGTGGGGTAGTGTCTAGGGGGTGGGGGGGGGGGTGTCCATGGGGGTGGGTCCCAATGTATGTTCCGCAAGGTGTTGGGGGGGGGGGTGTCTAAGGGGGTTGGGGGGGATTTCCAGGGGGTTGGGGGTCATCAAAGGGGCTTGGGGGTGTCCAGGGGGTGGGGGGTGTCTAGGGGTTTGGGGGGGATGTCCAAGGGGGTAGGGGGTGTCCAGGGGGGTGGGGTGGCTATCCAGGGGTGGGGGTGTCCAGGGGAGGGGTGAATCAGTCACAACAAATCACAAGTTAAGTTTTATTATTTATAGATAAATAAATAAATATAATGTGACCTACCTAATCCCACATACATTCCGGAAGAACAAATCATCAAACATCAAATGTCAGTAATATCAGTCAAAAATGTAATGGATCAATATTTCCCTCATCACCATCATTATAATCATCGTAATCATTAACCTCATACCTATACTCATCTCCATACCCCTAATCATCCCCGCTATCCTCAACACCCTACTCCTCACCCTTGTACTCTGTCTCGGCCTCCTACTCGGCCTCCTCCTCTGCCTTGGCCTCCTCCTCGGCCTCCTCCCCTGCCTCGACCTCCTCCTCGGTCTCCTCCTCATCCGCCTTGACCTCATCCTCACCATTATCTTGACTACCACTAGAACTACCACCTGGTGAACCATATATAGAACACATCGACGACATATATTCATCACATGCTGTACTGGCCTCTAGTGGAAGTGTTGGACGTAAAAATTCCATCAGTTTCATTAATGTAGTGTTTTCCCTAGTAGACCATTCTACCGTCTCTAAGGCCCTTTTTCAGCCTGTTATACTTGTTCCTTAACATGATAGAACTCGATGTCACTACAAATCGTACATGATTAGGGCCAATACCTCATCGGGAATGTACTCTTCCCAGGTTGGCAAGGTACTTTTCAAGGGTGCTCATCTCCCAACACCTGATGTAAATGATCGTTTGGAAAAAAATTGTCAGGTTCCTAGGAATACAGGGAATCTAAATAAGAATGATAAAAATATATATAGAGCATTAAGTTAAAAAATAGTTATTAAAATTTGAAATCTACAAAATTAAACTTACAATCTGCTTCTGAGTTGGTTAAATAACCACACTTCCATCTTTCTTCGTTCTACTCAAGAAAAATAGTTTGGCTCAAGGAACACATCCTTCAATATTAAATGTTTGCCTCTATAATGACATTGAATTTAGGAAACCATAATTAAAAATAGGTTACTAAAAATTAATTTCATAACTAAAATTATATAAAAACTTTATCAATCGAATAAATCATGGACGAAACAATAGAAGGTGAATGTCGTAATGAAAAATTATAAACAACTATCATACCAGCTTCCTCTCATGATCTGGCATCATAGTACGTCCCAATGTGTGGAGGTATTTTTTAGCATCAAAGTTATTTTTCTTCTAGATAATTCATAAATAAAATTCAATAATACAAAATATAGTATTAATGCAAAACATGAAAATTTTCATTTAAATACCTCAAATGTGATTAATACCTTAAACTGGATAGTCGTCCAATGAGTAATCATTTGATGATACTATTTTATTGGAAAATCATTCACAATAGAGAATGCCTATAACTCTATGCCAACTCTAGAATTCTAGACAATATACAACTTGTCCTTATAGTCTCTCCAAAGCTCACATTAATCCTTTAGATGTGCTGGTCGTGCACCCTCACTATCAGGGAAATTAAATCGAAGCTGAGACCAAAATAATAATTCATATAAATACAAAAATAATATATTTCATTAAATAAAACAGATATTGTACCCATATCTCTACACAAACCATCATATTCATTATCTGGTGAAATTTTAAAGGGAGTTCTTAGAGTTATACTGATTTTATACATGGTTAATAAAGCATTTAAATGTTCACCAAGTTAGAAATATTGGTTTTGTAGGTTTGAATACAGTTCGATTCCAAATTAGAAAATGAAATTCAAATAAAATTGCAACCAATAAACATTGAAAATTCATATAACTGTCAAGTTGGATATAACATATTTGTATTCAATATTAAATCAATTTGAATAGTACCAACCTTAAAAACCTAAGTTGAGATAAACCAAAAGAATTGAGAACATGGATGGATGATTCTATATATTTCCCACCACAACTTCAGGTTCACAGTCAAATCTGAAAATTAAGCGGTTGGAGTTATCAAAAGTATTAAATGGATTGTTTCCAATGTAAGTAGGGATGGTTTCAATTCCATCATCACCATCATAAAAAATATATATTGGAATTACTTCAACAATGATACCAAATTCAGGTCGAAGAAGGTCTTTGACATAAAAAACTTGTTTCACCATTGATTCCAATACATATGGTTCATCAGTAGCAAGAGTGTGAGTCATATCAATTACTTGAAATCCGCAACCAACAATAAATGTGACCTGCCTCGTCATTGAATCAAACCACTTGTATTTCATCATCGTGACTCTTCCATGAGAGAAATAATCCAATATTTTTTTTCAACGAATCCATAATAAACTGCATTTTCAAATCGCGGTCTACAATCTAATGCCCTCTCATAATAGTCTGTTGTGACAGAAACCATAACACCATAATGTTGTGTTCTCAGGTTTTTTTTCTCGTTCAGTGATAATAAATCCATACCCATTGATAAAAATTGATTTACAGTCACAAACCATGGTATTAGGACCAAAATCTAAAGCTCTTATTTCCTCAGAGACAGAGTCAGCAGGAAAAATCAATACCTAAAATATAAATGAATATTAAAATTAATTAAATATTGATTTAATTATTTTAAATAGTAATATTTTTACCTTCAATTTTAACTAATAAGAAAAATCTTTTCTATGCAATGTCTCTCTCCTTCTCAAAGATAAATAATGATGCTTTCTATTTATCATTTCTTTATGTTCCCTATAGATAAAAATATGAATAGTTTAACAGATATATATGTAAGATATACATATTAATTTTACTTACCTAATGTAGTCATCAAACAAATCATAGTTGAACAATACTGTGCGACGTGCCATATCCCGCTCTTCAAGGCTTAATTCTATCAATGTATATGATCCAAGAGTTCCTTCTGTTTGAGGAAGTGATGAAAAAATGGGTTCAAGTTGAACATACTATTCTTCTTTGTTTCTCATTAGTTTTCTCATTCTTGTAGTAAGATATGAAAAATATATAGAGAAAAAATCCATGCATTATTGATCTAAGTAACCGTTCATGATTGATCCTTTAGGAAGATTCCTATTTTGGATATAAGAATTTAATGTGTACATATTTATTTTAGTTGGATACATCCAACGAAAAGAAATATGTCCTCCAAGAAGTAATTCAGATGGAATATGGACAGTTAAATGAATCATGCATGTGAGAAGTGATGGAGGAAATATTTTCTCAAACTCACACAAAATTAATGGGGCATCTGCCAACATTTTTTTTGCAAGAATGACATAGAAAAATTCTTAGCACAAAGATCTCTAAACAAATGACACAACTAAATAAAATCCACCCTTACATTATTGTACAAAAGAATACGAATTTATATTGGAATCAACTCATGTAGAAGGACGTGATAATCACGAGTCTTCAAAGATTTTAGCTTCAAATATCTTTTATTGACCCATTTAGATATGTTGCTTGAATAGACATCAGGAACATTAATAGTCTCCAGTACTTATGGAAATTGATTTTCTTCTGTAGGTGTCATCACATAAGAAGCACATGGAACTTACCATTTATTTTCATTGATACACACATGATGCAATTATGGTCTGATACCCCAATCCACTAAGTCACTTTGAGTCCATAAATCATCTTTTGTATTTCCCTCAACATTTAGAAGAATCGAAAGAAACATTTCATGTATATTTTTTTAAATGTATAATACGTCTAAGAAATGAATTAAAAAATTGGTTGACCAATAAGGAAAATCAAAGAAGATACCCCTCTTCTTCCAATTATAATATGTTTTAGTGGAAAAATTATTTCTCTTTCATGATTTCATTTGACCCATCCTGAATGAAAAACTAAAATATCTCAATTCATTAAGCACATCAGTTCCATACATAGGTTGAGGTGGATCATCAGTCTCCCTAGTGTTGTAAAATATTTGACGATTATTTCTATATAGATGGTCCATTGGAAAGAATCATAAATTTCCAATAAAATTGAAACTATAACAATATTTTAGTCTTCTGGATCATGTATTCTTCATACAAATAGGACATGATAGTTTTTCCTTTATGCTCCATCCAGACATCATTGCATAAGAAGGAAAATCATTAATCATCCACATAAGTGCAGAACACATCTAAAATAAGTCTTTACAACATGAATCATATGTGCACACACCCACATACCAAAGAAGTTTCACCTCTTTTATTAATGGTTTTATGTATACATCTATATCATTGTTGGGATCAGAAGGGACATATATGAGTATACTCATGAAATTGAAAGGTTTTTTTCATACACAACTATGGGGGAAGGTTATAAATGTGTATAAAAACAATCCATGTGCAGTGTGAAGTAAAAATAATCCCAAATGAATTAAAACCATCACATGAAAGACCCAGCCACACATTATGCACGTCAGCTAAAAAATCAGGATATCGAGCCTCAAATCTCTTCCATAAAAGTCCATCTACAGGGTGAACTAACTCATCAATAATATTATTTCTCTCGGTATCATTCCATCATATTTTTATTTATATTTCATCATACATAAAAATATTCTAGAGTCTAGGGATCAATGGAAAGTGCCACATTACTTTTTGTGGCACATGATATGGTATTACATCAGCTTTTGGCTTCCAGTGGGATGTTCCAAATTTAATACAATCATTTCATTCAGTAGTTTCTTCCCAAAATAAAATACAATCTTTCAAGCAAGCATGAATTTTGTTTCTTGAAAATCAACACTCCTCAACTAACTTCCATGAAATATAATGGTTTGAAGGAATATCTGCATCATCTAGAAGTAAGTCGTTCAAGAAGGTAAGAATGTAATTGATGATAGTATTAGAAATCCCATACAGAGTTTTCCCATGAAACAATCAGATTAAAAATTCCAGCTTTTCATTTTTCCGCATTATCGATATACTGGAGTCATGGCATCATCATTCAATTTTTTCACCCTGACAACATCATCATTTTCATTAGAAGAATCATGTGTGCTCATATCAAAGTCTTCTTGGTTCAGAATCCTTTCTCTTTCATAATGAAGAATAAATGAAAACCGTTCATTTAACAAATTCTCCAATCCAGTCTTCTCATTTGGATCATCAACAATTTCAAATTTTATTTTCTCCCCATTGTGATACCATACATATCAGTTTGATTGAAAACCATATTTGGTTATGTGTTATTTGACGTCTTCATGGCTCAACCAAGATCTTCCAACACAATTGTGACATGGGCAGTGTATGTGACCACTATCTGAAGTATTGTGAAATGAAAAATATAAAAATCTCTCCAAATTCTTTTGAAAATCGTTTGATATACGATCAGTTTCATACATTAAACTTCTATCCATTCTGTAAAAAAATTATTATAAGTTATTTCTTCAAAATCAATTCAATAATATTGAAGTTTCATCAAAATTATATTTCAGTAAATGAGAATTGTTCAATTTATATAAAACCACAACTGACACATTACTCTATATGATAATCATAATATAAAAGACAAAAAATACTATATTTATAACAAAATATCGTTTAAGAACTATAAATGAGTGTATAAGATGATGTACACTTGTGGAGGAGAATGATTCAGGAGTTGAGTAAATTTTAGATCAAAGAAATTTTATATTTGAGTAGATTATTTGAGTGATCACATACACTGCCCAAGGGGGTGGGGGTGTCCGGGGGGGTGGGGGGTGTCCAGGTTGTGGGGTGGTGTCTGGGGGGGGGGGGGGGATGTGTAAGGGGGTGGTGGGTGGGGGTTTCCAAGTGGCGGGGAGGTGTCTATGAGGGCTGTCCAAGGGGGTGGATGAGGGTGTCCAAGGGGTGGGGGTTGTCTAGAGGGATGGGGGCTTTCCTTGGGGGTGGGGGGTTTCCAGGGGGTGGGGGGTGTCCAGGGAGTGGGGGGTGTCCAGGGGTGAGGGGGTGAGGGGGTTGGAGGGTGGGGGTTATACTTGGGTTGGGGGGTGTTCACGGTGGGTGGGGGTGTCTAGGGGCTGGGGGTGGGGGTGGGGGGGGGGGGGGGTGGGGTGGGGTGGGGGTGTGGGTGGGTGGGTGGGGGGGGTTGTCCAAGGGGGTGGGGGTATCCACCCCCAAACTATGGTCATAGAATCCAATCTATATCCAATTGTATCATGAATTCAAGCCTATTATAGATGACCTAGAAGACTGTTTGTGTAAACCATGAATATCCTACATATAAATCACAACACACCTAATTGTAAACACACCTCTAAATATAATATGTAGATCATATTTTATCTTCCAATATAAATATCATACGTAGATCAGATTTTATCTTCCACTCTAAATATCATACATGAATTCTAAAAAAACACACCTAATTGTAAACACACCTCCAAAATTTTGAGCTAGGTATGTGGCATATTAATTCCTTGAGAGGCTAGCTGAGAGATAATTCCCAGTTGTCATACAAGGTGTATGTTTAAAAATTTTATGTGTGTGTAAAATATGATTCTATATATGTTGTTTAGGAAAATGAGACATGTTTTTATGGGACACTACTTATGGGAGTATGGGCCTTGTTATATCATTATGTGATATGGAGTTGTACAAATGTTAAATTTGTATGAGATCAATATGGATAGTGGATAAGAAACTGAGTGATATTTCTTTTCATAGATCGCTTCTTCTAGGAAGGGTAAGAGTGAGTGTTGGTATGAAACTTCAAGAAAAGTCTAACGTGTGAAAAAAACTAAGAATTAGCTACATGTGATTCCTATTTTTTAGAGCATAAGAGTGGACAACCAAACCCCTCCCTAGACAGCCCCCCCCACAACCCCGAATCCCCTTACCCCTACCCTACCTAGAAATCCCACACCCAACCCCTTGAAAATACCACCCCCTGGATAGCCCAACCCCACCCCATAGACAGCCCACCCCAACCTTGGGCAGCCCACCCCCCTCCCCCACACCTTTACAGCCCCCTACCCCTGCAGCCCCCTGGATGGAACACCCCCACCTGAACAGCCCCCCACCCCCACATGGACAACCCCCCACCTGGATAGGCCACCCCACCACCCCCACCTGGACAACCCCCACCCCAGTCCACCCCCTCCCTGGACATCCCCCCACCTGGACAACCCACCCCACCCCCTGGACAACCAACCCCCCTAGATAGCTCACACCCCTCCCCCACCTAGACAACCCACCACCACCCCCTGGACAGCCCACCCCCTAGATATCCCCCCCAGGACAGTCTACACCCCTACTTGGACAACCCACACCCCCTCCCCCACACCCCTATAGCCCCTACCCCCTACACCCCTACCCCTAGGACAACCCCCCCACATGGACAACCCCTACCCCCTACACCCTCATTAGGGTAATTTTATTTAAATCCATTTTATTCATTAATAAAGTAAAAAAATCACAAATTAGACATTTCATTCAAAACAAACCATTCAATTTATCAAAACATGAAAAATTCAATTTATAAGGCTCTATGGGCCACTTAGGAAATGTCATTGGGGAAAGGGGAAATCACCTACATTGTTAATTCCAATTTAAAAACTGTTCCAAGCACTTAGGAGGTGTGGTGGTGTCTTAAAGGCGGGGTGGTGTCCGGGGGGGGTGGGTGGGGGGTGGGGGTCTAAGGGGGTGGGGGCTGTCCAGGGGGTGGGGGTGTATAGGGGGTGGGGGGGTGTACAAGGGGTGGGGGTGTCCAGGTGGTGGGGGAGGGTTTAGTGGGTTGGGGGGGGGGCATCCAAGGGGGTGGGGGCATCCAGGGGGTGGGTGGGGGGGGGGGGGTGCTATCCATGGACGGTTGGGGTGTCCAGGGAGGGTGGGGGGTGTCAAAAGGGGTGGGGGTGTTCTGGGGGGGGGGGTTGGGGGTGGGCAGGGGGTGTACAGTGGGGTGGGAGGTTGTCTAATGGGGGGGGGGGGTGTCCAGGGTGGTGGTGGTGGTGGGGGGGGGGGTGTCTAGGGGGTGGTGTCCAGGGGGGGTGTCCTGGGTGTTGGGGGTGTTGTCCAAGGGGGTCAGGGGGGTCCAGGGGGTGGGGGGGGGGGGGTTGTCCAAGGGGTGGGGTGGTGTCTATGGGGGGGGGGTGTCCAAGGGGGTGGAGGGTGTCCAGGGGGTGGGGTAGTGTCTAGGGGGTGTGTGTGTGTGTGTGGGGGGGGTGTCCATGGGGGTGGGTCCCAATGTATGATTCACAAGGTGTTGGTGTGGGGGGATATCCAAGGGGGTTGGGGGGATATACAGGGGGTTGGGCTACTGTCAATGGGGGTTGGGGGTGTCCAGGGGGTGGGGGTGTCTAGTGGTTTGGGGGGGGGGTGTCCAAGGAGGTAGGGGTGTACAGGGGGTGGGGTGGCTATCCAGGGAGTGAGGGGTATCCAGGGGAGGGGTCAATCAGTCACAGAAAATCAGAAGTAAAGTTTTATTATTTACACATAAAGAAATAAAGATAATGTGACCTACCTAATCCCACATAAATTCCGGAAGAACAAATCATTAAACATAAAATGTTAGTAATATCAGTCAAAAATGTAATGGATCAATCATTCCCTCATCACCATCACTATCATCACCATCATCATCAGCCTCATCCCCATCCTCATCGTCGTCCCCATCATTGTCCCTACCATCCTCAATATCCTCCTCCTAACCCTCGTACTCCACCTCGGCCTCCTCCTTGGCCTCCTCCTCATCCTCCTCCTCTACCTCAGCCTCCTCCTCACACTCATCCCCCGCCTCGACCTCCTCCTCGGCCTCCTCCTCCTCCGCCTCACCCTCCTCCTCACCATATTCTTGACCACCACTAGAATTACCACCTGGTGAACTATATATAGTACACACCGATGATATATATTCATTACAAGCTATGCTAGCCTCTGGTAGAATTGTTGGACATAAAAATTCCATCACTTTCCTAAATGTAGTGTTTTCCCTAAAAGACTGTTCTGCCGTCTCTCTGGCCCTTTTTTAGCCTGTTCTTCTTGTGCCTTAACATTCTAGAACTCAGTGGCACTACAACTCATACATGATGAGGGCCAATACCTCATCATGAATATATTCTTCCCAAGTTAGCAACATACTCTTTCAAGGTGATCATCTCCCTATACCTGATGTAAATGATCGTTTGGCCCAAAATTGTCAGGTTACTAGGAATCAAGGGACTATAAATAATCTTTTTACATATATAAATATATTATTAAGTTGAAAAATAGATATTAAAATTTGAAATCAACAATGTAAGACATAAAATCTACTGCCAAGTCGGTTCATTAACCACACTTCCATCTTTCTTCCTTCTACTCAAGCAAAATAGTTTTTCTCGAGGCACACATCCTTCAATATTAAATCTTTTCCTCTACAATGAAATTGAATGTAGGAAAACATAATTAAATATAGTTTTCCAATAATTAATTTCATAACTAAAATTATATAACAACTTTAGAAATCAAATAAATTATGGACAAAAAAATATAAGGTGCAAGTCGTAAAGAAAAATTATAAACAACTGTCATACCGGCTACCTCTCATAATCTGGCGTCGTAGTATGTCCCAATGTGTGGAGATATTTTTTAGAATCATTTTTTTCTTCCAGATGATTCATAAATAAAATTAAATAATAAAAAGGATAGTATTAATTCATAACATGAAAATTTTCATTTAAATACCTCAAATGTGATTAATACCTTAAACTAGATAGTCATCCAATGAGTTATCATCTGATGATACAGTTCTATCGGACAATAATCCACAACAAAGACCACCTATAACTCTATGCCAACTCTAGAATTCCATCCAATATACAACTTGTGCTTATAGGATCTCTAAATCTCACATAAATCCTTTAGATGTTCTGGTCATGCACCCTCACCATCAGGGAAATTAAATCAAAGCTGACACCAAAATATTAATTCATATAAATACAAAAATAATATATTTCCTTATATAAAATAGATTTTTCCCATATCTCTACACAAACCATCATATTCATTATCTGGTGAAATGTTAAAGGTAGGTCTTAGAGTTGTAATAATTTTATACATGGTTAATAAAGCATTTAAATATTCACTAAGTTAGAAATATTGGTTTCATAGGTTTGAATACAGTTCAATTCCAAATTAGAAAATGCAATTCAAATAAAATTGAAACCAATAAAAATTTAAAATTCAAATAACGGTCAATTTGGATACAACATAATTGTAGTCAATAATAATCAATTTGAATAGTACCAACCTTAACAACCCAAGTCGAGCTAAACCAAAATAATTGAGAACATGGATGGATGATTCTATATATTTCCCTCCACAAATTCAAGTTCATAGTAAAATATGAAAATTAAGCTATTGGAGTCATCAAAAGTAATAAATGGATCATTTCCAATGGTATTTGGGATGGTGTCAATTCCTCCATCACCATCATCAAATATATGTATTGGAATTACTTCATTAATGACACCAAATTCAAGCTGAAGAAGGTATTTGACATAAAAAACTTTTTTCTCTATTGATTCTAATACATATGGTTCATCCGTAGCAAGATTATGAGTCATATGAATTAATCGAACTCCAAAATCATCAATAAATGTGCCCTGAATTGTCATCAAATGAAACCACTGATATTTCATTATCGTGACTTGTCCATGAGAGAAATAATCCAATATTATTATTTTTTTAGCGAATCCATAATAAACTACATTTTCAAATAACGGTCTACTATATGATGCACTCTCATAACAGTCTCTTGTGACAGTAAGCATAACACCATAATGTTTTGTTCTCATGTTCTTTTCTAATTAAATGATAATAAATATGTACCCATTGATAAAAATTTATTTACAGTCACGAACCACGGTATTAGGACCAAAAGCCAAAGCTCTTATTTCCTCAGAGACAAAGTCATCAAGAAAACTCAATACCTGAAATATAAATGAATATTAAACTTAATTAAATATTGATTTAATTATTTTAAACAGTAATATTTTTACCTTCAATTTTAACCAAGAAGAAAACTCTTTTCTATACAAAGTCTCCCTCCTTCTCAAAGATAAAGAAAGATGATTTCTATTTATCATTAATTTATGTTCCCTATAGATAAAAATAGAAATAATTTAAGAGATATATATGTAAGATATAAATATTTAGTTTACTTACTGGATGTAGTCATCGAGCAAATCATAGTTGAACAAAACTATGCGATGTGAAATCTACTGCTCTTCAAGGATTAATATTGTCAGTGTATATGATCCAGTAATTCCTCCTGTTTAAGGAAGTGATGTAAAACTAGGTTCCATTTTCACATACTATTCTTCTTCGTTTCCTATTGGTTTGTTCATTCTTGTAGTAAGATACGACAAATACATAGAGAATAAATCCACACATTATTGATCCAAGTAAATGTTCATGATAGAACCTTTAGAAAGATTCCTGTTTTGGATATAATACTTTAATGTGTACATATTTATTTTAGTTGGATAAATCCAATGAAAAGAAATATGTCATCCAAGAAGTATTCTAGTTGGAATATGGACATTCAGATGCAGCATGCATGTGAAAAATGATGGAGGAAATATTTTCTCTAACTCACACAAAATTAATGGGGCATCTGCCAACATATTTTTATAAGAAATACTTGGAAAACATATTAGTACAAAGATCTATAAACAATGGAACAATAGAATAAAATCCACCCTTACATTATTGGACAAAATAAGATAGATTTTTATTATAATAAACTCATAAAGAAGGACGTGATAATCACGAGTCTTCAAAGATTTTAGCTTCAACTCTCTTCTATTGACCCATTTAGACATGTTGCTTGAATAGCCATTAGGAACTTTAATAGTCTCTAATACTTAGAGAAATTTATTTTATTATGTAGGTGTCATCACATAATAAGCACATGGAACTTCCCATTTATTTTCACTGATACGCACATGATGAAATTCTGGCCTGATGCCCCAATCCACTAAGTCACTCCGAGACCATAAATCATCTTTTATCTTTCCCTTAACATTTAGAAGAATCGAAAGAAACATTTCACTTATATTTTTTTAAATTTTCTTTACATATAAGAAATGGAATAAAAAATTGGTTGACCAATAAGGTAAATCAAAGAAGACACTCCTCTTCTACCAATTGTAACAGGTTACAGTGGAAATATTCTTTCTCTTTCTAGATTTCATTTGACCCTTCCTGAATGAAAAACTAAAATCTTTCAATTAATTAAGCACATCAGTTATAGACATACATTGAGGTGGATCATTGGTCACCCTGGTATTGTTAAATATAAGATGATTATTTCTATATGGATGGTCCATTGGAAAGAATCATCGATGTACCATAAAACTGAAACTACAACAATGTTTCAGTCTTTGGGATCGCGTATTCTTCGTACAAACTGGATATGATAGTTTTCCCTTCATTCTCCATCCAGAAATCATTTCATAAGAATGAAAATCATTGATCATCCACATAAGCATAGAACACATCTGAAATATGTCTTTAGAATATGCATCATATGTGCCCACACCCAAATACCAATGAAGTTTGAACTCTTTTATTAAAGGTTTTATGTATACATCTATATCATTTTCGGGATTAGAAGGGCCATATATGAGTATACTCATGAAAGTGAATGGTTTTTTCATACACAACAGTGGGGGAAGGTTATAAATTTGTATAAAAACCAGCCATGTGCAGTGCAAAGTAAGCACCAACCCAATTAGATTAAAACCATCACATGAAAGACTCAGCCTCACATTACACATGTCAGCTAAAAAATCAGGATATCGAGCATCAAATCTCTACCATGCAAGTCCATCTGCAGGGTGAACCAACTCATCATTAGTCTTCCTTCTCTTGGTATCATGCCATAAATTTTTTATTTATATTTCATCAGACATAAAAATATTCTTGAGTCTGGGGATCAATGGAAAGTTTCACATTACTTTCTGTGGCACAAAGGATGGTGTTCCATCAGATTTTGGCTTCCAATGGGATGTTCCACATTTAATACAATCACTTCCTTCAGTAGTTTCCTCCTAAAATAAACCATAATCTTTCAGACAATCATGAATTTTGTTTCTTAAAAATCAATGTTCTTTAACTATCTTCCATGACATATAATGGTTTGAAGGAATATCTGCATCATCTGGAAGAAAGCCCTTCAAAAGTTAAGAATTTAATCGATGATAGTATTAGAAATCTCATACATAGTTTTCCCATGAAATGATAAGATTAAAAATTCCAGCCTTTTCATTTTACCTCATTGTCGATATACTGGAGTCATGGAAGCATCATTCAATTTTTTCACCCTAAAAACAACATCATTTTCATTAGAATCATCATGTGTGCTCATATCAAAGTCTTATTGGGTCAGAATACTTTCTCTTTCTTGATGATGAATAAAAAAAACCAATCATATAATAAATTCTATAATCCAGTCTTCTCATTTGGATCATCAACAATTTCAAATTTTATTTTCTCCCCATTGTGATACCATATATAGTAGTTTGATTGAAAACCATATTTGTTTATGTGGTAGCTGAATTATTCATAGTCAACCAAGGACTTTCAACACAATAGTAACATGGGCAGTGTATGTGACCACTATCTGAAGCATTGTGAAATGAAAAAAAATCTAAAAATATCTCCAAATTGTTTTGAAAATCGTTTGAGATCTGATCAGTTTCATACATCCAACTTCTATCCATTCTATAAAAAAATTGTTATAAGTAATTTCGTCAAAATAAATTCAATAAGATTGAAGTTTCATTGAATATTTATTTAAGTAAATGAGAATTGTTCACTTTATATGAAACCATAACTGACACACTACTCTATATGATAATCATAATATAAAACACAAAAAATGATATATTTATACGAAAATATATTTGAAGGACTATATATGATTGTAAAAGATCATGTACACTTGAGGAGGAGAATTATTTAAGAGTTGAGTAAATTTTCTATCAAAGAAATTTTATATTTTAGTAGATTATTTGAGTGATCACATACACAACCCAAAGGGGCGGGGGTGTCAAGGGGTGGTGGGGGGGGGCTATCTAAGGTGGTGGGGGGTGTCCAAGTGGTGGGGTGGTGTCTAGGGGGGATGTATAAGGGGGTGGGTGGGGGTGTCTAGGGGGTGGAGGGATATCCAGAGGGATGTGGGATATCCTTTGGGGTGGGGTGTTTCCAGGGGGTGGTGGGTGTCCAGGGGGTGGGAGTGTCCAGGGGGTGAGGGGTTGTCCTTGGGATGGGGGGGGGGGGGTGTCCAAGGGGGTGTGTGGGTGTGTGTGTGTGTGTGTGTGGGGGGGGGGGGGGGGTTGTCCAAGGGGGTGGGGGTGTCCACCCCCAAGCTACAATCATAGAATCCAATATCTATCCAATTGTATAATGAATTCAATCTTATTATAGATGACCGATAAGACTGTTGGTGTAATCCATGAATATCATACATATAAATCACAACACACCTAATTGTAAACACACCTCAAAATATCATACGTGGATCTGATTTTATCTTCCACTCTAAATATCATACATGAATTCTAAAAAATCACACCTAATTATAAACACACCTATAAACTTTTGAGCTAAATATGGGGCTTATTGATGCCTAGAGAGGCTATCTGGGAGATAATTCCCAGTTGTGATACAAGGTGTATGTTTAAAAATTTTGTGTGTGTGTCAAATATGATCCTATATATGTTGTTTAGACAAATGAGACAAGTTTTGATGGGACAATACTCATGAGAGTATGAGTCTTGTTATATTATTAGGTGATTTGGAGTTGTACGAATGTTAAATTTTTATGAGATCAATATGGATAGTGGATAAGAACCTGATTGATATTTATTTTTAAAGATCGCTTCTTCTTGGAACAGTAAGAGTGAGTGTTGGTATGAAAATTCAAGAAAATTCTTAACGTATGAAATCAACTATGCATTGGTTATATGTGATTCCTATTTTTTTGTAGAGTATTAGAGCAGACAACCCACCCCCTCCCTGGACAGCCCATCCCCACCCCTAGACAACCCACCCTCTCCTTGGGTAGCCCCCATCTCCCCCCCACACCTTTGCAGCCCCTACCCCCTACAACCCCCCTGGATGGCCCACCCCCAACTGGACATCCCCCTCCCACCTGGACAACCCACCCCTACCTAGACAACTCCCACCCCACCCCCACCTGGGCAGCCCCCACCCCCACATGGACAACCCCCCACCTGGATAGCTCATCCCCACCACCCCACCTGGAAATCCCCCCCACCCTCATCCCACCCCCTCCCTGGACAGCCCCCCACCTGGACAGTCCACCCCCACCCCCTGGAGAGCCCACCCTCTAGACAACCCACATCCCCTCCCGCACCTAGACAGCCCACCCCCACCCCCTTGGACAACCCACCCCCTGGATAGTCCACACCACCTACCCCACAAGGACACCCCATCCCAAACCCCCTAGATAGCCCACACCCCTACTTGGACAACCCACACCCCTACTTGGACAACCCACACCCCTAATTGGACAACCCACACCCCTCCCCCACACCCCCACACCCCTACAGCCCCTACCCCCTGCAGCCCCTACCCCCCTTGGACAACCCCCCACATGGACTACCATGATACCCCCTATATCCCCCACTAGGGTAATTTTATTTAAAAATATTTTATTCATTAAGAAATGAAAACCATCATGCATTAGCCATTTCATTCAAAACAACCCATTCAATTTATCAAAACATGAAAAATACAATTTATAAGGCTCTATGGGTTACTTATGAAATGTCACTAGGGAAAGGGGGAATCACCTTCATTGTTAATTCCAATTGAAAAACTATTCCTAGCACTTAGGAGGTGGGGTGGTGTCTAGGAGGTGGGGTAGTGTCCACGGGATGGGGGGAGGGGGGGGGGGTCCAAGGGGGTGGGGGATTTTCAGCGGGGTGGGTGTACAGGGGGTGGGGGTTGCCCAGGTGGGGGGGGGGTGTCCAGGGGGTTGGGGGTATCCTAGAGTGTGGGGGTGTCCAGGGGGTGGGGGATGTCTAGGGGGGTGGGGGTGTCCATGGGTTGGGGGGGATGTCTAAAGGGGTGGGGGTGTACGGGGGGGGGGGGTATGGGGTGGGTGGGGGTGTGCAATGGGGTGGGGGTTGTCTAATGGGGGTGTCTAGGGTGGGGGGGGGGATGTCCGGGGGGTGGGGGTGGGGTGGGGTGGGGGGGTGTCCAGGGGTGGTGGCGGTGGGTGGGGGGTGTTCAGGGGAGGCAATACCCATATAATACCTTTAAAATTACCTATCCAACCAACATCAAAATTCTAATCCATCACCCAACCAACAACCAATTCATCCTCAAAATCCCTACCCTTCCCATTATTCCTTGAACAAAAACTATAAATACAAAATTCAAATCCAATTTTCAACTAAACTAAAGTCCATAGAAACTACCATATCCCCCCACTAAAAAATGGAAAACCACCTACACCACTACCCCAACAATCCTCAATCCCTTAACATGGACCATCCTTATATCCATTACCCACCTTGAGACCATCTGACTAAACAAACCCTTTTCCATCTTTGAGTGGGGATATATCTCACCAGCACCCATTAGTTCATATGTTTCACTAACTCTATACAGAAGGACTAGGTATGAAGAATTCAAATAAAGGTGATTCACACAATCATGACATACGAAGTGTAGAGAAAAAATAGAAAACAAATCAAAGTGTTCGATATACCCTGCCACAGACCACACAAAACTTTGGTTTTGGCCAAATCATAATAGAAAACAAAAAATAAATAAATGAAGAACATTAAAACTAAGGCATCACTTACTAATTTGAAGCGTAGAAATAAAAATTTTCTTGATTGAAGATGTATCTATTGGGTATAATGAGTTTCACAAACCTAGAGTGAAGAGAGATCATTGGGAGAGGTTCAGATTAGGGCCGACAATCGCATGGACGGAGGAGTTGGGCTGCTGTGTATTTGTGGGAAACCTTTCCCAATGATTTTTAAAAACCGTTGGGAAATCTATTCATTACCAACAAATTTTTAAAAAATTTGGTATAGATTATATAATTTCATTATTTCCAAATAGTTTGATTAAACCATTGTGAAATCTTCCTTCTAAAAACACAATGCCAATGGTTTGAAGAAACCGTTGGGAAAGGTTGCTCTTTTTTATTGTATACCAATGGTTTGTTCAAACCGTTGGTAAAAAAGCATTGGGAAAACCTCAATTTCCACCTGTGGTTGTGATACCTAATATATGTTTTTTAAATCTAGTTTCCAAGGTTTCTGCTAAACTTCCTTTTATACTATCTGTAATGCCTTGACCCTAGAAGCCCGAAGCTGGTGCATTATCTTATTACATTGCCACGATTACAAGGAATAAATTTACAAAGGATTGATCTATTTAGAAGTATTATAATTAAAAATTAAATAAATGATACCCATAAAACATTTGGAAATAGAAATTACAAACATTATACACAATAAAATGAAAAACTACATCCTTGAAAGTTTATTCAAATATTTATTCTTCATTACCTAGAGAAATGAAACATAATAAGGGTGATCTCAAATGCTCAGTAAGGGTAAGTAAAGTGAAAGCAATAATGATTCAATGAGAATAAATTAACTTGTAAATGTAAATAACTGATCACCCATGCCATTAAAATAAACAGATAAGGAAAATTCAATATGGAAAGGTAAAAAACTGAAACACATTCCATTTAATTAATGAACTGAAATGAATTATATCCATAGATACGTTGACGCAAAACTTCATGGATGAATAATAACTAAAACTAAATGAGGGAAATGTTTTCTTAATGGAAATAATTTCTAATTCACATGAAAACCTATACCATCAAGAAATTTCACAAGACAGTTTAAAACTACGGATAGAAACCCATTTAATTTGGCTACGTTATTTGTCTTATGAGAACCTGTTTATACATTAGAGATCTATATATAAAGTATGGGATCCACCCTTCATTGAAAGTATAAATAATTAAACATATTGGATAATAAAAATAAATAATATGCCCTATAAAATATCCATATTGAATAAATAATATATAATTTTCAATATTTCCCCAAAATAATCAAATAACTATCAAAGTAGACACTGTATGTAAAATGGTATAAGGTTTAGGAAATACAAATTTCCATTATATGAGAATATGGTTATTCTAGTAAATTTCCTATTTAAAATTATTACAATATATTTATTGTTGTAAGATAAGGTTACCAATCACAAAAGGAAGTGATACCACAAAGATAATAATTAGTAACATTCAATTGAAGAATAATATTCAAACATTCAAGAGCATCCCATACAACTTTGAAACATTTGAATCATAATATTAAAAAAGGCATGACATTAAGTGAAACTTATAATATCATGATAATTATTTTAATCTTTATATAACATGAAAAAGGTAGTATATACACCATATAAAAGAAACTAGGTGAATAACAACAAATAAGTCTCAAAGGAATGTAAATTGAGACGAAATCCCTTACCTTAACCTTCCTTTTTTTGTGTGGTATTTATCCTCATGTATAGTGGTTTAAAATATGTTATTAAATTATACCAAAACTATATTCATTTTTATAATATCATATATCAATTCCATATAATATTTTATTACCCGTTTATGAGCAATCTTTCATTAATTTCACTATTTTGGGTGTTAATTGCCTAGTTTACTCGAGTATGTTTTAACATGTTACTTGTTATTATAATCAATTAGAGGATGGTTTCATCAGATAAAAAATTTAAATCATGTATTAATTATTATATATAATAATTATATATTTATTTATAGTAGTCCATTATATTTGGATATTAGAAATGAAGTGCACCGTTCATGAAGATGGTCGGTCGTACGTACGCATGAACACTACTTCCATTTCATTATTGTATTAAAAGAATGAAAAATAAAATAAAAATATGTATATTTTAATTCTTTAATAATATATATGTTATATATGTTACATAGGTTTATGATAACCATCCTCTATATGTTCCATGTATGGTATGAACGAGTCATATAGCTTTGAGGGGGTGATAGTCCACACTTCCTCAAAACAAAATTATCATATTTACACAAGATGGAAAGTATAAAGGTATGTTATAAATAAGAATTAAAGTTGAATAAAGAAATTATAAATATAATATATAACATATATTAATATATTTTCCATCATAATGGCCACCATTATAGGTGGTAAAGTAAAATTTTACAATAACCATTTAGTGAGACAGTAGTTTTCCATACACAGAAACAATATGTTCATTATCCATTAGATAGAGGTGTGTGTATGTGTAGGTTGAAAAATTTACATTGAAAAAAACTAGTAAATTTAGGATACTTATGTTTTTATACAATCATATAATAATAAGGGTATAGGGTGTGGATAATGTAAATGAAACTAAAAAGTTTGAGAGAAGGCGTTACCTCTTAATCGGGTAACTTCTTTTAGTTAAAAAAAAGGATTCCTACCCAAATGGAGGATTCAAGGTGTAGGGTATGGATTTTGGGAATCTATTTGGGCATATCTTGGCCAAACCTAAGATTTTTTAGAGGTTTGAGGAATGGGGAGAGGTTATGGAATTTTATTGGGAAGGAAAAGGACTCACAAGGAATTTATCGAAATAATTTTTGTGTACACATGTTCTAACATAAAAAACGTATTAAGAAAAAAAAAAAACTCAATAATGGAAGTTTTATGACTGATATATGTCCATAAAATGGGTTTTGGATAGGTGGATAGGTCATTTGTGCCCTTAAGTTAAAGGCTTAGTCTTTTATTAAGTTTAATTTTTCATAAATAATTGAAAATAATTTTAATTACATTCACTAATATTTTGGGTCAAAAACTATGTTGAAATTATGAGGAATTATAAATTATTCTTATTCCAAATATTTAATACGTTTTTCAAAATTGAAATCACATAATATTTAGAAATTAATTTTATATTCATCCCATCAGTGGGACAACAACACGCATTTTTAATGTAAAAACTCCCAAAAGTTTGCTATGTTTTTATAGTAAATTTCAAAGTGAATTTGATTATAATAAAATAAATTGTATTAATTACTAAAAATATTATATAATAAAACTTTAAAACCATTATAAAACATAATTTAACCTTATAAATAAATCAGATGAAAAAGAAGTTTTGAACTAAAATGCTGTATTTTTAACAATTCATTAAAAAATGATATGTTTCTGAAAAATATCAAAACTTCACCATAAACTAATTATTATATTTTTATTTCAAATATAAATTTTATTTTGACATATTAAATCAATTAAAGTTTCAAAATTCATATTTAAAATACATTCTCCATTAAAAGGTAGTAAAATTTCCTTTATAAAAATATTGGGTTTTATGTGTAAAATAAGGTTTGTTCTTATCTTATGCATATCAAATATAATGGATGAATATAAAAAATATATGATTGAATATATAATTTATATATTTTATTAAAATCATTCACTAATTGTAATTAACTATGTTTATTAAGTCAAAACTTCTTTAGAATCATATAAATAATAATATTTCTATTTATATCCATTTGATTCTTATTTTTGTGTCGCATTAGTTGGTAACCACTAAATTTATTTTATATTTATATAAACCATGAATTTTTATAAGTCAGTTAGTAATATTCATAACCACTAAAATAACAACTAGGATATATCATATTATATTAAATAATAATGTTTTGATAATACATTGTTATTTGGGGAAACTTGGTCTTGCGTGTAACGCAAGCTATCAAGGAAGGTTTCTCTTGGGTGAAACACAAACTAACATGGAATTGCATTCATTATAACCTATATCATGTATTGAATATATTTAAAATAGTAAATATATAGTATACTCTTGAAATGTTATGTTCCCTTACACAATTGGTGATGCATTTCATGCAGACTATCAAACACAAAATTGTACATTAGAATTTCTGGGTGTTACATTTATTACCTTTTATAAACACCATGCCACATAATAATAATTATAATATTAATATTTTGTGGTGAAAACTAAATTTCTTAATAAAAAATATTATTCAATGGTCTTGTTAATTAATATTTTTCACCGGACTCCATCTTGATCCATTCAAACTCCACTAACATTTATTGAACAACTAAATAAACATTATATTCATAAATAAATATTTTAATCACAATATTGAAATTAAATATTTATTAAAATATTAAATAAATAAAATAAATATTTTATTCACAAGACAAATAAATAAATATTTATTTAATTTATGCGATAAATATAACTTGAATAAAATTATTCCATGAACTTGAGAATAATATTTATTTGATTAATTAAATTCAAATAGAATTTAGTCAAGGCCAACAGAAACACTGAATCTATGACCTTCTTGGATTATTTCTCATTAGAATTACGTAGGCAAGCCTAAATCTAACATTACTCTCTAGAAATGGGGCAATGCACCCAAGATAAAGAAATTAATTTCACAAGGTCAAAAACTACATACGAACACCCACTGTGTAAAATATTCCCTTTGTCACAATATCTCATCAAGAAAATTTCACATATGTATCATCAACCAATATTCTAGATATGTCTTTATTTTACTATCTGAAATAAACATGTCATTACACCATGGCCTTGGAATTTAATGAGATAGTTATATTCCAATAAAAGGGTTGACATATCAGATTCCATAAAGATGGAAGGGACAAATCGTTCCTCGACTTTTTCATTAATTACATATCACTCATGACATACCCAACATATCCAACTTTTCCATGAGCTATTATCATCATGGTTTATGAAATATATCTAATTATATGTGTTGTAACATGCATTAATAATAATTATAATGTCTAAGGACCATCACACATGCTCATAGATAGGAATATCTGATAAGACCAAAACATATAGAATTCCTACTGGTAGGTATGTTCTCATTATCTCCCATTACAGAGATTACAAAGTGGAGAATTTATGAGAAGAATCCTCATCTAGTTACGAGTACTCGCACCTGACAGTCTATGTACTATGTATCCCATTATAGTATGTTATCCAACCGCAGAACATTATTTAAGAATATCATCATAACATATTATGGTTCTCACCATATCATGGAACTGCTATGACCTTATCAATGTGATGTATACTCTGAGAAATTATTATATTCGAGTCATGTAGAAAAACATACAATACATAATTAGTATATTTATTAATATTCAATATACTAAATATATATGTAATCGATGTACAAACAGTTGGTCCTACGACACCAACTCCAATAGATTTGAACCTGAGTGATCCATGTGAAAAGTGAATACACTTACCACTCCTCTATCACATGTTCATCTATATTTTATAAAATATTTATTAATTTATATATACTTACATACATATTTTGTTTCATATATTTATTCATATATTTTTATATATTTATATATTTTTTAACTATATTTATAAAATATATGTTTCTTTGTGTGTGTGTTTATATTTATATTTCTATATATATATATATGTATTAATACATATGTCTATGTGAGTGTGTATATATAATATATATTTATATTTATTTAACTATATTATTTTCTAATATTCATTTACATATATTAGAATATGTCCACAAATATATATCTATTTGTTAATATAGACACTCTCACACACAAATATTTATATATAAACATTATATTGACATTTTTATAAGGTAAATAAAATGGTTAGATATTTTTTAATTAAATTGAATAATAATTATTTCTATATGGTTTTTATATTTATAAATAGATTTTATATGTAAATGTATTTAAATATTTATTTATAAAATTATATTCTTATATGTAAATATATAAAATATAAATATATATGCATATATTTAATTATAAATAATAATAAAATATGAAAAAAATAAATTTTGACCACCATAATATCCATATAAAAGTAATAATTGAAAATAAATTTAGTCTAAATCGAAAAATACAGGAACACCCACTTAAAAAAAGATGAAATTCCATTGAATATTCAAAAAATAGGGCATCCTGATTAAAAACACAGTTTTGGTGGCCTTCCATACCCTTTTTATTGAAAAATAAAACCACATTTCTTACAATCCCAAAGGCATAGATCTATTCACGAAATTTGATTTGGAATCTCAGGTAGCTCGAAAATATATGTGGATCAATGTTTTGGACATTTGAAGTTTACATCATGTTTTCCACTTATCTTAATAGATTAATTAATTTTTTAATTTTTTTATCTCCAAAATGTTCATAAATGTCTACTACTCAAAACTAATTAGTCAACTTTTAATTATTTTATAAACAACTTTTCACAAAATATATTATATATTAAGTTTAAATACCTATTTAATATTTTATAAATCATATTTTATCAAATATACTATATATCTATCAATAGATTATTTTTTTACTAAAATATTTTTTAATATTTTTTTTAAAATTCCGCTTTTATTTGTGCTAAAATAGTGCTGATAAAGGTAGTTTTTTTGGTGCTAAAAAAATCATTGAAAAATTGTGTATTTTATCAGTTCAAAAAAGCACCCTCAAAGGGTTCCTTTTGTTAGTGTTAAAAAAATCATTGATAAAAGGAAGCATTTTTTAGTGATAAAAGAAGGTGCTAACAAGGGATTCCTTTTATTAGTGTTTTTTAATGTTGCTAAAATTGCTTTTATCATCACTTTTTTTGTGATGAAAAAGGATAGTTCTTCATAAGGATAAATATATTTCAATTTAAGGAGTTTAAAAAAATATTATAATGGACTAAACCTGGTTTGTTGTTAAATGTGTATTTTTGGGACCTAAAACAACATTCTTTGAAGAAGAACATTGTTTTTGTTCACCATAACTTAAATAAACCATATTTTACAATCATACTAAGAATATAAAAGTATAAAAAATATATGAAACTAAAATAAAAACATAATAAATGAAGAAATTACTTATGATTCATAACAATGGAACAATATATAAATAATCTGAAACCTTGAAACACTATCAATATGGGATGGGGGTGGTGGGTGAATTTATATTTCTTTCCCAATTTATCTTATTCTTGGGTTATAAAAAACAAAAAAAATCAAGCATATACAATTAGAAAATTATCCATCTAAATAAGATAAATAAATGCAATATTGTGATTTTACTTGGAAAATACAAATGGGCTATGTCCATGGGACATAAACATAGAAATGTATTGTTTACCGATAATTAGTAAACTCACTATATTTTTTTTGTAAATTATTTTTTGGATTGGTTAACTACAAAGGCCTTGGATTACCACATCTTATTACCTCAAAAAAAAAACTACAAGGAAGAAATGTTAATGGAGAATTGGGTAACAAACCATTTCAATGAAATGTTTTGGGTCATCTCATCTCGAGGACAACGTGGACATAAGGTTTTTTTGAAAACATGTTGATGATTTTTTGATTTAGATATATCATTTAATTTATATTATTTATATCACACCGTAGAATTTAAAACTCAATGAAAAATTTTTAAGAGGATATTGAGTTTTTTCTTGTAAGTAGACCTGTGGGTAGTGTGGGTTAGTTTGTTGATATTTTTGATGTACATAGATTTTACTATAATGATATAAGAAATAATGTTTTTCATCCAAGTAAAAACATATTTATAGTTTTTACCATTTTTATTTACATCCATACTTTCTCTAATATATTTGGTCTAATAGAACCTTATTATTGGGACACTAATCTTAAGGTCCATACGATTAAGAAATTATTTTGTTATTTTATATCAGAATTCATTTTTTTTATTTAGAAATGTTTATGACATATTTTATTTCTATTGGGGATTATATTTTTTCTAAGATAATTACTTTCAAGATCCATATTATTCTATATTGTCTATACCATTTAATCATTGATTATTAGTAGATAATTTTTCCAAATCGATTCTCATAGGTTTTCCATGTTAATAAATATTGATATCCCTGTTATGATGGGATATGGATTAAAGAACATATTTATTTATATGAAATATATGTTATATCTTAGTGTATAATTTACAGTAATCATAGAGTATGATACATATACAACAAAAGTTTTTTTCAGTAATATATATGGATTTATATGTATTATATGATTGAAAGAAAATATTTAAAACATATAAAGGAATCACATGGGTGAAAATAGATTTCATGCAATCATTATTTACAATTGATTGTAATATGGCCTCCATAATAAATGTAGTCCTAGTGTATGTTTAGTTGAGTCGTATTGTATAGAGTATGCCACTAATTATGGAATTTCAAACACTCTCCCTTAAAGGATTTCATTTAGTGTTTTATTTTATATGATAAAACATGTAGGTGATCAAATTCATACGATGCATGCGTTAACAATGGTATTAAATCCTGAAAAAAATTTCCCGATTTAATAAACTTAATGAATGAGGTGTGTCCTTCAGTTATATATAAACCCTAAATCCATATTATGGTATTAAGGTAGAGATTTTATTAGTCAATACTCTATGATCCATTAGCTCTCATTATCATCATACTTTGTATCAAGAGATGCAATCACATCATGATAGAATAAGTAATCCCATTTTGAGCATCAAAATGATTTGATTAGCTAGTGTATACCTTCTGAGGGGAGAATATTACATGTTCCACTCTAGTGAACATCATCAAACATATTTGGTGGTATTACAAAAACCACTATGGTGCATTTTATGCCATAGTTTTCAACATTATTTATTTCTATTTATTACATGTGTTTCATTTAACCTTATATAGATATCCAAGATTTTATATTTTTTATTATCTTCCATAGATTATATTAAGTTTTAATATATACCTAAAAATCTGTTAAGTGGTATAAATTAAATACATGGATTTAAGATTATGAAATAAAGCATTGAAATAAATAATTATTTCCCAACGTTACATAAAGAATTAACATAATATCAATAGAGACCCTAAAATTACAATTATATTATAATGTAATATGTATTGAAAAACCAACATAAAATTAAAATAAAATGTAATGTGAAGTTCAAGTCACAATTCATGATATTAGTATAATGTAGAATGCTTACTTTCTGCAAAAAATAGAGCATCATTTTGGGATGATTAACATTGTGTTGAGTGTTAATGTAATGTGGGGAGTTGGCTTGACATTTTGTTATGAGAAAATATAATGTCATGTGTGGAATGAAACATGTGAAATCAAATGATGAATAATGCACACTCTTCTTATCCCCACATCAATCTTTTCTCATGGGGAGGGTAATTTATTAACTTTAACACACTGTATGGATCTCGATTAATTCATGTGAAGCAACCCCACTGTATGACCACTTGCCACATGCCACCATACATGATGTATATTCCCTAGAATCACCCCATGATCTTCTTGTGATAACCCATGTAGGACCTCTAGAACTTCTGTGTCACTCCTATATTTCCTACCTCCTTTGAGGGTTGATGAAATATTGGACTATTTGAATAAGTTTTTAATAAAGTGATTTTAAATGAAAATAAATTATTTCTACAGTGTAAATGGTATTATGGGAATTCATTAATTATAAAAGGTTTGTAATTTAATATATATTCTATAATATTAAGAGTTAATATTAAATGAATTTTCAATATTTTATGACATACTTTAATACTTTTAAATAATGTGTTTATTTAGTATTCATAAGGTATAGTTTATAAGATGTTTTTAAATTAAAGAAATAAGTGACACTAACAAAGGTTTTACATTAAATAATATGATGAAATGTTCATAATGATTAATTTTAAATTCAAAAATTAAGATTACTTTTTTAGAATATTATTTAAACCACTTAAAAAATGTTTTGATGACTAATTTGATAATTCTTTTAAATAATATTTAGGTTTGTGATATTAGATAATCTAAATTGTTTACATAATAGAAATTGAATTATAAAATTGGTTATAATTCATAATATTATCATATATATTTAAATGAAATATCATTTTAAATATGAAGATTTAATATTATGAATTGAACACAAAGTGGTTTTATTCATTATTATGGAATGACCATAATGAATAAAGCATACATATAAAATGTTTATAATTATATTTTACTTATGAATTGTTTATAAATGGTTGTATTGTGTTTAAATATTTTCAATTTCAATTTATTTAAAATGTTATTCACTAATATATTCATAGATATAAATAACTAATATTATGAATGTGTGTGTACTTAATTTTAAGATGTTAAACAGTTTTTATGAATTTTTCAATCCTTTAATTACATTCAAGGAATGTGAATATAGAATTTAGTTTTCATATACCTTGACCTTAATTTATTGTCTGAGAAATTTTCTTGAATTTAGTTATCAATAATTTTTTGTTAATATTTGGTTTTAGATTTATTAAGAATTGAATTATTCCCTGACTAAAGTCTCCCTAGGGAGAGGTACATGACATCAAAATTACCATGAGATTGGTGGCTATGATTTTCTAGAAAGGTGGGGGTTAGATATCTATCGCTCTCTGACCACTCTTGTGAATATTTTGAATCTAATGTAATTTTAAACCATTACATGAATTTGTCATGTACCTTGTTTACAAGATTAATTTATATATGTATGAATATATTTGGATCCTATATTTGGCTGAGTAATGAAAACTTGTGGGTCATGTAAATAGTTAAACATATATATGCATTACACATATTGATTTCATAGAGGGAATATGATTCCAAAACTAAATCATTATAATAATGTATACAAAAATTATTAACATGAGATATGATGGTGAGATTACATCCCCTTTAAATACCAAGTGTCAGATTTGTTCCAAAGTGGCATTTGTCAAGACCTCGATCATCTATAAGGGTAGACATGTTAAAGATGGGTTCTTAGGGAGTATCTTTGGTAAGGAATGAAAGTTATAGGTTAAACTAGATCATCCTTGGTTAGATCATTCCAAAACTGAGTGCCCTGATATTTTCTTTTTTTAGCATGTTGATGGAATTTCCTTTCGGTTACACTTAGATTGAAAACCCTAATATCTATGATATCATAGAAATAGAGTTATATTTAACTATATGTTTTATTGGGAATTTTATTTATTAAAAAACCAAGAGTCATTTATTATATGTTTAACACCCCGATATATATTTTTAAATATTTTATTTGAATTAATTTAAACTTTTTGATATTTTGTATTTCACACAATGCTGAATATATCTTGCGTTATATGAAATAACTATGTTTGGATTGCATTACATGAAAAAAAAGTTAATATTTCACTAAAAACAACAATTATATTAGCTTAAGGTACATGCAACACTATGACTCTCTTGTGCCATACATAATCCTGAGTTCCTTCGATAGCTTGTGTTATATGTAAGGTCGAGTTTTACCAAACTACAATATAATATTAATTTTATTATTAAAATATTACTATAATTACCAATTATAAGTTAGAATGGAAGAAACCAATAAGATTAACTAAAGTGTAAAAATATTTTTTACACATGTATATAAGAAGATTATTTTGGTTATCAATTAATTAGAAATGAATGCATGAACTGTTTGAAAATAAAGAAATTCCTTTTGTAAGAACACTATTTCTCTTTGTAAAAACACCATTTAATATCAATAAATTAAACAAACCAATTTTGATGAATTTTATTAATAATATATATATATATATTATTCAATTAAATATCTAAAACTCTTATAATATATTTCATAGTTGTAAGATAATAATAAATCCAATTATATGAATGAAATGATGTATTTTTATAAAAGGTAATTTTCCCAACTTTTAATGGAAAACTGATTTTAAATATAATTTTTGAAACTTTAATATTTTTTATTTGAAATGAAAATTTTAATGAGGAATATAGAAATTAACTTTGGGTAAATTTTTGGTATTTTTATTAGAAGTTTCATTTTTTTGATAAATAGTGAAAAACACTAAATTTTAATTGAAAACTGTTTTTTCATCTAATTTATTTATATAGTTAAATTATATTTTAAATTGGTCTTAAAGTATATTTAGATCAATTATATGTATATTAATACAATTTTGGTCACTGAAATCACTTTAAAATTAAAATTTAATATAAAAACAATTCAAGCTTTGGAATATTTTCACTTTTAAAACCCACTTTCATGACACGTCTATGAGATTTATTTTAAATTAATTTCTATCACATATATATTTAGAATTTATAAAAATATATTCCATATTTAGAATAATCATAATTTATAATTTAAATCAATTTAATTATAGTTTTTTACAAAAAAAATTAGTGAAAGTAATTAAAAATAATTATATTAATTAAGGTAAAAACGTGCTTAATTAATGATGGAACTGAAAACATAAGGTGTAAAAAAGGAAAAAAACTTCTCTAAAAATTATTTTATGGACATATTTAGACCATTAAAAATATAATGCTCTTTAATGGTTCATTATTAACCCTTGTAGGACAAGTAAAACATGGGAACCACACAGTTTGTTTCAACAATATTAAGTGTGTCATTTTCCCCACTAATATAAGGCACCAAATCTTCCCCTATATTCACACACATCAAGCCATTTTTATTAGAAAAAAACTACCCAAATATCCTATAAAATTATATTACTTCATCTTAGAAGCCTCAATTTTTCCATAAATCCAACCAAGGAAGCCCTTTGGTCAAAACCAAAAGGAGTTATCCAAAGAAGAGGTAATGTCCCTCAACAAGCACTTTTGTTTTATTTATTTCTCCACCCCATAAATTATTCTTAATACATGATTATATAATAACCTAAGTATCAAAAATCTAATTATATTTTGTTATTATATGGTTATGACCTAATCTCATACACACTTCCATCAAATGGGATATTCAATCATTGTTCATGTGTACGACAGACTACCACCACATGAACCAATGCCATTCATTCTTCCATTTTCACCTTTCAATGTTGGGAACAATTATATAATTTATGTTTTAATATGATATATATGAAATTAATGATGTATTTATTATTGTGAAGTTATTTTATAACACATACATTCATTCTTTCCATTTTTTGAAAATACGATAACTTCATTTGTGGACGTGTGGACTACTGCCTCTTCAAAGCATTATGATTCGTTCACACTTTACATGTAATGTATTAAGGATGAGTTTAGTAAATTTATTTGATATGTATAAAATAATAATTCTACCATATATATATATATCATTTACTTTCTTTATTACTATACGATAAGAAAATGGAAACAACGTTCATGCGTACGTACGACCTACCATCTCAATGAATGATATATTTAATTTCATATTTATATATTTTATATACTATTATAAAAACTTATATACTGAACATATATGATATTTATATTATTTTTTACATTATTAAAATAAGTAAATCCTGATCTAAGTAAGAGGATCTATAATTACAAGTCAAAACATATATGAAAAACAAAGTTGATATGATCCAAAATGTAACATTAACATGGAATTGTTAATAAAAGGGTAATATAAAGTAATAATAAAATCATATATTATATGATATATAATAATTTGGATCTACAGTATATTTATAATAAACTTGTATTTATTATACATGCTATTTAATTTTATACAAAAAAACCCAAGACTGAAGGTAAGAGTTTTCTCGTCTCACTTTTATATCTGTGAGATATATGATATATTCAACACTTATTATTGTTATGTAGTGTATATAATATATTATTAGATGTTATATCATGATTTTTATTTATTTAATGATATCAAAAGTTATAATTTATTTTATTCTTTCACAAATATCACGATTCAAAAGTTACTGTAGTAGTAAGGGGATTTCTAGTTTCATTTTTATTTCTATGAGACTTATGCCTTATTCACCACTAATTTATTTTATGTGTTGTATATAATGAATATGAATGTATTATATTATTATTATCCATAAAATTTATGGGTATTTATATATCAATTTTTTGATCACTCTTCTATGGGGTTTACAGTTCAAAAGTTACCAAATCGGTAAGGTAATTTTGTCTCAACTTTCCTTCTTTGAGACACAAGTTATGTTATGAACCTATATTATTTTATGAGGTGTATATAATTACCTTTACCATGTTTTATCATTAAACTCATTATTTTCATGATATTTTAAGCTTCAATTAATGTTATTATTTCATGGTTATTGTGATTCAAAGTTTCTAAGTTTCTACGAGTTTATTGATACAATCTCATTGTTTATCATGATTAGTTACAATTATTCTTCCAATAGTAATATATTATAATCCATCTCTCAAGAACTCTCTTGAATTTTCTTAAACTCTGGTTATTCATGATATCATTATTTAGTGTTACCATTTTTTTCATTCTTCAACACTTAAGATAACTAAGAAGGTATTTTTAGAAAAATACGATCTTCTTTCCCTCTTTGGTTGGAAATTAGTTTTATTTGAAAAACATTTTTTTTCTAAAAATATTGTAAAAAATGTTTCTAAATGAACTTTTAAACTCATTTAAAGGAATAGGATTTTAATTTTTTTTATGTTTTAAAAAGTTTTAAAATTATTTTCAAAGATTATTTTACAAGTTTTGAAGGATATTTTTAAAGAAAAAGGATTTTAAAATGTTTTATTTAAAAAAAATTACTTTTTAATTGAAAGGATATTTTCATTTGGAACTGTTTAAATGATTTTTAAAGATTATTTTATAATTTTTCAAAAATTGTTTCAAAGAAAAGGATTTTGAAAATGTATTAAACCTTAAAAATTCATTTTCAAAGAAAGGTTAATTTCTTTAAGAAATGATCCATGTTATCATTCAAAATCCTTATCTATATAATATGGAATAATTTGAAATAGTTTATTATTTACTAAGGATATGATCTAAGTAATCCATTCTCATAATTTATCTAAATGGTTTATGTTTAATATGTCAAGTTGTTTATGAAAATCATTTCTCTTACACGGGTTATACCATGATAAAATACTTATGAAGAACATTTCTTTTCATGGGTTATTATATAATGAAATTATTAAAAAAAATATCTCTTTTCCATATGTTATAATATGATGAAATGTTTATGATACCGATTTAATTTTAGGGGCTATGATATGATGTTTATGAAACCCATCTCTTTTTATGGGTCATGTTATGATGGATGTTTTATTATCCTATAGAACATGTATGTATGATTATATTATGTGAAGGGTGGAACCTATATCTCCATATAATACATTGGGTATTAGTTTATATCTAATGATATTTACATGAATGAAATGGGGAGTTATCCTGATTCAGTAAGGGAATTTTTCTACTATGATGATCTTGGGAGTGATCCTTGACTACTAAGATGGTCTTAGGAGTGAAACTTTAATACTAAGACGGTCTTGGGATTAAACCTTGAATACTAATATAGTATTGGGAGTGATAATTGAATACTAATATTGGAAACAAGTTGATGGTCTTGACCCACTATGGGAAGAAGGTGTAACCTCATCCATTATAGGGAATGGTTTGTGATTGGGGAAGGTGGTGTGTCCCTCCCAGTAGATGCATTCCCCATGAGGTACCTTGTTATGTTTGGGAAATGATCCTTGACTTATAGGGAATGATTTTATATTCTTATGTTTATGAAACAAATCTATTTCTTATAAAAATTATATGCTATCATGACTCAATCTCTTTGATTTACTTATGATTAATGTCTTATGAACTGCCATTATTTATGCCATGACTCATAATTATTATCTTTGATATGAAGGTTATGATATTCAAATGTTATTGTCATGTTCTTATACCCTTATATTGATGTTATTCTTATAAATATCATTTTTTACCATTAATGATAATCTTATATCCCCCTTTCTTATGTTTCCTTTCCCCAAGTTATGAATAATTGTTTTATGTAGGAGTAATAAAGGGAAATATCTTTACGGGTGATGTTAAAAATATTTCATCAAATTATAAGAATGTATTATCAGTTTACAAAGACACTAAACTATTATAGTCCCTAGTCATTTACTTTTATAATGTTCTAAATATTCATTTAAAATGATGTAATATCCATATATGATAATAATAAGTCACTATAGTTGGTATCAAAGGAAAGGTTTAGTCTACCTTTGGAAACTAGGATGAGAAAACTTTAGTGACATCCCTAGGTATATTAATAAGGATATGTATAGGGATGTCTCTAATAATAGGCCTAAGGTGTCATATATATAAAATTAGGTGTCATGATTTAGGAATATTATAATGATTTTTTCATGATTATATGGTTTTATGCAATGATAAGAATCTCTCACAATATGATTTTTGTTTTTATTCTATAGAGGGAACTAGAAGGAACTTGGTTAACATTGAATGTTTCAGATGTGTGAAGTATGGGTATTATCAAAATCAATTTCCTAAGTGGATATATCAAGAAGAGAATCATGAAGGTGTCATGAGTATTTGTTATACTGTTGAAGATAAAGAGACCGTTAATTACATGTGAAGGGTGTGGGATGTTCTAACAGTATTTTTTTTACATTAAATGCAAGAATAATTATTAAATTGAGGTTTAGAAACCTCAAGAAATGATTTATATTTCACATTCCAGTAAAAGGGTATTAAAGAATATGATGATGAAACCTAAGTGATTGTTTAAAAATAAATTTTGATGAATGCAGTGTATATGTATTGGAATTAAATAATTATGTTATATTAATCATGAATTATATATTTTTAATTAAGGATTTAAAAGGATATGTTTAATGGTGATAATGACATAAAAAAGTGATTAAATGGAATGGTGATATTTTAATTAAGGTAAGTTGACCCTCAATGTGTTCCTAATATTGAGAAAATTCAGTTTAGCTTGGATAAAGAGATGATTGATTTGGATAAAGTTAGTATTGATGACCTTATAACTGATAAATTATTTTTTGAAAATTTATTTTAGGTTATAGTGGATGGATTTTACAAATTTTTTGGATTTAAGGAATATATCAAATAAATTTTAGAATAATAAATCACGTATTTTTCAATAAGGATTTATGGTAATTCATGTTATTTCTATTATTCAAGAGAATATAAGATAAAGATATTCACTTGTTTGGTATGTAATAATCAAAATCTGATTTATTACATATGGGGGATCAATATTGAACTAATTTTGAGAAATTTAGTGACCTTATTTCTATTTTTTATTCTAATCTTTGGGATGGGTTCTAAGGTTAACCATTTATTGAATGGTTTATGTTTAACATTAGATGAGGTTTTAGAGATTAATGTATTATCTATCCATATGAGTATTTTGAATACTGGATAACTTATATTAACAATTTTTATATGATTATAAGTAAAGTAATATTTAATTACTTATCATCATTTATGGAACTTATGATCTATTAGTACTTCAGGCATAAAAAATTCACCTTCATTTTTAGAATAAGAGATAAATTTGAAATTGGTCAATTCACAACCAAAGGGAGAGATTATGTTGAAATAAAGTAATTATATATTCTTTTGAATGTTCTTAATCTTTTGTAAAATGATCTTTAAACCAAAAAATATATCATAGTACCTTCATTTCTGATGAATCAAATGGACCCTTTGGCTGTCGTAGATTTATGGTTTTGTGATCCTTAAATTTCTTCCCACCTTATTCTCTATCACTCTACATTAGAACATTATAGTTAGATTTCTCTTATACATGCATGTTTTCACTTCCCACCAATGTTCTCCAATGTGTAATCCTGGTTATGTGTTAATTTAGGTAACAGATATGTTTCTAGTTTTCCCTTTTAAAGGATGTTTTAGTATTCAATTTTATAATGTAGGTTTCTATGAAAGAAACATTCAAGTATTAAACCATTAATGAACCAAAATAATTTCATGGGAGAAATTAATTTTAAGGGGATTAGAATGTAACACCGTGAGATTTTCTAAAATATATTTTTTTGAATTAATTTAAACTTTTCGATATTTTATATTTCACACGACACTGAATATAGCTTGTGTTATATGAAAACTCTAAGTATGGACTGCGTTACATGAAAAACCATGTTAATATTTCGTTAAATGAAACACTTACATTATCATGAGGTACATGAAACAATATTATTGGATTTTTTAACACACAATGCTGAGTTACTTTGATAGCTTGCATTAGAAAGAGGGATGATTTTTACCGAACTATAATATACTATTAATTTTAATATTAAAATATTATTTTAGTTACCACCTATCCATTAGAATGGAAGTTAAAAATAAGAATAAATAAACTGTTAAATTATTATTTACACAGATATATAAAATGATTAATTTGATTATCAGTTAGTTAAAAATTAAAGTAATAACTATTTGAAAAATAAAGAAATTCATTTTCAAAGAAAAATATTTCTCTATGTACAAACACAATTTATCTCAATAAATCAAAAAAACCAATTTTGATCAATGTTTTTAATAAATATTATATATTATATATTTAATCAGAATTTTGACACTCATCCAATAGATTATGTTGGCATAAGATAAGAATAAATCCAATTATATGAATAAAAAGATGTATTTTTATAAAAGGTAATTTTACCGCCTTTTAATGGGAAATCTATTTTAAATTTTTTTTTGAAACATTAATAATTTTTATTTGGAAAAATAAACTTCTTTTTTATATATGAATATCAAAATTTACTTTGGGTGATTTTTTTTATTTGTCTCAGAAGTTTTATTTTTTGATGAATAGTGAAAAACACTAAATTTTATTTGAAAACTACTTTTTCATATAATGTATTTATATTGATAAATAATATTTTAAATTGGTTTTAAGTTATATTTAGATAAATTATAAATATATCAATACAATGTGTTTCTTTGGAATCAATTTAAAATAAAAATTGGATATAAAAACAATTTTAACTTTTGAACATTTTCAATTTAAAAACCTACTTTTACCACACATCTATGAGATTAATTTTAAATTAATTTTTGCCACATATATTTTTATAAATTGAAAAAATAAATTCTATATTTGGAATCAGAATAATTTATAATCTATAGAAAGGTCAAATTAGTTTTTTACCAAAAAATATTAGTGAAAGTAATTAAAATCAATTACAGTAATTAAGGAAAAAACGAGCATAATTAATGATTAAACTTAAAATATTAGGTGTAAAAATGACCCTATAGTAATATAAAGATTATTTTATGCCCATATTTAGTCCATGAAACATATAATGAGATATAATGGTCCATTTTGAACCATTTTGGTACAATTAAAATGTAGGGAGTGTAAGGGTTGGTGTCCTGAGAACCAATGTTTTGTACTTTGATTACATGAATGTTCACTTATTATATATTGTTCATTATTCTGCATGGCTATAATATAATAATGTCCTGGAATATTTGTTGCATTGATAAGGTCATGGCAGATCCCCTCTATGATGAGAACCTTGAAATGCTATAACAATATTCTTAAATAAAGTTCTAAGGTTGGATGACATACTATAATAGGACACATAGTATACAGACAGTCATGTGAGAGTACTCGTAAGAAGACGAGACTCTCTCTCATGGAGTTCGCACTTGGTAATCTCCAAGATGGGGGATTATGAGAACAGACCTGCCAGTAGCAATTCCGCATGTCTTGGTGTCATCATACATTGCTATCTACAAACGTATGTAATGGTCCTTAGATTGGAATATTATCATTAACTCATGTCATGACTCACGCACTTAGATTTACTGACGAAAACCGTCACGCAGACAGTTGGCGGGAAGTAGGGTGCGTTGGGTGCGTCACGAGTGACATGTTGTTAATGGATAAGTTGAGGAAGGATTTGTCCCTTCCATTTATGGAAGTTGATATCTCAGACCTTTGATTGAAATAGAGTTGTCGCATTAAATTCCATGGCCATGGTGTGAACGGCGAGTTTATTTCAGGTAGTCAAAGAACGACGGATCAAGCATATAGGTTTATAACACTTCCATGAAACCTTCTTGATGAGATATCGAGACAAAGGGATTAAATTACACAGTAAGCGTTCGTATGAGGTGATACGTCAATGCAGCGTCAACTTCTTTCTCTTGGGGTGCCTTGACCGGTTGCTAGACAGTAATCTTGGACTTTAGGCAAGCCCGCCTAATGCCAACGAGAAAGAGGCCTAGAGGGTCACACACTAAGTGTATTCAAGTATCTCAAGTAGAATAAAGATTATTCCCGTACATGGTTTAATAATTATTCAAGGAAGACTGAATCATTTTAATGATGGAGGAAAAAGGAAATGAAAAAGAAGATATACATGCCGTGTATTAAAGATTACATGCTGTGTAGTTTTTTATAGAAAATAAGTACACGCCGTGTATTAATAATTACACGCCGTGTAGTTTTCTTTATGGAAAGGAAATGAATAAATGAAAACAAGACATACACGCTATGTACATTGAATGTACACGCCATTTAGTTTTCAATGAAAAACAAGTACACACCGTTTATTTATTAATACACGTCGTGTAGTTTTTCAAGTCGGGATTTTGAGGATATAATATTGTTTTAAATGATATTTATTATAATCAGCGTGGGTGAATGTCAAGGAATTAATTATTCGACATGGTGTTTTCAATAAGAGTTAATGAAATAAATAAAATGCGTAACGCGTTTATTTATTTTCATAACTCTATAACCCCACACACCCCATTATAAATATCCTCACAACCCCAACTCTTTTCCGACACACAACATCTCTGGTGAATTCTTTCAAGGCCGAAAGAACCTCTTTCTCCAAGAATGCTCTCAAGACCGAGAGACATCCTCTTCCATCGGATCAAGACGATCTAAGGTGGACAACGCAAGAAAAGGTTTCTCTACGCTATCACCCAGAGAATCATTTGGCGACGTCCAGAGATACAAGGTACATGTGTGGATCATCGCTAGAGGGAGTCTACACTTGGATTCTGTGACGCAACGACGGATCACATCGACAACGTGATCAAGAACATCAATGAAGAAAGAACACCCAAAAGGTATTTATTTATAATTAATTAAATTAATTATAATCAACCTGTAACGATCCTTGTTTGTTATTCCAGGACAAACGTTATTCTTTGTCTTTTTCTGTGATTCGATCCGTGGAGACGGGCGTTTATCGTAGTATTGATCTCGGATTGATTATTGATAATGACTAAAATCCAAGTGGGCACATCCAACCATGCACTTCTACTGTGCCCATAACCTTCAAATGGTATTAGAGCGAGGTTACAACGTTGATTATAGTTATTTAATTTTCATTGATAATTTACGCATTTATATTTGATTCAATTCAAAATAAATCGTTCTATAAATATGAATAAACGAGATCTGTTCCTCCTCCTTCATTTCTCGATTCATATCATAGAAACAACCTTTTAATTTTAATTTTGATTAAAATAAAAATGAGGAACTCATCCGGAGGAGCCGCTCTTTCTGACTGTACAACACGAGATTACACGGCGGGTAATTAAAACTAAACGTCGTGTACTTATGTTCAACGAACCGGCACTGGTCTTCCAAACCATGCCATGTGAATTGAATATGCCTAATTATTGATTATGCCGTGTTGACTAGAATTGAATGACGCGTGGAAACCGGAATACACGGCGTGTATGTTGGAGCAACACGCCGTGTAGTCCGTTTTAGCCTAGGTGAAACCGTATACAAGGATAAGCCGCATACTGCGTACACGGGATCGCCAGGCCGATTACCGCGTAACAAGGAAGTACATACCATGTATGATTTATCTACATGCCATGTACTCCAAAATTTCCAAAGTAAAGAAAACACGCCAAAGCCCCCGACATGTACTTTGGATAAAGGGTGAAAAGAAATACATGCCGTGTAATTATAAACTACACGCCGTGAACTTTCCAGAAATAGAATTTCACCAGGTTTCCTCCAATGTAAAAATACCCGTACAAGGAATATGGATGAGAAGAATCTCAAGTAAATTCAGAAAGGAATTTAAGATAATGAATTAATTAATTATAAGATCATAATTAATTAAATTCAAGTGCGACTTATCTTAAATGAAAGAACGGCTAAAAGAATTTGAATTCTAAATATGTGTAAATGTCGTTGCATGCTATAGATGATCATGAGCTAGACCAAAGACCCTTTGTATGTGTATGGTTTCATTTAAATTTATTTAATTTAAATTTGTTTTCCTGCGAGTCTTTTTCCAATAAAATGTAGGGTCTGCATGCCCATGGTTTCTTTAATGTAAACCCATGTAATGGAGGATCTCCCAAGCTAGAGGAGACGGTTCAAATCTCGAAGCTGAGGAGAAACTGACACAAGAAGATATAGAGGTGGACAGGTGGGAGCTAAAAAACACGAACCATCAGGTTCAAGGTGTTTTCCCTAGGTCAGGGTTAGCTTATCAAAACCTCTAGATAAGCTAACCAAATAGAAGATCATGATCATACCATCTTATTTTATTTCTGTCTAATTGCATGGTTTATTTATTATGTATGTTTTGTCACGATCACATAATTAATAAAATGAAAAAGCATGCAAATATGGAATAAAATAAAAATCAGACTATGCGTAAACATTATCAGAACATGGTTAATCACTTAATATAAACAAGCATGCGATAATGCGAAAACTACACATAAAGGACTAAAATCCCTCAATACCATATTAAGTCAGACCAAGCCTTCTGTTACCTAATTAAAATCAAGACTCAATAAAACTATGTGATTGAACAACCCTTGTTGGGACACTTACTTTTATAAAGGAAGCCCTTATGAAAGGTTTCAGGTTGACTTAACCATATTACATCAAGAGAAGTAGCCCTTTCTAGACTTGGTGTAATATTGGAGGCAAGAGTTGAGGAAATCCAAGTCAGGATTTCAGGATTGGGGAATCCACTCAACAGATCAAGGAAATGTAAGCTCACAGTTGGCAAAGACCTGCCTACGTAACTACCTTCAAATAGCTTGACCAACCCTTGTTGGGGTTATGCGAAGGGGAATATGGATCCTTGCCACTATAATGTCAAATCAACTGGACATTCCAAGTTCAATGGTGAGGGCCATTGGGAATTGATAAAATAGTGGGAAAATGAATGAATTAATTCATTATTTCTCATAAATTGTAATCAAGGAAGTACTAATAAATCTTATCTTTTAAATTGTAGAATTAAGATGAAAAAATCATCAACCACATTTTCTCTGCGATCAATACTGGATAAAGAAAATATCCTCACCGACAGTAACTTTCAGGAATGGTTTAGGAACCTTCGGGTTATCCTACACCATGAACAAAAGTTTTAGATGCTGGAGTCCTCACTTCCTGATTCTCCTACCCCAGGGGCGAGTGATGAAGATTTCATGGTCTATGATCAACATTTGAACGATGCTCTTGACGTTCAATGTTTGATGCTATCATCGATGTCTAGCGAGCTCATGAAGTCTCATGAAGACATGGATGCCTATAGCATGCTCGAGCACCTCCGTGGTTTATACCAGGAGAGAGCAAGACAGGAAAGGTTTGAGATCTCCAAGGCTCTATTTCAGAGAAAGATTGGAGAGGGTGCCCCAGCTGGGCCTCATGTAGTCAAGATCATTGCCTACATTGAGCGCTTGAAGGTTCTAGGGTTTAAACTCCCTGAAGAACTGAGTACTGATCTCATTCTTGCATCACTCCCCCAGAGCTTCTCAAACTTTGTTGTGAACTTCAACATGAACAACATTGAGAAGTCTCTGTCTGACCTTCTTATCCTTATTTTCCAAGTGGAAAATGACATGAAGTGTGAAAAGACTTCTGTCCTCATGGTGAATAAAAGGAAAGGGAAGATGAAGAGCTTTAATCCCAAAGCTTCTTCAAGGCCTTCCAAGAAAAGGAAGACCAAAGGGGAGGCAAAGGAACATGATGCTGTTTGTTTCGCATGTGGCAAGAAGGGCCACTGGAAGAAAAACTACACCCGACCAAGGAAGCAAGGGGAATATTCAGGTGCGTTTGTTATCAAATGCAATCTATCTGTTTCTACTAATTAGGTATTAGATACTACTTGGGTTTCCCACATCTGTATCCAAATACAGGAACCAAGTAGATTCAGGAAGATTGATTGAGGGGAGGTAGATCTACGAGAATCCAATGGAGCCAGACTTGTTGCTGTAGCTGTTGGGGACTACCACCTCACATTGCCTACGAGGATGGTCTTGATTTTTAAAGGACGTTATTATGTACCCTCTGTAACCAAAAACATTATTTCAGTATCTATATTAGATGCTGATGGATTCATCTTCATGTTTGGAAGTGGATGTTGCTATTTTTATAAAGATAGCATTTGTTTTGGTAGGACACATTTATATAATGACCTTTATGTGTTAGACTACACAAAGTAAGGGAAATCGATAACAAAGTTTATTCCCATGACTCATACCACACCCAACTTTGGCATCACCGGCTAGGTCATGTCAATGAGAAACGTTTGACAAAATTACATCAAGATGGGTATTTAGATTCTTTCGAACTAAAACCACTTGGTGTATGTAATGCGTGTTTACAAGGAAAAATGACCAAAGACCCATTTAGTGGGAAAGGTGAAAAAGCTAAAGAGCTTCTAGAATTAGTTCACACAGATGTGTGTGGACCATTTCCAGTTGAAGCAAGGGGTGGGTTCTCGTACTTCATAACTTTTACTGATGATTTTAGTAGATACAGATATATCTACTTAACGAGGTATAAGTCAGATTCTTTTGATCGGTTGAAAGAATACAAGAATGAAGTTGAGAACCAGCTTGGTAAGAAGATTAAGAAACTCCGCTCAGACAGAGGAGGAGAATATCTTAATCAGGACTTCATTGATTTCTTATGGGAGTTTGGGATTCTATCTAAACTCACTCCTCCTTACACACCGCAGTGGAATGGTGTAAGTGAAAGGATGAACCACACCCTATTGGACATGGTGAGATCAATGATGAGCCATGCGAGTCTTCCATTATCCTTTTGAGGATATGCATTACAAACAACAACGCACATACTAAACCAAGTACCAACTAAATCGATAAATGGTATTCCATACAAGTTATGGAGTGGACACAAAGCCATGTTATCGAATTTACATGTGTGGGGTAGCGAAGCATTTGTTAAGGCCTCTTCAGGTAACAAACTTGCACCTCGAGGCACAAAGTGTATCTTTATAGGATATCCCAAAAAACAAGGGGATATTACCTATAAAACCTCTCAGAAAAAAATGTTACAGTGGCAAGACACGCCATATTCATTGAGAGGGATCACATCTCCAAAATAGATAGTGGGAGTGAGATAGACTTCGATGAAGTCGAGGCTCAAGATACACAAGAGTTGGTACAAGAACAGATTCCACAAAGCCCCATGGAAGAACAATCTGTTCCAGAGACACAATAACTATGTATAAGAACGAGAGATGTGAGAGAACCAGAATGATATGGTTTTCTTGTCACTAAGGATGGTGACTCATTATTGGTGGACAATGATGATCTTCTTACCTACAGGGAAGCAGTTGAAGGCACAGACGTTGCCAAGTGGAAAGAATCCATGAATTATGAAATGGATTCCATGTACCAAAACCAAGGTTGGATTTTGGTAGATCCTCCAGTTGATGTAATTCCTATTGGTAATAAATGGGTATTCAAGAAGAAATTGGACATGGAGGGACAAGTCATCACCTACAAGGCACGACTGGTTGAAAAAGGTTTTAGACAGCATCAAGGAATTGACTATGATGAAACTTTTTCACCGGTTGCGATGCTGAAATCCATCAGAATCCTATTGTCCATTTCCGCTTACCATGAATTTGAAATTTGTAAAATGGATGTCAAAATAGCATTCCTTAATGGGAACCTCCAGGAATATGTCTACATGACACAACCTGAAGGGTTTGTGACTCAAAATGATGCCAACAAGGTACACAAGTTGCAGAAATCCATTTATGGATTAAAGCAAGCATCAAGGTCATGGAACATTCATTTTGATGAAGCTGTAATAGAATTTGGCTTTGTTAAGAATGAATGTGAGCCTTGTGTCTACAAGAGGTTTAGTGGAAGTGAAGTCATTTTCCTAATATTATATGTTGATGAAATATTACTAATTGGAAATGAAGTACCTGTCTTACAGTCAGTTAAGGAATGGTTGCATAAATGATTCTCAATGAAAGACTTGGGCAAGGAAAAATATATTCTTGGGATCGAGATCCATCATGATAGATCCAAGAGAATGATGGGATTGAGTCAAAGTACATAAATTGACAAGATACTGAAGAGATTCAGTATGGAACAGTCCAAGAGGGGATTATTTCCAGTGTCACATGGCATTCATCTTTCCAAGAAAATGTGTCCTCAGACAGATGAGGAAAGAAAGAGAATGACAAGGATCCCTTACGCATCTGCGATTGGATCAGTCATGTATGCTATGATATGTACGAGGATAAATGTTGCTTACGCATTAAGTGCGGTAGGCAGATATCAAGCTGATCCAGGATACCGTCATTGGATGGAAGTCAAGACTATCCTTAAGTATCTGAGGCGTACTAAGGATATTTTCCTAGTTTATGGAGGATATGAGGAACTATCCATCAGAGGACATGTAGATGATAGTTTCCAAACTGATCAAGATGACATGAAGTCTCAGACTAGATACATCTTCAGTTTGAATGGAGGTGCAGTGAGCTGGAAGAGATCAAAGTAAAGTGTGGTGGCAGATTCTACAGCAGAGTCCGAGTATATCGCAGCTTCTGAGGCAGCTAAAGAAGGAGTATGGATGTGAAGCTTCATCCAAGAGCTGGATGTAGTACCAAGAATTAAAGATCCTATCACACTCTATTGTGATAATACTGCAGCAGTGGCACTTGCAAAAGAGACAATGTCACATCAGCAGACAAAGCACATACTTCAGAAGTATCATATCTTGAGAGATTTTTCTCAGAGAGGTGAATTTGCAGTGAGCAGTATTTCCATGGAAGACAACATGGCATACCCCTTGAATAAAGCCTTGACTTAGTAGAAACATGATCATCATGTAAGGTCTAGCGGACTAAAAGTCATAGGCAGTTGGATCTAGTCCAAGTGGGAGTTTGTAAGGGTTGGTGTCCTGAGAACCAACTTTTTTGTACTTTGATTACATGAATGTTCACTTATTATATATTGTTCATTGTTCTGCATGACTATAATATAATAATGTCCTGGAATATTTGTTACATTGATAAGCTCATGCCAGATCCCCGCTATGATGAGAACCTTGAAATTCTATAAAAATATTCTAAAATAAAGTTCTACGGTTGGATGACATACTATGATAGGACACATAGTATAAAAATCGTCATGTGTGAGTACTCGTAAGAAGATGAGACTCTCTCTCATGGAGTTCTCACTTGGTAATCTCCAAGATGGGGGATTATGAGAACAGACCCACCAGTAGCAATTCCTCATGTCTTGGTGTCATTAGACATTGCTATCTACGAACGTGTGTAATGGTCCTTAGACTGGAAGATTATCATTAACTCATGTCATGACTCGCACACTTAGATATACTGATGAAAACCGTCATGCAGACAGTTGGCGGGAAGTAGGGTACGTTGGGTGCGTCACGAGTGACATGTTGTTAATGGATAAGTCGAGGAAGGATTTGTCCCTTCCATTTATGGAAGTTGATATCTCGGCCCTTTGATTGAAATAGAACTGTCGCATTAAATTCCATGGCCATGGTGTGAACGATGAGTTTATTTCAGGTAGTCAAAGAATGATGGATCAAGCATATAGGTTTATGACACTGCCATGAAACCTTCTTGATGAGATATTGAGACAAAGGGATTAAATTACACAGTAAGCATTCATATGTGGTGATACGTCAATGCGGCGTCAAATTCTTTCTCTTGGGTGCCTTGACCCATTGCTAGATAGTAATCTTGGACTTTAGGCAAGCCCACCTAATGCCAACGAGAAAGAGTCCTAGAGGGTCACCCACTAAGTGTATTCAAGTATCTCAAGTAGAATAAAGATTATTCCCGTACGTGGTTTAATAATTATTCAAGGAAGCCTAAATATTTTTAATGATGGAGTAAAAAGGAAATGGAAAACAAGATATACATTCCGTGTATTAAAGATTACACTCTGTGTAGTTTTTCATGGAAAACAAGTACACACCGTGTATTAATAATTACACGCCGTGTAGTTTTCTTTATGGAAAGGAAATTAATAAATGAAAACAGGATATACACGCTGTTTACATTGAATGTACACGCCGTGTAGTTTTCAATGAAAAACAAGTACACGCTGTGTAGTTTTTCCAGTCGGGATTTTGAGGATATGATATTGTTTTAAATGATATTTATTATAATCTGCGTGGGCGCATGTCAAGGAATTAATTATTCGACATGGGGTTTTTAATAAGAGTTAATGAAATAAATAAAATGCGTAACACGTTTATTTATTGTCATAACTCTATAACCCCACACACCCCATTATAAATATCCTCACAACCCCAACTCTTTTCCGACACACAACATATCTTGAGAATTATTTCAAGGCCAAAAGAACCTCTTCCTCCAAGAATGCTCTCAAGACCGAGAGAGATCCTCTTCCATCAGATGAAGACAATCTAAGGTGGAAAACGCAAGCAAAGGTTTCTCCACACTAGCACCCAGAGAATCCTTTGGCGACGTCCAGAGATACGAGGTACATGTGTGGATCACTGCTAGAGGGAGTCTGCACTTGGATTCTGTAACGCAACGACGGATTACATCGAAAATGTGATCAATAACATCAATAAAGAAAGAACACCCAAAAGGTATTTATTTATAATTAATTAAATTAATTATAATTAACTTGTAACGATCCTTGTTTGTGGTTCCGGGACAAACCTTATTCTGTGTATTTTTTTGTGATTCAATCTGTGGAGACTGGAATTTATTGTTTTATTGATCCCGAATTGATCATTTCTAATGACAAAAAGCCAAGTGGTCACATCCACCCACGCGCTTCCGTTGTGCCCAGAACCTTCTGGGAGCACACAATTTATTTCAATAGGCCACCACATCATCCCTTATCTTCACACCTATGATGAACTTTGGATTGAGAAAAACCTACCTAAATATCATTAAAAATTATATAATTTAATTTTAGATGCATAAATTTGTGCATAAAGACAACCACATAATCTCTTTGGTGAAAACAAAAAGGCGTTACCCAAAGAAGAGGTAACATCCTTCAACAAGCACTTTTGTTTTATTTCTTTCTCCACAACTCAATTCTTCTTATTACATGATTATATAATAACCTCAATATAATAAATATAATAATTTTTTATGCTAATTTTGTGGCCTATAATCACAAAAAATTCCATAGAACTAGTTACACCATTATTGTTCATGTGTAGGGAGGACTCCCGCCTAACGAACCGACGTTATTCTTTTTTCCATTTCCAGATTTCATGGTTGGAAATAATGATGGAATTTATATATTTATATTATATATATGATATTTCTGATGTATTTATGATTTTTTAGTTATTTTATAACACATAAATTCATGATTTACATTTTGTGGAAATACGATAACTTCGCTCGTGGACATGTGGACTACTGCCTCCTCAAAGTGATGTGATTTGTTCACACATTGTATGAAATGTATTAAGGATGGGTTTAGAAAATGTTTATGATATGTATGAAATAATTGTTTTACTATAACTATAATATATATATATATATATATATAAATTTCTTTTACTTACTTTCTTTCAATACGATAAGAAAACCGAAACAACATTCATGCGTACGTACGTCCTACCGTCTCCATGAATGATGTATTTCAATTCATATTTATATCTTTTATAGGTTATTATAAATACTTATATATAAAATATATATGATATTTATATTATTTTTTAAATTTTGTAAATAATTAAATCATTATCTAAGTAACATGATAATGAATAACAAGTCAAAACATATATGAAAAAAAAGATATTATCCAAAATGTAACATTAACATAGAATTGTTAATAAATGGGTAATATAAAGTCATAAGAAAATTATATATGGTATGGGATATAATAATATGGTTATTTGGTAGATTTATAATAAACTTATATTTATTATATATCATATTTTAATGCATACTAAGAACATCAAGACTTAAGGTAAAGGTTTTCTTATCTCACTCTACTTTCTGTGAGTTATATGAAATATTCACCACTTTTTATTATTATGTGGTGTATATACTGACATATTACATGTTATATAATTAATTTAATTTATTTCATTATATCAATTTTTTCAATTGATTTTATACTTTCATGGATCTCATGATTCCAAAGTTACTCAAGTAGTAAGGGGGTTTCACGTCTCACTTGTTGTTCTACGAGACATATGCCGTATTCACCACTCATTTATTTTGTATGGTGTATATAATGAACATGAATTTATTATATGATTATTATAATTAAATTTATTTGTATTTACATATCTATTTTATGATCTATATTCCATTAGGTGTATAGTTCAAAAGTTACCAAATTGTTTAGGTAAATTTGTCTCAATTTTCCTTCTTTGAGATATATTTTATGTTATGCACCCATATTCTTTTATGAGGTGAATATACTTCCATTTTTAATGTTTTATCATGAAACTACTTATTTTTATGATATTTTATTCTTCATGTAATTTTATTCATCCATGGGGAATATGATTCAAACTTACCAAACAGGTATGAGTTTATTGTGTTAATCTCATTGTTTATAAGGAATTTTTACAATTATGATTTCACTCATGAAATATTATGATCTATATCTTGAGAAATATCATGAATTTTATTCAACTATAGTTATTAATTATATATTCATTTAATGGAACCATTCTCCCACTCTTTGTTACTTAAGATAACTAAGAAGGTGTTTTTAGTAAAATATGACATTCTTTCTCTATACGGTTGGAAATTTTTTTTTCAAAAAACATGTTTTCTAATAATATTTTATTATTTTTAACTGAAAATTTAATTACATTTTCAGGTAAAAAATGATTTTAATTTTTGTATGTGTTAAAAAATGTTTAAATGGATTTCAAATATCCCTTTATAAGTTTTCAAGGTCAATTCTAAAGAAAAAGGTTTTCAAAAGGTTTTTTATTTAATAAAATTAGTGGAAAGGATATTTTCCTCATTAAATTTTATAAATGGGTTTTAAATATTATTTTATATTTTTTAAAAGTGGTTTTCAAATAAAATGATTTTAAAAATGTTTTACTCATTAAAAAGTAATTTTCAAAGAAAGGTTAATTTTTTTAAGAAATGCTCTATGTTATATTTCAAAATACTTCTCTATCTAAGATGATATACATTGATATAGTTTGTGATTTATTAGGGATATGATCATAGGGCGCCATTAAAATTATTTATCTGAATGGTTTTTTAATATTTATAGTTATTTATGAAACTTGTTTCTCTTCCATGGGTTATACCTTGATAAAATTCCTATCAAACCAATTTCTTTTCCCGGGTTATTATATGATGAAATTATTATGAAACCTGTCTCTTTTACATAGGTTATAATATGATGAAATGTTTATGACACCTAATTCATTTCATAGGTTAAGATATGATGTTTATAAAACCATCTCTTTTTTATGGGTCCTAATATGTTGAAGGTTTTATTATCTTGTGGGACATATATGTATGATTTAATTATGTGATTGGTGGGACCTATATCTTTCTATAATGCATGAGGTAAGTATTTATATCTCATTAGATAGACATGGATGAAATGGGGGGTTAACTCGGTTCAGTAAAGGACTTTTTCTACTAAGATGGTCTTAAGGGTGAACCTTGACTACTAAGATGGTCTTGAAAGTGAAAATAGAACTCTAATATGGTCTTTGGATTGAAACTTGACTATTAATATTGTATTGGGAGTGAAACTTGACTATTAATATGTAAAAAAAGTGGACAGGCTTGACCCACTATGGGAAGGTGTAACCTGATCAACCATAAGGAAAGGGATACAACTGGGGAGAGTGGTGTGTCCCTCCCAGTTGGTGTATCCCCCATGAAGTTCCAAGATAATATTTGGAAATGATCCTTTAATTATAGGTAATGATGTTATATTCTGATGTGTATACCATAAGTCTATTTCATTGCTAATGATATGCTCTCACAACACATATTCTTTGATTTCCTTATGATTTATGTCTTATGAACTGCCAATATTTATGCCATGACTCATAATTATGATCTTTCATATGCATGGTATAATATTAAAATGTTATTATCATGTTCTCATACCCTTATAACTAGGTTATGCTTACACAAATCCTTTATTTTTACCCGTATTGGGCACCTGATCTCACACTTTCTTATTTTTCTTTTCCCCAGGTTATGAAGAATGGTTTTCTATTGGAGTACTAAAGGGTAATATCTTTATGAGAGATTATAAAGATATTTCACCAAATTAGGTGAATGCATTCCCAATTTCTAAAGACACTAAACTATTATAGTCCTTGGGTATTTACTATTTTAATATAATGAATATTCATCGAAAATGATGTTATATATATGTTTTTTAAGTTTGGGTTACTATAATATGATTTACAAGTATTGTCTACTGGATATAGTGAGGGATTATTTATGTGAAAAAAATAATATAAGTCATAATGAAATTTGAAACATGAACTACTATTATATATGTTTTATTCAAAATGGGTCATCATTTTAGTAGGAGTTCATTTAATATAAATCCTTATAAAATGTAATAAAACATGATACTCATCTAATAAAATATTCTATGGTAGATAACACCACTACCAACATCATCATCAAATTTAACCTCAAGAGTAATATTAAAATAGGGAAACAAAATGTAAGAAACACATTAGACTAGTAACTTATAAAAATTTATTAAGTATAAAGGAGATACTATATGTTAGTTAAACATATTACTGAGTATCAAAATGTTGAATTCATTCAAAAAGTGAATCTAGATGCTTATGAAGCAAAGAATTATTCACTTAGGGTTTTAAAATCATGATATGATAAACACCATAAGGAATTTAAGTCTCCACTCATATTCAGAATTTGATAATGTAAGATAATGAATTATTGAGACTATAGAATTATTAATGATTATTCTTATTAAGGGATTCATAGTACTATCATGTATGGAAATTTTCGGATAACATGAATGAATTCATGTAAAGTATACCCACTGTTATCAATGGTTAAGAATGGATGAACTAAGAGTATGATGTCTAAATTTTTGTGTTGTATAGATAGTACAAGTGAGTAAATTTTCAATCTGAAAGTAGAAAATTTATTTTCAAACTCCAACAATTATTCATCTAGTAGTAAACAAAGGTCACTTAAACAAAAATTTATAATCATGATGTTTGATAATTCTATAAGATCAAATTTTCTGAGATACATGAAGAAGTTTTTGAAACATTTTGGAATGTCTATATCACATGTAGAATTCACTATACTAGTTGATCTTAAGGATGAATCATCTAAATATGATAATAAGAAGGTTTTATAGAAAAATTATATTTTTATAACTAATAAATATCAATGTAAATTTATTATTTATGAAAATTTAAGCCTAATATACAAGAATGAACCTGGTTGGATTAAAAAAAGAAACAATCTTCCATAAAGGTAGAGTAGACTAATTCAGACATAAGGTTTCCTAATAAGATGAAACACCCGATATCTATGAAAAAATATAAATAATTATCTTTAGAGAATAAATTTTATCATTCCAGAAGATCAAGGTTCAAAGGATACTATTTTTTTTGTGGAGTGTTTTGTTAGAAATCTTAATCACCCAGGAATAACATGTCACTCCCAAGAATGGGGAATGAATCAAGGGATATAAATGATAAAAAGATGAGATGAGATTATCAGAAATAGAATATTGTGACCAAGAAATCATCTAAACTATCAACACATAAAAAATTTAATTCTTGAACTAAGTCTATGAAAATTTTGTTCAAGAAGGTCACAAAGACAAGAAATACAGAGTTACCTCACTAAGTGATATTTCTCATAATGAAAATGAGAAGAGAAGGAATTTGGTGAAGAAAGATACAATCACCAGTGTATTATATGAGAATCCCAAAAAATATGATAACCTTAAGATATAATGTTTAGTTATCTAGTCTAATCAACTGGAAAAGGATAAAAAAATACAGAAAGTTAAAACAATTTCTGAGGAAAATGGGAAAAAAGTGGTGTAAGATAAAGAAGTTAATGATGATGGGAAGTTCTGTACAAATGATGACTTGAAAATAAATAAATGTGAAAGGTGTGAAAAACCTAGACATGACATAAAATATTGAATGAAAATTCTACCATCCTATGAAGAAAGTGTGAAGAATATGTGGATGGAAAAAAGTAATGCTTTTGGTTCTAGATAGGAAGAGGTATCAACTTAAAAAGTGTCAACTAATAATGAAAAATAAATAACAAACACTATTGAAAAACCAAGAAAGAAGGAACATATCATGCTTAATCTAAGAAGAAGAATAATTCTAGATTTAGAGGAACATCACATTCTAAATGATATATTAGAGAAATAACAAGGTCCATTTTTATTCCCATATTTATGAAATATTTTTTACTAATATATATGGAATTTAAGGGGATAGATGAATCCATTTAGTGGGGGAATTGATGAGATAAACAAGTTAAATCTTTATTATATCATGAAGGTGAAACTTCTAAACAACATTATTAAATTGGATGTTAAGGTTTTCTCATAAAACTTTGATTCTTAATTATTAATTGTATTTATCATATTAATTAAGGGGGAGTGCTTGGTTGAGGACAAGATGAGAAAAGGGGGAGATACATCTTTTTCACTTGAACATTATGATGTGTTTGTTGAAGTGTGTTCATGATTTCTTATTTTTTTGATAAATCGGATTATTTACAATACCTTTAATGATAATTGAGAATTTATAAACATGATTTCACATGCATGGTAGTTTATAGAAAATATATAAATTATTGGTTGTATCTCTATTTTATTCTATACTGGGTTAGAATAAGTATACTTATAATTGATTAAATAAATTCTCTTTTCTAAGAGAACTATTTTATATTATTCATCTCTCAAAAGTGTTGAAAAATATAATCTTAAAATAGAGGAGGATATATTTTTGAGAATAAAGGATGATATGAGAAGACACCACATACCACTTTTATTTTATTTCCAATAAGGGGGAGATAGTTTTCACCATATAATAACTTGAATGATATGTGATGATATTGAAAAAAAATGAAAAAGGGGGAGATTTTTTATCCTAGGTTTCATTTTTTTCAATTATTAAATATGTGTTTTTTAAAGAAGTGACGATGACTATAAAATTATTATTGACTCACTTAATGACACTGAATGTCATGATTGAACAATTATCTTTGTTAATAATGTGATGTTTTTTTCATTGGTCTTAATGTTAAAGAGATTTGTCACAGAGGAAACAATGTTTGGAGAAGGTGAATTGGAAGATTTCTATGAAATATCTTTTATTTCATAAGGATGTAAAGTATTCCATAAAAAAATATATTCTTATATTTTTCATAAAGTGTGTTAAAATATGAATTCCCTAAAAATTCTCATTATACTCATTATATACTTTTAGGATGATGAAATCATTTGATATTTGGATTGGGATTTTATATAAGAAATGGGATAAGGGATATGTGTTTTTTGGAGTATTTATTGGTGGAATTATTTATAATAATGTATTACCACAAAAGGAAGTATAGACTAGGCTCAAACAAGGATTTATTGTATAAGGGAGGTCAACCATGCGCAAGGGAGATAGCTTAGTCCAGATAACAAGGTGAAAAAGGTGGGTGTATAGCCCGTAGGGATATGTATATGCCCACAGAGGATAGTGGGTGCATAAGAATGCCTGCATGATCTGGTTTTCATGTGAATGTGGGTGAATCCACATGAGACCCTTGGGTGAAAGGTTTCAATCGTTGCTGATCCCTTGTCACTAGATCAAATGCTTAATGGCATGAGATTTCTTATAATGTAAAGCCTAGGGAAACCACAAATTATATGTGGGACTCCTGGGTGTGGAATGCGATTCCACTATCATAAAAAATATGGATATAATTTTAGATGATCGATTGAGATGATATCCACCATCTGATCTCCCATACACACATATTCTAATTCACCCATTGTCTTAAACATTTAGACGACGAGTCTTCTACCTGTATGAAAGGAAATAATGTCTATCTAGAGTGATCATTTGAATGTAACATGAAATGATCTATCACACTAAGAACATTCATGTAATCGATGTCTTTCTTGCATGTGATAACCATGAAGTAACCACATGAGTCAATCAAAAGAACCCGTGACATCACATGACTTCATCACATGAATGAATGAAAATCACCCATTCCATCCCATGAAGTTCAATGAATCACACAACAGTCAGGAGACAACCTTGAATCCATCACAAGAAGAAGAATTAATCTTTCATAATGTGATCATTATTATTTTTCATATATTTTCACATGAATTATTCAAGATTATCATGAGGTTGTTAAGTGAATATCTACAGGGGTGTCACATGATCAACAATGTGATCATGAATATTTTTTATCTGAATTGCAGGATCAACTAGGCATTGCATGCAGTTTTAAGAATATGAGAGTTTCATAATTCATGATATTATAAGATCACCAGTATTTTGAATGTATCCCTTCCATGGCATAAAATTTATAGGATCAGTAGTGCAACACTACCTATATAAAAAGAGGTATGGATGAGGGAAAAAATTACTATAACATTGAACTATTAAGAGAGATAGATCTTATATATAAAATAGATAATCTGCATGATCTATTCATTAGAAGTCAATGTATTCTCACATGTTCCAAACTTTTGAAGGAGATTCGGTTAAATACTCTTGTTATGCAAAGGAGATCCCATGAAAAACCCTTTTTCCTATGAAAAGAATCTTGAGGAAACACTATTGGACAACAACTTCCTTACAAAAGAGAAATCATGGGAAACTTGTGTCAAGAGGAAGAAAACTCACGAACAAACCTTTTTTCACATGAAGCATAAGGTGTATATAACATTATCATGCATTATTTTATCATGTGAAGGTAGGAGAATACACGTGTGATTGAATATATTGGGAGAGTTCATTCACTTCACATTACCTATTATTGATCATGTAGTCTCATAACCCTAGATATGTTATGAGCTATTCATGCAATAATGAATCCTATTTTTATAGATCTTTTTTGGGTTTTTTTGGGGTTATTTTAGGTTAAAATTTTAAGAATTTTGAAAATTCCAGGCTAGTGCACAGTTGGCGCATAGTTTTCCCAAACCGTGCACCCTATCAGAGAAAACCAGGCAACCCAAGGTAGTGGGATTTTTCATCATTGGAACATGTTTAGTCATGCCATGTGTCCTCTTAGTAAAAAATATCCATCCTATTTAAAATAGAAAGATGACCATACCACATGGTCAGATCTACCCATGCAGGTTTGCATAGGAAACCATGCGTGTGTGATTTTAAGTGATCCGATTTTTTATAAAAAATACTTAATCCCATTTTTAAGACTCCTAACAGGCCAGTACGACCTTATATTAGTTTCTAAATTACTTATATCTCCCAATAAGGATTTTGGTCCCTCAGATCCCTCCAAAAATCGATCCAAAACTAGAGGAACACCCTTTTATCTTATCGTAGTTAGTTTCCTTATCCCGATATCATTATCCCATTGTCTCTATTCTTCTCTCTAGGATTAAATGGATCCACATATGTATTTATGAATCTAATAAACTTTTTTTTGGATCTTAAACCTAGTTTGATTCTTTTCTTCACAATCTTCATTTTTCATGGACAAATCCTGATTAGGGTTTGGCGTTGCAAGATCCATAGATTCCGATAGGTGGTTCTGTAACGTTTCCAAATTTATCTTAACCCTAAATTACTATTTTAAATACAATTGATGATTTAAATGAATTTTATTGATTAGTATTAAATTTATTTCAATGGTTTGATTAGAAACCAAATTCCATTGATTTGTGATTTTTTTGAAAAAATAGGTTTTTGGCATGAAATTAGAAGACCCCCAATTCCATTGAATTGGGAATGTTTATAGAAATTTTTGAGATTTAAATTTTTTTAATTTAAATTGTGGATTTTATAAAAATTAATTCCATTAAATTGTTTAATTTAATTTCAGAAATGATTTTGATAGAAAATTGTGAAAACCCCAATTCCATTGAATTGAGGGATTATTATGATATTAATAGAATTTGTTTGAAAATTAAATTGTTGAATTTAATTTTTGAAAGTGGATTTTGAAATTTCATGAATTGGCTTAAAATCCTTATTTTGTGAAAAATGGATTAAAATGGTTTTGATAGAAACCTTAGGGGTTTATCTTAAGGAAAATGAATGTTTTGGATTAAAACCCCGTTATTTTTTTAAAATGGAAAATTGGCATATTTGAAATAGAGAATGAGATTTAATTGTATTTGAAGCTATCATAAAATAAATTTCCCATAATTATTTTGTATTAGAGAACATGAAAGACTTGGTAGTTAGTGAGATATTTGGATGACATTTTATGACTTACAATATTCTAAAATATCATATTAGCACATCACATCCCTTAGGTGATGGTGATGGGTACTCTTTGTCCTTATCCCAAAGGGACATATGTACATATTTTCCATTTCACTATGAGTGTGGGATCCCAATATCCTATAACTATCATACATTTTTATTCATATGACCATGTTTCTTTCTTATTTGTATTTAAAATGTATATATTCCATTGTTTTAAACTGTTGTACATGTCTTGTGAATTTATATAAAATGTTTTATATAAAAGTGTTAATTTAATCCATTTTTTGAAAAGTTCCATTTGTGTAAATTACCCCATTTTTAAAGGCAATTCAATAATTTGAAAAGTATTTCCATCTTTTGAAATGTGATGCATGAATTTATAAAGTATTTCTATCTTTTTAAATGTAAAGAATGATTTGTTTAAATGTGATTTTGAAATACCAAGCCTATTTATTTGAAAATTGAAATCACTTTATTGGTTAATTTTATATTGGAATCTATTATGGAATATTTGGGTGAAATTCTATTGGGATTTTTTTCACATGTTACTTTTTTCTTTGGGTGTTTTTATATTATCTGGTTCTAGTTGCGAGCAAGGGAAAGAGATTACTTAGAGGTGGTTTTAGCTGTTGAATCTTGGAATTAGTGAGTTGAATATATGTTGGTACTTGGATTGATTTTCCTATTTTGTGGTACTCTTCCATAGTACTTGGGTTTTTATACATATTTGACTTCTGGTACTTAACTCCCAGTTGATTTTTTTTGATATTCATACTGTCTTGTTTCTTTTACTTCCACAATGTTTGTTGAAAAATCATCCGCACTTTAGTTTTGTATGATCCAAGGTGATAGTTTCCGACCTATGGGGATCAATAAATCCCTTCAGGCAATGTCAGAACCATATTGGTTATCAGGTTACTAGGGTACTCAGGCCAGTTTATAAAAATATTGTATTAAAGGCAGGTTGATCTTGTGTATTAAAGTTAGTAATAATTTGTGAAATGTTGTTGGGACTTAAGAGGTAGTTGAGATTGAGTTCTTGGTCAACTATTATAGAAATAAACCCTAAATTTACAGGGGTGGTTAGGGAAATATGTATTTTGGATTAGTTCTAGTATTTTAACTATTTTTATTTTTATTGGTTGAAATCCAAATCTTGTTTTTTCTATCTGTTGGGATTGAATTATGCTATTTCTCTCTTTGAGTGTAACCTGATGTCTTCATTGTTGTATACTAATATTGTGTAGAATTATGCATATGAGAAGACATGAAAATATGATTTAGGATGAAGATTCTAATAAAAATCAGTGAGAAAATCCTTTTATGGATCCGAATCTGGTTGAGGTGATTGTGCACACTATCCAAGATCTGGAACATGCACAAACTCCAGTTCCTGTTCAGGCTCCAGTTGTGGAACCTCATTGGGACATTCTCATGATTTTTTCTCAAGAGTTACTTCACCAGAATACATCACCATTCAAAGGCTAAAATGATCCTCAATAGTCTTTGTAATGGTTGATCCTGATGGAGTGTTTTTTTGGGTTCTTGGACACAACCAATGAGATCAAAGTGAAGTGTTCCACCTTCGTTCTAGAAGGACCAAGTAGTAGATTGTGGGACAGTATGATAAAGAAGAAGAATAATGAGGTCTTAGAGTAGAAATACTTCAAGGTTATTTTTACTAAATAGTTATATCTAGAATTGATGTTTTTGGTGAAGGATATATAGTTTTTCAAACTAGAGTAGATTGATAGGACTGTGACAAAGTATGCAAACTGTTTTGTAGAGATCATGCATTTCAGACCTGGTATTATGTTGAATTGGAAGATGAAGGCTTTAATGTTAGAGTTAGGACTTCATCAGGGTATTCATTATTAGGTTTTCTTACTAAAGATAACTTCTTATGCTGATGTTCTAGATAGAGTGATTATGGTTGAAATAGACATGTCTGGAAAGTAGGGGTTATTAGGAGTTTTTTCTCTCCCTATAGAAACGTGAGTTTCTTCAAGGGATAATAGAAGCATGATGATTCTTGTGGTAGTTCTTTATAGAATGATAATTTTATAACTCCTAAATTACTAGGAATAGGTCCATTTATTTTCTACTAGTGTGTCAATCCAGGACGTTCAAATAGGGTATACACTAAGGCACCCATGAAATATGGCTTCTGCGGATTCTTGGGGAACTTTCAGTGATTCTTCCATATTTATTATACTACATATAGTGGAATAGGATAATCAGATCCTCCTAAAATTATGAGTAAAGTAGATGCTTCATGTATAAAAGGGTTCCAGCTATAGGAATCTAGAATGTAGCTACTTTACATAGTGTAAGAGTCTCTAGAGGAAGCAGATATGGGTCAAGAGACCGTGAGAGGTACCATAACTATAGAATATTAATTAGTGACTGATATATTTTATACTGGTGAATCTCATTAATTTATTTCAAACCATATTATTAATCTACTTAATCTTTATATGGAGATTTTATTTTTTGGAATGGATATTACTACACCCCTTAGTATGAAGAGAGAGTAGGTTCTCAATAGTCCTTCTTATGTATTCTCTCTATCTGATGTCAAGATTTTTTGGAGATTTCTGATTCTTAAAATGAAACCTCTTGATGTTATTTTTAGGATGTATTGGATCATTTATCATAAATATCCAGTTGATTGTTATCTTTGATGGGTCTCCTTTACTACACCCAGTGGTGTGTCTCACATCATTCAAGAAGAATGGGACCCAAGGTTGATCGGGGTCAGACATTCTTATCTGGAGTTGGGGAAAGTAATATTATTGTTTTCTTTTGATCTATAGATAGAATATTTGCGTGGTGATCTCCCCCCACTTATCATTGAGTTTTCTGACCCGTTTCTTTTAAACAACTCTGCTTTGCCTTCAGTAAGGTAGGTTGAGTTCTCTATTGAATTAATGCATGGTTTTCACCTAGTTTCAATTCCCTCTTATTGCATGTATCCAGCTAAACTGAAAGAGTTGAATAACCATTTGGATGATCTTATAGAGAATGACATTATATGCCTGAGTGTGTCACCATGGGTGGCGTCCATTCTCTTCACTAATAAGGATGATGGATCACTTCTCCTATGTGTTGATTATCGAAATCTCAATCATGTGACGATAAAGAATAAGTATCCATTTCCATAGATTGATGATCTATTTGATTATTTGAAAGGGGAAAAGTGGTTCTCGAATATTGAAATTATCTTTGTCTACCATCAGTTGAGAATTAATGAATATGACATTCATAAAACTGCCTTTCAGAGAAGGTGTAATCATTATGAGTACCTTGTTATGAAATTTGGAATGAAGAATTTTCCTACAATCTTTATGGAATTAATGATTAGGATTTTCCATGAGTATATAGATAAATTTTTGGTAGTCTCTATGGATGTCATCCTTATTTACTCTAAGTCAGAGGAGGATCATGTGAATCATCTGAGAATAGTTTTGAGTTTGCTGAGAAATCTCTGACATTTTTCCAAGCTATTGAAATGTGATTTTTGGATACAAGAAGTGATATTCTTGGGACATGTGGTGTGAGAACATGGTATTTCAGTTGACCCTAAAAAGGTAAAAACTATTATGACATGGGAGAAACCATGTAATGTTTTCCAGATTCATAGATTCTTGGGTTTATCCAGATATTATCACCAGTTTTTTAAGAAATTATCAAAGTTGGATTATTTGATGACTTATAAAACTCACATGGGGTTAATGCTTTCTTGGAATAGTAAATGTGAGAGTTATTTTCATGAGATAAAGAATATTTTGACTACTGCACCGGTGTTAACTCTTCTAGAGGTCGGGCATGGCTACATGGTCTTTTGTGATGCATCTGGTTCTGGATTGGGATGTGTTATTATACAAGGTGATCATATTTTTTCCAATGGATCTTATTATATTAGTATCCACTAGAATAATTATCCAACTCATGTACTTGAACTTGTAGCTATAATTAATGCACTTAATAGTTAGTGACATTACATCTATGGAGAAAGTTTTATTGTATTATCTGACAACAAGGGATTGAGTTATATCTTCTCTCAAAAAGATTTGAATATCCTCTAGAGGAATTAGGTGGAATACCAACAATCTTTTTATTTCTACATCTCATATACCTTGGGGAAAGGGAATGTTGTTGTAGATACTTTGAATAGGAAAATTACAATCCCGGGAGTGAAAGAATCATCAGAAGAGTGGATTTTGATGGCTCTCATTTCACAATTGCATATTGGAGTTTAGGAGAAAGGGGATGAGGTTTTTGTGGTCAGTTTTCAATTGATATCCTCTCTTCTCGAAATGATTCTTCAGGATCAACAACTTTATGATTAGTTTCATAGCATCAGAGACTCTCTTTTTGGTGGGGAGACCATTACTGAGTGGTTGTTTTCCAAAGATAGAATTCTACTATATCATAATCATTTCGTGGTATAATATTTGTTAGGGAAATATATGATGGGGTATTGTCATAGTTACTTGTGGGTGGTGTACCCAGTAACTATGAAGATGTTATATGATATGAAGAATAAATTATAGTAGCTGGGTATAAGATTTAGAATTGATGAGTTTGTCTCTCGATGCCATATGTGCTAGTAGGTGATGACCGAGCACCCAAATCCTTTGGATTTACCTCATCCACTTATAGTACCCACTTGTAATTGGGATGATATCTCTATGGACTTTTTGGTTGGGTTTACATGTACCTAGAGAAACAAGAATGTTATATGGGATGTGATCAATCGACTAACTAAATCGGTTTACTTTATACCCATTTGTGATACAACCAAAGTTGAGGAGTTTGAAGATCTCTATATGAAAGAGATTTTTCATTTTCACAGAGTTCCTTATACTATAGTCTATAATAGGTATCCTCAGTTCACTTATCACTTTAAGAGAGGCCTTTAGGAGGGATTAGGATCCCACATCCATTTTAGTATAACATACCATCTGCAGTTGGGTGGCCAAATATAAATAGATATACAAATTATTGAGGGTATTATCTATGTTTATGTTCTCAACTTTTGTGGGGCTTGGGATGATCATTTGGGAATAGTTGAGTTTTATTATAACAATAGTTACCAATCTGCGATCTAGATGGCTCCTTTTGAGGCCTTGTATGGATAGCCTTATAAATATCCATTTTGTAGTTCATAGATTGGTCAGAGTTCTTTGGTTGGACCAAGTTTGGTGAAAGAGATGACAAAAAAGACTTAATTAATTCATCAGAGAATGTTGATGACATAGATATGATATAAATATTATGCTGATTATCATCACAAACTATTGGAGTTTTTAGTTGGTGACTTGGTGTTATTGAAAGTTTCACCCCGGTTAGGTCCTCAATGACATAGGATGCAAGGGAAACTTACTCCTCATTTTGTGAGACCTTTCAAGGTTGTTGAGAAGGTGGGAAAATTTTCATACCATTTGAAACTTCCACCAAATATGATGATGATAAATAATGTGTTTCATGTATCTTAGCTACAAAAGTATTTATCTGATCCATCTCATGTTCTGAGCTGGAGTAATCTTGAAGTTGAACATAATTTATCCACGATTGAACAACCAGTCAGGATAATTTATTCTGAAACACATGTACTTTAGGATAGGATGATTCCTTTGGATTGTGTGCTCTGGTGGCATAGTTTTGATAGTAATGAGACGTGGGAGAGGGAGGCACTGATGTGAAAGCAATGCCCTCATCTTTTTTTCATGGAAGCTTCAGAGTAGTCTTTTTGGGTATAGAAAGTTTCTATGGTAGGGTGATTATAACATCTTGTTAATTTTTTTAGGTATTATGAGAATCCTATTTCAATATATGTTTTTGGGTTTCATTTGGGGTTATTTTGGGTTGAAGTTGTAAGAATTTTGAAAATAATGTGCATCTGCATGATTAGTACACTGTTTTCCCAAACTGTGCGCCCTATTAAAGAAAACCATGCAACATAAGGTTGTTATATTTTTAATGGTTGGTGAAAATTTAGTAAAGTTGTGAATCCTCATAATAGAGAACATGGGGCTCATTTAAAATGAGTGCATAGATGAGACACATGGGTTGATCTAACTGTGAAGGTATTCCCAGGAAACCGTACATACAATATTTTATGTGATCTGATTTTTTATAAAAACAAATCACAAACCCTATTTTTAGAATCCTAAAAAACGGGTACAACATTATATTGGTTTCTACCCGACTCAGAGCTACCAAGAAGGTTTTATCACCCCTTAGATCCCTCTCTAAATATATTTGAAGCTAGAGGAACGCCCTTCGATCTTCTCGCGGTTAGTTTATGCGTCCCGATCTCATTCTCCTGTGATCTATCTTCTTCTATCTAGGGTTCTGTGGTTATCCCTATTGAGTTATGGATATAATACCTTATATTTTGGAATCTTAAACCTTGGTTTTATTCCCATTTGCGTGATCATCATTTTTCATGGAAAAATTCCGATTAGGGTTTGGAATTGAGAGATCCGTTGATTTCAGCAAGTGGTTGTGAAACGATGCACCATTTAACTTAACCCTAAATAGATTTTTAAAATTCAATTGATGAGTTAAATGAAGTTTATTTATTATTATTAAATTAATTTCAATGGTTTGATTAAAAACTCAATTCAATTGAATTGGGGGTTTTTGGGAAAAAATAGGTTTTAGAATGAATTTGGAAAACCCCCAATTCCATGGAATTGAGGTTTGTTTATGGACATTTTTGAGATTTAAATTTTGTATTTGATGGAAATTGATTCAATTAAAATTTTTAATTTAATTGTGAAAATGGTTTTGATATAAAATTGTGAAAAATCCCAATTCCATTAAATAGGGGGTTTATTATGAAATTGATGGAATTTGTTTGAAAATAAAATTGTTTAATTTTATTTGTGTAAATGGATTGTGAAATTGAATGAATTGGTTTCAAATACCTATTTATGAAAAATGTCTTAAAAATGGTTTTGATAGAAACCTTAGGATTTCATCTTGATGAAAAGGCATGTTTTTGATTAAAATAATGTTATGTTTTTTAAATGAAAAATTAGCATATTTGAAATGGAGAATGGGATTTAATTGTATTTTAAGCACTATTAAAATAAAATTTCCATTATTATTTGGTATTAGAGAATATGCCTAACTTTTTTAGTTAGTAACCTATTTGGATAGAACTTTGCAACTTACATCATCATAAAACATCATATCATCACATCACATCCCTTAGGTGATGGCGATGGGTCTTCTTTGGCCTTGGACCAAATGGATGTATGTACATATTTTTCATTTAACTATGAGTTTGGGATCCCTATATCCTAGAACTGTTATACCATATTAGGCATATGACCATGTTTCTCACTAGATTTTATTTCAAATGTATATATTCCATTTTTGTAAACTATTTTACATGTCTTATGAATTTATATAAACTTTTTTTATAAAATTATTTATTAAATCCATTTTAAAAAATGTTCCATTTTCGTAAATCACCCATTTTTTAATGTTAATTCCATCATTTGAAAAGTATTTCAATAATTTAAAATGTGAAGCATGAATTCCTAAAGTATTTCCATCTTTTGAAATGTAAATCATGATTTTTTTAAATGTTCTTTTAAAATACAAATGTATTTATTTAAAAAATGAAATAAATTTCTTGTTTAATTTGATATTTTAATATATTATATAATCTTTGGGTGAAATCCTACTAGGCTTTGGCTCAAACCCTACTCGTACCTTCGGGTGTTTGTATATTATCTCCTTATAGGTTCAAGAAAGGGAAATAGATCACATATAGGTGGTTCTAGCTATTGAATCTTGGAATTGGCGAATTACATCTGAGTTGGGACTTGGGTAGTTTTCTTATTTTCTGGTACCTGGTTGTAGTTATTGGGTTGTTATACCTGTTTGAATTCTATTACTACACTCCCAATGGATTTTATTTTGATATTAATACTATTTTGTTTCCTTTAGTTCCATAATGTTTGTTGCAAAACCATTCCCACTTTCATTTTTTATGATTCCAGGTGATAGTCACCGACCCATGGAGATCAGGAACACCCTTTAAGCTATGTCAGGACCAACTTGGTTATCACGTTACCAGGGTACTCAGGCTAGTTCGTGACATGAAAAATTCCTTACATATGTGAATGAATATGATTTGAGTACCCCAGATATACATTATATGTAACAAGGAATCTTGATGAGTTGATATTGAGTAAATATCCCAAAGAGAATAAATACAATTTGATTTTCACATAAAATAATAAAGGTAGAATTATTATATACTAGAGTTTACAAAGCGAGAAGGCCATATAGTGTATCACATATGCATAGGGTTTGAGAATTCTTGAAGGAAAAATATGTTAACATTATGAAAGATATTTATGGCATATAATATTCTTTAATAATTTTTGTGCACAACTAGGACACAATTTAATTAATTCTAGGAATTATATAGAAGGAATAATCATCCTGGCCATTTTTCTTCTCTAAGGAAACTGATCAGATACAAGTGATTAGAGATATTTGAGAAAGACCCAAAGAATTAAAAGGTACTTGAATTGGTACATAAGAAAGTATGATTAATAAATATTATGGAGGAATATCAATAGATCATACTATATTGGATCAATCCTTGATGAAAGGAGGAAGCCTCTAAGTTGGAGTTGGGAGTCAGAGTTGTCTCTTCTATGATTCATGAGAAATATTATATAGTACGGAGTCTGGAGCAGACCAGTGTGGATTCTGGTAACCCCAGGATATACAGTATAAAGAACCTCCTGTGTTGATTAAGGAGAGATATAGCGTGACTCTGTATTGACCATTGTAATTGATAATAATATTATAGGGGAAAATATATTTTTGGGGAGAATAATAAACATATAAAGCAGTAGGTATTTATATCAAAACATATAAATCTTTATGTTTCATACCTTTTTATTTACTTAATTATTCATGTTAATGATATTATATAAAAGAAGAGTCTATCAAGGCTTTAACTATCCACATAGGTTTTATTTAAAATAAAAAAATTTTAAAAAGAAAAAGGGATAACTGATTCACCGATCCCCCTCTCAGTGATCTCGCACTGATTTGGCACTTCAACTGGGTTTCTAAATAGGAAAAAATTAGTGGGAAGTGAAAATATGGACATGGAGAAAAGAATAAATTAAAAATAATATTGAAGAGTGATATATAACATTGATCAAAAGAAAGTAAATGATCATGAGGAAATCAATAACTATAAAACCATAATTCAAAGAGTCATGAAAAATACCGTCAATTCTTTTGAAGAGAAAGAAACATGATAATATTTTTTGTTTTAAATTCTTTTTACTTGAGTTGAGGAAATCCATACCATCAAGACTAAGAACATAAAGAAAATATACATACATGGTAAGTATAATTTATTCCTTTAATCAATTTCTATAACAATCTCATATTTTTCTCCATATTTTGATTATTCAAAATTATTTTTTATGCATGAACCACTAAAATCAACCTCAAATGAATCAAATAATTCTATAGAATAATCACATGCTATTCATCATGTCTTTAAATATTAACCAAAACTAAAATGGTTTGTAGAAGTTATGATAATTTTAGAAATGAATAAACCTTCAAATTATGAAATACAATATTAATCTCCAAATCCTTAATAATGACAACCAAATTTTAACTCAGATCATTTGATAAATGTCTGACCTTAAAATCATTTAAAATATTCTTGAACAATTTTGATACCAAAAAATTAAAATGATTCAATCTCATATTATTCTGATTTTAATTTATAATTTATCTCTAATCAATATTATTTAATCATAAATTCATATACCAAAAAATGCATATTCCTAAATCATATAGTATCTAAAATTTTCTATTCATTTCCATAAATAACTAGAATAACCATAATGCTAAATTAAAATAAAAATTCTTTAAAATATAATCAAACCTTTATTTGTCAAATAATATCCCACCTAATCCAAAAATATTTCTATTTATCTTAATCATATAATGTTCTCAAAATAGTGAACTTATTATGAAATGACATATATCACTTAATCACCAAATAAATTTTCAATCCCATGGTAATCTATATGATAAAATATATATTACCATCATTAACATAAACTTTATTTTTAATTTAAGACTAACTAGGAAAACATGTAGGTGAGTGGTAGGTGTCGCACCCTTGTCCCACTTTAGTTGTGGGTTCAAGTCCCACAGACTTGCTAGATGCGACGAGTTATCATTTTTACTAAAACTATATTAATATAATTCCAACAAAATTCCCAAAATATAATTAACATCCTAAAAAATATATTTAATCATAAAATCACTTTGTAACCTCAAATGTTTTCTATAAAACCCATGCTTTATCAAAATAAAATAATATTAATTGACTATCATTTCCTTATCACCATGTTCCTATTAACCAAAATATCTACTTATCCATTTTTCATGTGTCCTTTAATGGGTATCTCAAAAAAGTATCAAATTTTAACTTAACTAATATTCAAGGGTATCAATCCCATCTAGCATATGTTTCTAAATTTTGAAAATAATATCTTCTATAAAATGTTTCATATTTCTCATACTATTTAGAATATATCGAAATATCATTGATAAACACATCCTTAATTAAACATATTTCTTAAAAATTTAACCATTATTTGTAATATTATTAAATTATATGAAATATTTCCTTATTATTTTTTAATATCAACTCAATAAAAATTCATACTTGAAACATAAGAAAATAATTCATATCTTAAATCCATACATCATTTTTTTTCTTTATACTGTTGATATCACTTTTGTCACACCCATGTTCTTCATTAAAGGTACTTATACTTCTTATATTTTTATCCTAAAACCCCATAAGTCCCCCCTAATCCTCCACAAATTTTGGTGGCATTTGGAGATGTTTTGAGGTGGGAAAGGAGAGAGCACGGTTTAGGTGCACGATTTGTCAAACCGTGCACACATACCGTGCACCCATGTCCAGATAACTAAAAATGAGTTTAATGACTTATTTTCTATCTCTGGATTTATCCTAATTTGAACCATTCTTCCCCACTTCTAACAAAATATCCATGTCAGCCCTCAAAGCCTATCAACCCCTCATTGGAACTCCATTTTGAAGGAGGATTTGGCGGAGGAACTTCCCATAATCTCAAGTAAGTGTTTCTCCCTCTTAACCCCTCCCCTTTTCATGAAGTTTCTTCTAATACTTGAAGTCCAAAATGACCAGATGGTAGGGTTTCGAACCTAGGGTTTAAATTTGGGTTTTCTTGGTCCAATAATTTGATTTTAGGATCGATCTACCTTCCTTGAGGTGCGGCGGTGGTGCTATTGAATTTTCGCACAAAGGATTCAAAGTTTTAACAATTTTGGTAGGTGATTACATGTGTATGAAATTTTGGTGACTGAGATTTATGTTTTTACAACATTTTCATGTTTATATCATTTTATTATTTGTCCAAAAATTGGTTTTAGTGTTATTTGTAAAGCAAATGAAGTTTAAGCACCATTTTTATGTGAAATTGGGGGGGGGGGGGTTTCATAGAAATATTTTATTGTTTCATTTGGGGATTACCTATAACTACTTAGTTTATTTTAATGAAATGTATTAGGTCTGAAAATAATGTTTTTATTTTTTATATCCTTTGGTTGTTTCTGCAATTTTTTTAATGGTGTTTGTAAAGCATATGAACTTTAAGTGTCATATTTGTGTGAAAATAGATGTTTTACAAAGATATCACTTCTTGGTTCATATGGGGCAGCCATATAATTGATTTTTTGGTTTCATTGAGAGTTAATGGGCTGAAATTTTTGTTTTGGTTACTTGTAAGTGTGCACATGGTGTGCAATGTGGGGATTTCAAGGAGTTTTGGGTGCAAAAATATGTGAGATCTGAGAAGTTGTTTTATTGAAAATAAAAATGTGTTATTGTGTGTTTTAAGAGGTATAAAGTGTGTATAGCTACTGTATTGTTTGTATGTGACCTTTAGTGGTGTTTTTATATGAAAAGTGATGTATGTAGAATGCTGAAATTGTTTGATCACAAAGGGGGAAGCCTGGGTACCTAGGTGGGCAGATATGTACTAGTACGCTAGTGACCCATATGGGTTTTGCCCCTGTTTCACTTGAAAAAATGGATGAAAAAAACACTAAAAACTATATTGATGATGTTTGGGGAGGACTAGGTTATGAGTATATTTCCTACTAGTGGATCGTGCACGGGAAAGTATTGTGACATGGATATTCTACACCGAGGAACGAGGTACATAGGGCCCGAAACTATCTAGTCCCTAGGGGTGTTCCTTATTTTGGTGGTCATTGGATTTGTGGTATTTAACCGTGTATAAGGGTGTGTATGGTATTACATTATAGTATCTAACATTTATTATTCAAATGCGTTAACATTTTGAGTGCTTTATTAGAAAATTATTTACAATTGAAAGTTGCATTTCTTGGAATTTATCGGCACTTTTCCTTAAATATTAAAACTTCGTGCTTTTTTACCTTGTATTGCATACTATTTAGAATATTTGGGTGGTATCCTATTGGGATTAGGCTCACACCCTACTTAAACCCCATGGTTGTAAGTATACCTATTTATGTTTGACACAGGTAAGGGAAAAGCCTCGGGTGAAGGCGATTCCGGTTGTTAGTCCCCTCCTATGGTGCGGTGTTGTGGAGACGGCTTGGGGGTGATGACCCCCTTGTTATATGGAGTCTTTATAGATGATTTTATGATGTTTTTATTTATTTTTGGACATCTTGTAATTTATTTAAAACCGTTTATTCATATATGGTTTCTGTTAAGTCTTTTTTGGCAGGAAAATTTCAGATTCATGTTATTGATTATTTTTAATGTTTTATGCTTTCATACCCGGGTAAATATTTCCCAAACAAAATTTATTGATACTTGGGAACTTGTGGCAGCCCGTGGGGATAAGGAACACCCTTAGAGCCTTGTAATGGGTCAGATTTGGTGCTGGTATTACCAACGACCAGATTTGGTTTGCGACAAAATGGTATCAGAGGAGGCCAATGTTTATGGGTTATATTACTATTTTGGGATGAGTCCAGATAGATAGGAGATAAGACTTTCAGGGCTTGGGGTTTTGGTCATGAGTAGGGTGCCCGACCCACACCTCTCATGGCATACCTTGAGTCACTAGGGGACATTGGAATTGTCTGATTGACTTCACTTCCAGGTGATATATGTGGGTTGCAGACCACACATGGACATTGGGCAAGGGTAAAGTAGTTGTTTCTTTTATTAATGTAATGTGTATAGATTATTTATCTTGGATGTATTTGATTAAAATTTTCAGAATTGTGGAATTGAATATTGTTTTTGTGAGTGTTTCATTTTGTAGCACCATGCCTCCCTGGAAATCTCGCATGCACCCATGGGAGGAAGCCGAAGAGAGTTCTACCACACCGATTGATCAGAGGCTAGTCGAGGTTGTGGTCTGGGCTATCCAAGCTTTGGATATGGACCATATCATATTCCCATTCCTGTTACGAAAGAATATATGGGTCGTAGAAAAGATAAAGATCAGGAGTCTCTAAAAAACAAGCCACATACTTTTTGAGGTAGTATAGAACCACATGAAGTAGAGGAATGGCTCGAGAAGATCAAGCACATGTTTGAGTTCCTGGAAACATCTGAGGAGGTTAGGGTGAGGTGTGACTCTTTTATGTTGGATGGTCCTAGCCGTAAGTGGTGGGAGTTAGTACTTCAAACTGGGAAGAATGACTAGATGCGCTGGGGATATTTCAAGGCCATATTCAATGGCCAGTACTGCCCTGAAGTTCTGGATTATGCTAGATCCTGAGATTTCATGGACCTTGTTTAGGGGAATATTTCTATGATGGAGTACGCTCACCATTTTTCTGAGATGGTTCAGTATTTCCCTGAAATAGTATCGAATGAACAAGCAAAGGCCCAAAGGTTTGAGAAAGTCTTGCAACCAGAGATATAATCCCAGGTTTTCTTGTTCAAGATGAGGACATATGATGAGGTCGTTGAATGAGAGTTTATGGTGGAGATTGAACGTAAAGGAAGGGATGGTTTTTATGGAACTATATCAGCAGTTGGCAGTGGAAGCTCTTTGGAGAAGAAAAGGAAGCCAGAGGAGCAGGGGAAGAAGGGAGGTTGTAGTTCAGGCCACTCCTCTAGGAAGTTTTCATCTGTTCCTTCTGATGAGAGGTCTATTGTGTGCCACTAGTGTGGGAGGCCGGGGCACATCTGACCGGCATTACCACTTCCTATGAATCCATGTTATCTTTGTGGAGGTATGGGGCATTTGTAGTTCTTTTGCAGGGTGGCATGACCACTTTAGAGTGGGACATGATTAGTGGCCTTAAAAGGAGTTCCATCTCAATCAGAGCTGTCGAGGATGGAGGGATATTTTTTGTGTGGCCATGGTGGCAGGTCTGGGTCATCTTTTGGGTAGAGTCCATTTAGGTCACAACCACAAAATAGAGGCCGTCCTCATATAGAGAATAGATATCTCCATGCGGTGGATCAGGCAGTAGTAGGATCATAGGTGGGACCGTTGATAGTTTGTGGTACTGTTTTTATTGCATCCTCTATATCTTTTTAACTTTTTGATACTGGTGCATCTATTTCGTTTATCTCTACCTGTATTGTAGAAACACTAAATTTTCCTACCGATTTGTTGTCTTTTGCGATGGAGTTGGTGACGCTGCTGGGAAAAAAGAAGGAGCAGGGTCTCAGGTTCCCATATTGTGCGCTTTCTGTGTCAGGGGTTGAGATGGAGTGGGACCTCTTGGTCTTAGATATGGATATTTTGGACATAATAATTGGAATGGATTGGCTATTATACTTTTAGGCACATATCAATTGCTACAGGCGATGAGTGAGTTTCATGACACCTAATGGGAGTTGTCAGGTTTTTTGTGGAGAATGGGATCCTCGGTCGGGTCATATAGGACCTCCACTCCAAGAGTTGGGAAGTATTATCTTATAGTTATAATTTCTCATGCTAGAGGATAATGGTATTTCCCATGAAGGTTCACTACCTCATGTAGTGAATGAGTTTCTGGAGGTATTCCCGGATGATTTTTCAGGTTTTCCCCTGGAGCGGGATGTGGAGTTCTCGATTGATCTGGTGTTGGGAACACAATTGATATCTCTTCCCTCATATCGTATGAACCCCACCAAACTGAGGGAATTAAATATATAGCTGGATGAATTATAATTCAAATGATTCATTCACCTGAGCGTATCTCTTTAGGCCGCACCTGTGTTGTTCGCGAAAAATGCTAACGAATCCCTCTGATTATGCATTGACTATCGAAAGCTGAATAAGGTAAAAATTAATAAAAAGTACCCTTTTCCCAGAATAGATGATTTGTACGATCAGTTGAAGGGGGGAAAAGTGGTTCTCAAAAATAGGCTTTCGTTCAGGATACCATCAACTCAGGGTAAAAGGGGTAGATATCCTGAAAAAAACCTTTTAAAGTAGGTACTCCCAGTTTGAGTATTTATTCATGCCCTTCAGATTGACCAATGCTCCAGTGGTATTTATGGAACTCCTGAACAGGGTGTTCAACCAGTATATTGACTCCTTCATTGTAGTTTTCGTGGATGACATTCTAGTATAATTTGGCTCTAAGGAGGATCATGAACATCACCTGAGGATTTTTTGGGGTATTTTTCGGGATCACCACCTCTATGCAAAGTTATCAAAGTGAACTTTCTGGATCAAGGAGGTGAAATTTATGGGACATGTGATCTTAGAGTAGGGGGTTTTAGTGGACACTGAGAAGATCATCATAGTCATGTCATGGGAGAAACCGAATAATGTGTTCGAGATTAGGATTTTTCTTTCCATGACTAGTTATTACAGGCGATTCCTTCTGGATTTCTCTCAGCTTGCTTCACAGATGACCACACTCACCTAGTAAGGGGTGAAGTTTGTATGGGTAGCAGAATGTCAAGAATATTTTGAGGAGATGAAGCAGTGGTTGACTACTGCCACCATGCTGATTTTTCCTGAGGCTGAGAAGGGGTATGTGGTCTATTGTGACGCTTCAGGTATGGGTATTAGGTGCGTGTTTATGAAGGATGATCACGGGGTGGTGTATAGATCTCTCCAACTCTGACCACACGAAAAGAATTACCTGAACCATGACTTGGAATTGGAAGCGGTGATGCATGCTTTAAAAACCTAGCGTTACTACCTCTTTGGGTAGAAGTTTTCAGTCTACTCTGATCACAAAAGCTTGGCCTATATCTTCTCACAGAAGGACCTCAATCTGATTCAACACCTTTGGATAGAGTACTTGTAGGGGTTTTATTTCGACATTATTTATACCCCAAGAAAGGGAAATGTAGTGGAAGATTCCTTGAGTAGAAAGGTACCCCTGCAAGCCTTGAGGAAGTCTAGTGATGATGGACTCTAATTGGCCTCTTTGCTCAGATGCATGTGGAGACGAATAAGCATAGTGGATGCGCATTCTTGGAGAGCATTCAGTTGAATACTTATCTCTTGGAGTTGATTCAGTGGAAATATCCTGGTGATGAGCTTTTTCAGGGGTCAATTTAGTTTCTTCATGGTGGGGATACATCTTCTGATTGGTCGTCATCTCCTGAGGTCATCTTGTGTTTCAAGGGATGTTCAATAGTGTCATTATTTTTGCGGAAGGTGGTGATGAAGGATAGACACTAGTCTTAGTGGGAATTCCATCTGGGTGCCACCAAGATGTATTATGATGTCTTTTAGCAGTTTGGGTGTCCTGGTATGAGATGCGACATCACAGAATTTGTTTCAAGATGATACACATTTCAGTAGGTGAAAGAAGAGCCTCAAAGGCACTCTAGTTTTCTCCAACCACTACCCATTCCTACATGGAAGTGGGATTAGGTCACTATAGACTCCATTTTTGGATTCTCTTTTAAACCTAGGGGTAAGAATTTCATTTGGGTGGTGATTGACTGCCTAACCAAATCATCCAACTTCATCCCGATCAAAGATACAACTAATTTGGATGAGTTTGGACATTTTTATATTCAATAGGTAGTGAGACTTCATGGAGTGCCATCATCAATTTTATTAGATAGGGACCCCCCATTTCACTTTTGGGTTTTGGGAAGGCCTACAGAAGTCCTTGGGGTCACAGATTAAGATGATCATGACATACCATCCTCAAACGGATGGTCAGACAGAACGAGCGAACTAGATTATGGAGGACATGCTTTGTGCCTATGTTTTGGACTTTGAAGGTTCTTGGGAAATCAATTTGGGAATGGTTGAATTTTCCTATAATAAATGTTACCAATCCTAGATTATAATGGCCACTTTTGAGGCACTCTATGGTCAGCCATGTCGGCCCCCCTATGTTGGGATGAGGTAGGTGAGACCTCATTGTTGGGGCTGAGCCTTTTGCAAGAGACTTATGAGAAGGTCAAGTTGATCAGGAAGCACTTGTTGACAACTCAGAGTTATCATAAATATTATTTTAATTGGAGGTGTAAATACCTAGAGTTTTCTGTGGGTGACATAGTATTCTTGAAAGTGGCCCCTCATCCGGGCCATCGTTGATTGGGGAAGAAAGGGATGCATACGTCGTGATATGTCGGCCCTTTTGAGGTCACCGAACAAATGGTTTAGGTGCACAGTTTTCAATACCATGCACACAAACCATGCAGCGTTGTTCTGCTCATTAAAAATGATTTAAATGACTTATTTTCCCTCCTGGTATTTATCCTAATTCTCCCATTTCTTCCCCACTTAGAACCTAATATCCATGGAATCCCTCAAAGCCTCTCAACCCCTTATTGGAACTTCATTTTGAAGGGGGATTTGGTAGAGGAACTTCACACAATCTCAAGTAAGTGTTTCTCCCTCTTAGTGCCTCTCCTTTTCATGAAGTTTCTTCCAATTTCCTTGAAGTCCCAAATTACCAGAGGTTAGGGTTTTGAACCTAGGGTTTAACTTTGGGTTTTCTTGGTCCAATCTTTTCTATTTAGGCTTGATCTACCTTCCTTGAAGTTCAGTAGTGGTTCGATTGATTTTTCGCACAAAGGATTCAATGTTTTAACAATTTTGGTAGGTGATTCCATGTGTATGAAATCCTTGTGACTTATCTTGCTGTGTTTATAACATTTTAATGTTTATCTCATTTTATTATTGGTGAAAAAATTGGTTTTATTGGTATTTTTATAGAAAATTAAGTTTAAGCTCAATTTTTATGTGAAATTGGGGTTTTTTCATAGAAATATTTTATTGGTTCATTTTGCGATTCCCTATAACTACTAAGTTGATTTTATTGAAATGTATTAGGGATGAAAATTAGTTTTTTAATTTTTATCTTCTTTGGTTGTTTCTACGAAATGTTTTTAATGGTGTTTGTGAAGCATATGAACTTTAAGTGCCATATTTGAATGAAAATGGAGGTTTTACAAAGATATCACTTCTTGGTTCATATGGGGCTTCCCTATAACAAATTTGTTGGTTTCATTGAAATGTATTAGGATTCCATTTGTGTTTTGGTGACTTATAAGTGTGCACATGGTGTGAAAAGTGGGGATTTCAAGGAGGTTTGGGTGAAAAATAATGCAAGATTTGAGAAGTTGTTTTATTGAAAATCAAAATGTTTTGTTATGTGTTTTAAGTCATATAAAGTGAGTATAGATACTGTATTTATTGTATGTGAATAGTAGTTGTGTTTTTATATGAAAAGGGATGTATATAGCATGCATAAATTGTTTGAGCACAAAGGGGGAAACCCGGGTACCTCGGTGGGTGGATATGTACTAGTACACTAGTGATCTGGATGGGTTTTGTCCCTGTTTAACTTAGAAAAAATAGATGAATAAAAAAATAAAAAACTATATTGATGATTTTTGGGGACCATTAGGTTATGGTTATATTCCCTACTAGTGGATCATGAATAGAAAAGGATTGTGACATGGATATTTTACACCGAGGAACGAGGTACATAGGGCCCGAGACTATTTAGTGCCTCGGGGTGTTCTCGGTTTTGGTGCTCATCCGATTTTTGGAATTTAACTTTTTCTTAGGATGTGTTTGGATGTACATTACCATATATAACATGTCTTATTCAATTTTTTTAACATTTTTAATGTTTTATTTGAAAATTGTTCATAATTGAAAGTTGCATTTCTTGAAATTTATCGCCTCTTTTCATTATATATTAAAATTGCATGATTTTTCACCTCTTATTGTATACTATTTGGAATATTTGGGTGGTATCATATTAGGAATAGGATCAAACCATACTTACAACCATTGGGTGTAAGTAGACCTAATTATGTTTGACACAGGTAAGGGAAAATCCTCATGTGAAAGCGGTTCGGGTTGTTAGTCCCGTCTTATGGTGCAGTGTTGTGGAGACGGGTTGGGGGTGATGACCCCCTTATCATGTGGAGTATTTGTGGATGATTTTCTTATGTTTTAATTTATGTTTGGACCTCTTGTACTTTATTTAAAACCATGTATTAATATCTTGTTTCTATTATGGCTTGTTTGGCATGAAAATTTCAGATTCATATTATTGATTTTTTTTAATGATTTATGCTTTCATTCTCAGGTAAATGGTTCCCAAACCAAATTTATTGATACCTGGGAACTTGTGCTATCCTGTGGGGATATAGAATTCCCTTTGGGCCTTATCATGGTATAGATTTGGTACCATTATTAATGGTGACCAGATTCAGTTTGTGACACCCTTTACCTTTTAGTATGAATTCTATATCTCCAAAAAAGAAAATAGTCTTATCCTTTGTGGTATTTCCATTTCAAAATGAGATGGATGAGTTAAGATTTTGAAATAAAATAAAATAAAAACCATGATACAAAGAAATTTTAGATAAAATAAAAAGTGTTTGATAGATCAAATGGTTTCTTGAGGTATTTGGATGTTTAAACGTTTTTCAAATTCATTTGAAAAATATTTTACCATGATAGTGATGATTAAATCATTTGGAAGGGATAATATAGTGGTGCAAGATCATTTTAATTTATTTTGACAAATGATATTTAATCTAAATAAAAGAACATAATTAAAGTATGATATGAATTATTTCATATTAAAGTGATAATGGTCCTTGTAAAGATAATACCCATAGAAATGTTATAATAATTTAACCTTAAAATATTTTAAAATAATTATAATATATTGATCATTAAAGAATGATTTAATATCAAACGTTGTCTCATACATTTCCACTTACATCCCCAAAAAATGTAACTAAAATTTTCTAAAATATTCCTATATGATAAACATAACATTTACATATACCTCAGCCTAATAACATGTCTCTCAAAATACATTTGACCACATGAAAATACCATAACATAAAACCTAAATTTTTTTATATGAATATGATCTTATAAGAAAACATATAATTATTAACCAAATTTGGTATCGATAAATATTAAGTTAATCTCAAATAAAAACATAATAACATCCAAAGTTATATAAACCATTCTTTAATTCCAACTATAACTATATGAGATTATAACTAATGGTATATAATTGATAAATATCAGAGTAATCCATCGGGGACTACACCTCCTGGGTTGGACTCTTACCACCATCCATAGGGATATCCCTTTCCTCATGAATCCCTTGGGTAGAGAGTCATGCTTCACCCAATTTTCATATGTGAGAGTACCCAAGGATAAAATTCGATATTTTTCTTTGATACCAACTATAAGGACCCAACCACAATCATTACATATTCTAGTGAATTTAGACTATAATTTTATTTATTACATAACCAAGGACATTTATGGATTAGATATTTATAGAATTTATTTATCAGCAATGAATTATAAAAACATATATAATAAAGTGGAAACCTTTTATACTTATCCATTTTTTCCCAATATAAAACATTCAAAAATAAACACATTTAGTTTTCATGAAAAATCCTCATGACATTTAATATTACTTGTTATTTTTTCTTAACCATCCTTAAACCCTATGAAATACATTTTAAAATGTGGGATGAGCACAAAAAGATCATAAAGGGACAAAAAAAAGAAATCTATTGGTCCAGTGAAAAATATGAAACCCATAAAATGTTTTCCATTATCACAATATGTTTTTATAAAATGATATAAATCATTTCCACATCATAAACAAACACCTTTTACTCAAATAAAACCATTAAAACCCATGAAAAATAAAATAAAAACTCTTTTGAAAACTAAGTGGAATATATTCATTAAATATGTTAGAAATCACTGCATTCTAGTTAAATCCATTGGATAAACCTCCACAGTTAACTCCCACTATCATTCTTATAAAGACAAATAACATTACCCAATTAATTTGAGCGCTATCTTGTTTCAACAATCATATAATATAAACTGGGATCACCTATCATATAAGATGTATCAAGATCACCCATCATATAATATGTGTCGGGCTCACCCATCATCTTCTACACTTATCATGTATGATATCATGGATAATATGTTTTCTTGAATATTTTATCATAAAACCCATGAAAAACTCTTTTGAACCCATATAGAAAACACTTTGGATATTGAAATACCATTTCTTTTAAAAAAATATTTTCAAAACTAAAATACCCAAAAGGAATGGAAAATGGATTTTCTTTAAAAAAAATTAAATATTTTAATGGAATCCAAAAATAAAATAATGGTTGTAGAGGTGAGAAAACTTGTTGTTGTTGTATACGTTAAAATAGAACATTCTTTTTCTTTTATAAAGAAATTCAAAACATTAAGTAAAATGATTCCTTTTTAAAACAATTGAAATAAATTAAATAGAGTTATAAAATGTATTTTATTATTATTTTACTTCGATATAAATACAGTAATAAGATACTTTTTAAAATATATGGACATGGAAGAAAAATTTTTGTAAGGGAAACATTAAAAGAGGAATTTTAAATAAAATTCCCTTTGAGTCTGACTCATCATGTATGTTATATATCTTCTTAAATAAAATATATATTTTAATTATTTAATTTCCCAATAACATTATTCCTGTTTTTATTCATTTTTTATTTTATTCATTACTATTTAATATTCAAGTACACAATCCTTTAAGTTTATGTTTGACATTTTGATGATATTCAACATATATGTCCAGAATGACATCGATAGGTTTAATATGGTCAAAGTGGTAATTATTCAATCATATCTATAATAATAATAATGAAATAATTATAATTGTTATACAAAACTTATAATTTTAAATCGTATCATGAGATATGGTTATGAAAAATGTACTACGTTATAATCATGAAGATGGTAAGCTATATATATGCATGGGTAAAGTTTCAATTTTTCAATGATCATTATGAAAAGAGGGTAATGATTATTTTATATTTATATAATTATAATAATATCATAAATAATATATAATTTCTTTAAATATATCTATATATATTATCCATGTGATGTGGTGATGAAGAACAAATCGCATCACTTCATGGAGGTGATAGTCCAAACTTACGCATGAACAACATTATCATTTTTTAGTGGATGGAAATTTAGGAAAAAAATGACATATTACCTTTTCAGAATGATAGATATTTATTTAATATCACATATAAACATTAGATATATCATTAAACAATTCCATAATACTAGTTTATGGAAAAAGAAATACATTGGTACGTGATGTAGTAGTCCATCGTACACACAAATGATGGTTTTGTTTGCGATTTGATAGAAGAGGATATAAGTATAGATTATTAAATTGACATAAAAACATCTTAGTATATTGAATATATTGCTTTTATTATTTCATTATGGTTTAATAATATTTGAAGGATGTATAATAAGAAATAAAACTAAAACGCTTGATTAAGAACAACAACTCTTCTTCGGACAGCCTGTTAAATTTTACACCAAAATATTTCTTATGTTGGTTTTATGATCGAATAAATATATATAAACATAGATATAGATTTTATGATCTTATTTGGGTGGGTATTGGACAAATAAAATAGTTCTTTAATTGTGTATAAAAGAGGATAAGATGTGCCATTTTATAAGATATTGGAGAGTCACTCTTAGAATTTTTGAAAAGTATTAAATTAATATAAATTAATTTTCATATTTGAAAATGAATCCAAAATTTTAATATTTTAATCTAAGATATGTATGAGTCTAAATAATATCATAAAATAAAACATTGTAAAGTTTAGGTGTCTTTTCTACCTTTATCTTTTAATAATAACTCATGTTACCACTTTTTGATAATTAGTGTGATAACAAATTTTTTACTCTAGGAGTCAATATATTGAGACTAAATGGGAAATTGGTACTCAAATAGACCATATATGATAAATTTAAAAAAAATAAAAAACCACTTGGTTGAAGACAATATTTTTAGTAATTTTTAATCATTTAATAAAACATTATTTATTATAAAATATAATTAATGTCAATTTTGACATTATTCATCTAATTTGACATAAAAACATCAAGATATAAATGAAATTAGTAAATATACTATTAAAAATTCCCTAATATTTTATTTTTAAGCAGTGTTTTTTTAACACAATAATTCGTTCAAATAATATTACTTTTAATATTATTAATATCATTTATTTTTATTTTCCTTCTAATTAAATAATTACTATATCGACGTTGCGTTAGCATTTAAGGTAATTATTTCATTTTTGAAAATTATAAATAAATTACCATGATAAAAATATTAATTAATCTTTAAAATGGATATTTATAAATTTACATAGGTTATTTCTTCCATATCATAAAATATTATATTTATTAAAATAAAGAAAGTAACATTTTTTGGATTTTCTTTACATAAAGCATCAGAAAGGTCACAATCATGGCTATATGGGACAAATATCATATATTATAATTTTCACTGTTTATGAATGAAATATAATCAACTAATAAAATTAAAATAAGTTTTATGTTTACTTTTTATTCCTTATCAAATTATGTTTACCCTTAATTAACCCATTTTACTTTTTTCATGATGAAAAATATTTATTAATGTTACTATTTATAACAAATAAAAATAAAAGGGTCCTTTTTACCAAATTTAGACCCCATTATTATAAATATTAAATCCATTTTCATGATTCAAAACATATAGGTGGAACAATTTACTTTAGAATTAAATTGGTAAAACATGTCTAAAAAAAATTTGTTTTTAAGAAAAATACCCTTCTATGTATAAAATTTGTTTACGCCAAAATCAGGTATGAAATAAATTAAAAATACTATAAGTGGATTATATTAAATCAATAGGAACTAATTAAATTTTAAAACTAATCCAAAATGGAATATGAATTTTAAAATAATTTAAAACAAAAGACACTTTTCAATAATAATTAGTATATTTCACTATTCATTGAAAAACAAACTTTTTAGAAAATATAAAAATTTCACCATAAGATAATTTTGAGATGAAGATTATAAAAACGATATATATTTTATAAAATAATTTTTTTTTTCATAAATTCATTATATTATCCACTCACAAAAATCCATAAAAATCAATATGGAAGGAAATGTATTTTTGAAGCATACAATGACTTTTCTAAAAGTTGAGTGATTATTCCTTAAGAATTATTATAACACCTATTATAATTATGATATATATATATATATATATATATATATTTCATAATGTGGTTGATCTTATTCATACCCACCAATTCAATGTATAGGTTATAATGATCACATTTAAATAATAATATTTCGTGGTTCGTTTAAGACCAGTGTTACAAGTTGTACATGATATCAAACATAATTTACATATTTTAAAATCACAAGGTGTTACATTAAACACATTTAACCTTTTCTATTAATAAAAATAAAAATGACATTCTTTCATTTGTGAAAAGTATTGCCTCCATGATAAAACATATTGCATTTTTCTTATAGATTCATTATTATTTATTAAAATATGTTAAACTATGAGTTTCTATATTTAAAATATATAAATAATTGAATTATTATTTTGTAAAAATTATACTATTTAAAAATAAACCACTTTCCAAACCATAAACATCCCTTAATACTGTTATGTTCACGTTTGGGTTGGTCTAACCCCCCGAATTGAAAAATGCTATAATATAATACCATGGATGACTATGGGAACATAATTACTAATTATATATGATATTAATATGTAAATAATTATTTTATATTTGTTTTTTAAATTTGAAATTAATATTAAACTTAATAATTAATATACTAACGATCATTAATTAAAAATCACAGAAACATACTCATCTCTGATTTTATATTTATAGATCATAACAAAAACACCAATAGAATGAAATTGTAACATTATAAATAATTATAACTCATAAATTATAGTACCTTTTATGATCTATGATGATTCACATAGGTTGAATAATGAAGAGATTTATCTCTATTATGAAACTTGTTAAAAAAGATCAAGATTACTCACACCTAATATTGAAAATAGATAATAACTAGCTAATATAAATGTAGAAAATAATTATGAATAAAGTTTATAATATGTTGTATAGATTAATAAATTTATGAAATAGGTTATTAAAATATATATTTTTGTTATACATGATATTCAAGAAGTGTAGTGGTAGTTGGGAATTATGTTGATGGGTTCTTTCTCTCAAATTTTAATTTCTAGAGACATATGTCATATCTTGAATTGTGATATCTATGATAGGGTTTTATTATTTACTAATGTATTTATTTTACCATATTCATATAATTTATGGGTTTTGAATATCAATATATTATTTTTTCTTTAAATGTATTTTAATTCAATGGAAACTAAGGCTATAAGGGTCTTTGTTAACTCAACTCACTTTATTTAGTTATAATCTTTATTATTGAAATACATTATTCCAATATAGGTTTACTCCACACTAATATTTTATTTTATGGAAATTTCTCTTCCACTTTAAAGAAGATTAATTTTTAATTAAAATATTATACCTTGATGAATTTATTCCTAAAAAGTATGTCATTGTTGAGAATAATTCACATCCTCTTTAATGATGATTTCCCCTCCTTGTTTATATTTTTCATCCCCCCCCAATTTTATATTTTATAATTATTATCCTAATTATGTGTTATCCTATGTGACCATAATATTTCCCTTATCATCTTTTCAAATTTATGTTTTTTTACTCTTTTAATATAAAACCATGATAATTTATCATAATAACATAATGGTTGATAGAGAACACAACATGCAACACTGAGTCAAAACAAACCCCGATATTCTATTAAAATATTAATATCACCTAGTTATTGAATTGGTAGTTATGGATAGTATTAAATGAATTAATATATATATATATATAGGATATAGTATACAATGAATATAATTTTTACACATATTTTTTGGAATATTGTATGGATTACGTTTAGAGATAGGCGCTAAGACGACATGATATTTCGACGCTCGATGTGAACAAAATTAATTTTAGAAATATATTAAAATATTAAATATCATGAATGTATAGTTTTCTTGTAAAAGTGGAATAACTTATAAATAGAATAATAGATCATAAATCTAAGTCCTTTGTTGATCTCAAAGTGTGGGCTTTACCCTAGGTGCGTTATAACCTTGGAACACGTCAGATGTTTGGGTTGGACACTATCATAGGTAGACATTTAGATAAATAAATTTTAATAAATTAGTTTATTTAATTAATCATTTTGACCTAGGTTTTCCTATATGAACACTATTATAGTAAATTTTCAAGGTTATTTTCATAACCCTATAGATTGAGGGAGCCATTAGAGAGCATTGTAGTAGCTTCTGTTGGTGCGTGATGATCGGATCATGGATCAACGATCAGTGTGTGAAAAAACTCAAGGATCTCACCAATGAAAATGACATATAATTATTCTTCATTAGTATAAGATCCAAATCTAGGAAGGAAATTGGTTTAGTTGTATTATTTACCTATTTTTTTTATTTCTATGATGAATGTGATTCTATCGACCAACATATTGATTCACATATTGATTGTATTGTGGGTACATGATTATATGTGGGGATTATTCAGAAATTTTTTATTTGATATGGTTATTTATTCATAATTATAATGGAAATAGTTTGAGGATAATCCAAATATATCCAAGGTTCAATTATCTTTTTGATGATTGATGGTTTTATCCCACGGTTCTCTATTTTTTCATCACCAGTATTCACCTTGATTATTGGTTCAAAAAAATACTAGGAAATTAGTCATTACGTACCCATTTATTGGCGTAATAGATTTATATCATAGATATAGCGACCCATACTTTACATACATGGTTAATACTTCAAAATTGAAGCATAATTATTACAACATATAACAAAAACATGAAAGGACCGTATAGGTATAGTGTCTTTAGAAACTGGGAAACATAAACAACTGGTTCATAAAGCATCTACACTGTCTCCCATTTATTTCATCATATCTATAGTCCCCTTTTGGCATATCTTACTTAATAATATTCTTCCTGACCTGGGGAAAGAAAGAATACAAAAGGGTGAGCTCAAATGCTCACTAAGGGTAAACAAAAGAAATATCAATCACATCAAATTCATAAGAACATAACATTTTGGAAATCTTACCCTGCAAAAGAGATCATAATTTCATAACATGGGATAAATCATGGTAGTGAAATGTAATCCCTATAATCATAACTTAAAACATGAAACTTTGTGGCATACACACATAATCATATAGAATCATTTATTATTAGTCAAGACTCATTTCCAAGACTATCTTAGTGGACAAAGTCCATTTCTGAACCGAGTTCACTCCTCGTTTCAGTCCTGTTTCACTGAACCGGTTTAACCTGACGTTCTAAACATGTCTATCTCATGAGATATAAAATCTTTAACCAATTAATTGGAGGGATATATAGTTCCCACCCATCTCATAATGATACCATTCTTATGTGTGCCACAAAATCATAAATCATACATCATTGCATAACCCATGTAATAAAAATGGGATTCTTAAACATCGTGACATCATAAAACAATTCATATAAGATAAAGGAATTCATAAAAATAATTCCATCACAAAATATTCAAATCAATGTAATAATAGGGATAGAAACAGAACCATATATTATATTATATGGAAAATAATTTTGATAAAACACTTGAACTCCATTCTGGAGGAAAATATCCTTTCTACTTCAAAAACATTTTTCCTTTCTTAACATGTCATACAATTTTAAACTAAAAGAAGTTGATTAAAAATAAACATGAAAACTTGTAAAGGAAGGTTCTTGGAAATAATGTTCTAAAAATCCATTCATGTCGTATAATTTTTAAAAAAACATTCTTCTCGTACTTTTGTCAGAAAAGTCAAAAAGTACCTCGTACGAAAAACGACAAAAGATTCCTTTCATATCCTTTACTAAAAACTCACCGAAGGGTAAAATTGGATTTAAAAATTGTAGGTGGATGTAAATAATATTACATATTGAGGAAACATGGATGTGGATGATAAAATACACCCCAGTAAATATCAAAGTATAAACAATCTCGGATAAAAATGAGATTGTGATATTTTCCCTTACCTTAGGTCCGATTTGCTTCGTAAGTGTCCGAACCTCCTGAATAATGATTTAAATAATGTTATTGACTTATTACAGAATCATAATTATTGTTGTGATATCATATATGGTCATATTATTAGCTTCTTATTAGTAATATTTCATTACTACTTGTTATTCGGGTGTTTATTACTTTTTGTTCTTATGCGTGTTTTGTCGAATAAATTCTTATTATTCTATTTAGGTTATAGATACCTCATTTACAGAATGGTATTAGTGTACTATATATCATATTTATTCATTCAATTCATTTATATAATCATTATTCAATGAAGATCATGTAGAACGAATGACATCACATCGTGGAGACGGTATTCCGTACGTACGCACGAGCGATGATATCGTTCCCATGATCGTGGAATTGTATTGGAGTGTATGTATACTATTTCAGAATCAATACCAATTTAAAATAATCATATATATATATATTTATTTTCACCATTATACCCATCCAAGTAAGGTGTTGATGGAAAATAGATTACACCATGGCGTGGAGACGGTATTCCGTACGTACGCACGCGCGGTGATTTTATTTTCCGAAGGATGGATAGATGGTGAAATAGGGTTGTTTCATACTTATAATAACATATCAGTATATGAGTGATACTGATGTTATTAATTGATAATGAAACAACTAAATAAGAAGAAGTGGAAGAATAAATAAAGTTGAAAGAATCGGTAACAGACATTACCTCTTCTTTGAAGCGCCTCTTTGAGACCTCCTCTTAGGGCACTAAAATTGGTCTTTGAAGAAGAAAATGATCTATAGGATGTTTCTAGGGAAGTGGGGAAGTAAAATGGGCCGGGGTTGGCCGAGATTGAAGGCTCAAATTGGTGTGAGGAGGAGAGGGAGGAGGTGCCCTTTTACAAGGGAGGAGAGGGGCACCTTTGGAAATATAAGAAATATTAGTTTATTATAAACTTATCTTCGGTTTCAAAAGGTCAAAAAATAATTAAAGATGAAGATAAGATGAGTCATGGTCGAAATAAAATCATCCAATCATAATTGGACATGTTTTGTAAAATATTTTAATCATTATAATCTTATTGATTTAAACCATTTATTAATGAGGTAAATAATTCATCATTATTGTGTCATAAATAATTTAATTTATTTGGTGTCTAAAAATTATAAAATAAATATCATTATGTAGGAAGTCTTTTTATATTTCCAATGAATATTTATAGTTGTAAATATAAGTTATATAATCCCTTATAAAAATTAATTACTAAAATATTTTTGTTAATGTCAATTTTGTCTTTACATTAAATTAATTAATACAAATTGTCATTGTCACTACCAAGTGGATCAATACGGTACCAAAATCGACCCAAGGATGACCATGGTCGTCCACTACACATCCAATAAGGTTAGGACAAGTGTCAAGGTAATTTTGAATTATTATAATATTCTTTTAACCTTGAATTACCTTATTTACCTTTAACCGTAGTAAATAAAAATTACCGTAGTTACTATTCATAATATCAAAATAAATAAATAAAAGTAACCTATTATCATAATTTGGACCCAATGATTCCAAACATGGAATTAATTTTTCAAAATTCAAAACACAGAAGTTTCAGTAATTAATTTAAAATTAATCCCGTTGTTAAGCAAACAGGTTTTAAAAGTTAAAACATTGCCAAAGATTGAAATGTTTTTACCTATGAATTCAATGTAAAATTAATGCTAATGAAATACATTATATTAAATGGTAAAAATTTATTCTATTTATACTTTAAAAACATTCAATATTATAATTTAACCATATAAAGTATTGCGATGAAAAAAGTTTTTTTTTAATTAAAATATAGCGTGTTTTTACTATTCATTAAAATATGAAAGTTATCAGAATAATATGAAAAATTTATCCAAAGTAAATTTTTATATCCTGATTCTAAAAAATAATTTTATTATGTCAAATTGAACTTATAAACTTGTCAAAAACTAGATTTAATGTGGGTGCGCCATCAAAAGGCGGTCAAACTGCATTTTTTGAAAAATACTTCTTTTATCCAAAAAACTGATTTTGTTTTCATACCTCATTCTAGAAAATGTATAAGATGAATTAAAATGTTATAAAATTCAAAATTCAGTTAATACTATTCATAACGTCTAGTTTATAATATTATAATATATCGTTGTTTAGTGAAACTCGGTATTGCGTACTACACACACTATTGAGGAAGGTCGTGATTGTGTGTAACACAAGACAAGATAGTGTTGTGTGTAGTGGAAGATTCCTTTACGTATAACATATTACATAAAAAAATATACTTCTCATAAAATATCATGGTGTTAAATTCTACCCCCCTTAAAATGAATTTCGCCCTCGAAATTCATCACTTCGTAACAAACAGATGAGGATACCTCTCCCTCATCATATTCTCAAGTTCCCATGTAGCTTCTTATAATTGGTGGTTCCTCCATAAAACTTTCACCAAGCGAGTGGTCATGTTCCATAGGACTTTTTCGCTACGATCCAGAATCTCTCTCAGTTGTTCTTCATAAGAAAGATCTTACTCCAGCGGTACAACTTCTGAGTTGAGTACATGTGAAGGATCAGGTATGCACTTTCTCAGGAGAGATACATGGAACACATCGTGGAATTGAGAGAGATTCAGTGGAAGCACCAATCGGTAAGCTACCTTCCCAACACGATCCAAAATTTCAAAAGGACCGATATATCTAGGTTTCAACTATCCCTTCATTCCAAATCTCATGACCCTCTTCCAGGGAGATATTCATAAGAACACTTTATCACCCACTTCAAACTCTAGGTCTTTTCTTCGGTTGTCGGCATAACTTTTTTGTCGACTCTGAGCTTCTCTTATGTGTTGTTGAATAGATCTGATCTTTTCTTCCATTTCATCAACAAGATCAGGTCCTAATAGCTTTCTTTCCCCAACTTCATCCCAGCAAGTTGGAGTCCTGCATTTCTTTCCATAGAGAGCTTCATAAGGAGCTATCTGAATAATGGAGTGAAAGCTATTATTATAAGAAAATTCCACCAAAGGTTGATGTTGATCCCAACCACCTTTGAAATCCATAGATCAAGCTCTCAACATGTCTTCTAGAGTTTGAATTGTCCTCTCAGACTGACCGTCTGTCTGAGGATGGTAAGAAGTGCTGAAACTCAACTCTGTATCTAGAGCATGCTGAAGACTTCGCCAGAATTTCGAGGTAAACCTTGGATCCCAATTAGATATAATGGAAAGTGGAACTCCATGAAATCTTACCACTTCCTTTACATATATCCTGGAAAGCTAATCAAGAGAAAAATCTTCTCTAATAGCAATGAAGTGTGCCGACTTTGTAAGACGATCAACTATAACCCAGATAGCATTATTTCCTTTGGATGTTTTAGGAAGTCCAGTGACAAAGTCCATAATTATGTTTTCCCATTTCCATTTGGGTATGGGTAATGGTTGCAACATCCCCTTAGACATTTGTCTCTCAGCTTTAACTTGCTGACAAACCAAGCATCGAGAGACATATTCAGCAAAATCGCTTTTCATGCCATCCTACCAGAAGTACTCTTTCAGGTCCCTATACATCTTTGTACTTACAGGATGAATAGAAAATGAAGAACTATGAGCCTCGTCCAATAGCCCCTTCTTAAATTCTGGGATGGGGGGAACACAAACCCGATTCTTGAACTTTATTATCCCATCACAATCAAGGTTGAATTCAGGAACATTTCTCACCTACTTTTGTAACTCGTCATCTTCTTTCTGTGCCTCTTTAATCTTCACATGTATAGATGGTTGAACATTCATTTGAGAAAGATACGATTTTTCCCCTTTCATTATAATTCCAAGATCCATCCTTTGTAAATCTATAAATATTAGATCTTTTGTGATCCTCATCATGGATAAGCTAGAATGGTCTTTCCGAATTAATGCATCTTCCACATTGTTTTCTTTCCCAGGGTGGTAATGAATTGAGCAGTCGTAATCCTTAATCAACTCCAACCATCTTCTTTGGCGCATATTCATCTCCTTTTGTGTGAAAATATACTTTAAACTTTTATGATCAGTATAAATGCCACACTTTTCTCCATAAAGATAATGCCTCCAAATATTTAATGCAAAGATTACCACAGATAACTCCAAATCATGAGTTGGGTAATTTTGCTCATGGATTTTCAACTGTCGTGAGGCATAAGCTATCACCATATCATTTTTCATAAGAAAAAACCCCAACCCCTTCTTGGATGCATCACTGTAGATCACAAACCTTTCTCCACTATAAGGAAGTGTGAGCACAGGTGCACTGGATAACCTTCTTTTCAACTCCTTGAAATTATCTTCACATTCCTACTTCCACACGAACTTAACTCCTTTTCGAGTCAACCTGGTGAGTGGATTGGATAATCGGGAAAAATCTTTCACAAAACGTCGATAATATCCATCCAAACCAAAAAAACTTCGGATCTCAGTTACTTTTGTTGGTGTCGACCATCTTTTGATAACTTATGTTTTTGCTGGATCCACAGATATCCCCTCTTTTGAGATTATGTGACCCAAAAAATGCAACCTTTTGAAGCCAAAATTCACACTTGGTAAATTTGGCATAAAGTTTCTCCTTTCTCAGGGTCTTTAATACAATTGTCAAGTGATCTTCATGTTCTTCCTTTCTCTTTGAATAAAAAAGAATATCATCTATAAAGACTAACACAAACTGATCAAGATAGTCTCTAAAGACTCTATTCATCAGATCCATGAAGATAACATGGGCATTAGTAAGGCCAAATGGCATCACTATAAATTCATAGTGTCCATACCTTGTACGGAAAGACGTCTTTGGTATATCCTCCCTTTTGACCCTTAATTGATGATACCCTGAATGAAGATCAATCTTGGAAAAGTATTGAGCTCCGCGTAGTTGGTCAAATAGGTCATCAATGCGTGGGAGAGAATATTTGTTCTTGATAGTGATCTTGTTAAGTTCTCGATAATCAATGCAGAGTCTCATTGATCTGTCTTTCTTCTTAACAAACAGAACAGGTGCTCCCCAAGGTGACGCACTAGGGCGTATGAATCCTTTATCAAGATTCTCTTGGAGTTGCTTCTTCAATTCTTGCAACTCAATTGGGTCCATTCTATAAGGTGTCCTTGAAATAGGTAAAGCACTCGGTATGAGTTCTATTGAAAACTCAACTTCACAACTTGGTGGAAGACCTGGAAATTCCTCCGGAAAGACATCATCAAATTCCCATACAATGGGCATATTATTAATCGTGAGTTTCTCTCTAACTATTTGAGATAAATAACCTTCATTTAGTGGAATCAAGACCCATAAGATAGAATAAATTTCTACTGGAAGGTTATGTTCATATTTGCATCGATAGACGATCATAGATTGATCTGGAATATGAAATGTGACTTCCATTCTTTGGCAATTGATATGAGCTCCATATAAAGAAAGCCAATCCATGCCAAGAATCACATCAAATTCCACTCTATGAAGGATCACAAGATTTGCAGGAAGCACATTCCCACAAACTTCAATCAGAGAAGAATTGTAAACTTTTGATGCGGCTGTTGTGCCATTAGGAGTTGTCACAGCCAACTCAACATCTAATTGTTGAGGTAATATGGCGATACCCTTAGAAAATTCTTCAGAAATAAAAGAGTGGGTGGATCTAGAATCAAATAAAACATTTTCTACTTTAGAGTGGATGGTAAGTGTACCTCTCACCACTTCGTTTTCGTACTCCACATCGCTGATAGTAATTGCATGTGACATTCCTTTGTCTTTGGCCTTAAGAGTTTGTTGACCTCGATCATCATCATCAACCCTTGGATTTGGGCATTGATTGGAATAATGCCCCATCTCCTTGCACATGATACATTGAAGTGTAGTAGGTTTATTCTGTGTATCCCTTCCATTTTTTGCATCATTATACATCTTCTTCCCATTATTTCGACATTCAATTTCCTGATGACCTTCTTTTCCACACTTATAACGTTTGATTGTTCCCTTAAGACAATTTCCTCCATGTTTCTTTCCACACTTTGAGCATAAGGGAAAACTCATATTCTTTTCAGTGTGGTCTTTAGATTTTCCTTTTAATTCCATTTTCCTCTTATTATCAAACCCATGTGACTTATGGGTTACAACAATCTCCATCTCAACCTTGAGAGAACATCGAAAAATTTCCTCATAGCTATTGAAGTCCCTTATGGCTAACGCCCTTCGATGACTTGGTTTTAAGCCACTAAAGAATCGATCGATCTTACTCTTAGGTGGGATAATAATTCCGGAAGCGTACCTTGAAAGTATTGTAAAATTTTCTTCGTTGGTACCAACAGATTCATCATCCTTTTGCTTCAGTTCAAGAAACTTCTTCTCCATCTTTGTTCGAAGAATACGAGGGAAATACTTATTGAAAAATAAGTTCTTGAACTCATCCCATTCCATGGACTCAATTTCATCCCTTTGCCTCATATTCTTAATAAGATTCAACCATTGATCAACATCACCTTCCAAACGATACACTGCTAAGATGACTTTATCATGTTCAAAACCTTGAAGAACTGAAAATATCTTTTCAGCGGTACTGATCCATTGTTCAGCCACTAATGAATCAGAAGACCCGCTGAATGAAGGTGGACTAAGCCTCATGAAGGATTAAACAGAATGTTGCTCCTTCATTTTCTTATTTGGAAGTCCTGCATGATTCATAGCTTGAGAAAGTTGTGTGAGAATGGCTACAAGATTTTTCATTCCAGCTCCCATAACGTTTAGTTTCTCAGGGGGACAATCATTGTATTTCCCATCGCATTCCGCATTAACACGGTTCTTTTGGGTTCAAACCATTGACTAAAACCAAGAAGAATAGTGTGAGCAACACTAATTATAATAGGAAAACCACATAATCAAGAATAAAATTTCACACTTAAGGTCTTATCATAGGTTGTTCATGGCCATTTCTAAAACGCTAAGATTGTGTTCTATTCTTAGACATATCTTCAGGTTTCTTACTAAGGATTTCACATCCTAGTTTCCAAAGGTTGACTATACCTTTGCCTCTGATACCAACTATAGCGACCCATACTTTACATACGTGGTTAATAATTCAAAATTGAAGCATAATTATTACAACATATAACAAAAACATGAAAGGACCGTATAGGTATAGTGTCTTTAGAAACTGGGAAACATAAACAACTGGTTCATAAAGCATCTACACTGTCTCCCATTTATTTCATCATATCTATAGTCCCCTTTTGGAATATCTTACTTAATAACCTTCTTCCTGACCTGGGGAAAGAAAGCATACAAAAGGGTGAGCTCAAATGCTCAGTTAGGGTAAACAAAAGAAATATCAATCACATCAAATTCATAATAACATAACATTTTGGAAATCTTACCCTGCAAAAGAGATGATAATTTCATAACATGGGATAAATAATGGTAGTGAAATGTAATCCCTATAATCATAACTTAAAACATGAAACTTTGTGGCATACACACATAATCATATAGAATCATTTCTTATTAGTCAAGACTCATTTCCAAGACTATCTTAGTGGAAAAAGTCCATTTTTGAACCGAGTTCACTCCTCGTTTCAGTCCTCTTTCACTGAACCGGTTTAACCTGCCGTTCTAAACATGTCTATATCATGAGATATAAAATCTTTACCCAATTAATTGGAGGGATATATAGGTCCCACCCATCTCATAATGATACCATTCTTATGTGTGCCACAAAATCATAAATCATACATCATTGCATAACCCATGTAATAAAAATGGGATTCTTAAACATCGTGACATCATAAAACAATTCATATAAGATAAAGGAATTAATAAAAATAATTCCATCACAAAATATTCAAATCAATGTAATAATAGGGATAGAAACAGAACCATATATTATCTTATATGGAAAATAATTTTGATAAAACACTTGAACTCCATTCTGGAGGAAAATATCCTTTCTACTTCAAAAACATTTTTCCTTTCTTAACATGTGATACAATTTTAAACTAAAAGAAGTTGATTAAAAATAAACATGAAAACTTGTAAAGTAAGATTCTTGGAAATAATGTTCTAAAAATCCATTCATGCCGTATAAGTTTAAAAAAAACATTCTTCTCGTACTTTTGTCGGAAAAGTCAAAAAGTACCTCGTACGAAAAACGACAAAAGATTCCTTTCATATCCTTTACTAAAAACTCACTGAAGGGTAAAATTGGATTTAAAAATTGTAGGTGGATGTAAATAATATTACATATTGAGGAAACATGGATGTGGATGATAAAATACACCCCCAGTAAATATCAAAGTATAAACAATCTCGGATAAAAATGAGATTGTGATATTTTCCCTTACCTTAGGTCCGATTTGCTTCATAAGTGTCCGAACCTCCTGAATAATGATTTAAATAATGTTATTGACTTATTACAGAATCATAATTATTGTTATGATATCATATATGGTCATATTATTAGCTTCTTATTAGTAATATTTCATTACAACTTGTTATTCGGGTGTTTATTACTTTTTGTTCTTATGCGTGTTTTGTCGAATAAATTCTTATTATTCTATTTAGGTTATAGACACCTCATTTACAGAATGGTATTAGTGTACTATATATCATATTTATTCATTCAATTCATTTATATAATCATTATTCAATGAAGATCATGTAGAACGAATGACATCACATCGTGGAGACGGTATTCCGTACGTACGCACGAGCGATGATATCGTTCCCATGATCGTGGAATTGTATTGGAGTGTATGTATACTATTTCAGAATCAATACCACTTTACAATAATCATATATAGTTATTTATTTTCACCATTATACCCATCCAAGTAAGGTGTTGATGGAAAATAGATTACACCACGGCGTAGAGACGGTATTCCGTACGTACGCACGCGCGGTGATTTCATTTTCCGAAGGATGGATAGATGGTGAAATAGGGTTGTTTCATACTTATAATAACATATCAGTATATGAGTGATACTGATGTTATTAATTGATAATGAAAAAACTAAATAAGAAGAAGTGGAAGAAGAAATAAAGTTGAAAGAATCGGTAACGGACATTACCTCTTTTTTGAAGCGCCTCTTTGAGACCTCCTCTTAGGGCACTAAAATTGGTCTTTGAAGAAGAAAATGATCTATAGGATGTTTCTAGGGAAGTGGGGAAGTAAAATGGGCCGGGGTTGGCCGAGATTGAAGGCTGAAATTGGTGTGAAGAGGAGAGGGAGGAGGTTCCCTTTTATAAGGGAGGAGAGGGGCACCTTTGGAAATATAAGAAATATTAGTTTATTATAAACTTATCTTCGGTTTCAAAAGGTTCAAAAATAATTAAAGATGAAGATAAGATGAGTCATGGTCGAAATAAAATCATCCAATTATAATTGGACATGTTTTGGAAAATATTTTAATCATTATAATCTTATTGATTTAAACCATTTAATAATGAGGTAAATAATTCATCATTATTGTGTCATAAATAATTTAATTTATTTGGTGTCTAAAAATTATAAAATAAATATCATTATGTAGGAAGTCTTTTTATATTTCTAATTAATATTTATAGTTGGAAATATAAGTTATATAATCCCTTATAAAAATTAATTACTAAAATATATTTGTTAATGTCAATTTTGTCTTTACATTAAATTAATTAATACAAATTGTCATTGTCACTACCAAGTGGATCAATAGGGTCCCAAAATCGACCCAAGGATGACCATGGTCGGCCACTAATCATCTAATAAGGTTAGGACAAGTGTCAAGGTAATTTTGAATTATTATAATATTCTTTTAACCTTGAATTACCTTATTTACCTTTAACCGTAGTAAATAAAAATTACCGTAGTTACTATTCATAATATCAAAATAAATAAATAAAAGTAACCTATTAACATAATTTGGACCCAATTATTCCAAACATGGAATCCATTTTTCAAATTTCAAAACACATAAGTTTCAGTAATTAATTTAAAATTAATCCCGTTGTTAAGCAAACAGGTTTTAAAAGTTAAAACATTGCCAAAGATTGAAATGTTTTTACCTATGAATTCAATGTAAAATTAATGCTAATGACATACATTATATTAAATGGTAAAAATTTATTCTATTTATACTTTAAAAACATTCAATATTATAATTTAACTATATAAAGTATTGCGATGAAAAAAGTTGTTTTTAATTAAAATATAGCGTGTTTTTACTATTCATTAAAAAATGAAAGTTATCAGAATAATATGAAAAATTTATCCAAAGTAAATTTTTATATCCTGACTCTAAAAAAGAATTTTATTATGTCAAATTGAACTTATAAACTTGTCAAAAACTAGATTTAATGTGGGTGCTCCATCAAAAGGCGGTAAAACTGCATTTTTTGAAAAATACTTTTTTATCCAAAAAACTGATTTTGTTTTCATAACTCATTCTAGAAAATGTATAAGATGAATTAAAATGTTATAAAATTCAAAATTCAGTTAATAATATACATAATGGCTAGTTTATAATATTATAATATATCGTTGTTTAGTGAAACTCGGTATTGCGTACTACACACACTATCAAGGAAGGTCGCGATTGTGTGTAACGCAAGCCAAGATAGTGTTGTGTGTAGTGGAAGATTCCTTTACGTATAACATATTACATAAAAAAATATACTTATCATAAAATATCATGGTGTTAAATTCTACCCCCTTTAAAATGAATTTCGCCCTCGAAATTCATCACTTCGTAACAAACAGATGAGGATACCTCTCCCTCATCATATTCTCAAGTTCCCATGTAGCTTCTTATAATTGGTGGTTCCTCCATAAAACATTCACCAAACGAGTGGTCTTGTTCCATAGGACTTTTTCGCTACGATCCAGAATCTATATCAGTTGTTCTTCATAAGAAAGATCTTACTCCAGCGGTACAACTTCTGAGTTGAGTACATGTGAAGGATCAGGTATGCACTTTCTCAGGAGAGATACATGGAACACATCGTGGAATTGAGAGAGATTCGGTGGAAGCGCCAATCGGTAAGCTACATTCCCAACACGATCCAAAATTTCAAAAGGACCGATATATCTAGGGCTCAACTTTCCCTTCATTCCAAATCTCATGACCCTCTTCCAGGGAGATATTCGTAAGAACACTTTATCACCCACTTCAAACTCTAGGTCTTTTTTTCGGTTGTCGGCATAACTTATTTGTCAACTCTGAGCTGCTCTTATGTGTTGTTGAATAGATCTGACCTTTTCTGCAATTTCATCAACAAGATCAGGTCCTAATAGCTTTCTTTCCCCAACTTCATCCCAGCAAGTTGGAGTCCTGCATTTCTTTCCATAGAGAGCTTCATAAGGAGCTATCTGAATAATAGAGTGAAAGCTATTATTATAAGAAAATTCCACCAAAGGTAGATGTTGATCCCAACCACCTTTGAAATCCATAGAGAAAGCTCTCAACATGTCTTATAGAGTTTGAATTGTCCTCTCAGACTGACCGTCTGTCTGAGGATGGTAAGAAGTGCTGAAACTCAACTCTGTATCTAGAGCATGCTGAAGACTTCGCCAGAATTTCGAGGTAAACCTTGGATCCCAATCAGATATAATGGAAAGTGGTACTCCATGCAATCTTACCACTTCCTTTACATATATCCTGGCAAGCTAATCAAGAGAAAAATCTTCTCTGATAGCAATGAAGTGTGCCGACTTTGTAAGACGATCAACTATAACCCAGATAGCATTATTGCCTTTGGTTGTTTTAGGAAGTCCAGTGACAAAGTCCATAGTGATGTTTTCCCATTTCCATTCGTGTATGGGTAATGGTTGTAACATCCCCTTAGAAATTTGTCTCTCAGCTGTAACTTGCTGACAAACCAAGCATCGAGAGACATATTCAGCAAAATCACTTTTCATGCCATCCCACCAGAAGTACTCTTTCAGGTCCCTATACATCTTTGTACTTACAGGATGAATAGAAAATGAAGAACTATGAGCCTCGTCCAGTAGACCCTTCTTAAATTCTGGGATGGGGGGAACACAAACCCGATTCTTGAACTTTATTATCCCATCACAATCAAGGTTGAATTCAGGAACATTTCTCACCTTCTTTTGTAACTCGTTATCTTCTTTCTGTGCCTCTTTAATCTTCACATGTATAGATGGTTGAACATTCATTTGAGAAAGATACGATTTTTCCCCTTTCATTATAATTCCATGATCCATCCTTTGTAAATCCATAAATATTAGATCTTTTGTGATCCTCATCATGGATAAGCTAGCATGGTCTTGCCGAATTAATGCATCTTCCACATTGTTTGCTTTCCCAGGGTGGTAATGAATTGAGCAGTCGTAATCCTTAATCAACTCCAACCATCTTCTTTGGCGCATATTCATCTCCTTTTGTGTGAAAATATACTTTAAACTTTTATGATCAGTATAAATGCCACACTTTTCTCCATAAAGATAATGCCTCCAAATATTTAATGCAAAGATTACCGCAGCTAACTCCAAATCATGAGTTGGGTAATTTTGCTCATGGATTTTCAACTGTCGTGAGGCATAAGCTATCACCATATCATTTTTCATAAGAACACACCCCAGCCCCTTCTTGGATGCATCACTGTAGATCACAAAACTTTCTACACTACATGGAAGTGTGAGAACAGGTGCACTGGATAACCTTCTTTTCAACTCCTTGAAATTATCTTCACATTCCTACGTCCACACGAACTTAACTCCTTTTCGAGTCAACCTGGTGAGTGGATTGGATAATCATGAAAAATATTTCACAAAACGTCGATAATATCCAGCCAAACCAAAAAAACTTCGGATCTCAGTTACTTTTGTTGGTGTCGACCATCTTTTGATAACTTCTGTTTTTGCTGGATCCACAGATATCTCCTCTTTTGAGATTATGTGACCCAAAAATGAAACCTTTTGAATCCAAAATTCACACTTGGTAAATTTGGCATAATGTTTCTCCTTTCTCAGGGTCTTTAATACAATTGTCAAGTGATCTTCATGTTCGTCCTTTCTCTTTGAATAAAAAAGAATATCATCTATAAAGACTAACACAAACTGATCAAGATAGTCTCTAAAGACTCTATTCATCAGATCGGTGAAGATAGAAGGGGAATTAGTAAGACCAAATGGCATCACTATAAATTCATAGTGTCCAGACCTTGTACGGAAAGACGTCTTTGGTATATCCTCCCTTTTGACCCTTAATTGATGATACCATGAATGAAGATCAATCTTGGAAAAGTATTGAGCTCCGCGTAGTTGGTCAAATAGGTCATCAATGCGTGGGAGAGAATATTTGTTCTTGATAGTGATCTTGTTAAGTTCTCGATAATCAATGCAGAGTCTCATTGATCTGTCTTTCTTCTTAACAAACAGAACAGGTGCTCCCCAAGGTGACGCACTAGGGCGTATGAATCCTTCATCAAGATTCTCTTGGAGTTGGTTCTTCAATTCCTACAACTCAATTGGGGCCATTCTATAAGGTGTCCTTGAAATAGGTAAAGCACCCGGTACGAGTTCTATTGAAAACTCAACTTCACAACTTGGTGGAAGACCTGGAAATTCCTCCGGAAAGAAATCATCAAATTCCCATACAATGGGCATATTATTAATCGTGAGTTTCTCTCTAACCATTTGAGATAAATAACCTTCATTTAGTGGAATCAAGACCCATAAGATAGAATAAATTTCTACTGGAAGGTCTGTTCATCCTTGCATCGATAGACGATCATAGATTGATCTGGAATATGAAATGTGACTTCCATTCTTTGGCAATTGATATGAGCTCCATATAAATAAAGCCAATCCATGCCAAGAATCACATCCAATTCCACTATAGGAAGGATCACAAGATTTGCAGGAAGCACATTCCCACAAACTTCAATTAGAGAAGAATTTTAAACTTTTGATGCGACTGTTGTTCCATTAGGAGTTGTCACAGCCAACTCAACATCTAATTGTTGAGGTAATATGGCGATACCCTTAGAAAATTATTCAGAAATAAAAGAGTGGGTGGATCCAGAATCAAATAAAACATTTTCTACTTTAGAGTGGATGGTAAGTGTACCTCTCACCACTTCGTTGTCGTACTCCACATCACTGATAGTAATTGCATGTGACATTCCTTTGTCTTTGGCCTTAAGAGTTTGTTGACCTCGATCATCATAATCAACCCTTGGATTTGGGCATTGATTGGCATAATTCCCCATCTCCTTGCACATGATACATTGAAGTGTAGTAGGTTCATTCTGTGTATCCCTTCCATTTTTTGCATCATTAGACATCTTCTTCCCATTATTTCGACATTCAATTGCCTGATGACCTTCTTTTCCACACTTATAACATTTGATTGTTCCCTTAAGACAATTTCCTCCATGTTTCTTTCCACACTTTGAGCATAAGGGAAAACTCATCTTCTTTTCAGTGTGGTATTTAGATTTTCCTTTGAATTCCATTTTCCTCTTATTATCAAACCCATGTGACTGATGGGTTACACTAATCTCCATCTCAACCTTGAGAGAACATCGAACAATTTCCTCATAGCTATTGAAGTCCCTTATGGCTAACGCCCTTCGAAGACTTGGTTTTAAGCCACTAAATAATCGATCGATCTTACTCTTAGGTTGGATAATAATTCCGGAAGCGTACCTTGAAAGTATTGTAAAATTTTCTTCATAGGTACCAACAGATTCATCATCCTTTTGCTTCAGTTCAAGAAACTTATTCTCCATCTTTGTTCGAAGAATACGAGGGAAATACTTATTGAAAAATAAGTTCTTGAACTCGTCCCATTCCATGGACTCAATTTCATCCCTTCGCCTCATATTCTTAATAAGATTCAACCATTGACCAGCATCACCTTCCAAACGATACACTGCTGAGATGACTTTATCATGTTCAAAACCTTGAAGAACTGAAAATATCTTTTCAGTGGTACTGATCCATTGTTCAGCCACTAATGGATCAGAAGACCCGCTGAATGAAGGTGGACGCTGCCTCATGAAGGATTAAACAGAATGTTGCTGCTTCATTTGCTCATTTGGAAGTCCTGCATGATTCATAGCTTGAGAAAGTTGTGTGAGCATGGCTACAAGATTTTTCATTCCAGCTCCCATAACGTTTAGTTGCTCAGGGGGACAATCATTGTATTTCCCATCGCATTCCTCATTAACACGGTTCCTTTGGGTTCCAACCATTGACTAAAACCAAGAAGAATAGTGTGAGCAACACTAATTATAATAGGAAAACCACATAATCAAGAATAAAATTTCACACTTAAGGTCTTATCATAGGTTGTTCATGGCCATTTCTAAAACGCTAATATTGTGTTCTATGCTTAGACATATCCTCAGGTTTCTTACTAAGGATTTCACATCCTAGTTTCCAAAGGTCGACTATACCTTTGCCTCTGATACCAACTATAGCGATCCATACTTTACATAGATGGTTAATACTTCAAAATTGAAGCATAATTATTACAACATATAACAAAAAAATGAAAGGACCGTATAGGTATAATGTCTTTAGAAACTGGGAAACATAAACAACTAGTTCATAAAGCATCTACACTGTCTCCCATTTATTTCATCATATCTATAGTCCCCTTTTGGAATATCTTACTTAATAACCTTCTTCCTGACCTGGGGAAATAAAGCATACAAAAGGGTGAGCTCAAATGCTCAGTTAGGGTAATCAAAAGAAATATCAATCACATCAAATTCATAATAACATAACATTTTGGAAATCTTACCCTGCAAAAGAGATGATAATTTCATAACATGGGATAAATCATGGTAGTGAAATGTAATCCCTATAATCATAACTTAAAACATGAAACTTTGTGGCATACACACATAATCATATAGAATCATTTCTTATTAGTCAAGACTCATTTCCAAGACTATCTTAGTGGAAAAAGTCCATTTTTGAACCGAGTTCACTCCTCGTTTCAGTCCTCTTTCACTGAACCGGTTTAACCTGCCGTTCTAAACATGTCTATATCATGAGATATAAAATATTTACCCAATTAATTGGAGGGATATATAGGTCCCACCCATCTCATAATGATACCATTCTTATGTGTGCCACAAAATCATAAATCATACATCATTGCATAACCCATGTAATAAAAATTGGATTCTTAAACATCGTGACATCATAAAACAATTCATATAAGATAAAGGAATTCATAAAAATAATTCCATCACAAAATATTCAAATCAATGTAATAATAGGGATAGAAACAGAACCATATATTATCTTATATGGAAAATAATTTTGATAAAACACTTGAACTCCATTCTGGAGGAAAATATCCTTTCTACTTCAAAAACATTTTTCCTTTCTTAACATTTCATACAATTTTAAACTAAAAGAAGTTGATTAAAAATAAACATGAAAACTTGTAAAGGAAGCTTCTTGGAAATAATGTTCTAAAAATCCATTCATGCCGTATAAGTTTAAAAAAAACATTCTTCTCGTACTTTTGTCGGAAAAGTCAAAAAGTACCTCGTACGAAAAACGACAAAAGATTCCTTTCATATCCTTTACTAAAAACTCACCGAAGGGTAAAATTGGATTTAAAAATTGTATGTGGATGTAAATAATATTACATATTGAGGAAACATGGATGTGGATGATAAAATACACCCCCAGTAAATATCAAAGTATAAACAATCTCGGATAAAAATGAGATTGTGATATTTTCCCTTACCTTAGGTCTGATTTTCTTCATAAGTGTCCGAACCTCCTGAATAATGATTTAAATAATGTTATTGACTTATTAAAGAATCATAATTATTGTTATGATATCATATATGGTCATATTATTAGCTTCTTATTAGTAATATTTCATTACTACTTGTTATTCGGGTGTTTATTACTTTTTGTTCTTATGCGTGTTTTGTCGAATAAATTCTTATTATTCTATTTAGGTTATAGACACCTCATTTACAGAATGGTATTAGTGTACTATATATCATATTTATTCATTCAATTCATTTATATAATCATTATTCAATGAAGATCATGTAGAACGAATGACATCACATCGTGGAGACGGTATTCCGTACGTACGCACGAGCGATGATATCGTTCCCATGATCGTGGAATTGTATTGGAGTGTATGTATACTATTTCAGAATCAATACCACTTTACAATAATCATATATAGTTATTTATTTTCACCATTATACCCATCCAAGTAAGGTGTTGATGGAAAATAGATTACACCACGGCGTGGAGACGGTATTCCGTACGTACGCACGCGCGGTGATTTCATTTTCCGAAGGATGGATAGATGGTGAAATAGGGTTGTTTCATACTTATAATAACATATCAGTATATGAGTGATACTGATGTTATTAATTGATAATGAAACAACTAAATAAGAAGAAGTGGAAGAAGAAATAAAGTTGAAAGAATCGGTAACGGACATTACCTCTTCTTTGAAGCGCCTCTTTGAGACCTCCTCTTAGGGCACTAAAATTGATATTTGAAGAAGAAAATGATCTATAGGATGTTTCTAGGGAAGTGGGGAATTAAAATGGGCTGGGGTTGGCTGAGATTGAAGGCTGAAATTGGTGTGAAGAGGAGAGGGAGGAGGTTCCCTTTTATAAGGGAGGAGAGGGGCACCTTTGGAAATATAAGAAATATTAGTTTATTATAAACTTATCTTCGGTTTCAAAAGGTCCAAAAATAATTAAAGATGAAGATAAGATGAGTCATGGTCGAAATAAAATCATCCAATCATAATTGGACATGTTTTGGAAAATATTTTAATCATTATAATCTTATTGATTTAAACCATTTATTAATGAGGTAAATAATTCATCATTATTGTGTCATAAATAATTTAATTTATTTGGTGTCTAAAAATTATAAAATAAATATCATTATGTAGGAAGTCTTTTTATATTTCTAATGAATATTTATAGTTGGAAATATAAGTTATATAATCCCTTATAAAAATTAATTACTAAAATATATTTGTTAATGCCAATTTTGTCTTTACATTAAATTAATTAATAAAAATTGTCATTTTCACTACCAAGTGGATCAATAGGGTCCCAAAATCGACCCAAGGATGACCATGGTCGGCCACTAATCATCTAATAAGGTTAGGACAAGTGTCAAGGTAATTTTGAATTATTATAATATTCTTTTAACCTTGAATTACCTTATTTACCTTTAACCGTAGTAAATAAAAATTACCGTAGTTACTATTCATAATATCAAAATAAATAAATAAAAGTAACCTATTAACATAATTTGGACCCAATTATTCCAAAAATGGAATCCATTTTTCAAATTTCAAAACACAGAAGTTTCAGTAATTAATTTAAAATTAATCCCGTTGTTAAGCAAACAGGTTTTAAAAGTTAAAACATTGCCAAAGATTGAAATGTTTTTACCTATGAATTCAATCTAAAATTAATGCTAATGACATACATTATATTAAATGGTAAAAATTTATTCTATTTATACTTTAAAAACATTCAATATTATAATTTAACCATATAAAGTATTGCGATGAAAAAAGTTGTTTTTAATTAAAATATAGCGTGTTTTTACTATTCATTAAAAAATGAAAGTTATCAGAATAATATGAAAAATTTATCCAAAGTAAATTTTTATATCCTGATTCTAAAAAAGAATTTTATTATGTTAAATTGAACTTATAAACTTGTCAAAAACTAGATTTAATGTGGGTGCTCCATCAAAAGGCGGTAAAACTGCATTTTTTGAAAAATACTTTTTTATCCAAAAAACTGATTTTGTTTTCATAACTCATTCTAGAAAATGTATAAGATGAATTAAAATGTTATAAAATTCAAAATTCAGTTAATAATATTCATAATGGCTAGTTTATAATATTATAATATATCGTTGTTTAGTGAAACTCGATATTGCGTACTACACACACTATCAAGGAAGGTCGCGATTGTGTGTAACGCAAGCCAAGATAGTGTTGTGTGTAGTGGAAGATTCCTTTACGTATAACATATTACATAAAAAAATATACTTATCATAAAATATCATGGTGTTAAATTCTACCCCCTTTAAAATGAATTTCGCCCTCGAAATTCATCACTTCGTAACAAACAGATGAGGATACCTCTCCCTCATCATATTCTCAAGTTCCCATGTAGCTTCTTATAATTGGTGGTTCCTCCATAAAACTTTCACCAAACGAGTGGTCTTGTTCCATAGGACTTTTTCGCTACGATCCAGAATCTATATCAGTTGTTCTTCATAAGAAAGATCTTACTCCAGCGGTACAACTTCTGAGTTGAGTACATGTGAAGGATCAGGTATGCACTTTCTCAGGAGAGATACATGGAACACATCGTGGAATTGAGAGAGATTCGGTGGAAGCGCCAATCGGTAAGCTGCATTCCCAACACGATCCAAAATTTCAAAAGGACCGATATATCTAGGGCTCAACTTTCCCTTCATTCCAAATCTCATGACCCTCTTCCAGTGAGATATTCGTAAGAACACTTTATCACCCACTTCAAACTCTAGGTCTTTTTTTTTCGGTTGTCGGCATAACTTATTTGTCAACTCTGAGCTGCTCTTATGTGTTATTGAATAGATCGGACCTTTTCTGCAATTTCATCAACAAGATCAGGTCCTAATAGCTTTCTTTCCCCAACTTTATCCCAGCAAGTTGGAGTCCTGCATTTCTTTCCATAGAGAGCTTCATAAGGAGCTATCTGAATAATAGAGTGAAAGCTATTATTATAAGAAAATTCCACCAAAGGTAGATGTTGATCCCAACCACCTTTGAAATCCATAGAGAAAGCTCTCAACATGTCTTATAGAGTTTGAATTGTCCTCTCAGACTGACCGTCTGTCTGAGGATGGTAAGAAGTGCTGAAACTCAACTCTGTATCTAGAGCATGCTGAAGACTTCGCCAGAATTTCGAGGTAAACCTTGGATCCCAATCAGATATAATGGAAAGTGGTACTCCATGCAATCTTACCACTTCCTTTACATATATCCTGGCAAGCTAATCAAGAGAAAAATCTTCTCTGATAGCAATGAAGTGTGCCGACTTTGTAAGACGATCAACTATAACCCAGATAGCATTATTGCCTTTGGATGTTTTAGGAAGTCCAGTGACAAAGTCCATAGTGATGTTTTCCCATTTCCATTCGTGTATGGGTAATGGTTGTAACATCCCCTTAGACATTTGTCTCTCAGCTGTAACTTGCTGACAAACCAAGCATCGAGAGACATATTCAGCAAAATCGCTTTTCATGCCATCCCACCAGAAGTACTCTTTCAGGTCCCTATACATCTTTGTACTTACAGGATGAATAGAAAATGAAGAACTATGAGCCTCGCCCAGTAGACCCTTCTTAAATTCTGGGATGGGGGGAACACAAACCCGATTCTTGAACTTCATTATCCCATCACAATCAAGGTTGAATTCAGGAACATTTCTCACCTTCTTTTGTAACTCGTTATCTTCTTTCTGTGCCTCTTTAATCTTCACATGTATAGATGGTTGAACATTCATTTGAGAAAGATACGATTTTTCCCCTTTCATTATAATTCCATGATCCATCCTTTGTAAATCCATAAATATTAGATCTTTTGTGATCCTCATCATGGATAAGCTAGCATGGTCTTGCCGAATTAATGCATCTTCCACATTGTTTGCTTTCCCAGGGTGGTAATGAATTGAGCAGTCGTAATCCTTAATCAACTCCAACCATATTCTTTGGCGCATATTCATCTCCTTTTGTGTTAAAATATACTTTAAACTTTTATGATCAGTATAAATGCCACACTTTTCTCCATAAAGATAATGCCTCCAAATATTTAATGCAAAGATTACCGCAGCTAACTCCAAATCATGAGTTGGGTAATTTTGCTCATGGATTTTCAACTGTCGTGAGGCATAAGCTATCACCATATCATTTTTCATAAGAACACACCCCAGCCCCTTCTTGGATGCATCACTGTAGATCACAAAACTTTCTACACTACATGGAAGTGTGAGAACAGGTGCACTGGATAACCTTCTTTTCAACTCCTTGAAATTATCTTCACATTCCTACGTCCACACGAACTTAACTCCTTTTCGAGTCAACCTGGTGAGTGGATTGGATAATCATGAAAAATATTTCACAAAACGTCGATAATATCCAGCCAAACCAAAAAAACTTCAGATCTCAGTTACTTTTGTTGGTGTCGACCATCTTTTGATAACTTCTGTTTTTGCTGGATCCACAGATATCCCCTCTTTTGAGATTATGTGACCCAAAAATGAAACCTTTTGAAGCCAAAATTCACACTTGGTAAATTTGGCATAATGTTTCTCCTTTCTCAGGGTCTTTAATACAATTGTCAAGTGATCTTCATGTTCGTCCTTTCTCTTTGAATAAACAAGAATATCATCTATAAAGACTAACACAAACTGATCAAGATAGTCTCTAAAGACTCTATTCATCAGATCGATGAAGATAGAAGGGGAATTAGTAAGACCAAATGGCATCACTATAAATTCATAGTGTCCAGACCTTGTACGGAAAGATGTCTTTGGTATATCCTCCCTTTTGACCCTTAATTGATGATACCATGAATGAAGATCAATCTTGGAAAAGTATTGAGCTCCGCGTAGTTGGTCAAATAGGTCATCAATGCGTGGGAGAGAATATTTGTTCTTGATAGTGATCTTGTTAAGTTCTCGATAATCAATGCAGAGTCTCATTGATCTGTCTTTCTTCTTAACAAACAGATAAGGTGCTCCCCAAGGTGACGCACTAGGGCGTATGAATCCTTCATCAAGATTCTCTTGGAGTTGCTTCTTCAATTCCTACAACTCAATTGGGGCCATTCTATAAGGTGTCCTTGAAATAGGTAAAGCACCCGGTATGAGTTCTATTGAAAACTCAACTTCACAACTTGGTGGAAGACCTGGAAATTCCTCCGGAAAGAAATCATCAAATTCCCATACAATGGGAATATTATTAATCGTGAGTTTCTCTCTAACCATTTGAGATAAATAACCTTCATTTAGTGGAATCAAGACCCATAAGATAGAATAAATTTCTACTGGAAGGTTATGTTCATCCTTGCGTCGATAGACGATCATAGATTGATCTGGAATATGAAATGTGACTTCCATTCTTTGGAAATTGATATGAGCTCCATATAAATAAAGCCAATCCATTTCAAGAATCACATCAAATTCTACTATAGGAAGGATCACAAGATTTGCAGGAAGCACATTCCCACAAACTTCAATTAGAGAAGAATTTTAAACTTTTGATGCGACTGTTGTTCCATTAGGAGTTGTCACAGCCAACTCAACATCTAATTGTTGAGGTAATATGGCGATACCCTTAGAAAATTCTTCAGAAATAAAAGAGTGGGTGGATCCAGAATCAAATAAAACATTTTCTACTTTAGAGTGGATGGTAAGTGTACCTCTCACCACTTCGTTGTCGTACTCCACATCACTGATAGTAATTGCATGTGACATTCCTTTGTCTTTGGCCTTAAGAGTTTGTTGACCTCGATCATCATAATCAACCCTTGGATTTGGGCATTGATTGGCATAATTCCCCATCTCCTTGCACATGATACATTGAAGTATAGTAGGTTAATTCTGTGTATCCCTTCCATTGTTTGCATCATTAGACATCTTCTTCCCATTATTTTGACATTCAATTGCCTCATGACCTTCTTTTCCACACTTATAACATTTGATTGTTCCCTTAAGACAATTTACTCCATGTTTCTTTTCACACTTTGAGCATAAGGGAAAACTCATCTTCTTTTCAGTGTGGTCTTTAGATTTTCCTTTGAATTCCATTTTCCTCTTATTATCAAACCCATGTGACTGATGGGTTACACCAATCTCCATCTCAACCTTGAGAGAACATCGAACAATTTCCTCATAGCTATTGAAGTCCCATATGGCTAACGCCCTTCGAAGACTTGGTTTTAAGCCACTAAATAATCGATCGATCTTACTCTTAGGTTGGATAATAATTCCGGAAGCGTACCTTGAAAGTATTGTAAAATTTTCTTCATAGGTACGAACAGATTCATCATCCTTTTGCTTCAGTTCAAGAAACTTCTTCTCCATCTTTGTTCGAAGAATACGAGGGAAATACTTATTGAAAAATAAGTTCTTGAACTCGTCCCATTCCATGGACTCAATTTCATCCCTTTGCCTCATATTCTTAATAATATTCAACCATTGACCAGCATCACCTTCCAAACGATACACTGCTAAGATGACTTTATCATGTTCAAAACCTTGAAGAACTGAAAATATCTTTTCAGTGGTACTGATCCATTGTTTAGCCACTAATGGATCAAAAGACCCGCTGAATGAAGGTGGACGCTGCCTCATGAAGGATTAAACAGAATGTTGCTACTTCATTTGCTCATTTGGAAGTCCTGCATGATTCATATCTTGAGAAAGTTGTGTGAGCATGGATACAAGTTTTTTCATTCCAGCTCCCATAACGTTTAGTTGCTCAGGGGGACAATCATTGTATTTCCCATCGCATTCCTCATTAACACGGTTCCTTTGGGTTCCAACCATTGACTAAAACCAAGAAGAATAGTGTGAGCAACACTAATTATAATAGGAAAACCACATAATCAAGAATAAAATTTCACACTTAAGGTCTTATCATAGGTTGTTCATGGCCATTTCTAAAACGCTAATATTGTGTTCTATGCTTAGACATATCCTCAGGTTTCTTACTAAGGATTTCACATCCTAGTTTCCAAAGGTTGACTATACCTTTGCCTCTGATACCAACTATAGCGATCCATACTTTACATACATGGTTAATACTTCAAAATTGAAGCATAATTATTACAACATATAACAAAAAATTGAAAGGACCGTATAGGTATAATGTCTTTAGAAACTGGGAAACATAAACAACTAGTTCATAAAGCATCTACACTGTCTCCCATTTATTTCATCATATCTATAGTCCCCTCTTGGAATATCTTACTTAATAACCTTCTTCCTGACCTGGGGAAAGAAAGCATACAAAAGGGTGAGCTCAAATGCTCAGTTAGGGTAAACAAAAGAAATATCAATCACATCAAATTCATAATAACATAACATTTTGGAAATCTTACCCTGCAAAAGAGATCATAATTTCATAACATGGGATAAATCATGGTAGTGAAATGTAATCCCTATAATCATAACTTAAAACATGAAACTTTGTGGCATACACACATAATCATATAGAATCATTTCTTATTAGTCAAGACTCATTTCCAAGACTATCTTAGTGGAAAAAGTCCATTTCTGAACCGAGTTCACTCCTCGTTTCAGTCCTGTTTCACTGAACCGGTTTAACCTGCCGTTCTAAACATGTCTATATCATGAGATATAAAATCTTTACCCAATTAATTAGAGGGATATATAGGTCCCACCCATCTCATAATGATACCATTCTTATGTGTGCCACAAAATCATAAATCATACATCATTGCATAACCCATGTAATAAAAATTGGATTCTTAAACATCGTGACATCATAAAACAATTCATATAAGATAAAGGAATTCATAAAAATAATTCCATCACAAAATATTCAAATCAATGTAATAATAGGGATAGAAACAGAACCATATATTATCTTATATGGAAAATAATTTTGATAAAACACTTGAACTCCATTCTGGAGGAAAATATCCTTTCTACTTCAAAAACATTTTTCCTTTCTTAACATGTCATACAATTTTAAACTAAAAGAAGTTGATTAAAAATAAACATGAAAACTTGTAAAGGAAGCTTCTTGGAAATAATTTTCTAAAAATCCATTCATGCCGTATAAGTTTTAAAAAAACATTCTTCTCGTACTTTTGTCGGAAAAGTAAAAAAGTACCTCGTACGAAAAACGACAAAAGATTCCTTTCATATCCTTTGCTAAAAACTCACCGAAGGGTAAAATTGGATTTAAACAATTTTAGGTGGATGGAAATAATATTACATATTGAGGAAACATGTATTTGGATGATAAAATACACCCCAGTAAATATCAAAGTATAAACAATCTCAGATAAAAATGAGATTGTGATATTTTCCCTTACATTAGGTCTGATTTACTTCGTAAGCGTCCGAAACTCCTTTATAATGATTTAAATAATGTTATTGACTTATTCCAGAATCATACTTATTGTTATGATATCATATATGGTCATATTCTTTGCTTCTTATTAGTAATATTTCATTACTACTTGTTATTCTGGTGTTTATTACTTTTTGTTCTTATGCGTGTTTTGTCGAATAAATTATTATTCTTATCTTTAGGTTATAGATAACTCATTTCTAGAATGGTATTAGTGTACTATATATCATATTTATTAATTCAATTCATTTATATAATCATTATGCAATGAAGATCATGTAGAACGAATCGCATCACATCGTGGAGACGGTATTCCGTACGTACGCACGAGCGATGATATCATTCCCATGATCGTGGAATTGTATTGGAGTGTATGTGTACTATTTCAGAATCAATACCACTTTACAATAATCATATATAGTTATTTATTTTCACCATTATACCCATCAAAGTATGATGGTGATGGAAAATAGATTACACCACGACGTGGAGATGGTATTCCGTACATACGCACACACGGTGATTTCATTTTCCGTAGGATGGATAGATGGTGAAATAGGGTTATTTCATACTTATAATAAAATATCAGTATATGAGTGATACCGATTTTATTAATTAATAATTAAACAACTAAATAAGAAGAAGTGGAAGAAGAAATAATGTTGAAAGAATCGGTAACAGACATTACCTCTTATTTGAAGCGCCTCTTTGAGACCTCCTCTTAGGGAACTAAAATTGGTCTTTGAAGAAGACCCAGATCTCTAGGATGTTTCTAGGGAAGTGGGGAAGTGAAATGGGAAGGTTTTGGCCGAGGTGGAAGGCTCAAATTGGTGTGAGGAGGAGAGGGAGGAGGTGCCCTTTTATAAGGGAGGAGAGGGGCACCTTTGGAAATATAAGAAATATTAGTTTATTATAAACTTGTCTTCGGTTTCAAAAGGTCCCAAAATCATTAAAGATGAAGATAAGATGACTCATGGTCGAAATAAAATCATACAATCAGAATTGGACATGTTTTGGAAAATATTTTAATCATTATAATCTTATTTATTTAAATCATTTATTAATGAGGTAAATACTTCATCATTATTATGTCATAAATAATTTAATTTATTTGGTGTCTAAAAATTATAAAAAAATATCATTATGTAGGAAATCTATTTATATTTCCAATTAATTTTTATAGTCGAAAATATAATTTATATAACCCCTTATAAAAATTAATTACTAAAAGATTTTTGTTAATGTCAATTTTGTCTTTACATTAAATTAATTAATCCAAATTGTCATTGTCACTACTAAGTGGATCAATGGGGTCCCAAAATATACCCAAGGATGCCCATGGTTGGCCAATACTCATCCAATAAGGTTAGGACAAGTGTCAAGGTAATTTTGAATTATTATAATATTCTTTTAACCTTGAATTACCCTATTTACCTTTAACCGTAGTAAATAAAAATTACCGTAGTTACTATTCATAATATCAAAAAAATTAAAAGTAACCTATTAAAATAATTTGGACCCACTTATTCCAAATATGGAATCCATTTTTCAAAATTCAAAACACAGAAGTTTCAGTAATTAATTTAAAATTAATCCTGTTGTTAAGCAAACGAGTTTTAAAAGTTAAAACATTGCCAAAGATTGAAATGTTTTTACCTATGATTTCAATGTAAAATCAATTCTAATGACATAAATTATATTAAATGGTAAAAATATATTCTATTTAAACTTTAAAAACATTCAATATTATAATTTAACCATATAAAGTATTGTGATGAAACAATTTGTTTTTAATTAAAATATAGCGTGTTTTTACTATTCATTAAAATATGAAAGTTATCAGAATAATATGAAAAATTTATCCAAAGTAAGTTTTTATATCCTGATTCTAAATAAGAATTTTATTTTTTCAAATTGAACTTATAAACTTGTCAAAAACTAGATTTATTGTGGGTGCGCCATCAAAAGGCGGTAAAACTTGATTTTTTGAAAAATACTTCTTTTATCCAAAAAACTGATTTTGTTTTCATACCTCATTCTAGAAAATGTATAAGATGAATTAAAATGTTATAAAATTCAAAATTCAGTTAATACTATTCATAATTGATAGTTTATAATATTATAATATATCGTTGTTTAGTGAAACTCGGTATTATGTACTACACATGCTATCGAGGAAGGTCGCGATTGCGTGCAACGCAAGCCAATCTTGTGTTGTGTGTAGTGGAAGATTCCTTTACGTATAACATATTACATAAAAAAATATATTTCTCATAAAATATCATGGTGTTACAATAGATCCAGGTTTATATTGATGACAGGATCATGCTATGATGATGAAAATATTAGATTTACGATGGATTTTTGTTCCTCGGTTCGAGCGGGGTGTGTTATGATGAAGGGGACCAATGATGATAGTTCTCCCATGTGTTTCGGAGGTCGTATTCCAATGAGTATCGACAAAAAGGATTAGATAGATCATATATATGCTTCCCATAGTGAATCATGGCCATATTGGATATTTGAGGAGTGAATGATGATGTGGAGGAAAAATCTATATTTCTAGAAAATTCTGTCTTACACAGTATGTCATCTAGGAGAACACGACTTTTGGGGACCCCTAATTCAGTTATAGGGTTCCTAGGAGAATATAAATTTCACATAGAGGTGAAATATGTCACACAAAATGTGATGCTTAATTGGAGGATTAGCATATAACTTTAAAGGTAAACTGTCATAGGAATGGGCGTGACTATCCTTACACAGACAGGGATAGCCAGACACAGACATAACTAAGTGTACATGGGCCCGGACATGCCGTTTACACATGCACCAACATTATCACGAGCATGGGCTGTAATACTTGGGTAGGACCCAGTTCCATAGGGACACACCGTGTACTACTAGTACACACTGTGTACACCTTCAAATAAAGGTTAAAACAATTGTCCTCTTTTTCTTGGACAAGATTCCTTATGGTATATTCCATTGTTCTATCCCCGTAGGGTTTAATATGGAATCATGTACTATACAAAGGATGGTGGTCCCTTCAGAGGGACTTTAGTCATGGATAGAGTTTTTTTAATCCTTTCATAAGTCCCATAGTGAGATCCTCTATCACCATCAACCCTAGGTTGAGTTCTTAGTATCATCATAAATAACACTACATAGGTGTTGATCCTCTACTTAAGAGGTTATTCCAGATTGTGTTATTAGTATTCCCCTTGTCCTTGAGTGTGATCTTCATCTATGTATCATTCCCTTTATCATTATTTTTTATAATTAATATAGAGAGACCCAATGACCAGGACATATCACACGGGATCCTTCAGTTCTTTGTGACCCATGGAGTGTGTCCTCCCATACAAGAGAAAATCTGAGCATGAATCCTAGGTTGTCATTACATTTTTGACTCTACCCTAAGACTTCATGTCTTTATTGAATATATCTAGATATTGTTGTTATATGCGTTGTAGATATATTCCTTTTATGGTCTGACTATTATTTTTTATGTTACATTCATAGCGATTTCAGGGGTCCTACTGGGTATTTTTATACTCACCCTGCATGGTCTTTTCCTGAATGTGTCGTATCTTATGCAGACGGTCAACCGTTTGATGAATTTCTAGAGGGACTAGTGTCATGAACCAATCCACGATTTCATTGGACCCAGCACCCAACCCAACCTGTGGCATGGCCCAAATAAAATTCATGATCTCCATGGGATGAAAATAAGTTCCAGAGTATCAACAACCTAAATTGTGAATGATTCCATATGATTAAATAAACACAAAACACCAACAATAATAAATAAACAAAAATTGGATACTTATAACCAAACATGGCCTAAAACAATTTCAGATTAAAGTTTAAAACTTTAAATAAAATCCCAAAATTGACTATAAAAAAGGGAACAATTCACTACCCCCAAAACCAACACAAGACAAGAGGAGCATCATCCTCAAGCCACCAATGCAACACCTTCAAGGGAAGACCCTTAACATCCCAAACCACCTGCTCTAAACATCTTTCCTTTACCTATTTCAGAAATTTCTAAGTCTACTTACACCCAGAGGTATAGGGTGTGATCCAAAGCCTAGTAGGATTCTACCCAAAAAATAGATTTCATGCTATAAAAATTACAAGATAAATAAACATGTAAGTTTTGTAAAGGAAGAGATAGAAACATTTTTATAAAAACACTTTTTAAAGGAAACACGTGATTGGTTTTTTAATAACTAAATAATTATATTTTATGTTGATGGTAGGTACGATATCACCATAGAGCACCAAGTCATTTGAGAACTCTCTAGGAACTATCTAGAAATGGGAAACTAGGTGTATCATATCTTGGTGAAATATTGTATATCAACCAAGACCAACAACGTTCTCATGCATGATCCACTAGGAAGGGACACCCCATAAGCCTAATGGTCTCCAATCATCATTATCATTTAGTCAGTGTTGTAACATCAATATTTCTAGTTGAATCTGGGATAAAAAACTTCCAAGTCAACTAGCGTACTAGTCCTATTTCATCCACCTAGTTACACAGGTTTCCCTTTGTTCTCAATTTATATTCCACATAACACAAGGATCACAACAATCATACACACACACATCCCAATCAATATAAACACACAAGATAAATAAAAATTATCCCAACCAAAACCAATTTCAAATCCAAACACACACAAAATCCACTTTGAAACATGTTTTGAATCATTTGCACAATTAAATAAACCATTTTCACCATTTATAAAATAACTTCAAGAAGAAAAATAAAAGAATACACTTGAAAACAACTAATTTCCATTAGAAAATCCACTTTCAAGAAAAAAAATATTAAAACTTTTCAAAAACACATTTAAAACCTCATATCAAATTTTCAAGTGTATAAAATTTTTCAATTAATGAACACATTTAAAAACTCGATCAAGCATATCAAAATTTTCAATTAATGTTTAATCATGGAGCCACAAACCTCAAATGAAGAATACCGTAGAAATTGGTGCTAAATCCCAACCGCACCTCAATCAAACCCTATAAGGTAAATACATAACCTTAAACATTTGTATTAAACTCTAAAAATCACAATCTAACCCTAAATCAGTTACCCAACCCACTAGAGAAGTGAAATCCCAAATAAAAAAGAATAAAATCCTAAACCGGTGGGAGATACCAAGGAAATAGGGACTGACATGAAGAAACATGAAGATTTCCCACCAAATCCACCTAAAAATCGAGGTAAAAGGGAAAAATAGGAAAATTGGAACCTTCTAAGGATGAACATATTGAGTGGATTTGAAGAGGGGTAGATTTGGTGTTAAATCCAAAAAGTTAAAAAGGTAAATATCTAAATTTTAATGATATAGATAGGAAACACAATTATCTTGCATGGTTTTCCAAACCATGTAGAAAATAAGTGGCCGCCACTATCCATAAGGTACATGTCGCACAATTATTCACATAGTTTGAAAAACTGTCTGCTAATTGTGAATTTTGGATCTATCAAAAAATGAAACCTTATTGCACAGTTTCCTAGGTAAGGTGAATGGTTTCCCCTAACCATGCACAAGCTGTGCGCCACCCCCTTCCAAATAAATTTTTTATATTTTTCAAAATAAACTCAAAGTAATACCAAGGAATAAAAATTGGATCAAAATAAATTGAATAAATACATGAAAATGAAAACATAGTTGAGAAACGTCTACCCACCTTGAAAACTTTCTGTCCCCAAAAATTCAACTTGAAGCTTGATGATAGATTAAAAATGAGTACTCTTTCTCAACCCATGATTTCCACTCCCAAGTATCATTCTCGTATTTTCTTTGTTTCTAAATAACACAGACTAACAAAATATAATTCCTATTAAGAAACTTCTCTATGGAATCCACAATCCACACCGGTAGCTAAAACACTGGAAAATAGGGCTCTATTTCCAATTCTTCCCAATTTAGCACATGACATGGATATAGATTATACTTTTTTAATTGAGAGACATGGAATATATCATGAATTAATGTCAACTATAAAGGAAAATATAACCTATATTCCACCTTACTAACTGGCTCAGTGATTTGAAAAGGTCCAACAAACCTCAATGTTAGCTTCCATTGTTTACCGAAATAACGATGAACCAAGAGAGGTTCCACTTACAGGAACAAACGGTCACCCATAGAAAAATCAAGATCATGAAATCTATGATTTTTATAAGATTAATGGAGACTCTGAGTTTTTGATAATTTCTTTCTAATTAGCTTGACCTTCTTAGACATATCTTCCACTATGCTTGGTCCCAATAGTGAGGTTTCACCCACCTCATCCCAACAAAAAGGTGAATGACACAACCGAACATAAAGTTCCTCAAAGGGATCCATTCAAATCAAGGATTGTTAGATATTTTTATATGAAAACTTGACCAATCCCAAATGATTATACCATGATACTCTGAAATCCAAGGCACATGCTCAGAGGATATCTTCCAAAATCACATTTTCCAATTCTTCCTGACCATCAGTTTGAGGATTGTATGGCATAATCAATTTTACTTTTAACCACAATGACCTCTAAATTTCTTCCTATAAATAAGAGTTAAAATAGGGGTCCCTATCAAAAACAATTTCAGATGGCACACCATGAATCCTCACTACCTCATGAACATATAAACACCCCAACTCATCCAACTTTGCTGAATCTCGGATTGAGATGAAGTGAGATGATTTGGCCAGAAGATCAATCACTACCCAAATAGAATTCCTACCCTGAGGCGTATTAGGTAATCCAATAATAAATTCCATGGTGATCTTGTCCCACTTCATGGTAGGAATAGGTAGTGGCTGGAGAAAACCGAAGGGCCTTTGATTCTCTACCTTGACCTATTAATGGGTATAACACCTTGATACAAAGTCAGATACGCCCTGCCTCATAAATGGACACCAGATTTGTTGATTCACAACATAGTAAATTCTGGTAGCACTTGGATGAACATCCCACTAATATTGGTTACTATCCTATATTACCACATTTCTCAATGATAATGACCCCACAAATAGATCCTTGAAACATAAAACTCCCTTAGGAGACAACGACCATTCTCCAGGTGTCTCCCAACCATGAAGAGACTATAGAGACTACTGGCATATCTCATCACCTGGATTCTCCCACTGAATCAATTCTATAATAGAAGGATCTATCTGAACATTGGCCAAGATTACACCTCCATTGTGCTCCTTGGTCTCTAAGTGAAACTGGAAAAAAAGTCCCATCAAGGTCCACTCATCACTAGACTCTTTCAATTCCTACACTGGTAGCTTTCTTCTCAAAGAATATTCTACAACATTACCTTTTCCTAGGGTATAAATGAAATCAAAGTCAAACCCCTAAAGATATTCAACCCAATGACGCTGCCTCAAGTTCAAATCCTTTTGGGAGAAGATGTAGTTCAAGATTTTATGATATGAATAAACGAAAATTTTCTCTCTGAAAAGACAATGATGCCACGTATTCAGGGAACACATCATTGTCTCAATATCTAGGTCATGGGTCGGGTAGTTTTTTTTTATGTTTTCAGAGTTAGTGTGAACAAAAAACCACCGCATAATCATCCTGTATAATCATGCACCCAAGACCCATGTAACACCCCAGGTAAATAAAGAGTATGACATTTTCACATTTATACATATGTTTGAATAAAATATTAATATTACTTTAAAGGGAATGCTATGCTCGATGGCGTACCCAATATGCAACAACAAATTTCTTTGAAATCTTACGTTGCACTCTAATAATAAAATAATATTATTTTAAATGGTAGTTAACGCCTAGCCGTTGTAATGGCGGTAATGAACAGAACTAACTACAAAATGATTATATATGTTTGTCATATATTTTTTTTCAATAAATTTTAGAGGATTAAAAATGCAAATGAATCCAGTTTTTAAGAGTAAACATTCTAATATTTCTTAAAAGGTCGATTAACCGCCTTTTGATAGCGAACCCCTTCTTAAATCCACTCTTTGGAAATTTTATAAGCTCTATTTTTCAAAATAAACATATTATTTATTATTGGGAAATTTAAATTTACCTTGGGTTAATTTTTGTTATTTTTCTGATAATGTTCATTTTTCAATGAATAGTGAAAAATACTGCATTTTACATCAAAACTGCTTTTTCATATAATTTAATTATATGGTTATATTATCTTTTTAATTTGTTTTAAAGTGTAATTAGAATATATTTTTACCATTTAATTCAATTATGGTCATTGGGATTAATTTCACTTTGGAATTAGGCATAAACAAGTGCCAATCTTTTCATAAATATTGTTTCTAAAAAACCCACTATTTGTTTTAACAACGGGAAGTTTTTTTAAATTAATTATTTAAATTTATGTGTTTGGAATTTGGTAAAATGGATTACATATTTGGAATCATAAGGTCCAAATTATTCAATTAATAATCTTTTGTTTTTGGACATTATGAAAAGTAACGACGGTAATTATCTTTAATTATCTTGATTAATGAGTAATCGGGTAGTTAAAGATAATAAGATAATATCATAATAATAAAAAATGACCACAAAATGTGTCCTAAGGATACTGGTTGTCTCATGGCAGACCATGGGATGCCTTTTTTCCAAACTTGGGGGCCCCATGGAATCACTTTTGTGAGAAAGTGACTTTTTATCTTTTTATTTTTAAAGAATGTTAAATGTAACAAAGAATGTGTCACCTAAGTAAACTATTTTTAATATTGTCTACATAGATGATATTTTGGACTATAAATATTCATTGGAAAGATAAAAAGATTTCCTACTGCATATTAGTTTTTTTATAATTTTTAGACATTAAATAAATTAAATTATTTATCACATCATGATGATGCAGCGATGACCTCATTATTTAACGATTTAAATAAAATGGAAAGATAATGTAACATCTAAGACCTAAACATGTCCAAAACCTATTGTATTGGTGGATTGTGAAACCTTATCACCTTATCCTAGAAAAACATCAATGTGGGACCATTAAAATCCGAAACTCATTTGAAAATAAAGTTACATTTTATACCTTTCCAAGAGTGCCCCTCCTCTCCTCTTATAAAAGGCCCCCACCTCTACCTCCTTACCCACACTCCAAATGCCCTTGGCTCAGCCAAAACCTGACCCTTTTGTCTCTCCACATCCATCTATAACTCCTTGAAGCCTCACTTTGGGCAGAAGTCTTCCCAAGGAAGCCTTTGAGCTCAAACCAAAGGGAGTTACCCGATTTTAAGGTAATGTCTTCACTTGTGTCCTTTTGTTTTAATTTGCTTCTCCAACCACCTAAACTCTTTTTATTATTTTCTTTTGTAACAAATCCATTATCTTCAATATACTAGGATTTTTTTATAATAAGGATTCGATCTACACTTATACACACCTTCATCTAATGGTTAAAGAACATACTGTTTCTGTGGTTGGTGATTTTCTGCCTCACGAAACGATGATTGTTAAACATTCTTCTAACACCTTCAAAGGTGACATTAAGATGACAATATATTTATATATGATATATAATATGTTTATGTTTTACTTAAGATTCTGTATTTTTCATTTATGGAATACCTTTATGGTTTCCATTATGGGTAAACGCGATATCTTCATTTAAGGAAGTGCGGACTACCGCCCCCTTAAAGTGATTTGATTCGTTAATACCATATGTGGTACGTATAAAGGATATATTTAATTATATTATATATGATACCATACTGGAATACTATTATGTATCATTATGTTTTAATTCCATTAAATATGAAATAGAAATGGAAGTAGCGTTCATGCGTACGTACGGTTTACCGTCTCCATGAACGGTACATTTCATTTCTTGTCTCAAAATGTTATGTACTATTATAAGTACATATATATAATGGATATATATGTGATATATTACATCTAAATGATTTATATCATTCTGGAATTATAAAATATATATATCTCTCTCATTTTGTTTTAATTACATTAATATGACAAAAAATTAAAGTAGCTTTCATGCGTACGTACGACCTGCCGTCTCCATGAACGGTGCTTTTAATTTTTATCTCCAAATGCTATGGAATAGTATAAAATTAATATATACTGGATATATATGATATTTAAAACATCAATACTATTCTGGATATGATGTACTTATAACTACATGGAAAATTATTTTCCAACAAGTTCAATTTTTGACTAATGTACCAAACATCGACAAAAACGTCTGATATGAACTCATATTATTAACCAATTATTATAACATTAAAATATGTGATATGAACTGAATAATAATAATTATAGGAGGTCCTTAAGAAATTATAAATTGACCAAAGTTTATTATTCACGAATATAAAGAAACGAACAATACAAGTCGGACTTGAGGTAAGGGATCCTACTCCTCTCTTTCTTTTTAAGTACACCCTTTTATGTCATTCCTTTTAAGATCATATTACTTGTGATTGGGATTTTATTTTATATTAATATTAATGTAATTTTTATGTTCATATGATGAGAGACCCTATTTCCTCTCATCAATCCATTTTGGAAGTTTTAAGTGGCGTCGTTAGGCTGCCGAGTTTTCGTAAGGGGTTTTTCATCTCACTTTTATTCCCGTGAGATTTATGCTAAATTTGCCACAATTTCCTTTGAGTGGTGTATGTACTTCCCATTATTATACACTTTGTGTAGTATAATTTCATTTATGGGTATTCACATCTTCATTGTATGACCCTTCTTCCATGGGGTGTACGTTTCGAAAGTTACCCAACTCGGTAAGGGGACCTTTCACCCTCCTCTTTTTAAAAGACTTCTTTTGTTATGTCTTTTAATTCATATACTATTATGTTGGGATATGTTATTTTATATCCTTATGTATGTAAATTTTATTTCCAAGTGTTGAGATGCCCTTTTTATCTCTCATCAACTCATTTTCTGAATTTTGAAGTGATGCCGTTAGGCTATCGAATTTTATCAAGGGAACTTTTTAACCCAATTTCGATTTCATTGGGTTCAACATGTAGCTGTTGAATATGTCATATTTTGAATATGTGTGAATGAGATTTTATTGTTTTACACTTAATATCCACTTATATTGGGTGTATTTATGTTTGTCACACATAATTTTGAGATTGAATTATCCTTAATTTAAGGATACCTTCTTTATAAGGGAATTCATCACATTTGACATTTCTATTGAGACTTCATTGTTGTTATGCACCAATTCACACTTATATGGTGTATATACTGTCCTTTGGAATATTATATCATGAATCAATTTATTCTCATGATATTATAAAGTTCTAACTAAATGTTATTCCTCAATTATTGTATTCAAGCGTCTCTAATTTTGGTAGAACCCCTTTAACCAAAATATCGCTTTAAATGTTTTAATTATTTTTTCTTATTAATATCCATGTTTTCAAAATGGTTTTAAGGATTTATTTATATGGATATTAATGGTTTAAAATTTTAAAATATTCAAGGTGGTATAGGACACTTTTATTCAAAAATATATTTATTAAATGTTTTAAATGGTTTTGGAAATGGTTTCTTTTTGAATGGATTAATTATTTCAATATACTAAAATGTTATATTGTGATTGAAATGTGGAAAAGTTATGTGTCCTTTATGCATGTTTCATGTGATACATTAATGTTATGGCTCCTGGGTATTGTTATGAAAACGGGTGGTTCCGTGATAAACTAAGGGCGGGTGAGCCCGATATAGCTCTCCAATGCATTGGGTAACGCGAAGGAGTGAAAAATTAAGGTTTCTCTGAAGAGATTTAGGGAATATACTGTGGTGGGTATTCCAAACGTAACCAAGTGGGTTACTCCTTATGTAAGAATGTTATGAATGCCTCAAGTTACCTTTTATGTATTATGATTTCTATGATTTATTCATGATTTGGTGAGGTATGTTAAAGTGCCTATGTTTTATGGGTAAAGTATGATTTCATTCTTATGTATATATGAACTCATGTTTCCGTTCCATATTGTTTTTATAACCCTTACTGAGCTTTTTATGCTCATACCAAGTTTTTTTGAAATGTTTTTCATAGGTCCAAGGAAAGGTACATGAAATGATGATAGTGTCAAGGAAGTGTCAAGAAAGAATCCATGTTTTATTTTAAATATGTTTTAGTTGAGGGGAAAAATGAATACTGTCTTTTATGTAACCACTTTGTTTAAATGTGGAAAGTAATGCAAGTTTTATGATCTAATTATATAAAACTCTAAACTTGAAAATATCCTCAATGTGTAATCTTGTAATAACTCAATATTAAGTAAGGTTTAAGGCTGGGGCCTTATAGTTGGTATCAGAGGTCGGTTTAGATAACTTTAGAGGTTAGGGTATTCTTTAAGAATAAGTGACATTACCATAATGGTTAGGATTTCAGAAAGAGTACTAGTTTTAGATAAAGTGAATGAGTAAGTATATCTTAGTGTTTATCTTCCTCATTAGTACATGATGGTTTTGTTGATATACTCACACTGAACTTTTTGGTTTTAGTAAATGGCTGGAACTAGCAGGAACCAAAGTAACAGTGGATGTGAAGGAAATTGTGACAGTTTTTTGAGAATGCAACTGAATGATATGATAGCTGCAATGAGAACTCTTGTGATTATCCTCAACCAACTATCTGGAGTCATGATTGACCACCTAAACCTTGGTGATTTCTCTAAGGCATCATATATGTGAGAAAAAAATCCCTACAGAACAACAGGTAATAATCATAAAGGTAAGTGTGTTCAAAAACTTATGTGTCAAAAATGTGGAAAGAAACACCTAGGAAAATGTTTCAAAGGGACAGAAATATGCTATTGATGTGGAAATGAAGGTCATAAAGTAAGAACCTTCCATGGAAAAAGGAAGCATCCAGTTGACTCGAGGAAAGGGAAAGAAGTTCTTTCTGAGGGATCAATTGAATGTTTTAAATGTGGTGTGCATGGTCATTATGCAAACACATGTCCTATGAAGAAGTTTCATGAATGGGATCACCACGATCGTACAAATGTTCGTTTACCAATACCTAATGCCATTCCGATTGAGGATAAAGAAACTGAAAATGACCAATCAAAGGTATGGATTATTTCATGACTATTGTTTTCCTATTTTGGAATCTTAGGATATGATTCATGATTTTGTTTGTAGGAAAGAAGTATTTCAGAATAAGTTGGAAAGGAATGGTTAATGGATTATGAAGAATGTTGAATTAGTAAGATGTCAACATATAAGGGCTTCAAGAGTTATGGTGAAATTCTTAAGAGTATTAAGTCTCTTTTGATGATGGGGTTACATTAGAAGACTTTTTATATTATGTGTAACCCTGATGTTTAATATATGAAAATTTTATTCAAGGAATAGTTATCTGTTCTTTTGTGGACATAGTTATAAAGAACCATTTGGGTTTATATGATCCTTACTTTTGAGGTAATTATGGGTTACTATATGTTATGATGGAAGTGAAAGGCATGAGATAAAATTGAGGTTAAATTATGTTATGGTTATTTTTGATGATTTTATCTCTTTTTGGGGAATGATTTGAGAATTATATAGTTTTGGAAAAAGGACAACACGCAGACCATGTGACAACCCGTCGCGTCGGACAAAGTTGTGGGAATCAAACCCACAACCAAAGTGAAACTGGTATTTATCGCCTACCACTGGACTACGTGAAGTCCCTGGTTAGTTTGAATGATTCCTTTTAGTTAGATGATTTTATGAATTAAGAGTAATTTGATTTTGGGTTATATATGGAAATATATTAACCTATCATGGAGGATATGTGATTAGGTTAATTACTTTTCAATACGAGACTTTAAGAGAAACTGATGTTGTTTGGAGATAAATGTTACGATTTAACTTGGAAGACTATGTGACTAAATCCTTCAAATATTTGGGTTTCAATCTTAGTTTGGTTTACATTGAAGAATTTTATGGACAAATTGTTTATCGAATGGTCCTCGTTCAACTTTGGGTTTTGTTGGACAAATTTTGGAGATTAAGAATAGATTTCCTTTTTATAAAGGGTTATCCTTTTCTGGATTATCTGATCTTGTACTAAACTTTTTGGTTTGGTTTTGGTTAAATTCTAAAGACATGGGAAGTATATAGTTCTCTTTTGTGGATTAGGTGATTCTCTAGAAGTTTATTATAGTGAACAAGTCTTCCTAAATACTCGTCTTTAGGAGAAAATATGAGTTTGTGTATGAAATATAATAAAAGTTGAAAGTCAACATGATAAGTAATTATGTTTCCTTATGAATAAATTCCTCAATAAATAAAAACAAAAAAAAACAAAAAAAATGTTTTCTATTAACTTTTCCTACTGGGGAATCGAATACCGTTTAACCCATCACAAGTTTGTGATTTTCTTGTGGTTAACTTTCTCCTAGACATGTTTACTATCACTCTCCATCAGAACATGACCCTTTGTTTTTTCCTCCATGTCCATATTTTCATACTTGGAATCCAAGTATGGGTTAACTTGGGTGACCTCTGTACTTATCTTTCTTTATTTTAAAGTGATTGTTTTACCGACTCTTGTTCTGATGTTGGACTTTCAAGGATGTTTCTGAGCCCAAGTTTAAAATTGCGAGGACGAAATTCCCAAAAGGGGGAAGGATGTAACACCCCAGGTAAATAAAGAGTATGAAATTTTCACATTTATCCATATTTGTGAATAAAATATTAATATTACTTTAAAGGGAATGCTATGCTCGATGGCGTACCCAATATGCAACAACAAGTTTCTTTGAAATCTTACGTTGCACTCTAATAATAAAATAATATTATTTTAAATGGCAGTTAACGCCTAGCCGTTGTAATGGCGATAATGAATAGAACTAACTACAAAATGATTATATATGTTTGTCAAATATTTTTTTTCAATAAATGTTAGAGGATTAAAAATGAAAATGAATCCAGTTTTTAAGCGTAAACATTCTAATATTCCTTAAAAGGTCGATTAACCGCCTTTTGATGGCGAACCCCTTTTTAAATCCACTCTTTGGAAATTTTATAAGCTCTATTTTTCAAAATAATAATATTATTTATGATTGGGACATTGAAATTTACCTTGGGTTATTTTTTGGTATTTTTCTGACAATGTTGATTTTTCAATGAATAGTGAAAAATACTGCATTTTACATCAAAACTGCTTTTTAATATAATTTAATTATATGGTTATATTATCTTTCTAATTTGTTTTAAAGTGTAATTAGAATATATTTTTACCATGTAATTCAATGATGGTCATTGGGATTCATTTCACTTTGGAATTAGGCATAAACAAGTGCCAAACTTTTCATAAATATTGTTTCTAAAAAACCTGTTATTTGTTTTGACAAACAGAAGTTTTTTTAAATTAATTATTGAAATTTATGTGTTTGGAATTTGGTAAAATGGATTACATATTTGGAATCATAAGGTCCAAATTATGCAATTAAGACTCTTTTGTTTTTGGACATTATGAATAGTAACGACGGTAATTATCTTTAATTATCGTGATTAATGAGTAATCGAGAAGTTAAAGATAATAAGATAATATCATAATAATAAAAAATGAACACAAAATATGTCCTAAGGATACTTTTTGTCTCATGGCAGACCATGGTATGCCTTGTGCTAAACTTGGGGGCCCCATGGAATCACTTTTGTGAGAAAATGACTTTGTATCTTTTTATTTTTAAAGAATGTTAAATGTAACAAAGAATGTGTCACCTAAGTAAAATATTTTTAATTTTGTATACATAGATTATATTTTAGACTATAAATATTCATTGGAAAGATAAAATGATTTCCTACAGCATAGTAGTTTTTTTAATAATTTTTAGACATTAAATAAATTAAATTATGTATGACATCATGATGATGCAGTGATGACCTCATTATTTAACGATTTAAATAAAATGGAAAGACAATGTAACATCTAAGACCTACACATGTCCAAAACCTATTGGATGGGTGGATTTAGAACCCTTATCACCTTATTCTCGAAACACATCAATGCGGGACCATTAAAATCCGAAACTCATTTGAAAATAAAGTTACATTTTATACCTTTCCAAGAGTGCCCCTCCTCTCCTCTTATAAAAGGCCCCCACCTCTACCTCCTTACCCACACTCCAAAAGCCTTTGGCTCGGCCAAACCCTGCCCATTTTGTCTCTCCACATCCCTCTATAACTCCTTGAATCCTCACTTTGGGCAGAAGTCTTCCCAAGGAAGCCTTTGAGCTCAAACCAAAGGGAGTTACCCGATTTTAAGGTAATGTCTTCACTTGTGTCCTTTTGTTTTATTTTGCTTCTCCAACCCCCTAAAATCTTTTTATTATTTTCTTTTGTAACAAATCCAGTATCTTAAATATACTAGGATTTTTTTATAAGAAGTATTCGAGCTACACTTATACACATCTTCATCTAATGGTTAAAGAACATACTGTTTTTGTGGTTGGCGATTTTCTGCCTCACGAAACGATGATTGTTCAACATTATTCTAACACCTTCAAAGGTGGCCATTAAGATGAAAATATATTTATATATGATATATAATATGTTTATGTTTTACTTAAGATTCTGTATTTTTCATTTATGTCATACCGTTATGGTTTCCATTATGGGTATACACGATATCTTCATTTAAGGAAGTGCGGACTACCGCCCCCTCAAAGTGAATTGATTCGTTAATACCATATGTGGTACGTATAAAGGATATATTTAATTATATTATATATGATACCATACTTAAATACTATTATGTATCATTATTTTTTAATTACATTAAATATGAAATAGAAATGGAAGTAGCGTTCATGCGTACGTACGGTTTACCGTCTCCATGAACGGTACATTTCATTTCTTGTCTCAAAATGTTATGTACTATTATAAGTACATATATATAATGGATATATATGTGATATATTATATCTAAATGATTTATATCATTCTGGAATTATAAAATATATATATCTCTCTCATTTTGTTTTAATTCCATTAATATGACAAAAAATTAAAGTAGCGTTCATGCGTATGTACGGCCTACCGTCTCCATGAACGGTGCTTTTAATTTTTATCTCCAAATGCTATGGAATAGTATAAAATGAATATATACTGGATATATATGATATTTAAAAAATAAATACTATTCTGGATATGATGTACCTATAACTACATGGAAAATTATTTTCCAACAAGTTCAATTTTTGACTAATGTACCAAACATCGACAAAAACGTCTGATATGAACTCATATTATTAACCAATTATTATAACATTAAAATATGTGATATGAACTGAATAATAATAATTATAGGAGGTCCTTAAGCAATTATAAATTGACCAAAGTTTATTATTCAGGAATACAAAGAAACGAACAAGACAAGTCGGACTTGAGGTAAGAGATCCTACTCCTCTCTTTCTTTTTAAGTATACCCTTTTATGTCATTCCTTTTAAGCTCATATTTCTTGTGATTGGGATGTTCTTTTATATTACTCTTACTGTAATTTTTATGTTCATATGATTAGAGACCCTATTTCCTCTCATCAATCCATTTTGGAAGTTTTAAGTGGCGTCGTTAGGCTGCCGAGTTTTCGTAAGGGGTTTTTCATCTCACTTTTATTCCCGTGAGATTTATGCTAAATTTTCCACAATTTCCTTTGAGTGGTGTATGTACTTCACATTATTAGACACTTTGTGTAGTATAATTTCATTTATGGGTATTCACATCTTCATTGTATGAACCTTCTTCCATGGGGTGTACGTTTCGAAAGTTACCCAACTCGGTAAGGGGACCTTTCACCCTCCTCTTTTTAAAAGACTTCTTTTGTTATGTCTTTTAATTCACATACTATTATGTTGGGATATGTTCTTTTATATCCTTATGGATTTAAATTTTATGTCCAAGTGTTGAGATGCCCTTTTTATCTCTCATCAACTCATTTTATGAATTTTGAAGTGATGCCGTTAGGCTGTCGAATTTTACCAAGGGAACTTTTTAACCCAATTTCGATTTCTTTGGGTTCAACATGTAGCTATTGAATATGTCATATTTTGAATATGTTTGAATGAAATTTTATTGTTTTACACTTAATATCCACTTATATTGGGTGTATTTATGTTTGTCACACATAATTTTGAGATTGAATTATCCTTAATTTAAGGATACCTTCTTTATAAGGGAATTCATCACATTTGACATTTCTATTGAGACTTCATTGTTGTTATGCACCAATTCACTCTTATATGGTGTATATACTGTCCTTTGGAATATTATATCATGAATCCATTTATTCTCATGATATTATAAAGTTCTGACTAAATGTTATTCCTCAATTATTGTATTCAAGCGTCTCTAATTTTGGTAGAACCCCTTTAACCAAAATATCGCTTTAAATGTTTTAATTATTTTTTATTATTAATATCAATGTTTTCAAAATGGTTTTAAGGATTTATTTATATGGATATTAATGGTTTAAAATTTTAAAAGCTTCAAGGTGGTATGGGACACTTTGATTCAAAAATATCTTTATTAAATGTTTTAAATGGTTTTGGGAATGGTTTATTTTTGAATGGATTCATTATTTCAATATACTAAAATGTTATATTGTGATTGAAATGTGGAAATGTTATGTGTCCTTTATGCATGTTTTATGTGATACGTTAATGTTATGGTTCCTGGGCATTGTTATGAAAACGAGTGGTTCCGTGATAAACTAATGGCGGGTGAGCCCGATATAGCTCTCTAATGCATTGGGTAACGCGAAGGAGTGAAACATTAAGGTTTTTCCGAAAAGATTTAGGGAATATACTGTGGTGGGTATTCCAAACGTGACCAAGAGGGTTACTCCCTACGTAAGAATGTTATGAATTCCTCAAGTTACCTTTTATGTCTTATGATTTCTATGATTTATTCATGATTTGGTGAGGTATGTTAAAGTGCCTATGTTTTATGGGTAAAGTATGATTTCATTCTTATATATATATAAACTCATGTTTCCATTCCATATTATTTTTATAACCCTTACTAAGATTTTTATGCTCATCCCAAGTTTTTTTGAAATGTTTTTCAAAAGTCAAGGGAAAGGTACATGAAATGATGATAGTGTCAAGGAAGTGTCAAGAAAGAATCCATGTTTTATTTTAAATATGTTTCCGTTGAGGGGAAAAATGAATACTATCTTTTATGTAACCACTTTGTTTAAATGTGGAATGTAATGAAAGTTTTATGATCTAATTCTCCAAAACTCTAAACTTGAAAAGATCCTCAATGTGTAATCTTGTAATAACTCAATATTAAGTAAGGTTTAATGCTGGGGCCTTATAACCCATCCCTGGGGCATCACAATAAACCACATACCCCTTTTTATATTTTTGTAGGATCAACACTGGAGAAGTAGTAAACCATTGATTTAGATCTATAAAGGACACTTGATACTCTGGGATCAATAAAACTTTACTCCTTTCTTGCGGAGCACCATCATGGGTGAATAAATCCAAGATAAATCCCAAATGAACTTCCTATAATATTCATATATTCCTAGAAATCTTCTGATATAAAAAACATTCTTCGGTTTCTACCATGGCATAACTACACTAATCTTCTTAGGGTCTACCAAATCCACTTATTTTGAGATCACAAGGTATAGAAACTATACATCTTTAATCCAAAAGGCACACCTAGAAAATTTGGCATAAAGACAATGGTCCTGAAGAGTTCCCAATATGATCTGAAAATTCTGATCTTTCTCCCACTCAAATTTGGAATAAACTAGGATGTCATCCAAAAATACCATGATAAAAGAATCAAGATACTGGGGAAAAAATCTGTTCATAAGTTCTAAAAAAACCATGATACTATTTTTCAACCCAAAAGAAATGAACAATTAATCAAAATGGCCATTATGGCTTCAAAAATCCATTTTCAGAACATTCACCTATCTCACCCTAACTTGGGGATAACCAGAACACAAGTCAATCTTAGAGAACCACATTTCCCCTTTTAACTGATCAAAAGAATCATCAATTTTTGTAAATGGATAATTTTTCTTGATGGTTACCTTATTCATCTTATGACAATCAATATAGAACTGGAGAGATCCATCAACCTTCTTTGAAAATAAGAATGGAGTGGCCCAAGGAGAGACGGTTAAGAAAATTTATATTTTGGATTCCAAATTGTACAGTTCTAGCTTTAATTCCCTCAACTCAGTGGGGGATATATGGTATGTGGGAAACGATATCGGCTTCATTCCCGACACCAAATAAATCTAAAACTCCATATACCGCTCTGGAGGAAAACCTAAAAAATCTTCTAGGAAATCCTCTTGGAATTTTTACACCGTAAAAGGTAACCCACTTTTGGGAGAACCATAATCATCTTCCAAGACGAATGACATAAACTAAAAACAATATTATCCAATTCTGGGAGTAGAGGTCCAACACGACCTAGCTGATGATCCCATTCTACAAGAAAAACCATGGTACTCCAATCTGGTTCAACGAAACTCACTCAATGCCTATATGAATCTATGTGTACCTAAAAGTGAATCATCTAATCCATACCAAATATTACATCAAAGTGGTACATATATAGGACCATGATATCCCACTCCAACTTGACCCCTGACATGGTGAGTGCACATGAAATACACATGATACCCTTTTCTCTCTTCTTAACAAGAGGCATTACCAAATCCATTACACATGACATAAGCTCAGTTTGAAAATTCAATAGATTCACAAGGATGGTAGAGATAAATGAAATAGAAGCACCAGTATCAAACAAAACAACAACTAATGATGGTTCAATAAGAATGGTACCTGTAACTGGTGCAGGCCCTATATCATATTTAGCTGTTGCTCGATCCATATCGTAGAGATTCCTTGTATCTGTCTGAACCTGAGAATGAACACTGGCCTACATGTTTTCCCTGAACTAACTCTGCCCATAAAATGATCCAGTACTACAACTATAACCTTTTAACTGATATCCCACCATCTTAGATGAATTTTATTGAACTAACATCCCTTAGAAGCTACAGATCTTACACCACTCTGATATGGGTACGCCACTTTTAAAAAATTCTAGAGGTGTCCCATAGCTCACCACAATTGGAAGGGTTCAAGAGTAGATGTGCACACAGGTAAAATGTTACCTTCCTTTCCGAACTGATGGCACAAAACCGACCTAGCATCAGAAGACATAGATGATGATAGTCGGGAAGGGTGGAATGAGGTCCCAACTCCCTTCTTCCCTACCTCCCCCCACTTATTCTTCTTCTCATACGATCTTCCACATCCCACTGTTGACACAACACCAAAGGAACTAAACCTTCCCTTGTGGTCAATATCTGCCATAAAAGAATGGTTAACCACATTAACATTGGCCTTTATCTTAAATAGAAAGACCTGAGAATAGATCTCTATCTATAACCCCCTCTCAAACCTATAAGCCTTCATCCTCTCGTTGGAAACTATTTTGTGTGTGTATCGAACTAGCTTAGTGAAGAAGTTGGCATACTCCATCATAGACTGTCCCCCTTTAACAAGATCCATAAACTCCTAGGATCATGCAAGGTCTAAGACATCAATAAAATACTAGTCATTAAAAATAGTACTGAAGTATTTCGAGTTCATCTGCTCATGCTTTCTAGTTTGGACCACTAAGTCCCACCACTTCCGACTGGGACCTTCCAATAAGAAAGAAGTGAATTTCACCCTGACCGCCTTAGGAGTGTCAAGGAACTCAAACATCCACTCAATTTTCTCAAGACATTATTTTTTTTCCTGAGGTTCTGTGCTACCTCCGAAGTAAAAAATCTTGTTCTTGAGAAACTCTTGAGATTTGTCCTTTATAGGACCTAGTTTGGATACTCTGAATGAGTATGACTAGATCCCACACCTTGTCCTATGGCTTGGAAAGACTATAAAACATCTTCCACTATCCTCTAATAAATTTTGTAGGGATAACTCTCTCTGTCCTCTTCCCGTGGTTACATTGGAATTGTACGAGAGGCATCTTACTTCATGATGCAATGTCTATAATAAATACCATCAATACAACCAATCTATTTTTTAGAAATTAAAACAAATATCAAACACTTATACAAATCAAAACACAAAAAAAACATTCATTAACAACAAAAATAACAAAAACACTTCACCCCACCTTGTGTCCATATACAGTCTACAACCTGTATGTATCACCTTGAGGAGAAGTCAAAAAAAATCCCAACATCCCATGGAGACTTAATATCTATCATGAGGTTTGCTGGCCATGCATCCTATTCCCAACAAGAAGCTCAAGCCCCGACAATCGTAGCTCTTCTATGTTCAGACTAATCCAAAATATCATAACCTAAAAAGAGTGTAACCTTCTCTGATATCATTATTTTTATGAACTAAGTCGGGAAGCCATCTGAATCGGTTCTCAAACTAGCCCGTGGAATGGCTCAAAGAGTGTTTATGATCTCCATGGGTTGGAAACAAGTTCTTGATTATCAACAATATAACATGTGAATGATTTCACCTTTTTACATTAACATAAACAATAAACAATAACAAATAAACTAGAACCGGATAATCCAAACCAAACATGGCATAATATATTTTCAAATTCATGTTTAAAACTTTAAATAAAAACCCAAAAATGTCTTCAAAAAAATGGAATGAGACACTATCCCAAAAAACACCATAATTCAAGAAGAGCATCATCTTAATGACACCACCACATAACTTGTAGGGGATGACCCGTGGCATCTGGAACCACCATCTCAAAATTTATTGCCTTAACATGTGTTAAACATAAGCAAGTCTACCTACACCCAAAGGTGTAGGTATGGTGTTATACATATCCTAGTAGGATAACACCTGAAAAAAGATATTCTATTCTATAAACATTATAAGATAAATAAAATTCCATCTTTTTCTAAATCAAGAGAAATAAAAATTTTAAAGGAAACAAATTATTTCCTTTTAAAAAACTGAAAAGGTTTATTGCATGATGATGGTAGGTACAATATCACTATAGATAAATAAGTCATAGGAGAACCCTCTAGTCACTAGCTAGAAATGGGAAACTATGTACATCATATATAAGTGAAATTTGGTATAGAAACTACATCCAAAAATGTTATCATGCATGAGCCACTAGGAGGGGACACCCTATGGACCCAATAGTCTCCAATCATCATTATTTTTTAGTTAGGGTTGTATCATTAATCTTTATAGATGAATCCAGGCTGAATTTTTTCTAAGTCAATTATAATACTAGTCATAATCTTCCCACATAGTTACCCAGGTTTCCCTTCGTTCTCAATTTTCATTCCACATAACACAAGGATCACAACATTAATATACACACGCATGACAATCAATATAAATTTTTTTATAAATCACATATTTTACCACAAAAACCACTTTCAAATCCAAAAACACATCAAATCCACTTTGAAACATGTTTTTTATCATTTTCATAATTAAATAAACCATTTTCACAATTTATAAAACACCCTCAAGATGCACAACAAAAGAAAACACTTGAAAACCACCAATTTCCATTATAAAATCCACTTTCAAGACATAGGACACATTTCATACATCTTATATAATCCATATAACATATTTGAACAATAGAGAAACCATATAAAAGTTTTCAAACAATGTTTAAGAACTGAATCACCTACATCAAATGAAGAAACCCTCGGAAATCAGTTCTAAATCCCAACCGCACCTCATTCGAACTCTATGAAAGAATGATAAAACTATAAACATCAATATTAAACCCTAAAAATCAATATCTATCCCTAAATAGTGTACCCAACCCACTAGAGAAGTTAAAACCCAAATAAAGAAGAATACAACCCCAGAATGGTGGGAGAAACCAAGGAAAGAGGGACCTAATGAATATTGATGATTTCCCACAAAATCCACCTAAAATATGGAGGTATAAGGGAGAAAGAGGGAGGATTGAAGGATTATAGGTCTGGAAATATTGAGTGGGGGAATAAGAGGGGTGGGTTTGGGGTTTTTTCTAAAAAGGGAAAAAAGGTAAATACCCAAATTTTAATGATCTGGATAGGCTGCATAGTTACCCTCATGGTTTTCCAAACCATGAGACAACTGTGTGGCCACCACTATCCATAAAAGACATGTCACATAGTTTGAAAAACTATTTGCTAACTGTGAGTTTTGTCTCTATTCAAAAATGACACCTTGGTGCATTGTTTCCTAGGAAAGGTGCACAGTTTCCCCTAATCGTGTGCAAGTTGTGTGCCACCCCTAGCCCAATCCAATTTTCACATTTTTCTAGAAAAAAATAAAGGAAACCCAAGGAATAAACATAAGAACAAAATAAATATAATAAATACCTAAAAATGAAGACATTGGTGTGAAAAAAAGACCAATTAGAGCTTAGTGAGGTGGATTGATAGAGGCGTGTTCCAATGTTTTCATTAACATTAATCACTTTTGATACCAAAATTTGGAATTTTTTTTCAAATTCCTTTTGGTAACCATTTATTTTTCTTCTTTTTTATTTTCAATACTTGTTATCATACTATGATGATTGGATTTAGATGCATGCATTCATGGATTGTCACTTTTTTTATATTCCAGAATTGTTTGGGTTGGATATTTGTGTGTGCGTATAGGTACATTAGGATAAGGCCTCCCATGTTAGTGATATTGATACTCAGTTCTAGTGGCTATCCCCGAACCTATTGAAGGTGATACTGGGGTAGTCATGACATGGGACCCATTCGGGTAGGGCATGATAGTGTGGTATCAGAGCCATCTGGTTCTACTTTAAGACAAGATTTGGTAATATTAGTTTAGGGAAATATTGTTAAGTGTTTAGAGTTTGGGTATCAGGATAGAGACTCTAGTGTTGGTGTGGAAACCAATGCATCCTTACACCAAAACTCTAATAACATACCTTTCAACTCTATACATGTTTGAAATAGTTTTAGGGAAAAAATTAGTACATACATCATATAGGAATGAGTTGGGGTTTCCATGTCCTTCTTGAGTCATTTCTCTAGATATAATCATTGACCGTGGTACATATTGTTTATTTCATGATTACTCTATGATGTTTTTTAGATATGATTCAGCTCCAAGTTCATGGGGATGATCCCCAAAGTGATGAGGCTTCCCTAAAGGTACATGTTAAAGAGGTGCTACCTCTAGGTGATGAACCAGTTACACCACCACCTATTAAGTAGCAGATGGTACTGGATGTACCAATGGATTAGGTGTGAAGGATGAGAACAATTCATGTGTTTCAGTGACATTTAACCCTCATGATATGTGGAAATCCTGACCCATAGTCTTCTGAGAACTAGATTGAGGTGGTGATGTGTGTTTTCTATATTTTCTGTACACTGACAGATTAGATGGGGTTCTTGGCAGCGAAACCTCTCCATTTTTTCTGTAGGAAAATGGTGGTATTTAGTGACAAAGTCATATGAAAAAGTGAATCTTGCATGGATAGAGTTTGAGAACCTTTTTAGATAGTATTTCTGTCTAGCTATGTTGAGGGATGTGCATATATAGGAGCTTCTATAACATTATAAGGGAAATATGATTGTGGATGAGAATTCATCTTGGTTCACCAGCCTCTCCAGTTACTCTATGGATATGTTTTGTGATCAGTTTTCTCAAGATCAAACATTTGAGTGAGGACTAAAAAGAGACATTCAAGCCATAGGAATAACTTTATGAATTCCTAACTATGATGGGGTTCTATATTATTACATGGTAGTCATGATTTTTCTGGTAGAGGAGACGCATATAGTTTTTTATAGTAGAGGGCACACATAAGCATAGGTTTTAGTAGCAAGTAGTCTAAATGTTAATTAGGGACCTATAAGTATGAGATGATTCAGGAGGTGATCCCAAATAGGGAGTTTTTGGTTAAGGGATCACATTATGGATCTAGTAAGCCCAGGGAGAGGTGGTTCTACTCATGTGATGGAAGGGGACATCTCATCTGTGATTTTTTGACCCACCATATGGATAAAAGAGAGGAACTAGATGGGACACCTAGGTATTGAATGTGATAGGAGAAGGTAGTTCCGTATGGATATGGATGTGGAAGAGGAGTTTAGATTATAATTAGGGGTGGTATATATTTTTAACTTTTACCACCATCACCCCCATGTGGTCAACACCAGGCTTAGGGAGATGGGTAACAAGGGTGAGGGAACTGTAGGTGGTTGAGGTTTATGACCTAGAGGATCAGGGATGATACAAGGTATGATATATATCTTTTAAACCTTAGCTGAATTCCTAAAAAACATAGTTTTGATTCATTCCTTTATTCCCACTTATCTAGTTCAAGGATTAGAGATCCTAGTTAATCCTATTGATCACCCCTTACATTTAGAAACTCTAATTGGAGGTGATCCAGTGATCACTAACTTCTACAGATAGTGTTACCTGACTCTTGTAGGTGAGAGTTTCATCTAGGATATCTTTATAACAATAATTAGTTATTATGATGTCATCCTATTTATGGAATGGATATCTATATTTTATGCCCAGATAGAATATTTTAGGTGGAGGATGTAGTGTGTATACAATGATGGGATACGTTTTTCCTTTGTGGGTGAAAAATGAAATAAATAAAGTGCATGATGGACTCATGTATATGAGGCTACCGTTGATTACTTATCAATTGGCTATAAAGACATTTGGTTCAATGGATGCTACTAGTTTTCAGTTTCTTACAAGAGTGGAAGAGTATGCATATGTATTTTTGAGGTCATTCCAGGATTACCTCCCAACTAGGAGATAGAATTATGAATTGATCTAAAAACCGGTATGACCTGGATATCTGCACCCATATATCAGATGCCTCTTTCAGAACTTCTTGAGCTTAGGGTGTGGTTGGAAGACTTATAGGGGAAGAGCTTTCTTAGACTCAGTGTTTCAAACTGCGCAGCCCCAATGTTGTTCACTAAGAATGAAAATATGAGGTTTATGTTATTTATGGAATACCATCACCTAAAATAAGAGACCATAAAGAATAAGTAACCACTATAAAGGATTAATGAAATCATTGATCATTTGATAAGTTCATGATGGTTCTTGAAGATTGACCTCAGATCAATCTATCACTGGTTGCAATCACGGGGTGGGGATATATAAAATATGGAATTATGATGTCTCTACAGTAACTATGAGTACTTGGTGATGCCATTTGGCATGGAAAATTCCCCAACAGTGTTCATGAGACTTATGAAATGGATCTTTTATCCTTTCATAGATCTGTTTATGGTTGTCTTATTCGATGATATCCTAGTGTAATAAACACCCAAGGAGAAGCATGAGAGACTCTTGTTGATGAATATAGATGTAATTAAAGTTAAATAGGTTTATGGGAATCTCTCAAAGTGCCATTTATGGATTCAGGAGGACCACTTTCTAGGGAATTTATCTCAACAGATAGTGTAGTAGTGGACCCGAAAAAGGTCGAGTGATTATTAGATTGCGAACCCCCCAAGAGAATGATGGAGGTGCAGAACTTACTTGGGTTAGAATGATACTACTGGATATTCATACTTGATTTCTCTAGGATATAATCTCCCATGATATCATTGACCCAAAATAGGAATACTTTCATGTGGGAAGATAGGTTCCATTGGTCTTTTAAGGAGTTGAGGTAGAAATTGATGAGCGCTCCCATGTTGGTATTTCTAAAGGAGGGTATCAAGTATGTAGTGTTATATGATGCATCAAGGAAAAGTACTGGTTTTTTTATGAAGTAGAGACTGGTGGTTTTTTACTATCATTCATAATAGTTGAGACTATATAATAGGAACTATATGACCCATGATCTTGATTTAGTGGTGATAGTCTTCGCACTGAAGATGCGGTGACACTTCCTGATGGGTGTTAATTTTATCATCTATTATGACCACAAGAGTCTTAAGTATATATTCTCTCATAAGGAAATTAACTTGATACATAGTTGATGAGTACAATTCCTCTTAATATTTTCAATACTCCTGGGAAGGGTAACGTGGTAGCAGATGCTCTTAGTCGGGGATATTGTTTGTAGTTGCTGAGTGAGATATTAAAGTAGTTGGATTCATTGTAGTTATCATTAGTGGATAGAGGTGGAGTAGCTTACCTAAATTCTATGTTTTTTACCTCTCCATTTTACAGCAATTCAGGGAGGAAAAACTTGGGGATACCATCTGTGAGACCCTACATACTCAGATATCCATTGGACCCGATCCTAATGGATTTTATGAAGGTGGGGATCATATTTTTATTTTTATAGGATGGAAAATGGTACCATTGAAGTTGCAGAAGGATGTTCTAAGAGTGTTTCATACATCGCCTCTGGCATTACATCATGGTTTGTCAAATATATACCCTAAGCTCCTATATAAGTTTTGGTGGACATGTATGAAAAAGGGAGTTATAGAGTTTTCCTCTTGGTTCCATACTTGTTAGAAAGTGAAGTATGATCACTAGGTTATAGTGGGATTTGATCAAACCGTTAAGGTGCCCAAGTGGAAGTGGGATGAGATATATAAGGACTTCATGATGGGGTTACCACGTATGTCTAAGGGACACAATGACATATGGGTGATCATAGAGTGAATCACCAAGTTACCCCACTTCCTAGTTATCCAAGAGTAGTGTTCAGTAGAGAGTATATGACACCTATTCATGAAGGATATAGTTCAAATACATGGAGTCCACTAAAAATAATTTATGATAGTGATTCTCACTTCAAATCATGATTATTGAAGTTATTGCAAGAGTATTTTGGGACTCAGCTACATTTGAGCATATCGTTCCACCCCCATACTGATGTCCAGATAGAGTGGACCATGCAAGTATTGGAGGACATTATATGGGATTACATGTTAGACTTCAACTGTATTTCATAAGATCATTTACCATTGGTGGAGATTGCGTATAAGAACAACTATCATTCCACTATCTGTATAGAACCGTTTGAGGCCTTTTATGGGAGAAAATATAAGTCCCCACTATGCTAGAATGACCAAGGAGAGTAAGCACTCATATTTACAGAGTTAATTTGAGACACTATAAATATGTTATAGGTTATCTAGTAGTGTATAAGGACTACAAAAAGTCTTTAGAAGTCATACATGGATAGACAATAAAGGATGTTGGAGTTTGAGGAGAGAGACTATGTGTTCCTACATGATTCACATCGACTAGGATTTTAGATATTTGGATAACGTGACATGTTATATTCAAGATTAATTAGACCATTTAAGATACTACATATAGTTAGTGAGTTAGCATACCAATTATCTATATAGCCACATTTAGCCCAGGTATATGAAATCTTGCACATGTTGTAGGTCAGGTACGCTCATGATTCATCACATGTTATCAACTAGTTAGATATGGACATCCAAAATGGTTCTACCTTTGCTGAGTACCCAATAATGATCAATTATCAATAAGAGAGGATAATTTGTGGGTGATAGATCCCCCTAGTGCATGTGTTGTGGAAGCATGAGAATATTTAGGAGAGTACTAGGGAGTGGGAGACCCATATGCATGCTATGTACCCACATTTATTTATGTGACTTTTTTTTGGATTTCGAAGAATTAAATCCCCAAGGTGGGGAGAATTTAACAACTCCTATTTACCATACATTATTTTGGAATATTTTTATGGATTATTTTTAGATTTAGGTACTGATATGGTGTGATATTCCAAGGCCCAATGTGATTGACATTATTTTTTGAAATATAATAAAATTATTAAATATCATTCATGTAATATTTTCATGATAAAGTGGAATAAAATATAAATGAAGAGATCATAAATAAAAGGTCATCATTGATCTCATATCAAGGGTTTTACCCTTGGTGCGATATAACATTGTGTTAATCATGGGTTTATGTTTAAATAAACAAATTGAATAAATTAATATATTCAATTAATAACCATGGATTGGGTTTTTGCAATATAAATGATGTCATGGATAACTTTTAAGTTTATCTATATAAACCTACAAATTGAGAGGATATTTTGGAATGAGTCAGAGGAGATTTCTTTGGCGATCAACGATTGGATCATGGATCATCGATCAGTGTGAAACAGAACTTGAGGATCCCACCAATGATAAGGACACAAAATCATTATTTTATAATAACTGATCCAATTCAAGGTAGGATATTTTTTTACATGGTTTATTTCCCCATTTTTTATTTCTATGAAGAATGTGAATCAATTGAACAATATATTGATTCATGGATCGTAGGGGATTATCAGTAGGGATTATTGGGAGAATTGTTTATTTTATATGGTCATAAAATCATCTAATAGAAATAGATTGAGGCTAACCTAGACACAACCAAATATTATTCCTATTTTGTTCATTTCTGGGTTTTCTCCCACCATTATTTGTTCATTCAACGCTAATATTTTTTTTATGAGTTGTTTGAAAAATACTAGGAAATCAATTATTGCAAACTTGTTTCTTAGAAAAACATATTGATGTCCCAAATTCAGGTTTAGACTGATTATGTGATCAAGATGAGATAATTATGATGATAGATTTAGGATAGATTTGATATCCTCAGTTTTATCATGATGTGCGATGATGATGGAGACCAACATTGATCATTTTTCCAATCATTTTGGAGGTCAGATTCTAGGGAATAGTGATATAGAGGTACAAATAGAGAAGATATATGTTTCTCAGTGTGATTCATGGATGGATTGGATACTAGAGCGGTGGACAATAATTTTGAGGGAGAATTTATATGTCTTCAAAATTCTACATTACATAGCATGTCCTAAGGGAATACGTGCCATTTGCGACCTCCCTATGTTGAACTGGGGTTCTATTGAGAAGATAAATATAACAAGATGTGTGATGCTTACTAGGTGACTCATCATATACTTAAGAAGGTACATTGTTAGAGGAATATGCACATATATCTATACACGGATATTCCCAGCTGGTCATAGACATGATGAGAAGTACACAAGCTCATACACGCCGTTTACTCAGGAACAAACACAGACATGGGCACGAGCCATGATACACGATTATGATCCATTTCCATAGAGACACACTATTTACTACTGGTAAATTCCATGTAATCCAAAGATTTATTAGATCCCATTTATTATTCATATTGTACACATTTTTTAGGGTGTATTCCCTTGTCCTATTCCCTAAGGGTTTTGTATGGAATTGGGTCCTATATATAGGATGGTGATCCCTTAAAAGGGACTTTAGTCTTGGTTACAGTTGTTGGAATCCTTATGTGAGGCCCGAAGAGAGATCCCATATCATCATCTACCCTAGGTGGAGTTATTGGTATCATAATGATCAACATATTATAGGTATCAATCCAATATATAATGGGTTACTCCAGATTGAGTGGTTGGTATACCCCATGGCCTTGGGTGTAATCCTCATCTCTGTATCATTTTATTTATACTTTTAGTGTGTACTTACTATGTTGAACCAATGGGCATGACATATCACATGGATGCCATTAGTGTTATGTTGATCTTGGAGTGTGTCCTCTAAGATGAGAGGTTTGTGGAACCTTTGAGAAGGAATCCTAGGATGGAATTATAGTTGTGAATTTTACTTAAGAACACATCTTTTTTAAGTATCTCTGAATATTCTTGTTATATGTGTTTTATACATAGAACTACGATGATATAACTGGTAATATTGATTTTATATGCTTAGTTATTTCGAGGTGTCTTATTGGGTGTTATTATTCTCACACCTACATGAGCATTTACTGAACTTTTCATGTATTATGTGGACGTTCAACCTTTTGATGGAGTCCTAGAGGGGCCCAGACCTAACAAATATTAGTGATCGAAACAGAACGAGGTGTGTTTTTGTAGTTTCATTGACAAAAATACCCTTCTATAATTCAATTTGGACTTGTTATTTTGAAGGTTCGGTATCTTGGCCATTGGTCGAAGACTAATTTATTGAAAACTAAAATATATTACATGAGTCTAAAATAGGGGAATTTATTACAATTTTTTTTTCAATAAAGGGATGAAGATAAGATGTTAATTCATCAAAACATGTGAGTTCATTGTTGATTCCTTTGTTGGCGAGTCCATCTACCACTATATCAACTCCCTGATAATCATGGGTGATGATGAATTTCAGTTTTGTGAGAAATGAGAGACATTCCATACATCACGCAGTGAGTTTCCAAGATAGTTGAATCATGCCATTTTGTGTAGCTTGAACAATAGTGAAAGAGTCACTTTTAAGTAAAAGGTTATTCCATCCTTTATGTTTAGAAATGTACACTACATGAATAAAACTAAGAATTTATGTCTCCATCAAATTGGAAATTCCACATGTTCTAAATAAAAATACAAGGTCTCTCCCATTGTGATCCCTAAAAATGGAACCACCTCCCACAGGACCTGGGTAACCTTTTGAGGCCCCATCGACATTAATTTTTATCCATATTTGAAGAACTTTCTAGAAGATCTTGAAGAATCCTGCATACTACTTGAAGTTACCACCCACACGTAGATTTCATAGAACCATGACGTTCTGGGTAGAATTGTAACATTGATATTATTGTATGTGCTTGGATATGTGTGTGTGCATACAAGTATGTCAGGTTAAGGCATACGATGTGTGTGACCTGCCTACTTTGCGCTGGACACCATCCCTAGTCCTGTTAGAAGTGGTCTTAGGGTAGACATGGAATGGGACCCACTAGGATAGGTCATGAAATGATCAATGAAAATTCATTCATTAATTATTAGTAAATAAGTACTGAATTTTCAGTAAAGTTTTTTTATACTTTAGAAATTATTTTTCTTCAAAAAAGTTATTTATTTATTTTTTTTGAAAAAAAATATAATTAATTTCAGGAAAATTTATGAATTTTATATTATAAAAATAATTTTTTTTAATTATCATATGAAAATTTTCTTATGGTAAAAATTTTATATTTTTCTAAATTGATTCAATTTTTAATGAATAGTGAAAAATAATGATTTTTGAAAACTTTATTTTTTTTTCAATGATTTGGGAGGTTAAATTTTATTTTAAAATGGTTTAAAAGTAAAATTAGTTTTATTATATAATTAAAATCTAACTAAGTTCATTTTAATCCATTATATATTTAAATTTTGTAAAAAAAAATTTTTATACGTAAACGACCATTTTTATGAAAAAAATGTTTTCATGTCCATAACATGTCTTTACCTTAATAAATTAAATTGAACATTTTTGGTGAATGATTTTAATTAAAGTTATTTATTATATATTCAGTCATATATTTTAATATTCTTATAAATTTTTACTATGTATAAGAAAATAATAAACCCAGTTTACAAATAAAAACTATAAAAAGAAATTTTGTCGCCTTTTGCGCACTTATTTTTAAATTAATTTATTCAAATTGTCGGTATTTAATTTGATAAAATGGATTCAATATTTGGTAACATGAGGTTTAAATTATTTAGATTGGCCCCCATTATTTTTGGTCAATATGAATAGTAACTATGATAAATTTTATCACCCTGAACAAGGGTAAATTTGGTTAATTTAGTTTAAAAATAAATGTCAAGGACATAAATTTTAATATTAATTCTTATTGGATGAATATAATTCTACCCTTATCATATGATCCTCTAACTGGACCTGTTTTATGGAAACTTTTCCATGAAAATGTCCGTTTTAATATTTAAATCCAAGAAAGTTACAAAATGTCACTCTCTTAAATTTCAATACATATTATGTGTCCACATAGGGAAAAATCATGATATGAAAAAAACTAAATGCCTATTTCTTTGATGATATATTTTATTAATAATGTTTAGATATAATTACATTAAATTGTTGTGCAACACTAATACAATATTTGTTAAATTAATAGGAAAATAGAATAAATGATATTAAAAATATTAAAATTGATATAATTTGAATGAGATAAGGTGTCCCATTAATTTTTTATATGAATATTAAATTTTTGGGTAGTTTTAAAGGATTATATTTTTATTCCCACTTTTTATTGATATAATTAAATTCAAATTAGATAAATAGTGTCAAAATCTATAATAATGATATTTTATAAAAATAATATTTTATTAAATTATTTAAAATTAATTAAAATAATATATTTGGCCTTGTGAATGGAAAATGGTTTAAAAAATCATACATGGTTTCTCTTTTAGTAACTTTTCCATTTATAATGAAATTATTAACCCATTTTGATTAAATACTAATTATCGCGGTTAAGGTAAAATATAATTAAGTAGGGGGTTAATAAAAATGAATAGGATTAAAATGATATTGAAACTTTTATAAATTTCAATGGATGATTTTATTTCAACCTTAGACACTTTTTCTTCAAATAAATGACTATTTGGTAGCATTTTTTCAAGCAAAGTCTTAATATGTTATAATTTTTTAGAAAATTACAAAAGTACCCCTCACCCCAATTATAAAATGGTACCTCCTCCCTCACTTATTTACACCACATTGAGTCATATAACAAGAGAAACCATAAAACATAATCTTATAAAAACCCTTATCCATTTTTTATGCACTGTTCTCCCATAAAGTTTGACCCTAAGTCCCCTAATGCGAGATCTAGAGGACTTCTATTGAATAAAAGGTAATCGCCTTTACCAAGTACTTCAAGTTTATTTCTTACTATAATTCTTATTAATTTACTGTACCAATCCAAAAATAATAACTAAATTATCATCACTATAATGATATGTTATTATGATTTTCGTAAAACCATATTCCATCTCTTTTCTATCCTACAAAATAGAAAACATCACTCGTGCATACATACGACTAACCATCACCACGTAGCGGTGTAATTTTTTTCATCACAACTTTAATTGGATTATTATTAAGATGTTAATAATGATTATTTATCGTATTTGTGACATAAAAATGATTATATAACTATAATATAACATATACCTTGATACCTTCCAATCCATTGAAAAATGATAACAACGCTCGTGCGTACATGTGGACTATAACCTCCATGAAGCAATGTGATTCCTATTTCATTAATGTTTTATGTGGATAATAATAAGAAAATATTTAATGAATTTATAAAATATATGTTATTTAATAATTATTATGGAAATATTAATTGTTATTCACCTTTCTTTCGGTGCATCCATCGAAAAGTGAAAACAATATTCATCCGAACCTATGACCTACCATCTCTATGAATGGTGTAATTCATTTGTCTCTCTCTTTATTTTATGGATGAATATACATATAAATATATTGAATATATATTATATTTATACCATTTATAAAATTTATGAGATTATGAAACCATAATAAGTGTACAAGCATAGAAAATACCAAATCAAAAAATACTAGAAAAAAAGTATTTAACGCTCAAAATAATGATAATTTTAAAATATTATAAACAGAGGAAAGATAAGATGTTATAAATGGATCATATATGATATATATATATATATGATATCATATATATATATATATTAATATGTTTCTAATAAGTATTTATAATAAATTTAAATTTTTTAAATAGGATATTAGAGAACCTACATGAAAAGTCGGAGCCGAGCTAAAATATTTCGTCTCAATTTCCACTCAATTGGGACATACTTGGTAATATAAACCTATTTATTTTTATGTGGTGTATATACTTACCTTTCTAGGTACTTAAGAAGAATATATATTTATTAATTATGAATAATGTTTTTTTGTTACATAAATAATTTCCATGTTTGCTTCTAACTTTTTCTCTCATTAGAACTTGAATCAAACAAGGTAATGTTTAAAAGAAAAACCAAATATTATTTATCTTTGGATATATTTTTATTTCATGCATATTTTTTATATAAAATTATTTCAAAAATTTATTTACACATATACAGTGAATTATCAAATTAAATTTGTACCCATATTTTATGTTTTATAGAACAGTTTGAAAGAAATCTTTTTGTCATTCTCTAAATGAGGTACTTTTTTAATTTTATGAAAAAATTATTAAAATATTGTTATTTTTTAACTTATAAAACAAGAAGAAAATTTTCTTATTATAGTGAATAATATTTTCTTAATATCCCTCTACAAGTTTACATTGGTATTTTCAAATCAAATATTTTCCTTCATATATGCACAATTTTGTTTGAGTGAATTTCAAAATGAAAAATAAATTTTCATCAAAAATGTTTTTGATACTATTTTTAAGGTACTATTATTTTTCAATAAAAATAACTTTTTATTTTACTTATTAAACTATGGGGATATGTTTTAATGATACCATAATTTGAAGGATTCACTTGCACTACTACAAAAAAGGGCAAGGGAAGCGCCACCTAATATCAACGCTAAGAAAAAACCGCTGATAAAGAAACCCTGTATCAGTGCTAAAAGTTTAGCACTGATAAAGGGATTCATTATCAGTGATTTTCTAGCACTGATAGAGGGACTCTTTATCAGTGCTTGGAAAGTTCTAATAAAGATACCTTGTATCAGTGTTAAAATTTTAGAGCTGATACAAGGGTTATTTATCATCGCTTTTCTAGTGCTGATAAAGAATCCCTCTATAAGTGCTAGAAAAGTGCTGATAAAGAATCCCTTTATAAGTGATAAAATTTTATTGCTGATACAGGGTAACCTTTATCAGCGCTAAAAAAGCACTGATAAAAATACCCTTTATCAGTGCTAGAAAAGTGTTGATAAAGAATCCCTTTATCAGCACTAAAATGTTAGCGCTGATACAGGAAGGATTTATCAGCCCTTTTTTAGCGCGGATAAAGAGGACCATTATCAGTGATGATAAAATATTAGACCCTTTTTTTATAAATTCGGTCACACAGTGCCCTCGTTTTATCGCAACTTAAAGCTCTCGCTGTACTAAAACCCTACGACTCCCCTCCGCTGCTCGCTGAGCTTCGCATTGCCGGACCTCTGCCGCCCTCGAGCTTCGCGTTGTCGGACCTCCGCCACCCACTGAGCTTCGCGTTGCTGGACCTCCTCCACCCACGAGCTTCACATTTCTGTACCTCCTCCACCCCCGATCTACACGTGTCGGACCTCCGCCACCCTCGATCTTCACATTTCCGGACGTCCTCCACCCTCGATCCTTGCGTTGCTGGACCAGGTGTGCAATGTTTTCTTGGTCCCCTATTACACATACTCTTCTAGAATTATGAGGACCTATGTTTAAGGATTATTACATCATGAAGTTGAGTTTTTGAAATTTTTGAGTGAAGGTTTACCAAGCTTGGTTTTCTGCCACCACATTTCGGAACACACCAAGATGGAGTGCATCCGTGAGTGAGAGAAAAACTTGTTTTCATTGATGGAAGTGTTGAGGTAGTTTAATGAGTGAGCTGAGCCAATGATATATAATTTTTCAGTCTCTTGATATCCCATGATATTAAATGGGAATCAATCCTTATTTAGTTCTTCAACATGTTGTGGTAGGTGATCGACATTAGAAAGAGGGAGCCCTCTCGGTTAAAGGATAAATTCATTTCAAAGTTTTATATCATACAATAGGGACATGAACCATGTTTTTTAACTTCATGCAATGAGAAAATTGGACACACATTTTAATATCTTGTGATTAGGATTTTGATAATGTATTTTAAGGTTGAATATATTTTACCAAAATATCACACGGTTTCATATCATGAAACTAGAACATATAGTGGGGGTGATGTGAATTTTCCATCCATAGAGTCCCTACACCATGTAAAATATAGGTAGAGGATGAAAAAGGTTTAAGTTCATGATTCATGGACAAAAGGGGGTGTGTCTCAGAATTTTTGGCGTGTGATGAAAGAATAATGACCTGATGTGAGAAGGGGCTTGTGGCGGCTCAACAACACACAAAACAACATATAACTAGGATGTTGGATTTTTAGTTCCAATCCACATATCTCAAATTAAAGGGATGGTTTATTCATGTAAAATATCTATTGAGAAACCTATTATTGGTTGAAATATTGATATGCTCATCATCAATGGCGATCAATGAGTTTACACTATCAGAGTTAAGTTTATGAAAAATTTAAGGTCTTAACCACTTGGATTAATATTTCACTAGATTACTCCTAGGTATCATCGATTCCCTTAGATCCAACATCATGTCACCGTAAAGTAAGGAATGAAGGATAACCTTTTTCTTTAAGGACAACACCACCCGGTTCTGATTCTTGTCTAGGTCATCCAATGCTTGAACCCTATTTTCTTCGAGGGGTTCCCCCCTTTTTTTACTTCATTCTATCTTAGTGACTTTTTCTGGCAGTGCACTTGTATGGAATGATTCCCAGACCACCAATATTTCTAGCCTTACCACCCCTACCTCCATCTCTATCCTTATCCCTCACTGAGGTTACTGACTGCTTCTCTGTAGTGTCCATGACCCTTCCTAGCAGTGTTTGTTCTGTCTCCCTTGGCTCTGAGCCTGTCATCCAACTCCAAATACTTATTGATTTAGAGAGAACTCCCTCACCAGCCCCCAGGTTTCATTACCCATCCTTCCCCTACCCATTTGGACCCTCATCTCCCACTCATATGAAGCTTACCACCCAGAAGGGATTATGAACATGTTCAAAATCAAGGGACCTCAATGAGAGATCATCCTCCCACTTGAATAAGGCTACTAGCTCTATATCCAATGCCAGAGCCATGTCCTACCCTTCATTATTATCTTCATATGTAATGCTTATGGTCTTAGTGCCCATGTTAAATCAGAATTCCTCATCATAGAAATCAAAAAGCATAATTTCGTTGTTTTTGTTGTTAAATAACACAAAAAACCCTATAATAATCATAGAATTCTCCTGGAAGATTAAGTAGCATGGATTTCTACACCCTGACCCCTTCAAAAGACACAAATGGGTATTTTGGAAAAATAAATATGTTGTTGAGTCTATTCAAGATTGCAATCAATTCATCACTACCAAGGTGGCCAACGGTGACACCTTATTCCTTATGACTTTTGTTTTTGGAAGCTATGACCCTCTTCAAAGGGAATCTCTATGGAGTGAACAAAATACCTTCGATCCCATCGACCAACCATTGTTTGTTGGGGGCGAATTTAATGTCATTTCCAAACCAAAGGAAAGGAAAGGTAGAAGCCCATTCCAGAGGAAATCTATCATGGAGTTTGTTTAGTTCATGGCTGGGAATGGCCTCATTGATCTCAGCTTCTCAGGTGACAGTTTCACCTGGTGCAACAACTGCAGAGGCCATCACCGCTTGTGGAGTCTATTGGATAGGTGTCTAGCCAACATGAAAGCCACTAACCTATTCTCAAATACCATGTTTTTCCATCTTGATTTAGGTATTTTGAACCACTCCCCCTCTTGGTTTCCATTTCTTCTTGGCATGATCATCATGAACAGTTTGACTTCCACCAGTAGTGGCTTAACATCCTAGGGTACCATGACATGGTTTATTAAATATGGAATGAAGCCTGTTAGGAGTATCAAGCCAAATTCAACATCAGTGACCTGACCTCAAACCCCAATAGGTGCGTGTTCTCCCCTTCCTCCTCAGGAACCTTCACCACCTTGGACTACTGTCACATATTGTCTCCTTCAGAGTATTCTGATAGATGGAATGATACCTTGGGTTTATTGGATTATTAACACAATTTTGAGATTTATGTGTGACTATATACTTATTATATTTTCTTATTATTTCTTACACACCACCACTTGAGTCGAGTAACCTGATTGAAATCCATATTGGTACTTTGGTTCTGATGTGGATATGGTTTTTTATGTGTTTGTGACATGTGTATGTGTGGATATATGGGTATTTAGGCATGATGATATTGAATGTAGGGCAGAGAACTAGGAGTGGTAGATGTATCATTCTTGATTATTCTTGTGTTTGGACTGGGGTGATTTGAGGAAACTATAATGAATCTAAAGTAATTATATTTAATGAAGATGAATAAATACTAATGGTTATGCTCTATTAATCTCTATTTTTATAAGGAAGTGGTTCTCTTCTACTGTATTTGGAAGTCTTGTTTTGTGTACTTGAACCATAAATACTAATATTTGAGATTCAAATAGGATGAATATGAATAAAGATTAGATGGATGCTAATCATTTGACAATAGAGTATGAGAACAGAGTGAAAGAGTTCATCGAATTTGCAAAAAATCACACAAAGGATTGTTCTCAAATCCTTTGTCTGTGTTTACGTCGTTGTTATTCTAGAATACTTACTCTAGAGGAGTTGGAAGACCATTTTATATGTCACAGAATAGATCAGAGTTATAAATGTTGGAATAAAAACGGAGAAAAAGTGAATGTAGCTACTGGCTAGGATAAAAATACATTTTATGGATCATTAGATGTGAATACAAAAATGGATAATGAAGAAGACCGTATGGAGGATGTGATTACAAATGTCAATGATGATCAAGATCGTATTGAGGAAATGGCAAATAAAATTGAAGATGAACTCCATGATTTCCCAAAATTGTTGGAGAAGTTAAAGAGTTGTGCAAAGACGCCATTGTATGCTAGTTGCACCAAGTATACAACATTGTCAGCTGTACTAAAGTTTTATAAATTGAAAGCAGGCAACAGATGGAGTGATGTCAATTTTATGGAAATACTTTCTCTCTTGAATGACATGCTCCCTGAATATAATGAGCTACCAAGCTGAACATATCAAGATAAACGAATGCTACGCTCAATGGGTATGATTTCTGAAAGAATACATGCCTGCCCGAAAGACTTTATATTGTTTCGCAAGGAGAAAAAATCACTTACAAAATGAACAAAGTGTGGTGATTCTCGATAAAAGAAATATGAATCCAATCCTATGAAAGTTTTATGGTACTTTCCAATAATTCCAAGGTTTAGGTGTCTATATGGAAGTGAAGAAACTGCAAGACAATTTTCATGGCATGCAGATAAAAGAAATAAAGATGGGAAATTACGTCATCCGGGTGACTCTCTTCAATGGAATAAAACTGATCATGAGTATTCTGAATTTGGAAAAGAGTCGAGAAACATTCATCTTGTGTTATCTACAGATGGAGTAAATCCTTTTGGTTTTCAAACCAGTACTCACAGTACATGGCCTATTATGTTGGTAAATTATAACTTTCCACCCTGGTTGTGCATGAAGCATAAATTCATCATGTTATCTATACTTATATCAGGACCAAAACAACAAGGTGACGATATTGATGTTCATTTGGCTGCTTTGATCGAGGATTTGAAGTTATTATGGGATTCAGGTGTTATGTTGTATGATGCTTATAAAATTGAATACTTCACATTGAGAGCGATGTCGTATGGGGCAATAAATGATTTCCCTACTTATGGAAATTTTTTAGGCTATAGTATTATATGAACTCAAGGGTGTCTCATGTGCAAACAAGATATAGAATCAATTAGGTTGAAAAATTCATCGAAATCTGTGTTTCCAGGACATCGTAGAATTCTACCTCATCGGCATAAGTACTGATCTTGGATGACATCATTCAATGGAAGTCCAGAAAAACATGCAGCACCATCTCCACTAACAGATGATCAGCTATTTGAGAAAGTAAAATATGTGAACACTATTTTTGGTAATCCATTTTCGAAAAACCTTATGAAAATCGATTGGAAAAAGAGATCAATTTTTTTGAATTACCATACTGGAATTGTTTGTACGCTAGACATTTTCTTAATGTGATGCATGTGGAAAAATGTATGTGACAGTGTTATCATAATGTTTCTAAATGCCCCTGGAAAAACAAAGGATGGAATTAAGGAAAGGTTGGACATGGTTGAAATGGTAATACGAGAAGAGTTGGCTCCCGTGAAGGGTGAAAATCGAATGTTTCTTCCTCTAGCTGCTTATACTCTTTCTAGGAAGGAGAGATACCAGTTTTGCAACTTCTTCAATGATGTAAAGGTTCCAGATGGGTATTAATCAAATATCAAGAACATTGTGTCAATGAATGATTTGAAGTTAAAAGGTTTGAAATCTCATGACTACCATGTTTTGATGTAAGATCTAATTCCTATAGCTTTATGTTTCATTTTTCCTAAGAATTTTCATCATACGTTAACCAAACTTTGTTTCTTTTTCAAAGCTATATGTAGAAAAGTTTTAGACCCGACAAAATTTCTAACTATAGAAAAAGAAATTGTCATCATATTATGTGAATTATAAATGTTCTTCCCGCTAACATTCTTTGATATGATAGTTCATTTGATGATTCACTTGGTGAGAGAGATTTGAATTTGTGGTCCTATGCACTATAGATGGATGTATCCTGTTGAACAATATATGAAGATTTTGAAAGGGTATGTCAGAAATTGAATTCGTCCAGAGGGTTGTATAATGGAGCGATATATTGTTGAGGAAGCCATTGAATTTTGTACCGAATACCTATCTGATGTGGAAAGCATTGGTCTCCCGAAATCTCATCACACTGGACATATTGAGGGTGAGGGAATTTATGGAAGAGATGTTGTGACAATCAGCATTACAGATCGGGAGCAGACCCACCTTTATGTTTTACATAATAATTGGGAGGTTGATCTATATATTGAAACTCACAAATAATTCTTAGGCAGTTGAATCCATCAAGGGCTGAAAAATGGTTATCAAATACACATAATAACTAGTTTATAGAATGGTTTCAGGACCATATTTTTAAGCAGTTGGATGAAAATCTGAATTCAATTTCAGAACGACTTCGATGGCTAGCAGCTGGACCAAGTTTGTATGTATTATCTTACAATGGTTATGGAATTAATGGTTATACATTCTATACAAATGAACATGATGAAGATAGTACCATGAAAAATAGTGGAGTTACAATAGTGGCTAAAGCGATGCATGTTTCTGGTAGTAAGGATAGAAATCAAATTTATACAAATATGTCATACTTTGGAATTATCAAACTAACATGGGAGTTGGATTATACGACATTCCAATTTTCATTTTTTCAATGAAAATGGGTTGATAACAACAATGGTGTTAAAATAGATGAATGGGGATTTGTGAAAGTTGATTTTAGTAAAGAAGGGTACAAAGATGAACAGTTTATAATGGTATCACAAGTGGTACATGTTATTTATGTTCTAGATCCCGCAAACTGAAAGTGGTCGATTGTTCTGTAAGCGTCTAAAACTACTGAAGGTTCTAATGAAAATTCAGTTGAGGATGATCCTTTCAATGGTATGTCACAATCATTTTTGAGTAGTCTCAATGTAGATGATGTTTTGTATGTTAGAGGAGACCATAATAAAGGGATTTGGATAATCGATAGAGGTGTCAAATCCCTTCATCCTTTGAAAAAAAGAAAGAGAGTTAAATAAATAGGTTATATTTTGTTTGTAATATAGATCTTGTTATCTAATGTTATTATTTTTTCATTACTAAATTTATGTAATCTAAATTAACTATTCATCCACTTTTGCAGATAATGAATTCTTTACATTCTGGTGCTCCTAACCTTAAGGCTGAACAAGTCTCTCAAGCTGCTGCTGCGGCTGCTGCTGCTCCTGCTGCTCCTGCTGCTCCTACTGTTGAGGTCCAAAAACCATCAGCACATGTCTTTACTACCATTTCATATGAACGTATATATGATGTTGATATCGATGAAATGGTCAGTAATGAAGGATCGATGTCGCAGAAAACATAGGTGCGTCGTAGTTTGATGGTGTTAGCCAAAGTTCTTAAGGTGAAAAGAAGAGGCACCAAATTTGACGTCGGATGGAATGCACGACGCCAACATGTGAATCCCAACAAGGCTATGTTTAGTAGTTACATTTGAGTTGTCACTCAGAAACACATGCCTATTGACATATATTCATGGCACTATATTGTGTCCGGGATGAAGGCTATGATCTGGGAAGAAATTACGGTAACATTATGAATTTTTTTTTTAATTTACTAGAAAATAAAATAATGGAACAATGTATTACTCTTAATCTATTGTAGAATACATTTATAGTAGATGATTCACACAAGGATTATGTTCTAAGTCTTGTAGGAAGGATTCATCGAGGTTTTCGCACTATTTTAACAAGATGTCACCTAAAAGATTCCAAAGGTGAAATAAACCTGCAACCACTCATCGTCTATGCTCACCTAATATCCCAAGAAGCATGGGATGCATTTATTGGATGCCGTGGGGATGAGAAGTTTTAGGTACATTGTGGGTGATAATACGTTGTTTGAGGATACGTGTATTCATCACTTTGATTGTCAATATTTCATTTATGAAACAAAAACTCTGTAAAGAAAATAAGTAACGTGCATCAAAACCAACATACCCCTATCGTAAATCAAGGATGTGGTATGCTTCACTAGAAAAGAAAATGGTACGTATTTTAAATTTAAAGAAATATTGTTAGGTTCCAACAAAAAACATCATAATTATATTTCTATATTTATATGTAGATTGATGAGTCTAAAACCAAATACACTTCCATCCCATGTCATGTGCTTTGGAAGGAGGCACGTGTGAATAAGAAAGGGAAGCTAGTAGATGAGAACACACAAAAATTATGGGAAATTTGTGTAAGTATGACATGATGATAAAAAGATTTGTTTTAAATTACTATTACATAAAAACAATTAGTTATTTTCCTATATTCGATAGTCACAGGAATTAGCTACTCCTATAGTGGATGGAGACCTATTATCAATGGCTTTGAAGCAGCCAGAAAAATAAGGCCGTGTGAGGGGTGTGAGGTTTGGGGTGACACCCCGAGTATATTTTGAGAAGAATAAAAAACAGATGATAGAGATGAAACATTGAAACAAATGATCGAAAAACTAGCAACCCTTGAAGAATGATTTCAATGGTAGGGAGAGTTGATGACAACTTTTATGGGTGTGAAGCAAGGAGAAGACACAACTCAGGAACAACCAGCGCGTGAAGATCCCACCCCACCCCCCACCAGCTTTGAGGTGAGCCATTCTCCTCAAAGAGCTGTCTTAGATGTGGTAATAAATATTCTAATAATTGTTCCCATGAAATGTGAATCATAAAAACACTTATACTTTTCATGTACTAATGTTCTACAGGGTGATAATGATTGTTATTTATATCTGTCAACACCCACCTATCAACTTGTAGCGAGGTCTATGGTGTTCAATATCCCAGATGACACGCTGCATAATAGACCACTTATGAAAGATCATCTAAAAGTGACAATTACTGTAGCTCATGAGCCAAATGTATAGATACCTATTACACTTGATGACAATGATATTCATACGGATGAAAAGGCTATTAGGACATTCATTGCATGGCTGTCACAACTTGTAAGAGTACATGTGGCCAAATAGGTACTTATTTTTTTTTCAAGATAAACTTTTAACAATTAATGAAAAAAGGGTCTGAACCAATGAATGTTATTATAGATGGAGAAAGGGAAGGGGTGAAAAACGTTGGCTCAAAACCATCTAAAGGATCGACCAACCGATCCCATGGATCTACTGAAATCACAATAACACCACTAGTTCTCTATCCACATTTCTTATCATTGAAGACTCATGTGGATACGAAGCTAAGAGGTGGTAGTAGTCATATAGTGGTTTTCGAAGAGAATATATATGGCGTGGAAAGTCAATATTTCGTTGCTGTGAAAATGTAAATGAGATCATTGAAAATGGTTAGCTAGGAATCATAGTTATAAATATATATATGAGGTACATTTCTGTGAATTGATTTTCTAAAAGCAGATCTAATGTTCAAATTATGACTAAATGCATTTTATATTGTTGACAAATGTATATATGAAAAACAGTTGAAGGAATTTTCCCATGAGCCGAAATTTCAACTCATTAGTCCTCATACCACATCATCACATCTAATGAAAATAGGTCCATAAAAAAAGAATGAAATAGTGAACGGCTTGCTGAAAACATTTGAAAGAAAGATTACAGATGACAAACTCTTCTTAATACCAACCATGCAGGGGTAAAACTCTATGATTAAAGAATATCAATTATATTTTTACTTCTTTTATTACTTATTCCTTTTTGTGTTTTTAGGAAACATTGGATGCTAATTACGGTGAACTTGGAAACTCCAAAGATTTATTTTCTGGATTCAAAGCTAGGATATCCATCAAACCGACCACACATGATGGAGTTTTTGAATCTGTAAGACACTAAATATTACGTTTTAGATCTAATCATAAAGTAATATAATTTATATTATCTTTTACTAAGGATTCTGTTATAATAGTATGGTGTATCATTATCATCTAAAAAAAGGAATGAGGATAGGGGCTAAGCATAAGGAGGTGAGAAAGTACTACGTCTGGACAAATATCCGGGTATATATAATAAAATTTCACTATCCAAAAACATCTCAACACAAGTTAATTATTCTCCAAATGATAATTTTTTTTCACTATCCAAAACAAACAAACGATAATTATTGCGATTATCATGTTTGTAAATTTATTAAAGAGATCATTTTTCATCAACAAACAAGCATCCCTAAAGAGGCATTTTCAAAAACAACTACTAGTTCGTATTATTAATTTATTAATTCTTTATTTTTATATTTTGCAGTACTACTCTGACTGACAAAAAGCCTCATACTCACAAGATGATATAGATATGTTCCTAAAAGAGTGGGCCACATACCTGATGACAGATTGTACACAAATAACATGAAGATCTAACTTGGGGACGTGTACAATTGGAGGTAATTTTTGAAAGGGGTTTAGGGGATCAAAAGATGACACATTGTTGTATGTAAATGTTCGTAGGAATATTATAATTGTTATTAAATAAAAAAATATTTCTCTAATGAGTCAATTTCCCATTTTAATATATGATATGCACCAACAACATGCAAGAATGATGAACCACTCAAAGGGTCTCTCTTTTGTTTAAATTGGACACAATTTTAAGTAAAAAAACAACTGACCTACGAAAATATGAACAAACACATTAATATTGTCTTGATCCTTTATGATAAAGATCCATGGGTCCTTTGTGACATGTAAGAGTCATCCCCTCCTCAATCTGAGGCACGGTGTGGTCGGTATCACTCAAAGGGTCTCTCTTTTGTTTAAAATGGACAAATTTTTAAGTGAAAATAATAACTAACCTACGGAAATATGAACAAAAACATTCTTATTTTATTGATGATTTAGGAGAATGATACACAAGTCCTTTGTGAAATTTATGAGTCATCCCCGCCTCAATCCGAGGCACAGTGTGGCCGATATCACTCAAAGGGTCTCTCTTTTGTTTAAAATAGACACAATTTTAAGTGAAAACAACAATTGACCTACGGAAATCTGACCAAATGAATTTGGATTGTATTTATACTTTATGATAACGATCCATGGGTCCTTTATAACGTGTAAGAGTTATCCCCACCTCAATTCGAGGCACGGTGTAGCTAGTACCACTCAAAGGGTCTCTCTTTTGTTTAAAATGGACAATTTTTAAGTGAAAACAACAACTGACCTACGAAAATCTAACCAAACACATTTGGATTGTATTTATCCTTTAGGATAACGATCCACGGGTCCTTTTGGACGTGTAAGAGTCATCACCACCTCAATCCGAGGCACAGTGTGTCCGGTATCACTCAAAGGGTCTCTCTTTTGTTTAAAATGGACAAAATTTTAAGTGAAAACAACAACTGACCTACAGATATCCAAACAAACACATTTGGATTGTACTAATCATTTAGGAGAACGATACATGAGTCCTTTGTGACTTTTAAGAGTCATCCTTGCCTCAATTCGAGGCACGGTGTGGCCGATATCACTCAAAGGGTCTCTCTTTTGTTTAAAATGGACACAATTTTAAGTGAAAACAACAACTGACCTACGGAAATCTGAACAAATGCATTTGGATTGTCTTGATCCTTTACGAGAACGACCCATGGGTCGTTTTTGATGTGTAATATTTATCCCCACCTAAATCCGAGGCACGGTGTGGCCAGTACCACTCAAAGGGTCTCTCTTTTGTTTAAAATGAACATATGTTTAAGTGAAAACAACAACTGACCTACGGAAATTTGACCAAACACATTTAGATTGTATTTATCCTTTAGGAGAATGATACAAGGGTTATTTGTGACATGTATGAGTCATTCTCGCCTCAATCTGAGGCATGGTGTGGCCGATATCATTCAAAGGGTCTCTCTTTTGTTTAAAATGGACACAATTTTAAGTGAAAACAACAACTGACCTATGGAAATCTGACCAAACTCATTCAGATTGTCTTTATAATTTATGAGAATGATCCATGGGTATTTTTTGACGTGTAAGATTCATCCCCGCCTCAATCCGAGGCACGTTGTGGCGGGTATCACTCAAAGGGTCTCTCTTTTGTTTAAATTGGACACAATTTTAAGTGAAAACAACAATTGACCTACAGAAATCCAACCAAACACATTCGTATTGTCATTATCATTTATGAGAATGATCCATGGGTTTTTTGTGACATGTAAGAGTCATCCCTACCTCAATCCGAGGCACATTATGGCCAGTATCACTCAAAGGGTCTCTATTTTGTGTAAATTGGACACAATTTTAAGTGAAAACAACAACTGACATACGAAAATCTGACCAAATGCATTGGGATTGTCTTGATACTTTTTGGGAATGACACATGGGTCATTTGTGATGTGTAAGAGTCATCCCCACCTCAATAATAGGCACAGTGTGGCCGGTATCACTAAAGGGTATCTCTTTTGTTTCAAACAGACACATTTTTAAGTGAAAACAACAACTGACCGACGAAAATCCAACCAAATGCATTAGGATTGTCTTGATCCATTATGATAACTATCCATGTGTCCTCTTTGATGTGTAAGAGTCATCCCCTCCTAAATCCAAAGCATGGTGTGGCCGGTATCACTCAAAGGGCCTCTTTTTTTTTAAAAACAAAATGGACACAATTTTAAGTGAAAACAACAACAGACCTACGGAAATCTGACCAATGCATTTGGATTGTCTTGATCGTTAATGAGAATGATACATTGGTCCGTTTTGATTTTAAGAGTGATCCCCGCCTCAATCCAAGGCACGATATGGCCGATATCACTCAAAGGATCTCTCTTTTGTTTAAATTGGACACAATTTTAAGTTAAAACAACAAGTGAGCTACGAAAATCCAACCAAACACATTCGAATTGTATTGATTATGTTTTAGAACAATCCATGGGTCCTTTATGATGTGTAATAGTTATACCCATTTCAATATGAGGAACAATGTGTCTGGTACCACTCAAAGGGTCTCTCTTTTGTTTAAAATGGACAAATGTTTAAGTGAAAACAACAACTGACCTACGGAAATCTGACCAAATGTATTCGGATTGTGTTGATTATTTAAGATAACGATCCATGAGTGCATTGGGGACATGAAAGAGTCATACCCGCCTCAATACGAGGCACGGTGTGGCCGATATCACTCAAAGGGTCTTTCTTTTGTTTAAAATGGACAAATTTTTAAGTGAAAACAACAACTGACCTACAGAAATATGACCAAACAAATTCGGATTGTATTGATCCTTTAGTAGAATGATACACGGGTCCTTTGTGATGTGTATGAGTCATCCTTGCCTCAATCCAAGGCATGGTGTGTTCGGTATCACTCAAAGGGTCTCTCTTTTGTTTAAAATGGACACAATTTTAAGTGAAAACAACAACTAACCTATGGAAATCCAACCAAACGATTTTTGGATTGTCTTGATCCTTTAGGAGAAAGATAAATGGGTTATTTTTTACAAGTGATAGTTATCCTTGCCTCAATCCGAGGCATAGTTTGGCTGATACAACTCAAAGGGTCTCTCTTTTGTTTAAAATGGACAAATTTTTAAGTGAAAACCACAACTGATCTATGGAAATTTGACCAACTGAATTCAGATTGTCTTAATCATTTAGGAGAATTATCCACTGGTCCTTTGTGATGTGTAAGAGTCATCCCCACCTAAATCCGAGGCACGGTGTGGCCGATACCACTCAAAGGGTCTCTCTTTTGTTTAAAATGGACAAATTTTTAAGTGAAAACAACAACTGACCTACAGAAATCTGACCAAACGAATTCATATTTTATTAATCCTTTAGTTGAATGATCCAAGGGTACTTTTTGATGTGTATGAGTCATACTCGCCTCAATCTAAGGCACAGTGTTGCCGGTACCACTCAAAGGGTCTCTCTTTTGTTTAAAATGGACAAATTTTTAAGTGAAAACAACAACTGACCTACAGAAATCCAACCAAAAACATTTTTATTGTGTTTATCCTTTAATAGAACAATACAAGGGTGCATTGGGGACGTGTAAAAGTAATACCCGCCTCAATCCAAGGCATGGTGTGGCCGGCATTACTCAAAGGGTCTCTCTTTTGTTTAAAATGGACAAATTTTTAAGTAAAACAACAACTGACCTTTGAAAATACAACCAAACGCATTAGGATTGTGTTGATCCTTTAATATAATGATCCAAGAGTGCGTTTGGGGATGGGTACGAGTCATCCCCACCTCAATCTGAGGCACGGTGAGGCCCGTATCACTCAAAGGGTCTCTCTTTTGTTTAAAATGGACAACTTTTTGAGGGAAAACAATAACTGACCTACGAAAATCTGACCAAACACATTAGGATTGTATTGATACTTTAGGATAACAATCCATGAGTCTTTTGTGACATGTATGAGTCATCCCTGCTTCAATTCGAGGCACGGTGTGGCCGGTATCACTCCAAGGGTCTCTCTTTTGTTGAAAATGGACACAATTTTAAGTGAAAACAACAACTGACATACCGAAATCTGACCAAACGCATTTGTATTGTATTGATACTTTAGGATAATTATCCAAGGGTCCTCTGTGACATGTACGAGTCATCACCACCTAAATCCAAGGCATGGTGTGGCCGATATCACTCAAAGGGTCTCTCTTTTGTTTATAGTGGACACGATTTTAAGTGAAAACAACAACTGACCTATGAAAATCTGACCAAAAGAATTAATATTATCTTGATCATTTATGATAATGATTCATGGTTCCTTTTTGACATGTAAGAGTCATCCCCGCATCAATCCGAGGCACGGTGTGGCCTGTACCACCTATAGGGTCTCTCTTTTGTTTAAAACGGACAAATTTTTAATTGAAAACAACAACTATCCTACAGAAATTTGACCAAACGCATTCGGATTGTCTTGATATTTTCGGAGAATGATACAGAAGTACTTTTTGACATGTATGAGTTATCCTTGCCTCAATCTGAGGCATGGTGTGGTTGGTACCACTCAAAGGGTATCTCTTTTGTTTAAAATGGACAAATTTTTAAGTAAAAACAACAACTGACCTGTAGAAATATGACCAAACGATTTCGGATTTTCTTGATCCTTTAGGAGAATTATCCATGGGTCTAATGTGATGTGTACGATTCATCCACGCATCAATCCGAGGCACGGTATGGCCGATACCACTCAAAGGGTATCTCTTTTTTTTTAAAATGGACAAATTTTTAAGTGAAAAAAAAACTGACCTACATAAATCTGACCAAATGCATTCGTATTGTGTTTATCATTTAAGAGAGCGACCCACGGGTGCGTTGGGGATGTGTAAGAGGAATAAACACCTCAATTTGAGGCACGGTGTGGCTGGTATCACTCAAAGGGTCTCTCTTTTGTTTCAAATGGACAAATATTTAAGTGAAAACAACAACTAACCTACGGAAATCTGACCAAACGCATTTAGATTGTGTTGATCCTTTAATAGAACAATCCATGGGTGAGTTGGGGACATGTAAGAGTCATCCTCGCCTCAATCCGAGGCATGATGTGGCCAGTATCACTCAAAGGGTCTCTCTTTTGTTTAAACTGGACAAATTTTTAAGTGAAAACAACAACTGACCTACGAAAATATGACCAAACGCATTTAGATAGTATTGATCTATTAGAAGAACGATCTACGTGTATTTTGTGACATGTAAGATTCATCCCCGCCTCAATCCGAGGCACGGTTTTTCCAGTATCACTCAAAGGATCTCTCTTTTGTTTAAAATGGACACAATTTTAAGTGAAAACAAAAACTGACCTACGAAAATATGAACAAATGCATTCAGATTGTATTTATCCTCTATGATAATGATACAAGGGTCCTTTTTGACATGTATTAGTCATTCCTTCCTCAATCCAAGGCACAATGTGGCCTGTATCACTCAAAGGGTCTCTTTTTTGTTTAAATTGGACACAATTTTAAGTGAAAAAAATAATTTACCTACGAAAATCCAACCAAACACATTTTTATTTTCTTGATTATTTATGAGAACTATCCATGGGTTGTTTGTGATGTGTTAGAGTTATCCCCGCCTCAATCCGAGGCACGGTGTGGCTGGTAACACTCAAAGGGTCTCTCTTTTGTTGAAAATGGACAAATTTTTAAGTGAAAACAACAACCGACCTACGGAAATCTGACCAAACGCATTCAGATTGTCTTGGTTCTTTAAGATAACGATACAAGGGTCCTTTTTGACTTTTAAAATTTATCCCCACCTCAATCCGAGGCACGGTGTTGCCAATACCACTCAAAGGGTCTCTCTTTTGTTTAAAATGGACAAATTTTTAAGTGAAAACAATAACTGACCTACGAAAATCCAACCGAACACATTCTTATTTTGTTGATCCTTTAAGATAACGATCCATAGGTGCATTAGGGATTTATATGAGTCATCCCTGCCTTAATCTGAGGTACAGTGTGGCCGGTATCACTCAAAGGGTCTCTATTTTGTTTAAAATGGACAAAATTTTAAGTGAAAACAACAATTGACCTACAGAAATCCGACCAAACGCATTCGGATTGTATTAATATTTTAGGATAAAAATCCACGAGTCCTTTTTGACGTTTATGAGTCATCCCCGCCTCAATATGAGGCACGGTGTGGCCGGTACCACTCAAAGGGTCTCTCTTTTGTTTAAATTGGACACAATTTTAAGTGAAAACAACAGCTGACCTACGAAAATTTGACCAAACGCATTCAGATTGTCTTGATCCTTAATGAGAACGATCCATGGGTCCTTTATGATGTGTAAGAGTCAACCTCACCAACCCCCTGGACCGCCCCCACCCCCTGGATACCGACCCACACCCTGGACACCCCCACTCCTCTGGCCACCCCCACCCCCTGGAAAGCCCCTCAACCCCCTGGACACCCCCACCCACTGGACACACCCATGGACAGCCCCCACCCCCAGACACCCCCACTCTTCTAGACAACCACCACCCCCTGGACGACACCCCCATCCCTCCTTGACACCACCCCACCACCTGCATACCCCCAACCCCCCTGGACACCCCCACCCATGGACGACCACCCCCACCCTCCCAGACACCATCCCACCCCCCTTGGACAGCCCGACCAACCCCCTGGACCCCCTGGACCCCCCGTACATCCCCCCACCCCCTAGAAAGACCCCCGACACCCTGGACACCCCATAGATATCCCCCCCCACCTGGACACCCCCCTCTCGGGACACCACCCCACCCCCCTTGGACAACCCTACCAACACCCTGGACCGCCCCCACCCCCTGGACACCCCCACCCCCTGGACACCCCGATCCCCCAGACTACCCCATCCCACCCTCCTGGACACCACCCCACCCCCCTTGGATAGCCCCACCCCCCCCCCCCCCCCCCCCCCCCGGACTGCCCCCACCCCCTGGACACCCCACCCATGCCTGGAAAGCCCCCTTGACACCTGCCCACCCCCCTATAAACCCCCATGGACAACCCCCCCTCACCTGGACCCCCCCTCCTTGACACCACCCCACCACCTAGACACCCCCACCCCTTGGACACCACCACCCTCCTTGGACAGCCCCCAACCTCCTAGACCGCCCCACCCCCTGGACACCCCATCCCCCCCGGACACCCCTACCCCCCTTGGACAACCACCAGAAACCCTTGAACAACCCCCCAACCGGTTGAATTCTTAATAGAATTATTTATGTATTTAATTAACTTATGAATTATGTGTTAATGGTGTATGGGTATATTTGGTGTAATTAGCTTATGATTTATGTGTTAATTTTGTATGGATATAATTATTGAGATGTTGAATTATTTGCAGGGGCTGTTTGGGTGTGCTGTTACAGAATTTGTTTTACAGCAGACATGGCATTTATCAGGGCTTTTTTAGCACTGATATAGGAAGCCTTTATCAGCGCTAAAAAAGCGCCGATAAAATACACATTTATCAGCGCTAAAAGAGCGCTGATAAAGGAAGCCTTTATCAGTTATCTTTTAGCACTGATAAAATGTACACTTATCAGCGCTAAAAAAGCACTGATAAAATGTACACTTATCATCTCTAAAAGAGCTCTGATAAAGGACTCCTTTATCAGCACTATTTTAGCGCTGATAAACTGATCCTTTATCAGTGATTTTCTAGCGCTGATAAACTGATCCTTTATCAGTGCTTTTCTAGTGCTGATAACTGTACATTTTATCAGTGCTTTTTTAGCGCTGATAAAGGCTTCCTTTATCAGTGCTGAGCATTACAACACTTTTTTAGCACTGATAAAGCCCGTTTTGAGCACTGATAAAGCCCGTTTCTGTAGTAGTGTTATGTGTGGTCATTGTATATTACATTTCTTGTAAATATCTATATTCTCATATCATAGATATGATTATTTCATAATACATATACCATTTCTATATATGGTTTTATACTTTGATTGTATTTTATTGTCTAGGATATTTTTGATAAATCTATAACCTTTACTCAATAAATATTTTTTTGATAAGTTATATATTTCATGAACTAAATTTATCATTAAATATACAAGGAATGCATTAGACATGCAATGATGGGTAGAGGTCATAATTGTATAGCCCCTTGATTCATTGATAGGTATTATGAGACAAATCAATAAGCTAACATTAAATGGGGTTTTCATGTATACTAACCCATAGTTTTAAACTGTCTTGGTACAAGGACTCACTAGTATAGATATCGTGAAATAAAAGATCACGATGTCTAATATTAAGCATTTCAATTTTTGAGAATTCAGTTATTATTATCAATCATGGGATTACTGAATTGATATTATTGATGGATTCATTTTTTTCTCAATTTATTGATTAAATGGAAAGTGTTTTATGTTATTTAACTTTAAATATTGATTATTAATTATTTAATCATGATATCTTCCACTGTATATAACCCTTAATGAGAATTTGAGTTCACCCTTTTATTTCTATTATTTCCCTAGGGATATGAAGAGGATTTTATGAATAATATAGAAGTTTCAGTAATGTTTCTATTCTATGTATTATGTATTTAGATTTTATTATGTGAATCATGTATGTATATATTTCTTCAATAATACAAAAATATTCTATGACTCGAGATATGATTCCTTGAATCTAGTTCCAATGTAGTAAAGTTTACACAAATTCTAGGCCACTAGAGTTGGTGTCTTTATAGTTGGTTTCAGAGGAAGTTTAGTAGAAAAAATATGAACTAGATAACATGAAAATTGTGATAATACCTTATATAATTTAAAAACTGTTACCATTATTGGGATTTTATTTTATGTATCAATATTCATGATGATTATGAGATAAAATATTGTATTCTATTATTTAGTGATGGATCCTAATGGAAGAAAGGGAATCAATACCTGTAAATAATTCATGGATTTCCCTACCAAGTAAACCAATATAGATTGTCTTGTAACTGATTTGATCATTGCTATATTAAGGTAGTTGAATATGGTTATGACAAATAACCTTCCCCATATAGAAAAACCTATTATTCCAAAATGATATTTTTCTATATTGGATCACTTCATGTGAAAAAAGACTCCATCTTTTCATAGAACCACTAATGCATTGGTAGATGAGAAATGATTAAATATCTCAAAAAGGTATTCTGAGATTTAGGATGTAAAGAAAATAAAAATGTTTATTTTTCAGATTATTTTTTGAAAGGATATGTCTATCAATTATGGTCATTGATCTAGAATACTATAGTGGCTGAGGAAATCGAATTATTTGAATAAAAACTTTTAATGTGATTTTATTTGAGAAATACATAGCTCAAGAACATCGAGATGAAATGGAGAGGAATTTCATCACATTAAAGTATATGAAAGAATAAATATGGAATAATATGAGGATAAAATTACCAGCCTATCCAAGAATAGATTAGAATATATACGTAATCTTGATAGAAAGATTTCCTATTTTTATTATGAGATTAATCTGAGTCTACAAAGGGAACTTGTTTCGAAAACATTTTCATATTATAATGATATAATATCAAGTTCAATTAAGAAAGAAAATGAATTTTCTAGATCCTATATCTTCAAGTGAAATAAAGAGAATAATTGGTCAATTGAGAAACAAAAAAAAAGAAAATCATCAAAGTATAGAAATAAAATGAGGTAATTTTTATCATGTGAAAATTATTGAAATAAACATCATGGAAAATGATTTGTGGGTATGGTATTTTTTTACATGTGTGGAGATAAGGGTCATCTAGATAATGAATGTAAATAAAAGAGAGATTCCTCTACTATCCATTACAAAAACTATTAAGTGATGGGTCATTATTAAAACCAATTCCTTAATCATTAAGGGAACATACAATAGAATAATCCATGGGGAGAAGTCCAAGCTTATGTTATCACTACATCCAAAGTAGAATGAATAGAGTTCTTGTGTATTTGGATTCAATAATTATTTAAAAGTATATTATCAATGATTATTTGTTTATCAGAATCAAGGAACATATAAGGATTGTGGTATATTAGTTTTATTTTAGTATTTTAAATCATATATTGAAGGATACCGATAAATAATAAAAGTGATTCAGTGGTAGAGTTATATTTTTAGAGAATACCCAAATAAGGGAAATATAACCCTTAATATGTACATAATGTTTATTTAATAATGTTTAGATGAGATAAAGAGTATATTGACATGATTAAGTAAATGTGACTATACTGGTAACCTTGAAAATGTTTAGTGATTTGATGAAAAAGTAATTTATAATAGAGTTTATTTATTTTTTGGATTTATGGGTTATATGGAATAAGGATAAATTTAATGGTGATTTTTGTTATTAATATATGTTTTTAGGGTATTCACATGTTTTTAATTTGACATTATGAACTTCTTGTTCAAATATTTCATTTTTTCATGTTTTGAAATTAGTTTGAATTATTTGAAAGGTTTCTTAAGTTAAAAAACTTATGGGATGGATTAAGTTGAAATTTGTATATTATTATTTCAGGTTAAAGTATGATTATATCTTACTATATAACCTATGATAAAAATTTTAGTTTTGGTAAATATTTTGATGTTGAAGGAATGACTCATGGATTTATGATACATTCAAATTTCTTCTTGTATAAAAAAAATCCTCTCGAATACACATTTCATGGTTTAAGAGATGTAGTGGAAATTGATCGAACAATAACCAAAGAATAATATTGTGATCACAACAAAGAAATAAATCAAGTATGCTTATTTTCAAGAGTTCTTTATCAGGTTATTAAAATAATCCATCAACATTAGGGAAAGTAACTTGAAATAATTTTTCCATTTTCTTTTCTTATTGAGAAATCAATGGTGTTTTAACCCATTAAATATTTAGGTTTTTGTGTCGATTAAATTTCTCAGGACCATGTTCTGTATCACTCACTATTAATCCATTAGTGTTAGTTTTCCCTTCTGTGTCTATATTTTCACTTTTAACTAATGTTCCCAAATTTTTAATCCTAGTTTTATGGGGACCTCTGTACTTACCTTTTCCTCTTTTTAAAGAGGATTTTTTTATTAACCATTTTTACTATGTGGGTTCTCAAATTTATAATGTAAAATCAAAAAATTGAGGTTTCAATTCTGAGTATGAAATTTATTTGGCGGGGGGGGGGGGGGTAGAATGTTACACAGTGAGAATTTAAAATAAGAACACTATGTTTGATAGCGTACACAACATATAACATTGAGTTTAAAAAAACCTCAACGTACTATTTAAATATTATTATCACATAACAATTGAATTGATGGGTATGAATAATATTAATCAAAGTATTTAATATATATATATATGGAGGACCTACTCAATAAATATTAATTGATTAATTATTATGAAATTAGTACTAAATTTTTGGTAAGGTTATTTTTTTCATCATAAATAAGTTTTCTTCAAAAATGATTATTATTTATATTTTTGATAAAATATTATAATTAATTTATTAAGAATATATATATATATATATATATATATTTATAAAAACAATAACATTTTTTTAAAAATACATTTATAAAAATATTCTTAGGGTAAAATTTTCAGATTTCTCTAAAATGATTCATATTCTAGTGAATAGTGAAAATATAGATTTCTGTTGATAAATGTAATTTTATTCCACAATTTCCAAAGTTCCATTTTAGATCAAAATTTTTAAAAAAATAAAATTAGCTCTATTTTAATATTAATCATTCAATTAAGTTCATTATAATAAATTTTATGTTTAAATTTGGTAGAAAAAATTTTATACAAAAAAGGAATTTTTCGTAAAAAAATAGTTTTTATGGGAGAAACATGTTTTTGTAATCAATTATTAAATTGATCACTATTGGGGAAAGATTTGAATGAAATTTATATATTATATATTAAATCAAATATTTTTAATATGTATGAAATAATAATAAATCTATGTTATGCTTAAAACTAAATGTTTCTAAAAAACGTTTTTCATTGTGTTTTGTGAAGTTATTTAAAAATTAATTTATTCCACTTATTGGTATAGAATTTTATAAAATATATTACATATTTTTAATCGTGTGGTTCAAACTTGGTAATAATTCCCATTTAATTATTTGTCACTATGAATAGTAACTGTGGTTAAATTTATCATCTCAGTAAAGGGTAAATTCTATTAAACTGGGTTAGAACTAAGTGATATGGTCATAATTGTTCATATTAATTATTATTAGATCAATATAATTATAACCTTATAACATTAGGATCTAAATGGAATTGTTTAATGGGAACTTTTCCCATAAAATGACCCTTGTAATATTTAAATAAAAGAATGTTTCAAAATGTCACTCACTTAGATTTAAATATATATTATTTGTCCACATAGGAAAAAAATCAAGATATAAACAAAAATAAATATCTATTCTGAGATTAATGAAATTATTTTCATGATATAAATTTATTTATACATTTAATAAATTATATAGTTACCTTAAATTCTTATGCGACACTAAAACAATATTTATTTTATTAATAGAAAATTAAAATTAAAGATATTAATAATATTAAAATTGATTTAATTTGAATAAGGTAATGTGTCCCCTGAATTTTTTAGATCTATGTAAAATTTTATGGTTGTTTTGAAGGATTAAATTAGAATTAATTTTTTTTCATGATGTATTTTGTGACACCCCTGAACATTTTTCATGTCTAATAATATTATTTTATGGTTTTTCTTCATTTAATTTTCAGGTTATCAAAACAATGATTTCAAAATAAAAACCAGACATGTTTTATTCAATAAAACAGAAAAAGGTTACCACCAAAATACTATAGCTAACCTATGAAACTAATGGTGAATCTAAGGAGTGCCACTAGAGGACCTCCTTACACTACAATGAGACCAAGAATGTAGCCCTCATCCCTTGGGCTGTCCATAAGGAAGAATGGAGTTTCTAGGAGAATGGAAAGTGTAATAATCATCAGAGGAATATAGAGAAACCTCTTTATAATCCAAACCAATTTAAAGATATGAAATACCCTAAACATGTATTTATATGGGTCTTATTAACCGTTGGAAATACATATGATCATTATTTTAGCTGTTAGACTCTTAAGATGACCGTTTCTTTTAAAATTGACCATTTGGAATGTGTAAATATTTTGAAGTAATACTTTTTGATGAATAAAACAGTGACTTCGATTAATGAAATAAATAAATTTCTTGTTTTAATGTGAATTATAATTATAGAAGTTGGAACAAGTAACAATTGGTATTTTTATAAATCCTATATAATTTCTTTAAACATTTCAGTTTTTTGACATGTTTTAAATATATAGGTATTTTATGAGTTTTGAATGTTTTAAATGATTTAAATATTATAGATTTATTAAATAATAACATAGTTTTAATAAATAATATTATAAAAGTATAATAACCATAATGTTATAAGGACATGTGTTTTAAATTTAATGTTTTGAAACTCAAAGCAGATAAAAACCTAAGAAACAATTTTATAATTAATCACTTTTATTCTATTTAATATTCATTTTAATATGTATGAATTTTTATAAAAATATTGTATAGGGCCAGCCAACCGAGGGAAGCATTTCTAGGCCAAGCCCCCACTCTGGGCGTCCAAGCCCTCACTGTGGGTGGCCAAGCCCCCAGCCAGTCAGCCAACGTGAGCTAGCCAGCAGCCGGTGGGAAGCTTACATGGATATAGCCGAACACACCCACAGTTTCGTGAGGGGCCTGAGTGAAGGATCGAGGAACTAGAGCGCACCTCTGTGTGGGGCGGCACAGTGGCAGGGGTGGGTGCAGATGTGCTCCTATAGAGAACCACAATGGGTCGGTATCGATAAGGGAGGAGAGAACTTATTGATCAGTGGTTGGGGCACTGATTATTATAAAGGAGTCATGAAACCCATTCGGTTTCGATGTGGGACACATGGATTTTAATGGTACTCATTATAGGGCATCCCATCTGTTCCACACCTAATCTCAATCGTCTACCCATTTAAGCCGAGTGATCAAAGCTGCATTGCCTACAACTATTCAATCTCCATCACATCTAATCCTAGCCATCCATCCATTTTTTTAAAATGATGGAAACATCTTTAGACTTCTGATCAAATCCTAGATGATTGTGACCATCCCCTCTTTTTCCGCTTCTTCTTCTTCTTCTTCACGTCTTCTTCCTTGCATCATGCCACACCAATCAGTGTTAAACCCTACTCCAATGTATTCCTCTCACCCGTGACACCAAGTTTCTACATTCATGGACCCTCCTCTCTTCTTTTCCACAGACCCAACACACCTACCTTATTTTAACACTAATTCAAACTATTTCTCATGCATGTTTTCCCATAATATATATATTTTTATCAAAAATTGATCCATCTGGGATATGAATTGATTACTGAGTTTTTCTCTATCTAAATAGGTAGATTTGAGTCATCCTGGTCTCCTATTGAGTATTTGTTTATCATTTACATGGTGTATATAAAAAATTATATATACAGAGTTTACATAAACTCATTTTCACCCAAAAACCTAGGGGTTTCTTCCTCCTAAACCATCAACGACCTCTGATCGACTCCACCTCATCCTTAAGCTAGGTAAGGGATTTTTCTACCTTGTCTTACTTGTGAAAAACCATACATACACCCTATATATATATATATATATATTCAAACAGTTTATATGAATTTTCATCCTAAAACTATTCTGGATTCCAAAATATTTTTTATCAGTGTGTTTTAATGCGGGTAGTACTTGTTTTGGTTGTGTTTTCTTGAATTGAGAACCCCTTTTACATGATTATATGTATATACAGTTTATATATATACATATATATATATACATATATCATCTTTAAGTTGAATCCAGGTTTTTAAAGGTCAAATGTTTGTGCGTATTAATATTTCTAAGGTCTATAATGAAATAAGGGTTCATTTAACATGGGTTTTGGTTATGTAAAAACCAAATATACACTTTGTGTATATTTAAATATTTATATATTATACAACCCAAATATATTTTATGTCTCTAAAAGATGATTTACCAATCTATAAATAATGATTTGGATGTGTATAATTTTTTGGGTTCAATTGGACATACAATGCAAAAACCTTATATATATATATTAATATAGTTATATATTTTAAACCTCACATGATTTTTTTTGTTTTTCAATAAAGTGGTATTAGTGATTAAATGATGTTATGAAGTCTCTATTATTTGTAAGGAATCATTAAACCTTGTTCTGGTTATGTAAAACTCATTTATAAACTTTGTATATATAGGTGTATATATATATATTAATAATATTTCCAATCCCTAATTTCAAGTGATGGTTATCAGAATTTAATTATTATTTTGATACAAGTAATACTTTTAACTTTTTAATTAATTTTTAGTTTTCTAAACCGATATGTGTTTATTTATGCAATAATATATTATAAGAAAATGATGTGTAGAATCATATAATCATGTTATGCTCACTTAATGTTTTATTACACGATGAACCTACAACAGTGATTGTTGGAAGTTAATCACGTTTTTGATTTTCATGTTCACTTCCACTTTTATCATTTTATTAAATGGAATGAAATTTTTATTAAGTATTCATTTCCTTGAATCTAGGATTTTAACATTAAAAATTTATCATTTTATGTTACAAACTGTATCCATGGATTACTTATGTGTTCTAGTTATTATCACATGTGAAAAGAATACTTATTAGCCCATGCATGTCATTGAGAAAATTATTATTACCATATTCTAAATGTTAACTATTATATCATGATAATTTATGAAATAAGAACATAATTAATCAAAGTGTTATTTGACACTTGGAATAATATGCAATAAGAAATGAAATATTCAAAGTGGTATGTGCCACCTTGAATATATGAAATAAGAAATTAAATATTTAAATTGGCATGGGAAAATTTGAATATATGACCTTACTAGTATTTGAGGAATGTATTGGACTTATTATGTGATGGGTGAGGCCCACTATAGCCTCTTTATGCATTGGTAGGTCTCATGAGACAAATTAGGTCATGGCACGAGGCCTTGGAAAAGTGATGGTCTTGGAACGAGGCCTTGAAAGCAAGTTTATGGTCATGGTATAAGGCCTCGACACAGTTTGGAATTATGAATTCCCTCATTATGTTTATATTATTTAATAAACTAAGTGATTATTTGACTAGTAGAATATCCTTGGTTAAATAGCCTTTAATTATGAGTATGAGAAGAAGTAAATTCACATGGCATATTGCTTATTCAGCATGTATCTTCTAAAATTTAATACAAATTCTAGAACTTTATCTTCCATTTTATGATTTGAAATTAAATAAGAAACAAATAAATACTGTCATTTTATGTGCAACTCTGATCATGTATTAATTTTATGTGTAAATTCTATACCTTCACCTTTTCATGTCACACTTAGTATAGTTTGATTAAATCTTGATTTTTTTATGATGCACACCATGCATTTTGTATAAGTATGCATATTATTGTAATGTGTTTCATTTTTATCCTATTTAACTTTACCTAAAATGTTTACTGGTAATCTTGTAAAACTGATAATGTCGTGCTCCATGTATTGTAGTTTTCTTTTAAGGAATTTTTTTAAGATTATTTTAAAAGTGACGTTTTTAAAAGGTTTTATTTGAAATATTATTTTAAAAACCCCCTTACTAGTCATTCTTGTGCTCACCCTACATGTTAATTTATTTTTACAGGTTTAGTAGATTTGAGTTACACTAAGTGGTGGCTGCTTTGTGGACTATTTTACGTTTAGTATTGATGGATTGTAAAATATGTATCTGGTCTTCCAAAACCTAAACTGCAAAGATCCTTTGTATGGAACTTGATGTGTAATTTATCAACATTTAATTTTATAAAAAAATTGCACACCACATTTAACAAATCGAATTTGGGATTCTAGGGTCGGGGTGTTAGAATTGGTATTAGAGGATCAGATTAGTCAATTCTAGAAAATTAGAACATAAGAAAAAATTTAATTGTGTCTTACTAAGTAGAATTATTTCTTCAGATTTTCAGATGTTAGACTGAGCAAGTCTTTTATATCTTCAAATATAAATAAAAGGGACTATAGTTTCCAAGTCATGTTTAGAAGGCTATAAGACATTTGAAAACCTTCACCCGTTATGTAAAAATCTCTACTATGCATCAAACTCTCCTCGTGTACTTCAACTCCACTAAGGATCAGGATTTGACTATTTCCTTATGATGTTTGATCAACTTCCATTCTATGCATGTAAGTGAAAGTACTTTGAGGTTCTATTTAAATGATTTACCCTAGGTGAGAATTTTCAATCCCTAAAAGAATTCCAAGAGGCTTCACAAGAGGGTGACCTCCATGTGACATATCTTTGTCAAATCTTGACCTACAGTCACTACGGTCATGTATGAAATATTTGAGGATGAGTCTTACTTTTTGTTTTATAGACATCAAGTTAATGCTGATGTCTCTCATCTTCATACACTTCATACTTTTCTCTCATGGAACATTATATGTCCACATGTGATTGATCCAAGTTGACCGTGATGCAACTGGACCAGAGAGATCGAAGAGTTTGGAACCGTTTTAGGGATCCATTTAACTGGGAAATGGGGAAATCGTCGACACTAGTGAGACCTCTAAAAGAACATCAAGGTAGATGTCAGGAAGTCTGTACCAGTGATTCTGTGAGAGGGAATGAATTATTATGTAGAACCCCGTGTTTCATGAACCTTGTCTTAAATGAATGATGGTTTATTCTTATGATTTGGTACTTTAATATGTATTTTAAAAATAACATATCTATTTTAATATGGTTATGCTTTACTAAGTAGAAATTTTTTCTTAAAATTTTCATATGGAAGACGAGTGGTCACCAACCAACCTTTTGTCTCTACCAACTAATATACTGAAAACAATAATGTTAAAGTCATGTTCGGACATATTTGAACCTCTAAAAAATCTATGGTTATCATGAAAATATATTTATCTGTTATCCAACAATCCTAATATACTTCGATTCTTTTGAGGATCCCGATTCATTTATTTCCTCCTGGTATATGCACAACTCACATTCTATGGATGAAGATGAAATTATTTTAAGGGAATCTTCAAATGTTTTTACAATTTTGAAAGATATCCATCTATAATGAAATTTTAGGAAGCCATCGATGTGGGTGACCTTTGCGCAACTTATCTTTATTAACTCCTAAACTTCAGTGTCTTTAATAGGATTTATGATTTTAAAATTTTAAAAAACAAGGTTGTTCGGATGGTTTATAGAAATCTATTCCTTTCTGATATCTCTGAACAATTCATCTCCCATTACTTTTATATCACATCCGATCGTTGTAGACATAAGTATAACTATGACTGTTTGAGATGTGTATGGACCAAAGAAGCTGAAGAATTTAGAGTTTCTGTGGACATAATGGAATCCGACAACCACCGAATCTTGTGGCACTAGTTAAGGGACATCAGGGAAGATGTCTGAAGGGTTAGAGTATGATAGAATTGCAAGGGAGAAATTGTTTTAAGGGAGGATAATGTGACACCCCGAACATTTTTCATGTGTAATAATAACATTTTATGGGTTTTCATCATTTAATTTTCATACTATCCAAAGAAAGATTTGAAAATAAAAACAAGACATGTTTTACTAAATAAAACATAAAAACATTACAACCAAAAGACTATAGATAGCCTAGGAAACTAATGGTGAATTTTAGGAGGGCCACTGGAAGACCTCCTAACAACACAATGAGACCAAGAAGGTAGCCCTCATCCCTTGGACCGATCGTAATGAAGAATGAAATTTCTATGAGAATGAAATAAGTACTAAGCATCAATATAATATAGAGAACCATCATTGTAAGCCAAAATGATTTAAAGATATGAAATACCCTAAACTTGTATTTATTACGGTCTTCTTGACTGTTGGAAATACTTATGACTGTTATTTTAGCCGTTATAGTCATAAGAAGACCATTGCATTTAAAATTTACCATTGTACATGTGTACAAATTTTGAAGTAATACTTTTGGTTGAATAAAACAATGTATTTGATTAATGAAATGAATAGATTTCTTGTTTTAATGTGAATTATAATTATGGTAGTTGGAACAAGTAACCATTTGTTTTTTTATAAAGCATATATAATTTCCTTTAACATTTCAAGTGTTTTGATATGTTTTAAATATATATTTATTTTAAGAGTTTCAAATGTTTTAAATACTTTAAATAATATAGACCGATTAAATGATAATAATGTTTTAAGATATAATACTATAAAAGTATAATAAAAATAATTTTCTAAGGACATGCCTTTTAAAATTTAATGTTTTGAAACTCAAAGAAGATAAAAACATATGAAATAATTTTATAATTAATCTCTTTACTCTATTTAATTTTCATTTTAAAGTGTTTATGACTTTTTATAAAAAAATTGTATAGGGACAAACAATCGATGGTAGCCTTTATAGGCCAAGCCATCACTGTGGGTAGCCAAGCCCCTTACCAGCCAACCGGCGTGAGCCAGCCTACTGCTGGTGGGCTACTCGCATGGCCGTAGCCATGCGCACCCATAGTTTCGTGAGGGACCCTAGAGAAGGATCGATGGACCAGAGTGTGCCTCCGTTCTGGGTGACATTACGGTAGGGGTGGGCACAGAAGCACACCCACAGAGAACTGATACAGGGTGATACCGAGGAGGGAGAAGAGAAATTATTGATCAGTGGCTGGGGAACTAATTATTATAAGTGAATTTTGAAACCTGTTCAGTTTTGATGTGGGATGTGAGGTTTTTAATGGGATACAATCCAGGCTGTCAAATCTATTCCGCACCTAATCTCAAACATCCATCTGTTTAAGCCGAGTGATTAAGGTCACATCGCCTATAGTCGTTCGATCTCTATCATGTCTAATCCCATCCATCCATCCATTTTTAAAACACAAAAACATCTGTAGTCATCCTTTCAAATCCTGGATGATCATGACCATCCACTCTTTTCTCATTTCTTCTTCTTCTTCGTGTCTTATTCCTCGCATCGCACCATACCAGTCAGTGTCAAACCCCACTCCACTATTCTCCTCTCGCCTGTGACACAACCTTTCTATATCCGCGGCCCATCCTATCTTATTTTCCAAAGAACTGACATTCCTACCTTATTATAACACTAACACAAACTATTTCTCATGCATGATTTTCCATAATATATTTTTTTTATCAAAAACCGATCCATTTGAAATATGGGTTGATTATAGAGTTTATATCTGTCTAAATAGGTAGATCTGAGTCATCCCGATCTCATATTGGGTATTGTTTTATCATTTATATGGTGTATATAAATATATATATATACACACAGTTTATATAAACTCGTATGGCACCCAAAACCCTACGGGTTTGTATCCTTCCAAACCTCCAGCGACCTCTACTCAACTCCACCTCATCCTTAAGCCAGGTAAGGTATTTTTCTGCCTTGTCTTCCTTGTGCAAAACCACATATACACCCTGTGTATATATGGATATATATATTCATAAAATTTATTTTAATTTTCCATCCTAAACCTCTTCTGTATTATAAAATATTATTTATAAGTGTGTTTTAATACAGGTAGCACTTGTTTTGGTTGTGTTTTCTTGAAGTGAAAAACCCTTTTACATGATTATATGTATATATGGTATATATATATATATATATCATCTCTAAGCTGAATCCAGGTTATCAAAGGTTAATGTTTTGTGTGTATTATTGTTTCTTAGGTCAATAATGATATAAGGGTTAATTTAACATGGTTTTTGGTTATACAAAATCTGAATATACACTTTTTGAATATTTATATATTTATATATAATACAACCCAAATATGTTTTATGTTTTTAAAAGATGATTTAACAATCTTTAAATAATTATTTGGATGCGAATAATGTTTTGGGTTCAATTAGACTTATAATGAAAAATCCTTATATATAAATATATATGTTTATATGGTTAAATATTTTAAACCTAAAATTATTATTTTTTTATTTTATATCAAGTGATATTAATGATTAAATGATGTTATGAAGTATCTATTATTTGTAAGGAATCATCAAACCTTATTTTGGTTATGTAAAACTCATATATACACTTTTTATATATGGGTATGTATATATATATATATATATTAATAATATTTCCAAGCCCAAATTTCAAGTGATGGTTATATAAATTTAATTACTGTTTTTATGCAAGTAATACTTGTACTGTTTAACTTAATTTTGAGTTTTATAAACCAATATGAGTTTATGTATGAAATAATATATTATAGGAAAAGGATGTGTTGAATCATGTAACCATGTTATGCTCACTTAATGTTTTATTACATGATGAACCTACTGTAGTGATTTTTATTAGTTTATCAATTTTCTGATTGGCATGTTCACTACAACTTTTATTAGTGTATTAAATGGAATTTAATTTTTATCAAGTATTCATTTCCATTAATTTATTATTTTAACATTAAAAATTTATCATTTTATGTGACAAACCTCATCCATTAATTACATATGTGTTCTAGTTATTATCGCATAAGAAAAAATGTTTATTATCCCATGCATGTCATTAAGAATTTTTTTATTACCATATTCTAAATGTTAACTATCATATCATGATAATTTATGAAATAAGAACTTAATTATTCGAATTGGTATGAGAAGCATTGAATAATATAGAATAAGAAATGAAATATTCAAATTGGTATGGGAAACCTTGAATATGTGAAATAAGAAATTAAATATTAAATGTGGTATTGGAATCTTTGAATATATGACCTTCTTGGACATATGTGGAATGTATTGGACTTATTATGTGATGGGTGAGGCCCACTATAGCCTCTTGATGCATCAGTAGGTCTCATGAGACAAATTAGTTCATGGCACGAGGCCTTGACAACAAGTTTATAGTATTGGAATGAGGCCTTAACGCAGTCTGGAATTATAAATTCCATATTTATTTTTAAATTATTTAATTAACCAAGTGTTTATTTGACTAGTATAATATCCTTGGATAAAGAGACTTTACTTATGAATATCAGAAGAAGTAAATCCATATGGCATATTTTTTATTTAGTACTCATCTTATAAACTTTAACACAAATTATAGAAGTTTATCTGCCATTTTAGGATTTGAAATTAAAGAAGAAAGAAATTAATATTATCATTTTATGTGGAAATATGATCATGTATTACTTTTATGTGTAAATTCTATTCCTACACCTTTTCATATCACACTTAGTATAGTTTGATTAACTCTTGATTTTTTTACGATGCACACCATGCATTTTGTATATGTATGCATATTATTATAATGTGTTTCATTTTTAGCCCATTTAACTTTCCCTAAAATGTTTACTGGTAATCTTGGAAAACTGATAATGTCATGCTCCATGTATTGTAGTCTTCTTTTAAGGAAATGATTTAATATTATTTTAAAAGTGATGGTTTTAAAAGGTTTTATTTGAAATATTATTTTAAAACCCCCCTTACTGGGCATTCTTGTGCTCACCCTATGTTTTAATTTATTTTTACAGGTTTAGTAGATTTGAGTTACACTAAGTGGTAGATGATATGTGGAGTCTTTTACAATTAGTATTGAAGGATTGTAACATATGTATCAGGTTTCCTAGAACCTAAACCCGAAAGATTCTTTGTATGGAACATGTTGTGTAATTTATTAGCATTTATTTTTATTAAAAAAATTATACACCATGTTTAACACACCGACTCTGGGATTATAGGGTCGGGGTGTTGCATATTTAATGTCAAATTAAATGAATAGTTTCAAAGTTGAAAATAATGATATTTTATCAAAATAATATTTCATTAAATTATCTACAATTCATAAAAATAATATATTAATCTATGTGAATATAAAATGGTTTAAAACAAAATCCAAGGTCTATTTTTTAGTCACTTTTCCATTTATAATATCATTATTAACCTTTTTTCAAAGAAAATAGTTGTTATAATAGTTAAGGTAAAAAATAATTAACCAAGGGGTTAATAAAAGAGATAAGGATTAAAATGATATAAAAACTTGTCCAAATTTCACTGGATGATGTTATTTCAACCTTTTTTAATTTTTAATCAAATTAATTACCATCTACAATCAATTGGATCTAGAATAGCTTTATTATATTTTAAATTTTGATGAAATTCCAAAATTTCCCCTTACCTCAATTATAGAATGGCACATCTTTCCTCACTTACTTACACAACATTGAGCAATATATGTAGAGAAAAACCTATAAATTCCACTTATAAACATCCTTATACAGGTTCTTGAGGTTCTATTATCCCTAAAAGAATATCTCTAAGTCCCTTAAAGAGAAATATAGTGGAATTCTACCAAATAAGAGGTAATCATCTTTACTGAGTCCTTCAAGTTTATTTCTTTATATAATTATTATTAAAGTATTGTAAAAATCATAAAATAACAAATAAATTACAGTAAATATAGTAATATTTTATTATTATTCTTTGAAAATCATATTCCATATCTTCTTTATCCAATAAAAAGGGAAAACTTCACCTATTCGTATATACGACTTATCATCTCCATGTATTGGTGTAATCCATTTTTATCACAACATTACTTGGATGGTTATAAATATTAAAATAATATATTTTTCTGATATTTATGAAATACATATGATTTTTAAACTATAATATCATCTATACCTCCTTACCATCCAATCTTTTTTAAAACAATATCGTCGCTTGTGCATACGTGTGGACTACCAATTCCACGAAGTGATGTGATCTATTTTTCATTTATATTTTATGTGGATGGTAATAAGGATGAATTTAATGAATTTAATGAATTTATATGATATATGTGATATAATAATTATTTCTCAATGATTAATCATTATTCACATTTCTCTTTTTCCATCATTTGAAAAGTGAAAACAGCGTTCTTGCATTCGTATGACCCACCGTCCCTATGAACGATGTAATTCATTTTTTTATCTATATATTTTTTAGATATTTATAAATATACAAATATTTAATATATATGATATTTATACAATTAAAAAATTATTTAGATGAAGAAACAAAAAAAATGTACATGTACCAGAATTACTGAGTCAAAACACACTTGAAAAACAATGCAGTTAACATGCAAAACAATGATAATAACAAAATATTATTGATAGATGGGTGATAAAATGTAGTAAATGGATCATATATGATGTTAAAGATATTAATTTGGATTTGGTACTTGAGTATAATAAATTTAAATTTATTATATAGGAGGTTATATAACTTATGTTAAAATTTGGACATGAGGTAAGGGAGTTCGTCTCAATTTCCACTCAATTGAAACATATTTGGTAATATGAACATGTTTATTTTTATGCGGTGTATATACACCCCCTTTGAGGTATTTAACATGAATATATATTTAATAATTTTTATTAAATTTTATTTCATTTTTACTCTCTTAAGTAATTTACATATTTTCTTCCAATTTTTCATCTCTTAAAACTTGAGTCTTGAAAAGAAAATTTTAAAAGAAAAACTAATCTTATTTATCATCTAATCAGATATATTTTTCATCCATACCGATATTTTATAAAAAATATTTTATTGAATGTTTTTATGCTTCTAAAATAAATTATCAAAATATAGTTTGTCCCATGTTTTAATTTTCAAAAAATTCTTTAAAAGGAATATTTTTTGTCATTTTCTGAATGAGGTACTTTGTGAATTTTATGAAATAATAGAGAAGAACTTTTTCTAATATATAAGGCATGAAATTTCTATTTGCACCATCTTGAATAATATGTTACATAAATATTCATTTTCATGATTTCAAGGTTAATTTAAAATAAAATGATTTCATTCGTATTGGAGAAACATTTTTATTAAACTAAACATCAAGGTGAAAAAAGATATTTTCCTCAAAAATATATTTAATGATCTTTTTCTGGTACATTTATTCATAAATGAAAAAAACCTTTATTTTACTTACTTAGGACTGGGGATATATTTTAATTGCACTATACTTTGAATAATTCACTTATTTGTGATCATTAGATTTTAAAAATATTTTAAATATACATGTTCTTATATCATGGATATGATTATTTCCTATTTCATATAGAATTTCTACATATATTGATATACCTTGAACATATTTGATTAGATGGAAAATTATTGAAAAATCCTTATTCATTACTCAATACAAATATTTTTTGAAATGGCGTATTTTTCATAAACTAAATGGATTATTAGATATAAGAGGAATTCATTGGACATGCAATGAGAGGTGAGGTCTAAAATTATATATCCCATAAATTCATAAATAGGTCACATGATACAAATATGTAAGAAAACATTAAATGATATTTTTGGTGAATTCCTATCCATTGTTTTAAAATGTATTATTAAAATTCCTTAACAATATAGATAACATGATTTATGAGATCATGGAATCCAATATTATGAATTTACTTCATTGATAATTCTATTATTATTATCATTTGTGGGATAAATACATTGATATTATCCATGGATAAATTTTTTCTCAAGTTATCGATTAAATGGAATCTGTTTTGAATTATTTTCCTTTCCATGTGAACTATGTAATATTTACTCAATATATATTATTCTATATTTAACCCATACTGATCATCTAAGATCACCCTTTTATTTGTATTATTTTTTCCAAGATATCCAGAAGGATTTTATGAATAATATCAAGGTTGAAATAATGTTTTTATGCTATGTGTTTTATATTTCCAATGTAATATGGGAATCATGTATGAATTTGGTTCTTCAAGACTACTAAATTGTTCGGTCCTTATAGATACAATTCCTTGTATTTTATTACAAAGTAATAAAGTAACCACAAAATCTAGGATATTAGATTTGGGGACTTTACAGTTTACAATGTGAGCTATCAACAATTTTATTTCAAAATATTAAGAAAATGTTTTCCATCCTTTTAAAATTAGTTTTTCTATCTTCAAAATTACATTCATTTTTGATAAAATCTATGTATCTTCAAGGATATATTATTGAAGTTTCATTTTAAAATGAATTTATTCCAAAAAATTTAATGTCAACTTGTTGAAACCTATATTTCCTTCTCAATGGACCTTTATTGATGTTTTTTTAAAAAGTAAAGGTTTTTAAAACTGTTTTTTATTCTCTTTTTTTAATACAATTTAATATTATTCATGGTTGTATTATTGATATTTATTTAAAAATATTGATTTTTAAATTTTTTATTTATTTCTAAATAGGTAATTTTTTAGAATGTATTTTTAAATTGACCTATAACATCATTAGTTACACCAAAGTTGAAAGTATTATGTAAAAACATTTTTGTGGATTCAGTACCATTTTCTCTTAATATCTAATAGAATTATTTCCTTTGATGTTATTTTTTATAAACCACCCCCTAAATTTTTTTACGTAGTACTATTTTGGGGTTATTGAGTTTTTGGTATCCACCATTTGCATTCTTGAGGTCAATTTTGGCGATACCATATGATAATGTTATGAAACCCATTTTTCACTCCATGAGTTCTCTATTGTGTAATGAATAATTATTTTCAATTGGAAAAACACACATAGACACACACACACATATATATGATGGATGGTTGGGGTCCTATATTTACCTCCAATGAATTGGTTTAGATTTCATATCACATGAGAAGGTACAATTTTGTTTGAACGGGATGTGGGAATATTTTTCCACAAGTTCATTTTATGAACGTGATGCAGACTACTGAATTCAAAAATATTTCATATGAATATGATGCAAGTATATTTGTTGAAATTTTTAGGTGAACATGATTTAGACATCCTTTTTCACAATTTTATTATGTGAATGTGATGTAGGTAGATTTGTATAGATGTTTTTATGTGTTAACATGATTAACATACCTTTGTTCTTAGGTTTTTTGTGTGAACAACATACAAGAATATGTATTCAGAAGTCATTACATAAACATGATATGAGTAGAATTGTGTCAAAATATTTTATATGCTTATGTTTGTTCCATAATTCATTATTATTATGTGTTTAAGTGAAATTATATTTTTTCTAGGTATATGATTACACCCCTTTGATCTTGTTTATTTTCTACCACTCTTTTTCCATTGCGGAACTTCATTAATTTTAGATTACATGTCCTTATATCATGACTTGTCAATAAATATTATTGTTCCATGTTATTTTTAATAATATATTTCTCACCTAATCACATTTTATTATATTATTATGATCTAACCCTTGATGATATGTTGATAAGTTTTCCCTTAGCAAGAATTTGAGATCATCCCTTTATTATGTTTATATTCCCTAAGTTGTAAAGGTGATTAAAACTGAAAAAAGTCTCAATGGGAGTCTAGTGTGGTTTACTTATGGAGGAATGTTCACATGTATCAAAAAATAAGTTGATTATATAGTTGATCTTTAAATACACTGTAAGATCCCAGACTTTTTGGGAGTCATCCCAGGTGCGTTTTTAGGTAATTTTTGAAGTTCTTAAGTACCTTTGTTTTGGAGTAGTGGTTTTGGGTGCGTTTGGGTGATATTTTGAGAGAAATTAAATGAAAATTGGTTGTTCATGGTTTTTACATAGTTTGATAAAAAGTGTGGCTAAACCATGCCAATAGGGAGGTCTGCATAGTTTGTGCATGGTTTGACAAACAGTGCAACTAAACTGAGCCAACCATGAAAAACTGGACCGAGGGGTCCTCATTATTGGCCACAGTTTTCCATAACCATGCGCCTCTGTCCTGGAAACTGTGCTTGCAGAATTTAATATATGAAAATCCTTTATAAAACCACCGAACCTCCTAAGACATCCAAATTCCATCATTGGCTTGGGCTTGGAAAATTATGGGTGTTCCCAAATCCTTCCAGATGTATTCCAAGGTGACCCGAACACCATTATTTTAGATTGAATGCCCGGATTGAAGATCCGATCTCTTCCCGGTAAGTGGAATTCATCTCGTTGCTTCTCTCGTTTATTCCTCTATCTTTCCTTGATCTTTTAATAGAATATCACCACTATTTATTTGGATCTAAACTGATGAGTTGATATCTAGATCTAGGATTGTGGATCTAGATCCAAATTTGCATGATCTGGATGCCTTTGATCTTAATTTTGGTTTAGGTATTTAGATCTGAATCTTGATCAATGGTGTTGTGCCACTCAAATTTTGGGGACTTCCATTGGGCTAACATCCATCAATAAACTGAGGTAGGTGGTCTAAATATAAATAACATTGTCATTATTTTTATATGTGTATGTGAGTTTATGATGTTTTAGATTCTCTTGATGATTGATTTCCTAAATTGGAGTAATTAGGAATGTGGAATTGACTTGTGATTTCCATGATGATTAATTGATAATTGAATTATGGAACAAATGAAGGGGTGTTTCCCAAATAGATATTTTGGATATTTTTTATTGATATGATATTGTAATTGAGATAATTAATTGACTGTGTTAAGATAATTAATTGGGGGGAATTAATTATGAAATGATGTTTGGCTATGTGAGATAAATAATTTCTAGAATTAATTATGTTCCATGTTGTTGAAAAAAGATAATTAATTGTAATAATTAATTATGTTCCTTGACTTTGGTCAAATATAATTAATTTTGATAATTAATTATGACATGTTTACATTTGATATGGATAATTAATTGTGAATAATTAATTATGGAATGAAAAAATGTTGATTGATTAATTAATTGATGAATTGATTAATGAGTTATGTGATTAGTTAATTGTTGAGTTATCTAGTGTCCTTTGAAATGTTTAACTAATCATTGGAGTAGTAATGGAATGATGTGTCTAATTATTGTGAATTAATGAGTGATTAAATAGCTGAGTTTTTTTGTGGTGCCAGACATGGAATTCTAGACCAATTAGAAGTTGGGAATTGGATATGACTTTCCTTCCCAATAGTTATACAAGCTTGAGATTATGGGGTGTTAGGCATGATGACCTACACCAAATGAGATGTATAGTGATAAGCATGTATACCTACACTTAATGAGATTTGGGGTGATAGGCATGAAAATCTACGCTTAATGAGATTTGGGGTGCTAGGAATGGAGACCTACACCAAATGATTAATAAAAATGAATGATGATTCAAATGTGAAACATTATTTTAAACTAGTACAAATGTGATGATTAAAAACTAAATGAAAATGTTATAATAGGTTAATTATGAATTATATTTATTTCTTCATAGAACTGTATACACTATCTTTTGACTGGACTTGTTTTAGACACCATTGGTGTTGTCCTATTGAGTCGTAATCACACCGTATTCGGGATGCGTAATCAGCACCTGAGCATAATTTTTTGTTGTAGGATAGGATAAGGGCAAGGCCTTATGATAGGTTTCTATTTGGGATTAGAGTGTGGGAGAGGGAACCAGATGTGGTTCGGGACCCGCTTGGGAGTCGTCATGTCCTTAAATTTTTATTGCATTATAGACACTTGATACTTTTATTGTCATAGAATGTTTTTCCTTTCAGTTTAGTATTTTATTTTCATGTTTTGATTATCATATGACATGGTATTATTCTGGTTATTTATACTCTTCCACACTTGGTTATTGTTGTTTTCTTCTGTTGGTGTTTGGATTATGATAAAATAGGGTATAGTCTCCCCAAGATTGAATTACCAGACCCTAGCTGCTAGTCAGAACCCTCTAGCATATGAGGATGTGTGCTTGAGGGAATGTGGCCAACCAGTTCAGGGCACCATTTAGTGGAACCCGAGTCGGGGTTTCACAAAGTGGTATCAGAGGGAGGTCTTAATCCTCCGACCTGTGGGGTGTGGGCCCACCACGCTTCCACTACATGGTTAACAAGGGTACATTCATTATCATTAATTAATCTAACCATTAATTAATCATATTCTCTAAATTAATTAATTAATTAATTAATTAATCATACTCATTTCATCAATCAAGGTTTTCATTAGACACCCATTTATTCTCTTTTTTGCATCCTTATTTCAATCCCACGACAAGGAAAAATAGTTCAAGTTCAAAAACGTCCCCATAACATATTTTCTTATGAGTGTCTAGAATGATGCATGTCAAAACAACCCTGAGTTCCTAGAATAATGCATGAAAACGCAAGTATCATACCTCTTTAGGCCATGAAGCAAAATTCAATAACTGTCAAAAAAAATATCACATCACACCACAAAGTGGAATCAGAGGAGTTTCTTTTTCTTCTTCTTCTTTTGTCTTACTATTTTTAGGAAATGTACAAAGAAGACTAGGAAGAGTCGAGGCTTGATAATGAGCTCATTCCTGGGAGTTGTAAACCCTTGTATGGGGGAAAATCCAAGTACTCAGGGTGGGATTGTTGTGTTACTATTTGTTGTTACAGTTGGGTATTATTTCACCTTGGTTGAGGCACCTATGGTGCGATGTGATATTTTTTTGATAGTTACTGAATTTTGATATGTGTCCTAAAGAGTCACGATACTTGAGTCTATATGCATCATTCTAGGCCCTCAAGGTTTTTGTGACATGCATCATTCTAGGCACTCATGGGAAAAAAGTTTGTGGGGAAGTTGTTGAACTTGAACTCTTTTTACTTGTAGTGATATTGAAATAATGATGAAAAAATGAGAATAAATGGGTGTCTAAGGAGAACCTTGATTGATGGAATGAGAATCATTAATTAATTAATTTTTGAATTAATTATTTTTTGATAATGGGATTAATTAATGGTTAGATTAATTAATGAGAATGAATGTACCATTGTTAACCAAGACCTAGGAGTATGATGGTTTAGGGCAGTGATAAGGCCTCAGTGTTGACCGTATGGTGAGAAAAAGGGGAAAAGACATGTTAAAACTTTTTGTGTTAGTTTCTACTCTTACATAAATGTTATAAGGTTTCATTATGAAACATAATACATGTGTTTGGATTTATAGATATATGCCTCCATGACTCTTGTGGAGGGACAGACCGAGGGGTATGGCCCGAAACAAACTTCTAGATAGGGAACTTGAGTCACCATTGGTTTATGTTGAGGATGAAGGGGAAGAGTTCCCATATAATTTTTCTTGTTTCATGCAGTTCATGGATAGAGACATAGGGATAGATCAAAAAATCATCTTTGAGTTGATAGGGGAGTTTCAGCTGCAGCAACCTCCTACTTTCACTGGAGAGGGTGGGCCTAAGGGATATGAATTCTGGATTGAATCCATAAAGAAGATAATTGAACATTTGGAAACTTCAATTGAGAGGAGGGTAAAATTGGCTACTTATATGCAACGGGGTTAAGAAAAGCCCTGGTGGCACATTTAGGCACGATCTGGATAGACTAATGATATGTTATGGAAGGACTTTCTGGAGAAGTTCTTAGAGCACTTCTATCCAGAAACACTGAAATAAGAGAATACTTCAGAGTTTATGCATATGACCAGAGGAAGCATGTCTGTAATGGATTACGCTGTACGTTTAATATATTTACAGTGTTTTCTCTAGCTTTTGGGGAATATGGGGATTCTTCGGAAAAATGATTTTAGGACGGACTTTGGTGTGAAATTAAGTCCCAACTGAATTACTTTAGGATGGAGAAATTATTATAAGTGGTTAATCAGGATATCATATCAAAGGGGAACCTTAACGAGGATTCCAGTACTGGATAGGTAGTATTCATTGGATGATCAGGGAGTGTGCCTTCTAAGAGCAGGAAGAGTCGTTATGAGAATCTTAGTCAGGACAGTGGAAAGAAACGTGGAAAGTTTGGAGGAATAGTTTCCCTAGATCTTGCTCATGTTATTTTCCACCAGTGTGGTAGGTAGGGACATAATCGCACACATTTACCTCGACAACTAGTGGAGTGCCGGTTTTGGGGCAAGATGGGGAACCTACAGAAGTTCTATAAGAAGTAGCGGTAGGCTGGTGCTGAGGGAGCAACTGCTTAGAGTCAGAGTGTGGGAAGGGGGTCTTCTACACAATATCGGACTGACAGTTGGAGTTCTACTAGCATAGGTAATATAGGAAGTGGTAATTGTTCTTTAGGGAACGAGCGCCCGTATAAGTAGAGTGGTGCTACCCAGGGGAGTTAGATGACACCATAGGGAAGAGGGGTATGATAGTTACATATAGTGAAAACTAGAGTTGTGGAGAGTGAGGATGGTAATTCAATAGTGAGAGGTACTATTCTTGAATCTTATACTTTAGATACTACCTTGTTTGATACCGATGGATCTCATTTATTTATATATACAAATCTTGTTAATTACTTGAGCCTAGAGGAGGAGTTCGTAAGTGGGGTGATGAATATCGATACACCTTTGGGAACATGATCTAGGGATATCTGTATATTAAAGTGATGTTCACTAGAGATTGGAGAGTATTATTTACTTTGGGATATTTAATTTCTTGATATAATGGGCTTTGACCTGATTATGGGTATGGATTGACTAGTCGAATACCGAGACCACATAGATTCATAACGTAGGAGAGTGACCTTTGTATCTCCTAAGGGTGACTAGTATGTTCATCATGGAGAATGAGATATCCATGTAGGACAATCAGGGCCAATTAATCATCAACTGGGAGATATCCCAACCCATGTTGCTAGTTTTTTTGTAGGATTATGGGAGTGGTATGCAAGACATCCTTCCACCAGTAGAAGGAATGTTTCAGGATGTCTTTCCTGAAGTATTTTCAGGGTTTCCACCTGATATAAATACATTATTCACTATTGAGACCATGTTTGGGGATTAGCTAGTATTTATTCCACCTTACATAATGGAACCAACATATCTTCAAGATATCAAAACACAGTTGGAGGAATTCGAGGATAAAGGGCTGATCCATCCAACTATGTCGCCTTGGGAATCTCCTGTTTTGTTTTCAAAGGAGGCCGATGAGAGTTTACGCTTGTGTGTCAATTACCTAAAGTTGAATAAAATGATTGGGAAGAAATGAAATCCTCTTCCACGTATCAATTATCTATTTTACTAGTTTAATGGATCATGTGTGTTCTCAAAGATCGATCTGATGTCAAGGTGTCATCAGGTGAGAGTTCATACTTCTGATATACCAAGAACTTCTTTCAGACACATGTATGTCCTTTATGAGTTTTTCATAATGATTTTTGGGTTGACAAAAACTCTAGTTGTGTTTATGGTCTTAATGAACATGATATCTTATCCATACTTAGATCGGTTAGTGGTGGTGTTTTTGAAAAACATATTGGTGTACTCTAAGACTCATGATGATCATTCCCAACATCTTGATATTGTCCTTGGTATACTGAGAGAGAATCATCTATATTCCTAGATATCTAAATGTCGGTTTTGGATTAACCGAGTATAATTTTTGGGGCACATTATCTCGGAAGAAGTTGTGGTAGTGGACCGAAAAAAGTGTAGACAATAGTATCATGGGAGCTTCCCAAGAATGTTTTTTATATTCTAAGATTTTTGGGATTAGTTGGTTATTACATAAGGTTCATCTAGGACTTTTCCTAATTTATAGTACCGCTTACAAGTTTGACAAAGAATGTGATAAAGTTTAATTAGATAAAAGCGTACAAGAAGTATTTCCAAGAGTTGAAGAAGCCCTTGACAATGACACCAATTTTTATCTTACCTAAGTTGGGTGAGGATTACACAGTGTGTTGTGACCCTTCTGGGATTAGACTCATAGCTATGTTTATTCAAGGGGATCAAGTAGTTTCTTATGGGTCTCAAAAGATGAGGCCACATGTACAGAATTACCACACACATGACCTAGATTTGGTAGTAGTGGTTTATGCACTTAATTGTTGGGGACACTATTTTTGGGTGAAAAGTTTACAGTTTTTACAGATCACAAAATCTTGAAATATATCTTTTCACATCGTGACTTGAATCTTCAGCAGTGAAGACTGGTAGAGTATATGCAGTCCTTTGAGTTTGAACTGGTATATACACGTGGGAAGGGAAATAGTGTAGCTGATGCCTTGAGCAGTAAAACTCAGACTCCGCTGGTACATAAGTCAAGTGTAGAGTAGAAGATGATGACCTTTCTGGAAGAAATTCATGTGGTAGTTAAGGACAATCTGGAGAAAATGGATATAATTTCTGTAGAAGTGGAGTCTACACTCTTGAGACAGATCAGGGACAAGCATTACAAGGATTTGGAGTGTTTATCATTTAGAGAAATCCTTGAAGGTGGAGAGACACCATCACACTGGATAATTGATCCTGATGAGATCATCTATGTGAAAAATTAGGTTGTTGTGCCTAGAAGTATAAGAGAAGAACTCATGTGAGAATTTCATGTCTCAAAATGGGTATTACATCCTGGGGTGAAAAAAATGTAGCATGAGCTATGATGAAAGTTTTGGTGGCCAGAAATGAAAAATGAGATAGCGTGGTTCATAATAATATATTTCATCAATCAGCAGGTGAAGGCATAACATCAATGACTTGGAGGCCTATTGCAGTCATTCCCTATTCTATAATAGAAATTAGACGACGTGGCTATGTATTTTTTGGTAAGAATTCCAAAGACTCTTATGAAGAATGATTCTATTTGGGTCATTATAGATTGAATAATGAAGGAAGCACATTTCTTTCCTATCAGAGAAATCATTATAGTAGAACAGTTTGGATAACTATATGTATGGGAGATAGTTTGTTTTCATGGGGTTCCATAGACTATAGATTCAGATTGCAATTCACGCTTTACTTCACACCTCTAGCAGAGCTTATAGAAGGCACTTGGTACTCAAATTCTATTATGTATGACCTTGAACCCACAGACAGATGGGTAATCAGAGCGTACAATACAGGTATTAGAGGATATGTTGCGAGCATTTATGATTGACTATGGTGGTTCTTAGGAGAATCACTTGTATTATGTGGGTTCTGCCTATAATAATAGTTATCAGAAAACTATATAGATGGAACCATATGAGGAACATTATGGTATACCTTGTAGATTACCACTATGTTGGATAGAGGCAGGTGAGTTAGAGGTGTTGGGACAAAGTCTCGTTCAGGAGACATCAGAGAAGGTGCAGTTGATTCAGAAACATTTGGCTACGGCTCAGAGTAGGTAGAAGTCTTATCCTGATAGATGGAGACAACCCCTAGAGTTTATAGAGGGTGACTGTGTATTCCTTTTGGTTTTACCTAGATTAGGTCAACATAGGATACATAGGTAGGTCAAGTTGTCACCCAGGTTCGTAGGACCGTTTGAAGTGTTTGAGAGAATCAGGCTGGTGGTGTATGTATTAGCACTTCCACAAAAATTCAGAACTATGCGCGATATTTTCCATGTGTCACAACTATAGAGATATCACCCTGACCCTTCCCATATGATTTATGTGGAAGAGGTTGACCTCGAGATAGATTCTTACTTAGAGGATCATCTGATACGTGTGTTAGGTCATAGAGAGAAAGTGTTATAGGAAAAAACTGGGTCATTATTTCATGTGTTATGGAAACATAGAAGTGTTCAAGAGGAAACTTGGGAACAAAAAGTAGACATGAGGGATCAATGGCCTAATATTTTTGGCTCATAATATTAGAGATGTTCAGAAGTGTAGCTCGAGGATGAGCTGTTATAAGGCAGGGAGATTGTATGATCCCGACCATTTATAGAGTCATCTCGATTGTATTTTTAGGTACTTTTTGAAGTTTTTAAATACCTGTGTTTTGGAGTAGTGTATTGGGGTGCGTTTGGGTGAAATTTTGATTAAAACTAAAGAACAATGGTCTATGCACATTTTGTGAATGGTTTGAAAAATCATGTGACTAACCCGTGCCAACAGAGAGGTCCATAAGATTTGCGCATGATTTGACCAACCGTGTGACTAAACAATGCCAACGGTGCAAACTTGGACAGAGGGGTGCACATTTTTGGATTATGGTTTTCCTTAACCATGCACCTCTTCCTAGGAAACCATGCGCATGGAATTTAATATACAAAAATTATTTTTTAAAACCACCTAAACCCTATGATACTCCCATATTACGACCTTGTCCCAGGCTTGAAAAGTTTTGGGTGTTCTCTGAGCCTTCTGGAGGGATTCCAAGGTGATCCAAACACTGTTATTTGATATCAAATGCCCAGATTTAATATCTAATCTCTTCCTAGTAAGTGGGTTTCATCTCATTGCTTCTTCCATTCATTCCTCTATTTATCCTTGATATTTTCATGGAATATCTCCACTGTTTCCTTGGATCTAAACCTATGAGTTAAGATCTTGATCTAGGATTGGAGATCTGGATCAACATTTGAAAGATCTTGAAGCCTTTGATCTTAATTTTGGTTTAGGTATTTAGATCCGAAGCTTGATCGATGACGTTGTGCCGCTCAGATTTTGGGGATTTCCTTTAGGCTAACATACATCAATAAACCAAGTTAGGTAGCCTAAATCAAACTCCCATAGTCATGATTCTAATATGTGTATGTGATTTTATGATTTTTTAGATTCTATTGATGATTTATCTCCTAAATTGGAGTAATTAGGAATGTGGAATTGACTTGTGATTTCTCGGGTGATTAATTGATAATTGAATCACAAAACAAACAAAGGGGGTTTCCCAAATAGATATTTTGGATATTTGTTATGGATAAGATATTGTAATTGTGATATTTAATTGATTGTGTTAAGATAATTAATTGGTGGGAATTAATTATGAAATGATGTTTAGCTGTGTAAGATAATTAATTATGTGCCATGATGTTGACCAAGGATAATTACTTGTGAGAATTAATTATATTTCATGATATTGATCAAAGATGATTAATTGTGAGAATAAATTATGACAGGTTGAAATTTGATATGGATAATTAACTGTATAGAATTAAATATGGAATGAGAATTGTGTTGATTGATTAATTAGTTGATGAAATAATTAATGTGTTATGTGCTTAGTTAATTGTTGAGTTAACTAATGTCCATTTAAATATTTAACTAATCATTGGTTTAGTAGTGGAATGATTTTTATAATTATTGTGAATTTATGAATGATTAAATGGATGATATTTTTGTGGTCCTAGACATGGCATTCTAGACTATTTTGAAGTTGCGACTTAGACATGGCGTTCCTCCCCAATAGTTATCAAAGCATGAGATTATGGGGTGCTGGGCACGATGACCTACACCAAATGAGATATAGATTGACAGGAGTGGCGACCTACACTTAATAAGATTTGGGGTGATAGGCATGGTCACCTAAACCTAATGAGATTTGGGGTGTTAGGCATGACAACCTACACCAAATGATTAATAATAATGAATGATGATTCAAATAGAAAACATTAATTGAAATTGGGTCGAATGTGATGATTAAAGATTAAATGACAATGTGATAACTAGTTAATTATGCATTTTATTTATTATTTCATAGAAATGTATACACTATCTTGTTACTAGAATTGTTTTAGACACCACTGGTGGTGGCCTATAGAGTCATACTCACACCCTATTTAGGCCGCTTGATCGACACCTGAGTAGACTTTGTTTTTGTAGGATAGGATAAGGGGAAGGCCCTAAGATAGGTTGTTGTTTGGTATTAGAGCATGGGAGAGGAAACACGACGTGGTTCATGACCCACTTGGGAGTCATTGTGTCATTACTTTTAGTTTCATTGTAGACACTTGACACTTGAATTGTCATAGAATGTTTTACCTTTCAGTTGGGTATTTTATTTTTTGGTTTTGACTATCATATGACATGTTATTATTATGGTTATTTATACGCTTCCGCACTTGGTTATTATTGTTGGGTTATTTTGGTGCTTTGATTCTAATAAAAATTGTATAGTTTCCCCAAGACTGACTTACGTGACCTTCACAACTAGTCAGAACCCTCTGGCATATGGGGAGGCGCACTTGAGGGCAGGTGGCCAACTGACTCAGGGCAGCATTTAGTGGTACCCGGGTCAGGGTGTTATACACACTAAACCTTCAAATATTGGGATTTTGTGATTATTGTGAGATGTAATGTTTAATGTTGTCAAATAAATAAATTTTCATCTCAAAATATATCAAATTTAGTGTTTAAAGAATTTTTTTATCTCCAAAAGTAGGAGTATGGGTCTGGGGAACCTTAGTTCGCATTAGATAAAGGTTTATTTATTTTTGAAGATTAGTTTAGATCTTTTGGGGAATATGAAAATATAAATTTAGTTAATTCCCAAGGGATAATTATAGGTATATGATAAAATCCAAAAACATTATATAAGTTTAGAGTACATGGTTTTCATAGAAGTTAAATCTAGTAATTGATACTGGAATGTGGTTTTGGTTGTAGCACAGAAGCACCTAAGGGTAATCACATTTAAAATGATGGTTAAGTATCATCTCAATATTCACTCGGTGCATAATGAGTGGTCATGTGACAATACACATGGCTAGAAACTATCAAGGGATATACTTGGGTTAATCACATTATCTTTATGAACCATTATGAAAGATTTGATCACATCATTACTTAATGGTTATAGAACCTAATATCTGATAGATAATGAATAAGCAAGATTGAAACCTAAATTTTTTTAAGTTAGGGTACTTATGTAATCCTTTATTAAATTTTTTATATAAATATTCTTAATATTTTAATTAATTATTGTTATATTTAACCTCTATATGATTTAACAAATGACCAGAGTAAGGATATACTGGTTTAGTGATGGATTTGATGTGAAATTTAATGATTTTTCTAATGGGAAACCAAACAAGATGAGACCAGATGTACATAATTGTGTGGAAATACTAACTAAAATATCCTAAGATATGAATAATAATTTAAACCATGATAAACCATATAATGTTTTAGGGAATTTGGATCTTAAAATCAAGTCTTTCATGAAATAATATTCTACCTACTTCAGGGGATCGTCCAATCAACTTATTTCCAACAAAAGGATCAATGTGATGAAAAATATATTTTATATTCTCTAGATCTATAATCACGAGATGCTTGTCTGGGATATTTATCAGTTGGATAGTGAGGTTAAAAAATTATGGAATCTCATTAGGAATATAGTGAAAAAGGAGGATGTATAATCTATGTAATGGGAGGAGTTCAAGAAATTATTCTTCACCAAGTATTTGTGTCGGTCTCTTCACACTAAAATGGAGAGATAATTTCATGTGTTAAAACAAAATAAGGATTGATTTCTTGGTACTTCTGAGGCATGATTCATGGGTATCACAATGTATGACTCCAGTATTATCAATAACTCTGAAATAAATATTGAATCATTATTTAGTGTCCTAAAACAATGTATTCAAAAGTAATTTTATTTAAGAGACCTCAGATGTTATAAATAAATTTTTTGATGTTTACTTACGGTGGAAATATAATTTGAAACCCCTCATTATTATAAATGTTTTGAAGAAAAGAAAAGTAAAATGGTTTTATATGGTAACTAATATAATAAATCACTAGGAGGGAATAATTATTAATCATATATATATGTGAAAAATGTGACAAAAACAACTATGAACTTTTCAAATAGGGATAAGTTAATGCTATGTGTATTGGAAAAAGTTCTATAAAACTTGTGATTATCATAAGAATATGGGAAACACAATGGAGAGAAATAATATCCAATGTTAAAACTAAAATTAGTATTGAAATTATGAAAACAGATTCCATATTCTAAGGGATATTTATTGACATTGAACACAACATCTTGAGAAACTATAAGAATAAGGAAAGTCCATTACAATTACTACCATTGATGTAGAATATGAAAAATATGTGGAAAGTATTCTCTACTCTAGATTTTTGGTTCAGTCCACTCTAATATTTCAAAAACAATTCTATGAGAATCAAATAAGAACCCCCATGATTTTATATTATTAGAAGAAACATTTATTTTTTTGTAACTAAAGTTGAATTCTGTGGTAATATTATTCATTTAAGCCTTATTATCCTTTATTTTGATGAATTAAATATTTTTGTTTCAAATAGATTGGATATTTATACCAAAAAACCATATTAAAAAAATAGAGAATTATTGTTTCCTCTCTCAAATGAACTTATGGACACATATCACTGCAAGGATGGCTATGAAATCTCTAGAAGAATTAAGTCTATTATAGAGGTCCAAATACCCAATCAAGAGGAGTATTTTTCATAATTTTTTAGAAAGAAACTGAATATTGTGATATATCCATTATAATGGAATAAATTAATTCGTTAGACTTCATCTGGTTAGTAAGGTTGATACCTCAATTTAAATCAAATCCTAATCCATTAATTTCTTATTGACATCATTAACTAACTATGTAGTAATTAAATTTATGAGGACATAATTTAATTAGGGGGAATATAACGACCTAAAATTTCACTATGTATTTTTATTAAATAAATAATAGGTAGATTATTAGGGTTATAAAAAAATTAATCACATACATATCCATAGGTTGGAAGTATATTTCATAGACCCCATAAAGATAATCCTTAAAACCAACCACTTTATTACATTGATTAGACCAAAGGCCCAGTGGGAATGAATCCCTTTAAATATCCCAAAGGACCATTTTCCAGCTAAAATAACCAGTGTCTTATCATGACTGCACCATTATTGTGTCTTCACCTCCCTGAATCTAGTGTTAGACATGTATCTCTATTTACCTACATCGCCTTCTGTATTGTTCTAGAACAATACATGTTCCCATCAAAGCTTGATCCCGGAACCTCCTCTATGAGAAGGCCTGCAGATGAGTACCACACAACACAAAACTAAAATAAAACTAAGATATATTTTATGATTTTTTTTAAAAATAATTTTAATTAGTGGGTATGGATAGAAATAACTAAATTATGAAATATATAAATAAATAAATATAATGGTTAATTTATACAAAATTTCAAAGTATATTTTGTGCTTAGAAAACAATTTTACTTTATTTTTTGTTTTCATGTCCTAGAATTTTAATTAATGAAAATAAATTATATTATATTTTAATAATTATTTTAATAAAATATAAAATTTATTTATTAATTATTATTTTTTATTTTTTCATAGACATAAATAGTAATAACAAGTAGTATTTTAAAAAGTTAATTTCTTATAAATATAGTTTTCATTATATTTTATGATTTTTTTAAATGTTAAATTTTTATATATTTTTTTTAAAAGTGATGACATGAACCAGTTTCCCAATTTATGTTATCAAGGGAATTTATTAAAATAAAAATGTACAGTACAAGCACGAGGTGTAATGCATTCAACGGGGATTTAAAGAGAGAACATTGGAAATCATGCAAAATAAACAAAAAACAAAGATACATATCTGTCGAGATGAAATCCTTCAAAGTGTAGTGGTATCCAACCACCATAAGAGTGCAGAAAATTTCCAGATACAACCATCCATGTTCTGCACATCAAGCGCATAAAAAGAAAGATCCAGCCAGAATGAAAACCTCAGAGTCTTCATCAAAAACTAACAACCAAATAGAATAAAGGATTCTCTAATTTCTAGAATCCATAGAGAACCTAAAACTCAGACTTCAGAATAATTTTATAGCAAATAAAACATGCCCCAAGATGCCACTAAAACATATAATCAAAGCCAAAAAGCAGGAGAATCAGAACCTAACTTCCAGAGTGCAGGAAAAATGAATATGAATCTGTCATTTAATTAAAATAGACAGAGAGACTGGTTGAATATAGAAACCCGAACTATACTTCAAACATCCATCATCAAACAAAGTCGACACAACAAGAGAGTTTTATCCTAAAGAGTCCAGCAAAAAGATTTCAAAAATCTTAAAAAAGCAAGCCAATCCAAGGTTTCCAGCAAATAGAAGCCCAGAGCAAACAAAAGAGAACTTTGCATGATGGAGAGTACTGACAGAAGAAATATTAGCACAAGAAAAACTAAAGAGATAGAAAAGTAGGATTCTTAGTCTTCAAAAGAATAATAGAGATCATTTCCATGGAATCCCTTTGAAGTCGAAATTTGGATTCTTCTTGAATTCCTCAACAACAAAGATGAACATTATTTTCCGGAGTTCCAGAAAAGTGTCAGCACTCATGTCACCATCTTTGTATTTTCTAAAATCAATTCTATAATTCTCGTCTATACATGCATCTATATCTTTTGGGAAGTCCAAATTTCTTCTATTACATAAGCATCTCTAATATCAAGTTCATTATCATCATCCTCACTAGAGGAGGATTCTGAATCCGTTGCTTCAGACTCAGACACCATTTCGGTTGGCACATGCTGTGGAGGGATGAAGTTTTCATCCTTGACCTGGGAAGCCAGGGATCTTGTGATAATTGTTCTTTCAATTTTGGAGTGGTCTTTACCTTTTTTTACTTGTCTATAGTTAGGAGTGATAAAACCATCTGAGTCAACCATCAGTTTCTTTCCTTTTTTAGACCTTGATTTCAAAAAATCTTCCTCTAGCTGACAAGATTTATCATGTTCATCATGAAAAGATTTATCTGAATCAGATTGAACCTCTTAATCTCCTCCTTGTTCATTGATATTGGTCTTTGTAGTAGGAATTTCACCACAGGTTTTGACCTCATCCTTCTGCATAACTGGTAGGGAGATGGAGGCATCATAAGGATTCTAGGTGCCTTTGTTACCAACAATAGTTAATGGTTGGGTGGTTTTGGGTTTATCCTTCTCTATCCAAACTGATTTTAATTTGGGAAGGGGAGGTGGTATCCTCTTTTTCTCCTCATACTCAGTATGATGATGTCCAATTCTAGAGCATTTTTTTACAAAAAACAGGAACATTTTCAAAAACAACTTCCTGGACAAAACCATTTTACAAATACCATGACTTTTATGACATTATTTGTATATAAGTATGACATAATTTTTTTAAATCCATTTTAATAAAATAGTATAATTTTTTAAGAGATATTTTAAATTTTTAAATATTTATTTTAGATTACAAACCTATATTTGATATTTTAGAACATAAGTTACTATACTCTTTTAACATGTTTTTAATGAATTACAGATTTACTATTTTAAAATAATTTTTTATTAATTTTAGAAGTTGGATAAAAGAAAAATGATTTAAAATTTGGAATTATAGGTTCCACATTATTTTATAAGTAAAACTTTATTTTAGAATGAGATGAATTACTTGGATAAAAACTAGTTATAGTGGTAAAACCCAAAAGGGTAAAATGAGTTAACCAAAGGGGTAAATGAATTAACATGTTAAGAAAATATTTATAATTATGTTCTTGAGAATTTTATATACCAAAACATATATACAATCCATTATTTTCCATTTTGAGTCTTCTTGACAAGTAAAACATGCACTATCATTATATTAAGAAGAAATATTTACAAAAAATCTCATTCTCACCACTTATAAAGGGGACCTCTCAACACCCATTGAATACCATTCTAAATTTCCATTTAAACTTGAAAATAATTACTCTTTAATAACCATAGAATTCTATTTCCCATTCTCAAGCTTATTGAATCATGATTTTATCCAATTTCACCCCTTTTTAAGGAACCCTCTGAGGGAAATTCAAAGTTCTCAACATAAGTATTAAGTATTACCTGACATTGTTTCTTTTTTTATATTTACATTTAAAATATGTTTTTATAAATATTATATATTAAATTAAGTATTTATAGTATATTTAATGTTTTTATATTGTTTTAATAATCGTAATACACCTTTCTCCATTTTCATTAATTTAAACAAAAACACCATTCCTGCATTTGTGTGGACTACCACCTCCACAAACTAACATTACTCATTTTCATCTAGTTTAATTATCCTTTATTAAAATATATTCAAATATTATTTAAAAAATTAAATATATCCAAATAATATCATTATTCTTATTTTATAATGATATTATTATAAAATAAACCACTTTCATAACCATACTCATCCATTAATTATGTCATGTCCATGATTGGGTCGATCAAACAACCCACTTAATCAATGAAATAAAATAATATCATAGATATAAAATAGAAAATAATTACTAATAATATTTTATGTAAATAAGTAAATAATTATTTTATTTTTATTTTTAATGGTAACAATAATATTAAACTCATTAATTATGATACCAATGTTTGTTTTTCAAAAATCACTGAAACATGCTCATTACGAATTTCGTCTTTAAGGATCATGAAAAAAACTCCTATAAAATTATATTATAAAAATATTAATTATTAAAAATAATAAATTATAGTAACTTTTATGATTTATGAATGATTTAATTTTGGAGAATAATTAATAATAACACTAGTATTATGAAACTTGTTAAAAAAAATCAAGATTACTCACCCTAGATGTTGAAAATAAATAATAACTGGCCAATATACATATAAAGAATAATTATAAATTATGTTTATAAAATTTTATAGATATTAATATGGTTATTAAATAGGTGATTATGATATTCATTTTTATTAAACATGATATCCTTGTGCCTTAGAGGAATTAATGAATTATGTTAAAAGGTTATTTATTTGAAATTTTAATTTCATAAGACATATTTCATATTGCTCACTATGACAAATTTGATATGGTGTGATTATTTAATAATGATTTATTTTAAAATATTCTTATAATTAATTGGCTTTAAAGATCCATATAGTGTTCTATATTTAAATATATTTTTAATTAAATGATATTATCTTTGTTTGTGTCTTTATTAATTATACTCCCTTTATTGAGATATTATTATTCTTCTTAAACTTATTTATTCCATACTTGGTTGATTCCACCCAATGATTTTATATCATGTTAATTTATATTCCTATAAGGGGATAATTACTTTTTAATTCAATTATTTTGACATGATGAATTTATTCTTAAAAGAGTATATCATCATTGAGAATAATGTTCATCCACTTTAACAACGGTTTTCCCTCCCTGTCTATATTTTCATTTACTTTTAATGTCCCATTTTATAATTGGAAACCTAATTATGTGTTATCACATGTTATATTCATATTTTCCTCATCCTATTTTCAAAAGGATGTAGTTTTACTCTAAAAGATTTGGTTTTCCAATAGAAGTCATTTCAAAAAAATTTAAAAATATTTTACATCATTTCAAAAATCAAAAGTTTTAGCTTCAACTCAATTATTATTTTTTTATCCTTTTATAATTTTCAAATATATATTATTGATTTTTATTTTTATAAGTACATGTTTTCCAAACTTTTCACTACACTATTTTGAAACCTTTATATCTTTTTCAATGCTCTTTTATTGAAGAATCTTTTTAAAAAAGTAAAAGTTTTCTGAAAAAGTTTTCAATTTACCCTTTTGATGCGTTTATATATTTTCTAAGGATTAATCATTTATATTTATTTAAAAATATTCATTTTTAAAATTGATTGTTTTCAATTTCCCAAAATTTATGTTTCCAAAGATTAATTTTCAAAGTGACTCATACCTTTATCAGTTATACAAAAGTTAAAAGTGTAATCTAAAAAATCATATGATTCTGCTATCATTTTCCTCTTTATATCCAAATGGATTAATTATTTGGAAGTCATTTTTCATGAATAACCATATAATTTTTCTTATAAAATACTCTTTAGAGGTGATAGAATTTGGGGTATTAACTATTTACATTCATGAGGAAATTTTTTTTGATACCATTTGGAAATGTTACAAAATCGATTTTTTTATATCCATGGGTTCATTATGTCATGATGTATAATTATTTTAAATCAGAACACATATGTGTGGTTTATTTATGGTTGGGGTTTTATATAAACCACTAATGAATTGGTTAAGGTTTAAAAACACATGAGATGATGTAATATTATGTCCACATGATATAGGTATATTTGTCTCTACGTTTTTGGTCTGAATGTAATGTAAGTATCTTTTGAATCATAATCCCCAAGAAATAAATAAATTCAAATTAAACATTAAATACAAGGATGATAAATATATTCATGATATAAAATATAAATGGGTTAGTATATAAACCCCACAAAATAATTAAGTGGTGAATATGGAATATGACTTATGAAAGTAAAATTGAGACAAGAAACCCATACCTTTAGTCTGATTTCTTTCATACATGTACAGACCTATTATATATTAATAATAGATTTATTTTTCCTATATAGAATAACTATATTCATATATATATATATCATTCCTTATATGATTTATATATAGTATCTTTATCACATTTTTATTAATATTCCTTTGTTTAAATCATTATTTCGGGTAATAGATGATTCATTTTTCATTTATGTTTTAGTTATTTTAGTATTTGTACCTTGGTCATGGTTACATTATATAAATAATGTTAATGAAGATAAAAATTTCATATATTTTAATTTTATATGTATTTTTAATTATCCATAAAAGTATGATAGAAAAATGAATTAAACCATTTCATGGAGACAGTAGGCAGTATGTATCCATGAACGTTATTTTCATTTTTTAAGGATGGACAAAAAGAAAGGAAAATTTTAATTAACCTTTCCAAAATAATTTTAATATAATATATATAATTTATATTCATTAATTATTTCATTATTACCATAAATTTCAAAATAAAATGAGAAATGTATCGCATTTTTTTGTGGAGGAAGTAGTTCATACGTACACATGAGCGACATTATCATTTATCAAATAAATTGGAACATATGAAGGTAGATTTGATATTATAATTTAAAAAGAATAATCATATATTTAATATCATATATATATATATATATATTTATATATATTATATTTAATCCATTATTATATCTATCCATGATAGGTGGTTATGGAAAACAAATTACATTGGTTTATGCAGAGGTAGTCTGCCATACACACGATTGACAGATTCGTTTCCCATTTGATAGAAGAGGAGATGAATATAGGTTATGAAATCAACATAATAAAATCTCAGTATATTTTAGATAATGTTTTTATTATATTTTAATTATTAATATATGAATGAATGAGGTGAGTTAATACATAAAATGAAGGATCTTAATAAATACAATTACATTCATTTAGAAAAAGCTCCTTTTGATATCTTATTGAGGACTATATGGTTGGTATTTTTGGAAGTACATAAGATCTAGAACTTGGATAAGGATGTAAAAGAGGGATGTTTTAGGTATTTTTTAAGAAAAATGGATACATTAGTGTGAATAAGTGATGGGAGATGGTTCCAATTTTTAATTGGGGGAGGGGACATTCATGGAAAGAACGTAGAAATTTTCCAAAAGAATAGAAAATGATAAAGTAATTATATAGAAAAATGATTAAAAATGACATTATATTTTATGGTAGGATATTATAACATTAAAATTTGTCCATAAATTAGTTTTTAGATAATTTAAAATGAAGAAATTACCCTTATCCTTTGGTTTAACCCCTAGTAAACTTATTTTAACCTTAACATTGATAATTAATATTTTATAATTGTTATTATTCATTATAACTGAAAATTTAGTTAACCTAATTATATAATATTAATTATTATGATTAAAAATTTTGAATCAACTTTTTAAAAATCAATTTACTTAATTGGTATAATTTAATTTAAAATTATACACGTAAACGTGATGAAAATACAGTTTTCCAATGAAAATATTTCAAAAGTATAAAAACATTTTATATCAATATTTCAAATATAATTAATTAAAATGACCTCAAATTTTTTAATTACAATATAATTGAATTATTTTTACTATTTTAACAATTTTAAACAACATTTTAATTTGTATATTATTTAAACAAAAAGGCGGTTTTCGACAAAAATCTCTATTGTTTCACTATTCATTAAAAAAATAATATTTTTAGAAAATTATAAAAAATTAAATAAATATATTTTTTTCATGATGATTTCAAAAATTAAGTGAAAAGTTTCATGTAAATTTAATAAAATTGGAAAAAATTAATTTTAATTAAAGTGTGCAAAATGTGACAACACCATTTTTTTAAGAAAAAAATAACATTTTTAGTAAGTAGTTTATTTTTATTCAAATTTAAATTTATTTGTATTCATAATAAAATTATAACCAATTAATAATTTTATACATGTATAACCCATAAAAATTTCATAATTTAGATATTCATATTCATACCCACTAATTAAACAGTGATGTTATAATAGTATACTATTTTACGGTTCTTTTAGACTCAGGGTTGTGTGTATCGCAAGTTATCAAAGAGATTAAATTTAATTAAAAATAACTATATCTTGATGTCTTGGGGTGATAAAAATAATATGCAGTGACCCTAATATATATAAATTTTATTCCAATAAAAAAATGTGACATTTTTAGTGCACTTTGAAATCCAGGATAGAGTGTAACAGCATAAACCAAGTTTAGTATAGAAGTTGTTCAATTTAGAAAGATACCAATCAATATACTAAATTCATTAGGATCATAATACCATCCAAAATCATATTTAAAAATATTATTTCTTATTGAGATAGATGTTTAAATAGGTTTTGAATCTTCCATTACAACCATTGAAGTAGATCCTTAGTAAATTTATCTTATGTTGAAATATTTGAAAGTAAAATAAGTACCTCATTTAAATACACATATAAATTTTGAAGAACATATTCATATATTTAATATATTTTTTAAAATATTATCCATTATTCCAAAAAAATATGATATCATAAATATAAATGGTCACAATGAAAGAAAACTATTTTTTTTCTTTCATATAGAGGTTTCTATACACTCTTACCTTCTCAATGTTAAGATTATTTAAATTGGAATACATCTTGTAATAAAAATATCTTAGTGATTTATTTAATCTATATAAATCCTTTTTCAACTTACACACTTTTTCTTATTTTTCTTCCAGGAAACTTCTTAGCTTCTCCATGTAGACTCTTTACTCTAGGTCTCTATTGAGAATGAAAGACTTGATATCTACTTGTAAATTGTTAAAATTACTTTAAAAAATAATAAAAATAAATATTTTGATGTTTTCAAGACTTGAAATTGGTTAAAATGTCTCAAGAGGGGTAATTATTTCTACAAATGAATCTCCCTTTTAAACTATTATTTTCTTATTTCTTACCACTGTACCATTTTCATTCAACTTATTCCTGAAATCCCACTTTGTGCCAATCATATTTTTATGTTAAGGTTTGGGTACCGTATCCCATTTATTAATTACATTAATATAATATAATTACTTACCCATATTATCAATACCGTCTTGATGCTCCAATTTTTCTTCACCATCTCTTGGGTCAACCAATAAAAACCATTAGGCATGTGAAATTATACTCATTGTTATTTTTATTTAAGCATAATATCCTTGATCCCTAATTTTATTTTGAACCTCCACTTTCTTCCTCATCCATAGAAGATATAAACATAATTTTCCATCATCACTTAACATGTTGTTAAATAGAAAAGACTTCAAGACTACTTCCATTTATATCTTTAGATGATTGTGAGAATTTTATTTTTAAATGATCCACTAATTTCACATTAATATAATTAATAATTATTCTTTTTTCCTTTTTGTAAAATCTATATTCTCTACCATTTAGAGGCTATCTAAGGGATATTCCATCATTTCCTCTTGGACCAAACTTCCCAATATTCTCACCTTTAACATTGATAATTCATGGGATTCCAAATTCCCTTAATAACTTTAAAAATGGGGCCTTTTTATTATAAATCTCATGAAAATACATTTATGAATTTTTTCTAATAAATAATTTTTTTTTGATGTGGGATATTGCACTAATATATTATTTCCTAATGAACCAATAATTTTTGGATTCAATCAATGTGATTCAAGCCATCTCAACCATGATTATATTCATTCTTTAAACCACAATATTTTTTGTGTTGTGTATAGTTATATATGATCATGAATAATAACATGGATCTCAAGATAGACTTAAAACTAACCAATTATATATTAAAAACCATAGTTTATTTAAAATTTCTTTGAAGAGTATTCAGATTCCTCTTAAACTATTGTCCTAAAACTTTTTAACATACGAAGAGACTCTAACTTATAGTCTAAAAACATAATATATGTAATACATTTGAAATAATCAATTAAGGAAATTAAATAATAATCTGTAATTGTTAATTTATTCCTTATATGTCCATATATTTTATAACTAATATGTTCTAAGGGATGAAATATATGTATCTCAACCATCTTGTGTGACGAGTTTGGAAATTTCCCTTTATTGTAGATAGAAGAACTCCAATATCTAATAATTATCATACCAAGAAGATCAAAAACAATTATACAATATGTTAAATTGGTCCTTATTCTCTAGAACATTTGTCAAAGCCTCTTATTTTATAATTTATTATCTTCTTTCATTCACAGAAAACATTAATTTTACGCAACACCAACTTAGAACATGTTTCCCCTGGTTCCGTATGAAAATATCTCAAACTACTTATGTTCTAGAAATATAAAAGTAAAAATATTTATTATGAATATATATTCATTTTATTCATTACAAAATAATAAAATTCTCACAATATTTTATTTCAGTCAATCAAATATTCTGGAACTTCTATATTTCATTTTTTATTTTCCAATGTGAATAAATCAAATGAATTTTATTTTAAGAGTATCATCATTTATAATAGTTACTTTTCCTTATTTTTAGTCTTTTATATTATTGAATAGGTTCAAATCTTTTTTCATGAATTAATTACACCCATTATCCAAGATCCAGGGTCATTATCCTTTTGTAGCCTCGTGTATATTTTCTACCACACGATCCTTACAATTTCCATTTATGTCATTTACCAAATTCTTTTGAGTTCTATTATTAAGACCATATTGGGATAGAATAATCACACATAAAACTTTTTCATGATGTTCAGGATGATGTAACCTCTTACAATGAGTTTCAAGAAGTTGGAATATATTCACAATCTTCGAAATATATTTTTTGATATTTCTTTTTAGTCTATCTTCTCTGAGTGGGTTAAATCCCCTTCAAACAATGCCTCTAATGTCTCCAGATTCCATTTTAGTGCTTATGATTAAAATAAATATTCTTAAATATATTCCAAAAGACTATAAAACACTATAAATATCTATAAAAATCATATTTTACTTTGAAACGTTCATGTTATCTAGAACTATATATATGATTTCCAATATCTTTCTAAACACCAATCTTTGATCATTTTTGTAAACCAAAATTTTAGTAGAATATTAAAATATTATTCTTCTTATTATATTTATTATTAACCTTATTATAGGATCTAGTTATAGAAGGTTTTTTAATTACTGGTTTCTCAAAATTTCCATAATTTTGGAATTCACTTGTTCTGGCCACATGTATGATTATTTTGGAATTACTCTTCTCCTGAGACCCTATCCTAACATCTTAAACCATATAACTAATCACTGAGGATTATTTTTTCTAATTTTCCTAAGATTAACACTCTAATAGTATTCAATGACTTTCAAAATTAAAATTTGGATGTTAGATATTCGTTGTTCAGCTCCAACCGGTTTCTGTCGTACAAGGTAAAATTCTTTCTCCTTCTCACTCATATTTTCTTTAATCACAATTATGAGTATTTTATATTCATTATGCAACTTATTGAGGTTTTTAGTAAATTTTAACAATATATATTTCTATTCTTAATAATCCATTTCTTAATTGTTAATATGTTTCCCATCGTTCCAAAAATTCTTGTTTTCTTTCTCTAGAATTTGAATTTTCAAGGGAAACTATTTCAATTATATTTTTTTCATGAATTACATAGGAGTTTCCTATTATTATTATAACATTTTTTCACTTTTATCCCTGTTAAAATTTTCATCATCCACTTTTATAATAAAAAAATTATCAACATCTTCATCACTATAATTTTCATCTTCCACTTATTCTTAATTATCATCATCTACGTCCCATTTGGAAAAAAGTTTCTTTATTTACATTTTTAGAACTTATTATTACTTCCATTTGAATAGGAATTTAATTTATATACTTTATTATTTAGTGGTATTATTTCCCTTAAACCTTCTTCATTACTATAATTATCTTCCACTATTCTTTGAAAATTTTCTACAAAATATCCAATGGATCCACAGTTAAAACACTTCAATGGTAACTTTACTTTTTTACTTACTAATGAACATGTTCACATTTTTGGAAAATAAATACACGAATTCATCAAAAATCATACTCACTTAATTTTCTCAATAATAATTACTAACATAATTTTTAATAACAACCATCTTTTACTTGTTAAGTTTAGTGGATTCTAAAAGAAGTTCTCGACCATTATTTTTTGTTGATAATATTCTCTCTCCTCATTTTATTTGTGATGAGAATAATATGTAAATCATACAAGGATATTATTTTAGAATATCTATATTCTAATAATGAATCTTTATTATCAAATTTATCAGTAATAATTCTCAAGATTATTTTGATAACTTTTTAATCTTCTAATTTTTATCTAAATATTCTAATCCTGCTTACAACATGAATCACCATTTTAAAGAAATCACACAATATTAATTATCATCCATTTAGATATTAATATTTGAATCTAAAATTTTTTAACTTAGTTTTTTTCACTTTCTTATTCCATTCATAATTATTCTTCAACTTATCCCTAATGATTTTAACCATTCTAATTCCTTTAACAATTAAGAATTAACATTTTGAGAAATAGGAAAGAATAAAATTTCTAGCCCATACATTATTCTATAGATTCCCCTTGTGTATAATTATTAAGGTGAGAAATATATAAGGGGCAGTGAAACCATATATAGAATCTTCCATAACTTCATATATAATTAATAATAGATAGGGACACATTCGTTCCTTCCAGATCTGATAATTCTTCCCATCAAATATTGGAATCAACTTAGTATTAATTATGTTCAAAAAGTACTTGGTGATATTTATATTATTCAAACCTCAAACTACATAGATCCAATAATTTATCCTCCCATTGGTACCAATTATGGGGAACATTTGGGATCTCAGTGACCACTAAGAGGGGGGGGGGGGGTGAATAAGTGGTCAATGATTTTTATGCTTTATTATTTTAAAACAATGATCATATCATATTTGAGTTTGATTACTCTGATGAACATGGAATACAAGCAGACCCACAGTAATATAGTAATTTATAAGGTTTACTACTCAATTAGATAAAATAGTCCTTAATGAGATCTAGAAACAATTATAGATCACACCGTCCACTAAAAATCAGTCGTTGCGATTTACAAAAAGATGGGTATATCCATAACTTTCATTTCACTATATTCATTTGAAGGTGCATGATCTCCTTGGATAGTTTATTTGATAATATAGATTTATATATAATTGAATAGACCTTCACTAAAAGTCTTCAACACATCATCATTGTTATACTTAGTTTCTTTAGAAATTCACTTCTATAAGTTAAATATTATACTTCTTTGGTTTCATGCACAATATAAAGCACAAAATTGTTCTTTTCTGTACTCTCTAATTTCTTCATTATTACTTTTAAAACTCTATATTTTTCACATTCTCTACACATGATCAACAAGAATTGTAAATATATATTTTTCAGTGTCATCTACCTTCTTCTTATTCTCTACCTGTGATAATCATAATACTATGTGAATTATTCATTTTGAATTACCAAGAACTTTGAAAATTCAAAGAAAACAAAAACATATCATTTTTACACTTCATTTATTACCATGGAAAATTTTTTCTTCATAACATCCATTATCATCTATTTCCATGCTTTAATATTTGAAAACACCTCCCAAAAGATCAGATATATTCCTTTATTTTATTTCATGATATATACCAAATTTGTTCACTCTTCCATTTATATCATTCCCAAAAAAGTTTTATCATAAAAAGTTCCATAGGTATTAAATATTAAAATAAATCATGTATCTATATCTTCATGTTTATTATGAAGGGGTTATGGTAACAAATTCCACACCTCAGAGTGCATAACTCAAAATACAATTACATACACCAAGCTCAGGTTTCTTATGTGTAGTTGTTGTCTTTAACATAGCCAAATCTATTCCATGATTTATTTTCATACCTAATGAAATTATCTTAAATTGATAATTAACATACATCATGCTTTACTTACGCATTCCCAGACATATCCGATTATCTCCCATGTCTATTTTCATACATATTAGAACATTTGGATACATAGATTCACCTATGTCACCTATTATATATTCAAATACTCATATGAGTACAATTTTATCCATGTGAAGTCATGTATCCAAATTCACTTATGTTATCATTTTCACACATGACCTGTTCACCTATGTGAGCATTTCACCTACTTGAAATGTCACATATCCAAATTATTTATACATGGATATCTACTTCTATGAGAATTTAGATATACAATAGTTCATTAATGAATAACAATTTAAAAAAATTTATTTCATAAAATATTTTTTGGGAAAGAAAGAACCCAAATAGATATCATGTAGTACCAAATTTCAAACTACATAATAAAGAACCAAGTAATTCCAGAAAATATTTTAAAAGTTTGAATCAATCACCCTATGTAGGATCCATGTGATAGAGGTTACCTTCAGGTCTATATCATCTTGGATTAGATCCTAGAAGTGGTAGACCATCTTATAGTAGGTATAAATATATTTATCTAGTTTTATTATCTCTCATCTGATTCCATGTTCCAATATCTAATCTTGTTTTTCTAGCCAATCAGTTTTCTCATCATTAAGATCAACTCGATTTGATCCCTCGTACATTCAGTTGGAATCTGAATTTGAAACATTGATATTAAAATATTCATCGGAAATATATTCCTTAAAATTTTGGAAAATCTTCAAGTAAACATTAGTATTTCTTGTATCCTTATGGACACCATCAAATTACTTTGGTTCAAACAGTCTGTTAGAATCTTATATACTTGCAACTCGAAACTCCTAGGCATTATCACTAGAAACCTCAACCTCATCAATGGTAGGTTCTATTGAACCACTAGAATTTCACCTTCCCAAACTGCCAAATTTCCCTCCTTGACCCCATCCAACAATGTTGAAATTTTCTCTCATGGATTGACAAGCTCATTAATAAATCCTCCTGCAAGTGTATCTACTACCTACCTTGCCTCTGCCTCAAAATTATTTACTTTTCCTACTGATATGGTGACCATGGGTTTCAATAAATTTGAGTAGTATTTATAGGGTCAAGATTTTTTATCCTTATTGACCATAAAATTCCTAGAGAAAATATTAACTTGCTTCCCATTTCTTGAACCACACCCAACATACATTATCGTATGGTGATCCTGCTCAAAGTCTGAAGCTGTTTGTGAGTCTATTTCTTTGTCACACTAAAAAATATCCTCTTGGACCCTAGACCCGACCTTCTTTCTCCCCCATATTAGGATGATTAGTTTCTTCCCTTTATGATACATATCCTCTTCCACATATAAATTCAAGGATGAGAATTAGTTATTGAATTTCAATTGTGGTTGTGGGTTCCTTCAGGTAAGAGGAACATAAAGATTGAGAAGCCTCTATATTTAGAGCAAGATCATCCTCAAGTGATGTGAGATAGATAGAAATAGAAAAATTAAGATTACACTCAGCCTTGATATCATAGGAAGTATGCAGTTCGACATCAATATTGAGATTATATAGTATTCCCTTACCCCCAACCATAACTGAATGATAAAAGGATAGAAAAATAGTAGAATAACTCGTACCAGCTACTTCCATGATAGTCATCCTGGATATATCTAGGTTATTCCTTAGGCTATAAAATACTCCTGTGACCCTTAGGTCTACTTTCAAAGACATCACCTATTTCAGATGAATGACTACACTAGATGGAGAAAAAAACACCTGAATGATCAGTTGAGAGGACTGTAGGAGGACCTTCCTTTAACCCATGAAACCATTTAAAGGATTCCTTACCAATCCACCTACATAATGAAAACAGGAACCTAGGATTCATAGCATACATTCTGCTTCCAACAGAGTTCACAAATAAACTTAATACATATAATCTCCATTGGAGTCCATGAGATGACCACTTTGACACAAATCCAAGTATGAATTGGATGACATAAATATCGTGTAAAGATATATGAACATAAAAATTGAATGACCATGTTAATAATCAGATTTAGAATCATAGGATTTTGGAATGGTAGAGAAATCCCATGTAGATAAATCCAGATTATAGTGGAAGGTAGATCCTTTTTCAGGTGGAAGTTTAACGTCCAATGAAATAGGGAGAACAAAACATTAGAAACTAATCATAGAGCATTCACCCAAGAAAAATAATACAGAATTCAGATGAAAATGAATAACAAATTATCATGGATCCAGAAGCCCAACAACTGTCCAATCTAGAAACCCCAAGAATCGATGATGTACCTATCAAAGATGTCCACCGAGGGATGATTCATTACGAAAAAATCACCAATGACAGATCCAATAGTGATGAATCATGATGCAACTCTAGAAAAGAAATCAGATGTGTGAGAAGACCATTGTTGTGTGATTAAACATTAGGGAAAACTTTTCATTCATGAAATATAGGGAGAAGTTGAGGGTTGGTGAAATGGGAACACATGCAATGTCGAGATGAGGGAGGGGCCAGGGAAGATCCTTCCCACCTCTCATGAGGGGATGGGGGAAAAAATTCATCCATGCTACCACCTAATCTATATATGTGTTTTCAAATCTTTAATCAATTTACATATGTTTTTCTCAATTATGAAACATTATGAGTTCTTTTAAACATTATCCAAAAAACTTATTTCAAGAATCATGATAACCGTTATCATAATATTTTATCCTTATAATAAAACATGAATTTTTATTATTTGATTTGAGTACTCTTCATATTATAACTTACTAATTTATGAGCAGACAACAGAAGACGATACCATAAACAATCCTAGCTCTTGTTCACCAGCTTATTCATGAGACTAATAATAACTATGGAATTCTAGGTCTTAATAACCCAACATGATAAAATTTACATTTTATTATAATTTTTATTCTCGTAGTTGTAATGTGACTTTGATTATTTTTATGTTTATAACTATGAAGGAAGAGGTCAGAAGATATATTAATGATATAACATTATTCAAAATTTTGGACAAAAATGAAAGGGGAATAAGCTAACAATGGAATTAGATATAGACCAATCAAGGTAAATGCATGAGAATAATCCAATCAAGACTGAATTAGAAGTATTTTTAGTGTCACTACTTTGAAAAGAAAAGGAATATTTAAAAGATTTTAATTAGTTGAAAAGTGAAAATTAGCTGAAGAATAATTAAAAGAAGAAATGAATAGTGATGTTAACCATTATATTACCACCTCTACCTAGGGAAATATCAGTATTGATTATAATTATATTAATTTTTATTTTATCTATTTTTTAGGGATGTTGATAGTCTTGTATTACTTATTGTGTTTTCAATGGAAGGATTTTTTTCATCCAATGGGAAATGAAATTCTATAATTATAAATATGGTAATGATATTCTTACTTATGATTGTAGATTCATATTCATAAAATAATTTTTTAGGATTTTTTGTTTTCATGAATCTATATACACTCAATAAATTAATTTTACTTACTTTGATGTTTTTTCAGTTGTATTATTGTTAATTTTTATCTGTAAAATTTTATATTTGAAATGATTTAATTTTTAACCATTAAATTCCTAGATATCATGATGTCACATGGAATGTTTTAACTAGATTATTAAGTTGGATATTTTGAGTTCATAAAAAGTGAGAACTATGCTAAATGATCTCAGAGGTTACTATAGGAAGTTATTATGCTAAATTTTTATAAATAGTTAATTGAGGATTCAAGGAACAAATATTGGATCATGATGAAGTATTGATTATTTAGATCAACTTAAAACATAATTGAATTGTGATATTACAATTGTTTTGGTTTTTAGACTGATATTAGATATTCCTTTTTTTAGATTTCTCATAAAAGCTAAAATTTTCTAGAGTAATAATTTTATTTAGATCGGTATATGATTCAAGAGTTTTGGGATAGGAAATGGTACTTTTGAATTTTTAGTTTGAAGATTATTGGGGGATAGAAAAACATATTTTATTATTATTGTCTAATTTAATATGATATTTTAGCTATGATCTTTCTACTTCCAATATCTATTGAAGAATTCCAAGGAAATATCATGTGATTATAATATTTTTTATGGATGAAGTTAAAGTATTTTGAAACATTTATCCATTATATATGAGTACTTATCCACCATATTTTTTGGTTTAAAATGGAATAATTATGATTACAAAAATATTGCTTTCTTTTTATAATATATTTTAAGGAGTCTATGGATCATTATCCAAAACATCAATGCATTGTTACATTTCTTATTATTCTTATTAAATTAAATTTAAAATATTCAATTAAGTGTTATCTTTGGAATATTATAATTTATAATGTCTTTATTAACTATTTTACTCATATTCCCTCAAAACTTATAACTTTCATAAAACATAATATTTAGAGTGGTAAAAATAGTTATGTTTTTAAAAAATCAATTTACCCCTATTGAAGATTTATTTTTGGAACAACATTTTGTATTAAAGATATTTTATTTTTCACTAAAATAATTTATAGAAGAGGAAAGATTCTTTTTGAGAAGTAGCTATCCTATATATCCAAACAATGGAGAATATAGAATGTTATTGGTTACCAACATTTGATAGTTTTGTATATGAGTTTTTGTGATACAAGATACAATTATTTGTGATTAATACTGGATTAGATTATTATATGTTGATGACTAAAAATAACTATATTCAAATGAAAGGAATATCAAACTCTACTCATGAATAATGGGATGAATGTCAATCTATATTTAAATTCCATAATTTATTTCATTGTTCTTTGAATTATAATATTTTCAGTTAGATATCTTCTTGGGAGATGGTTGATGAAATTTTGAAGAAAATCGAGATTACTCATTTGGGAACTTCTAAAGTACTGGATCAAAGAAGAGAGGTATTCCATATAGAATATCAAGAGTTTTATTTTTTTGGGTGAATCTGTTTCATATATGTATCATTGGGTTATGACTATAGTTAATATGTTGGAGTCACATAATGATAATGATATTAATTATGATATATTAATCGTGGAAATTATTTATATTTTTTTGGAAGGAGTGGATGTATTAGAGGATAATGATTTATGATACAAAACAACATATACATTTTAGTATTAATGATATTATCGGAACATTAATGTTGAATTAGCGCCGATTGAAGCACGTTGAAAATAATGAGTGGTGAAATAATGAGTATTCCTTTTCTACTAAATTTTGTGGTTGTAATACATCAAAGGATAAAACATAAAATCATTTAAAGAATCATTCTTATGAAACTATTATAGATTTCAATGATGGTTAATTCAATCAACTTATAAGGTTAATGAGAAAGATGATTGTAAAAAAGTATTCTTAAAATAAATATCAAGAATTGTAATTGGAAAATTATAGAAGATGTGATAAGAGGAAGGATTTTTCATATGTCATTTTATATGAGTATATGAATCATTTTCTTATTAGACCATAATATTTTAGGTTTAATAAAGAAGATAAATATTCTAAACGATATTTTAATCATAAGAGAATAAAATTTTGAATGATATTGACACTTGGAGTGTAAGTATAAATTCACCTTCTAAAAGTTATTTGAATATTTATGTTAACTAAATGAGAACTGGTTTCTATTCCATAATTCATTAGCTTAAATATTGATTTATATCTAGGTCAACCTATGAATATTTATTTTTGAGATGATATATTATAATTATTCTTATAATTTGAATGATAAATATGATACTACATCATTTGAAGAGATGGTTGAATATTATATTAGCTTGGAGAATATATATAAGTATGTGAAGAAAGACTATTATTAGGATAATGTAGATATTAATAAGGAAAATGATAGTATTTTAAAAACATACTTCCAAGTTTATGTTCAAATATTTTTGTCTTTCAAATTATAATGGTCAAAATGAGGTTGTAAAACATAATTCTAAAGTTGAAAGTTTGAAAAATTACTTTCCAGTTTTCATTTAAGAAAGGGAAAATTTTATAAACATATATAACAATTGTAACCATCTAGGATAACTTATGGAGTTTATTATATATCTTTTAGTGTTTTTTATTTTCAAACCAACTATTTTTTTCAAAGAGTGAACTATTATCAATATTTTTCAATGGGATGGTCACTGGAAAAATTGATGTTTATTGAATGTAGTTAAATAATTCATAACATGTATAGATTTTATTTTTAATAACATACATAATCCAAACACCTTATGTTTTGGAAAAAATGAGTTTTTAATGTCTTTGTTTTTTATAATTTTTATTCCCAAGTCTGTTTATATACCAAATCATTACATTTAGTTATTCCAGGAAGGAATCATGAGTACCAGTTGTCACATACATATCTTATTTTAAATTTATTTTTATTTTAATTTCCATTAATTCTTTGTTTTGGGGGTTTCCAAAGGTTTTATGGAGAATATGTGAGTTTTCATGAATTGGGCCAAACCGTGAGCCCAATTCCAGAATTAAAAATAAATTTTGTTTCTTTTATAACTTATTCATTTTTTTATATTTTTCACTCATAACAACTCCTAAATGTCCTACCCTAATATATTAACACCACAATTAAAATTTGGAGCCGTTGGAAATCCATAAACAAGGTTTATTTTGGTTTTTATTTAAGGGATTGGGCTTTCCCGGAAACCCATATCCAGTTTTAAAAATTAATATTATTTATTTAATAACATATTAAATTTTAAGTATTTTTTGGTTATTCGAAGCCTCATGTGAGACACTTACACCCAACCTCTCCCCCAGCCTCTTTACCCCCCTCTTTGGAGCTATTAGGAATCGCGATTTAGGGACGAACATCTTAGGGTTTCTAAAATAGGACATATTTAATGAGGTATGTTCATTGAATCATAACTCTCTCAATTCATACTCTTTTCTCTCCATTCCAATTCCTAAATGACCTAATAATTCTTGTGCGAACATCCCATGAGTTTTGGCCGTTTTCAATTTCAGATACTAGTGTTTTGGGGAGATTCATTCCAGATTTCTCAAGTAAGTTAGTCCATTTCATTTCCCCTTTCAAATTCATTAGGGTTTCATTCCACTTTTTTAGGGTTTCCTCCATTTTCATTGAAGTGAAAAATGACCAGTGGGTAGGGGTTCAAACCTAAGGTTTAAACTTGGGTTTTTATGTTCCAATTTTCTATTTTTAGGTTTCATCTACCCTTCTTGAGGTGCGACGGTGGTGCGTCGGTGTTTTCGCACGAATGATTCAATGGTTTCATTTGATTTGGTAGGTGATTCCAATGTTGATGAAATATCTGTGTATTAGCATGCTGTATTTATAATATTTTTAGATTTATATCATTTTATTATTTCTGCAAAAATTGGTTCTAATGATATTTCTATTGCAAGTGAATTTTAAATGCCAATTTGGTGTGAAATTGGGGGTTTTCCAAAGAAATGTTTTATCTGTTTATTTGGGGATGCACTATAAATAATTAGTTGTTTTTATTGACCTGTAATAAGGCATAAAATACTGTTTATAATTTTTACCCCCTTTTTTTATTGCTGGAAAAATGGTTTTTAATTGTGTTTGTAAAGAAAGTGAAGTTTTGGTTCCACTTTTGTGTGAAAATGAAGGTTTTACAAAGTTAACACTTCTTGTTTAACATGTGGATGCCCGAAAATTGATTTGCAGTTTTAATTGAAATGTGTTGGGATACATTTAATATTTTGGTAACTTACAAGTGTGAACATAGTGTTCAAGTGGGTTTCTTAAGGGGTTTTGTGTGAAAAACAACACAGAATTTTGAGAAATTGATTTATTCAAATTCAAAGGGTTTGTTGTGTGTTTTAAGTGGTATAAAATGTGATAGCTACGGTATTTGGTGCATGTGACTAGTAGTGGTGTTTTAAATTAAAATGGATATGTGTTAAATCTTGAAATTGTTTGAGCACAAAGCGGGAAGCCCGGGTACTTAGGTGGGGCGGATTTGTACTAGTACGGCTAGTGGACCGGATGGGTTTTGTCCCTGTTTCACTTAGAATTTGGATAACGAAAAATCTAACTAAACTATGTGGATGATGATTGGGGAACACTAGGTTATGGGTATGTTCCCTACTAGTGGCTCGTGCACGATAACAAATTTTACTATGGTTACATTACACCGAGGTACGTGGTACATGGGGCCCGAGACTATCTAGTGCCTAGGGGTGTTCCCGATTTTGTTAATCATTGGATTTTTGGTATTTTACCATGTATTTGGGTGTCTTTGGAATTATATTGGAGTATATAATATTCCTATTTAAATGTTTTTACATTATAAAAGTTTTATCTTGAAAAATGTTTTCAATTTAAAGTTGCATTTATTGGAATTTGGCACCGCTTTTCATTGCATATTAAAACTGCTTGCTTTTTATCCTTGTATTTCATGCAACTTGGAATCATAGGGTGGTATCATATTGGGCTTAATATGACACCCTACTTACACCCCTTTGGTGTAAGTAGAATTCTTTTTGACCCAGGTAAATGAAAGGCTAAGGGTGATGGCGGTTTAGGGTGTTATTCCTCATCCTTAGGGCGGAGTGGTGGCGAAGGCTTGGGGGTGATGAACTCTTGTCATGTGGATTCCATGGGGATATTTGTTTTCTGTTCCATTGTGTCTTTGGACCTTTTGTATTTCATTTGAACTTATGTATCCAGTTGTGGATTTTTTTTATAAACCTTGTTTGTATGAATTTTTCAGATTCATTTTATCAAATCTTTTTGGTGTTTTACCTATACATATTCTGGTAAATCATTCCCAAACCAAGATAAATGATACCCGGGCACTTGTTCCAGCCCGTGGGGATAGGGAATGCCCTTCGGGCCTTGTCATGGGATGGGGCTTGTGCCGATTTTTGCGGCGACTAGATTCGGAACGTGAAAAAATGGTATTAGAGGCAAGTTCGGGTTAACACTTTGTGTAATGTTATTTGGGGAAGAGTCAGGATAGTAGGGAGTTAGGATTGTAGGGAATTGGTATTCTAGTTCTGGGTAGTGTGCCTGATCACCACACCTCATGACAGGATTGAAGTTTCCAAGGGAATTCAGGTTTTACCTAAGTCCTTTGGTTTTCTTGGATTGATAATGGTTAGAGGAAATGAAAAGAGAGTTGGGTTAATGGTCTCAGTGATCTTGTAGGGCTTGGCAAGCCATGTGGAGCCAGGTATCTTCCCTAGTACACTATTTGTGACCGTGATGTTATTGGATTATGGTTGCCAACCATATTTCCAAGTCACCCACTAAAACTAGTTTTCTCTCGCATTATCTTGTGTTCTTTAGTTTTGAAATCTTGGACTTTGGTTTTAAAGTGACTTGGTTTTAAGAAGCGTAAATTTTTTTTTGAAATGATTTTAAAATAATGAGGGAATGGTTTTTTTAATGAAATGGTGGAACTGAATTTTCAGGATTATTTTGAAATGGAAAATGGTGTGCTTACACCTCTTTTGAAAGAAGGAACTATATTGATTTTTGTTTTGGAAAGTGTTTCCAATAGAGTTTTCTAAACAATCAAAGGGTGTTTTAATGGGATGAGATGTTTTGAAATTGATGTGAATATCTTGAAATTGAGTTCTTGTATAAATTTTTTTGTCTTTCTGAAAATTTTAGTAATATTTGAATTGGGATTTTGATCTCCTGGTTAGCAGTTTTGAAAAAAAAGGATGTGTTGGTTGATCGTTTTGGTTTTGAAAAGTAGAAATAATAGTTATTTTAACCTCTAGTATTTCCGTGAGTAACCACATGCATGGGGTTATATGGGATGATGTATGGTTGATGGCATGACTTGATGAGTGCCGGGACATATATGAGGAGGGTACCCGGTGTGGCACAAAAACATGCATGTGTGAGGCCCATGGGGTACCATTGGTGTATATGCTTACTGCTAAACAGTTTGTTTTCAAAGAAATAGTTTTAAAGAAAAACATGATGTCTTGATGAATAGTTTGGTATCGTTTGTATTATGGGTTTTTGATAATGTTGATGTTCTGGGATGTTTTGAGTCCAAGAACCCCTCCTGTTTGAACTATGTTTTGGGGTTGTGTTTGGTCGGTGAGCTGTGTTGTAGGGACGATTAATGGTATCTTTTGAAAAATGTTTTGGGATGCCTTTGCGGCGGTTCCCTTCATGTGTTTGGATCTGGATTGTTGTATATCGTGACCAATGGAACATCTTGGTTGGGTCCTTTGGTTCAATCATTGGATAAGGTACGCCCCATTAAGGGTTAGTGCACAACTGAAGTGCAACCCAGATTTTTTTTCCTTTTTAAGACCCTCCAGTTGATCAATATAAGGAATCTTTTTCTTGATATTTTTAGATTGAGTCTACACCCTTTCCTTTATTTTATTTTTATATCCTCTTGTAATGGGAGAGTACTCATGGAAGGTTGAAAGAGACCTTAGTTTCTTAAGATTCCTGATATGTCGAAGGTGGATGTGGTCTAGGGTTGTTAGTGTGGATGAGTGTCTCGATGGTGTCTAAGAGGAACTTTGGGTTCATCGAAGTTTATTTGATGCATGAATTCATGTTAAACCACCAGTGTGGGAAATATGGTAACAATAGGATATTGTGGCCACTTTCTAAAATTGTGTGTTGTTTGGGGATGTTGTATAAGGTCCCTCTCCATTCATTGTTTATATCAGTCGCAATGGTCATGTTCGGTGATGCCTTATGATGTCATGGACTCGATTGATCGTAAAGGTGAACATTGGGAAATCATATGAGAGTATCTGTTATTTTGGGAGAATGTATCCCTTGGAAAAATCATAAAAATATTCCATTTTAGAGGAAGGTGAGTATTGGTTTTCTTTATTTCTAATTTTTCTCACCCGAACAAACAAGGTGTGATGTGTGTGCATATTTTAAGGCCTTGTTTCAGTGAAATATCGAGTTAGGGTAAAGTGAGTTTGGAATGTGTTATGTCTTGGAAAACTTATCGGGGATTGCATTGTAGTTGTTGGTTGCATCGAAAGAAGAATTATCGTTCATGGGGTTTCCAAAGCCTAACTGCGAGTCTGAAGATGCTTCAATCATTTGAGCTCCAGCCATAGGTCTCAGAGATAAGCTGAGTCGTAGTCAGTGGAAATCACAGGGTCGTTTAAACCCTTGTACAAAGTCATATCCTCAGTATGAAAGTTAGGAAGAGTTTAAACCTGTGGTGTCATAATCTTTCTTCTGTTGTCCATCTTCGGTGGAAATAGGTGGATGGTCGTGTACCCATGTCATCACCCAATGTTATTCCCTCCCCCTTTGGTTTCCACTGAGTCTTTGGAGAATGGTTTGAAGTTTTCCTAGACTGTTTGAGAACACAATTTTCACTTGGTTAATAGTGACCATGCCCCAGAAAACCATGTGGATAGAAGTATCCCCAATGTTAGTGTATGGTTTCCCAAACCGTGCAAACTAACTATGTGGTCGCCCCAACTCTGTAAAGTTTGGGGTCTTTCTTTACCGGCCAGTGCTGGTTGGTTACGATGGTTGGTTCTTATGGTGGGTAGACCCACAATGAGTCTTATATAAGTTCATTTTTAAATTTCTGATGGAAGTATATCCTTTTTACCGGTGATTCCATTTAGGCCTCCCCTGTTATTCTCCTGATTCTGTCTCGAAAAAAAAATATTGGTTGTCTCTTATGGCGGGGAGCGTATTTGTGTCCCCCCATACCAGTAACTTAGATTTTTCCATGGTCTTGTCTTGGTGTAGATAGTCTCATTCAGAGATATATAGCTACCAACATCTTTCTTGAGTAAACGTTGGGACTGGAGAGTGCCCAATGGTTTAGTTAATGTAAGGTAAATGTAACATTGTTCGAAGTTGTTGTTCGTTTGGGTGAATTGCTTGAGTCTTGTTCGGATAGTTTTTTAGGAGTTTTATTTTGGGATAAAGTATGAATGTGCTTGATTGTTTCAGGAAAGTGATGTATGTTAGTTTTGTGAGAGTATTCCTTCCTTCATTGATCACTGGAGGTGTTTTGGCCTTTGGGGAAAAAACCTGGCAACGGAGTACCTCTTGGTTTCTCAGTTGGGTTTGGTTGTTGCTTTGGCCTTGCTGTGACTTTCCGGGGTGGAAAGTTTTGTGGTGGGTAGAATTGTCACATATATAGATTATTTTAAATTTATTTTTATTTTAATTTCCATTAATGCTTTGTTTTGGGGGTTTTCAAAGGTTCTATGGAGAACAGGTGAGTTTTCATGAATTGGGCCAAACTGTGCGCCCAATTCCAGATTTAAAAATAAATTTTGATTCTTTTATAAATTATTCATTTTTTAATATTTTTCACTCATTCCAACTCCTAAATGTCATAACCTGATAAATTAACACCAAAATTAAAATTTGGAGCCTTTGGAAATCCATAACCATGGTTTATTGTGGTTTTTATTAAAGGAATTGGGCCTGCCCGGAAGCCCATATCTAGTTTTAAAAATTAATTTTATTTATTTAATAAAATATTCAATTTTAAGTATTGTTCGGTGATTCTAACCCTCATATGCGCCCCTTACACCCAGCCGCTCCCCATACCTCTTTACCCTCTCTTTGGAGCTCTTAAGAATCGCTATTTAGGGACGAACATCTTAGGGTTTCTAAAATCGTCTAGATTTGATGAGGTATGTTCATTCAATCATAACTCTCTCAATTAATACTATTTTCCTTCCATTCCAATTCCTAAATAACCTAATAATTCTTGTGCGAACATCCCCTGAGTTTTGGCCATTTTCAATTTCAGATACTGGTGTTTTGGGGAGATTCATTTTAGATTTCTCAAGTAAGTTAGTCCATTTCATTTCTCCTTTAAAATTGATTAGGGTTTCATTCTATTTTTAAGGGTTTCCTCCCTTTTCATTGAAGAGAAAAATGACCAGTGGGTAGGGGTTCGAACCTAAGGTTTAACCTTGGGTTTTCATGGTCCAATTTTCTATTTTTAGGTTTGATCTACCCTTATTGAGGTGCGGCGGTGGTGCGTTGGTGTTTTCGCACAAAGGATTCAATGGTTTCATTTGATTTGGTAGGTGATTCCAATGTTGATGCAATATTTGTGTATTATAATTCTGTATTTATCATATTTTCAGATTTATATCATTTTATTATTTCTGAAAAAATTGGTTCTAATGATGTTTCTATTGCAAGTGAATTTTAAATTCCAATTTGGTGTGAAATTGGGTGTTTTCCAAATAAATGTTTTATTTGTTTATTTGGGGATGCAATATAAATACTTAGTTTTTTTTATTGACCAATAATAAGGCATAAAATACTATTTATAATTTTTATCCCCTTTCGTTATTGCTGTAAAAATTGTTTTTAATTGTGTTTGTAAAGAAAGTGAAGTTTTGGTCCACTTTTGTGTGAAAATGAAGGTTTTACAAAGTTAACACTTCTTTTTTAACATGGGGATGCATGGAAATTGATTTGTTGTTTTAATTGAAATGTATTGGGATGCCTTTACTGTTTTGGTAACTTTCAAGTGTGAACATAGTGTACAAGTGGGTTTCTTAAGGGGTTTTGTTTGCAAAACAACACGGGATTTTGAGAAATTGATTTATTCAAATTCAAAAGGTTTGTTGTGTGTTTTAAGTGGTATAAAATGCGATAGCTACTGTATTCGGTGTATGTGACCATTAGTGGTGTTTTAAATTAAAATGGATATGTCTTAAATCCTGAAATTGTTTGAGCACAAAAGGGGAATCCCGGGTACCTAGGTGGGGCGGATTTGTACTAGTATGGCTAGTGGACCAGATGGGTTTTGTCCCTGTTTCACTTAGAATTTGGATAAAGACAACTCTAACTAAACTATGTGGATGATTATTGGGGACCACTATGTTATGTGTATGTTCCCTACTAGTGGCTCGTGCACGAGAACATATTTTACTATGGTTACATTACACCGAGGTACGAGGTACATGGGGCCCGAGACTATCTAGTGCCTAGGGGTGTTCCAGATTTTGTTTCTCATTGGATTTTTGGTATTTTCCATGTATTTGGGTGTATTTGGAATTATATTTCAGTATATAAAATTCCTATTTAAATGTGTTTACATTATGAAAGTTTTATCTTGAAAAATATTTTCAATTTAAAGTTGCATTTCTTGGAATTTGACACCGCTTTTCATTACATATTAAAACTGCTTACTTTTTCACCTTGTATTGCATGAACCTTGGAATCATAGGGTGGTATCCTATTTGGATTAGTCTCACACCCTACTTACACCCATTGTGTGTAAGTAGACTTTTTTTGACCCAGGTAAATGAAAGGATATGGGTGATGGCGGTTCAGGGTGTTTGTCCCCATCCCTGGGGCGGAGTAGTGGAGACGGCTTGGGGGTGATGACCCCTTGTTATGTGGAGTCCATGGGGATGTTTTGTTTCTGTTCCATTGTGTCTTTGGACCTTTTTTATTTCATTTGAACTTATGTATTCAGTTCTGTATTTTTTTATAAACCTTGTTTGTATGAATTTTTCAGATTCATTTTATCAAATCTTTTTGGTGTTTTACCTATACATATTCAGGTAAATCGTTCCCAAACCAAGATAAATGATACCTGGGAACTTGTGCCAGCACGTGGGGATAGGTAACGCCTTTCGAGCCTTGTCACGGACTGGGTCTGGTGCCGGTTTTGGCAGGGACCAGATTCGGAATGTGACACCAGTAGCCAGAAAACATCATACAAGGATAGAGAGTGGTCTTGGTACATGAACATAAAAAAATAGACTTCTATAATGTACAAAAAGTGAAGTTTTTATATGTTACCTTTGGAGACAATTTAAAATATTATATTTTCAGAAATCATGATGTGTTTTATAATGGGTAGATTGTAATTTTAAATTTACTTTATGTTTTAGATCTTAATAAAAACCATATTTCAATAAGTAAATTAGGATATGAGTTTTACTCTATAGTTACCCTAGCCTATTAAACATATTATTCCATTATTTTAAGCATAATTATCCATCAAATACAATCCAAGGATTGAAAATCCTATGTTATTTTGCAGGCTAGTTACCTAATTAGAAATCTTGAAACCAAAATAAATAAATCTTTTATCTAAACTCCCTAGTGAGATAATAAATTATTTTGATCTATTAAACCCACATAGAATAACTTAGGGAATAAATGAACAAATGGAAGAGCTAAAAATACCTCTAATGGAATAAACATAGGAATACATCATGGAACATGGGTTATATGACATAACATGACTACATAGAAAGGAATGAAACACGAATAAACATATTGAATCATTCATTTATAAAATGGAATCATGTAATAATGGATACATAGGTATTTTTAAGCAATATATAACATGAAATAAACATGAGTTAAGGATAACTTCCAAGACAATGTCACACGGTGTAAAAAGTCCCATAAAGAAACTAGGTTAACTCCATATCCCATAATGACATATCATTAGACTAAACATTAAAAAATACATTAGAGAACTATCTAGTCACACACATCAAATGTTTTCATGAAAATTTGTGACTGATTAATAATCAAACATAAGGAATAAACATAATGGTTACCCATATAAAGAAATGGGAATCATAATTATTTCCTAAGGAATAACCAAAGGGAATATCATAATGCTGTAAAAAAAGAATGGATTTAAATAATTATTGGACATTAATCCTAGAAAATAGGGTTATATGATGATAAATAATCTCTAAATGAAGTGAAAACATGTAAAATGGTTCTTAAGAAATGTTATAAATAATCTACTTTAGTGTAGTTTAAGGGAAAATATTAAAGAGAATATAAAGAGGAAACAAGAATAATTTTTTTACAAAACCAGTGATGAAATAAGATATTTTTTCAGGATTAAATTATTGAATTTATAAAAATATTGGTGTCTTAAAAATGATTATGTAGTGCTATTTGAAATTGTTAGGAAATTAGGAAGTTCCCTTTAAGCGGGCTTGCTTATCCGGAGGAATTAAAAATGGAACCTTATAAAACATGTATGTACAAACCAAAGAAATAATAATTAACATAGGAAAATATGTTTGGAACATAAAAAAAAATTTAGTTTGATTAAATATGAATAATTTATAATTTCATTGGGGTAATGATAGATAAATATTAACCCGAAGGAAAAATGGAGGTTCAGAGAGAATCCCTAACCGTATGTCTGAAAATGTTTTATACATACACTTAATGTCCTGTATAATAATATTAGATCCAATAATTAATTAATTAAGAACCTATTAAAGATATATTTTATTTATTATAATTTTATTATGTTCATTTATTGCTATTTATATGAGATATAGAGTTTAATTTTGACATTTTGGGAGCGTTCGTTTCATGGTTTCATGGTTGGTTTTCTTATGTACAATTATGGAAGTTCTTATAAAATTGGAATAATTATCCAAAATTGAAATTATATTGAATTAATTGACTTAGAAAAATTTAAATAGTCCAATATATAATTTTAATTTTTTATATGGGTATTATTCATTAATTAAAACATTAATGAAAAATGAATAGTTTATTTTGGTAGTTTTTTACTACCATCATGAACTAGTATAATTTTATTTAATATTATGTTAATATACTAGTTAAAGAACATTAAATAAGTTATAATAAACATATTATAATATATTTAAACCATAAACATTGTTTTATGACTAGTCTTGAATGCGGTAATGAAAAATGATAACTCGTTATTCATGAAGGTGGTGAATTGACACCCCATAGACGATGTTTTCATTTTTAGAACCAAAGAAGAGGAGAAGATATTTAATGATGGATATTCCAATAAAATATTTTAATTAAAATATATTTATGATACTATGGTAATAATTCCTAACTGGATAGGGTAGGTTAGGGTTGTATAAGATAAGAAAATAAAATAAAAGATAAATAAAAAGGATTTTACCTCTTGAATGTCATCTCCTTGGGAAACTCCATAAGAAAATCAGGTTTGGTATTTTGGTGAGTCCAAATAGAAAAATACATGGGTAAGAGGGTTGAGATAGTAATTGGGTATTATATAATAAATCTCCAAACATTGGAAGGTTTGATGCGAAGAGGTGGTGAGGGGTGGTATTTATATTTGGAGGAGAGGGCGTTTTTAATTATTTTATTCATTAGTTTTTTATTTTGGATCAATTATATAAATCATGTTTATTATTGTGAATAATCACATTAAATAGTGCATGTGAGTATTAAATAATGGGTTATTACATCATCTATGACTAAAAAATGCATGTATTTGGCTTAAAATGTTTTATAGCGTAAATTACTATATTTCACTATTCACAAAAAATCAATGATATTATAAAAATCACAAAAAATAACCCCAATTTTGTTTATGTTTATTTTCATAAATGGACACCATTTAATGAAAATAATTTTCTAAATATGATAAATTTAATTTTTAATTAAAGTCATCATTTATTTGAAAAATACCGATTTTAATATTATAATCAATTTTATGACACTTTGAAAAATTAGTTAAGGTATCATAAAATTATATTAAAATAATAAGACAAAAAAATATTAATTTAAGAATATATTTATGAAAATTAATATTCTTTTAGATCATTATATTAATTATTATATTGTAGATAAACATTTACTTTTCACAAAAATACAAACACTTAAATCATCAATTTTAAAACATTTATTTACTTATGCAAAGTCATATATATATATATATATATATAGAATTATCATTTATAAGATTCCTAAATTTAATTTATACTTTCATATTTGAGGATAAAATTCTACTATCCATGTCTCTATTCTTAATGGTCATATTACTATTCCAATAGCGAGGTTACTATTCCATAGGTATAAGTTTCTTAATTTATGTAAACACCACATATTTGATTACTTATTTAAGAGAATAGTTTTTTATTAGATTCTCTATGTGATGTATGTTTTTTATAATATATAATATAATTATAAGAATGAATATTTCATTGATAAAATTTTGGTTCATCACATTCTTTCCCCCTTTTGAAAATTTACACTCGAAATTTTGTTTTACTTTCTATGTTTAGAACATGTGAGGATAATTATTCCTCATTTATTCCTATGGTTTCCATATTACCTCTTCATACATGTGATTCATCCCAAAAAATTTGACAATATGAGTCATCTTGTTGTGTTGTAATTTGTCTACATGGTCTAAGATCTTCATCGGGTTCTCTTCATATGAGTGATAATTCTCCAGTTGTACCACCTCCAGATTCAGTACATATGAGGGGATAAGTATGTACTTCCTCTAGAGAGATACATGGAACAAATCATGAACTTGATCCATAAATGATGTAAGTACAAGCAGATAGTACACTACTCTAATGTGATCAATAATGATAATGTACCTTGAGATAAGATTATATTTCCTTCCAAACATCATGACTCTATTCCATTGTAATATTGAAAGGAAGAATTTGTCTCCAAAATCACACTCTAAATCCCTTAAATGGTTCTCAACATAGATATTTTCCCAAAAATGAGAAAATATTTTATTCTTTTTGATGTCTTGAACCTTATCTGGGATCTCTTTCACAAGATAAGGTCCATGTAACTTTTTTTCACCAACTTCATCCCAACAGGTTGGAGTTCTACATTGCTTCCCATATATAGCTTCATGTGGAGCTATATGGATACTCATGTGGGAACTGTTGTTTAATGAGAACTCAACCAATTGGGGATACTTATCTCATCCACCTTTAAATTTTATTAAGTGGGATCTCAATATTTCCTTGAGTGTTTGAATAATCCTATCATATTTTACATTAGTTTATGGGTGATAGGATGTGATGCAATTTAATTTTGTATTCAAATCATTTTGAAGACATCTCTAGAATTTAGATGTGAACCTTGGATTATGAACTATTATGATTGAAAGGGGTACCCATGAAGCCTCAACACTTCCTTCAAATATAACTTGTAATGTTTTTCAAGTGAGAAATATTCCCAAATAGAAATGAAGTGGGTGGTCTTTTGGAGTTGATCCACCGCAACCCATATCACATTGTTTAAATTGTATTTTTTCATGAGACCAATGACAAAGTCCATAGTGAAATTATACCTTTTCCATGCAGGTATAGGTAATGGTTTCATCATCCATTTGGAGTTATGTCACTTTTTTTTAAATTTATGACATACCAAACACCTTATTATATACTCTAAAATCTCCATTTTCATATAGTACCACCATAAGTGTTCTTGAAGATCAAGGTACATCATAGTACTTCCAGGATGGATTAAGAAATATGAGTAATGTGAATTATCCAATATCTCCTTCATTATCTTAGGTGACTAAGGCACACATAGCCTAGTTCCAAACTCAATCACACCACCATCATTGATGTGGAACTCAAGTAGATTGCCATCCTTTAATTCATTCACCTTCTTTTGTAGCTCCAAATCACCCACATGTGCCACATTGATCTTCTCTCAGATAGATAGTAAGATAATAATTTGGGAATGGTAGGATGTATTCTATACTATTATGATTTAAAAATAAATAGTTTGAATTTCCATGAATATATGGTCTTTTTTTATTTCAATCATGGATAGGGTAGCATGTTATTTTCTTCTAAGAGCATCAACGACCCTGTTTAACTTCTCTGGATGATAGTGAATAGAGTAATCATAGTCCTTGGGTAGCTTAAACCATCACATTTGATACATGTTGAGCTCATTTTGTGTGAATATATACTTTAGTCTCTAATAATCAGTATATATTTCACACTTATCACCATAGATGTAACACCCCTGGATTTCATAGTATATTATATTTTTAAAGAAATTCAATATCTTATATTTCATGAAACATTGACTTGGCTTGCGATACACGCAACATTGAGTTTTTTTTGAAACAACACCTTTGTATTATAATTATTTAAATGAAATATTTATAAATTATCCATAAAATATAGTAATAAAAATAGTAATAAATAAATTTGAAATTTTATTTATAATGTTATCACATAACTAAAACATATTTATAATAGAATATATAAGTTTCGGTAAAATATTTATATTTTTTGAAATAATATTTTCTTAAAGGAACTACTTTTTATATCCTTTTGTGAATAATAACTAAATTAATTTTAGAAACTATTTAAAACATAATTTGATAAAATAGACTTTATTTTTGAATTTGGAATATCAAAATTTTCTTGAGGTGATTTTTTGGTATTTTTCTGAAAAGTTTCATGTTTTGATAAATAGTGAAAAATACTGCATTATTGTTAAAAATGACTTTTTCATTCAAATAATCATTTTAAATTAAATTGTGTTTAAATTAAAATTAGATAAATAATACATATATTGATCCAATGTGTGTCATTTTAATCTTTTTTATAATAAAATATGTATAAAAATATATTTAACTTTTAAACTTCTCTTTAGCCTGACCTCTAGCCACATCTACGGGATTAGCATTAAATAAAATTTTAACACATTTGTGAATTGAATATTGTAAAAAGAACATACATGGTTATAATTAATAAGAAATTTTTGGTCCAATAAGAAAAACTTAATTTTTTTAATGAAATATTTAGTAAATTTTTACCATGGTTAAGGGTAAGTCAGGTAATTATGGGTAGAAATAATATTCCAAGCACTATAAGTTTACCATAACACATTATCTATTTTAATTAGATGAGTGTTTTTTGACAAAAGTCATCTTTAGTAAGAAAATATGATCTTTTTAAGCCACTTTTGTAAGATTACAACATTTATTATATTTTATTTAAAAAAGAGTTAAAAATGTCATATTCAAATTTTAATAACCATATCATTTTTAATATGAGGTTATATAAGTGATGTAGTAGACAATAAAATATTATTTATAAAGATAAAATGTTTATATATATCATGATAGCATATTTATAATCATAGAAAATAAATAAATAAATTAAATGGTGACATAATGATGATGCAATAATTGATTTTTTAAAAGAAAAATCATATAAATGATATTAAAAATATTCAAATAAATAAAACTACAATTAGTTAAGGTTACCTACTAATTTATAGGTGACTAAGATATTTTAGGAGTGCATTAAAAGGTTTTTTTAATGTTATCTATTTTTTGGATTTTATTTAAAGTCAAAGTAATGAATAGTGTCAGAATTAACACTATTGATATTTTATAAAAATAATAATTTATTAAATTATTTAAAAATCATAAAAATCATTAAATAATATAAAATTATTATTATATGGTCTAAAATGTCATATTTATTCCATATATGGAAAATTAACACCATATATGTAATAATTTATAATCTTTTAATATTTATAATATTACTACCACAATTAAAATTAAATAGATTAATTAAGGGTAAATCAAACTCATAAGGTTTAAAATAAAACCAAAATATGTCCAAACAATAATAAGATGGAGTATATTAGAAAATTATTAATTATGATCAATTTTTAATTGTTTAATGAACAAATTTCTATGAAAATAATATATATATTATTTAAATCAATGATAGTTACAAAATATTGATATCTTCTATTAAATATCTTTTATGTGTCCACATAGGGAGAAAATACAGATATGAATGAATATAAATTTTTATTTTCCTATAAATGAAATTAGTTTCATTATATAAGTTTATTTTTAATTTTTATAAGTTATATAATTACCTTAAAAGTTACTTCAATTCTAAAAAATATTAATTTATTTAATATATTAATATAATAAATTATTTTAATAATACGAATTGTGATATATTTTGGATTATTTAATATGTATAATGACTTTATTAGATCTATAAAATATATTATAGATGTGTGAAAGCATTATATTCGAATTTCAACTTTGTCTTGATGTATTTTAAATCAAATTAAATGAATATTATTAAAATTGATAGTATTGATATCTTATTGAATTAATTTATTATTAAATTATCTAAAAAATAGAAAAATGTAAAATAATAACACGGGTATAGGATATAGTCGAAAATTTATTCTAATTTTAAATTATGGGAAATTTTTAAGTATTTGGATCTAGAATTGTCTTATTATATTTTTTATATTTTGAGAGTTTCCTAGAGTGTCCATCCACTCTCTTATAAAAAGACACCTCATCCCTAACTTCCTCACACCACCTTGAGCCTTATATCTCAGACAAACCATTCCAATATTTCCTTCTATATTCCTTAAATTTATCCTAGATTCCATAATTTTGGTAGAAATCCAACCTAATAATTCCTTTTGTGAAAATTAAAAGAAGATACTCGAAGAAGAGGTAAAAGTTTTACTAATTCAATTCAATTTCTTTTCTTCTTCTACATCATAATAATAAATTTTTTTCATACAAAAGTAATAAATACAGTATCATCTATGAGATGATATGTTATTGTGAGTATGGTACAACCATATAATTCCTTTTATCTATTCTACGAATAACAATACACCATGCATGCGTACATACAGCTTACCATCTCCACGCTAGGGTATAATTTTTCTTTCATAAGTACTTTATTTGGATGGATATAATGATTAATATAAGGGATATATATAGTTAACATTACATGATAATTATTTTTTATAAATAATAAACCATCCAATTCCATACCTTTTAACCATTAAGGGAATGACACTGTCACTCGTGTGTACATACGACTTACCGTCTGCACAACTCGATGTGATTATTCATCCTCATTAACCGTTCAAGAATGATTATAAATATATTTATAATAAATAAGTATAAAATATATAAAATAATAATTCTACTATAATAACATATATATATATATGTAATTTACTTTATTCCATTCAATACGATAAGAAAATGGAAATAATGTTCATGCGTGCGTACGACCTACCGTCTCTATGAACGGTGTGTTCCATTCTATATATTATATTTATATATATACTGAATATATATGGTATATAAATCCTGTTTTACATTCTAAAGGTATGTAAATAATGATATAAGTAATAGAATCATGAATAACAAGTCAAAAAACGTACGATAAAGAAAGAGATTATTACCAGAAACATTGCTTTGACATGGAATTGTTGAATGAATGGTTAATATAGTCATAAATGAATCATATATGATATTATAAAAGTTATTATGATTCTGGTACATGTTAATTATTTGTTTAAAAACACTATACATGAGTTTTTTACACGTACCGAAGGAATCAAACCTAAGGTAAGGGTAAATTTCAAAGTCTCATTATTATCTGAGGTTGTTTTTACCTAAGTATATTCTAGGGAATATTTATCATCCATTCCCATGTTTCCTAAAAATTTATTTCAAAATATTGTTAGGATTATGTTAAAATAGTTTGAATCCATTTATAATCATGTTTGATTCTTTATAAAACGTCTTGAATGTAATATTTCTGTCATTTTGCAAACAAGGTAATTTGTGCCTTTTACAAATTAAGGAAGAAGTTTTTTTAGCTTATACGATGCAGGTGGATTTTTCCTCCATCATGAATCCTTAAAATTTTAAAACATCCCTTACAATAATATAAGGATGTTTTCAAAATAATTTTTTTCTTTTATAGCTTTGCGGGTTTTAAATAATTTCAACGTAAAAAAATGGATATTTCTATCAAAGCTCATTAAAGAATTTATTATATTATTTTCATCTATGTCAACATCCATTGTTGTATTTTATGCTTAATTGAGGTTGTTTTATTATGATACAATATACTATATTTTATTTAATGGATTATGAATTTTTTGACTATGGACGTGTTATTTTTATACCATTCCAGGACAATGGATAATGTATTATGATTTCATATACCAGTTTTAATATGAGTGTTTATGTTGGTTATGATTCCCCTTTTCATATGAAGAATGCATTGGACATAGTAAGTGATGAGAGGGACCCACTATAGCATCTCGATGCATCGGTAGGTCTCATGAGACAAACTAGTTTAGGTTTTACCTATTAATGTACGGTTTTGGTCTAAGGCATTGGAGATATGGTTATGATGTACGACATTACGCATTGACACATTATATGATTAGTTATTGATATTAAATATTATTATTCAACTAGTAGAATATCCATGTGTATATTTAAATGGAATTATTTGATTTATTCTTGCCATATTATTCTCAAGATTATTTTTAAAATACTCCTGATTATGTTTCATACCTTTCCTTAAATGTTTATACTTATTTGTGATAGCTTCCACTAAATTTTTTTCCCTTTATGAGCATCTGAGCACACCAATTTCTTATTTTTGATTTTCATAGGTTGTCAAGATGTGTATTATGACTGATATATAGGGTTAATCTAAGAAAATAATTGCATTCTCAAAGTATAATTGATGTTTTATTTTATGTTTTGTATTAAAAATAAAGGTTCATGTATGTAATCTATTATCCAATACTATTAAACTAATTGGTACTTCGGGATTTGATTCCTTGTAATCATGATAATGTATTAAAATAATTCCCTGACTCAAGGACTCTAGAGTCAGGGTGTTATAGTTGGTATCATTTTATTTTTAGCAGTAACATTGGAAACTAGATTTAGGAATCAAAGATTAGATAACATAACTCTTTGAGTGAATTTGAGGATTAGTCCAAGTATAAGATATCATACTTTAGATTTAGTGATTTATAACCTTGGTTAATCTTATAGGCTTATGGATTGGGAAGAAGAAGGAATCATTTATAGATTCTATAAGTGATCCTTCATGACTATATCACTATGATTAGTGTTTATCACTTTCTGTTTTGAGTTTTGGTCAATGGTGAGAATCTTCAAGGTTATACAAGTAATGGTTATACTGATGATGATGAAGTGTAGTTATTTGTTTGAGAATGAAGATGAATTATTAAAGATCATATTTATTTGATTTCATACACTATTTCATCAATGATGCTCTGGTAATAAGAATCATGAGACATATATATATATAAGGAATATTCTACAGTACTTCCTCTTTAAGGATTTCGAATCATAAGAGTTTTCATTAAGTATTTAAAGGTTAAAAATGATTTGGTATATGAAAATAAGTTCTACATTACGTTGTTTGGTGAATTTGATGTTATGGATGATTTTGGAAATTTCTAGACTATTTTGGACAGTTAATTTGGATAAAAGTATTTTGGAAAATCTTAATGTTGGAATGGAGTAAATTGAAAATTGGATATTATTTTTTTGGGTTAAAGTATGGTTTATTGGATATCATGTGCTAATGTTTTTGTTTCAATAAACATTAAAATGATGAAGGAATTACATGTTGACCTTATGTCTCATTAAAAGTGCTTCAGGCATAAAAATTCATCTTGAATATCCATCACCAAGTGTACTAAATGAAGTGAAAATAGATCAAAGTGAAACCAAAGGATAACATTGCAACATGGAATGAAATAAATTTAGTCTTCTCAAGTTATTATCTGGATATTAAAATAATCCCTCAAATATAGGAAAAGTATATAAAAAAATATTTTATCATAATACCTTAATTTTTGTTGAACTGGTGTATTTTAAATCAACATAGATTTATGGTTTTGATGCCCTAAAATTTCTTTATATCAATTAATTGTTTTCTATTGATGTCCTCAATCACTCCCAATAAATATTTACATTTTTCCTTGAGGTACATATCCCTAATTTACACCAATGTTATCCTATTTTAAATCATAAATTGGTGGTGATATTTGAAGTTCCCTTTTACACTTATTAAAGGGATGTTTTATTAACCCTATTTGCGATGTGGGTTTTCCACAATGCTATTTTCCAGTATCAAGCTTTTATTTTCGAATTCAATTTAAAATTATGAGGATGAAATTTATTGAAGTAGGGTAGAATATAACATAACAATATTTCGTAGTATGATATCTTTTTAATGAAATTCAGTAGCATATATTTCACATAACACTGACTTGGCCTGCGTTATATGCAACATTGAGTTACTTTGAAATAACACGTTTGTATTATAATTATTTAAAGGATATATTTATAAATTATCCATTAAAAATAGTAATATGAATCATAATAAAGAATTTTGAAGTGTTATTTATAATTTTATCACATAACTAAATATTTTTTATAATATAATGTATAAGTTTCGATAAAATTTTTATATTTCAAAAATACTAATTTCTTAAAGGAACTAATTTTTATGTATTTTTATGAAAAATAATAAAATTAATTTTAGAATCTCTTAACAATTTAATTTGGTAAAAAAATACTTCCTTTTTGATTTTTTAATATAAAAATTTCCTTAAGGTTATTTTTTGGTATTTTTCTGAAAAATTTCAATTTTTGATGAATAGTAAAAAATACTACAATGTTTTTAAAAACCGACTTTTTCATTTAAATAATTATTTAAATTTAAATTTATTTTAAAGTAAAGATAGATAAAAATAAATATATTAATCCAATTTAGTTCATTGGAATCTTTTCTTATAATATAAATTGATATAAAAATTTATTGAACTTTTAAACATCCCTTTTACCAGCCTTCTAGCCATATCTACACGATTAACATTAAACATAATTTTAACACTTAAATGAATTGAATTTAGAAAAATATAAATATATGGTCATAATTAGTATAATTTTTTTTAGTGTAATAGGAAAAAATTAATTTTTGTTTAATAATAACATTAGTATTTTTTTTACCATGGTTAAGGGAAAATTAGGTAATTATGGGTAAACATATTATGATAAGAAATATAAATTTACCCTAAAACTATTTATAATTTATGTGGATGATTTGTTTTCAATACAAATAATATATAGGAAGAAAATATGATCCCTTTTAACCTACTTGTGTAATATTATGACATTTATTATATTTTATTTAAAGAAGAGTTAAAAATGTCATATTAAAATTTTAATAACCTTATCAATTTTAATATGAAGTTATATAAGTGATATGGTAAACTATAAATAGTATTTTGAAAGATAAAATGTTTATATATATCATGGTATTGTATTTATAACTTTTTAAAATAAATAAATAAATAAAATGGTGACACAATGATGGTGGAGTAATTGATTTGTTAAAGGAAAAGTAAAATTAAAAATATTAAGAATATTTTAAAAAATAAAATTAGAATAAGATAAGGTTACAACTAATTTTATTGGTGACTAAGAAATTTTAGGAGTGTATTAAATTATTTTTTTCGAAGTTATATTTCTGTTTGGATTTTATTTAAAGTCAAAGTAATGAATAGTGTCAAAACTGACACTGTCGATAATTTATAAAAATAACAATTTATTAAATTATAGAGAAATCATTAAAATAAAAAAAAAAGATTATTATATGTTATAAAATTTTATAAAAGGTACATTTATGGAAAATTGACAACATATAAGTAAAAAATTATAAAATGATAATATTTAAAATGTTATTATCATAATTAAAATTTAATAGATTAATTAAGGGTAAATCAAAATTATATGTTTTAAAATAAAACCAAAACGAATAGAAAAAATTATGGGATGAATTAAATTAGACCCTTATCACATTATAATCTATTTTGAATTATTTAATGAACACTCTTTCACGATAATAAATTATATATTATTTAAATCAAAGATAGTTACAAAATATAACTCTCTTGTATTTAATATCCTCTATGTGTCCATATAGGGTCAAAATAAAACTAATAATGATTAAAAATGTCTATTTTTATAGAAATAAAATTAGTTTCCTTATATAAATTTATTTTTAATTTTTAGAAGTTATATAATTAGTTTAAAATTCTCTTTAATTATAAAACAATATTAATTTAATTGACTTAAAAATAGAATAAATGATTTTAATAATAACAAATTTGATATGTATTAGATTAGTTAATGTGTCTAAATAATTTAATATATCTATAAGACATATTATTTATGTTATAAAGAATTATATTCTATTTACCACTTCTTATTTAGGTATTTTAAGTAAAATTAAATGGTTAGTATTGAAATTGAAAATAATGATATCTTATTGAATTAATTTATTATTAAATTATTTGAAAATAAAAAATATTAAATAATTACAACGGTATAGTATATGGTAGAAAATTCATTCAAATTTTCATTTATAGGCCATTTTAAGTATTTTAATCTAGAATTGTCTTATTATATTTTAGTATTTTGAGACTTTCTTATAGTGCCCCTCCCCTTCCTTATAAAAAGGAACCTCCTCCCTCATTTCCTCACACCACCTAGAGCCTTCTAGATCAACCAAAACATGAACATTTCTCCTCAAAACATCCCTCAATTAATCCTAGAGTCTATACTTTGGGTAGAAATCCAACCTATGAAGTTCTTTTTGTGCAAATCAAAAGGAGATACTCGAAGAAGAGGTAATTGTTTTACCAATTCAATTCAATTCAATTTCTTTTCTTCTTATACTTCCACTTCCTATATTGTTTATATAATAAATTATTAATTACAGTATAATATATATTATGAGATGTTATTATCATTGTGTTACACACATATTCCTACTTTTATCAATTATATGAATAACAATATCACCATGTGTGCATACGTACGACTTACCGTATCAACACAGTGTTGTAATTTTTCTTTCATCACTACATAATTTGGATGGGTATAATGATTAATATAATGGATATAAATAATTAATATGACATGATAGTTATTAGGTATAATTAATATACCATCAAATTCCATACCATTTAACCATTATGGTAATGATATCGTCCCTCATTTGTACACACACCTTACTGTCTACATGGTGCAATGAGATTCATCCTCCACGTTAACCATTCAATAATGATTATAAAAATATATATAAAAAATAATTATGAAATATATGACATAATAACTATAATATAATTACCCACACATATATATAAATTTTATTTACTTCCATCCATTCGATACGATAAGAAAATAGAAACAACGTCCATGCGTAAGTACGACCAACCGTCGCCATAAACGGTGTATTCCATTAAATATATTATATATATATATATACAAATTAAATGTGAAATATAAACTATGTTTTACATTTTTTAAGTATGTAAATTATGATCTAAGAAATAGGATTAGGAATAACTAGTCAAAACACGTATGAAAAATAAAGCGATTATTACCCGAAACATTGCATTAACTTGGAATTATTGAATGAACGAGATGTATAAAGTACTAAATGAATAATATATGATATCATAAATAATATTATGATTCTTTCACAAGTTAACAATTTTCTTAAAAACACTATACATGAGTTTCAGATATGTACAGAAGGAATCAGACCTAAGGTAATAATTAATTTCACAATCTCATTATTATCCAAGCTTGTTTGTACGTAAGTATCTACTAGGGAATATTTAGAATCCATGTACATGTTTTATAAAAATGTATCTCAAAATATTCAAAATATTCATTTAAAATATTTTAAATTCATTTTTACCGTTGTTTTACTTTTTATAAAATGTTTTCAAAGGAATCTTTTTGTGATTTTCTAAACAAGGTACTTTATGACTTTTATTGAAAAATTAATGAAAGGTTTTTTTAACTTGTACAACATGAGTATATTTTTTTGAAGTCATGACATGATAACATTTTAAATCTTAACTTACAAACATATATGTTTATTTTTAAAATAAATTTTTTCTTTTATAATTGTATGGCTTTTAAATGAGTTCCAAGTAAAAAAAAGGTATATTTCTCTCAAAGAGATCTAATGAATTTATTTGATTTTTTTCATCTATGGAAACATAAATTGTTGAATTTTATGCTTAATTGTGGTTTTTTTCTTATGATAAAATCTACCATATTTTTTTTAATGGTTTATTAATAGTTTGACTATGGATGTGCTATTTTTATACTATTCATGGTTTATAGATAATGTATTAAGATATCATATGCTAGTTTTAATACAAAAATTATTATTGGTGATGTTTCCCATTTTAATATGAAGAAATAATTGAAATTAGAAATTTATGGGAGGGGCCCTCTATATCCCCTTTATGCATCAATAAGTCTCATGAGACAAACTAGTTTTGGTTTTTACCTATTTCTGTATAGTATTGGCATGAGGCATTGAAGATATGTTTATGATGTCCAAAATTATGAATTCCCACATTATGAGATTAGTTATTGATATTACATGTGATTTTTTGATTATTAAAATATTCATGTGTATGTTTAAATGGAATTATTTGATTTATTATTACCATATTATGATCAATATTATGTTTAAAATTATTTTGATTCAGATTTATACCTTTCCTTAAAAGTGTATGCTTATTAATGATATCTTATGCTATATTGTTTACCCTTACTAAGCATCTAAGCTCACCCATTTCTTATGTTTTATTTTATAAGGTTTACAATATGTGTATTATGACTGATATGTTGGGTTAAGCTAAGATAATAAAGGAATTATCAAAGGATTGTTTATGTTGTAATTTATGTTTTGAATTGAAATGAAAGATTCATGTAAATAATCTACATTACAAGACATCTAAAATAATCACTTCTTTGAGATTTGATTCCTTGTAGTCCTTAAATGTTTTAAAAATAATGCATCATCTCAAGGATTCTGGGTTTGGGGCATTATAATATAGGTTGCTACATTATATTATAAAGGGACAATTCATATCTTCTAGCCCCAGATCGTGTGTTGGGTAGTTTTGATCATGGAAATTCAATTGTCATGAGGCACATGCTATCAGTTTATCATTCTTCATGAGTACACAACCCAACCCTCTTCATTAATAATCACTTTATATAACAAAACCTTCTCCACTTGTTGGTAGTTTTAGCACATGTGGAGTTATTAAAATACTCTTGATCTCCTTAAAATTTTCTCACACTATTCCATCTAGACATACTTTACCCATTTCTATGTTACATTATTTAGAGAGTAAGATTATCTTGAGATATTCCTCACAAAGTTTTGGTACTACCTACCTAAGACAAGAAAACTATGGATCTTCATTACAAATGATGGTCTAATACACTCCTAAATTGAATTTGTTTTAGAAGGGTCCACATATGTCACTTTACTTATGATAAAATTCCACAATAATGACACATCCTCCATCCAAGACTCATATTTTTATTACATTGAATATAGTTTTTCCCTTTATAAATTCAATAGAATTGTATTCAAATGATCCTCATGTCCCTCCTTTCTCTTAGAGTATATCATAATATGATTGATAAAGACTACCCCATATTTGTTGAGGTAATATCTAAAGAATATTTTCATTAAGTCAATGAAAATTTCTAGTGCATTAGTGAGTCAGAAGGGAATCACTATGAACTCATAGTTTCCATACCTCATTATAAAGATAGTCTTGGGAATATCATCCTTCTTCACCATTAATTTTTGATATCATAACTGAAGATCCACCTTAGATAAATACTTGGCCCCACATAGTTGATCGAACACGTCATCTATTCGTGGTAGCAGATACTTGTTTTTTTCAATATATTTTGAGCTCTAGATAATCAATTCATATGAACATTGATCCATCATTCTTCTTGATAAGGAGGACTAGAAAACCCCATGGAGAATCACTCAGACATATGAAACCATTGTCTAGATTATCTGTTAACTACTTAATCATTTCTTCCAATTCAATATTGTCTATTATATAGAGTGTATTCTATATAGTAATAGATTTATTATTATGGTCAATTGAGAACTCATCCTCTTGTTCAATAGAACAATTAGGCACTTCTTTAAGGAACACATCAGTGCAACCCCTCACGATGGGCATGTCTTCGAAAATAGTCCTCTATTTTATATCAATCAGTTGAGATAGATACACTTTGTTATAAGGAAATAATATCCAAAATTGAGATGACAATTTTAAAGGATATTCATCCTCAAACATAAAACTGTACAAAATTGGAGGATTACTCAAGATGTGAAGAGTGATCTCCATCTCCCAACAATTTATTTTGGATTTGTATAAAGATAGTTGATCTATTACCAATATAGAATCAAAATCCACTAAAGGAAGTATGAAAATATTTTCTAGGAGGATCAGTCCATATACGTTAACTGTGGAGGTATAAATATTGGATGAAATAATTTCCCCATTTTTTGTTCTCACAGATAACCCATCCTCTATATTTTGAGGTGGTGTTTGAGTAGTTCTACAAAACTTTCATGATGTGAATGAATGCGTATAAATTGAATCAAATAATATATTTTCTATTATTGAATTAATAACTAGTGTACCGATCACCAAATCATTATCAGGATCCACCTCAACATTTATAATATCACATACCCTTCCTTACATCATTGGAGTTTTTTTTGATTTCCACCGACAAATCTTGACTTAGGGAATTGTCTCATAAAATTCCCATGTTACTTATTGTTGAAATATTGAACTACAAGATGAGTATTGTTATAAACCTTCCTTTATTATTTTACATTAGTGGGGCTATTTAAATCCCTTCCACAAAAATTATCCTAATGACACTCTCTTCAACATTTTAAGCATCTCATAGTACACCTTTTCCTATTTCTAGGACACTTCCTCTTATAAATTTGACACATGGGATTTGGGTTTTCTTACCCTTTGGAGATTTATCTATTGATCCTCCCATACTAAAATCCATTTCAACTTTTTATCACTAGGACCATGAGACCACTGAGAGTCCTTTATCACCATTTCAACCTTAAGGAAAGAAAAAAAATCTCATCATCGCTGTTAAAGTCTCATATATCCACCTTATTTCATAAACATAGATTTAGTCTACTAAAGAAGTTATCCACTACTCTTTTAGTTTTCGTGAAAAATACAAATATGTATCATGAAAGGATTGTGATGTTTTACTCATACCCCTAAATAAAATCATATTCCTTTTTCTTTATTCCATGGAACTCCCTTTTTTATTTTAATATAGACTGTTCAACAAAAATATTTATTGGAAAACATTTTCATGAATTCTTTGCATTACATTAAATCAATTTCATTCTTATAATTTGTGTTATTGATCGATTTCCACCACTGATCAGCTTCCCCATCAAAATGATATACTTCTAGCACACCATTCTCTTATTCTGAGAACTAGAGAATAGATAATATCTTTTAAATGGAGTAACAATATTTTTCTAGGACGAGGGTATTAGAAGATTCACTAAATAATGGATGATTTTTTTGTATAAATGATTAAACTAAACATGGTATTTCTTAGTATAAGTAGGGAGTTACACATGATTCAAGTTATTATTTATAACATGAGTTAATTGAGAATGTACTTTCATGAGTTTTTGATCTCTTGTTACCATATGATTTAGCGTTTAATTAGGGAAATCATCACATTGCCTTGCACATTTATTTTTGGAAGATGTTCTCCAATTTATCTCCATTAACTAATAAAAATAAAAATACAATTACGGTGTCTTGAATACATAACTAATAATCAAAATAAACTTATACTTTAAACATAGAAGTATAAAATTGTAAATGAAAATTATATCCTGTCTTGTGATTCCCTAAGTCTCAATCAATGTTATCCGTGGTGATATAAGTATCTCTGGGGTTGTTACTCACATTTTATATCCTTAATCATAAAAAATGACTAGATATTCCTCTGATAACAATTATTTCAATCCAATACTTTGAAATGAATTGTTTCATGATTTTAATCATAATTAACTATCAAATACAAAGCAAGGATAGAAAAATATAGTGTCTTTAGAAGACATCATACATAATTATAAATCATGAAACGAAAATAAATATGTATTTTATTTAATGTCAATGGTGATCTCCTAACTTCATTTGAGCTATAAAATTTTCATAGGATAACCCGGTTGATACATGTACTTAGGGACGAGCTAAAAATCTTAATAAGTAAATAAGCATAGGAATAAAGCTTAAAATATGGGTTAGAAGGAATAACATGATTACATAGAAAGGAATGACACAAAAATTAACATATTAAAGAATAACATATAGAACATGGTATCATGAAATCGTGGATACATAGGAATGCAGAATTAATATATTACATGAAATAAACATGAGTTAGGGCTAACTGCCAATACTATATCACATGGTGGACAACGTCCCTAAAGGAATTAAGTTTACTACATATAATGACATGATGTCTAAAGAGACTAAAAATTACACAATGATTTGGAGGTCTATCTTTGTGCACCCATGATAACATATTCATGCATATGTTTTCCACATGAAGAATAAAACATAAGGAATAAACATAATGGTTACCTATGGAATGAAATGGGTATCGTAATCATGTATTAGGGAATAACCAAAGGTAATATCATAATGGATCCCATGAAAGTATAGATTTAAACCATAAATGGAAATTCATGAGGGAAAATTGAAATATATTATGATAAATAATGTCCAAATAAAATGAAATCATATAAAATAGTGCTTAACAAATGTCAGAAATTATCCACTTTTGTACGGTTTAAGGGAAAATATTAAAGGGAATTTAAAGAGGAAAAATATTTTTTTTGAATAAAACTAGAAATAAAATAAGATATTTTTTCATGATTAAATGACAGATTTTAGAAAAATATTTTTTTTTTCTGAAAATATATTATGGATAGTTCTTGGAAATGTGTAAACAAAGGGAAGTTCCCTTAAATTGGGCTTGTATATGTAGAGGAATCGAAAAGAGAACCTTAAAAAACATATATTTACCCATAAAAAAACAATAATTTAGAAAGGTACAAATTTTAGGAACCTAAAAAATGAATTTAGGGGGATTACATATTAATAATTATGAATTAAATTAGGGTAAATAGATAGAAAGTTTAACACGAAGTAAAAATGGATGTTCAGAGTGAATATCTTTCCATATGTCTAAAAGTATTATGCACTTTCACTTAATTTCCCGGATAATCAAATTAGATCCATTAATTAATTAATTCATAACCTATTATACATATATTTTATTTTTTATAAATTTTTATGAATTTTTATGTCTATTTTGATGAGTTATAGAGTCTGATTTTGTCATTTTTGGAGAACTAGTTTTATGGTTGGTTCACCAGTGTAGAATTATAGAAGTTCTTGTAAAATTGAAATAATTCAAAAAAATTGAAATTATATGGTATTAATTCCCTTAATTTAAAATTGACCATATATCATTTTCATTTTTTATGATAGGATGATTCATTTTATTAAATGTTAATGAAAAGTGATAAGCTTATTTTTGATGTTTTTTATGACCATCACGAACTAGTGTAATTTTATTTAATATTATGTTTAGATACTATTTTCATAAAATTAAATAAGTTTTAATACATATATTATAATCCTCTTCTACCATAAAAATGGTATAATGACCACTCTTGAAGGCGTTAATAAAAAAACACATCGTCCACAGAGGTGGTAAATCAAAACCCCATAGATGATATTCTCCTTTGTAGGACCAAAAGCGAGTAAAAGATATTTGATTATGGATATTAAATTAATATAATAAAATTTGAGTATATTTATGATAATGGAGTTATTATTTCACTTTGTATAGTGGAGGTGAGGGGAGGATAAGAAAAGAAAAGAAAATAAATTTGAAAGAAGGATGATTTTATCTATAGAATGTCATCTCCTTGAGAACCTCCTTAAGCCACTTGGGTTTGGTATTCTGTTGATACTATCAAGACCAAGGCATGTGGAAAATTCTTGAGAGATTAATTCTGTAGAATATAAGTAGGCTCCAATGTAACACCCCAAGAATTTAAAAATAGATATATTATAGAGTTCATGGAACACTAAGTCTCTAAAAACACCACTTTATTATAACCTAGCCAAGTAAATATTACTTTCCACCTCTAGGATTTGAATTTAGAAAAATCGACATACATGGTTGCGTTCCGTAAGATGTTTAGAGTCTGATAAGAAAAAATTAATTTTTGGTGAATAGAAACCTAACCTCATGAGTAGTGACATACTCTAATGAATATTAATGAGTAGTAAATCATAAAAAAATAGAATCTTCACCCAAGAATTTATAAATACAATTTAGACATCATAAAAGTGGAAAAACAGTCATAATATAAGTATTGGTATTTTTGTATGACATAAATATTTAAATTACAATTTTTTGATTAATTTAATAATTTAATATGGAAATGTATCTTCATAAAATGTAATCATAAATTTTTACTTTATTTTCTTATGGTTATGATATTATTTTATGGGACCTTGATTAATTTCTCAAGGTGTTATAAAATGAGTTACAGTTTTAAAGTTGATTTTTTTGGAATAAATTATGATTTTATTTAAAAATTAAATTACAAATATTTTGAAAATTATTTTCCAATAAAGGATTTAGTTTTTTAATTCTACACGTCAAAAAATTGTTAGGATGAATTTTTGGGATTTTTATAAAATACTCAAATTTTTCAGAAATAGTGAAATACGGTAAAATGTTGTATATTCAAATTACCAATTAAATACACTATTAATGACATCATATGTTGTGTAATACCACTTGTTTCAAATTCACATTCCATTATTACTATTTTCAGTTATATTAATTAATATTGTTCATAGTCTGGAGAAAAAAAATATTATTATAATGATTAAAATAATGTAAAATACCTGCTCTCCTCCACTATAAAACCCCCATTACTCCCTATTCTATTCAATCCTATAAGCCCTTAATCTCCTCAATGTTATGTCTGAATACCATTACCTAGTTAATACACATGTCCAAGATTCTCTTTGTCTTTCTAAAAGACCAAAACCCCTTCCCTTTAAGATATTCCCAAGGAGGTGGATTCACGAGGTAAATTCACATTTTATTTCTTTCATTTTCATTTCAAGTTCCTTTCTATTGTTATCTTCTCCTCACATACTCTGTCCAAATTACCATGATAATTCAATTATCATTTATATAATGGAATTATATCATGTTAATGGAAAAACCATCATCAATATCCTTACTCTCTCTCTCTCTTTTATTTTATAAACGAAATAAACATCCATGAGATTCCAATTTAGAACCTTCGGGGACGATGAAGTTTCATTATTCAATTTATCCTTCTTTAATGGTCATGAATCCATTTTTATGGTTTAACCAGACATTAATATATGTATTATAACCTAATTAATATTCAGGAACCAGCATACATACATATTATTAAATCGTATGACCAAACTAGTTCCTAATAATCAAAATAGAACTAAAATAATCTAAGTGAATGTCATAAATATTTCATCTAATGATATATCCTATTTATATGTAACCAAATGATGGAAATTACCATTATCACTTATTTATGTTCATAAATATTATTTAATTTCAATTCTGGATATTTACATCCATTCCACATAAACTCCATTACTTAAGAAAAAGTGAACCGATTATGAAAATAAAGAAAACAAACACTTCAGAATGATGAAATTCAACATAATAACTTATCAATAAGGGAATAAATGAACTAAAAAGAATTATGATAAACTAAATACATGTCTAAAAGGTTCTGAAATAATTTAATAAGTTTAATTTCATATTCCCAGACATTATGTTCAAGTGCGGAACACATTCAGTCTTAAGGTAAGGGGTTTCTTCACCTCACTTCCATTTTTATGAGATTTTCCATATTCACTACTAATACTTGTGTTTGGTGCATGTATATTGACCATTGATGTAACATATCATGAATATATTTATTTTCATGGTAGAAAATGTATCATTTTTATATTATTAATTTTGGGTCATATGAATCGTTTGATTACAAAGTTGTAAGGGTTTTCCACCCGAACTTCCATTTTCATTCTGGTTACTTTAATTGTCTAATACCTCTATGAAATTCTTATGTATTATTATATACTCCTCATAAATTCTGCATGAGTTTTTATATATGTTTACCAACCAGAATACTTCCGTATTTTATGGGAAGTTACACGTTTTAAAAGGAACTTTCAAAATTATTTTGGAAATGCAAACCCTATTCAAGGGATCTTTTCAAATTGTTACCTGTTTTCAAGTGTACACTATAATCTGTTTTAAGACACCCTTATTTTTATAAAAAAACTCATTTTATCATGAAAAAGTATCTTGAATAATTTCCAAATTTAATTGAACAAACTTTTATTTCCACTTAAAAATTCTCTTTATTAATCTCCTAAAAATGCTCTAAAATGATTTAGTTCTAAAGAATCTTAAGAGTTTTCTTTACGTGATTTCACTTCAGTGGAACTTAATTTATGCATAAAATATAATTTCAATGTCCTATTATTTTATTTTCTGGGATATTCATTTTTACAAACTTATTTTTTGGAAAATACAATGGATTTTCCAAAAGAACTCTTCTTTTCAAATTAAAAAGGATTTTTCTCATCTCACTTTATCTTTTATGAGATATATTCACTGTTCACTAAAAACTTATTAATTATGGTGTATGTACTACCCTTTATTATATCATATAAATAGTATCCTTATTATCATGATATTCTAAGAGATTATGATTTGAATGTTTCAAGGTGGTATGGAACACTTTGGGATGTTTAAGGATTATTTCTTCAATGATTTTTTAATGGTATTATTTAAAAGTATCTTAATATTTTTCAATGTCCTTTGTTCAAACATTGTTATTCATTGAGGTTTATATCCTATGTTATCATCCACATTGTTTTATATAATGGTTTCTGATTACTTTGACTGTGGATGTGCTATCTTGAAACCATTCACCATATTACTCTGAATGGTTGTGTTTATGATTAATGATTGGGTAATGTTATTTAAATTTCATATTTTAGTTTCAATATGAATGTGTATGTCATTTATGTTCACCCAATTCATATGAGGAATGCATTGGACTTAGTATGTTTTTGGTGGGTCCCTCTATAACCTCTCGGTGCATCGGTAGGTCTCTTGAGACAAACTACATCTTGGCATAAGGCCATGCCGAAATGATTATTTATGGTCTTTGCATGAGGCCTTGATGGTATAGTGACAATGTCCAATATTATGCATTCCATAATTATGAAAATAGTATTTATGGTTTATGTGGTTATTCGACTTGTAGAATACCCATGATTATGTTTTATTATGGCATTATTTACTCAGCTCATATTCTTTCCATAATGTGTTCATGTTTATTATTTTTAAAGGCATGTGTTTTAAATTATTCACCATGCCTAATGTTTATGTTATGATACCATCTGCTATATTTCTTACCCTTACTAATCATTTGAGCTCACCCTTTCCTTATGATTCATTTTCTTAGGGAACTAAAAATTTTATTATGAATGACATGCTGATTTAACCAAGGAGTTATGGATGTTGTCAAAGGAGATTCTATGTTGTTTTTATTTTCAAGTTGTAATGATAAACTTATGTATGTATCTTGTTTCCAATACTATAAAATTAATCTATATTTTGGGATCCATATTACTTTTTTATATTCCAATGTATTAAAATTAGGAAATAGCTCCAGGCAACTGGGGTCGGGTCATTACAGTTGGTATCAAAGGAAGTTTAGTAGAAAACCAGGAAAATAGATTTATAAAATGTTGATTAGGGAACAAATCTCTGAGATAGTCTTCGAAAATTAGCATACAAATACATCCTATTATTTTGGTAAGGAATATATTATGTCAATATTTCAAAAAATACATTTTTTGGATTCAAACAGGTAAAGGTGGCTCTGGCACAGATGTACCTAGGAGTTAAAACTCCGACAAGGAGTTTCAGGCTTGATTTAGGGTATCCTGGTACACGAAAATGGGCCTTACTGCACTCTTGGTATTGACAACCTTAGGTGATATGCTTAGGATAATCCACATTTTATTTACCCACCACTATGAAGGATTTGTTCCCCCAAAGTAACCAAAACATATGGTTCAAGTATTTACGATGCATAAATTTATGCTACGTGCTATACCATGTTTCGAGTCAGAGAGGGTTCATAATGATACCAGCTAATATATAATATGGAATTAATTAGAAATGGCGTCTATAAAAATAAATGATAACATCACCAACACATGAGATGTGAAGAGTAAGAAGGATCATATCTCTGATAGTGTTAAGACATCATCTCAAAGTAAGATTTTCTCCCAAGTATCCTCATCAAATAAGGAAATAGTATCATGTGTTGACAAGGTATGTAAAGACTTCTTGGAGTCCTATGTCATTGAAGGGAAGAAAAATAAGATGAGGAAGGAAGGGAAATACATTGATAAATGGAAGAAGAGAAAGATTTATTTTTCCACATGTGATAATTGTCGAAGGAAACACCTTCGTATATGCTTTAGAGGAAACAAAGTTTTCTTTAAGTGTGAAAAAAATGACACCATTATCATAATTAAAACATAAGGAAAGAATTTCCCTATATTCAATGCTTCAACACCAAGGATATGTGACACTATGAAAATCAATGTCCTAATCGTCAAAGGAATATACCCTAAATGATGATTTTGGATAATAATGAAGTTATGATGCTACCACATATGAAGTAGAATGATTAATATTCCTAGTCATGAATCATGTCATTTTAATATTTTGTTATTATTTGACTGGTTGAAGAATTATGATATTTATAAGGATTGTACTATAGAATTATTTTCATTAAGGATTTGAGGTCATATGTTGAATGGTATAAAGGAAAAGTGATTCAGTAGAAAGTTAAACTTTTAAGAAAACACATGATTGAGTGAAAGACCACCCTTAATATATATATATATATATATATCTCATTTTGAGATAATGATGAAGAAATGATTGATTCAGATAAGTAAAAACTACATTGGAACTGATTATTGACTTATTGAGAAGTGGTTTATGCTATCATCGATGGAGTTTACATCACTTTTGGATTTAAGGAATATATTTAATAAAATGAATCTTACTTAAAAAATATAGATTAATGCATGTTTCCGATATTTTTTTATGGTGGTTCAAGTTATTACCATATTTCAAGAGGATACATGATGATGTTATTCACATGTTTGGAATGTGAATTTTAGAGATTCTTCTTATTGATTAAGGGTTAATGATAAGTTCATCTTGGAACTTTAATGGCCTTCATTATAATGTGTTGAATAATTATAAGTTGTAGTTATTAACAATTTAAAAAATGGTTTAAGTTGATCATGGAATGGGTTTTGGAGTTTAATATCAATACAAGATGGTTTTGTTCTTCTTCCTTGACCATGTTTTCCAATTAGAATGCATTGTTTTTTATTAACCGATGCTTTTACCTTTCCTCTTATTAATAGAATATTTTAACTATATTATTGAAGTGGGTTTACATAAGGGAATATTCAAGTATCAACCATTAACTTTTGAAGTTCAATTTCAAATTTCGAGGACAAAATGTTTGTAAGGAGGGGATAATGTAACACCCCAAGAATTTACAAATAAATTTATTATAGAATGCATGGAACACTATGTAAATATAATTTTCCACCTATGTGATTTGAATTCTGAAAAACTGATATATACATTTTCATTCAGTATGATATTTAGAGTTTGATAAGATAAACTTAATTTTTGGTGAAAAGTAAAACACCCTTATGAATAGTGACATACCCTTATGAATAGTATAAATATTAATGAATAGTAAATCATACAAAAAAATAGAATCTTCACCCATGAATGTATAAATACAATTTAGACATCATAAAAGTGAAAAAAAATGATCATAGTATATGTATTGGTATTTTTGTATGACATAAATATTTAAATTACAATTTTTTTGATTAATTTAATAATATAAAATCGAAATGTATTTTCATAAAATGTCATCATAAATTATTACTTTATTGTCTTGTGGTAATAAGATAATTTTACGAGACCTTGATTAATCTCAATGTGTTATAAGATTAGTTATAGTTTTAAAGTTGTTTTTTTGGAATAAATTACGATTTTATTAAAAAATTAAATTAAAAATATTTAAAAAATTATTTTCAAAAAACAGATTTCATTTTTGAATTATAGACATCAAAAAATTGTTAGGAAGATTTTTTGGGATTTTTCTTAAATACTCCAATTTTTTATGAATAGTGAAATACTGTAAAATACAGTATATTCAAATTATTAGTTAAATACACTATTTATGACATAATAAGTGATGCAAGACAACTTTTTTTGAAGTCACATGACATTATTACTATTTTGGGTGACATGAATTAAGACTATTCATAGTCTTGAGCAAAAACATTATAATAATTATTTAATTAATGTAAAATACCTCCTATCCTCCACTATAAAAACACCCCATTACTCCCTATTCGCTTCACTCCTCTAAGCCCTGACGCTCCTCAAAGTTCTGTCCAAATTTCCTTCCCTAGTTACTCCATACGTCCATGAATATATTGGTATTTCCAAAAGGCCAAAACCCCTTCCCTTTAAGAGATTCTCAATGAGATGGATTCAAGAGGTAAATTCACATTTTATTTCATTCGTTTTCATTTCATGTTCCTTTCAGTTGTTATCTTCTCCTCACCTCCTATGTCCAAATGACCATGATAATTCAATTATCATATATATATTGTAATTATATCATTTGAATGGAAGAACCATAATTAATATCTTTACTCTCTCTCTCTTTTATTATATAAATGAAATCAACATCCATGAGGTTCCAATTTATAACCTTCGTGGAAGATGAAGTTTTGTTCTTCAATTTATCCATAATTAATGTACATGAAACAATTTTTATGGTTTAAAAAGAATTCAGTATTTGTATTATAACCTAATTAATATTCAGGAACTAGTATACATACATATTATTAAATTTTATGACCAAACAAGTTCATAATAATCAAAATACCACTAAAATAATCTATGTGAATGTCCTAAATATTTCATCTAATGATTCATCCTATTTCCATGTAACCAAATGATGGAAATGACCATTATCACTTTTTTATGTTCATAAATAATTTTTAATTTAAATTCTATAGATTTACATCCATTCCACATAAACTCCATTACTTAAGAACAAGTGAACAGATTATGAAAATAAAGAAAATGAACACTCTGGAATGGCGAAATTCAACATAATAACTTATCAATAAGGGCATAAATAAACTAAAAATAATTATGATAAAATCAATAAATTTAAAATAGGTTCTGAAATAAGTTAATAAGTCTAATTTTATATTCCAGGACCTTATGTTCAAGAGTGGAACACATTCGGACTTAAGGTAAGGGGTTTCTTCATCTCACTTCCATTTTTGTGAGATTTTCCATATTCACTAATAATATTTGTGTATGGTATAGGTATACTTTCCATTGATGGAAAATATCATGAATATATTTATTTTTATGATATTGAATTTATCATTTTAATATTATTAATTTTGGGTAATACAAATCATTTGATTACAATGTTGTAAGTGTTTTCCACCCGAAATTCCATTTTCATTCGGGTTAATTTCATTGTCTAATTATCTATTTGAAATTATTATGTATTATTATGTACTCCTCATAAATTTTGTGTGAGTGTTTTATATATGTTTAACAACCAAAATAATTCCTTATTTTATATGGAGTTACACATTTTAAAATAAACTTTAAAAATTATTTCTGAAATACATAACCCGATTCAAGGGATCTTTTCGAATTGTTACCCATTTTCAAGTATACACCAGAATATATTTTAAGACACAATTATTTTTATAAAAACACCCATTTTATCTTGAAAAATGTACTTGGATCATTTCTTGATTTAATATAACTAACTTGTATTTCCACTTTAAAATACTTTTTAATACTCTCCTAAAAATGATCTAAAATGATTTAGTTCTAAAGAATCTTAAGAGATTTTTTTACGTGATTTCACTTCAGTGGGACATAATTTATTCCTAAAATATGATTTCAATGTCCTAGTATTTTATTTTTTTGTAAATTTCATTTATAAAAACTTATTTCATGGAAAATACAAAAGATTTTCTAAAAGAACTCTTCTTTCCAAAGTAAAAAGGGTTTTTCTCATATTACATCATCATTTATGAGATATATTCATTGTTCACCACTTACTTATTACATGTGGTGTATTTAATTCCCTTTGGTATATCATATAAATAGTATCCTTATTATCATGATATTATAAGGGATTATTATTTTAATTTTTCAAGGTGGTATGGGACACTTTGAGTTGTTTAAGGATTATTTTCTTCAATGAATTTTCAATGGTCTCATTTAAAAGTATTTTAATATATGTCAATGTCCATTTTTAAATATTGTTCTTCATTTTGGTTTATATACTATGTTATCATCCACCATGTTTTATAGAATGGTTTATGATTACTTTGATTGTGGATGTTCTATCTTGAAACCATTCACCATATTACTCTGAATGGTTGTGTTTATGTTTAATGATTGGGGAAAGTTATTTACATTTCATATATTAGTTTCAATATGAATGTGTATTTTTTTTATGTTAAACCAATAAATAAGAGGAATGAATTGGACTTAGTATGTTTTGGGTTGGGCCCGCTAAATCCCCTCGGTGCATCGGTAGGTCTCTTGAGACAAACTACGGTCTTGGCACAAGGCTTTGAAAAAATAATTATATATAGTCTTGGCCCAAGGCCTTGATGATATAGTGATGATATCCTGCATTACCCATTCCCTAATTATGAAAATAGTATTTATGGTCCATGTGGTTATTCGACTAGTAGAATAACCATGATTATGTTTTATTATTGCAATATTTTCTCTACTCATATTCCTACCATAATGTGTTTAAGTTTATTATTTGTAAAGACACATGTTTTCAATTATTCATCATGCCTATTGTTTATGTTATGATATATTCTACTGTATTTCTAACCCTTACTAAGTGTTTGAGCTCCCCCTTTCTTTTGCTTTTTTTAGGGCATGAAGAATTTTATTAGGAATTACATGCTGATTTTACCTAGGAGTTATTGATGTTGTCAAAGGAGATTCTATTTTGTTTATCTCTTCATGTTGTAATGCTGAACTTATATATGTTTCCTGTTCCCAATACTACTAAACTACTCGGTCCTTTGGGAGGAATATTCCTTATTTATATTCTAATGTATTAAAGTAAGGCACCATCTCCAGGAATCAGGGGTCAGGTCCTTACATACAATGCTTAGAATGTGTGAGGAGAAGAGGTGGTGAGTTGTGGTCTTTATAGTGGGAGGATAGGGATGCTTTTTATTATTTTATTTATTAGTTTATTATTTTGGATAAATACTTTCTATAGTTTTGATTATTGTGACTATTTATAGAAAATAATGCATATGAGTTTGAACTAATGCGTGCATACATAACCCATGACCGAAAAATTCATGTATTTTGCTTAAAATATTTAATATTATAAATTACTGTATTTCACTATTTACTGAAAATTCAACTATTTTAGAAAAATCCCAAAAAATTACCCAAATTTTTTTCAATGTGTAGATTTAAAAAATGGACTCTATTTTATAAAATTAATTTTCTATATATGATTAATTTAATTTTAATAAAATAATCATTTAATAAAAAATAGGGATTTCAATATTATAACCAATTTTATAACACTTTGAAAAATTAATTAAAATCTCATAAAATTTTATTATAATTATAAGACAAAAAAATATTTATTTTTCAATATATTTATGAAAATAATTTTTCTTTTAAATCATTATATTAATTGTAAAATTGTAAATAAACATTTACATTTCACAAAAAATAACAACACATAATTTATCATTTTTTAAAAATTTATTTACTTATACCAAGATATAAACATATCATATTTTCATTTATATGATGCCTAAATTTTATTTATACTATCATATTTGAGGTTACTATTATTTTATATGGGTTACTATTCTTAATGGTAACATTAATATTCAAATGTTCAGGTTATTATTCTATTGGTATAGGTTCTGTATTTTTTATAAACACCACTTATTTCATTCTTCATTTCTTAGAATAGTGTTTTTATTGGATTCTCTATTTGATGCATGCATTTTTTTATATAACATAATTATAAGGTGAATTTCATTGATAAAATTTTGGGTCGTTACATACTCCATGAAATTTAGTAATAAAGGATATACCATTACTAGTTAAGGAGTTCACATCTTATCTACTAATATGCATGATAATGTTTACACTATGGACATGGAATACCTTAATTTATGAAATATTCCTAGAATTAGTGAAATATCATAAATTCATCAGATTTAGAATTGAATTTTATGACACTAAAATGTTTAAACTTTAGATAAACTTTTTATGAAACATGTTATAGAGGATTATCCATATTTTAAGTTCAATACGTCTAAAGTATATGGTCCTTGACATTATTGAAATAAATATATGCCTAGATTCAGATCTAGTGTTGATGTCTCAACTTAAAAACCATTAAATTTATCCCACACAGTCCTTTTCAGTCCAACAAAAACAATAGGTATCATTGTATGACACTATGTGTATGTATTTCTTAATGATTACACTATGTTCACATAGGTTTTTTTTCATACACTTAAATTTTAATCACTCTTATTTTCAAAAGATATTTTTCTGTTGTTCAAAATAAAAATAATAATCCCACTATCATTAACTAGGGTGACTAGGGTGGATATTTTTTAAATTCATATTTTGAAACATTTTGTTGTAAAAAGGTTATTACACATAACAATTCAGCACCAATAAACCTCTAAAAAATGATGTGTTATAAAGTATCAATATAATCAATGAAAATAATAGGAGTGTATTGTGTTAATATTTTTTTCTAATATTTTTTGTTCTAAATCCATTAATACATCCTATAATACTATAAATAAATTTTTACACCACTTAGTTTTAAAGAGGACGTCTTCTTATTTATGGAATCAAAGGAATCAAAAACATAGTTACTTTAATGTTTTTATATTCAGGGTTTTCATCTTGAAGACTAAATATAACCTATAAAACATTGTATGAATGCTGATGAATGGATTATTCTTGTACGCTCAAATTTGAGAATTATTAGGCTTTCAATAGATGAAAACATTCCATTAAAGAAATAATACAAGTTATGTCTTATGAAACAAACCCATATGATAATTTAAACTTATAAATAATGAAAATAATATATATTTTATTTTTTAAAAATCCTTTTGATTTACTTATATTTTTTTACCCAAATATAATTGTAACTATTATTCCATAAGATATTCTTATCTATGATAATTATGTAGAAACTATAGAACATCCTACTTTTTTACCTCAGAAGAAAATGATGATAAGGAATCATCTTATTGATAATAATATTGATAATATTGAACAACTAGATAAAATAAGAAGTTATTTATGGGATGAATGAGAGAATATTGTGTTTTATCTCAAGTTAAATTAAAAATAGAGGACTATGCCTTGGGTGATTATAATTATATAATAAAAATATAATAATAGCTTAATCAAACATGTTTTGGACTTTAGTAGAACTTCTTGGACATATTTTTATTATTGGTGTTAAATGGGTCTACCAGAATATGTTTGATAAACATAGAATCATAGTTTAGAATAAGGATATACTTTTTTCTAATGGTTATAATCAGAAAGAGGTAATAGCTTATGAAAAATATTTTTATTTAGTAGATATACTTTAATTCTTCATTATTCTACTAGAATTAATCACTCATATGAATTTTACTCTTTTTAAAATACTTTTATTGAGTTATATCGTTAGTGGTTATATTTAGGAGATTTTTTATATTTTAAAAAATCTTATTTTTGATTATACTAATACTATATAACATGTTTACAGACTTACCAAGATGCTTTATTAACTTAAAAAATCCCTTAGGTCTTGGTATGATATACTGTGAAGATTTCTATTTAAAAAAGAATATTTTAATAAATTCAATGATCCTACACTTTTTATAAAATCATTTTTAATTAAATTGTAATTTTACAAATCAATGTTGATGACATTATTTTTGGATCTAACAAAAAGAACTTGATTGTAGTATTTCAAAACCTATGGAAACCTAATTTGAGATTATTATAAGGGTTGAAATGAACTTATTTTTTGCTTCCAAATAACATATAAACTGAATGGAACTATCTTATGTCAATATAATTACATCATACATTAATATAAAATCATTGGTTTTTATAATGATCCAAGTATTAATAATTCATTAAGTACCTCTTGTAAGTTTGATCTGGATGAATCTATGAAACAGATAGATCAGAAACACTATTTAGGTGTGAGTAGAGTTTACTTTAGTTGACTTCTAGTGGACCAAATATTATGTACTATGTGTGTTTGTAGGAAATATTTCATGCTAATCAAAAAAAGGAACCATCTCATGGTAGTCAAATAGAACTTTTGTTAATATTGAAAGAAAATCAGATCTTGGGCTATTCGATTCATTCATATCCAAGTTTATTATTAATTTTTATTCAAAGGAATATTTCAAAGGTGCGATAATGGATAGAAAGAGTATGTTAAATTTTTTACCAAAAAATTACATTCTAAAATATTCATATAAATTAAATAAAATATAATATGATCATTATTAGGTGATTATATTCCATTCCCTATTATCCATTCTCCTTACATAATAAAAATCCCAATGAATAGGGGAGTGAATTTAATTTTTATATAAAACTATGAAAACACTTCATCAACACAAAAAATATATTCTAAAACACTAATAAAACGATGTTAAAGGTGTATCTAATACATATTACTAAAAAAACCTTTCATTTTCATGTTTCGTTTTCAGTATGATGGAAGTTACTTTTTAAAATGTACATTTTTAATGGTTTATCTTATGAATTTTCTTATGAATACCATTTAATATGATTATGTTTATTTTTGTGTATTTAACCTCATTTTGTACTATATTATTATATAGATTAGATTTTTAATCATTCATGGATATTACTATTATATCATTAGATATTATTACATAGTTCCTTCAGATCATATTTTTAATTTTTGTGATTCATAAACACCCCTATATAGATTTTACCCTTATAATTTTACCATGATTATTTTAATTTCCTCAACTATCCTATTGAATTATTGATAATAGTAAAGGAGGATAAATTTTTTATGGAAATTATTCTTTAAAATGGGGGAGAGAAGTATATCAAATAACAGGGATGTGATTTCCAAAGGATTATATTTGGGTAAGTTGTTTATGAAAGTGCGAGAAATGTATTTATTAATTTTATTTTCCATGGAATGTGAGTTTCCTGTAATAAAGAGATGTTTTATAATTTTATACTTTTATCCAATATTACTTGTTTTTATTATTTTATGATTCAATAAAACTGGTATATTATTGGTTATTTCTTCAAACTTTACCACTTCTAGATTCATTTTTTATGAATGAAAATACACTCAATATATTACATATACTTGAAGTTTTGTTAATTATTTTTTTCTTTTTGTTTGACTCCAAAATCACAGGTTAAAGATGGGATGATTCTAAAACATGAAATTATGAATCATCATGATGTCACATAAACTACTTGAATTAGAATATCGAGTTATAGATTCTTATTTGTTACTAATTGAAAACTGGGAAGGGAGATCTTGATGTTTACCCTTGTGAGGTTTTTATGCTCAATTATTATAAAATAATGACTGAGGATTCAAGTAAGAGACACTATCTCGAAATGAAGTGATAATTTTTGAGACATATTCAATACCTTAGTGAAAAAATAAATTTCAATAGTTTTATATTTCAATGTGATCATATAGATATTGTTTTTGTGTGGTTTATCATAAAATATCTAGGTTTTCCATTCTAATCATTTTATTCTGATTAGGTTCTTATCAGAGAGTTTTAGGTTTTATTAGTAGTTCTATAAAATTATATTTTAAGGAATTAATATGAATAAGGACTTGGTTAATTATAATCATCAGATTAAGGAGGAGTTTGGTGTAAGAAATTGCAGCTACAAACTACTTCTGAATTAGCCTTTGGACTAGAACTCTTCTAGTAGTATGATATATTGTTTCAACTATTTATATTACTCTAATATTTGTTTATTCACACTGAATTTAAACTTTGTACCATGGGTTATAGTTTCCCTACTATGTTCTCAACATTTCCACAACTAGTTGGTATCCACTGGAGCATTATAAGACATGCTTGAGGTCCCGTAATGAAACCTATTTTGGGCACATGAGAGAGTGCAAATTCAGGGACATTAGAAAGTGGTATCAGAGGGAGGCCAATTATTGTTTTTAGTTTAATTAATATTTGGTAAATTATAAAGGAGACTATGTTGTTTCAAGACATGGTAATTAGCTTGTGCATGGGATTAGCTAATCCATGTATGGGAAAAAAATCCATGATCCCAAGGATGGGATTATTGTTCCAACTGTTCACTTTTTTACGATTGATATTATTTCACCATGTGTGATTCACATATTGTGTGACGTTACTATTTATTAATATTTATGCACGTGGATCAGTGAGACATGAGATTATTACTCATGCATCCTGATAGGAACATAAGAATATATATATATATATATATATATATATTGGCATTCATTTTTCATGATAGGGATAAATTTATTTCATGTGATATATTTTCCTATAAGAACTGTGGAATGAGATCCTAGCTTTATCAAAAAAATGAAATGAATTAATTGTTATGTAATTCCAATTAACTTGTTAATCCATGTTTAAGGAGACCATAAGACAGTGTTTCTCTATTTTTTCAATTCTTGTGGTTGACTTTGATGTTATCCTATGTTCTAAGTGCTGGTTTTGGGTGTCGTATAAGTGTATGGTGGTGGGAAATATACTAAAATTTCATTAAATTATTTCTACCCAAAACCATGACAAATGATATTGAACGTCAAATTTATAATTAATTTATTTAATATTAGAATAAATAAATACCTAAGATTAGGAAATTTCTTTGATTATGAATATTTTCATCTGAAAAAACACTTTCAGATTTACTTTATTGCATTGTGTGGATCCAAGGATACAATCCCTCTAGTAGTTATCCAAACATGATCTTATCATCTCTAACCAATGCCACTCGATATCTAGGATCTAGCCAAGTGAATTGAATGTCTTGAATTATTAGTTCTTGATTTCTCATTATTCAATATTGAATAAATATATATTTCATTTCTTGTTCTTGAGAGGGAGAGAGAAGGAGGAATTGAGAGATAATTTATTATGTGAAACAATTTTCTATTTCGAATGCACCGATTAATACTTCACATAGTAGACATAATTTTCTATTTATAGAGTCAGGTTTTAAGTTAAAATAATAATTTCATTTCATTTTTTCCACTAAATAAAATTATAGACATTAATGAAACCCATTTCCACATAATAATTTTATTATTTTTATCTAGCGCATAGTAACATACACAAATTGATAAATAATATTCACCATCTTGTAAATAATTAATTTTCACTAGATGCAGTCATGATCCACTCAAAATCCTCAATATTCATTGAATACCTGAATAAATAGTTTTTCATAAATAAATATTTCATTCACATACCAGGGAATAAATATTTATTAAATATTAAATAAAATAAATAAATATATTTTTATTCTCATAATTATGAATTAATATTTATTAAATTTATTTGACCAACATAACATAAATAAAATTAGTCATTTATATTGACTATAATATTTACTCCATTAATTGAATTAAAATATAATTTAATAGAGATCAACAGAAATACTTAGTGTGTGACCCTCTAGGATTCCTTCTCAATGGAATTAGGCGTGCTTTCCTAATGTCCATGATTACTCTCTAGCAATGGGTGAAGGCAATTAATAGAAAGAACTTAATGTCACAATTCCAACATCTAGATATGAATTATCACCATGTATTATAATCCCTCTATCATAATATTTTATCTAGTAGGTTACACGTTGATGTCATCATCTAATATGCTAGATATATATTTCTTTGACTATCTAAAATAAAAATTTCTCTACACCATGGACAAGGAATTTAATGTGAAGGTTCCATTCTAATAAAAGGGATGATATATCATCTTTCAAAAATATAGAAGGGAGAAATCATTTCCCAACTTATATATTAATGAAATTTTAGTCATGATACACCAAACATACCCTACTTCCCTTTAATATATGGCGTGATGGGGTTTTTAGTAAATTTAAGTGCACGAGTCATGACATGCACTAATAATAATATTAAATTCTAAGGACCATTACTCACATTAAAATATAAGAATATACAATGACACCAAAACATGAAAACTTTATACTGGAAGGTCTATTCTCATAATCTCCCATGTTGAAGATTACCACGTGTGAACTTCATGAGATGATGCCTCATCAAGTTATGAGTACTCAAACCTGATGATCTATATACCGTGTTTTCCATCATAGTATGTTATCCAATCATAGAAATATATTAAGAAATTTCCATATAACATCAAGTCTATCATCATAGAGGGGAACTTCTATGACATTATCAATGCGGAAAATACCCTAGGACATTATTAAATTAAATTCAGGCATAACACTAAGAAATATGTGATAATATGTTTAATTAATATTCAATACATCGAATAAACAGGTAATCAATGTACAAATAGTTGGTCATACACTAATAGAAATTTACCATTTACCAATGGTTCATAACCATTGGTAATGGATGGGAAACCATTGGTATATTATATACCAATGGTTTAAAAAACCATGGACAAGTAATCCATTTGTATAGGCTTATAATAATGGTTCTGTGTAAACTGTTGGTATATGTGTTAAAGTAAGAGATATACCAATGGATTGACAAACCGTTGGTATATGTTACCCTTATACCAATGGTTTAGAACTGTTGGTATACAGTGTAAAATATACATCCAAAGGATATACTAACGGTTTTGAAAACCATTTGTATAATTTTATACCAACGATTATAACAAAAAAATTGGTATAATATACATCAAAGGGCTATACCAACGGTTTTGAAAACTATTGGTATACATATGTTGTAGCTCCACAGAAGCAGAAAATAGCATCCACCTCCAACCTGTAACCTTCAACTCTCCATGACCAGCAAGAACACATACACCCAGAATCCATAAGGCTACGTGAGATGTTTAAAATTCATCAAAAATTCAAAAATTTAGAGATTTAAAACTCATTCCTCCCATAAACCACAACACAAGAGAAAAGGAATCTAGTACATCCACAGTCCAATACATCCAGAATGGAATTTCAATAAGACCCATAACACTAATACAAAATTAAAATCCAATACATCCATAATCCAATACACATAACAGTATTCAAAATTTAGAATTCATTACCAATACAACAAGAATCCAATACATCCAGAATTTAGAAATTTAAAATTAAAACGAAATAACACCCAGAACAGTATTCAAAATTTTGAATTCACTCCTCACTCAAACCACAACACCAATACACACAAGATGAAAAACCTACATGTTATAGGAAGCGCATGGGATGTTTACTCATGGTCTTGGGTTGAATATCTTAAGACCAATAGAAAAACATAGGTAGAGTGGATAAGGATCATGATACCCATAAGATAGAAAATGGTAGTGGTCATGTGCTTAGACCTGGGATGAGTTATATGAAGCACATGGGATGTTTATATTCCTCTAATGAATATGTATCCATGTATAAATGGTTCCTGATGTGTTAGTGGGAAATAATGGCCAATCTCGACATATGAGATGGGTTACTAGAATAGACTACAAGTTTTTCATAGACTTTTAAATTGGAATAAGGGGGTATGTGGCTTATTGTAATTTGGTATTCTGGGAGTGATGTGAGATGAATCCCTATTTTGGGTAGTGGGTATGAATATTCAATTATGTCTTTAGTATTGGGTTCCCAAAGGGAATTTGGTTTGGTCCTAGAACCCACTGTTTGAGGATGGGATTGGTGTATTAAATATCACGTGTTTTAGAATAGGGGTATGAGTTCCTCACATGAGAAGTGGATTGTGTGAGGCTGGACCATGGATCCCTTTTCTGAAGTATCAACACAATCCGAATACGTTTGGTCAGTTTTTTGTATGAAAGTTGTTGTTTTCACTTAAAATCCTACCCTTTTTCAAATTAATGTGAGATATTTTGAGTGGTACCAGCTACACCATGCCTCAAATTGAGGCGTGGTTGACTCTTACACGTCACAAGTGACACATGGATCGTTTTCATAAAGTATCAACAGAGTCCGAATGTGTTTGGTCAGTTTTCCATATGCTAGTTGTTGTTTTCACTTAAAATGTTGTCAATTTCAAATAAAATTGAGACACTTTGAGTGGTACTGACCACATCGTGCTTTGGATTGAGATGAGGTTGACTTGTAAACGTCAAAAATGACCCATGGATCCTTGTGCTAAAGTATCAAAATAATCAAAATACGTTTGGTCAGTTTTCCGAATGTCTGTTGTTTTTACTTAAAACATTGTCCATTTTAAACAAAAGAGAGACACTTTGAGTGATACCAGCCACACTGTGCCTCATATTGAGGCAGGGTTGACTCTTACACATCAAAAATTACCCATGGATCGTTTTACTGAAATATGAATATAATCAAAAAGCGTTGGGTCCGTTTTCCGTATGTAAGTTGTTGTTTTCACTTAAAATCCTGTCCATTACAAATAAAAGTGAGACAGGTTGAGTGGTACTGTAACACACTGATATTTTATGAGAATTATATTTTTTTATGTAATATGTTATACGTAAAGTAATCTTCCACTACACACAACACTAGATTGGCTTGGGTTACACGCAATCACGACCTTCCTCGATAGCGTGTGTAGTACGCAATACCGAGTTTCACTAAACAATGATATATTATAATATTATAAACTTGCCATTATGAATAGTATTAACTAAATTTTGAATTTTATAACATTTTAATTCATATTATACATTTTCTAGAATGAGGTACGAAAACAAAATCAGTTTTTTGGATAAAAGAAGTATTTTTCAAAAAATGCAGTTTTGTCGCCTTTTGATGGTGCACCCACATTAAATCTGTTTTTTGACAAGTTTTTAAGTTAAATTTGAAAAAATAAAATTCTTCTTTTGAATCAGGATATAAAAATTTACTTTGGATAAAATTTTCATATTATTCTGATAACTTTCATATTTTAATGAATAGTAAAAACACGCTATATTTTAATTAAAAAAAAAATGTTTTCATCGCAATAATTTATAAGGTTAAATTATAATATTGAATGTTTTTAAAGTATAAATAGAATATATTTTTACCATTTAATATAATGTATGTCATTAGCATTAATTTTACATTTAATTTATAGGTAAAAACATTTCAATCTTTGGAAATGTTTTAACTTTTAAAACCCGTTTGCTTAACAACGAGATTAATTTTAAATTAATTACTACAACTTCTATGTTTTGAATTTTTAAAAATGGATTCCATATTTGGAATCAGTGGGTCCAAATTATGTTAATAGGTTACTTTTAATTTTTTTGATACTATGAATAGTAACTACGGTAATTTTTATTTACTACGGTTAAAGGTAAATAGGGTAATTCAAGGTTAAAAGAATATTATAATAATTAAAAATTACCTTGAAACTTGTCCTAAACTTATTGGATGAGTAGTGGCCGACCATGGGAATCCATGGGTTGATTTTGGGGCCCCATTGATCCACTTGGTAGTGACAATGACAATTTGGATTAATTAATTTAATGTAAAGACAAAAATTGACATTAACCAAAATCTTTTAGTAATTAATTTTTATAAGGGGTTATGTAAATTATAGTTTCGACTATAAATATTCATCGGAAATCCAAAACGATTTCCTACATAATGATATTTTTTTTATAATTTTTAGACACCAAATAAATTAAATTATTTATTACACAATAATGATAAAGTATTTACCTCATTAATAAATTATTTAAATAAATAAGATTATAATGATTAAAATATTTTCAAAAACATGTCCAATTCTGATTGGATGATTTTATTTCGACCATGAGTCATATTATCTTCATCTTTAATGATTTTTGTAATTTTTGAAACCGAAGATAAGTTTATAGTAAACTAATATTTCTTATATTTCCAAAGGTGCCCCTCTCCTCCCTTATAAAAGGGCACCTCCTCCCTCTCCTCCTCACACCAATTTGAGCCTTCAAGATCGGGCAACAACTACCCATTTTACTTCCCCACTTCCCTAGAAACATCCTAGAGATCCTGGTATTCTTAAAATACGAATTTTAGTGCCCTAAGAGGAGGTCTCAAAGAGGCGCTTCAAAGAAGAGGTAATGTCCGTTACCGATTATTTCAACTTTATTTCTTCTTCCACTTCTTCTTATTTAGTTGTTTCATTATGAATTAATAACATCAATATCACTCATATAATTATATGTTATTATAAGTATGAAACAACTCTATTTCGCCATCTATCCATTCTACAGAAAATGAAATCACCACTCGTGCGTACGTACGGAATACCGTCTCCACGCCGTGGTGTAATCTATTTTCTATCACCACCATACTTGGATGGGTATAATGGTGAAAATAAATAACTACATATGATTATTTTAAAGTTGTATTGATTCTAAAATAGTATACATACACTCCAATACAATTCCACGATCATGGGAACGATATCATCGCTCGTGCGTACGTACGGAATACCGTCTCCACGATGTGATGCGATTCGTTCTACATGATCTTCATTGCATAATGATTATATAAATGAATTGAATGAATAAATATTATATATAGTACACTAATAACATTCTGTAATTGAGGTATCTATAACCTAAAGAGAAGAATAAGAATTTATTCGACAAAACACGCATAAGAATAAAAAGTAATAAACACCCGAATAACAAGTAGTAATAAAATATTACTAATAAGAAGCTAAGAATATCACCATATATGATATCATAACAATAATTATGATTATGGAATAAGTCAATAACATTATTTAAATCATTATACAAGATGTTTGGACACTTACGAAGAAAATCAGACCTAAGGTAAGGGAAAATATCACAATCTCATTTTTATCCGAGATTGTTTATACTTTTATATTTACTAGGGTGTATTATATCATCCACATCCATGTTTCCTCAATATGTAATATTATTTCCATCCACCTACAATTGTTTAAATACAATTTTACCCTTCGGTGAGTTTTTAGTAAAGGATATGAATGGAATGTTTTGTCATTTTTCGTACGAGGTACTTTTTGACTTTTCCGAAAAAAGTACGAGAAGAATTTTTTTTAAACTTATACGACATGAATGGATTTTTAAAACATTATTTCCAAGAAGATTCCTTTACAATTTTCCATGTTTATTTTTAATAAACTTCATTCAGTTTAAAATTGTATGACATGTTAATAAAGGAAAAATGATTTTGAAGTAGAAAGGATATTTTCCTCAAGAATGGAGTTCAAGTGTTTTATCAAAATTATTTTCCATCTAAGATAATATAGGGTTCTGTTTCTATCCCTATTATTACATTGATTTTATTATGTTGTGATGGAATTATTTTTATGAATTCCTTTATCTTATATGAATTGTTTTATGATGTCACGATGTTTAAGAATCCCATTTTTATTACATGGGTTATGAAATGATGTATGATTTATGATTTTGTGACACACATAAGAATGGTATCATTATAAGATGGGTGGGACCTATATCTCCCTCCAATTCATTAGGTAAAGATTTTATATCTCATGAGATAAACATGGCTAGAACGGCAGGTTAAACCGGTTCAGTGAAACAGGACTGTAACGAGGAGTGAACTCGGTTCAGAAATGGACTTTGTCCAATATGATAGTCTTGGCAATGAGTCTTGACTAATAAGAAATGATTCTCTATAATTATGTGTGTATTCCACAAATTTTCATGTTTTATGTTATGATTATTGGGATTACATTTCACTACCATGATTTATCCCATGTTATGAAATTATGATCTCTTTTGCAGGGTAAGATTTCCAAAATGTTATGTTCTTATGAATTTGATGTGATTGATATTTCTTTTGTTTACCCTTACTGAGAATTTGAGCTCACCCTTTTGTATGTTTTCTTTCCCCAGATCAGGAAGAAGGTTATTAAGTAATATATGCCAAAAAGGGACTATAGATATAATGAAATAAATGGGAGACAATGTAGATGCTTTATGAACCAGTTGTTTATGTTTCCCAGTTTCTAAAGACACTATACCTATATGGTCCTTTAATGGTTTTGTTATATGTTGTAATAAGTATGCTTCAATTTTGAAGTATTAACCATGTATGTAATGTATGGGTCACTATAGGTACCAGCCACACCGTCCCTCGGATTGAGATAGGGTTGACTCATAAATGTCACAAATGATCCATGGATCGTTTTCCTAAAGTATCAACAGAATCCGAATGCATTTGGTTGGTTTTCAGTATGCAAGTTGTTATTTTCACTTAAAATCCTATACATTTCAAATAAAAGTGAGACAATTTGAGTGGTACCAGCCACACCATGCCTCAGATTGGGGGGGGGGGGGGTTGACTCATACATGTCAAAAATGTCCCATGGATTGTTGGCCTAATGTATTAATAGAATCCAAATACATTTGGTTGGTTTTCCGTATGCAAGTTGTTGTTTTCAGTTAAAATCATGTCCATTTCGAATAAAAGTGAGACAGTTTGAGTGGTACCGACCACACCATGTCTCAGATTGAGGCAGGGTTGATTCATAAATGTCAAAAATGACCCATGGATTGTTGTACTAAAGTATCAATAGAATATGAATGTGTTTGGTTGGTTTTCTGTATTCTAGTTTTCGTTTTCACTTAAAATTTTGTCCAATTCAAATAAAAGTGAGACACTTTGAGTGGTACTAGCCACACCGTGCCTCAGATTGAGGCGGAGTTGACTCTTACACGTCAAAAATGAACCATGGATCCTTGTTATAAAGTATCAACATTATCCAAATATGATTGGCTGATTTTCCATATTCCAGTTGTTTTTACTTAAAATAGTGTCCATTTAAAAAAAAAAGAAATACACTTCGAGTGATACCGGCCACAACGTACCTCATATTGAGGTGGGGTTGACTCTTACATGTTAAATATAACCCATGGATCGTTTTATTAAAGTATCAACACAATATGAATGCATTTGGTCGGTTTTCCGTATGCCAGTTGTTGTTTTCACTTAAAATGTTGTCCATTTCAAATAAAGGTGAGACACTTTGAGTGGTACCGGCCACACCATGCCTCGGATTGAGTCGGGGTTGACTTGTACATGTCAAAAATGACCCATGGATCCTTGTTCTAAATTATCAACACAATCAGAATATTTTTTGTTGGTTTTACATATGTCTGTTGTTTTTACTTAAAACCGTGTCCATTTTAAACAAAAGAGAGGCACTTTGAGTGATAACAGCTACACTGTGCCTCATATTGAGGCAGGTTTGACTCATACACATCACAAATGACCCATGGATCTTTTTACTAAAGTATAAATACAATTAAAAAGTGTTTGGTCAGTTTTCCGCATGAAAGTTGTTCTTTTAACTTAAAATACTGTCCATTTCAAATAAAAGTGTGACAGTTTGAGTGGTACTAGCCAAACTATGCCTCAGATTGAGGTGGGGTTGACTTATACATGTCAAAAATGACCCATGGATGGTTTTCCTAAAGTATCAACAGAATACGAATGCGTTTGGTCAGTTTTTATATGATAGTTGTTGTTTTCACTTAAAATCAGGTTCATTTCAAATAAAAGTGATACAGTTGGAGAGGTATCAGCCACACCATGCCTTGGATTGAGGAAAGGTTGACTCGTACACATAAAAAATGATCCATGGATCGTTTTCCTAAATTATCAATAGAATCCGAATGCGTTTGGTTGGTTTTCCATATGCCAGTTGTTGTGTTCACATAAAATGTTGTCCAATTAAAATAAAAGTGAGACACTTTGAGTGGTACCAGCCACACCATTCCTCGGATTGAGGAAGGTTTGACTCATACACATCACAAATGACCCATGGATCTTGGTGCTAAAGTATTAACACAATCCAAATACATTTGGTTGGTTTTCTGTATGCCAGTTTTTTTTACATAAAAGGGTGTCCATTTTAAACAGTGCATAGATTAGGATTGAAGACGCCAAATAAAGAGTGTGATTGTCTTTGGAATCAAGGTAGGTGGTCCTTATACTTTTATGAATTGTTGTGATGTTTTATATATGCAGAATCGTCGCTCGCACAATGTTGGGATGTCAGGTTGGGGGGCTGTCCAGGGTCCAGGGAGGAGGGTGGGGGGCTGTCCAGGGTCGAGGGAGGAGGGTGGGTGGCTGTTTGTGGTCAAGAGAGGAGGGTGAGGGGATGTACAGGGGTTGTCCAGGGTCCAGGGAGGAGGGGGGGGGGTGTATAGGGTTTTGGGAGGAGGAGGGGGGGGGGGGTTGTTCGGGGTCTAGGGAGATGGGTGGGGGGGGGGGTTGTCCGGGGTCCAGGGAGGAGGGTGGAGGGCTGTCTGGGGTCCAGGGTGGAGGGGGTGCTGTCTAGGGTCCAAGGAGGAGGGTGGGGCGGTGTCTTTATGGAGGAGGGTGGTGGGGCTGTGAGGGGGACTGTCCAGGGGGCTGTCCGGGGGGCTGTATGAGGGCTGTCCATGGTCCATGTAGGAGGGTGGGGGGGGGGGGGGGCTGTCTGGGGTCCATGGAGGAGGGGGTTGTCTGGGGTCCAGGGAGGAGGGTAGGGGCTGTTCGGAGGTTGTCCGGGGTCTAGGGAGGAGGGTGGGGGTGGGGGATGTCCAGGGTCCAGGGAGGAGGGGGGGGGGGGGGCTGTCTGGGGTCCAGGGAGGGGGTGGGGGGCTCTCTGGGGTCTTGGGAGGGGGGGGGGGCTGTTAGGGGGCTGTCCAGGGGGCTGTCTGGGGAGCTGTCCGGGGGTTTTTCGGGGTCTAGGGAGGAGGATGGGGGCTATCTAGGGTCCAGGGAGGAGGGGGGCTATCCGGGGTCCAGGGATGAGGGTGGGGGGCTGTCCGGGGTCTAGGGAGGAGGGTGGGGGGCTGTCCGGGTGGCTGTCTGTGGGGGGGTCTGTGGGCTATCTCAGGTCCAGGGAGGAAGGTGGGGGGGCTGTATGGGGGCTGTCCCAAACACATGGTATGGTATTTAAATATTTTCTAACCAAATTATTTCAAGGTTAAAAAAATAATTTCAATATATCAACTTATAATCAGACCATAAATTTTCTAAATTTCACTAAAAAATTACAATTTCATTAAAATAGATAAAAAATAAAGATAAATTGATCTACATAATGACACATATATTCAGTCACAATAAATAAATAAACATAAAAAGTCAATAATATCAGCAAAAAAGGTAACAGATCAATCTGTCCCTCATCACCATCATTATCTTCACCATCATCGTCACCCTCACCCTCAACCTCATCGTCATCCCCATTATCGTCCCTGCCCTCATCACCACCCTCGTACTTAGCCTCAACCTCCTCATTTCCCTCATCCTCCGCCTCGACCTCCTCCTCTCCCTTCTCCTCTGCCTCGACCTCCTCCTCGGCCTCCTCCTCCTCCTCCTCCTCCGTGGCCTCCTCTTCACCATTGTCTCGACCACCACTAGAAATTCCACCTGGTTCACCATATATAGAATGCATCGATTAAATATATTCATCACAAGCAGTGCTGGCCTCTGGTAGATGTTTTAGACATAAAACATACATCAGTTTCATAAATGCAGTGCTTACCCTATCAGACTATTCTGCCATCTCTGTGGCCCTTTTTTCAGCTTTTTTTGCATGTTCCTTAACCTACTGCAACTCGGTGGAACTACAAATCATACTTGATGAGGTCCAATACCTCGTCAGAACTATACTCTTCCTAGGTCGGCAGCATACTCTACCAGGGTGCTCATCTCTCAAAACCTGATGTAAGTGATCGTTTGGCCCAAAATTTTCAGGATCCTGGGAATCAAGGGCCTCTAAAGAAACCATTTACAAATATAAATATATTATTATGTTAAAAATTATAGATTAAAATTTTAAATTTACAAAGTAAAACTTACAATCTGCTATTGAGTCGGTTCATTAACCGCACTTCCATCTTTCTTCTTTATACTAGATCAAAACAATTTTTCTCGATGCACATGTGCTTCTATATTGAATTTATGCCTCTATAATGACATTGAATGTAAAAAATCATAATTAAAAATATGATACCAAAAAAACATAGTAATTTAATAACTAAAATTATATAACAACTTTAGAAATCGAATAAATTATGGAGGAAGCAACAGAAAGTTCAAGTTGTAAAGAAAGATTATAAACTGACATACCTACTGTCTCTCATGATCTGCAATGGTAGTACGCCCCAATGTGTGGATGTATTTTTTAGCATCAATGTTTTTTTATTTCTTGCAGATGCATCCTAAATAAATTTCAATAATTAGTATTAACAAAAAACATGAAAATTTTCATTTAAATACTTATAATTTGATTAGTACCCTAAATTGGCTAGTCGCCCAATGAGTAATCATATGTAGGTACTATTATAATGGAAAATCATCCACAACAGGGATCGCCTCTAACTCTGTTCCCACTATAGCATGCCAGCTAATGTACAACTCATGATTATAAGCTATCCAATGCTCGCCTAAATCCATTAGACATGCTGGCCGAGTACCCTCACCATCGGGGAAATTAAACTGCAACTGAAACCAAAATATATATTAAAATAAATACAAAAATTTATATATTTCATTAAATAAAACATATTTCATTTCTCATATCTCTACCCAAGATTTATCATTGACCTCATTTGGAAACTATCTCCATGAGACCGGGCTGACATGAATGATGTCAGAGTATTTGGCAAGCGTCGCCAAAAAAATACGACATTGTTTCCCTAATTTTTCAATCATCTGACTATCTTCATTATAGTCCACCATCAACTGTGTGTGGTGGTTCCACCCCGAATGCATGTGTGTACTCTCCCTCCCCACCTCTTATCAGTAGATGTATCTGTTATGAAAGAAAACAAATATTTTATCAATGCATGTTATAATGAAAATAAATAATGGTTGTAACACTTTGTTAGGGCTGTATAAGTAAACCTATGGTAGTCTGATCAATGGGTGCCGCTAGATCCGTTGAAACTGAAGGGACACCCTATACAGATGTAGTGGGTCCCAATGTATACTCCACTAGGATAGACTCTGGTGGAGTATTAGTCGAAGAAGATGGAATATAAAAGCCCAGAGAGAAGGAAGTAGAATTAAAAGAAGATGACAGGGATGGCTGGCCAAATTCTAGATGGGGAGTGGGAATCATCATCGGATATGGTACAGTCATGTGAGGAGGCTCAGATGTAAAGGGTTGTGAAAACATGGGAGGTCTAAATATCCCTTGTGTCTCTAATGGCACACCAAGATCAGAATGTGGGATGGATGGTATGTCAGTGGGAGGGGCGGGGTCTAATCTGGTACGCTGACCAGATCGTCTAGCTCCCTTACCACCCCCTCGAACGAACACCCCGAGTACTGGGACCACTACTAGCTTCTCATCAAATAACTATCGCCTAATACATGTATCCTGAAAAAATTCTCAAAAAATATTAATCACATGACATTATATATTTTTTAAATAAATATATTTGAAATAAAATACTCACTGTAGGCACTAGTGGTGGAATGCCTAGCTCAGCCATGTCGACGATTGTTGTCCATAATCTGTTTTTCTCGCCTCTCTTCAATTGGGTTTCAATTTCTTGCATTTGAAAACAAATATGGAAGTAAAATATAAAAGTAAAACTAATGTGTAACCCAAAAATCAAAATAAATAAGGGGGGAATATGGGGATTCATGGATAATTTAACTAACCATTGTTTTAGGTGAGCTTGAACAAATATATAATGAAGTCAATAAATCGTTACAAGATGTAATAAAGAAATTTAATTTTTAGTAGGATTATTATTTACTAAGTGTCATCAGTCTATTAAAATCATGGAACGTTGATTTTACCAGATTCATAAGTGGTGAAGCATTTGTGAAAATTAAGGAAAATTTTAATTTCTTAGCTCAGGTAGATGATACATGTTTCAATACATTTTTTAGAAGAATACAAACCATCATGTTCATTACCTGGTAAAATGTTAAATAGAGGTCTTAAATTCGTCATACAAATTTTATATAATTAACAGTTGAATCCTTGAAATGTTCCCCCAAGTTTTTACTTATTGGTTTCATAGGTTTAAATAAAGTTCAATTCGAAATTACAAAATGAAATTCAAATAAAAATTCTAGCCAATAAACATTGAAAAAATCTCATAATCGTCAATCAGATAAAACATATTTGTAATCAATATTAAATAAATTCTGAATAGTACCAACATTAACAACCCAACTTGAGGTAAAACAAAATAATTGAGAACACGAATGGATGATTCTATATATTTTCCACCACAACTTCAAGTTCACAATAAAATCTGACAATTGAGCTATTAGAGTCCTAAAAATAAAAAAATGTATTGGTTCCAATGATAGTAGGGACAATTTAAATTCCAGCATCACCACCATCAAAAATATGTCTTGGAATTACTTCAACTATTAAACCAAATTCAGTTCGAAGTTGGTCTTTGACATAAAAAACTTGTTTATCCATTGAAGCCAATACATACGGTTCTTTGGTAGCAAGAGTGCGAGTCATATTAATTACTCAAAATCCACAATCATCAATAAATGTGTCATGTCTCGTCATCAAATCAAACAATGGCATTTCATCATCGTGACTCATCCATAACAGTAATAATCCCAATATTACTATTTTTTTATCAACTCCGTAATAACCAACATTTTTAAATCATGGTCTACTATCTAATGCATTGGCATAACAATCTGTTGTGGTAGTAACCACAATACCATCATGTTGTGTTGTCATGTTCTTTTCTCGTTCAGTGACAAATAAATTTGTACCCATTTATAATAATTGATTTACAGTCACGAACCACGGTATTAGGACCAAAAGCCAAGCCTCTTATTTCCTCATAGACAGAGTCGTAAGGAAAACTCAATACCTTACAATATAAATGAATATTAAACTTAATTAAATATTTATTTAATGATTTTACACATTAATATATTTACCTTCAATTTTAACCAAGAAGAAAACTCTTTTCTATGTAAAGACTCCCTCCTTCTCAAAGATAACGAATGATACTTTCTATTTATCATTGTTTTATGTTACATATGGATAAAAAATATGAATAGATTAACAGATATATATTCAAGATATACATTTTAAATTTATTTACCTAATGTAGTCCTTGAACAAATCACAGTTCAACAAAAACTGTGCGATGTTCCATCTCCCGCTCTTCAAGGCATAATGTCTTCAATGTATATGATCCAGGAATTCCCCTGTTTGAGGAAGTAATGGAAAAATGGTTTCAATTTTCTCATACTTTTCATCTTCATTTATCATTGGTCTGTTCATTCTTGTAGTAAGAACCAGACAAATATATTGAGCAGAAATCCATATATTCTTGATCCAAGTAACTGTTCATGATAGAACCTTCGAGATGATTCCTATTTTGGACATAAGACTTTAATGGGTACATATTTATTTTAGTTGGATACATCCAATGAAAAGGAATAGGTCCTCTGAGAATTATTTCAGTGGGAATATGGATAGTCATATAAAACATGCATGTGAAAAATGATGGAGGAAATATTTTCTCCAACTCACCCAAAATTAATGGGGCATCTACCAACATTTTTTTCAGAATGACTTGGACAACTTCTTAGCACAAAGGTCTCTAAAAAAATGTAATAACCGAATAACATTCACTCTTACATTATTGGACAAAATATGATAGATTTCTATTGGAATCAACTCATGCAGAAGAATGTTATAATCATGAGTCTTCAAAGATTTCTGCTTCAACTCTCTTCTGTTGACCCATTTAGATATGTTGCTTGAATAGCCATAACGAACTCTAATAGTCTCTAATACTTCTAGAAATTGTTTCTTCTCATAGGTTTCATCACATAAGAATCACATGGAACATTTCATTTATCTTCACTGATATGCACAAGATGCAATTATGGTCTGATGCCCCAATCCACCAAGTCACACCGAGACCGTAAATCATCTTTTGTCTTTCCCTTAACATTTAGAAGTATCAAAAGCAAATTTCACATATATTCTTTTCAATATGAATTATGTATAAGCAATGAAGTAACAAATTGGTTGACCAATAAGGAAAATCAAAAAAAGATACTCATCTTCCTCCAATTGTAACAGGCTTCAGTGGACATATTTTTCCCCCTTTCCAGATTTCATTTGACCCTTCCTGATGAAAAACTAAAAATCTTTCAATTCATTATGCACATCAGTTCCAGACATACGCTGAGGGGTGGATCATCAGTCTCTATGGTATTATCAAATTTTCGATGATTATTTCTATATGGATGGTCCATTGGCAAGAATCGTCGATGTCCCATAAAACTAAAACTACATCGATGTTTCAGTCTTCTAGATCATGTATTCTTCATAAAAATAGGACATGACAGTTTTCCCTTCATGCTTCATCCATACATCATTGCATAAGCTAGAAAATAATTGATCGTCCATATAAGAATAACACACATCTTAAATATGTCTTTAGAATATGCATCGTATGTGTGCACACCCACATCCCAAATAATTTTCAACTATTTTCTTAAAGGTTGCATGTATACATCAATATCAATGCAGGGATCAGAAGAGCCAGATATGAGTATAATTATGAAAGTGAAAGGTTTTTTCATACTCAACCGTGGGGGAAGATTATAAATGTGTATCAAAATTGGCCATGTGATGTGCGAATTAATCATCTTTCCCAAAATGGATTAAAACCATCGCCTAAAAGACCCAGCCTCACATTACACACGTCAGCTGCAAAATCAGGATATTGAGCATCAAATCTCTACCATGAAAATCCATCTGTAGGGTGAACCAACTCATCATTAGTCTTATTTATCTTGATATCATTCCATATCATTTTTATTGATATTTCATCAGACATAAAATGATTCTGGAGTTTGGGGATCAATGGAAAGTGCCACATTACTTTTTGTGGCACGCGGGATAGTGTTCCATTAGATTTGGACTTCCAGTGGGATGTTCCACATTTTATACAATCATTTCATTCAACGGTTTCCTCCTAGAATAAACTGCAATCTTTTGGGCAAGCATGAATTTTGTTTCTTGAAAATCCAAATTCCTAAACTAACTTTCATTCCATATAGTGGTTTGAGGGAATATCTGCATCATCTAGAATTAAATCCATCAAGAAGGTAAGAATGTAATCTATTTTTGTATTAGAAATACCATACACAGTTTTAACATGAAATAATTGGGATAAAAATTCCATATTTTTCATTTTATCGCATTGTCAATATACTGGAGTCATGGCAGCATCACTGAATTTTTTCACCCTGACAACATCATCTTTTTCATTATATGCATCATGTGTGTACATATCAAAGTCTTCTTGGGTCATAATACTTTCTTTTTCATGATGATGAATAAATGAAAACCGGTCATATAACAAATTCTTTACTCCGGTCCTCTCATTTAGATCATCATCAATTTGAGATTTAATTTTCCCCCCATTGTGATACCACACATAGTAGTTGGATTGAAAACCATATTTTGTTATGTGGTAGATAACTTCTTCATGGCTCAACCAAGGTCTTCCAACACAAATGGAACATGGGCAGTGTATGCGACCACTATCTGAAGCATTTTGAAATGAAAAATCTAAAAATCTCTCCAAATTGTTTTGAAAATTTCTTAATATCCTATCAATTTTATATATCCAACTTCTATCCATTATGTAAAAAAATAATTTTTATAAGTCATTTAGTCAAAATCAATTCAATGAGATTGAAGTTTCATCGAAAATGTATTTAAGTAAATGATAATTGTTCACTTTATATGAAACCATAACAGACACACTACTCTATATGAGAATCATAATATAAAAGAAAAAAATACAATATTTATAACAAAATATCTTTGAAGAACTATACATGAGTGTACAAGATCATGTACACTTGTGGAGGAGAATTATTCATGAGTTGACTAAATTTTAGATTGAAGAAATTTTATATTTTAGTAGATAATTTGAGTGATCACATAAATTTACCAAGGGGGAGGGAGTGTCCATGGGGGTGCGGGGTGTCCAGGGGGTGGGGGGGCTGTCCAAGGGGGTCGGATGTGTCCAGGGGGTGGGGGCCTGTCTAGGGGGGTCAGGGTGTCCAGGTGGGCGGGCTTTCCATGAGGGTGGTCGGGCTATTCAGGGGGGTAGGGGTGTCCAGGGGGTGGGCGGGATGTCCACGGGGGTGAGCGGGGTGTCCAGGGGGTTAGTGGGGCTATCCCGGGGGTACATGGTGTCCAGGGGGGTGGGTGGGCTGCCCATGGGGGAGGAAGAGCTGTCTTGGGGGGTACGGGGTGACCAGGGGGTGGGCGGGCTGTCCAGGGGGGGTTGGCGGGCTGTCCACGGGGGGGTGGTTGGGCTGTCCATGGGGGTGGTGGGGTTGTCCAATGGGGTCGGGGGTGTTGGGGGGGGGGGAATTCGAGGGTATGGGGGGGGGGGTGTCCGGGGGGTGGTGGAGCATGTCCGGTGGGTGGGGGTGTCCACGAGGGTGGGGGGAGGGGCTGTCCAGGGGTTATGGGTTGTCCAGGGGGTTGGGTGGGCTGTCCGCGAGGAGGTGGAAGGGCTATCCAGGGGGTCGGGGGTGTCCAGGGGGTGGGGGGGGGGGGTTCCATGGGGTAGGGTGGGGTGGGGTGGGGGTGTCCAGGGCATATGAGGTTTCCAGGGGGTGGGGGGGTGGCAGGGCTGTCTAGGGGGTACGGGGTGTCCAGGGGGTGGGAGGGCTGTCCACGGGGGGTGGGGGATGTCCCATGGGGGGAGGGGGTGGCCAGGGGGTGGATGGGGCTATCTAGGGGGTACTGGGTGGGTGTGAGGGTTGTCCAGGGGGGTGGGCGGGATGTCCACAGGGGTGACGGGGCTGTCCAGAGGGGTTGGGGGGGGGGGGGGGGGTCTAGGGGGGTTGGTGTAAGGAATTTCCAGGGATTGGGGGGGGGGGGGCTGTCCAGGGGCTACGTGGTGCCCAGGACAGGCCACCCCACCCCCTTGGACAACCCACACCCCCAGCAGGATAGCCCACCCCCACCCCCCCCTTGGACAACCAACACCCCCCTCCCCCACCTGGGCAGCCCACCCCCACCCCCCTTAGATAACCCTCCCCCCCATTAATAGCCTACACACCCCTTAATAGCCCACACCCCCCTTTATATCCCACACCCCAACCCCACCTCCCTAGATAACCAACACCCCCTCCCCCACCAGGACATCCCACCCCCACCCCCTTGGACAGACCCCCACCCCGTGCCAGCTCACACCCCCTCCCCCACCTCGATAGCCCACCCACCACCACCCCTAGACAACCCACCCCTCCCTGGACAGCGCAGACCCCTCCCCTGCTGCCCCCTGGACAGCCCCCCTAGACATCCCATGCCCCCCACTGGATATCCCCACCTCATTGGATAGCCCATACACCCCCACCTGCATACCCCCCCCCCCCCCAGGACAACCCACCCCCTCCTGGACAGCCCACACCCCCACTCCCCTGTAGCCCCCCCACCTGGACAACCCCCACCTAGATAGCCACCCCCCCACCTGGACAGGCCACCCCCTCCCGGGACACCCCACACCCCCTCCCCCACCTGGACATCCCACCCTAAACCCCTGGAAAACCCACACCCCTCCTTGGGGGGGGGGGGCATACCCCCTCCCCCACACCCATATAGCCCCCCTAGCCCCCCTACAACCCCTACCCCCTGGACAACCCACCCCCACCTAGATAGCCCCCCACAACTGGAAAGACCTCCTACCCCTCCTGCAGCCCGCCTTATGGTATTTTTATTTAAAATCATTTTATTCATTAAAAATGAAAAACTATCATGCATTATCCATTTCACTATACAAAAAACATAAATCCCCACTAAATATAATACATAAAACCCCACTAAACAAAAAATATAAAACAGACATAAAACAAACCCTTTAACCAGTAAAAAAAACAAAAAACAAAACCTTTACCCCCTACACTAAACAAACACCACTAAACAGACCATTTATGATGTATGAAGTGTAGAACAAAAAAAACATAAAACAAACAAAGGGTTTGGTAATCCAACAATAAGAACTATAATTTAGCCAAAATCAATACATCAAACACAAAATAAAAAGAGTAAGAACACTAATACAAAGTTAAAACTTACTAATTTGAAGTGTAGATATAGAAATTTGTTTGATTGAAGAAGGATCTTCAGCTGGAAGGTGTTTTTCAGATGAGAATACGTCGGAAGGAGGTCTATATTAGGTCTTCAATCAGACCTACTGGGAGCTGGGGCACTAGGTATTTGGGGGAAAACATTCCCAATAGTTTTTAAAAACTATTGGGAAAGCTTCCCTTTACCAACAGTTTATCAAAACCGTTGGTATACCTTAGAGAAAATTGGTTTTTCCCAACCATTTTTGCACACCATTGGGAAATCATAGGAACATATACAAATTTCCAACAGTTTGTACAAAACGTTGGAAAATGTTTGTTCTTTTAAACTACAAAAATTATTTCCTCAAACCATTGCTATAGTACCATTGGGAAAACACCATGTTCCAGTAGTTATAGGACACCAACTCTAATAAACTATCAGTTCAACTAGAGACAATTGCCTATGAATTTTAGTCTGCTAGACCACACATGATAATCATAGTTTTTATTAAGATTATGATTTATTCAAGGGGTCCACCAATTTGTATTCAATGAAATTATTTCTCACTATATCCTCAACTTATATATGAAAAATCCCTCAATAGATTATACTTATGAAGTATATGATTCTTCCATTGATGTGAGATTGCCTCCTTTTCAAGAGACACCACTGTAGTATTATCACAATAGAGTGTGATTGGATCTTTACTGCTAGACACCATGTCATGATCTTGGATGAATTTTTGTATCCATAATACTTCCATAGTTACCTTAGAATCCACAATATACTCGTACTTCACTATAAAATCTGTGACTATAGACTTCTTCGAGCACTTCCAGCTCACAAAACCTCTACGAAGAGTGAAGATATATCCTGTTTGTGAATTCATGTCATCTTCGTCTATTTTGAAACTACCATATTCATATCCTCTTATGAATAGTTCATCATCTCTTCTATATACTAGAAACATGTCCTTAGTATTCCTCATATACATATAGATAGTATTTAATTCAAGCCAATGGAAGTCACTTGGATTATCTTTCTTTCAACCTACCATACTCAATTCTTAAAAAACATCTAGCCTAGTACATAAAATTTCATACATGACTGGCCGAATCACCAATTCATATTGAATAATTTCTATTTTGATTCATTCCTCATGTGCCTGAGGACACAGTTTCATAGAAAGATGAATTCACATGACATTGGAAATAATCCCCTCTTTAATTATTCCATTCTTAATCACTTCAATATCGTTTCAATATATGTACCTTTAATTTTCCTAAGTATTCTATTGGATATGTCATTATGGATCCTCATCCCAAGAATATTTTCTACCAAATATGTCCTTCATGAAGAAGAATTTATTCAACCATTCCTTAATAGACTGTAAGAATGGTATTTTTTCCAATAAGTAATATGTCATTGACACATAAAATTATGAAAAGGAACGCACTCCAACTAAACTGTTTGTAAACATACTACTTACATTCGTTATTTATTGAAACCAAATTATGTTATGGCCCCATAAAAATGAATTTTCAATGATCTGGATGATTTATTTAATATAAAATGGATATTTTACACTTTCATACCTTGTTATCATCCTTTGGAGTCACAAAACCTTCTGGCCGTGTCATATAGATATCTTCTTTAAGGTTACCATTAAGGAAGGATTTTAAAATCCAATTACAAAATCTAATAATTAGGGATGGAAAAAATTTTAGGTATAATTCTGATGGATTTTAGAATTGAAATTGGTGAAAAGGTTTCATCATAGTTAATATATTGGTTCTGTTTAACCTCCATTGCAACTAGTTGTAACTTATAGATATTTAATTTCATATCCATGTCCATTTTCTTATTGAATAACCATTTTTTACCAAAAAAATACATATACTAAAGGGTCGACTAAAAGCCTGACTTAGTTTTTTTTACATGGAATCCATTTCATAATTCATGAACTCTTTCCATATGGAAACATCTATGCCACTACTGCTTCCTTATAGGTCATATGATCATTATTATCAACTAATAATGATTCACCATTCTCGGTTACAATAAAATCATAACGTTATGGTTATCTATCCTCTGTTGTACTCATATGTAGTACTTTTGTCTCTGGAATAGTTTCTTCTTCCATGGGGCATTTCAGAATCTCTTCCTGTAACAAATATTCTATGCATTGAGCCTTGACCTCATCAAAGTATATATCTCTCTCACTATCTCTTTTATAAATGATCTCCCCCACTAGGAATATGGTGTGCCTTTCCAAGTTAACTTTATTATGATGGGTCATATAGGTAATATCCTCTGGTTTCCTTGGGGTATCCTATAATGGTACACTTTGTGCCTCTAGGTGATTTTTTGTTACCTGAAGAGGCATTAACACATGATTTTCTTCCCCAAACATGAAAATTAGAGAACATGTTTTTTATTTAACTCCAAAATTCATATGGAATAACTTTTATCAATTTAGTTAGTACTTAGTTTAGTATATTTGATTCAGTTTATAATGTGTATCAGAAATTGATAATGGATGACTTGCATGACTCATCATTGATCTCCCCATGTCTGAAAAGGTGATTTTCCTCCATTCAATTACACTATTCGAATGAGGTATGTAATGAGGATTGAGTTGGGATAGGATCCCAATATGTGGTATGTAATCAATGATGTCTTGATTCATATATAATCTTGCACAGATTTAGTGGAGTTTTTAAATATTATTACCTTGATATTTCTTAACATCCTTCTTATAATCCTTAAATTTATTAATTTTATCTGACTTTTACCTCATTATGTATACATATCCATCTCTACAAAAATAATTTGTAAAATTTAGGAAGTATGATTACCCACCCCATAATACAATAGGAAATGGTCCTCAAACACATGTATAATATAATTTTAGAATCTATTTGGACCTTTCACATTTACCACTAAATGGGGGATTTGGTCAATTTTAATTATAAACATTCATGACATGCACTAAGTGGTTTTAGTTCAAAAGAATCCAAATATACATCTTTATGTTATTTAGTCAAGTATTTTTTGTTTACATGACCTACCCAGTGATCCCAAGGTTGGGTGTATTCTGTTTAATGTAAAATAACTTCATTATAATTTCCCATTACTAATTTTTTGTAATAAAATACATAAATAAAATTATTTAATTATGATATAATATGAAAAATTCTATCTTTATAAAAGAAGAAAAATATATTCCAAAATTTTAAAATAAATACATTCATATCATGTATAGATACATAAATAATATTTTTTAATAGATGAAACATAATAACAACCTTTAAAAACCAATATCATTCTTGTTAGAAACGTGAGGTGGTAGTCCTTGATAGCTACAATAAAAATTTTAGCTCCATTTTATACTCATAGATCTATATACTCTTTGTTAATATTTTTGAATCTACTTGGTTACTATATTTGTAGACATACTCGAGCACCACATGATATATCTGATACCCAATTTGTTGAAATAGATAAATTTATCTTGATAATAAGTTCACCTGAATTTCCCCCTTTCTTCATAAGTGGGGTACACTTTTTTTCTAGTGACCCTTCTTTCCAGTTGAGAAATAGATAACATCATGTTCCCTTGCCCACCCCTTAATATTCCTCTTCTTATAAGGGTGTTATGAAGAACCCTTGGTATTCAAGATTGTTTCTTTGAATTTCTTCTTATAATCTATAGGGACAAAAGGATTTCCATGATTCATCTATTTATCTAGTTGGTGAAGAAGAGTGGGAATATCGGGAAGTATCTTCTCAATGTTTTTTATATTAAAATTAACAACAAAACTGGAGAATCACAGAGAGAGTGATCCAATAATGAGATCATTTTCATGTTTTAAGGTAGTTTAAACCATAAATCCTACAAAAATAAATGAAGTTAATAATCTAGACTATGTGATTCCCAACATGGGAACCTTCTCCAAGATTTATATTAAAAAGAGACTTGTATATCTTAAACCACTCCTATCTATCTCTCCCATGATATAGTACATAGAGATGATTGATCATGTTATACACATCCATATTTCATTACAATTCACGAGCTTACTAGATATAGATTAAATAATCAAACATTAAACATAAAAAACATAGTTCATATGTTTCACATCAAATATGAACTCTTCATCTCTCACCTCATTAGTAGGAAGACCAAAAAATGGGGATTCTAGTATGTATGTTTTTTGTTCATGGAAAAAAACCTGAATGTTTCCGTACCATTTCTGGAAGTTACATTCAACTTGGAGATGGTATTTCTCCACTATAGAACGAAGATATAGTGTGGGTGATGATCTATCTATTTTTTATACAATTTTAAATGTGAATATTATTAGTACGTTTCTTGATTATAAATTATGTTAGATATAATTAATTTTTTTATTAAATCTACCACCATTTTATCATGATATGATATCCCAAACAAGTGAACTTAAAATGTAAAGTTTCTATAACATTATAGTGGAAAGGATACCTATTCCCCTTCACATGACCCCAATAAGGGTTGGTCAATATACTTGAAGGTATTTAGGTTGATAGGTATTTTCCAACTACAGACTTGCATCTTGTTGATCCATTAAGTGAAATATCGTATCTTGAAATCTTAACTTTTATTTCCACAAAACATTCCACCAAATTATACAAGGTTTTGTAAGGTCTACTAATCATAGTGTAAAATTTTTAATTCAACCCAAATACTTCATAATAATTCCCCTTAGAAAAGTAAGTGTCTCAATAAGTGTAGGTTAAACACTAATTTTTATTGAGCTTTATTCCTTATCAAGTAATGGAAGGACAAGTTTGACATTATATTTAATTGATAGATGTTAATTTTTTATTCTTAAATTCTATATTGTTTTATCATTAAAATTTATTTTTAATATTATGTGAATGTTACTTAATTAATTAACCACATTGGAAAAAAACATTTACATATAAATCATTTATTTAAATTTCATCTTTGCACATTAATTCTGTAATTTATGTGATTAGGGTCTTATATACATTAAATAAATAATGAATAGATAGAAATAAATAGATAATGTAAATTCCCAGTCATGTACTTATCTAATGGTTTATTTAATGAGTAGAAAATAAATCAACCTATGACCTAGAGGAATAACTCTACTTTTCAGTCTTTTAATGGGTTATAACATTCCTCCTGTACACTTGTGTATCATTGATTTGGAATCATCATGGTTCTATCTTGAACCACCTCCATGCATCTTGGGAAGATTTATTAATTACAGGTACATATTACTCACAAACAGGTGAGGGTAACCAAAGTATTAGTTAAAGGGGATTATATAAATATCATTGGACACACATGTATGATATAATAATGGATGTTGGGATGACTCACATAACATCTTTTAATTTAAAATTAAAAATTTAAAACCCATGAAATATATTAAATTAAATAAATTCCAATACATACATAGGCCTTGGTCAAGCTTATGATCAGTCATACATGCAATGAATACCCAACTGTAACTGGATAACATTAATTTTTTTATTCAATATTTTTTGTTATAATGAATGAACTTGCATGAATGAATTAATGAATTAATGAATTAATGAATTATTTAATTAACGAATCAATGAATTATTGAATTCCATTTCATTATAATGATCATACAAACATAATTGGAGATACCTATAATTTATGGAATTTATGGAAAAAAAGTACATAACTAGTAATGACATATTTATTACAAAAAATTAATTAATCATTTCTTTTAAAACTGTTATTAAATAGTAATAATCATAATGATGTTCCAATCAATAAAATAGTTTTTAATCTATAATTTTTTAAATTAATGTGATATTTAATTTTTTCCTTTAAAGGGATACTACATGATGTGTAAACCCAGTTACATGTCATGTATCTCAATTGCTATGTATCCATGGTACACGCATGGGTTTTTAGCATGTACCTCATCCAGAATACATGATGTACATATAGAAGATACATGTTGTTTGTTCCACTTCTAGTGTGTTCAAGATTTGTTCTTGGGTCTTTTGTTTGTGTCTCAGTGGACTACATGGCACGTATAGTCCAGATAGATGTCATGTATCTCTTTGATCAGTGTGTCCACTTTCTTTCCTAGTGGACTGGTGTGTTCTTTATACATTCTATTTGATGAATTGAATGCATGTACACCACATAATAATGAATTATATCAAAAATTCTCTTGGTTTTTAGTCTCACATGGTTTGACCGTATATAATGACTACACATATTTAGAGATTCAATTCACTAACTAGTGTAGACTACATGACATATACACTATACACACGCCATGTAATCCAAAAATATTATTCTAGGTTGGATGGTCAACACCTAACTTACACTGTATATAATTACAAAATGGAATGTTGTATATCCCTCAACACTTCCAGATGCAGTACACTAGGGTAAAAAATGTGTACTTCTGAGTAAATGTCATGTAATCATATCTTACCTGTATTTTTTCAATTCTTAATGGATTCTTTGATCATTATTTATATTTTCTTAGAACTTTAAGAAATGGAAACACTAAACTAACACAATTAATATATTGAATCCAGTTAATTCAATTCTTATTAAAGACCTAATAAAATGAAACAAAAATCTTTCCATGATTGTGTGTAAGATTAAAAATAAAATAAATAATTATAAAATTTATACAAGATTGATTTGATAAAAGATTATTGTTCCTGGAATAGTGGAATCATGAAATGGTGGGTGATATATTCAAATTGTGTTTAATTATCATTACCAAATACCATAAGGTAGGATCTTGTACATAAAATCTATAAATAATTTATTTAATATTTGAAGAAATTAATACCTGCTATAAGGGAATTTCTTTATTGATGAATGTTGATCATCATAAACAAACCATTTCTTATTACCTTCATTGTGATATGATGATCAATGGATAGAATCTCTCTAGTGGTGATCAATATATGCCCCTATGATATTTGAGAAATTTCACTTGATATTTAGTTGCTAGTGGGGTCAATCAAAGGTATTACATTGTTCGTTCTTGATTTCCCATTCTTCGGTCTTGAAGAAAACTCTATTTCATTTTCCATTCTTTAGAGGGAAAGATAAGGAGGAGTCAAGAGAGATTATTTGTGTGAAAAAATTCTATATTTTTAATACACATATCGATACTCAACATAGTAGACATAACTATCTATTTATATAATTACGGTTTAGGTTAAAATAATAATTTAATTGAATTTGGGACATTAAATAATATTATAACCTTTAATGAAACCCCATTCCACATAATAAAAATAATTTTATTTTTTGGTGCGCTCCAACTTGTGAAAATTAAAAAATTACATTTATTGGACTATAAAGATTTATTTTACCCTAGACACAGTCTTCGTACGTTCAAACTTCCCATTGTTTATTGATTGTTGGATTGAATATTTTATTAATAAATATATATTTAATTCACATACTAGTGAATAAATATTTATGAAATATTCAGTAAAATAAATACATATATTTTTATTCACGTATTGATGATTAAATATTTATTAAATTTATGTGATCTATACAACTCAAATAAAATTATTCCTTGGTATTTCAAATAATATTTATTCCATTAATTAAATTCAAATAGAATTTAACCATGATCAACTGAAACACATATTGTGTTAACCTCTTTGATTTGTATTGGCATTATGTGAGCATTCATAATTACAATATTTCTATCTAGAATCATATCAATGATCCCAATATATTTAACTTAATATCAAAAAGTTAAAAAACCCATATGAATACTCACTGTATAATAAAATATAGTTATCATAATATTTCATTGAGTAATCTTTATGATGATGTCATCAACATATATATTGGATATTTCATTTTTTTGACTTTCTGAAATAAACATGTCGTTACACCATGGAAATGGAATTTAATGAGATTATTCTATTCAAATCAAAGGGAAGAAATATCAGATTCCATAAAGATGGAATGGAAAAAAAAATTCCTCAATGTATCCATTAATGGATTTTCAATTATGATTCACCCAACATACCCAACTTACTACCAACATATGGTGTGACTATTTTTATCAGTAAATATAAGTGTGTGAGTCATGACTTGATCCAATGATAATCTTAGAGTATGAGGGCCATTATACATGCTCATAGATAGAAATATCCAATGACACCTAAACATGTTGAATTCCTATTGGTGGGTATGTTATCATAATATACCATCTTTGAGATTACCAAGTGTGAACTTCATAAAAATAATCCTTATCCACTTATGATCAATCACATATGATGGTCTATATTCCATGTTTCCCATAATATTTTTTATCGAACCATATATCTATATTAAGAATATTATCATAGTACTCTGATGTTCTCATTATATCGGTGAACCGATATGACCTTATCAATGAGACAAATACTCTACAACATTAACACATTAATGTCATGTAGTAAAATGAAATATATATAACAATAAGTTTAATTAATATTCAATACATCTAATATACATGTAATCAATGTAAATTATTTTTTCCTGGGACACCGACTCCAAAATAAAGGAGCTTATTTGTCTTAGAGATAATATTCCTTATTGTCTTCACTAAATTAAGAATCTGGAGAGTGGAGATTAGCATGATCTTAATATATCTTAACTATATATTCTTATAGATCCTAAGGATAATATGTATGGTCATCTTCATAATAGATTCATAAGGGTCATGTTATCCATGGAAAGGGAAACTGTTCGCACTATACTTTCATTTTTTGAGCTTATAATAGTGTTTCAATTGATGAATATGACTACATTCTAAAGAGAGTGAGGCCCTAGGAAATTGAGTTCTAGATTGATTTAGTCTAGATGATCTTCAAGAAACCTGATAAACCTTCAGATAAGTGGGTGAAGTTTTCTGTATTCAAGATTCATGGACTTGTCAATCATTGGTGGGACATTCAAGATAAATCTGGGCAGCAAGAGGAGTTGGCTGGGAATGGATTTGAGGAAACAGTTCTAAGAAACTTCTATCCTTAAATGTTGAGGGGTGAGAAGGCTCGTGAGTTCATGCATCCAAATCAAGAGGGAATGTTAGTGACAAACTATGTAGGATGTTTCACTAACTTAAAGTGGTTTTCATAATCTTTAATAGCTAAGGATATACCAAGGGTGAGTAATTTACATGATGGTATTCACTATGGGATAACATCATAGGTAAATGTTATTCACTTTAGTATCATTTCATATGTGATGAATCTAGATATCATCATAAAAGGGAATCTTATAGAGGTCTTGAGTAGGGTCTAGACTGTTTCAGTAGGAAGAACTATGAGATCTTTTTCGGGTGGGAAAAAGAACTGTTATGATAGTCATCACCATGGAAATAGAGGGAACTATAGTTTGGGAAGTGAGAAGACATCTCAGAACTATGTTCATATGTACTGAAAACTATTTTAAATATTTGGACAAAATATGAATTCATATCCATAAAATTCTTTGGAGATCCATGTTGTTGGTAGGCTGGGAAACCTTTAGATGGATTTAGGGGCACGAAACAATAGAGAAGTGGTAGTAGATCATGATAGGTACCAGATTATAGGAAATAATAAATAAAACCTTAGTAAACTGGTATCTATAGTCCTACTAGATGTTCAAGATTAGGTAAGGGAATTTGTGCTCCTGTGTAGGTGAGGTAGTACCAGGTAGAGAGAATAGAACCTAGGTGTCAAGTAATAGCCCATGGCATAAGAAAATTCATCTGCATGCTATGCAGTCTAATCCATCTAGTTTAGATGTAGAGCCTTTTATCTCCAGAGGTATGATTTTGGTATCATCTACCACATATTTAATTTTTTTGATAGAGGAGAAACAGAACCCATTATATATAATTTTTTAAAATTATTTGGGTTTTTTTTTAATTTTTGGGTGGTGTATTGACCATTGAAACATTTTTGGGACTGAAAAAAACGAATATTAAATATTTCAAGGATTACTCTCTAGAAATTGGTGGTACTCATTTCTTTTTGGAGTTGTTTATATGGAAAATGACTAGTTTTAATTTTATTATAGGTATGTATTGGTTAGTAATATTCTCGGATCATATTGAATATTACTAGAAGAGATTTAACTTTCTATCTTAGAAAGGGGGATTATATTTTCATTAGGGTGAGTGGGATCCTTATGATTGTCATGATGAATTAATTTAGTGTAGGTTGTAATTTCTCATGACTCAAAAAGAAGGTATTTATTTATGTGATGATGGAATGTAGAAAGATATTTCCCCCCAATGGTAAACCAGTTTTATGACGTTTTCTTGAAGAGTTATACAACTTAACAACCGATAGGGAGATAGAGTTCACGATTGAGTCAATTATAGGAGAAGATCCGGTTTCTTTCCCACCTTATATAATTTCACAAATAGAACATTGATAATTGAAGAGTCAATTATAAGATCTGGAAGCTAAGGATTTTGTATGACCTAGTACGTCTCCAGGGAGTTCTCCCATGATTTTCCCCAAGAAGGATGAATGGAATTTGTGATTTTTTGTGGAATATCAGAGATTTAATCAGATAACGATCACTAACCGATATCACCATTTTTGTATTGATGGTCTCTTTGACCATGTGAAAGGTTCCTAGATTTTATATAATATTAAACCAATATCAGTATATCAGCATTTTAGAATGAGACCATCAAACATACATCTGACTTCTTTATGGTGTAGGTTTGGCTCGTATGAGTTCTTGGTGTTTCTATTCAGTTACACAAACAAACCTAAAATATTTATGGTATGAGGAATCATATCTTTAATTATTTACTAGATTAGTTTGTGGTGATTTTTATCGACCAAATCATATTGTACACCTAGTTAGTAGTAGATAATTCCAAACCTCTTGAAATCATATTTAGTACATTGAGAGAGCCTCAACTTTATGCCAGGATATCAAAATAATGTTTCAGGATTAATAAAGTCCACTCCTTAGGAAATTTCCACATATATTATAGAGTTTCCATGGACCTAAATAAGGTTGATGATATGGTATCTCAGGGGAGGTCCAAGAATGTCTACAATATTTATATATTTTTTGGGTTTAGTAGGTTATTACTGGTGCTTTATCCATGAATTCTCCCATCTAGAAGCATCAATGCATGGGTTAACCAAGAAATTGGTTTTGTTTGTTCAGTCAAATGATTATGATATCTATTTTCATGATTTGAAGGGAAGGATGAATAGAACGTAGATCCTCACCATACCTTTTCTTGGATGGGAATATACTATGTACTATGACCCATATGTAGTTAGACTAATAGAATTTTTGATGTAGGAGGACCGAGTGGTTTCATATGGCTCTATACATCTGAGACAAAATGAGAAAAATCATCTTACTCATGATCTAGAGTTACCTATAGTGGTACACACCATGTGATTCTAGATACATTATATTTTCAGAGAGTGGTTTTTGGTGTACATAGACCACAATATCCTCAGGTACATATTTTATTAGAGGGAACTAGAGATTATCAAAGGTGGTAGGTCGATTATACAAAATCTTTCAACATTGAACTGAATTATACAATTGGAAAGGGAAAAATAATTTCTGACGCATTATGTTGTAATATGAATATAAAGGTAGCGATGGATTCTTATGATGAGTGGTGGATGATTTAACTTCTTGAAGACAACCATCTAGATGATTATATGTCCCAGGAATGAGTAGCTTTGACTTCAAAAATTGTTATACCAATGATTTTGTACTTGACCAACACTAATCAATTATATGATCTAGAGGGATTTCCACTAAGGGGTAGCATATATAGCATGGATCCATCATCATGATGATGTTTTGGAAGGAGAAATTATCTTATTTTTCATGGCTGAGTATGGGTTCCTATGATATTTCATGAAGAGGTGATGAAATATTTTCAATCTTCAATATTTTTGGTACAACTAGGCCTGATAAAGATTTATCATGATCTATATAGACATTAATGGTGTCCATGAATCAAGAAGGAGGTAGTGGGATTTTGTGTGAGATGTTTCACCTATTAGTAAGTGAAGGATGAGCATCATATTCCTACTAAGATATTACCACATCTTCCTATTCCATTGTTGTAGTGGGATGATGTTACTATGGATTTTGTGATAGGTTTCACCATGAAAACTCATAAGAACGAAGCAATATAGATGATCGTAGATCGACTAAAGAAGTTATCGTACTTATTTTCTATCAAGGAGACCTTCAATATTGATTATTTTGGAATTATTTACATTTAGTATATAGTTTTTTCCTGGTGTTCTACGTATTATCATTTATGTTAGAAATTATCGTTTCACATCTCTGTTCTAGAAGGGTATTAAGAAGGCTCTTGGATCACATTTTTTTATAATAATAACTTATCATCCTATGAAAGATGGACAATATAAATGGACTATTTAGATTTATGAGGATATGATATAACTCGGTGTGTTGGTTTTCTATGGTTAATTCAAGTAGAATATGGAAATCATAGTGTTTTTGTAAAATAATATTTTCTAGGTGTGACCTAGATTGAAAATTTTGAGGCTTTGTATGGTAAGACTTACTGTTCACCTTTGTTTTGGTTGGTGGTAGGTGAGTTAGTGTTTGTTATACATAGTCTTATGTAGGAGATGTTTTAGATGGTTTATTTCATTAGTAAGTCGTCAGTGACCACAAAGAGTAGTTATAAATATTACACTAACCCATGCCAACAACCTCTAGAGTTTGAGGTGGTTCTTCGTTTTTTTCCTTTAGGTGTCACCTAGGTTGGGGAAATGGTGTATCAAGAAGAAATGTAATCTATCACCCAAGTTTTGTAGTCCATTCGAGATAGTGGAAATCATTTTTCTAGTATCATATTGATTTTAAATTCTTCTGATCTAAAGTTCCATGCATGATAAGTTTCACATGTCATAGCTTCAGAGATATCATGTCAAACCTTCTCATGTGGTAGAAATTGATGAAGTCAATCTTGATGCAGATTCAACCTTTAAAGAAAATCCAATACATATTGTGGAAAATATTTAGAATCATCTTTAGGGAAATACCAGACCTCTAGTTTGAGTGTAGTGGAAACATAGGCATGTTCTAGAGGAAACTTTAGAGAGGGAATCTGATATACTATCATAGTGTCCCAACATTTTTTCTGATACTCCACAGTGATTCATGGAGGATATTTGGGATGCGATTTTATATGGTGGGGAGGTTATAAGATACCATCCTTTCTATGTACGTTCCCCTTGAGTTTTTTATAAACCAATATTAGTCGTATTTTCTTAATTTTCTTAAAACATTCGTGTTTTAGGATTTTCATTGGGGGTTGAGATATTTTGTTGGGAAAAAATGACATAATGTTAACGTATGTATGTTTTTTTTAAATAATGGATCACACGTATAAAAGCATAAATGGTATTAGCAGATATCCATATGGGTTTTGAAGGCTTCAATGGTGGTTTAGGTTCTTTCAGAAAAAGATGGACTGAGAGCTTTTTATTGGAAATAATCACACTGTGAATGGTTTAAATGACATAATCTAGTTACTATGAGGATTCCATGAATACTTTATAGAATGTATTTTTTACATGATGTGAATCTAGTTCATGTCATGAAATGGTCTATCAGAGTTATTTTAACCTATGGAAAGTAATTTTTTAATATTTTTTATAAATAAAAAAATTCACTTCATCAAAGTGGTTCATGTCATGAATATAATGAGACTAGTAGTTTTAAACCATGATGTGTGTATGAATTTATTTTCATACACCATTCAAACACCTCTATCAAACCCTAGGGAGACTCTAGGTGATCATCACATGATTCATATCCTTTTAGACATCTCGGTCTAGAATTTAATCTTTGGTTAGTTCCTTCACATTTATTTCCCCTTTCTTTCCTCAACTATTCTTCATTATAGTAGCATGATATCATAAAAACTATTGAATATGGTTTTGGTATTGATGTTTTTTTGGTCTAAGTTTCCTGTGATGCCTTCTTTACCTTTTTTATTAATTGGAATTCCCTGTTGAGAGTGTTTATTTGATCCCTGGATAAAGGAAGGTGGTCTAGAACAAATCCATATGGCATATTTCTATTTGTTTAAGTGTGTGAAATATCATGTTCTTTTGCCGAAAAAATGTGTGCCTTGAATAATAGAATAATGGGTGATGATAATGATGTTTTGTTTTCAACGACTTGGATATATTTTGATCAATTAGTCTTGAGACCTAGATTGTGTCCACCCATAGGGAGACCCTTACCTGAATGATAATGAACTATATATTTACTTAAATTATGAATTAACATGACATGATAACTTAGTTTATTGATTGTGATAGGATTCGTTTTCAAAATAGTTTACTAATTTATTTAATTGACTAATGACACATTGATATGACATGGTTGTGTAAATTGGAGTGTTAATGGGTTAAGACATAACATGGGAAATGAAAGGAAATTATAAGTTAAAAGGTTATTGAATGAATTTACTATTTTGGATTGTGATGTATGCGATGTTATTATTTCTATTATTAATTATGTTGTTGGTTATATTGTAATTCCTACAGGGCTTGGCTCGGTTATGTTGTAATTCTTATTGGGGTTGGCCCAGTTGTGAGGTAATTCTTATTGGGATTTCCCTAATTGTACTTTAATTATTATAGGTCTTGGCCTTCTTATGCTATAATTATTATAGGACTGGGCTTGGTAATTCTATAATTCTTAGAGAGTGTGGCCAGATTATTATGAAATTCTTATATAGAGGAATTGGTCTAGTTATGCAGAAATGCTTATACAGAGGACTTTTTCCCGTTTATGTGATTATTCCTTGGAACTGTGGTTATGTATGGAATTGTAATGCTACATGATTAGAGATATTTTAACATTGTTCCAATGTAGGTGGATTGTTATTCTATATTAATTGATTAATTTATACTCATATTGAACACATTATTATATGAAATTACTATTAGACTTGTTTTGTTGGGGAAAAATTGTGTCGCCTATTGAGTTATACATACACACTATTTGGGATTCCATTTGGTACATGATAAGATTACATATATAGAGTTTTGGAATATTTAAAATAATCTTGTTGTTGATTTTTCTAACTGGACAGGTTGGAAAATGGAGACAGGAATGACTAGGGATTCGAGACCTTAGACCTCTGAGTTTTTTTGTTTCATATTGATCATTTATAAATATGAATTACATAATGTCATATAGTTACAATTTAGACTATAATTACATGTTTCATCATTATTTGGTTTACTTGGATCATACTTTATCTTCCAGAAATCTGATGCACTATTTACTCCATTACATTTACTCAAATATTTGTTTATTTCCAATTTATTGAAACTCTATACCAGTGGGTATAGTCACCCGACTAGGTTTGTTACTTCCCTGTATCTAGTCAACATCCTATGTAATATAGGTAGACACAATTAAGGTCTAGTAACTAAACTTTGTTTTAGCTATTTGAGAAAGTATTGTACCAGGGGACAATACAAGTGGTTTCCATTTATTATGATGAATCATCATATCATGGATTTATTTAGCTTGAGGATAATTACTTGAAAGTGTTTATTTGTAATTTTTTCATGAAATTTTTGGTGGTAAGTTAATTTAAGAATCATATGAATTGAAAAAATTTAATTTAAGATTAAACCATATTTAATATGACTAAATAAGAATATTGGAAAATGGTTTTTTTGTTATGAATTATGATTTCAACATGTCAAATATCTATTTTGATATGACTATTAGTTGTATGATTTTATGATTACTTTTCTATGTGTTTTTCACTAAAAATAAATATTATATAAAATGAATATATAATCCTCATTAACAGACTATCACCCATTTATAAAAATATTTATAATTAATTTTGTAATATATGAGTAATGTATATGATGTGTAATTACTTCTTTGGGTAAGTTGGTATGTTTAAAAAGTCAATTCCAGGGTTTATTTATTTGAAAATATTTTTATTCAGAACATTTATTTTCCTTTTTAAATTGTTTTATTTTATAGAAAATGGTTTCATGGTGATTTCAATTAATAGAAAGCTCACTAAATTAGGATATTTATTTCCATTTTTATAATGATTCATTGAATCTAGGATGCGTTTAGATTGAAGTGTATTTCATGATAGTGTTTATTTTGAATAGTTTTCATGAAAGTTTTAGGGATAGGTTATCTTGAACTTTATATGCATTGAAAACATATAATTCAAAGTTGAAAAAATATAATATACATAAATAGATATATTTGGTAGGGTATTGGTTGTTTTTGGTTGGGAATTATGATTTTTGAAAATTAAGTTCTTGAATATTAAAATTAACTATCTAATCAATTTATTATGTTTCCTAACTTTATAAAACATTTCATATAATATTTAGTTGAAATTTTATTTCTTATTTTAATTGGTAGTGGTTTTTGTTTAACATTTTAACTTATATTTTTTTATTGTTTTGGAAAATGAATGGGATATTAAACTATACTATATTTTTAAAAATAATTTATAGTCACTATATCAATAACTATAACTTTAGAGAATAGATAATTATAGTTTCTAAATAAGTATAACTAAATTTATCATATATTTTGTTTTTGTTAAATATCAAAAGATATATCTATTTTCTTGATAATTATAGTTATGCTTATCTTGAACCATAGTAAGAAGTTTTCTATAGTTTTTTTATTTTTCTATTGTAACAAAAGAGGTATCTAAACAACAGATATTTCAAGGTTTTTATAAAATATTAGATAGTTTTTAAAAACATGACACACCAAAATTGATTAATTAAAGTTTTTATATTTTTTTGAATATGATTTGTGGGCGATGAAAAAATACAAGGATGAAACTGTTTCTATTATATATAGAAAATAGAAGGGAATGTTGGATACTAATTCTTAAATAATATAAATTCTATATGATGTTCTTATAAGAACACATTTACAAAATTATCCATAAATGTGATGATTTTTTAATTTATCTAAAATAAAATAAATTGAAAGTGGTAGGATTAATAATATTGTCTATGATATGATTCAAATGATATTGATGAGTTTGATATGGAATACCACATGAAGATCTATAATTAAATTAATAAAAAATATACATTGAAGTGTTGAGAAAACATCATAAGGTTGTTGAGGTTCATGTTTTTTGAATTTTTCAATAATGGCCTCTTGATTATTTTATGAATTACCAAACTTGATTGGATGAGGTTCAAAGAATCTTTTGATAATTTATGGAATGGATCTATTTATTTTTGTGTTGTATGTGTTGTATTTGGTTCATGTGTAATGTATTATTTTGAGAATCACTTTAAAGGTTACAATTAAATTGATATGTGCTATATTTATTTGTATATGATTCATATATATGATATTTTTCAGATAAGTACTGAAAAATAGAAATGGTTTATCCTATGTGATGGTTTTGTTGATACAAATAATATTTATTTTTATACACAATCTATTTCTTAATATATTCATAGTGTTCATGAATTTATAAAAATTCAAGTATGTATAGTTACCATGAACTATACATTTGAGTTCATTTTGTTTTCTGTAAGAGTTATATAATTAAACACTATTTGCAGAGTTCATTTTCATTGAGTATAATAAATAATTGTAGAGTTAAACTATAAAAATCAAAGAGTTCAACACAATTCATAGATTTAATCTTTGTATATTTTTTCAGAATCTCAATTGTATTCAACATTGTTTTCAGAGTTTAACAAACTATATTAAAATCATAGAGTTAAAACAACTCTCATAATTCTTGAGAAACATCATAGGGATCATATCAGAATAACTCTAAGAAAAGAGATATATCACCATAAATTTTGAAAAATATCGTAATGAAATAGAGATTATTAGATTGAATTGTTCAAAAGCCAAAAATTTATTCAGGTGATGTTTTTGTTTCATTATTCATGGATTCAAATTTAAAAAAAATATTCAGAAATAATTGTGATTGCAACTTAAGTACTCAGAAGAGTTCCAAACTATGCGCCACATTTCCACAAAACGATTAAAACTATCAAGTACATATGGAAGAGGAAAAATAGAATTAATTTAATTTAATTTTTGGATTTTTAAAAGAGGAAATAGTTTTTCTTCTTAAGTAGGATTTCATTGAAACATTTTAACTAAGATTTGTGAAGATCTCAAGAAAAAATTTTAATTGAAAAGTACATTTTATAATTATAAATATCTCATATTGAAAATAATTTAGGAGTATTCAAATTTAATTATGGATAAAAATATTAATGGGGTTTTCTATGAATATAAAAAGAGAAGTTAGAGAAGAATAATGTAGTGATAAATAGAGAGACTAATTAATGATTTTGATCAAGTGTAAAAATTATACAAGTCGATGAAATAGAATTCAATATATTTGTAACTCAAGATCATTAAACTATTAAAGGAAGGAGAACTAAATGAATTCTAAGAACATGTTTTAAATTTATGAAGATGAAGAAGGCTTTGATACTCTTATATAATGAAAAGACATTATGAGTAATATTTTGAAGGTCAATATGTAGGTGTTAAAGTTTAATGTGATTTTACACCAAGGAGAAAGAATATACTGAATACATAATCATAGGTACATGAAAATATACATTCATGGATCATGTGAAAAAATTAACAACAGTCATGATGTCTGATCTATGTGAGATAATAAAAACTATTACGATGATGAAGACTGCGGGATGAAATATAAAGAATGCTTCCACTACTGGAAATTTAAACTTTACCAATGGTTTAGAACCATTGGTAAAGGCTGGACAACCATTGGTATAAACTATAACAACAGTTTTCCAAACTGTTGTTATAAACTATACCAACAGTTGTCCAAACCCTTGGGTCTTGAGCTGTGGGGATAGACATATCCCAATGGTTCTATGAGAACTATTGGGATATGCCAGAAAAATTGAGTATATACCAACGGATCATTGAAATTGTTAGTATAAATGTTTACCAAAAATTTAAAACCATTGGTAATATCAAAAATCATCTCTATAACAACAGTTTAAAAACCATTGCTATAGCCTTTTACCAACGGTTTCCCACAAACTATTGGTAAATATCATGTAAAAATAACTATGCCAATAGTTTTTAAACAATTTTTATATAGTTTTACCACCTATTTACATAAAACCATTGGTATAAGTTCTATTTTTAAAAATATTCCAACGGTTTACAACTGTTGGCATAACCTTTATGTACGTACAACCAAAAGTCGGCCTCCCCCTATGCACCTACAGAAAGCTGGCCTCCCCCTGTGAACCTGCATCAATTCCTCCAGCTTCCACCAGCAGGCCTACAGAATTCATACACAATTCATACCCAATTTTTAATACTTAAAGAATACATACAGGGGGTGGGGGTCCATACAGAATACATGCACAATTCATACACAATTCATACACAATTGATACACAATTCTCAATTTTTGCACAATTCTCAATAACTATTGAATACATACAGAATTATATATGAATTCATACAGAATTCATACAACACATAATTCATACAGAATTATCAATACCCCCAATTATGTATTTAATTACCCTCTACACACATACAGAATTAACACCTAATTCATATGGTAATTACAACAAGTACACACATACAAAATGTAAACCCATACAACAAGTATACCCATACACCATTAACACATAATTCATAAGTAAATTAAATACATAAATAATTCAATTCATAATTTAGGGGGTTTTGGGTGTTTAGGGGGTTGGGGTGGCTTTCCAAGGGGGTAGGGGGTGTCCAGGGTTGGGGGTGTCCGGGGGTGGGGGCAGTTTCCATGGGGTTGGGGGGATTTCCAAGGGGGTAGAGGGTGTCCAGGGGTGGGGGGGGGGGGGTTCCAGGGGTGGGGGTTTCTAGGTTGGTGGGGGTGTCTAGGGGGTGGGGTGGTGTCTAGGGGGGTTTGGGGGTTCTGTCCAAGAGGGTGTGGTGGTATCTGGGGGGGGGGGGGGGTGGGAGGTGGGTTGTCCAGGTGGTGGGGTGGTGTATAAGAGGGGTGGGGGACTATATTGGGGGTTGGGGGGATTTCTAGGGGGTATTGGGGGGGGGGGGGGGCTATCCATGGGAGTGGGGGTGTCCATGGGGGTGTCCATGAGGGTGGGTGTGTCCAGGGGGGTGGGGGGTCCAAGTGGCGGGGTGGTTCCTAGGAGGGGTGGGGGCCATCTAGGGGGTTGGGGGTATCCATGGGGTAGGGGGGATGTCCATGGGGGTGGGGGTGTCCAGGGGGTGGGGGGGGGTCCAGGTAGTGGGTTGGTGTCCATGGTGGAGGGGGGTGTCCAAGGGGGTAGGGGGTGTTCAGGGGGTGGGGGTGTCTGGGTGGGGGGCCATTCCATGGGGGTGGGGGGTGGTCCATGAGGGTGTGGGTGTATAGGGGGTGGGGTGGGGGGTCTAGGTGGTGGGGTGGTGTCTTGGAGGGGGTGTCCAGGGGGTTGGGGGATATCTAGGGGTGTTGTCTATGGTGGTGAGGGTGTCCAGGGGTGGTGTCTGAAGGGGGGGGGGGGGTGGCATCCAGGGGTTGGGGGGCTGTCCAAGGGGGTATGGGGTGTCTTGGGGGTGGGGGTGTCTTGGTGGGGGGGGGGGGGTGGATATCCATAGGGGTGGTGTTTTCCATTGGGTTTGGGGTGTCAAGGAGGGTGGGTGAGTGGGGGTGTCTAGGTGGAGGGGCGGTCTCCGGGGGGGGGGGGGGGGGGGCGTTCCAGGGGGTTGGGGGGCTGTCTAGGGGGTCAGGGTGTCCAGGGGGTGGGGGGTTGTCCAGGGTGGGGGTGTCTAGGGGTTTGGGGGGCTGTCTAGGGGGTTGGGTATGGTATGAAGAGGGATTTGTGATTTTGTGTCCCTTATTTTAGAACATCAAATTATTTTAAGAAAGTTTTTTTTGATAATTCATTAGAATTTTACCACTATAAGTGAATCAAAATATCAATAAGGGGATATCTAAGGTAGCTATTCTAGTGATCTAGCTATTCCCGTTGTAGTCATGGTCTCTACTCAAACTCTTGTGGAAGTGGAATAACCATGTTCTTCTCGAATCATTGATTATGAATTAGAGTTTCTTAAATAGAATCCACTATTTTTTATTGGGGATCAAGGAACCCATGAGTCAACAAAGTGGGTAGCTATGATTAATGGGATCTTCTAGTTTTTGAAACTCTATAATCCACGGGGGGGGGGGGGGGGGGGTGCTATCTAGGGGGTGGGGGGCTATCCATGGTGGTGGAGGGGCTATCCAGAAGGATAGGGGGTGTCTAGGGGGTGGGTGGGGATCTCCATGTGGTGGGGGGATTTCCAGGGGGTACAAGGTGTCCAGGGGGTACAGGGTGTCCAGGGGGTGGGTGGGATGTTTATGGGGGTGGAGGGGCTGTCCAGGGGGGTAGGTGGTGTCCAAGGGGGCCTGTCCATGGGGGTGGGGGATGTCCACAGGGGGAGGGGGTGTCCAGGGTGGTGGGGAAGCTATCCATGGGGGTGGGCGCGATGTCCATAGGGAGGGGGAGGGGATTTATATGGGTATAGGGTGTTAAGGTGGTGGGTGGAATGTCCTCAAGGGTGGAAGGGTTGTCCCGGGTGGTACGAGGTGTCCAAGGGGGTGGGCGGGCAGTCCACGGGGCTGGGCAGGCAGTCCATGGGGGTGGGGCTATGCAGGGGGTACGGGGTCTCCATGGGGAGACCAGGGATGTATAGGGGGTACATGGGGTCTAGGGGGTGGGTTGTCTTCCCACAGGGGTGGTGGGGCTGTCCAGGGGGTTGGGGGTGTCCAGGGGGTTGGCGGGCTGTCCCCGGGGGGGGGGGGGGGCTGTCTACGTTTGGAGGGGGTGTCTAGGGGTGGGCTGGATCTCCACAGGAGTGGCAGGGCTATTGAGGGGGATAAGGGGTGTTCATGGGGGTGTGAGGGTTGTCCACAGGGGTTGGGGGATGCTCAGGGCGTACGAGGTGTCCAGGTGTGGGTGGGCTGTCCAGGGGAGTGGCGAGGTGTCCAGGTGTGGGTGGGCTGTCCAGGGGAGTGGCGAGGTGTCCAGGAGGGTAAAAGGTGTCTAGGGGGGAGAGCTGTCCATGGGGGTGGGAGGGTTGTCCACTGGGGTGGGGCTCTCTAGGGGGTACTGCGTGTCCAAGGGGGTGGGCAGGGCTGTCCAGGGGGTACAGGCAATCCACGCGGTGGGAGGGCTGTCATCAGGGGTGGCAGGGCTGTCTTTGGGGTAGGGGTGTCTAGGTGGGGTGGGCGGGATATCCATGGGGGTGGGGGCTGTCCACGGGGGGAGGGGCTATTGAGGGGGTGGGTGGGCTATCAATGAGTGTAGTGGGGCTATCTAGGGGGGTCGAGGATGTACAGGGGGTGGGCGGGCTATCCACGAGGGTGGGGGGGTGGGGGCTGTCCATGGGGGGAGGGGATATCCAAGGGTGGGTGGGCTATCCAGGGGGGTCTGAGGGGTCTAGGGGGTGGGCGGGCTGTCACAGGGGTGGGGGGGGGGGGTGGGTGTCCAGGGGAGCGGTGAATCAGTCACATAAAATCATGAAGTCAAGTTTTATTATTTATAGATAAAAAATAATGATAATGTGACCGACCTAATCACACATATATTTGGGCACAACAAATAAATAAACATCAAAATTTAGTAATATTAGTAAAAAAATTCAATGAATCAATTTGTCCCTCATCGCCATCACTATCATGACCATCATCATTAGCCTCACCCTCATCCTCATCGCCATCCCCATCAACATCCCCGCCCTCCTTAATGCCCTCTTCCTTGCCCTCGTTCTTAGCCATGACCTCCTCATCACCCTTCTCCTCCGCCTCAGCCTCCTCCTCACCATCCTTCTCTTCCTCGGCCTCCTACTCATCCTCCTCCTCCTCAACCTCAACCTCCTCCTCTCCATCATCTCAACCACCACTAGAACTGCCACATGGTTCACCATATATAGAACACATCGACAACATATATTTATCACAAGCTATGCTGGCCTCTGGCAGAAGTGTTGGACATAAAACTTCTATCAGTTTCATAAATGCAGTGTTTGCCCTAGTAGACTATTCTTCCATCTCTGTGGCCCTTTTTTCAGCATGTTCTAGTTGTGCCTTAACCTAGTGAAACTCGGTGGAACTACAACTATTACCTGAGGAGGTTCAATACCCTGTTAGAACTATACTCTTCCCCCGTCGACAATGTAATATACCAGGGTGCTCATCTCCTAACACCTGATGTAAGTGATCATTTGGCCCAAAATTTTCAGGTTCCTAGGCATTAATGGTCTATAAAGCAGCCTATTACAAATATAAATAGATTATTATGTTAAAAAATAGAGATTAAAATTTTAAATCTGCAAAGTAAAACTTACAATTTGCTGGTGAGTCGGTTCATTAACCACACCTCCATCTTTCTTCCTTCTACTTGAGAAAAACAGTTTTTCTCAAGGCACACATCCTTATATATTCAATTTATGCCTCTAAAAGGAAATTAAATGTAGGAAACCATAATTAAAAATATGATACCAATAATTAATTTCATAACTAAAATTATATAACAACTTTAGAAATCGAATATATTTAAGTAAATGAAAATTGTTCACTTTATATGAAAAAATAACTGATACACTATTCTATATGAGAATCATAATATAAAAGAAAAAAATACTATATTTATAAAAAAATATATTTTAATAACTATACATGAGTTTACAAGATCATGTACACTTTTGGAGGAGAATTATTCAGGAGTTGAGTAAATTTTAGATCGAAGAAATATTATATTTTAGTAGATTATTAGAGTGATCACATACACTGCCCAAGGGGGTGGGGTGTCCAGGGGGTGGGGGGCTATCCTGGGGGGGGGGGATTTCCATGAGGGTTGGGGGTGTCCAAGGGGTTGGGGGTATCCAGAGGGTTGGGGGTGTCAGAGGGGTGGTGGGCGGGTGTCCAGGGGGGTGGGAGGGGTGTCTACGGGGGTTGGGGGGGTGTCTTGATAGTGGGGGAATTTTCAGGGGGTGGGGTGGGGGGGGGGGAGGGGGCTGTCCAGGGGGGAAGAGGTGTCCAAAGGGTGGGAGGGCTGTTCAGTGTGGTGGCAGGGCTGTCTAGGGGGTATAGGGTGTCCAGGGGGTGGGCGGGCTGTCCACTGGGTTTGGAGTTGGGGGGGGGGGCTGTCCATGGGGTCCGGGGTGTCCTGGGGGTGGGCTATCCACGAGGGTGGCAGGGCTGCCTAGGGGGGTCGGGGGGGAGGGGGGGGCTATCCAGGGGGTACGAGTTGTCTAGGGGGTGGATGGGCTATCCACAAGGGGGTATAAGCTGCCTAGGGGGTGGTGGGTGGGCTGTCCACTGGGGTCAGGGGGGGCTATCCTGGGGGTAGAGGGTGTCCAGGGGGTGGGTAGGCTATCCATGAGGGTGGCGGGGCTATCCAGGGGGTCGGGGGGGGGGGGGGGGATTTCCAGGGGGTGAGGGGTTGGCCAGGGGGTACGAAGTGTCTAGGGGGAGGGAGGGATGTCAACGGGGGTGACATGGCTGTTGGGGGGGGGGGGGTAATGGGTTCCCAAGGGGTGGGTGGGCTATCCATGAGGGTGGCAGGGATATACAGGGGGTCGGAGGGGATTTCTAGGCGGTGGGGGGATTTCCTGGGGGGTACGAGGTGTCCAAGGGGGGTTGGCGGGCTGTCCACAGGGGTGGTGGGTTGTCCTAGGGGGTACGAGGTGTCCTAGGTGTGGGCGGGCTATCCACGGTGGTGGCAAGGCTCTCTAGAGGTATAAGGTGTCCAGGGGGGTGGGAAGGCTATCCACAGGGGTGGAAGGGCTGTCTATGAGGATAGGGGGTGTCTAGGGGGAGGGCTACCCATGGGGGTGGGGAGGCTGTCTAGGGGGGTTGGGGGTTTCCTGGGGGTGGGGCGGGCTGTCCAAGGGGGTGGCGGGGCTGTCCATGGGGTTGGGGGTATCCACGGGGGTAGGTGGGGCTGTCAAGGTGGTAGGGGGTGTCCAGGGGGTGGGCGGGCGGGATATCCATGGGGGTGGAAGTGCTGTCCAGGGGGTATAGGGTGTCCAAAGGGGTGGGTGGGAAGTCCCTGGGTGTGGAGGGGCTGTCCCAGGGGTTTGGGGGTGTCCAAGGGGTGGGGAAACTGTCCACAGGGGGGGTTGTCCATGCGGGTGGCGGGGCAGTCCACGGGGGTGGCGGGGCTTTCCAGGGGTTGAGAGTGTCCAGATGGTGGGGTGGTGTCCATGGGGGCAGGGTGCTATACAGGGGGAAGGGGGGGGGGGGGCTGTCCACGAGGGTGGTGTGGCTGTGAAAGGGGGTAAGACGTGTCTCGTGGGTGGGGATTGTCCAGGGTGGGGGGTGTCCAGGGGGCTTGGGGGCTGTTTTGGTGGGTGGGGGGGGGGGGGGGCTATCCAGTGGGTTGGGGCGTTGTGAATGGGGGTAGGGGGTGTCCAGAGGGGAGGGGGGGGGTGTCCAGGTAACATTGATAATCAAGAAGCACAATTTCATAACCCTATTAACCTATAATTACCACATGAGACATGTTCATGAGTCACCTATCCAACAAAAACATATCACCATATAATTATCCAAAAATATTAAGAAAAATAAAACACTCTAATATTGATTCCTAATCCCCATAATAATAGAAAAACAATATAATCCAAGCCAGTGCACAACAACACCTTAGGTGAACCTCCACAGACTTCCAATACTATCAACTAGCGGTGAATAATTATGTGCACATGACCATGCTATTTTGTTTCATGAAACATATATTCGAGAGTAAATAATGTGTATGCATGAACAACGTTGGTGAGTTCTATTATGGTTATCATCCTTTATTATGGGTGCATTCCTAGGATAGAAAATGATATAAATACCTTAATAATGATTTATAACTACCTAAGAAAACTATGACATGAATTCCTAACACTCATTTGGAATTTAAAAAAACTTTACAAGTGTATGACCGAACCGCTTGATGGAGTACGGATAAATGATCTTGTAATAGAGTAAATTTTGTTTCTATCACCATTCACACATAAAAATTACCCCAATCCCACTCTTGTGGTTCAGGAGGAAGCGCTAATTCATTGAATGACTTATAGTGTTGGTATCATCATCTTAATGTTAGAGTGTGATATTTCGAAAACAACATTTAAGGGTACATTCATAATGCATGAGTATCTTATCATTCCTCTTAGGATAAAAAATTCTATTACTCTATTTATGTATATCCAATGAAATCATGTTAATAGACCTTAAATTTAAAATAAACCAAGGATAAAATAACTTAGGATCATATTGACCTCTTCAATACCAATCAAAATTATTCTATAAAGATAAATCACAACAAAACTATAACCTAAAATGATATATTTCTTGTGTTCATAAGGGTATCATAATACATAGTACATTGCCTCGAAATGAAACGAAAAATCTAAAATAAATGAAGGCACACATACCGATTTAAAATGGAAGAACAAAAATTACTTGAATTAAAGATAGATGCCTGATTGGAAATTAGAGTTAGCACCCTCAATAGCAGGTTGGGATATAGGGTTTGAATCGCAACCTAAAATGATATATGGATTCTGTTCGTAAGGGGATCATAATACACACTACATTGCAAAAAATATGGAAGGACAAAATCTAAAATAAATGAAATCACACTTACTGATTTAAAGTAGAATAACAAATCATTGGAAACCAAACCTGTTGTGCTTGCAAATAGAATTCGGGTCAAGATTTAGGGACAAATCTTAGATATTGTTGAGGTTTGTGGAGAAATATTCGAGATGGTGCATTGAGCTCTCGTTTAGGGAAAAAATTTGGAGATCTTTGGAGTTCGAGATCTATGGAGGTGTCGATATTTGGTGATTTTATTTCCCAACAGTTTTAAAAAACCATTGGGAAAGTATTGTTATCCCAACGGTTTACAGCCATTGGAAAAAACATCTTCAAAACTATACCCAACAGTTTGTTTAATCTGTTGGGAAAAACATCTTCGTCATCACTATACCCAATGGTTTCCTTAAACTGTTGAAAAAACAAAAAAACCATATGAATATACCAATGGTTCAACATAATTTTTGGTATAGTATCCTTTTCCCAATGGTTTTTTAAACAGTTGGGAATATTATGTTGGTGTAGGTGGGATTTCCACATGTGTTCACATACATCTATTGTAAAGTTTATGTATGTGGATGATACCAACCACATGGATTTTTAACAACACCCATCCATCCCATGTGTTATTATTTATTAGTAATATCTAATATCTACCATATAATAGTGACACTATATTATTTGGACATTTAACCAATCAAGAAAATGACTAGGTTTCTTTATTTGAGCTGAACCATGTAAAAGTCCTTGTGTGTTTTCTTCTTATTTATTTTTCTTTCCATTCTAATGTGAGGTTTTGGTTCAAATCATTATAACCATCTCTCAAAACCACGATAAATGTTCTATTATTATATTAGACAATCAAATAGATCGACAAAAATTAACAATAGATGAATACAATCATTCACCCTTACATAGTGTCCCTACACGATCCACTGGGCTCTATAAGTGGTATCAGAGAAAAGAATGTACCCTTTTATTGGATTTAAATTTTTCCCAATTTTGTTTTTACTTTTATATATAAATTTTATATTTTAATAGTATTTTAAGAGGTTTTAGATAGAGATATTTGAATCTATCCTTGTAAGTGATGAATTTGAGATCTCAGAAACGTCATTTAAGAATAAAAAGAAGAAAGAGGAAAAAAAGTTGAAAAACATTAAATGAAGAAAGAGGGTTCAACTCCACCTGAATGTAATTAGATAGTTCAAAAAAGTTATAAATCAACAAATTATATTTCTTATTAAGAATTATGTTTTTTCTATGATGATTTTCTAATAAGTAAATAACTTAAGGGAATCTAATCTATAAATAAATATTATCTTTATATGATTACTATTGAGGTAATTATTTATATATTGGATTTAATTAATTAATTAAAGGATTAATGTCATATTTAGAGAAAAATGTTGGATTTGAGGATAACTTAATTATTGAGATATTATAATAGTTTAAAAATCTTATCTAGGATATGTAATCCAAGGGAATGAATATTTTGTTTCAAAAAAATATATCAACTTGTATGAAGAAATTTTGAAAAAAATAAATTTATTACCAGGATTAATTTGATAAGATTAGTGAATAATAAATCTATTCTATGGATATATCTCACAATGTTACTCTTAGTGTAACAGATACATAATTGGAAATGAAATCCAAATGTATTAAAAATCATGATAATTCTATAAAATAAATTATAAAAATTCATGAGGAATATATTGTTGAGTAAAATAATGAATGGAATTAATGTTTGAAATAATTTTGGTATGGGAAGAACTCCCTCCACATGATGTTTTTTAAATTTAAGATAAATTGGAAAACATGGAGTTAGAAGAAATTGGAACATCCCAAATAGTTGATAAGAATGAAAGATAGTGCCATGAAAATTTATTTTGAGATTCATGGATCTAAGAAGAATCCAATAAATGGTAATATTTTATTGAAATCATTCTTTTATCAAGATGAAAAAATATATAAGAACAATGTGACTCAAAAAATAGTTATTAATTATTTTAATTATAGTACATGATTCATTTTATAATATTGTGAAATGTTTGTGTGTAAAATTATTCTATGTAACACACTGACCCCCGTTACTCCGATCTGGTGCATTATTTTAATACATTGTCATGATTACAAGGAATAAAGTCCCAAAGGACCAATCAGTTTAGTAGTCTTTGAAAATAGATTACATAAATTAACTTTAAATTTCAATTTTAAACATAAAACACAGCACATACAGTTCTTCAAGAATGCCGTTATTATTTTTGGCTTAACCCTTCATATAAATCATAATACACTTCTTGGAATCCTAGGAAAATAAAACATAGTAAAGGGGTGAGCTCAAATGCTTAGTTATGGTAGGAAATACAACGGAAGATAACAAAAACTTTAGGCATGTTGGATAATTGAAAACACATTCCTTTATAAATGATAAACATGAACACTTTATGGAATGAATATGAGATGCATAAATAATGACATAATAAAACATAGTCCTGGGTATTCTACAAGTCCAATAACCACATGAACCATCAATAATATTTTCATAATGAAGGAATGTATAATGCCAGACATTCTGAAACATCTTGTCAAGGCCTCGGCCAAGATGTCTAAAAATGATTTAAGCCTCGAGAAAAATCATATATCAAATTGGGAAAGGCCTTGGCCAATTCCACATCTAATTGTCTCATGTGAACTACCGATGCACCGAGGAGCTATAGTGGGCTCCACCCATCACTTATTAAATCCAATAGATTCCTTATATGAAAAGGTTGAAACATAACATAATCATTTGTATTAAAACTAGCATACAAAATTTCAATACTTTAACCATAAACCATGAATGGTATAAAAATAACACATCCACAGTCAAACATATCACAAAACCTTCAATACAATAGGGATTATTTGTATCATAATAAATCAACCTCGATCAAGAATAATATCCCATAAAGGATGTTGACATAGTTGAAAATGATCAGTAAAAATATATGAGAGAAATATCCATTTTTCATTAAATCATTTAAAAGTAAGATAATTTATAAAGTAATTCATTTAAAATATAGTTTTAAATCAAAGTCTCCCATACCACTTTGAAACTTTTTAAAGGAATTAACAATTTAAAACAATTATGTCCATATAAATAAATCCTTAAAACCATTTTGAAAACCTGGAAAATAATGAGAAAGGTTTAGATGAATAAAACTTTAAAACATTTAAAATGATGTTTTAGTAAAAAATTCCCTTTAAAGAATAAATTTGAAAACTGATTTATGAAACATGGACATGGATAATAAATATGTCTCAATAGATACTTAAGTAAAAACAACCTCGGATAATAAAGATATTGTGGAATTAACCCTTACCTTCCACTTTCCTTTAGTCGAGGGTACGTTTAACCTCATTTATAATGACCATAATATGTTATTAAATTATACATGAACCATATTAATATTTATAATATCATACATGATTCATTTATTTCATTATACTACCCATTTAATAATGATTTCCACGTTAAATTAACATATTGTGTAATAATTGCTTTCTTTATTGTGCATATTTTAACTTGTTATTCTTGATTATATCATTTAGATCCTGATTTAAATACTTCCATAATATAAACCTTTATTTATATATCATATATATTCAGAATATAAATATTTATAATAGACAGATATATGAAATGGAAGACACCGTTTATAGAGACGGTAGGTCATATGTACGCATAAATGCTGTTTCTGTTTTCATATCGTATTGAACGGAAGTAAGTGAATAAGATATATGTAATACATACATACATACATATATATCTCCAGTATAATTATCATGTCATATATTACATACTTATTAATAATATATATTTTTATAATCATCGTTGAATGGTGATCGTGGGAATGAATCTCATCGCGTCATGGAGACTGTAATCCGTACGTACGCATGAGAGACATTATCATTATATTGATGGTGAAATCGTATGTAATTAGATGGTATGTCATATATAAAAAATAATTAACATGTTATATTTATTATTTACAAAAGTTATACTCATTATTATACCCATTCAAATAATTAAGTGTTTGAATAACAAACTACACCACGACGTGGATACGGTAAGTCGTACGAATGCACGTATGGGGACTTTGTCATTTATAGGATGAATAGAATAATGAATATGGTTGTACCATTTTTATAATTACATAAAAATATAATTAAGAAACTGTATTTATAATTTTAGTATGTAAAAACAAAGGAAGAGGAAGTGGGAGAAGAAAATAACTTGAAAGAGGTGATGAAATATTTACCTCTTATTCGGGTGATTCCTTTTGAGTTGATCAAAAGGGATTCTTAAGTTGGATTTATGATCGAAATAAGGCCTCCAGGTTGAATTTAGTGGAGTTTGGAGGATATTTGGGAAGGTTTTGACCAAGACAAAAGGCTTTGTAGGTATGAATTTGAGGGAAGGGGAAGTGCCCTTTTATAAGTGAGGTGTGGGGTACCTTAAGAAAAGATTGAAATATTATTTTATAATAAAGTTATTATCGGATTTTAATGGCTCCGAAATGATTTATTTCAAGTATATGGTAGGTATGGGTCACAATAGTCTCAAACAATAGGTTTTTTACAAGTTTGATCACTATATTAACCTTATATTTTAGATTTAACTCTTAGTTAAATAGTTTAACTTTTACTATGTATTATTGTATTATTATAATAATTGGTTAATAAACATACTATAAAATGCCAAGAGAACCAAAAGTGGTTCCTTAATGACATATATATTATTATTTATGTCTTTTGGCTGATCCCTATATTTTTGGGAATATTATATCAACCAATAATATAGTATTTGTTTTAAAAAGTAATTTATGTCAATTTTGACACTATTTGGTATTTTGTTTTTGTGAAAGTCATAACAACCTTATAACATAGAAAACAATTATCTAATCAAACCAAAAATGTCATAATAACCTATAAAATTAGTTTAATTTATCAGAAGTCTCAATTTACATTTATTTGGATATTTATAATGTCAATTATTTTAATATTTCATTAATAAGGTAATTACTACATCATCATTGTGTCATAAATAAATTAAATCATTTAATGTATAAAAATTATAAATAAAATACCATTATGTAGAAACTATTTTTATCTTTTTAATGAATATTTTTAGTTTAAAACATAACTTATATAACCCCATGTAAAAATTGTTTTACTAAGAGATATATGTTTACGTCATTTTTGTCTTTACTTTAAATTAATTAATATAAAGTGTCATTATCACTCCCAAGTGGCTCAATGGGGTCCCAAAATAGACCCAAGGATGGCCATGGTCGGATATGTATCAACCAATAGGAACATTACACATTTTAGGGTAATTTAATATTATTATAATAATATTTGTTTACCCGTATTTACATGATTTACCCTTTAACCATAGCAAATAAAATATTTACTGAAGTAAATATTCATAATGTCTAAAAATAAAAGTTACCTATTTACACAATTTTGAAATCTTGATTCCAAATATGTAATCCATTTTTCCAAATTCAAAACACATAAGTGGCAGAAATTAAATTAAAATTAATTCCCATTGTCAAAACAAAATCTTGTTTTTAGGAAATAATAACTATCAAAATATTGACACTTGTTTATGTCCAATTTCAATGTGAAATTAATTAAAATTACCAACATTGTATTAAATGGTAAAAATATAATCTAAATATACTTTAAAACCACTCAAATGAATAAATTAACAAAGTAAATTATTTTGATTAAAAAGTTGTTTTAAATTAAAATTTAGTGTTTTTTAATATTCATCAAAATATGAAAGTTATCAAAAAAATACCAAAAATTTATAAAACCTATGTTTTTATGTACCAATTATAAATAAAGATTTTATTTCACTAAATTGAATATATAAAAGTGTAAAATATTGGATTTAAAAAGGTTTTTCCATTAAATGGAGGAAAAACTGCATTTTTTTTTGAAAAATACTTCTTTTATCTAAAAAATTGAATTTGTACTCATATTATGTTTAATAAACACATAGGATGAATGTTAAATATATATGGGATATATATAAAATTTAAAATAAGGTTATTACTATTCATAACGTCTTTTTTAAACGGCTATTTTGATAGGTCGTGGTGCACTCAAACTTGTTGTTGTGTGTAGCACAAGTTATTGAATTACTTTGAAGAGATAACATACTATAAAATCATGGGGTGTTACATTCTCCCATACTTCAATAAATTTCGTCCTCATAATTTGAAATTTTTCATTGAAAATAAATGGTTAAAAATAGAAAAATACCTTGGTCGAAAACCCACATAAAAAATTGGTTCAATAAAATTTAGTCTTAATAAGAGGGAAATGGAAATGAAAAATTCCCCACCAAATTATAATATCGATTAGGATAAAATTGGTGGAAATTAGTGACACATAATTAGAGGAAAAATGTAAATATTTATAGGGAGTGATTGAGGTCATAAATCACAAATATGTGTATAATTTGAGGGCCTCAAAGACATCGATCTATGATGATTTAAAATATAATTAGTTCAACAAAACATAAGGTATTAGGATAAAAAGTTTTTTGTTTTAAGATCTCATCCCTAAAGATTAAGAATACATTTATTCATAGAATAAGGGGGGGAAAATATATACTTGACATGTAGAGTTACATCCTTTAACTAATTTCTACTACAAACTCATCTTTCACTCCAAAAGATAATAGAACTAAAAAATATTATATTTATCCTAATCATATAAGGTTCCAAACATATACCATAAATAAATCTAATTTATAATAACCAGGGACTTCCTGTAGGCTAGTGGTAAGTCATAAAGCCTTGTCGCACTTTGGTTGTGGGTTTGATTCTGGAAGCTTTGTCCGGCGTGACTGGTTATCGACCGACCTATAGGTTTTCCTCTTTTAAAACTATATTATTATAATATTAAAATAATAATATTAATAAATACCATCCAAAGTTCAACATAATCCATTCCAACCATTATACCTATCCAAAATACTTCTGTCCAAATTCTCTCTAAAAGGCCTCTAAATTCCAAAATCAATCGCAACGTTAGATTCTCCAAACAACCTAATGTTTCTCTTATTGTCACATACTAAAAATATGATTAACTCCATCATATTAAATCCTTAATTAAAACAAAAAGTACTATAGTACAATACTTATATATATCACATTCTTCTTATAACCAGAAAATAATTCTTGAATCTAGAAACACAAATACATTAATTATTCCACTTCATCTATAGTAATAGTTTAAGCTTGGACTTTCTCCCTTGGACTTTTCTGAGGTAAGTTTCCTTGGTTCCTAGGATATTCATTTGAAGAATGACCCTTTTATATACAATTGTAGAATTCAACATTGACATCCTATTTCTTTCCCTTACATTCACCAGGAAGATGGCCTTTTTATCCACATTTGTAGCATACTACTTTTTCTTTTAGACAGGCTCCAGGGTGCTTCCTTCCACAATTATCATAGGGTGGAAACTCAACTCTTCCCTTCTTCCCGATTTCCTTATTTCCTTTCCCAGAGTGTTCAGTAGATCTCTTCTTATTTTTCTTTGCTTTAAATTCTTAAGACATAGAGAATTCCTTTTCCGTCTTGATAGCACATGAGAAAATATCTTCGTATGATGAGAAGGATTGTGAGACAAATTCTTGATGGAGAAATGGGTTTAACCCATAAAAGAATCGATCAATCTTATTCCTTGGGTTATGTATATAATCTTCCACATTCCTTGCTAACCTTGTAAAGTAAGTCTCGTACTTTGCAACATTCTATCCTCCTTTTGCCTCAGAATCAGAAATTGTCTTTCCATATCCACCTGATGGTCATGAGGGAAATATTTTTCTAAGAAAATCTCTTTAAACTCCCTCTATTATATATTTTATACTTCATCATATTTCATTGTGTTTTGAATCAATTACCACCATTGATCTGCATCTCCCGTGAGGCGATAAACTGCCATGACAACTTTTTTCCCTTTCGCTACTACCTAGATCATGAAATATTTTCTCTAAGTAATTTATCCATTACTCAGATACAAATGGATTTTTGGTCCCATTAAATGTTGGTGGTAGTTTCCTCATGAAGCGGTCTAACATTGATCCTCTGTGTTGTGGATCAGGGTGCTCCATGCGGATAAGTTTATTATTCATATCATGAGTGAGTTGTCCCAGTATAGTGATAAGCTGATCATCAAAACTTACATCACCAACTCCACTATAATTGTCTTCAGTAAGAGGTAAATACCTATATGGATTATGTTCATTAAAATAATTTCCATTTCTTCCACTAGGCACCATTTCTAAATATTTTCATACACTAGATTAGTTTATGAATCACAATACATAATTAGAAACTTGTAAAACACTTAAAATAAATTGAATAGTTTATGGATATAATCCATCATCATAAAAATGTTTTATTTGAGGAGATATATACTCATGAATCCTTCATAATGGGTTTTAAAGAAAATGTGAATTATCATAATCATATCTCCCAGGAGTGTTGTAAACAAGATTTTAGAAAGGCCTATTATCGTGTACTGGGATACCCCGGGTCATGCCTGAAACTCCCTGTCCGAGTTTTCACTCCTAGGTACATCTATGCCAAAGTTTCCTCTACCTGCTCATATCCAGACATGGATGTATGGATTAGAAAATACCCAAAATCTCTATATTATCAAAATTCTAGGATGTTATTCTATAATAATCCTCAAAGTCTATCTTAGGGTAATGTTCTCTAATTAGAGTTTATCAAAATCCAGTTTCCAAGGTTTGTACTAAACTTCATCTGATACGAACTATAACACCCCAAACCTAGTTACTCAGTTTCAGTGCATTATTTTAATACATTGGCATGATTACAAGGAATCAAGTCCCGAAGGACCGATCATTTTAGCAGCCTTGGAAAATAGATTACATACATTAACTTTACATTTCAATTTTAAAACATACTACACAACATAGATAGTTCTTTGAGAACTCCATTATTCCTTTTGGATTAACCTTTATATCAATCATAATACACTTCTTGGAATCCTGGGAAAATAAAACAAAAGAAAGGGGTCAGCTCAAATGCTCAGTAAGGGTAATCAATATAGCAGAAGATAACAAAAAGTTTAGGCATGGTGAATAACTAAAAACACATGCCTTTACGAATAATAAACATGAACAATTTATGGAAGAAATATGAGCCAAGTAAATAATTCCATAATAAAACATAGTCATGGGTATTATACTAGTTGAATAACCACTTGAACCATCAATAATATTTTAATAATGACGGAATGTATAATGCGAGACATTCTGAAACATATTGTCAAGGCCTCGACCAAGACATCTAAAAATGATTTAGGCATCGGGCAAAAAAATATATCAAATTGGGAAAGGTCTCTTCCAATTCCATGTCTAATTGTCTCATGATACCAACCGATGCACCGAGGAGCTATATCGGGCTCCACATGTCACTTACTAAGTCCAATACATTCCTCATATGAAAAGGTTGAAACATAACATAAACATTCATATTAAAACTACCATGAAAAATGTCAATACTTTAACCATAAACCATGAATGGTATGAAAATAACACATCCAAATTCAAAAATATCATAAAACCTTCAATATAATATGGAAGACTTGTATCATAATAAATCAACCTCGATCAATAATAATATCCCATAAAAGATTTTGACATAGTTGAAAATGATCAGTAAATATCTTTAAGAGAAATATCCCTTTTTCATGAAATCATTTAAAAGTCACAAAATTTATAAAACAATTCATTTGAAAGATAGTTTTGAATCAAAGTGTACCATACCACTTTGAAACTTTTGAAAAGAATTAAAATTTAAAAATAATCACGTCTATATAAATAAATCCTTAAAACCATTTTGAAAACATGGACATTAATGAGAAAGGTTTAGAAGAATAAATATTTTAAAAATTTAAAATGATGTTTTAGTAAAAAATTCCCTTAAAGAATCTATTAGAAAACTACTTTATGAAATATGGACATGGATTATAAATATTTCCTAGTAGACACTTACATAAAAACAACCTCGGATAATAAAGAGATTGTGGAATTAACCCTTACCTTGCACTTTCCTACAGTCAAGGGAACGTTTAAACTCTTGTATAATGACCATAGTATGTAATTAAATTATACCAGAACTATATTAATATTTATTATATAATACGTTATTCATTTATGACTTTATACTACCCATTTAATAATTATTTCCATGTTAAATTAACATTTTGGATAAAAATCACTTTCTTTATCGTACATGTTTTAACTTCTTATTCTTGATCATATCATTTAGATCATGATTTAAATACTTCCAGAATATAAAAAATTATTTAAATATCATATAAATTTAGAATATAAATATTTATAATAGATATATATATATGAAATGGAAGGCACCGTTTATGGAGAAGGTAGGCCGTACGTACGCATAAACGCTGTTTCTATTTTTATATCATATTGAACAGAATTAAGTGAATAAGATATATGTAAGTAAATAAATACATAAATACATATATATATATATATCTCCTGTAGAATTATCATGTCGTATATTATATACTTATTAATGATATATATTTTTTATAATCATTGTTGAATGGTGAATGTGGTAATGAACCTCATCGCGTCGGGGAGACGGTAATCCGTACGTACACACGAGCAACAATATCCTTATATTGATTGTGAAAACGTATGTAATTGGATGGTATATCATATATTCAGAATAATTAACATGTTATATTTATTATTTATATCAGTTATACTCATTATTATACCCATCAAAATAATGCAGTATTTGAATTACAAACTACACCACGACATGGAGACGGTAAATCGTACGTATGTACGTATGGTGAATATGTCATTTATAGGATGGATATAACAATGAATATGATTGTAAAATTTTATAATAACATAACATTATATAGAAGATAATGTATTTATTATTTTATAATGTAAACAACAAATAAAGAGAATGTGGAAAATGAAAATAACTTAAAAGAGGTGATGAAATATTTACCTCTTCTTCGGGTGATTCCTTTTGAGTTGATCAAAAGGTCTCCTTACGTTGGATTTATGATAAAAATAAGGCCTCTAGGTTTAATTGAGGGGAGTTGGGAAGATATTTTTTTAGCTTTGGATGTGGTAATTTTAGGGAAGGGGAAGTGCCCTTTTATATGATAGGTGAGGGGCACCTTAGGAAAAGATTGAAATATTATTTTATAGTAAAACCATTTTCGGTTTCTAATGGCTAAAAAATGATTAATTTGGAGGATAATGTGGGGATGGGATGAAAACCTCAAAACAAATAGGTTTTATACAGGTTTGGGCCATTATAGTAACCTCATCTTTTATATTTAACTCTTAGTTTAATAGTTTAACTTTTACCATGTATTATTGTATTATTTTAATAATTGGTTAATAAACATACTATAAAATTCCAATCAAACACTAAGTGGTTCATTAATAACATATATATTATTATTTATGTCCTTTTTATGATCCTTATATTCTTGGGAATATTATATCAACAAACAATATAGTATTTGTTTCAAAAAGTAATTTATGTCAATTTTGGCACTATTTGGTATTTTGTTTTTGTGAAAGTCATAACAACCTTATCACTTCAAAAATAATTTATCTAATCAACCCTAAAATGTAATATTAACATTTAAAATTAGTTTCATTCATCTTAAGTCTCAATTTACATTTATTTTGATATTTATATGATCAATTATTTTAATATTTCATTAATAAGGTAATTACTACATCATCATTGTGTCATAAATAAATTAAATTATTTAATGTCTAAAAATTATCAATAAAGTATAATTATTTAGGAAATATTTTTATCTATATAATTAATATTTATAGTCGAAAGTATAACCTATATAACCCCATGTACAAAATGTTTTACTAAGAGATATATGTTTATGTCATTTTTGTCTTTACTTTAAATTAATTAATATAAAGTGTCATTATCACACCCAAGTGGGTCCATGGGGTCCCAAAATCGACCCAAGGATGACCATGGTCGGATATGTATCAAAAAACAGGAATATGACAAATGTTAGGGTAATTTAATATTATTATAATAATAATTGTATACCCTAATTTTTAAGATTTACCGTTTAACAATGGTAAATAGAATATCTACTGATGTAAATATTCATAATGTCTAAAAATAAAATTTACCTATTCACATGATTTGGAAATACTTATTCTATGTATGGAATCTATTTTTAAAAATTCCAAAAATATAATTGGAAGAAATTAATTTAAAATTAATTCTCGTTGTCAAAACAAAAAAGTGTGTTCTTAAGAAATAATAACTATCAAAAGATCCACACTTGTTTATATCCAATTTCAAAGTGAAATTACTTCCAAAGACCAAAATTTGATTAAATGGTTAAAATATAATCTAAATATACTTTAAAACCACTCAAATTCATAATTTAACACTATAAATTATTTCGATTAAAAAGGTTGTTTTAAATTAAAATTTAGTATTTTTCACTATTCATCAAAATATGAAAGTTATCAGAAAAGTACAAAAAATTTATAGAACCAAAATTTTTATGTCAAAATTATAAAAAAGAATTTAATTTCACTAAATGGAATATATAAAATTGTAAAATATTGTATTTAAAAATGCTTCTCCATTAAATAAATAAAAAACTACATTTTTTGAAAAATACTTCTTTTATATGAAAAATTGAATTTTTCCTCCTATTATGTCTAATATGAAAAAATATGAATGTTAAAATTATTTGGGATATATATAAAATTAAAAATATGGTTATTATTATTCATAACCACTTTTTAAATGGCTGGTTTTCTAGGTCATAGTGCACTCAAACTCGTTGTTGCATGTAGCACGAGTTATTGAATTACTTTGAAGAGATAACATACTATGAAATCATGGGGTGTTAAATTATATGTTCCCCAAAAACTCAAGGGTAGATTTCAGTACATCCAGCAATATAATACCCAAAAATAAAACTCAATAGGGTGGGGTTTTTACCCAAAATAATAGGTATCTAAATTTAAATATATTTTATGAAAAATAAGAATAATGAGACCTATATGCTCCGATTGGTTCATTTGGAAGTTTTTTCACTTGTATTTGGAGTGTGGGAATAACATTCAAATTTCCATAAACAACCAAAATGTTTGTTTAAGGGGGAGTAGAGATAAATAATGGATAAAACAAATGAAAAAGTTGAAAATATTAATGAAAATTAATAATCATTACCCAATTAATATATTTTAGTTCTTGAAATGAATCTATGATTACTTGCATGAAGTGGTAATAGTGAAGAAGTGTGATTGTATAAACCCACTCAACCCAACTTATGTAATAAAGTGACATGAAATCCTAAATATAAATGTAGGCACGAAAGAAAAAGAGATGAATCCAACTTATGTAGTAATAAAATGATTATAAGTACTTAAAAGGTGACGAATGATGACAAAAAAAAACTCCTAAGTATTCTAGGAAATAACATGAATATAATTTATCAATAAAGAAATGACACTTTTATTGTACTAGGAGTGGCCACATCCTGTACCATTGAAATATATCCATTAATATGAAGAATAAATAATGTAATATAAATAACCAAGGAATATAAATAAAATAGAATAAAAATATAATTTATTTAGTTAAAGATATCCCTAAATTAAAAATAGTAAAATATCTAGTTAATGGAATTGTGAATGCTGCTAAATTTGTGAGTAAAAGGTGAAACAATATAGCTATATTAAACAAATTATATAAAAATTCTACCTAGATAGTGAGAAATTCTTAAAAATTAATGTAAATAAATAGTAACCTCTTGTTATCTAAAGGACATATTGAATAAATGAGTTCCAAATAATGTAAATTTTATAGATGACAAAGAGATAAACTTTTCTAAATAAATTGAGATTTATAACATTAAAGATGATGCATGCATAAAGTGTTCTTAACATATTGGAGCTATAAATCGAATAAGTACTAGGATGAGATCAAAATAACAACTCTGATGATCTTGTTAAGAATCTTATAAAGAAGTCACCTTATTCCCCTATATTTGTATATTTATGTTTTCACATACATAATTAATGGTGAACTAGAATTATTCTATAATCTCAATACATATTTCAATGGGTGTCCATCATACAATGTATAATATTAAAAATGAATCAAATGTCTCTCTAGGACTACATTGGAGAAGAAATTCCATGATGATGTTTCATGTTAATTTATTGATGTGGAGTTATATAAAGATTAGTTGTGATATCATTATTATGTAATGAATCTAGAATTTATGGAAAACCACTTAAAATTTAAATTTCTAGTATGCCAATCAAATATTACACCCCATTATTTTCCAAATAAAAGTGATTTATTTAGTGGGAGTGTTCATTGATGAGTAATATATGAGAAAGGGGGAGTAATATGTTTTTCAATTGAGGTGTTCAAATGAATTTATTGAACATGAGTGAAGTTTACAATTTCATGATAAAGCTTCCCTTACTATCCGTAAAATGAGAAAGTTTTAATGATATCACATACCGAATAGATTAAATGTACAAACTCGATGTTTTGGTGTATTGAATCTTGTTTTCCATAAAGATTTAGACCAATTTGACATAGATTTGAATGGATTATGTCTTATTACCAAGACACATGTGAGGAAATCCTTCCCTCAATAATTTTGATCACGCTTAAATTTAGAAAAAACTTTGGGAATTAGCTATTATATAAAGCATGGATAATGGTTGAAGTAGAGTGAGACCCTACACCTATATTTCAATGTATTTATTTTTAATAATGAGGATATGAGAGAATTTATTTTAACGAAAATTGGCTATAGATAAAAAAATACAAAGGGGGAGACTGAAGTACCTGAATAGATTTATGAAGATGAGTTACATGTTTTTATCAATATAATGTTTGTGTAAATTATATATATTAGGATGATGCTACTACCAATATGGATGGAATAGGTAGAAGAAGGTGGGATAAAAATTTATGAATAATATATATTCCACATGAAGTACATTAAGGAACATATTTATATATTATCCTTAAATGTTATGGTTATAAAAATAATCTAAATGATAGTACATGACAAGTGATGTGATTTATAAAAGCACTATCTATAACATGAATCAAGTGATCTTAAAGAACTGGATATTGGAAATAACTTTAAGATATGTAAAAAAACGAGTGAGAAATCTATCTTGATGATTTTAGATACCAACTAAAGTTTATTTAGGTTTAAGGTTATTGTGATCAATAATAAATGTATTTAGATGCTTTTAGGGGTTCCCTGAGTTCATTGGAAGTAGTTATATGCAAGTTTGACAAAGTAAGGAATGGGTTTTCTTTAATTGTAAGAAATACTATGATATTTGGTTCATACATAATTTTTTTTTTGTAGAATACCTATGAACATTAAAAATAAACCTCTCCCCAAAAAGATAGTGTCACCAACATTTCAATGCATAAACCATGACTATTAGCTTCACGTCATGGGTATGGTTATTCCTCCCATTATTTCATAGCTGATATAACCCATAAGATAGAACCCATTTCCTCTACATAAATATTTTCTCTAACCGAATCCTAATTCATCATAATATATACCAATCCATAGATTATTATCAATACTAGAGTTGTAGTCAACCTCGTCTTCTTCTAAGGAAACCGTTATTCACATAGGTTTGAACACTAAAACTTTAATACCTTATTAATCAGTGTAGTCTTGGGTGTTGAAAAATAAGATATGACCAAAATAAATATTTTGTGGTATCCATATATAAAAAAAAATTATGTCAAACACATTCTAAGGATATTTCTAGGACATAAATGCCTCAAATTTCTCAAGTTTCATAGACATTCTTGTGTCAAACACCACATTCCCCATACATTTTTACTCTAGAATATAAAAGTTTAACTTTGATAGCTTAGCTTAAAGACTATGTGATAGAAAAGTACTCCAGACTATCATGATATGACTAGTGTAATACTATAGGGTTGGTCAGTAGATGAGGATTTATTTAATGAAAACCACAATGAAAAGGTCAAGGTATCGGTGGAAGACCATGTTCATGAGATCCATTAGTCCAAATATCATCACAAAGTAAATGTATATCCTATTCCTATTTCAAAATTGAATCTTCATAATAACCTCTAATCTAACACACAAAAGGTGGTGAGTGTAAACAAAGATAATTCTTGGAGAACAACTAGGATCCCAATGACAGTCAAAGAGATCACTGATCATGGGGAAATGATATCCATTCTTCTATGTCATGTGATTTAGATTCCAATAATATAAACAGTATCATAGAATACCATCCACCTTCTGGGTGAAAATAACAGATTCACCCCATGGTAAAGTACTCCAACCCAATAAATCCATTCTATTCTAAGTCCTTAAGCTTCCATTTGAGTTGCATCAACTCAACATGCACCATTTGATAAGGGGGTGTAAAAATGTGTTCCACGTCGTATATGAGTTCTATATGTAATCCAAATACTATATAAGAGGGATGTACTATGATTTCATCAATAAATGAATATTTATTTAGATACAAAACTATAGGAACAATCAAGGGGGTCCCTATGAATCCATCCAAAAGATCCAAGCCTATGATATGAATTATGATTGTCTAGAGATGGATCAAGTATTGACCCAATAAATTTTATCCCAACATCAATTCTCCATTAATCATGCACAGCCCTCTCTTGGGTGATGTAAATGATACCCATATATGATTAAAATCCATGTGAGATTAGAAAATGGTTGTCCATTCAATGCCAAGAATCCTATTGAATCTTTTTATCTCAGAAATTATAAATCCCTACAATTGTTCAGTACTAGAAATGACTATAAGAAAATATAAGAATCATTAAAGACAGTACAATTTTATACCCAATGCTATATTGTGGGAAAGTAACTTAGAAGATAACCTAATGAATAAGTTATGTTCCATAATAAATTATAAAGATATGAAATAACTGGAAGAAACAGAATAAAAAAGTTGTAGACAAAGAAGAGGGGAAGAAGACCAAACCCTGTACACTAAACAGTCCCACAAAAATATCTAATGGAATATAATAATTTTAATAAACTCATCCGGCCTTAGATCCAGGAAATTGACCTTGATATTAAAGATTAAAATGAGTTGTCATAATATAAGACTATTGTTGTGGTCCCTGACTTGTGCCTTGGATCATTACATGTGACTAACTTAAACCCCCATGAGTCCTCATTTGTGATGCCTTAAAAAAAACTACATAACCCCATATTTTCTCAACAATTATAATTCATCTCATTCAGTGGGAAATAATAAATGTAATTTTCAATATATCCATAGTTAAAACATTGAGGACCCTCTTCTCCTACAAAGGTAGTGAAGATATTTTTCTCTTCAATGATTATATACCAATGATCGGGTGTAAATCCATTAGCTTCCTATTCCCACTAATGAAGGGGTCACTATGAAGTATGATAAATTATTAGAGGAGACCTACATATCTACCCTCCTCTAGTCCCTTCTATATCATCAGTTCCTTGAGGGTTACCTTCAAATATGGTTTTAAGTGAAAAGTCACTACCAACAATCTCATCTTTGGATAAAGGACAATCTCAAACATCATATAATTTTTGGATCATTTCTATCTATTATTGGAGTGAAACAAAGAAACTCTATAAAATAGTATATGTAAGAAGAAACCATTATTATCCATTGATGAAGATCCATCAACTCGTGTTCTTGTTTTAGATTCATCATACATGAGAGAATATCCTTGAAGTAAAGGTTATTAAAATCCACCAATGTGAGACCATCACACTTTACATCATATCCCATAACCATCCAGGATCTCTTGCAGTGTCCCTATAGAATGAATAATTCTAGCTTCATATTATTATACATAGGAATATATATGATGTTAAATGAACCCTTAATGAAATCTATCTAGTCCTCTTCATCATGTGTACCTTAGGTTCCCTGAATGGCTAGTGGATTCTGGAGCTGTATGTCTCTAATGTAATCAACTGAGGACCTTAGTTCCCCTTCCCCATAATAAGGATAAAATTAGAAAAAATCCATGATCATGTGGACCAAATTCATGTGCTATTATATCAAGTGTGAGAATACACTATGTAGCTCCCCCCCACATAGTGGGCAGTAGAATAGTGGAATCCCAATTTTTGGGAGATCCCTGACCCACGTCAGCTAGCAGTCCCACCAGCATGTATTGAGGTGGTATATTTTGTAATACAAAGGGAAACCTTTAGAACATTAAAGATAGATTCTAATAGTCTATGGTTCCATAAAATGTTTTCCCTAGTACGTTGCCCATAACCCAAGGTATATCCCTCCTAATAATATCAAAGGTCTTTATAATGGCATGTTAGTCCTTGTCACATATATATAAAAATAATAATAGTATTATAAGGTTAAACTAATTAATTCTAATATATATATATATATATCAAAAAATTATGAAAATAGATATATCACTCAACTATACAGGTCTATCCAGAATAGATAACACAAATCGAGTCATTAAATTTAAGAACTAGTATGAAACACTCAATAAGTGTATATATGAAATTTGATCCAACTCACCTAGTCATGATGCATAAACATACCCTAAATCTTATAAAATAATAAAAATAATCCCATAAATGGAAACTCAGAGGTTTTTTAAACTTGATCTAGCCAGACGCATGGAAAATCTCCTACCCAAGTCCCACACAACTAATCAATTTTCTAACATTTCCAATGTTAGTCAAAAGAAAATAAGAAATTATTCTCTGATACTATTTTTTAACACCTAAAACCAGAAAATAAAATTCGGTCTATTTAAAAGTTTCACATAACCTCATACGTGCCTCCCAGAATGCATGAGGTTTCTGACTAGAAGAGAGGGTTTGAACGCCATCAGTGGGGAGACTATACACTCAATATCATGTCATGTACATACACAATAAACATAATAAAAATATAATAATCATTGTAATCAATAATAAACTATGTATATGTAACAGTAGTCATAAAATTGAATAAATTATATCCCTATGTAGAAATACAAACTAGATTATAAGTAGTGAATGTAAATAAATCATTAAAACTATGGTATTATTATGAGTTTTTCCTTAATACGACTACAAACTCTACAATTATCAGTTAAACTATCTACCATGGGCCCCTTACTCTTTCCTAGATCTAAATACATGTTTTTTACACATGTATTGTGATGAATATGTTGGGTTTGATTGATAAAACCTAGTAGGACACCACCAATGAGTCCAAAACAAGACTGGACATGTATACCAATGTAAGTTTGGATAATAAAAAAATATTCCCCAAAACTAAAAATTCATACATAGAATCTGTGTTATAATTGAGCCACTACAAACCTTGGATGTACCTGATTTAGTTTCATTATGGATGAACATCAAAGTATTTAAGGTTATGTCACAAGATATAGAGCAAGCCTCTAGGATACTCAGTAGATGCACAAGGCCTAGGACACTAGGTCATGCCATATGAGGCCACATACCATATTGATATCACTTGGTTTAGGTCACATATACCATCATGAACCATGTTACCTCAAATGTTAGATCACATAAGACCATAATTCCCCTAGGTCATGGACACACTAGTCCATCGTACACTTTTCATCTCTCCTGTTCATGTCTCCATGTCATATACAATGTCTAAACATGCTCCCACTCTAGGATGACTGAGAAATGATGGGTTCACCTATAACTAGGGAACTATTCATAGAATAATTATTCAATATATTCCAAGTAAAACACATGTAAACAAGGAATAACATATCATGTAACACTTAACATGTCATTAATGTGAAACAATCTCCAAAACACACACACACTTGTGGTAAAACTCAACCTATACTAAATAATATCAACTCACAACTTCATATCATGCTAAAAATCATATAAAAGGCCTAAACATGGTAAGAAAATTCCTAACTCAAGGTTGTCTATTTCAACATCAAGGTTAGTCCTGGGTACCCTTTCTAGAACTATATTCGCACACATAATGGAACAAGAATTCATTCCATGAAATCCTAGAACTGGTCTCATATAAAGTGATATGGTTTGTAGATAAATTCACAAGGATAAATAAGACATGGGGTATAAAAAACCTTACTCAATGAAATCCACTTTCAATGGTATAAACTAAGTCTAGTTAGAGAGAAATGAAAATGCTAGAACATGAGAGACTCACCAAGGAAATAATCACAAAGAGGCTCACTACCAAGACATTGATGAATGCCAAAAGTCCCCAAGAAGAGAAAATTTCCAACATCATTAATTTAAACCCCAATATTTACATGATATAATAGAATTATACTATAAAATCCCAATTAAAGGATCGTCTAGAATGGAGAATAAAATTTTTGATAGAATAAGATAAACTGACCAGGTTCTCCAATTAATCTCCATAAACTAGAAGCAAAAACAGAGGTTGAGTGAAGGCCTAAGATATAACAAAGGGAGGGGATAATGGATTTAATAAAGGAAGGAAAAAATGGGATTAGATTAAGGTAAAAAATTATTAATACCTAGGTCTTCCATGCATCTAAAAATTCCTTAGAATAAGGAAGAATAATCAAAGAGGATGAACCTATCAATTAATATAGGGAACTAATCAATTTAAATCTGAATTTAATTCCTCTATTAAAGCCTAAAGTGTTTCCCCTTTGATTTGATTAATATTTGTGGAAGGAGGAAAATATTATAGGCATTTAAAAAAGGATGATAACTACCGAAACAACCTCTACCATGTCTTGGCCAAGGTCATGGTTCCATGATTTTAGTTTTTTCCTCATTGTTGCCTCCAAAACTGGCATAGTGAGGTCTCCTATGCTATGGTCCACTAAGGGGCTTGAATCACTACACACCTAAAACCACCCCTAGGAAACCCATTTCCCTTAGAAAATTCAGCACACATGGACCACCATGGTCAGTACCAAGATGTGATGTTTCCCATTCTAGACATTAGAACTCCAAAATAATAATTGTAAGCTTCCTTAATCAACAACCAAGCATGGATAAACTCATAAATAAGAAGTATATGAAGGGTAATAGGGAATAACATAAAATAAACATTTTTTATTTAACTTTAAAAATATATATATTTATCTGTCTCATTTTTTTCTATATATTTTCATATTATTTATTAATTTAATTAAATTTTTAGGGTCTTTAATGGGGTCAAGCTTATTCAGTTGTATTTTTTTCATGAGTTAATTTTTCATAATTTCCAAAAAATCAAGTTAATCAATGTATAAAAAAATACAACAAACCAATATAGGTTTCACATTTCAGCTCCATGAACATCATCTTCACTTCCCTGGGTTCCTTTGGATTATATCTATATTTTTATCACAACAATATAACCTTCTGTTATTTTTTTTCTTCACTGATATTCAATACTATAATTATATTTTTCAAAAAATATCTTCATTTAGTATACTTTAATATTCTATGTTATCTACTTTATTTTGTCCCATGTCATTCTTACACATGTAACCCATTAAATATGAAGTTCCTAAATGGATTTTAATTAAGAGTTTTGTATTTATTGGAAATATATCAATGAGAAGTTAATAAAAAATTTGATTAAGTTTAGAGATGATTAAATTCCTCTATGAGTTGATATTTTAAAGTACATCATGATTTATAAATAATATCATAGAAAAACGGAGATTTATGTGCTCATTGGAGATGTGTGAAATTCATCGTAATGTTACAATTATAATTGTATTACTATTTTCCCTTGGATATGTTGATCAAGATCAATTCACAAGTTGTTATTGTTAATTGATATAATAAATAGGGATTCTACTATAAATACATGGGAAATGACGATTTATATAAAACATTTTGTTTTTAAGAATCCATTATATGTGATGATTTTATTGTCGAGATTCTGATGGACTAATAACATGTGATGAATGGTTGGTTATTGAAGCACCATATACTACACGTTTTGGACAAGTCTTAAGGAAATTTAAACACCCTATAATTATAAAAAAATGAAAAACCTTTATACATGAGAATGTGTGGGGGTTTTCAGACCTTAATATGCTGATTTTTAAGATTAACCTAACAAGAATCAATGAAAAGTGATAATGGAAGATGAAAGGATTGGCTATTATATGATATTTAATGAAATTAAAACCTATAAATTTAAAACCATTAAGAGAATTGATTGAAAAAGAATAAATATTATTGGAAGAGTGGTTGACCATCCCTATGATTCCATAAATGATAGTTGTTGAATATGTTAATTAAGACACCAGCATAATGGATGTATATGGTTGATTTTGAAGCTTAGAATTTATGATAAAGTGAAGTTTCATTTAAAAACATAAAAAGTTCTTTTATATGTTTTAATATAGTTTATGAATTGTGATAGTGAAATTTAATAAGGTTTTATATATTCTTAAAGTCATTTAAATTGTTTTTATAATATTACTCTGGTTTTTGAAAACATTTGAAAGAATTATTTTTGAAACAAATATATTTTCAGAGATGTTGATTTTATTTTCTATAGTTATGAAGATATTGAATTTATGTCTAATTATTTTATAAATGAATGAATAATCATGTATAAATTTAAAATACTATTTTTGATTGAAATAAATTAATGAAGACTAAAAAAAATGTTAAAACATTAATATATATTGGTTTTTTTTCATAAATTGATGCTAATTGATGATGATGTTATGCATAATGAATTTATGATTTATATGAATTATTATTTTAAATTTTAGAAGAATGAAAATTAAGATATTAAATAAAAGGAAAAGGTAAAAAATATTGTTTGAAGGTGAGCATGAATAATGAAACCAAATAATAAAATAAAATTTTCTATAAATAAATAACTATATGTATGGATTTTTTCCTCATCTTTATGTAGTTTAATTCAATGAAAAAATTTTATTATAGAGTCATTTATGGGGAAATATATTAAATTATCAGAACACTAAATGAGGGAGGTGATAATCTATATGATTTTTAATCATTTCCACGTTCATTGAAATCTCAATTAACTGATCATCTAACATGACTAAATGTATCATTTTTGTATTAATGTTTTAACATAGTTGCACTCATATTCATATGTTAAATCATGAACAAAATAATTATAGGGAAATTCACAAGGTCTTTCTCTAATGTGGCTTACTATATTATTTCTTTGACTAGTGTAATAAAAGTAGTATATAATACACCAATAATAAAAATCATAAAAAAATGGTGAGGGTAGTATACTTAACCAATTATAATTCACTATAGAATTTTGTGAACATAATTCTGGTTATATATGAACCAAAATTTTCATTCTCAATTAAAAGAATATTAAATGTGAAATGATTGTTAGGGAAATCATCTTTAAAATATTATACTTAATTTTTCATAAATATACTGGAGTTATTTTATAGAAGGAAATATTCAATAATGAATATATAATGTTTCAATAAAAATTTTATTCTAAAAATAATTTAATAAAACATAAATAAAAAAAATCCAAAGTGAGCACATATTTTTAGCCTCATCACTTTGGCACATCTGTATAAATTTTTGAGACCATATGATTCAATTTATTAATTCAGATCTATATTTTGTTATATATCGTTATCTCACATAGTCTATTCAGTATCATGACTGATAATTCACTTATATATGATTGGAAAAATAATTTTTACAAACAAATAATAGGTGACCCAAGCTTCCATGTTAGAGTAATTCACATGTGATACTTATTTACTTATATTATTCATTAAAATATAATTTTCCCATGATATTTTAAAATCATTACTTGATCTATAAATTGAGGATACAATTACACTTTTAGTCCTAATTTAAAATGATTTAAAATACATGAAATTTTCACTTGATGAATATAAATAAAGTATAATATTATGTAATAAAACAGTTTTACTTAATTTTTGTTGGGTAAATCTCATTGATGGGTTTAAAGAAGAAATATTGTGTGGATTAGAAATCATGTGACATTATTATTCTTAATTTAATATATTAAATTATATTGGTAGTATATAGTTATTTAAAAAATATTTGGTAGGTATTTCAATTTTTTTTATCATAAATCCTACTAAAAGAAACCAACTACTTGTTTTAAGAAAATATTCATTCCAAAAAACATACCAATTAATTTTCATGAATTTCACTATAACCAATTAATCATTAAATGTTACTTTTATAATCTCTATCTATACTATACACATTTAACCTATAGTAAGTTTTTGTAAAAATATTAATCATTATTTATTTTATAGCTATAGGATTATTTAAAACATCTTTAGGTTTTATATACACATATAAAACACCATAAAAATAAAAAATATTAATTGATATACCTTGAATTTTTTTAGTGTTCTATCACAAACAACAATTATTTTCTTTATTATCTTATTAATTTAAAAAAATTTGATCCTTGCCATGAGTTTTGGGTTAGAAACATTTTTAATTTTCAAATTCTGAAAAATTTCCTCTATTGTACAGTTAATGTACATGGTTTAGGGGAAACCATAATATGACCATTATACAAATAGTTTTTCAATAATTTTTTCCTTTCATAGTTGGGTCTAAACTATGTGAAATCTATTAGAGCCCATGAAAGAGCCTTTTTTCAATGGGTTTTGGTGTATGGATTGAATACAGTTATGAAAAATCATCCAGGGGACCATATTATAGGGTTGTAGTGAAATAAAGAGGTGTTTTTTCATAGATAACACATATATTGTATAACCATATATCAAAACCATGTGAGTTTGTGTTATAACTCTAGTGGAGTCTACATGTTTGGAATATGAGTTACCAAACCATGCAGTGAAACCATGTGAGTTTCCTAGTTTTAATATATTTTTAAATCATAGGTTTGACCTCATTAAATTTAAATAGGTAAAACCCCATTTCTTCCCCCTCATTATTTGATTAGGACAAGAAACACATAAAGAAACATCTCCCTCCCTCAATCCTCTATATTTGACTCTTAAATCAAAGAATCCAAGTGGATTTCTCAAGGTAAACACCTTTGTCCCTCTTATTCTATAATATTCTTCTATCCTCATTCCCTTTTCTCTTGGTTTAACTTCCTATCTAAAACCCAATGTGTAGTTAGGATGATATTAGGGATTAATAGTGGTTATTATGTGGTTATTTTGTTATTTTAGGGTTTTCGGGGGTAATATCCATGCATGTTAGGCCATTCACTATTGAATTAGATGTTTAGTTCACTATTTTGAATGGTTTCCATTTTGTTCAAGGTAGGTATTTTTATACATCATCCAATTGACATGTAATTATATGATTGATAATTATAAATTTTATGTTAGTGAAATTTTATTTATACGTGGTATCCATAGTGAGTTTTATAAATTTTATATGGCTACTAATAACTATGAATAAAAGGTATTCAAGGGTATTTCTAGTTTTCAAAGGGTGTTTAATTTTTTTTAAAAATTATAGAAAGATATTTTGTGCCATGTTTTGGTGGAATATGTTTATAAGTTTTTCTCAGATGATTTTTTTTTTGAAAAATTAATTTGAACTCTATTAGGTCTAGAAATTGATTAAGTGAGGTCTATAAAGAATAAATTGGGAATATGGGTTTCCAAGTAGTTTTAATAAAATAGAATTTTTTTCCTTGAAATAATTTTAAAAGCGATTTTACATTTTTTTTCTTTAAAGGTTATTTTATGAATGTATTTCAATGAAGGGAAAGGGATCTATGTTTTGATTCAAATTTTATAAATTCTTGGTTGGAACTATTAAATAGTTTTAATTTTTTGTACATATGAGAGCCTCTTGATCCCCTTGTATGATATAGATTTTAACCTTTATAAGGATATATTTTTTTATCGTGATGTGGATGATCTGACACCCCAACCCCACAGTCCTAGATCATGAATCATAAACACATAATTTACAAATATTATTTAACAGAAACTTTAAAATCCAATATGTAACCATCCATAATAGAAAATTAAATAAGTATTGTTGAATCTATTGCATAATAATTATTTTTTATGTGAAACTCTTTATAGAATTTGAACACAACATAAACTGATTTGTATCAAATGGATAATTTTCCCTTTATGCATAAAACTAGTTAATTCATGAATAATATTATACATATATAAAAAATTATTTCACACATGTTAGCCTTCTAAACATGTAATGTGTAAAATTTTTCTCAATAGACTAGGAAATTGTAAATATAAGCCGGGGAGATCTCGAATGCTCAGTAAGGGTTGAATATAACTGATGTAATCATGGAATAATCATGACATAAACACTATGAATGAAATTTGAAAAAATATGAATCTATAATAAATTTGAAGATGAAATAATTATATATACATGATAATAAATGAAAACATGGATATCAATAATACTAATATTATACTAATAGATAATGTAAAACATTAGTAACCTACTGTCAAAGCCTTGTTCCAAGAAAATTCACTTTTCAAAGTGACCATAATCAAGACATCCTGTTATCAAGGTGAAAGATACCTGACTTCATAGAGGAAGAAAATTGATTAATTTTTCGTTTAAAATTATTTATTTTCATTAATGAAATTTTTAAAGGGTGTCTAAGGAGTCTCTTGGGTGTTCCAGGGGGTGCATGATGCGAAATAGGGGAAAAAGAAGCCATCCAGATCATATTGGTTTCTTGGAACATAGTTAGTAATAACTGGGAACCATAACAATCCTTTCCTAGAGGTGGAGAGCATGGTCTTTGAAACTGTTCAGGGGGAGTCCAAACCATATAGGCTTGGACCATGCCCATCCTCACTATTACCAAATGACTTTTCAAACCATGTGGGATCCCCAGGAAGCCATGCGACCTTTCCCCCCTCCTGAACAGATGGTGGATCATGGGTTGATTATGGTCTGGCCAACTGTATTGCCAAACTATGCACCCCATTAAAAGTGTTAAATTTATCTTTTTTCCACGTGGTATTTTTTTGAACATTTAACAAAAAATCCTCCCCATTATTCTTACAGAAGAATGAGTGATGAGAAAAACCCTACAAGGAATCCCAAGTATCAATCTATTTCATTTCTAAGTGGTATGGAGTGATTTTTGGTGATGATTAAAGATCTAGGTGATTCTAACACTCCCCTTCCTTCAATTTTTTGGATTATGGCTTATGTTATCGTCCTTCTTCTTCTGAATCCCTAAACTCCTCTATTTTTATTGGATTCTATGTTGGGGATTCTAAGGGAGTGCGAAACAAAATCAAAGGCTAAAGATCAATGTGCAGTTGTGAATGAGATCTATGAAGGTGATTTACAAGTTATATACCATGGCCTCATTTATTTTTTCTTGTATATGTCAATGTGATTCTGTTTCGTTGAGCTATTTGTTTGGTTTTCCATGGTTGAAATGATGAATTAATTGTTTCATTATTGAATTTAACACATCACGATCCTCATGGGATGCATTGAAGTTGATTATACCTGGTTAAGGGATACCTATGGGGTTTTCTATTTCCTTAAACTAGGAATTGAGTTGTTAAGTGTGAAATTTAACTATTATGAGAAATATCTCATGATTAATGTGTTGATATGAAAGATTTAATTATAATATGAAACTAATGGTAATTGTTCCTATTTTTTGACATGGTATAAAGAAGTCTTTTGAAAATGATAAATGGATCAAATGGATTTTGGCATGTCAATGGGGAATATATGGGCTAATAGTTTATGGAATGTGAATGATAAAAGCTTTAATGGGTTATAGATTTTAAATGATTTATGTCTTTAATTAACCATGAATTGAAAATGGTAAGTTTGTTCAATGAGCATGGTTTGTGAATTGGGAAATATGATAACTAATTAATGGAATATGTGGACATGGGTTAGTGGTATGTGGGGTATTTCCTTGTGGTTATACACCCATGGGTATGGTTGGAATGAGTCTCTAAACCCAACCCTTATATACATGCATTAGATAGGGAGACTAAGGTTCTTTGGCCCTAATGAAAGCATGAGATATTAGTACATAGGCTGACGCTCCAAGGTAAGTTTATGCGTACCTAGATTGAGGATCCAAGGTAAGTTTGTGATGAACTATACTATGGCTACAAGGTGAGTGATATGTTTTGTTTTGTGTAATGTTTTCCCTTGAGATATAAGGAACAAGATTCTTCACCCATACAAATAGATTATGTGACCAGCTGCGACCGAAGTGTGTTTAATGAAAATATCTAACCCATGAAACAAGTGATGAAAGTGGATAAAGTGAATCTTTTTAACTATTTTTCTCACACCATTTATTTTGTTTATATTATTATTCATTTTGTACCTACATACACTATTTCTTTAGACTGTTTATTTTTTAGGCACCGTTGGTGGTGGCCTACTGATTTTTACTCACAACCCATTTAGCCACCATTGAGTACCTAAGAATACATCATGGTTATATGTTAGGACAAAGGAAGAAGACCTATTATAGATTGTTGACTTGGGATTGGGATTTTCATGGATAAGGGATTCATACTTAGATCCAGAACTCATTTTGTGCATTTTATTTTTTATCTTTTCACTATTTTGGGGTTTCATTACACTAGTAACTCTAGGACATGACATAGAATATTTACACTTTTTTATGGTTATGTACCCAGTTTTGGGGATCTTTTTAGTGATGTATATTATGGTTATTTTTTTATTTTTTCTATTTATTTATAATTGTGTTTTTCTTTGGATTACTCTGATAAAGATTTTATAGTCATCCCTTATATTTCTTCAAACCCTCACAGTTAGTTGGTAACCTCTAGCATGTGAGGGGCCACACTTGAGGTCATGTGGAAATCTGTATCGGGGAACATGATTTGTGAAACCAGGGTAGAGATGTTAAAAAGTGGTATCATAGGATCTATTCTAATTTTTTTACTACTTGGTAATGATATATAGGAGATTTGGACACGTGGGGCCTTTTCTATGAGCTTGTACATGGGAGTATCTAAACCATGTATAAGGGAAAACCCATGTACCTAGGGTGGTATTGTTTTTCATGATGTGTGTTTTTATGATTGGATGGTACTTCACCTTTGGTGATTCTATTGTTTTGTAGTGTGACTATTTTATGATATTTCACTCATATCTGGAATGGTACATGGTTTGGTACACATGCATAATTGTTGGAACCTATGACTATAGGTGACATGCATTATGATAGGTGTACACATGAATCATTTGTGGGATGTGAGGGGTAGAATTAACTTATAGTTCAATGTAATTTGAAAGAAATTATGTCTAATAAATATAATAAAATCAGGTAAATAGAAAGAATAAAATATAATGACTAAATAACAGTGACTAAGAAAGAGTCATAAATGGATTAAAAATATTTTTTTTGACAATTTGGGAAGGTTGAAATGTTCATAAATGAGAGACTTATGTTGTGAACATTAAATGGTTAAAAAGGGTGTCTAATGAATGTATTTTGAATATGTGAGTTGGTTTAAACAAGGATGACCATGGCCTATGATAGGGATCGATGAGGGTAGCGATAGAGATGTGATTGTATCCATTTGGATAGTGTATGTGGAATAGGTTGTCTATGTCTTATAGAGTGACTTTGTTTTTGAAAACCATGGATGCATTATGTTATGTGTTTGAGATGTGTGTTAGTAATTGTAGAGAAATTCCACCATGATGACATGTACATGTTGGGAGACAATAGGATATCATTGAGAATGATCCCCTAATAGCAGATCAAGTAACCACATTAATATAGCGAAACATAGGGAAAGAGCAGTTCTGTAAGAACTTTTCTGATTTTATACAGATGATGGAATGAGACCCAGTGATGTTTTATCTAAGTATGTTTGAGAGAAATAGAGTTTCAAATGGAGAATCCAATAAATTTTGATGGATAGGGGTAACTTAGGTTTTTGAGTTCAATATAGAGTCCATCCAGATTATAATGGATCACTTAGAGACTCCTCCTGGGAGGAGGGTGATGTTGGTGACTTATATGTTGACAGGACCAGCAAAACAATGGTTTGATATTATTTTTTATTCTGAGCAATAAGATGGTATGTTATGGAAGTATTTTTAGGAAAACTTTCTGAGACACTTATATACAGATACCTTTATGTAGTGGAAGGCCAAAGAGTTTATGGGATTGAATTAGGGGACTATTTCAGTGATAGATTATGTTGAATTCTGCACCAACTTGAAAAACTTTTCTCTAATGTTGTAAGGGGATGAGGCATCTATGTTGTGATGTTTTTAGGATGGAATTAGACATGAAATAAAGTCCCATGTGAACATATATAACTTATGGAGGATTATTGAGGTGGTAGACTCGAATATTATTTCTTAAGGAAACCTCAAGGTGGATTCTGGTGGCATACATGTGGTTAAAATTGGGTAGTCTAGTGGTTCAAATTCAATAATTAGGAAGTTCCATTTCGAGGGTCTTCACCAGGGAGGTATTGGAAAGAGTAGTCATAGAAGTGGACTAGCCTCTTATGGTAGTGACCAAGATTTATTCTACCAAAGTGTCTATCCAGTACACATGCACAATCAATGTACCAGAAACCCCGTTGAGTTCCAAGTGTGCAGAATGATTGGGAATGTGTTGAGGTTCTGTAGGAACCCTCAATATATGGATAGTGATAGTGGATCAAGGTTGATGTAGAGTGTAGGAAGGGGGTCAGTTACCTCATACCAGTCAGGTAGTTGTAGTTCCACTGGTCTCACCAACCGAGGAGGCATATGGGTTAATCCTGGACAATAATGTCCTTATCACTAAAGAAGTTTAGCACCAGGGACTCATTATAGAACCCAGTGTAGCAGGAAAAGTCAACATTATGTAGTTCAGCCTGTAATTGGAGGTGGTGTGGCATGACCATTGACAGTTCGAGGTATGATTCATGTATATTCCATGATTTCTAGTTCATTATTTGATATAGCTACCTCACAATGTTTTATATCTACTCAGTTTATGAATGTGTTGGGACTAGAGTTGGAACACATGGCTAGGGTTATGGTGGTTGATACACAGTTAGGGGTGCGAGTAGAAAACATCAATTAATGTAAGGAATGAATCCTTAAGGTTGGTGGATATCAGTTCTTATGGGATTTTTTGTGCTTGAGATGTCAGGTTTTGACTTGATATTGGGTATGGATTGGATGGTATTATATTAGGACAATATTGATTATTACCGCCATAGGGTAAAATTTTGTTCTCTTGAGGGAGATAATTATGTTCACCATGGGGAATGGGATATACAAGAAGGGCATTTTGGGAAATATTGTCAGCAGTTAGGTGAGATCACATCCTAGGTAACCTATATTATGCTTGAAGATGGAGGATTAGACCAGTCTATATTCCCTCTTTTGGTGGATCATTTCTAGGATGAGATTCGAGAGAACTTATCTAGGTTGTTTCCTGAGAGAGATGTTGAGTTAATTATTGAGTTGTTTCATAGGGAATAACATATATCAATTCTACCATATAGAATAGTAGTTAATGAACTTCAATAACTTAAAACATAGTCGTATTAATTTGAGATTAAATGGTTTATTCATCTGAGTACGTCACCTCCGGGTTTTGCAGTTTTGTTTGCCAAGAAGTTTGATGGAATGTTGTGGTTGTGTGTTGATTATCAGAGGTTGAATCAGTTGATAGTTATGAAATGATAACATATTCCCAAAATAGATGATATTTTTGACTATATAAGGGTTGATTTGGTTTCTTACAAGATTGATATGAGATTTGGGTATCACGAGTTAAGGGTAAGTCCTTCTAATATACTACAGACTGCATTCAAGTGTAGGTATGGTTTGAATGAGTTTGTCATGATGTCATTCTAGTTGACCAATGTTCCAAAAAAATTTATGTCCACGATGAAACAAATGTTTTAGCTATAGCTGTATTAGTTTGTAGTTGTCTTTATGTATGAAATATTGGTGTACTACAATACTCATGACGATCATGCTAAATATCTTGAGATCTCCCTGGGTACACTAAGAGAGCATAGGCTATAAACCAAGCTATCAAAGATTCATTGTTGGAATGAAAGGGTGATTTTTTTGTGTCACATCATCTCTAAGGAAGGTTTCTTAGTGGACCTAGAGAAAGTGAAGGAAGATTTATAATGGGATAATCCCATGATTTTTTGATATCCTAATCTTTTTGGGTCTGGTGGGATATTACCAAAGGTTCATCAAAACAAATTCTCACCCGGAAGCACCAATTTCAGGTTTAAACAATAACAGTTTTAATTATGAATGTACAATGTAATGTGATAATTCTTTACAAGAGTTAATGGAGCGGTTGACCAGTCCACCAATTTTGATCATTCCCAAGATGGGTAAGGTGTATACCTTGTTTTGTGATGCGTCCAATGTTGGTCGTGGGGAAGTGTTGATGTAAGACGAACATGTTATGGTGTATAGTTCATGAAATTTGAGGGCTCATGATTTAAATTACCCTATGCATGATCTTGGTTTTTCCATGGTGGCATAGGATTTAAAATGGCATTAACATTCCTTGTTGGGGTAAAGGGTTACAGTGTATACCAATAAAAAAAATCCTTAAGTACATGTTCTCTTAGCATTATCTAAATCATCAGCAGTGAATATGGCTCAAGTATATATAGTCCTTAAATTTGGAATTGGTTTTCACCCTAGGTAAGGGAAGTAGTGTTGCAAATACTTTGACTCAGAAGACTCAAATTCAAGAATTAATGAATCCTATTTTGAGTTATTTATGAGGGTTTTGTTTGTTGAGATGCATCTAGAGGTTCATAATGGGAAATGGTAGATAGACCTTGCCTCTTTTACCATTGATTCCATGATTCTATGAAGTATCAAGGAAAGGTAGTATGAAGATTTTATGTATTTGGCCTTGAGGGAGAGTTTTGATAGTGGGGAGTCACCTTCCGATTGGACTATTGGTGATGATAGGATCTTTTTTGTTCATGGTAGTGTTATCATTATGACTTTTATGCATGAAGAGTTGATGCATGAGTTTCATGAATATAAGTGGGCGGATCATCCTGATTTGAAAAAAATATATCATGATATTCATTGATAGTATTGGTATCTAGGGATGAAGAAAGAGTTTATAGGTTTCATGATGTGATGTTATACTTGTCTGTAGGTGAAGTTCGAGCATCAATATCTAGGTGTTTTTTACATCCATTAAGCATTTTATAATGTATGTAGGGTGAAATTATAATGGAATTTGTAGTGGGTATTCTGAGTATTACTCATAATAATTAATTTATATGGGTAGTAATGGATTGTTTGACCAAGGTGGCACATTTCTTATCAACCTAAGAAACCTTCACCATTGACCAGTTGGATGAGATGTATGTTAGAGAGATAGTTTAGTTACATGTGGTGGCATAGAATATAGTGTTGGATTGATATGAATGCTTTAATTCATTCTTACAGAAAGGGTCGAAGAAGGATCTTGGTACCGAGGTTATTTTGAGTACCACTTCCCACCTATAGACAGACGGACAGTTATAACATACTATTCAGGTATTGGAGGACATGTTAAGGGAATATGTCCAATACTTTGGTGGATCTTGGGTGAAGAATGTGTAACTTATTATATTCTCATACAAAAATAGTTATCATGTGATTATTCATATGTAACCATATCAAGTGATCTATGAATGACCATTTCGATCATCATTATTTTTTAGGGAAGCTAGAGAATCAGAGTTATTCTGACCGAGTCTCATTTAAGAGACATTGAAAAAGGTTCCATTGATTCAGAAACACATGGATATGGGTCAGAGTAGGAAGAAGTCATATAATGATCTAAATAGTCAACCTCTTGAGTTTTTTGGTGGGTGATATTGTGTTTCATAAGGTGTCTCCAAGGTTGGGTCACTATTGGGTTTGAAAACACAATAAGTTAGTGCCTATGTACATGGGGAAATTTGAGACTGTAGAGGGGATCAGACTCATGGAATAACAATTGGATCTTCCACAATCGTATGGTGGAATGAAATATTTTTTCCATGTGACCTATCATCGACAATATCACCCTGACCCATATAATGTGATTGATATCGAGGATGTAGATCTTGAGGATGATGAATCCTTTGAGGAGCATCTAGTTTATACAATGGATAATGGTGAGTATTTTATATGGGGAAAGGTTGTTACTTTGGTTCGAGTGATGTTCCTATATGGTAATGTTCAAGAATACACTTGGGAGATTGAGATAAATATTTTTTTCTAGTGTCCCGATATTTTAACTACAGAATAATTGTGATTTATAGGATGTGCAGCTCGAGGATGATCCATTATAAGGTTGGGAGGTTGTAATAACCAGACCTTCATGGAGGTATGAACTTGTTTAAGTTTTGGTTTAAGATTATTTATTTTTGTTAATGAATTGTTTAATGGGTGTATGATGAGTCTCATGGGTGTTTCAAGTGGTACAGGAAGCTAAGGATGGGGGAACGAGTCCATCCAGTGCATCTTTCACGATTAGCTCATGGTTAGTAGTAACTGTGAACCCTAACAACATTTCTTAGAGGTAGGGTTCATATTTGTAAAACATAGAGGGGTGGGGCTATTAGTTCTTGGAAATAGCCAATATTCACAGTTTTTAAAACTTTGGGGGATCCTTAGGAATCCGTGCGACCTAACACCCTCTTGTATAGAGGGTAACACATAGTTAGTGCAAGGTTTGGCCAAATGTGCAGCCAAAAAAAGTACCCCATTAAAAGTGGTAAATTTAACTTCCCCCCGCATGATTTATGATACCTTATTGAAACTTCATCCACATTATTCCTTAACCAACATGAGTGATTATCCAAACCCTCCAAGACTTCTTATGGATTAATATCCTTCATTTTTAATCTGTTTGGTGTTCCATGGGGTGCAGACTGAATCTCTAAGTGAGTCTGACACTCATCTTCCTTCTTTATTTTCATATTAGGGATTGTGTGCTCATTATTTTTAATAAAAAGCCTTAAATACATATTTTCAGTTAATTCTAGGTTTGTGATTTGAAGGGTGTTTGAATATAAATCAAAGGATAAGGTTAAGAATTCAACAGTTTATGGGATCGAGGTATGCAGTCTACAAGTTATATCCCATAATCTTGTATATTTTTTCATGTATATGTGGTTGTGGTTCTATGTCATTGGGATGCTTTTTTTGGTCTTCACTGGTTTAAATGATGAGTTAATTGGATTATTTTTCAACTGAACCCCTCATGATCTTAATGGGATGGATTGAGCTTGATTAGACCAGTTTAAGGGCTGCCCAAGGTGTGTACTGTTTCCTTGAACATGGATTTGAGTTTTTAAGTATTGACATGAACTATTATGAGATATATCCCATGATAAATGTGTTGATATGTTATATTGAATTATGAAATTGATCTAATGGTATGTGTTCCTAGTTTTTAATATGGAATAAGGGGTGTTTGGAAAATGATAAATGAATTAAATGGATTAACGCATGTTAATGGGGAATATATGTGTTAATAATTTATGGATGGTGAATAATAAATTTGTTAATGGGTTATGGATTATAAAGTATTTTTGTGTTTAATGATCCAAGAATTGTAAATGGTATGTGTGTTCAATGATTATTGTTTGGGAATTGGGATATATGATAAATCATTAAAGGATAATGTTCACATGGTATGGTGGTATGTGGGGTATTTACATGAGGTTGTATGCCCATAGGTTTGTTTGGAATGAGGCTCCAAACCCTACTATTATACGAAATGGTTAGGGAGCCGAAATAATGCTCTATACCCCTAAGGGGTGTATGAGATATTAGTACATGGACTGAGGCTCCAAGGTAAGTTTACAAGTAATTAGACTGAGGATCCAAGGTAATTTTATGATCACCCAAACCAAGGTTCCATGGTGATTGATATGATTTTTGTAATGTTTCCCTAGTTATGTATGAAACTTTATTCTATCCCATTATACATAGTTTATATGAACGGATGAGTTTGAGGTGTATTTGATGAAAATGGATATCCCATGGAATAAGTGATAAAAGTTGATAAAGTAGAACTCGACAACTAATTTTCACCCATATTATATTTTCAAGTTGTTATTAATTTCATACCTACATAAAATATATGTTTAGACATGATATTTTATAGACACTGTTAGTGGTGGCCTACTGAGTTTTACTCACACCCTTCTTGGGACTCCATTGGGTACCCGACCAGACTTCATGGTTGCAGGTCAAGAAATGTGAAAAGGCCCAATGCTTGATGGTTGACTTGGCCTCGGGATGTGCATGGTTGAGGGATCCAGACCCAGAGTTAAGACACATTTTAGGGATTTACTTTTTATTTTATAGGATTTTCCTTACACTCCGAACATTATGGCATAAAATAGAGAATTTACACATCTATATGGTCATGTACCATGTTTTGGGGGATATTTTTAGTGATTTATATTAGGGTTATTATTTATTTGTTTCCTTTGTTTATTAGGGTGATATGTTGTGTTTTACTCTAATAAAGATGGTACAATTTCCCCAAGTATTTCATTAGAGCCTCACATCTAGTAAATAGCCTATGGAACATGGGTAGGCAGGCTTGAGGTTATGTAGATACTCGACTTGGGGAAAATGAATAGTGTAACCTCAGTTGAGACATTATAGAACGACTAGTGACAACACACTATCCTGTTATGGGAACATACATACACCAAAACCCAAACTATTTTGTCTCATTAGACCTATCAATAAATCGAGGGGATTTATAATTTTGGCCCCCACCCTTCAGTTGATTTTGTCTAATGCATTCACCATAATATTAATCAAGACCATTCATTACATTCCAGGAGGAACCACTTACTCAGTGAAGGGTTTCTATCCATGTAACGAGAAGAATGGAAATCAAATACACAACCAACCTATGTTAACATTAAATAATCATCATGAATTCCAATACGTTCCCCCTTTCAATAAAAGATTTAGGATGATCATAACTCATCTATAGAATGAAGTTGGACTGTCAAAAATTATATATACTGTTTCCAATAATCTTCCATATTGGAATTACATGATACAGAAAACTATAACCTTTCTTAATATCAATAAAAGGGATAACATGATCATAAAGCTTCTAAAGGTAAAAGGTGTATGGTTAGAAAATACTTGGGAAACTATAAAATAATATTATGTATTGGAATAAAAATATATTAAATGAAAATACTTTTACCTATGTCAATATAGTAAAATTATTTATATGTGAACATCATCCAATCTGAAATTTTTAAAATGTGATGTTCACATCATAAAAGGAAACAAGTATAAAGATAAATTAATACTTGAATAATCATGATCATATGAAATCTAGATAAATAACGTGGATGGTTTCAAAAGAACATATCACCAGTGTAATAAAGAAAACCTCAAAGGATATTGACATATATAAAAAATATCCTCATAAAATAATTCTTGAAAGATACAACCCAAGAATGGATCCTGAATTTTATTTTTTGGTATCATGAGTTAATCTCACCCAAATGATAACATATATAAATTAGAGGATAAATAACTAAAATTGAAACCAATTTGGGAAAATACATTTTAAAATATGAAGGGAAATTGATGTAAAAAAACCAAAAGATAAATTTTGGAAATCATTTTTAACATTGTCATAAAAGATGAAGACATAGGTCACTTTTAAAATTATTTTTAAAAAGGTGAAGCAAAAAAATAATTAAAAAAAGTTAATATTTTCAGAAATGTGGATCAAATACATTTGATTACGAAATAGACATATTCAATTATTGAAATTAACTCCATTAAGAATTAACATTGTCAAAAATAGTAATAGAAAAATAATTAAATTAAAATATAATTTACTAAAATTTAATCATGAAATACTATATAATAAAATATTAGGGTGCGAAAACCTAGTCATAGAAGAACAATGTTCAGGATAAAACATTATAATTCAATGAAGGGGACATGAGTCACAAAAAATCCTTACTAACAAAGAAACAACTATATGAATAACCACTTGAATTTTATAATATGTTTAAAATAGTAAATAGAATGATGAAATAGATAAGTTATATTAACATTACAAAATTTAGTGAATACACAATACAAAGGAATCATGGAGTTTAACATGTAACATTTCTCAGAGAATCATATTGAGTACCAAGAAAAATATTGTGGATGAAGTAGCAATTTAATATATAAACACTTTGAAATAGAGGGATTGTAATTTGAATTAAAATACCATGAATAAAATATAATTCATGATATTATATCTCACTTATGTGGTATATATACCACATAAAGTAAATTTGGTGAATAGTATCAAAGGTTTCTCAAAGGGAGAAATTTATGAAGAAAACCCTGACTGCATTCGTATATTTTTTTTTATCAGAAACCATTAAGACTTTAATCATGAAATTTACATTTATATACCATTAAATAAAATTTATTCAATATACAATATCTCAAAATTTTATTGCACCAACCTTGAAAATGAAAATGGGTTCATAAATAAAATATTTTTCCCAGTGAAGGGAAATTGAGATTAAAACACTCACCATGTTCCATATTCATTCAGTGAACATCCTTAACTATAACAACATGATATTTTAGGAAATATATTTTTTAAAATAAATTTAATTTTTTTTGATATCCAGCATCACACACAAAATTGAGTTTTAACGAACCACAATATACTATTATTAATATTATTTAAACATGACCATAATAATCTAGTTGTTAAACTTGGAAATATGAACACAGATTATCAAATGTTAAAAATAAGTTATAAATGTTTTATATAATTATAATATATTTTTATATTATAACATAATTTTTAGTAAAGTATTTATATTCTTTCAAAATACTTTTTATCAATAAATTATTTTTTCTTTTCTTTTTTGAAAAAAATAATAAAATCCAATTTTATCACTTTTAAAAAATTTATTTGACAAAATTAACAGCGTTTTTTAAATTGAAATTTAAAAATTATCTTAATGGGAATTTTTTATAAATTTTTAAATATATTAATTTTTCAATGAATAGTGAAAAATATGGATTTTTTATTAAAAATTGTCTTTTGTATTATGATTTTGAAAGTTCATATTTTTAATATGGTTAAAAAAAGTAAAATTTGTTTTATTATATTATCATTAATCTAATTTATGTCCATTTTATAAATTTAATGTTGAATGTTTGGTTAAATTTGATTATACTTGTGAAAACTTTTTCACTTAAAAATGATTTTTTCATAGCATCCGCAAGTTTAATATTAAATTTAATTCTACCACTTATGTGATTTAAATTTTGTAATATGGATTACATATTGGTAATTATAATAATTAATATCATATATTATGTTCTACTTATGTTTTTGGTATAATTAATTGTAAAGAAAGTAAATAATTATTCATCATAGTTAAGGATAAACGAGTTTTCTAGGGGGTTAAAATAAAATGATAAGGGTTAAAATGTCCTAATTTGTTTTTCAATTCTTAACATATGGACATATTTTTATCTTAACTAATATGAGGTTTTATAGATAACCATTTTGGATCCTTTCACTGTGTTTAAATTTTTTGATTGTCATTTTATTTTCAAAAATTTCTAGTGTGTCCTATACCCCACGTATAAATGGGAACAACTATCATATACTATTCAAACATAAGAAGCCTTTTGGTTGAACCCATACTTACCAAAATAAATTCCTTATACCCCCCACATCCTAGATGACTCATTTTGAATGGGAAATCCTCTTAATAATTTTTTAATTGTAAACCTAAAAACGTACCCCAATAAATATGTGAAGTCTTTAACCATGAATTTTTATTTTATTTACTCTTATAAGTAATTAAAATATTATTCATCCATGAGGAACTAATAAAATTCAGATATTATATATAATTATATTTTATTTTTTTAATGTAATTACCTATATTTATCTCCTCCTCCATCAAATGGGAAATGAAATAGTCGATCATGTGTACAACGAACTACCACCTCACGAACTGATGTAATTTGTTTTCTTTCACCACTTCTAAAGTATGGATATGATTATGGATTTATATTTTATTTATATATATTATAAATATTAAATAATATTACTTATTTAATTATAATTTCATATCTACCTTTTAGCTTCCAATCCATTGGAAAATGATAAGGTCGCTTGTTTTTACGTGTGGATTACCGCCTTCATAAAGCGATGAGATATATTTCATGTTTTATTTTGATATGGATGGTAATAAGGATATATTTAGTTAATATATATGATATAAAAATTATTATATAAAGTTTAATTAATATTTACATTTCTTTCATTCAATCGATCAAAAATTGGAGACAACATTTTTGTGTATGTATGACCTACCATCTCCATAAACGACGTAATTTATTTTTCAATCTATAAATTTTATGGATAACTGTAAATATGTATATAGTTGATATATATTATATTTATATAATTATTAAATTAGGCAAATTATATAATCATAATCAATGTACAAGGACCAAATCTACCAAACAAAAAAAGAAATTAAAAATAAAGCAATTAACACTTGGAATAGTGATATGAATAAAGAGTTGATAATGAATGGGTGATAAAAAAATATAAGAAAATAATATATGGTACAATATATGTGAATATGGTTCTATAATATATTTATAATAAACCAATATTTATTATACAATATTTTTTAATGTGTACGCCTGAAGTCAAGACTTGAGGTAAGGGTTTCACATCTCACTTTTACTTCTGTCGGACATATGCCATATTCACCACTAATTTATTTTGTATGGTAAACATAATTAACCTTTAGTATGCTATTAAATGATTCTATTTATATTAATGTTATTTAATTTTTCATCTTAATTTATTTATTTCAGGGGGTCTATGATTCAAAAGTTACCAAAATGTTAAGGGTTTTATGTTACAATCTAATTGTTTATTCGGGTTATTAATTATTAAGTTTTAGATTAAGAAATATTATAATATATCTCTAAAAAAACGTAAATTTTCTTATACTGCAGTTATTTCTTTAAATTATATGTTTCCCTTTCATTTTCCGCTCTTTATGTACTCAAGAGTCTAAAATAATGTTTTTTTGAAAAAAATGATTTTATTTCTCTCTTCGGTCAAAAACATATTCCCTTCCATGACGATATTTTTTAAAAATGATATTAAGAATGTTTTTGATATAAAAAAATATTTACTGAATTCACTTCCTCCCATGCTTTAATTTTTTTAAAAACTTTTATAAGTAAATTTAGAGTCATTTTCCAAATGAGTCTCTTTTGATTTTCTACCAAAACGTGAAAGGAATCATTTTTTTAACATATACAAAATGAAAAACAATTTCCACCCACATGAACACTAAATGAATCAAATATTAATTTAAATGGTTCCAATCTTATTTTAGAATAAAATATTTTTTAAAACATTTGGGAAATTTTTAGATTTTAAATAAGTGACTTAAAAATAGAAAGTATATTTTCCTCAATAATGTTTTAATGATCAAATTATTGTAAAATATATTAACAACAAAAAACAAATATGTTGCTTATAATTTATTAGGGATATGATATAATAATACAATCCTTATATTTTTTACATATGGTTTTATGATTATGATTTTTTTGAAACTTGTTTCTTTCCCAAGGGTTATTCTATGATGAAAATTTTATGAAGCCCTATACTTTTCAATGGGTTATGGTATAATGAAAAGATGATTTTTTCATGGAAACCATTTTTTCCATGGGTTATTGTTGAAAATAAATTTTATCATTTATATGAAAATGAAGCAAAGTAAAGTTCCTTAGAAAAAGGAAGATAAGGTAGATGAAGATGGCCAAATAATCGCAAAGACTCAGAAAATGGTTCGCCTAAGAAATCCCCAATCCCCGTCAGCACGCAAGAACTTGCGTGCCACCTTACTTGCACAACCGGGAACCTTAAAACAATGTCTCATATTTTCCTATAAATATAACCTTGGGACCTTTACTTGTATGGATAAATTTCCCTGAAGGTCGACTGTTACTCTAATAACCCTAGTACTTCACTCAAGTCCTCGAAAACCTCCAAGGTAGTTTCTTAACACCTAAATAGAGGGAATAAAGGGGAGATAGTGAGAATTATGTCTATTAAATGTTAAAAATAAACAACACTTGCTCAAATCATTTTTCGAAACCCAGATTTAAAAGGACTAGCATGACCTCCCTCCCTTAAACATGAAAATGCACTACTCACTTCTAGGAGTACCTATGAATACATTTTAAGGCTTGAGTCAGGTCTTGCCTATGTTTAGTCATCAATGTTTTCCATAACCTATGGTTACATCAGTTCTCCCAATACTACTTCTATAGATCACCCTTTCATGAACCTCCTTGGTTCACCCTACCCTTCAGCTGGCATGAGCCTTTCATAAATACTCCATCAAATCCACTTAAGAAAAGGATTATCCATCACCGGATCCCTATCCTGAAAGAGACCCCGTGGAAACCTCCACCAAGACCTCCTGATTTAAAAAAACTTAGGGAAAGTCACATCAGCATGTCTCCCATTTTGATTTCAATTTATATGGTTAGAGGTTTCCCACACTTGTCCAACGAGAGGTTAAGGATCCTCAAGGCTTCTGTATATTTGGATATCTATGGTCACATGGACCCTTACCCCATGGAAATTGTTTCAATTTTCCCAGTATTAGATTCCAGGGATATGAATATGTCCACCCTTTCTCAACCCAAATACATAGAGCCCCTGGTTTTCAATAGGGTGGCATGGATCACCAATTCTTTTACCTTCCACTTGGAATGAGATCCTCCTTCCACTCCAAAATCAATATTAGGGAAACAATACTGTTTTAAGCCCCTAGCCTTTCACATTGGAGGATGTCGTATTTCTCACCTATACATACTTCAACTCCTTTCCTTCCTTACATTGGACTCATGTCCAATGTAAATTGAAGATAGGGAAATTCTATAGCCATAGCCTCTTCCGTCGTATCCTTGACCACTTCCACCAGCAAAGAAGGAAAAGTGTGTTGTTTGTTGTATCTTTCACATCCTATTGTTTCTCAAACAAATAACGAATCATGAGATATTAGAGTTTTGTAATGTTAAAATCATCCAAAAAATCCACCTGAAAGATTGAACTCTGACACCATTAATTCCTGCTAATTGGGATATGTAGGAAGCCCTCTCCAGGATTGAGCTCAGTGGGAATCCTCCTTAAGAATAAGCCCCAATTATAATTCCCTTAATTTGGGTATCCTCCTTAGGGGTGAACCCTGAGTTAATCTTCCAAATCACCATGTGTTAAAATTTCCATCGCGGTCCCTTCACAAGTGATATCCTTTTCAAGAGTAAACCCCAATCTATCATCTCAATGGGCCATACTCCCCGGTGACACATACCCTTGAGGGCCTCCATAGGAGTGGTTCCTCACTAATGAACCACTTGTTATTTTAATCCAATAAAAATAGGATATGTGTTAAGATTCCCTGAGGTTCAAACTCAACATAATAAACCAAAATTTTTCTTTCAGGACATATCCTTAGTAGGGTCTAATTTAACCTGGAAACTCATATCCCTTCAAAGTTAATTGGGATGATTCCGCATAAGTCCCACAATAACCATTGACTAATAACATTTATCCTCAACTTTCTTGACACATGACATTAAACTATATGGTTGTGTCCTTAACAAACAACATTAAAAGGTATGTTGTGTCCCATTAAGCGATACCAAACAATGTGGGTTCTGAATATTTTCACAAGGATCTGTAGGCATCCCATTTATGGGTTTAATACCAACACCATAACAAATTCCATCTCCCTAAATGATGATAAATTCCACAACAACATTCACCTACCTAGATGAACATAAACTCTATTGTTCCCCACTACATGGCAAGAAAAACAACATCGTCTAAATAACAGCCAAAGAATTTCTAAGTAGTATATAAGTGGACACCATCGATGGAGAAACTCAGATATATATATAGATATATCTGTTGATGAAGAACACTGAATACATACAAATGATTATGAATTCCACATATTCTAATAATTGATTGCTAATATTGGTATCATGAACATCATATATGGGAATTAATGAAGGATTCATGCACATATCACAAATCTATAAGAGATTCCCATAGTAGGGAATAATTTTCGCCCAAAAAGGTGTGGTGAGGTAGGCCTCCCAACCTCTGGACCAATGTGAGTTCTTAAGCATTGTGGGTAAAAATCCATAATGAGTACTTGCATTTGGAAATAAGGTCCTTATGGATACAAAACCATTGGGTATTTCTAGTTCCATGAACAAATCCATTGGAAACCTTTTAGAAACAAGGTTTTCCCCAATGAAGTCATATTTCCATTGGGAAAAAATGGTGAACCCAATGAGAATCCTTAATGAAGATTAATGTGTCAGATACCTGTTAGGACCCTTAAACTCTTTAAGGAAATAAGGGCCAGATAGGGAAATAAATCACACATGTATTCATAAAAAAATATGATACTTTTATAAAGTTCATTATTTGTATTTTTCATGTGTACATGCACTTACTACAAAGAACTCCCTTCAATTCAATGGATTCCTTCATGTTTACACCGGTGAACGCTCTTTCTATTGCTTCGACTAGATCCTCATATGCGTGAAGGATTCCATCATTGACTCAACATCTTCAATGCTAGGTCTCTAATGCTCTGGTTCAAGGGTAGAATCTTCACAGTACCATCCCAACCTTGAGGGATGCCCAATAGTCCCTCTAGCTCAACTAGCACTAGAAAAAGCTTGGTCAACAATGACCGGTGGTCCTAAAGAAGATGACACTGATTTCAGTATTGAATCATTTCAAGATCATATCACAGGAACACAACAACCAGTAATTCCCATATTTGAGGCAGGTGTATTAGGAGGCCAATTATGGACTCATTCAGAAGACATATGGGTCCTTGTCAAGTGATCCTACTGACAATCACCATCACGAATGTCATTCAACAGTGAACCCTCAATATGATGAGGGGGTCACCTACAGATGTCTGGCCCAGGTCTCTAAGACTTGGGAACGCAAGAAGGATCACCTTGGAATAATATTGGATAACAGGGAGAAGGTTCACACCTTTTCCCCCTCTAGATAATCCCACCAACACAGTTTGGTGGAAAACAATGAGCGGGGACATACACCAATTCTTCATAATTCATCATGCCGACAGACTTTCCTGGAGGAATTCAAGGAAGCCCACCAACCTAATATAGTTGAAACCCACAAGAAGGAACATACACCTTCCTTCACCCACCAAGCCTTCTAGTAGACTCATCTGGAAATACTTAAAGAAGTATTTCAACCATTTTTGGTGGTGAACATAGACCATGCACACACACCTTCCAATATTTACCAAGCATGCCAACAGTATTCTTTTGAAACACCTGGAGAATTCTGTCAAAAAGCTCTGACGACAAGAAGAGGGAAGACTCAACTCTATACCCATGAGTATAGTAAGTATGGACTTATAGGAATGGGTGGAAAGGAGTTGGAAAATACACCTACTATAGATACATAATGGATGTATATTCTCATTCTAATCACTAAAATCACCAATAACATCCTGAAAATGGTGAAAGGAAAGACGAAAATCCCTTACCATATCTTGGAAACATACCAGAACATCATAATGGTGGTGAAAACAAAACCTGAGGGATAAACACATAATTATGTCCCCATACCTAGGGCGGCTCATCATCCTGTAATTCTTTAGTAGATACATACCCCTTCTCTCATCCCGTAGGGTCATGGGGAAAACTATCCCATATCATACGGACAACCAGATCATGCACATACAACCGCTCCAATAGAGATAATTTCCCTATCATAATGGACACTCTAAGGGAAGTAAATACAAATACCAATGACAAAAACTTGTCCCAAAATGTTTCCCCAACTTCTTGTAAAAAATGTATCCAAGAAGAAGCCTCATCAAACATAGTTAGAGAATCAAGAGCTGATTTGTGGTCTGGCTCCACTTAATGATGGAGTTCTTAAAGACCTCATAAATTTATCTTTTGAAACTCAGGATCCTACCCTCCTATTACCAAATTATGGAGAAATATAAATAACTCTAAAGTTCCTTATCAGATGCTTCCGCATGAAATCTTGCTTCATGATAATCCAGTCAATCTTGAGAGCCTATCTCCTAATGAGTGCCATGATAACCCTCCATGTGTCCAAAATACCAAGGGGAAATAGGGTCTTCCCCTTGCAGTAATCCACCGGGATGGTCCTCCCTATGATGTTGATCACTGTGAAATTTCTCTATGCTGTAGGGAGTCACATTTCCAAGAAAATATTTAAATGGGAAATGCAGTGATGAGAAAGCCCTCCAGTCTTGAGGAACTTTAAAATACGAGGCCAGTCATGTCTGATGCCTTATAACTGGTATGTGAAACCCTTTCTCAGATAGAAGATATACTAAGAAGATGGTCATTATTTTAACCTTCATTGGGTAATTCAATTTCCAATGTTAAAGAGGAAACCCCAACCGATCCTATTGATTCTATTAATTTAATCGTGAAGCATCCACTCTGGTCGGACCTGGTCAAGGAACCTCTTATGAAAGATGAAGAAGGTCTACTAAACATGAGGAAACAACTGGATAAATATGACATACCAGTGATGTTATGACCATTAATAAACTCTCAATATATAATTCTAAACGTTTTTATAGAATAATATACACATGAAATTTTCCTTATCATATGGAAAACTCTTCATCACCTAAAAAATGTATTGTCTTACGATGAGTATCAGGATCATATCAAGGTAATAGAATGGTTGAAATTCCAAATTCACTTGGAAAATCTCCTAGATTATTGACATCCAAATATTGAGAAACAATAGAAAAACCTTCAATTTGCATGCCTCTATGCATTAGTGAGGTTGTGAAAGCTGATCGTAGATACCCCATCGAGTGTTCACATCTGTGGATGGGTGTACATAGATCACTGAATTTCACTAAGCACCAAAGTTAGAAAATCCAGCCAAAAGTGGTCGTGTGCATTGTTATTTTCCTAGGATTGATACAAAAAAAGGATTATTTTGAAGACTGATGATGTGCTCGATAAGGATAGGCCCTGACCGACTCTCATTGAAGTTAGGCCTGAAAAGAGAATGTTGTTGAGATAATTTTTCAGAAAGCATATGACAACATCGAGCATGATTCCTATTTAGAGTATTTCATTCATCATATTGTGAAAATATTTGAAATAGAACAACCTTATTCCAAAAAAGGTTATTTAAGTGATTTCCAAATAATGCACCCAACCAACGTTTAGACCAGAATCTGTAAAATTAGAAGATCAGCTTTGGTAATATCATCCATAATAGTTCAAGGGAAACCCCTACCCATAGGGATGGTTTATTTTTAATCCAACCCACAAATAAAGAAAAAATGGACCCAATGGTTGTGAATAAAGAACAAAAACATTCCCATCTCTCAGGATTGGGGTCTTTTTCCCACAAAAATCCACTCCTTAGCGAAAATCAGTTTTATCTAGATTAGGGAGAAGTTGTGAAATGAATCCTCTCAATTTATTCCATCCCATGATTCAATAAATTCACCTGGAACTTGTATAACTGAGCTGTCAAGATAATCCCTATGTGTTACTATTCACTAAATAGTTCCTAGAGAGCCAATAAATAGGAGAACAAGGTCTTGACGAGGGAAAAAAGAAGGCGATCTCGTAGAGATACAAATAAAATACCTTCAATGCTCTACACATCTATGAATGTCACTAATTACATAATTGAAGATGATCTAGAACACAATACCAAATCAGGGGGTTCTGAATAACATGTTCATGTTCATGAGGTGGTCCACACCGAGGAGAATGAAGAAGGTGTGAGTACCTGAAATCAGAGGATCACACAAAATTTGTGTATCCCCTCAAATAATCCACCTCTAACTCCATGAAAGGAACCTAATAGGGGAAAAGGTAAGGGTCATAAAATTTCTCATCTTCCTCCTAGATAAGGCCAATACATTTCTCTAGAAGAAATATTTGGTTAGCAAGAGGAGGAAATGAGAGAGTTGAGAAGACTTAATGTAGAGTTACTCTAAGGAAGTCTTCTTGCTAGATATTATCTGTATGAAGACCCTCAACATGCACTTCTAGTTGGAACACCTTAGCAAAGAAGGTTTCATGAAACATTTGAACTAGATATGGAGAATCCACTCAACATGGGACATAAAATTACAATATATTGGAATCCCACAACAAAAAATCAAGAATTACCTCCATTTCCTACACAACCATAACATAGTCAGGCACATCCTTATAGGATTTACCCTATTTTAAACCCATGGAAGATACCAACGGTGCCACAACAAGTGGACCTGCTAGTCATCACACCAGTTTGGACTCTAGCTTCTGCACCTATCCAGGTCCTGGATCACTTGGATATTCCTTGAATACTTATCTACACCATTGAGTCATTGGTGACTCGATTGGAAGAAATGGAATAATGGTGTGCACCAGTACAACCAGAATATAAGGATTATCCTAAGTGGGTTGATCCTTCTCATCCTCTAACAAACATTGTGAATCCTACATTTTTAATTTTCAATGGATCATGAGATATGGAGAAAAACATGATCTATTTCATCTCTATCTATGATCCCATGATGGGATCCCCTGAGAAGTAGGAAGAAGTGAAACTAATATGCTTCATGTAATCATTTAAGGATCCATACTTTGTATGGTACAGGAGTATATGGTCTCGATCGATCGCTGGATGAGAATATCTCCATCAGAAGTTCCTTTTCTAGTTCATCTCAATGCCGAAAAATACAATAGTCTTTGATCTCAGAAACTACCAACTAAAGGGAGAGTAAAAGAGTATTAGATTTCAAAGCTCGATGGAAAGGATTGAATTAATCCTTGAACATACTTCTCCCTCATTAAGAGATATAAACTATATTCATAGAAAATCTCTATGAATGGTTAGACACAATATTTACCCTTATGATATACACATGATGATTTCAGTATCTGGCAGAAATTTCTCAATAGTTGGAAAAATCCATTGCCGAGACCAAAGACAAGACCTGTGAAATCCCATCAACTCATGAAAGGAGAAATGGAATGGAAGAGGCCACTATATTTACACCCATTAATGCCCCTTTACCTATCCTACCTCAAATCCCACATCATAATGTTTCCCCCACCTCTTGAGCATCAATAGAAATGACCTCCTCATCAATATGATCAAAGATATCAGAGGTAGAGAAACATTGAGGACTTGAAAAACGAGTTCTATTCATTTTGGAATGACCAAGTCCCTAGATACCTCATCCCACCTTTTGAAAACTAAACTTTTTCCAATTTCCAAAGCCCAAGAATCCTGAAAAAATTTTGTGACAAGGAACTACCAATATATTTCCCTTTCTATCAAATGTTGGGGAATCCCATCCTGGAGTGTTTTATTTTCATGGACCTCCTACAAAAGATAAAGGATTTTGGGAATTTTCCAGCCTGGGTAGAATATGTATCTATTACAAATCTAGAGGAGGAAAGTGAGTGTCAAGAAGTTAAAATAAAGAATATGTAGAAGATAGATGATTGGATGATCAGAAAAATAATCAATCAGACTCATTCCATTCTACAAACACAGTTGAAATAGCCAATGATGCCTCGTGCCACTTCCAATACAAAAAATCTAGCTCCATCAAAATCCTCATCCTTTAAAGTCCCATCCCCAAATAACCAACTTGTTGAAAAAGATAAGTAAAAAAATAAAATAAGATGATCTCATGTCAAGGAAATTTTTTTCCATGACCTTAGAAGAGTTCACACAGATGAACTCAAAGCCTGCATCATACCATAGGCCCCCACCTCTTGAGTGTTAATAGTAATGACCACCCCATAAATATGATCAAAGAGATCAGTGGTAGAAATTTTTTGAGGAGTTGAAAAATGAGTTTTGTTCCTTTTTTAATGACCAAATCCCTGGCTACCACATCTCAACTTTGGAAAACAACTTAGTCAAGTTTCCAAAGCCCAATAATCCTAAAAAAGAATGTAACAAGGATCTACCAAAATATTTCCATTTTCATAAAATTTTGGGTCATACCATCTAGGATTGTTTTATTTTCAAGGACCACCTACAAAAAGAAATAGGATTCTAGGAAAGTGAAACTTATGAATTTTCCAGCCTATGAAGCATATATATCTATTACCGATTTGGAGGAGGAAGGCGAGTGGCAAGAAGTTAAAATAAATAATGTGTAGAAGTTTTAAGAATGGATGTTCAGAAAAACAATCAATTGTACTCATTCCATTCTACAAAATCATTTGAAATATCCAACGATGCATCCTGCCACTTCCACAACAGTAAAAATAGATTCATCAAAATCCTCATCCACCCATCCTCAAAGAACCAACTCGTCCATAAGGATAAGGAAAAAATAAAAGAAGATTATCACATGTTAATACCAATGTTTTCCATGAACTTAGAGGAGTTCTTCATACTATATCAAAGGCACAAGAACAACCCTACCAAATGGTACAATAAAAGTCGATCCCCCAGGAAGAATCTTCATCATATGACGAGTTTATCTTTTGTTTCGTTAATGTTGTAAACATAATTGATCCTTACTAAAATGATGATTCTAATTAAGAACTTTATTTTTCCTATAATTGATTGGGGAATTGTGGGAAGGGGTCATCAGGGTTGAGGATACAAGGGAATAAGTGGTCGTTCTAGAGGTCATTACATCAACCAAAACCAAACTCGAACTGTCTATGTGGTCAAATCTCATTGGAAATCTCTCCAAGGTGTTAAATGGTAACAAGGTAGTTCTTCCTCTACATATGAAATGATATTCCCTGACATGACTATCTTGGAATATTAGTTAGAGGATATGACACCACTTCCTTAGAAGGTAGGTAGGCCTAGTCGACCTAATCCACCAAGAGTAAGAACACCTCCAGATCTTATCCTAAAGATCAACCCATCCAAATCAGGAACATAAAATCCTAATGTTCTTATAGAATAAAATACTCATTCTAGAAATCACAGACATTTGGGACCAAATTATGATGTCTTGAAGCAACTATCACAAGTTCCAATAATGTTACCAATTTTGGATTCTCTGAGTCTGTCAAAAGACCTTATGGAAGAACTCATTTAGGCATTATCAATCCATTAAGAGTTTGAAGTTGAGGTCACTATTGTTGAAGTATATCATGTGGAGAATGATCCTATGGAATACCATACAATCATTTCCTTCACCGACCAAGATGAGGATGCTTCCATACATGGACTTATCAGACCCTTGTATATATATGGTAGAATAAATGACATTGATATCTGACAAGCCTTCATTAACAATGGCTTGGAAGTCAACCTCATCCAAGTTCAAACACCTGGTCAACTAGGTATCAATGAATCTCAATTTTCTCCCCCAACTCTACTATTAAATTGTTTTGACAATAATTACAAATAACATCTCGGTGAGATTACACTAGGAACTCATTTCAGATATCTTATGTCTGAATTTGGGTTCATGGTGGTTCGGCAGGACACAACTTTCAATGTTATGTTAGGAAGGACTTGGCTACATTCTCATACAACCATTCATTCATTATATAAACAATGTCTCAAATATTATATCAATGGTCAAATTGGGACATTATATGGTGACAAGGCCCTGTTCAAATCCTATGAAACACAATACATTTATGCAAGATTCTATCACAATAAAGGGAAGCAATGAATGTATAATGATGCCACCCGAATCAATTCCCCAAATTGTTTGAATATTTTTCTATCTAACCCTTTCAGGTAGCTCAATGAACATTATGTTCTGCCTATAAATCAAATTGAAAGGGTGGGACAGAATTCACATTTTTTGGAAACATTCATAATTTAAATCATGATAGTTGATCCCAATAGCATTGAAAAGGATATCAACTCTCTGAGTGATAAGGAAATCTTGAATGAAAGTTTATTCATTCCATCCCCTAAGTCTCAAAAAATATTTGTCATATTTGAGGAATTGTATGAAGCTATCCTAATTTTTGCATAAGGTGAAGAGACTCATTTTTAGTCCCTTGTTTTCCCTTTAGGACTCAAATATGGAATCATTCCAACAAGTGAGCCTGAAATGATTTCCTCGTCCTCCATATGTCTAAATAGAGACTCCCTTCTTCCCTTTTAGGATCTTGTTTTATCATCTCTTCCACATGAAGAATCACAAAAAGTGAAGCATGATGAATAATAATAGAAAGAAGAAGAAGATTTCAAGGAATCCCCTAAAATATTTGAGGAAGTCATCTCCACCATAGTGGATTAACTCAAAGAAATAAATCTTGGTATATAAGAAGATCCATGCCCCACTTTGAGTTGTGTGGATTTGACTCCCAAAGTATGGGAGGAATACACCTCTTTCCTAAAGAAGCACAAAGATGTGTTTTCTTATAAATAAAATTAGATTTTATGCCCTAACCCTATGGTTTCCACCCAAAATTTGGGTATTTTAGAAGTTCATTGGGGATATAAGAAAGAAACTAGGAGGACAGACTAGACTAATGCATCCAAGATTGTGGCCGAAGTGGAGAAACTCATTAATTCTAATTTTATCTAATAAGTGTAATACCCTAAATGGATATCCAAAATTTTCCCTTTGAAAAGAAGAATGAGAAAATTAGATTTTTCATTTATTTCATATATCTCTACTGGTATTGACCCATGTATGGCTTCCTAGTTCAAATTACATAACTCCGGATTTATGCAACGACTGGTTACCCAACCCTTTCCTTCAAGGATTGATATTTTAGGTACAATAAAATTCATATGTACCTAGAAGATCAATAACCCACATCCTTGGGAACTATTAATGGTGTATTTTGTTATTGGGTAATTCCCTTTGGCATAAAGAATGCTTGCATCACATATCAACTTGTTGTGTATCACATGATTAAACCCTTCATGGAAAAGTTTGCTGAAAGCTATATTGATGTTCTAGTGGTCAAATACCAACAACGATATGATCATTTGTCTTACCTAGAAAACATTATCAGTAATCTTCGATAACATAATATGATTATAAACCCCTTAAATGTTCTTTTGGGGTAACCTCAATAAAATTTATTAGCTTCATTGTATTCCATCATGGAATCAATGTTTATCCTGAGAAGAGTAAACCTATCCTTGGAATGGAATCTCCTCAAAACATAAACAATTTGAGGTTACCTTAAGGAAACTTGGCCTACATTCAGTACTTCATAGCCAAACTCAAAGGAAATTGTTTACCATTCACTAACTTGATAATGAAGGGGGTCACTTAATAGTGGAAAAATGAATGTTAAGAAGCATTTTTTGACCTAAATAAATACCTATTGAGGCCACCGATATTGGTGTAACCTATTTATGGAAATCCACTCATTCGATATGTGATGGAATTAGAGTAATAAAAAGGTGATTTCTCACACAAAATAATAATGTCGGGAATGAAAAAAACCTTTAGTATCTCAGTCAAACCATGCTCAATGTAGAGACTCGATATTCAGATATTGAGAATAGATTCCTAGAATTAATATTTGCAGTTCAGAAGCTGATGTAGTATGTACCACACCATGATATCCATTTTTGTCTCTCATAATAATGAAATCAAATTTATCCTCACTTTTCAAATGATGATAGGACATCTGGTATGATGGGATGTATTTCTGTAGCAGTTTGATATATAGTTTGTGTCTCAGAAACAAGTGAAAGGACAAGCCTTAGTAGAATTCCTTGCAAAGTGCCCATATGTAGAAGAGACATCGTTAAATACTAAACTATGTGACGAAGAAATATTATCTATTTAGGATTTCCAAGAATCATGGAAATGTATTTTGACAGTGCTTCCAGAAGTCCAATAGGGAAGATAATGGATGACCCTAAATCTAACAAAGTCGGGTTAATAATTGTTATTGTCTCCCTATAAAAGGAAATGTTTCTATACTCTTTCTTGAAATCATAAGGTGGTACTAACAATGAGACAGAATATCAAGATATCATTATAGTCCTAGAATTGACAATCCAAGTACCATTGTACCAGCTAGAGATAAAATGTGATTTAGAATTGACAATCAACTAAATCAATGGGTATTAAACAATCAGAAAAGAAGGTCTAAGTGTCATCCCTACCAAGTGAATGCCAATTCCATGAAATATCAATGGATAAGAAACTGCAGCTATTTTTAAAGTACATGAAATATCATGTGGTGCCCACCAATTATGGTACATACTTTCTAGTCGAATTTTAAGGCTTGGATACTTTTGGCTTTTGATGATGCTAGATTGCACAAAATTCACTAATAAGTGTCATCCCTACCAAGTGAATGCCAATTCCATCCATCAACCCCCAAAGTTGATACATACTTCTAAATACTCATGACGATTTACCATATGGGGGATGTATGTTATTGGACCATATCCTCTAGTTATGGATAAGAAGTTCAAGTATGTCCTTACTGCAATCTATTTCTTCTCTAAATGGGATGAGGCAATACGTCTCAAAGAAGTCAGATCCAAAATAATTGTTAGATTTTTCAAAGATAAGTTCATTACTAGATTTGGTGTCCCTCATACCATTTTTAAGGATAATGGCAACAATTTCTATTTTACTGAGGTGGAGAAGCTATACCAGGAATACAATATCAAATATAGCCATTCGTTAAACTATCATGTAGTGGACAATGGATTGATAGAGTATTTTAACAAGACCATGTCGAACATACTCCATAAGATAGTGGATAATGATAAAAAATTTAGCCTGATAAGCTCTTGAATGCCTTATGAGCTTATCAGACTACTATGACTGTTACATGAGAGACTCTGTACTCAATAGTATATAGGATAAAAGACGTCTTTCCAATCTAATTTCAATTTCCATTACTTCATAATTCCATTTTTTTTACCATTTATCCATGAATGTGAAATCCCATAAATGACTGGATAATCTAGAGAGACTAGATGAAAAGATATTTTACACCATTCATCACTTAGAGGTGTATTAAAACTAGATAAAATGATCGGTAAATAATAATGTCTATCTTAATTCATTCCACCATGGAGAATTAGTATTGGTCCTTAGGAATCTGATTATACTAGGATGTTAAAATGTATATCACCATTTATTTCCATGTTTATGAAGTTAAAAAGTTGTTTCTGATGCTTTGAACAGGGCGTGCGTGTCCGTCTTCTTGAGTACGAAAGGCACGGATTTGTTGCCCCGCATTCCCGCTTTCCAAAGGCAGGCGACATCCGCACCTTGTTCAGAGGCGTTTTCTCCTTGATCAAAATATGATGATGGGATGTCGGTTCTTCATTATGTGGATTTCTCTTCAGAACTCATCACCTAGTCTATGTCTCCCTCATAGATTTAATATGTTGTTCGCGAAACTCTTCCTAGTGCCATATCTTCATGGACACCAGTTAATTACATGGCTTCTGTTGGGACATTCCTAGGGGTACAGTCAGGGAAGCAAACTTCAGTTAGGGGAGTAGTTACGTTGGGCATCACTGGCATGTTTGGGTGCTGGGGGATTGGCGTGTCTTTCTTATGTCCCTTATTATAGGGATTATCGAGGGTGCGAAAGCCCGAGGAATCCCACATAGAATTCGAGGAATAATATTCCATGGGAATGTATCTGAGGTTTTCCTCAGCTTCCTATGTTCAACACAGGGTATGCCGCAAGTTTAACGTCTGATGGAGATAGATCGGGCTGATCAGAACACTATCTAGAGTGGATCAGATGGAAGAACCCCCTGGAGGGAACACTGATGTTGGGGTCAACGTGTGGTTGGATTCTTGATTGCTGTTGAATGGAATGAGGAATGGGGTGGCATGATCCCACTGGGATGTGGTGGCCCTGGTAAGAATCATGATGGATGATGGAATGTTCCGTGATGTGGATGGTGAATGGGATGGAACCATCATGAGGATGATGATGGTTTTGGGCTTGAGCCTCTAAGATACTTCTTATGTATCCCCGTTCTAGGGAATCAAAGTTCACATAGTTCACATGATGGCGACTTACCGCCAATTGGGGTTTTCAATGGCTTAATGATGGATGAGATCACAATGGATTACCGCGGAATAAGGTGTCAACAGCTTACCACTGTATGAGGTTTCAAAGGATTACCGCTGTTTGAGGTCACAACGGCTTACTGCTACATTGGGTTTCAATGGATTACCGCCGAATAGGGATGTTAAGGGCTTGCCGCTGAATAGGGATGTCAACGGCTTGCCACTTCATAGGGATATCAATGGCTTGCCGCTGCATAGGGATGTCAACAACTTGTCGCTGCATTGGGTCACAATGGCTTACCTCTAATTGAAGTCACAACAGCTTACCACTGGATAGGGCCCACAGTTTAACGTCATGCAGGATGGGGGAAAACTGATGTGAAGGGTGTTAGAACTGCTGGGTGTTGGGCTTGAACATCAGAGAGGCTTTCTACGTACCCTTCCTTGACAAGGATCAAAGACCCCATAGTTCAGGATGGTGGGAAGGGGCTTACACTCTAGGATTCCCAATGAGTAGGTTAACCGGCGTGAAGATGGTCTGAATGTCCGGTGTTGGGCTTGAACCTTAGGGAGGCTTACTACATACCCTGCCTTGGGAAAGATCAAATTCCTCATTGTTCAGAGTGGGTTTCAATTGGGGTTTATGCTCTGAGGCGGCCCAGGGTGTCGGTGAACCGACATGAAGGAGGACCTGGGGTCCAATGGATGGTGGGCCTGAACCTCATGGAGTCTTCCTACATACCTTACCTTGGAAAAGATCAAAGTCCCCATAGTTTGGATGGTATAGGGGCTTGGTGCACCGATGTGAAGATGGTCGGGACCAATGGTGGATGGTGGGATTGATCCACGTGGAGGCTTCCTACATACCCTACCTTGGCAAGGATCAAAGACCTCATAGTTCAGGTGGTGGTCGGTGAACCGACGTGAAGGTGGACCTGGGGTACAATGGATAGAGGGATTGAACCTTGTGGAGGCTTCTTACGTACCCTGACTTGGAAAGGATCAAAGAGCTTGTAGTTCAGGCGGCGGTCGGTGAACCGACGTGATGGTGGACCTGGGGTCCAATAGATGGTGGGATTGAACCTCGTGGAGGCTTTCTACATACCCTACTTTGTCTAGGATCAAATACCTCATAGTTCAGGTGGCGGTTGGTGAACTGACATAATGGTGGACCTGGGGTCCAATGGATGGTGGGCTTGAACCTCTTGGAGGATTCCTACATACCTTGCCTTGGTAAGGATCAAAGAACCCGTAGTTTGGTCGTGTTTGGGGCTTACACTCTTGGCTGCCCGAGGTGCTGGTGAACCGACGTGAAGGAGGTCGGAACGACCGGGTGGTGGGATTGAACCTTATGGATGATTCCTACATACCCTACCTTGGCAAGGATCAAAGTCCACGTAGTTCAGGTGGTGACATTTGGGGCTTACGCTCTGAGGCATCCCAAGGAAGATGTCATGGTCAGTGCTCACTCTAAGCCCATATGAGTCATCCTCGGTGTGAGAAACAAGAGATAACAGAGACCTAACGATCACATCGTGAAAGGTGATTCCATGGGAAGCGAAGTGGGGCTTACACGTGATTGCATCCCAAAGAGGAAACAGGGGCTCATGCGTGGTTAGCAACCCAAAGGGGATGGGACTTACTCCAGGAGGGAGGCCTGGTGGTGACAAAGCCCAGCGGGATAGGGATTTGGCACCAAATAAAGGAGGGGTCTGGTGTCCATTTCCCCCTCTTTTCTGGTCCTTGAGACCGAAGAAGAAAGGAGGGACATGGATGCTGCCTCATGCAAGAAAAGCTAGGGGCTTACACCATGATGGTTTCCCTTTCCCCGCGAACAAATGCCACCAAAATAAGGAGGATATCATCCCCTATGAGGGAATATCTCACTCCCATGGAGACCAATGGGCATGTAGAATGTCCAAGGTGGGGAAACCCTGCGTGCGAGTCATGGGACGAGGTCACAGTTTAACGTCATGTGCTGAGAACGAGGGTGCTTGGCAGTTTAACGTCCTGTAGCTCGGATAAGGTGGGTTTTCTCTACACCCCTAGGACTTACATAACAGGTACCCTCTTCTCCTTTGTGTAGAGAGGGTAAAAGAAACGCTATGATGAGGGTGTGTCATGGAGCGAACCATTGTGGGGTCCACGTTAGTGTGGCTATGCGAAGAAGCAATAGGCATTAGCATGCCTATGCGAAGAAGCATGAGGCAAGGCAAAACCATGGGAAGTATCATCCAAGGGACTTTGAAATCACATCATGAAAACCTAGAGGGTCAAACGGGAAAAGGAATTGCAAAGAAGAGGGGTTCATAGGTAGGGGCCTTGTGATGCTCTAGTGCTCCGCGTGGAGGAGGGTACTTGCGAAGGGATTTTCTTTGCGAAGTGGGGTGCCTCAGCCTAGGAATAGGGCATAGGTTCATATAGGAGGTGCTTCACGAAGTGGAAAGGCATTCATGGAGCACTACCTCATAGAGAAAAGGTGTCTCACAAATCAAGGTGTCATGAAGCAATGCTCTTCATGAATTATAGTGACCCTGCCTTTGCATGTGGATCAAGTGTGCATGAAGGGTGTTTTGTGAAGCATAAACGCTCCACGATGACCTGGTTCCCCTTTGGGATTCCCTTCCATCACGGAAGCCATTGGGCTCCATGAAAGTCATCCCTCTCGAAAGAGGGGATCAAAACGAGGTAAAGGGGAGGCACTTTGCAGAGCAGAAGTACCTTCCAGAGCTCATGGTTCGTAGAGCAGAAGGCGCATCGTGATTCAGGAGCTAGGAAGTTGAAAGGTCTGATGATCCAACTCTGGGACTTGGGGGAGGCTAGTATTTATAGGGGAGAGACTCCGCGAAGCAGAGCTTGCTCAGCGCGAAGGCGGAGATTGCTCCGCGTCCGGTCATGAACATCAAGGGTGCTCACGGAGTGTTATCGCCTCCTTGCTCTGCGGTGGGTCGCGGATGTCAAGGGTGCTCGCAAAGTGTTACCACCTCCTTTCTCTGCGGTGGGTTGAAAACGCAGAGCGTTACCGCCACATTGATCTGCAGCGGGTCGTGAATGTTAAGGGTGCTCGTAGACCATTACCACCTCGTTGATCTACGGCGGGTTGCGAACTTCAAGGGTGATCGTGGAGCATTACTTCCTCCTTGCTCCGCGGTGGGTCGCGAACGTTAAGGGTGCTTGTGGAGCATTACCACCTCCTTTCTCTGTAGTGGGTGAAACGCGACTAGGGATCCGCGAATGGTCTTTGTGAGGCCGCCTTTTGAGGCTTTCTGTTTCTTCATCTTATTCTCCCATTTTGGCGCCAACAGAGCCCCCCCCCCCTCAGACTTGGAGCCACGAAGAAATAGAGGGTCGATGTCTGAGGTTCAATCACCAAAATCCTCGGTCATTCACGAAGTTGTATCGCAAAGTGGGATCGCGTAGAGGATAGACGATACGCAGGCCGAGTGCACCGTGAAGCTTGGCATGAAATGGATGTGCCTTGTAGCTCCGAAGGGCGTCACCTATATAAAGGGGAGCCACCCTCTCTTTTGTCCCTTTCCCCTCTCCGTGAAATTGTATTTTTGCACTCTCAATTCACGAAGCTCTGCATACTCTACGATTTCTCTCCACGAATCAGGTGTTCTATTTGCGGAGCACAATGAGTTTTTTTGACTCTGCATCCATGCTCAGCGATCTTTCACTTGAAGGCATAGGCAGGACTCTGTGACTAGGAATCATGATTGTTCTCCATGAATTCTCTCCGCGAAAGAGCTTCACGAATGAACTCAAAAATCGTCCAAGTTATAAAACTTAATGGCTCATCATGAAGCTGCCAAGGGGGTTCTTGCAGATGTTTCCTGGTGGTATGAGATGTCGAACAATCTGGATCTAGGAGAGATAGTCCAGAGTCACTCTCACCATGATTCATTGGTGGTGCTGCTATCAGAGATCCAGAAGAACTACCCCCAATGTAAGAGGCTATTGTTGTATGGATTCGGGCTGAGGGATGATGTCTTCATTCCTGAATCAAGTAGGTATGGACCAGCTTACTGGTTCAAAAGTACACCGTGCCAGTACCAATGGTTGAGGGCGCCTGACGGCCATGCCCAAGAAGACTTCACACCTGTCATTACTGACTGCCTATACAATCATCTGAATAACTTTGATGGGTTGGAGTTGCAGCCGGAGATGTCTCCCCCTCTGTACCACACGATGCTGAAGGAATCTTTGAGGAACCCGAGGAAGGGGTGGTCCGAGTAATGGGACCTGCGCTAGGGCAGAAACTTCACAGATGATTGGGCATGGGCCTACTGGGTAGGTGCCTCGTGTGAGGAGTTCGAGGCTGAGCTGAGGAGAATGGATTTGTACGAGGTGGCCTGGGCCTCCCAATTCCACATCTATTAACCAAAAAAGATGATTCCAGAGAAATTGAGAAGATGGTTGTTGAGGAAAAATACCTTCCACATGCACCATGGGGAGGTCGGTATCAGCTTGTGGGATGTCCACCAAATATTGGGGGTCTCGATACTGGAGGTGATGTACTATGAATTCCTCCCCGTCATGAGTGTGTGGCAGGATCCAAAGAAAATACCACAGCTGGCGATGGCACTGATGGAGCTGGTGCCAGGAGAGGACAAAGAGGCAGTGAGAGACGTCCACTTTAAGCAGTGGTTCAAGAAGTTCATGAATTTCCCGGTAGAATGACTGTTTCCAGCGAGGCCTCACACTTGAATGAAGGGGGCTCAACGGGGCAAGGAGCACTCATACTGGTGGCTCTTGGAGAACATCCAGTGGAATACCTGGGGGTTTAGCGTCAGCACTGAGTAGAAAAGAATAATCAGGCTGGCGACACTTATCGTGGCTCTTATCTGTGGTTGGATTCTGTCGGTGAGGGATACCAACATGAGAGTACGCCCAAGAACATTTATCATGGCATCTATGTCGGCAACAGGAGGACGGGTCAACCTAGTAATTTTGATGATCACCAAACTGTACAAGATGTTGTGGCATATTAGTGAGGGGAATAGGCTGTAAAGGGTATGTGGGTCATTCCACCTCCTGTCTGGGTGGATAGCGGCACATATCAGGGGGGTTTATCAATACCCAAACCGTATCTCTCCCCCAGGATTGAACTTATTCCCATCAATCCTGAACGCCACAGGGAGATTTCCGGCCAATTTGACCACACCGTTTATATTGAACCGGGTGTGGAAGGTGGGAGAGTTCAATTTTCACATGTTTTTGTTGCCGATGGGGGTTTTCACGGATGATGGACAGGGAACAGAAGAGCATCAGGAATATCACCTGCCCTTTCGAGGGGGGGGGGGGGTCTTGGTACCAATAGTGGATATTGAGCCCCTCTTCAAGCTGTACACCCCACACCAGTTTCCAAGGCAATTCCACTGCATGCAGTGACTGACCCCACATGTGTATTTAGAGGTGCTCCATGAGGAACAACCATGTCTGATGAGGCAGATGTGGCTCATGTTCACATGGGAATACGGGAGGATGCGGAATGATCAGCCTTCACCTACCACCATTTTTAGGCTGGTGAAGGAGTATCCCATAAGCTGGGAGGAATCTTATCTTGGGGAGATGCTAAAGCAACCAACCATTCAGGTCGGTGATGGATAACCTCCCAGGCCTCAGAGTTGGGTCTGAAAGGTAGCTAGGGCATCCCGCAGAGGCGGGACTGCCATGGCTCGGAGGCCCACACCAATGGATGGTGAGGAAACTTCCATAGATCCTGCAGTGGTAGCAGACCAGACGGTTCCAGAAGAAAAGATCCATTTAGAGGGGAGGCTTCCGAGAGGATTTCAAAGGATACCCACCCAAGCTCCAGGGAAGCGGTTGTGCCATATTGACATGTTAGAGGATGCTGTCTTCCTAGAGGCCTAGGAAATCTGGGAAGTCAATAGGAAATTCCTCAGCCCCACTAAGTTGTGGAATCACTTGAACCATCTCGGGATGGATTTTCCTGGGATAGGCCCTATCCGGGCTGACTTTGTAGTGCCCTAAGTGGACGCAGAGCGGTACCTGGAAGATCTAGAGGACTTCATGCACTCTTCGTGTTCTCCTCATCCAATGACAGATCGAGTCAAGGTGTTTCTCGATCGCACTACTCCCCTGCAGTTCTCAGATACAGATTTGAGAGAGTGCTTCCCTCTACTAGAAGAATCAGAAGATTCCTCCTGGGGATATGAGGCCAGGAGTGGGAGCCCGTTAGAGGAGGGTGATGTTTGATATCAAGACTCAGATCTTGAAGATTTCACAGAGGCCTTTGAGGTAAAAATATGAAACCCCCATCTTCGAGACTTTCTTTGAGGCCATTCTGGACTCCTTGCTAACATCTGAACCATGCAATAGAGTCTTATGCATAGTACTCGTTCTCGTCCCTTAGTGGATGAAGAGGCGGGACCATCGGGATTTACGCCTTCCGCCGCATCTATTACTGCATCCAGTGGGGCTAGGACACCTAAGGCGACCCCTATCAAGTTTTCAGACCTTCCGACCATATACGGGGGGGGGGGGGGGGGGCGCTCTTTGGTGTGCTGATGGCATCAACCCAAGAACGAGACCAGGGATTCGATCTCTGTAAGTCCCCTCTACCAATTTTATGATTTTCATCACCTAGCCATGTTTACCGACATCCATGTAACCCCTTTTTTTGCATACAGTTCTTCAAATGGCATGTGTCACCTTGGTGAGGTTGGTCAAGGATTCTTATGGTGTTATTCTACGGGGAATGCCGATGATCGTGGAGGCAGAGGTCCAAAATGAACTAGCAGTGGTGCTCCTGATCATTGATGGGACTGTCAGTGGGGATGAACCCGAGATCATTGATGTAGGATCCGATAATGAGGATCGATAGGGTAGTCCAGGTCCCACCATTCCTGATCAAACACCGGATGTGGACCCTATTGAAGAGTTCCTGGGAGCGTTCCCTGGGTACGAGCCGGCTAACCACACCGACTAGGATGAGAAGACTTCTGATGAACAGGACAGCGGAATAGTCTATCACCGATTGTGGTTGCAGATCAAGCACTTCATTGATGACACCCCCTAAGAACTATGGCTAGATGAGATGGATAGACTTCGCTCGTGACTCCGCGAATTGTGTGCTAGGAGAGTGGATGCCCAGCATCCCCACATACTCATCCGAGATCTGATGGTGGAAAAGATTCGAGATTATGACCATGTCCTTGGTGTGGGATGGCAGTGGAGGAAAGCAGTAAATATCAAGAGGCTCCTAGAGGCTGAAGATGAGGTTCAACGGCTGTAGGCCCGGGCAGATGAGAATTCCGCTTCCCTTGATACACAATCAGAGCTCGTATCACAGCTGAAATACCAGCTGGCGGAGGCCGAAGAGGGCATGAATCGAGCTTCTGAGGAGATGACCGCCATTCAGACCGACATATTGTGGGCCCAGATCGTGGCTGATGAATTGCGCCCCATCACTACCGAGGAGAAGTGGGAGCTGAATAGGCGGCATCAACTGTTGGATGCCACCAGCCAGAGGGTGGCGGAGCTGCTACACTCTTTTGACGAGGTTAACCCATCCATGGGGGGAAATGAACCTTGGGTACTATAATGATTACTAAACCTAAAACATAATTTCATGCTTTGATTGTTTGATGCCATATCATGCATGATTTCTGTTGTTTACATTGGTTTATTTCATTCTTGTGATGTTCATAGAGCATCTAGAAATCATTCCCTAAGCTCACGTGGGGTTGGGCCCGATGTGAGAAACAAGGGATGCCCACCTTATCACCCCAATTCAAATGTAAAAGTGAAAACCAAGCTTCGGGCATCGGGGGTTTGAACAACCGACCCATATTTTCAGGAGGAAATGGGAGAGACCTGACTGAAGAATGAAGCTCTCAGAATAGCCGAATTACTATTTTCCCAGTGTGCTCTTGTTCATGAATGGGGTAACGCCAAGGGCACTAGAATCGATCTGAACAGATGGGACTGAAGGTGAGAATCACGATACCCAGGATTCAGAACACTATGGGGGTGGTGTGACAATAAAGAATAACAGTTTAACGCATTTGAACACACAAAATCCTTATTGTGTTAGCCTAGAATGGGGATAGAAAATGAGGGGCGACTGCTGACCATGTTCAACACATGGGGACTGACTCATAATGTCATCCATTAGTCTTACGGAACATTGGCCCAGGACAATAGGCGGGCCATAGGATGAGCATCCCAACTATTAGGGGGTTCCCTTAGACAAGAAAGAGGACGTGGGTCCGAATAAGGGGCATGAAAACCGTGGAATGTGGAGTGATGGTTTTTTCAAACAGAATCCAAAACTCTTGAAATTATTCCATCGTGGTAGAGGAACATTAGGTGGGTGCATCTGTTTGATCATGGATCTTTCCTTCTTTTAGATAGGACCTCTATGGTAAGGTAATTGTCGCTTCCCAATGTCATCATGGGGCATCCCAAACTTGTTCAGGGGAAAGTTTCAGTTACATGGTTCCCCACAAGGGGTTGGGACAGGGGGCTGGAAATGAGGAGGAATAGGATTTATGATTCTTGGGGATATACCCAAGGTGAAATATCTGGGTGTCTCTATGTATCCCATTAAGATGGGAATCAATCCATACATAGTTCTGGAAGATGGGTTTTAGTTTAATTTCTTGTAAATTGGACCATGGATTGGTAAGGGTTGCAGGGGAAACTTGGTAAGGTGATTAAGAATCCCGACGTGAATGAGGACATAAGTTCAGATCACCATGTGTTCCTTGGGGAAGTGTTTAGGTCAAGGGACCAAACACGAAAGTTAGGTTGGGCCTGTGGGGAAGTTCTCGGGCGTTCCTACATATCTCATTAAGATGAGAATCAAGATGTACATTATTCTAAGGGGTGGAACAGTAAGGTACCAGTGTAAAGGATCAAAGGGGTGTGCGAGTGTGGCCCTCACACCAGAAGAAGGGGTATTTGATGTATATTTTTTGTCCTTTAAGGTGACTATTTTTTTGTGAAGTGACATGACAAGGATAGCAAGTCCCGGTGGTGCTACAAGAATCAAGCCGTGTGAAGGCATTGAAAAATGGTATGGTGTGTGACTGATACCAAACATGGTGTCCCCTTGAGTGTGAAAATCACAATCCAGTGCTATTTTTTTTCATGCGGCCAGGACGATAATGTCACAGTTTAGGGTCATGTGATGGTTCCAGCCATGCCTTTCAATGTCGTGTGGAACAGACGTAGTAGAGACAAGGATAAAGGGGGAATGTGCATGGTGCAATAAAACATACCCAATGTGAATGAGGACATAGTCTCGTATCACACCGTATGCGATTCCATGAAAGAAACCTCGGGCCAAGGGAAAAAACTAGATGTAAGAGGGTAAGGGGCAGGAGAGACTAGCTCCAAATTGAGCTGGACCCGAAAATGAGATGTTTTTGTCTTCCTACGTATCCCATAAGGATGGGAATCAAGACACACAACGTTCTAAAATAGATCTTAGTTTATGGTCTTAGAGCTCAGACCATTGAGAAGGGAAGTCGGTGTGGAGCCTCGAATGATGCATTTACCGCAACTTTTTCCTCCTAACGTGTGGATGCACACTGAGGGATAGTGTTAGAAGTGTTAAAGTTCCACTTGGACATGATGGTGTGGACAATGATTTGAATCATGTAACCAAAATTCAAGGTTTAAAGGGGCTAGCCTGATTCTATAGGATGACTATTGATCATGTTCGAAACACATCATCCATATCGTGTTAGCCTAGAATGGGGACAAACAAATGAGCATTGGCCGCTGACCATGTTTGCAACACAGGACTTGTATCGATTTGTTTTATGAAACCCTCGAGGACGTTGGACCGTTATGTTAGGAGATCCCTTAGGCCTAGCATCCATGTCATTTGGGGGTCCCTTTGGGTGTGGAAGATTATGGAATCCCAAATGAAGGGGAACACGAAGCCTAAAAAATGTGCGAAAGCATGTCCATGCAAAATCCAACACTCCAAACACTGAACTATAGTACTATTAAAAAGATTGATGGATCGCTGACAAGGGTCGAGGAGGGTGCTCAACTATAGAGTAACCAATTTGAAAGGATGAGTACAGAATACAGGGATAGAGAACTCCCAGGAGAGAGAGGCACGTGGCTTGGTCGTTACATACCTGACGTGAATGAGGACATAATCCCATACCACACCATATACTCTCCTCCTTGGGAAAGAGTAGGCCAAGGGGCCAAGGTGAAAGGGAGATTTCTGAGACATAGAGATGGTCCCGAAGTTAAGGCATTTAGGTGATCCTACATATCCTATGAGGATAGGAATAAATCTATACGTAGTTCTATGAAGGGGAAATACGAAAAGATCTTAGTTTAAGGTCTTAGAACTCAGACCATAGAGAAGTGGGACTATCCCAAGTAAAGGCAGACCTTAACCCAATCCCTAAGACTACATGAGTCGAACTCGGTGTAGGAAACAAGGGAAAATAAGTTATTTTTAATACGTGAAATATATCCAAAAGGGGAATCAGTGGAGCCCCGAATGATTTCCTCATCACAACTTTTTCCTCCTAACAAGAAGATGCACAACAAGGAATAGTACCAATAATTTCTAAGTTCTATGTGGGCATGATGAGGTAGAGAAGTATGTGAATAATGAAATTGAAATTTTGGGCTAAATGGGGTTGGCGTGATGATGAAGTATAACTGTTGACCGTGTTAGAAACACATCATCTATATCGCATTATCCTAAAATGGGGACAAACAAATGAGCGTCAATCACTGACCATGTTCACAATGTGTGACTTGTGTCGATTTTTTGTCTGAAACCCTTGAGGACATTGTCCTGTGATGGTAGGATAGCCCTTAGGCCTAGAATACATGCCATTTGGGGGTCCCTTCGGGTGTGGAAGGTGATGGAAGCCCTAATGAGGGAGAACATGAAGCCTGAAAAATGGATGAAAGCATGTCTGAGTAGAGTCTGACATTCCAGGTACCAAACCAGAGTACCCATAGGCACATTGGTGAATCTCTGAAGAAGGATGAGGGGCTCATCTTGAGAGTGGCCGATTTGAAAAGATGAGGATATCGCAAGGGGCTGGAAAACTCTCAGGAGGAGGAGGTAAATAGCATGGTTTTTACAACACCCGATGTGAGTGAGAGAATAATACCATACCACACCATATAATCCTCTCTAGGGGAATATGGGCCAAGGGGAAAAGATGGTGTTGGACCAGAAGACGAGATGTTCGAGCGGTTCTACCTATCCCATGAGGGTGGGAATCAAGACATACGTAGTTATAGAATCACACATAGGGGTAATATACCCTAACTAGGGGGTGTACGACATGAAGAATAACCCAACGTGAATGAGGAAATAATCCCATACCACACCATACAACCGTAAATAAGAACTTGGGCCTGGGGCCTAAAAAGGCCAAGGGGCCTGAGGCTGGGCCTCGGATGGGAATGCACGATCAATTCGCAGCTTAACGTCTTGTAGTGAGGATGTATAGGGGTAAGATACCCCAAACGAGGGAGGTGTACGACGCGTCGAGTAACCCAGGGTGAATGAGGACATAATCCCAGACCACACCGTACAAACCTAAATAGGAACTTGGGCCGGGGACCCAAAAGGCAAAGGGGACTAACGCTGGGCCTTAGATGGGAAGGCCCAGTCAATTCATAGTTTAACGACTTTTAGTGAGGACGAAGAGAGGGGTAAGATACTCCAAACAAGGGAGTTTTATGACGCAACGAGTAACCCGAGGCGAATGAGGACATAATCCCAGACCACACTGTACAACCCTAAATAAGAACCTGGTCCTGGTGCCCGAAAAGGCCAAGGGGCCTAAGGATGGGCCTCGGATGGGAAGCCTCGGTCAATTCACAGTTTAACATCTTGTAGTAAGGATGAAGAGAGGGGTAGGATACCCCAAACAAGGGAGGTGTACATCGCAGTGAGTAACCCAAGGCGAATGAGGACATAATCCCAGACCACACCATACAACCCTAAATAGGAACTTGGTCCTGGGGCCCGAAAAGGCCGAAGGGCATGAGGCTGGGCCTCGGATGGGAAGGCCTGATCAATTCGCAGTTTAACATCTTCCAGTGAGGACAAAGAGAGGGGTAAGATACCCCAAACAAGGGAGGTTTATGGCATGATGAGTAACCCAAGGTTAATGAGGACATAATCCCAGAACACACCATACATCCCTAAATATGAACTTGGGCTTGGGGCCCGAAATGACCAAGGGGCCTGAGGTTGGTCCTCAGATGGGAGGCCTGATTAATAGTAGCCATACAACCTCTTGTATGGTTACTGCCTCATCACAGCTCCTAATCCTACATAAGCAATGCTCAGTGTGGGAAACAAGGAGCCTGAATCGGCTTTTCCCGTTATATGGGGGTCTAGTAGCTGACATCTCCCAAGGAGAGTTCGTCGCATGGATATACAATGGGACATAATGAACCACTACACTCGATGTTTGGGACATCTTGGGGTGGTCCTGATGATAGAGGATAACTGTTGACCATGTTTGAAACACAACATCCTTATAGTGACCTGGAATGGGAACAAAAAATGACCATAGACCGCTGACCATATTCGCAACACGAGATTTGTATCGGCTTGTTTCTCAACATACTCAAGGGAGTTGGCCCGAAGTGGTAGGAGATCCCTTGGGCCTAGCATTCTTGCCAATTGGGGGCCCTTTTAGATGGGAAGGATGATGGATTCCCAATCAAAGGAGTCGGTGATTCATAGCTATACCCATAAATTTTAAAGTTAAGTAGGGCAGTGAAAGAGGTAAAAACCTATGGGGAGTGGGACGTATGGTAGAATAGAGATGAACTTGATGTGTATTGAGGAAAGAACCTGCACCACACTATATGTCTTGACCTGAGGGGAGGTTCTGGAATTTGGTCTAGGACAACAGAAAAAATTTCTGGGCATTCCTACGTATCCCATATGGATGGGAATCAGGCCATACGTAGTTCTTGAAGGCCATGCAGTTTAGCGTCGTACGGTGAGGACGTGGGAGGATAGAAAAATGGGGAGCGGTAACATGGTGTGACATTTATAATCCTATAATGAGTGGTGCTAAGGAATCCTACACCATATCATGCAAGGATCCTCTAAGAGAACTATACCTAGGGGGAACAGTCAATGAGAAGAGTTTGGGGCTGGGTTCAGGATGAAATACTTGAGTGTTCCTACAAATCCCATGCAGATTCGAATAAAGCCACACATATTTCTAAGGGTGTAGTTTAACGTCTTTCTGAATGAAATATAGTTTAACTTCATGAGGTACATTTTACAGTTTATAGTCATGTAGGACAAAACAGTTTCGGGTCCTACGGGACCGTCCAGTTTAAGGTCGCACAGGACCAGCAGGCTCGGGAAAAGTATTGCTTGAGGAAATTGGCATTGGTGGGAGGAGTTATATGTTCACCATCCATAGTCACCAAGGAGTATGCTCCATTGGGGTAAACCCTGTGAATTATGTAAGGTCCTTCACATTTGGGCTCCAACTTGGGTGGTTTCCTTCCAGGGATCATTGGTGCCTAGAGGTCCAATACCAAGTTGAATTTCAGGAAAGAGTGGAGGAGAACCTTTTTTTTTGAAGGCTCTAGCTATCCTATTATGATTTCTTTCTAGATTTTGCAGGGCATGAAGCCTATTATCATCAAGTACTTCCAATTTCGCCAGATGAATTTTGTCTACCTTATATGGCACCTGTTGGTCATAGACCACTTTGCATAATGAAGGTTGTTGGATCTTGATGGGTAGGACAACCTCAGCTTCGTACACCAGGGAATATGGGGTCACTTGGGTGGAATTACGAGCGGTCGTCCGATATACCCAAAGGGTTTTGGGGAGCTTGTCTGGACAACTCTCCTTGTTATGAACAACCATTTTCTGCAAGCTGTTAGAGAGGGTTTTGTTGAATGCCTCGATCTTTCCATTTTCCTGCATGTGATAGTGGGTGGTATGGTTTGAACTGATGTTGTACTTGGTGTACAATATCTTCAGCTCAGCTGCATGGAAGTTGGTGCCATTATCTGTGAGGACGTCATGAGGGACTCCGAACCGGTAGATGATGTTGGAGTTCATGAAGTCAACGATAGAACGGGCCTTGAAATCCTTGAGTGGAACTGCTTCTTCCCACTTAGAAAAGAAATCTGTGGCGGTCAGGATGAACATGCACTGGTGAGCTGTCGCTGGTGGGTATGGTCCCACGATGTTGAGTCCCCACACCGAAAATATCCAAGATTACTTGGTTGAGTGGAGAGGTTATAGAAACTGATGAATGAAGTTAGCATGAATTTGGAACGCAAGACATCTCTTGGAGAACTCGATGCAGTCATTGATCATGGAGGGCCAGAAGTACCCCGATCTCAAGATCTGATGGGACAACTTCGGCCCAACCTGGTGATCCCCACATTAACTGTCATGAACCTCATGCATGACCTAAGAAATCTCAACTCCTTGGATGCAATGGAGGATAACACCATCGAACCCGCTCTTGTAGAGGATCTACCCAAGACTGGAACCACTCTAGAGGGTAAACTGCAGCGTGCGGTGTCAGATTCACTCACGCTCGGCCCGATCAACCAGGATGTAACCATTTTGGGGATACTCAACAAAGGGGGATATCTAGTCGGGAGTTGCTTCAACCAATTAATCTGTGGGACCTAGGGGTCCTGATGTGGATGCTCTGGTTGTAAGATGGCTTGCTCGTAGGCTGTTGTCATCATCTGGGGTGATGGGAGAAATGAATCTCTGATGTACCACATGTATAATCAGATCATCCTGCTTAGGTTCTATAAGTTATGCGACCAGGCTAGCTAGGGCATCTGCTTGACCGTTCTGAGATCGAGGGACATGAGTAACTTCCGGCTGAGATGGAAACTAGGCTATTAGCTGGTGGGTGCACTACAAAAATGGTATGAGATTTGGCTTTCTGATGACATAGCCACCGTTGATTTTCTTGATGACTAGTTTGGAATCCCCTTTCACATGTAGATGCGGCACGTGGATCTTGAGGGCCAACTCGAGGCCAGTGATAAGAGCCTGATACTCTGCTTTGTTGTTGGGGCAGCCTTCCGACAATAGGAATGAGTACAGAAGAATGTCTTGCGCTGAGTTAATGAAGAAAACACCCAAACCTACTCTGTTGAGTCTAAGATAATTGAGTCTCCTACCGGTGGGGCTCTAGGAGGCACCATAAAAGTGAATCTACCAACACGGGACAACCTGATCTACTGAAAGGATTGCCTTGTTGGGAAAATACAGGTCCAGAGATAGGTCCATGGGGGTTGGATGGGAAGCAAGGAAGTCTCCCAAATCATGTCCCTTGATAGCCTTCTGAGGCACGAACCAGATGTCGAACTGCTAGAGGATTACTGACCACCATGCTAGACGGCTGGTCAACATGGGGCGGTTCATAATGTACTTCAACGGGTCCACCTGAGACACCAGCTATACCTCATGGTGCTTCAAGTAGTGTTGCAACTTCTATACTGCGAATACCAGTGCAAGGAAGCTCTTTTTGAAGGGGTAGTATCCGATATCCGTATAGAGGAGCATGCGACTGAGGTAGTGGAGGATATTTTTAGTTCCATTGTTGTTCTTCTGGGTGAGAAGGGTGCCAAGATATCGTTCCAGGGCGGTCACATAGAGGACTAGTGGCTTTCCAGTGACTGGTGGCATCAAGACCGGAGGCTGAATCAAATATTTCTTGATTTCCTCGAATGCGGTCTGACACTCTTCGCCCCATTCATAAGTGGTGACTTTCTTAATGAGCCGAGAAAAGGTATTACACTTTCCAGCCAGATTCACAATGAATCGGCATATGTAGGCTAAGTGGCCTTGGAAACATCGAAGCTCCTGAATATTTCTCAGGGGAGGCATCTGGCTGATGGCCTTGATCTTCTCTGGGTCGATTTCGATGCCCTGGTATCTGAAAACAAATCCAATGAACTTCCCAGAGGTGACCCCGAAGGTACACTTCAATGGGTTCATCTTGATGTGGCCAGAACAGAAGAAGCCGAACACTTTATCAAGTTCCTTGAGATGACCCCGACGCTGGAAAGATTTGACCACCAGATCGTCCACATAACATTCCACCAATGTCCCGAGGATTGGCTTGAATATGAAGTTAATGGATTGATGATAGGTGGCACCTACATTCTTCCAGCCGAAGGGCATAACCTGGTAACAGAAAGTACCTTGGGGCGCCCTGAAAGCTATGGACTCTTCATCCTTGGGGGCCATCCGGATCTGATTGTATCTGGAGTTACCATCCATGAAGGAAAGGGACTGAAACCCATCCGCTGCATCAATCAGCAAATATGTCACATGAAGTGGAAAATCATCCATCAGACAGTGATGGTTGAGATCTCAGAAGTCGATGAAGACTCTGATCTGTCCATTATTCTTCATGACTAGAATGATGTTGGACAACCATTTGTGGTACTGGACCTCCTTGATGATGTTGGCTCTGATGAGCTTGTCAACTTCATCCTCGACTATGAAACCATGAGATGGGTGCATTTTTCTAAGAGGCTGCTTGAAACCACAATGATTGTCCAGATGACCGAGGCGGTGGATGACTACCTGAGGATCTAGTCCTAGAATCTGGTCGTAACTCAAGGAGAATAAGTCACGATGATGCTTCAAGAAATCTATGTACCACTGCTGATCCTCGGGGGGCATGGAAGCACTGATCAATGTGGGTCCCAAATATGGCTCGCTACCAAGGTTCACCTATACCAGTTCATCAACCGTGGCGTAGATGCCTTCTTCGAAGGCAGGGGAGAATCCTCCAAATCCTCTTCTTCACTTACGGAGGATGGATTACCATCACGAGAAGCTTCCTCTGGGTTGGAAGAACCTGGCGGGAGGCTGGTACCTTCCTGGACAGCAGTGGACAATATATCGGGATATTCACATGCTGCTGAAACCATAACAATGAAGGCAGTCGATCTGATCTCATCTGGTCATCTGCCCAAGGGGCCACGCTGGATGATGTCAAAGAAGTAGTGGCACATAGACTTTTTCCGGCTAATTACAGCCCAGATAAATAGACATGTATGAAATAATACCGTTGCCATGGAGGGGACATCCCGATACCGTATGGGGGTAGGAGGCTCCGGGATCACCTGAGCCTGATTTGTGTAGGAGTATAAGGTGATTTTCTGCCGTCACATGGACTTGAGAATATGCTCCCCCCTTTTACCAGATACAATAAAACATTACCCACATCGGGGATTGTGGCCTCCAATCGATGGATCGGGAAGATTTAGGCATCATCCAGACCTGCCTAAGGGTCAACCGTAACTGTGACGGGTTCAACCTCACTGGCCTGAATCTGCTTTTCCCTTCTCTTGTAATAGTCGACATCCAGGTAGCGGGCTTCAAAAGAGGCCAAAATAGATTCATCACCTTGGAGTATTCCTACTTGACCATTAAGGTATTACTTGAGCCACTGGTGATACGATGAGGGGACCACCACATGTAGGTGGAGCCATGGTATGCCCATCAATGCATTGTACACGGTGTCCTGAGAGACAACCATAAACTCGGTGCTAGCAACTAGGACACTGAAATGAGTCTTCAAATGGATCATACCGACTAGGGTATACTATGTCCTATCGTACCCCTAGATTCTTAAATTTGTGGTAGTCAGGTCACCTTCGGATAACCCCTGCTTCCGAAGTGTCCACGTCCGGATGAGGTTAATCCAGGAGCCGGTGTCAACAAGATAGCGGCGAACCTACATGCTGTTAAATTGGTCGGTGATGTACTGTGGGCGGATGTGCCCCTGTATGGGAGAGCCTTCATCTTCTATATAGAACGAAATGATGGTATGACATTCGTCCTTCTTGACCGCTTCGGCATGAAAAGCTTCTGTAGATGCTTCCTCTGTCTCAAACTGGAAGGGGCTTCTTAAAGTCTCAGTGAGGGCCTCACCATATCTGATGACAGGAGAAGGGCCTCGAGGATGGAAATACTCACAAGGATGCTGGAAAGGTGGTTGAGGACATCATATTTCTGCGTGAGGCATGGAATTATGCTTGCAGGAGGCCCCTCTATGATAGGAGGCATGGCGGGCCCTACTGGCTGGGCCGACGGCTGACTGGTTCTGGGTATAACCCGCTGCTCGCTAGTCGAAGCCCAAAGAGTAGTTGCCGGATGAGGACTGGACGACTGGGATTGGCATGTAGAAGTGTGAGGCTGGTCACGACATGGTCGAAGTAGCTCTGCCTAATATAATAGCACAAACGGTGGTGGAGGCGAGCCTGATGACACCAGATGAAGAGGCTACGCGTGCTGAGCTCGGCGCTGGGCCTGCTGTCTGGTCTCAGTGGCAGGAACGACCTAGAGGGGGTGCCAACTGATGTTCCCTGATGACCTATATGGTTTCGGCTCGACTGACGATGGCATCGCTTGGGGATGTTGGGGAGGTTCGTCGGGCGCTCCCCGTCGCTGGGAGTCATATAGGGATTTAGCAACTCCACAGTTTTAACCGAATCGTACCCTTGACTATCGCTTGTAGAGTCATCCATCCCTGGGCGGATTCTAGGGGAATCCCCATCTAGGGGGAATGAAGTCGCCGAGAGTGCGGGATGATGATGGCACTGGTGGGGCACGTTTCTTTCCCTTGCGCCACCGATGCTTGCTCTTGTGGGAAGAGGCCAGCTGAGTTGATGATGCAGAAGTGGTGGCTATGGCTTCTGAAGGCTCTAGATGATTCAGGCATGCCCAAATGATACCATGGACATGAGAAACCATTTTGTGAGCCATCCTGTCATCATTATTCTGGGAATCACAGTTGGAAACCTGCTGCCACTCACCCTCACTGTCGTTACTGCTATCTGGCCTTACAAAGACACCTTCCACTTGTGTCAGGGTTGAGCCCAGCCTGAATATGTTATTATCAACATGGTTTTGAAGCTAGTATGTGAACAAATAGCACTGATTAAGGGTGTGCCCTAGAATCCGATCATATGGGCAGTAGTTGGGGTGATCAGTGAGATTCGCCTCTTCTGGCCTTCTGTACTCAGGAAAGCGCACAATCCCCTACTCTAAGGCACTACAGAAGTAACCAAAGACCTAATTCTCGTTGAATGAGTAGGTCTGGTTTCTCCTACTTGGAAAGGGGCCCTTGTATCCTTACCCTGATGATGAGCCGGACCCTGATTGTCCCACCTGGGTGGTGGTGGCGCATTCCGCAAAGGCGCTTGCCAATTTTGAGGCAGACGCTACTGAGTCGGAGGCTGCGCCTGAGGTGGAGGGCCTCTACAAGACTGTGGGGCTGGTTCCACTAGTATCAATTATAGTTTCTTATGGGCTTCTATTTGGGCCACCGCGGCGGGGTTAGCTCTAGAAGCCCTCCTTGCTGGAATTACAGGAGGAAACGAAAGTGCCTGGCTGCCCTATTGCAGGGCTTCCTCTAGTCGCTGGGCCTTATCAGAGAAGACTCGGAATCCTCCAGGGTAGTTCTGGGTGATTAGAGAGGGAACCAACTCTGTCTTTATATTTCTTATTCACATCATTAGTAACTTCTCCTGAGTCAGTGGCATGTCAAGGGAGTACGTGAGCCCCTTCCACGGTGTGATAAAGTCCACGACTCACTCATCCGACCATTTTTTCACTTGAAGATGTCTTCAATGATGGTTTTCCAGGTGGTGGAACTTAACTGATAGAGGAATTTCCTGCGAAGGTCCTCCCAGCTGGTTACGGATCTGACGGGGAGCCAGCTATACCAGAAGAATGTCGGCCCCTCAAATGTCTGAACAAAACAGAAGATCTTGGTAGCCTCATACTACGCTAGAGTCCCTAACATGGTCCCACACCTTGAGTTGAAGTGGTCCATGTGCTGTGGAAGGTCCCCCATACCGTTAAAGGGGGAGAAGGTGGTATTCCCGAAACCCAGAGGCACCGAAATATCATCCACCCATGTCGGATATGGATAACCATTAGGTGGGATTGCCACCTGTTGTGTTTCTAATGCCTCGAGGTAGGATATGAGTGATTCCATAGAATCATCTAGGTGGGGGTCCCTGTATTGAGGAGGATCCCTAACTATGAGTGCGTTGATGGGTTCTTCAACATGGTAAACAGGATCAGCGGATCATGGAGCAGCTGGTGGAGCGACTTGCGGGGCAGCTGGAGGAATCCATGCCAGATTCCTTGGATTTATATGCCATTTCGAAGGGTTTAGTGAGATATACCGTTCCCTCTTGCTGTGAGCTCTGGCTTCAGCCCTGTCTACGGGAGCATCATGATCAGGGTTTCCTGAGGGTAGCTCGCCGAGGGGAAGTTGTTCCTGCCCCTGATGTACTGGCCTAGGATTGCCGTAGTTCGGCCGTCGCTCTACAGAGTGTTCAACCAAGATTTTGTTGACATACTTCTTCTACTCAGCATGTCTTTGGAACAACTTGGACTTCTCATAGTCTTCCTCCATCTTCTGCACCGAGGAAGATGGGTTGGAGAGCTTGGCAGCTCCGATGTGCTCTTTTCCCTTACCAGAATTCCACCTGAGTACAATGCCTCGGTGGGCGTAGGGAGACCTAGTAGGTAGCTCTACTGAAGTGTAATCCTCCATGGATCCAATAGTGGTAGAACTCCCTCGGGGGGTTAGTCCCCATCAAGAAGATCCAACTCATCCTCCCTGTCCACTAGGTCGGCCATGTTGACCGTGACCCTTCCTGGGGGCATGTACTCGATGTCTCCTAGCGAGTTGGGTTGCCATCAGATAGGACTGAAGAGGAGGGAAGTGTACTGCCCCCATCCATGGACTTGTGCATGGGGGGATTCCTCCCTGATAATTTTGTGGAGTACCCTAATACTCTAAATGCATTTCTGCTAGAGGGCCTCACGCCGACCTGGTGACTCGGGGCGTTGGGCCACAGGGAGTGCGGCCAACTCGACCAGACAACATTGCTCGCTGATGTCTTAGAAATGAACTTGGATCATGTGATAAACCCCTCACTGATGATGAAGACTAAAATTCATCACCCAAAGGGTGTGTCAAAAACACTCAACTTCCTCTAGGGTGAGGGATTTTGGTGTTCAAAAATTTTGTGCTACCCCGGGCCAGAACTTCTCGGCGAAGTGGTCCGCTGTGAGGATGTTCCATAAACTCCTCAGATCAGATTCAGGGATTGGCCATTGATTTCCCAACTCTTCAATTGAGGGTGGCTACGAACTAGCAGTGGTACTGAGGCAGACCGCTGTGATGGCCGACTAGATGGTGGAGAGTACGGTGAACATGCTGACTGGTCTCCGAATCTCGGGCTGTCTTCCAAAGAGCATAGCGATCTGGCCACCACGTCGTGATAAGATGGGCTGATGCCCACCTTTCTTGGCTTAGGGGCTAGTGCTACTGGTGATGGGTCACACTGCTGGTCGCCCGCCATTGATCCCCAAAATAGCTCTTCGTGATCTCTTATTGAGGTAGATAATGCTTCTGGTGATGACGGTGGTGATTGCATGAATGTGACCTGTGGGGTCACCATATTTTCATCCTCCTGGATGTACTAACAAAGGGAGGCATGAATTTGACGGACCTCACATTCTGGGAGTACTAGGATGATACGCCTTGTTCCTACCCTGACTCTTGAATTGGATGAGCGAGGGGAGGGTTCTCGTGCAGAGTTCTACTCCGCTTCAGAGTATGAGAAGCGGAACGGTTTGATTTTAGTCCAGGCCTACCTAGGATTCTTCTAATGATGGTGATGTCCTTCCTTTCGGCCCCTGGGTGTCTCCTCGGGACAGGGAAGATTTCTGACATGGGGTCCTTCTGCCACACTTGTGTTGGGGCGGAGAGGGTTTCCACCCGAGAAAGTCGGGGTGAGAGGATCCCCAGGGAAAATTTCAAAGGGGACATGGGGAGGAACTCCATGGGTAGCACTAGAGTGGGAAAGACCTCTGCTAGAACTAGAATAAGCATGGGGAGGACCTCCATGATTGTTTTCTCTGGTGACCTTAGAACGAGAAGGGTCCTTGCACCGGTCTAACTGAACACGAGTAGGACCTCCGTGCCGAGTGTAGGTGGAGCGAGGGTGTCCCTCACCCCTCTGTTTGCCAAGGCAGGGAGGGCCTTCACCAGCTGCTGAGAGAAAATGGGGATGATCCCCATGATGGAGAGAGACCGGATGGGCAATGCCCCTGCATCGGCGGTCGGGGGCAGGAGGAACGGCTCCATACCCAGTGTGATGGGCACGAGAGAGGCTTCCGTGCCGAGTATCACCATTGCGGGGAAGACCCTAATTTGGATTGGGGGTTGCCCAGGGAGGACCTCCATGCCAAGACTCAAAGCGGGGAAGGCCCACACTTTCCGTAGTAGTAGTACGAGGAGGACCTCCATACTGGGTGACATCACTACGGGTTGGTTTGCGGCGGCCACTGTTTGCATCGAAGACCACGAGAGTCGACCCCGCCTGCCCGTGGGGCGGTTGGGGCCTTGATCCTGGCTGGGTGTATAACTTCCCCTACTCAGTGTATGCAGGGAACTGAGGATATGTGTCGTCGGTGGCTCGTTCCATGGTAGCTACCGACGTTGACGCCCCTTGGTGGGCGTCCTCCTCAGCTTTCACCCGACGTTGGCTTTAGTTCGGACAAACTGGGGCCGGTGGTGTAGGTACGTAGCTTACTTTCTCCTCTTCTAGCAAGACTGGGCGGCGGTGCTGACATTTTTGGGTGGGAGTCCTCGTCGGGAGTCCCTGGAATGAGACTCTGACCGGGATTGGCTGGATGTCACCTACCTCATCTGCGTAAGGCAGGGAGTCATTAAAGTGCTCCGGGGACAGGCTCCCGAAATGGTTGTATGTCCAGGTGGGGAGAAATGTCTCCCTGTGAGGCCCTCGAGGGCGGTGTTGATGGCGAGTTGCAGAAACCTCCAAGTCTATGCGGGCCATATCCCATGTAGGTATGATTCCCTCATCCTCATAGCATCGCACAAGGTCGTTGATTTCCCTCCTTTGAATGACCTCGGACGGGGAGAGGGGGCGTGGGAACCCCATGGTCGTAGATTTATTGGCTGTTATGGAAGAGGTGAAGCCACATGGAATGACCGTGTTGGCGCTGCCCCTACCCCTGCATAGATGGGAAGGTAGTGATCGCGACCCTAGAGCAGCAACTTGATTCCTGAGAAGCAGGTAGATCAACTCATCAGTGATGAAAGAAAAAAAGAAATCGATGACCAATTCCCCAATTCCATCCTGTATTCAATGGCCAGTAAGAGGGATCCATGCTGACAATGTCACAGAACGAGAATGTCCAACATTGTACTGCCCCAATTTTTGGTGAGTTTCATTCCAGGCCCATTATTTGCTCGGTGGGACCCTGTGCTAGATAACTGGATCCGGTGACACGTCAATCCATTGACGCCTCGAATGGTACTAGTCTCCATTTTGAGGTGATGAACTTCACATCAGTTTCACAATTTCTATTTCTGATGCTTTCACCGGGGTTCGCGCGTCCGTCTACTTGAGTACGAAAGGCGAAACTTTGTTTCCATGCATTCCTGCTTTCCAAAGGTGGGCGACATCCACTCCTTATTCAAGGGTGTTTGCTCCTTGATCTAAACGAGATGATAGGATGTCAGTTCTTCCTTCTGTTGATTTCTCCTCCGAACACATCACCTAGTCTAGGTCTCCCTCATATATTTAATACGTTGTTCGTGAAACTCTTCCTAGGGCCATATCTTCATGGACACTAGTTAATTAATCTGCTTTTGTTGGGACATTACAAGGGGTCTAGTCAGGGCAGCAACCTTCAGTCAGGGGAGTAGTCATTTTGGTCATCACCGGTGTGTCTAGGAGCCAGGGGATTGGTGGTTCTGTCTTCTGTCCCTTATTATAGGGCTTCTTGAGTGCGCGGAAGCTTGAGGCATCCCACATTGAATGCGGGGAATCATATGCCATGGGCATGTATATTAGGTTTTCCTCATCCTCCCGTTCTTAAAACGGGGTATGCCGAAAGTTTAACATCCAACAAAGACGGATCAGGCTGATTAGAACACTGACTAGAGTGGATCAGATAGAGGAACCCCTGGAGGGAACACCGATGTTGGGGTGAACGTGTGGTTGGCTTCCCGATTGCTGTTGAACAGAATGAGGAATGGGGGGCATGATCACAACGAGATGTGGCGGCCCAGGTAAGAGTCATGATGGATGCTGGAATGTTCCACGACATGGATGGTGAATGGGATGGAACCGTCATGAGGATGATGATGGTTTTGGGCTTGATCCCCGAAGAGAATTCCTTTTTATCCCTGTGGCAGGGAATCAAAGTCCACGTAGTTCACAAGATGACGGCTTACCCCTGATTGGGGTTTTCAACGGCTTATCGCAGGATTAGATCACAATGGCTTTCTTCTTAATAAAGTGTCAACAGCTTACCACTACACGGGGTTTCAACAGCCTACCACTAATGGAGGTCACAATGGCTTACCACCGCATATGGTTTCAATGGCTTACCACCGAATAGAGATGTCAATGTCTTGCCACTGAATTGGGATGTCAACGGCTTGCCACTGCATAGGGATGTTAATGGCTTGCCTCTACATAGGGTCACAATGACTTACCGCTGATTGAAGTCACAACGGCTTACAACTGGATGAGGCCCACATTTTAACGCAATGTAGGATAGGGGAGAACCGACGTGAAGGGTGCCAGAACTGTTGGGTGTTGGGATTGAACCTCAGGGAGGCTTCCTACGTACCCTTCCTTAGCAAGGATCAAAGACCTCGTATTTCAGAATGGTGGGATGGGGCGTACACTCTAGGCTGCCCAATGAGTTGGTGAACCGACGTGATGATGGTCAGAACAACAGATGTTGGACTTGAACCTTAGGGAGGAATCCTACATACCCTACCTTGGAAAGGATCAATATCCTCATAGTTCGAAGTGGGTGGCCTTTGGGGCTTACGCTCTGAGGTGGCCCATGGTGTCGGTGAACCGACATGAAGGAGGACCTAAAGTCCAATGGATGGTGGGATTTAGCCTTGTGGAGGCTTCCTACGTACCTTTCCTTGGAAAATATCAAAGTACTCATAGTTAGGATGGTACTGGGTCTTGGTGCACCGATGTGAAGATGGTCGGGACCAATGGGGTATGGTGGGCTTGAACCTCGGGGAGGCTTCCTATGTACCCTACATTGGCATGGATCAAAGACCTCGTAGTTCAGGTGACAGTCAGTGAAATGACGTGAAGGTGGACATGGGGTCCAATGGATAGTGGGCTTGAACTTCGTGGAGGCTTCCTACATACCCTACCTTGGTAAGGATCAAAGACCTGATAGTTTAGGTGGCGGTCAGTGAACCGACATGAAGGTGGACCTGGTGTCCAATGGATGGTGGGCTTGAACCTCGTGAAGGCTTCATACGTACTCTGCCTTGGAAAGGATCAAAGACATCATAGTTCAGGTGGCAGTTTCTGAACCAATGTGAAGGTGGACCTGGGGTCCAATTGATGGTGGGATTGAACCTCATGGAGGCTTCCTATGTACCCTTCCTTGGAAAGGATCCAAGACCTTGTATTTCGGGTTGTGTTTGGGGCTTACAATCTAGGCTACCTGAGGTGCTGGTGAACCGATGTGTAGGAGGACGGAATGACCGAGTGGTGGGCTTGAACCTCATGGAGGCTTCCTATGTACCCTACCTTGGCAAGGATCAAAGTCCTCGTAGTTCAAGTGGTGAAATTTGGCCCTTACGCTCTGAGGAGGCCCAAGGAATATGTCATGGTCAGTGCTCACTCTAAGCCCACGTGAGTCATGCTCAGTGTGAGAAACAAGAGATAACAGAGACCTCATGATCACATCGCAAATGGTGTGTCCATGGGAAGTGGAGTGGGGCTTACACGTGATCACATCCCAAAAAAAATAGGGGCTCATGCGTGGTTAGCAGCCCGAAGAGGTTGGGACTTACTCTAGTAGGGAGGCCCGGTGGTGATAAAGCCCATCAGAAGAGGGATTTGGCACCGAAGAAAGGTGGGGGTCCGGTGTCCATTTCCCCTCCCTCCAATTCCTTGGGACCGAAGAAGAAATGAGGGATATGGATGTTGCCTCCCGCAAGAAAAGCTATGGGATTACACCAAGATGGTTTCCCTTTCCTCGCGAACAAATGCCACCCCAATAAAGAGGATATCATCCCATGTGAGGGACTATATCACTATTGTGGAGAAAAATGGTCATGCAGAATGTTTAAGAAGGGGGAACACGCATGCAAGGCACGAGATGAGGTCACAATTTAACATCATGGGCTGAGGATGAGGGTGTTTTGCAGTTTAATTTCCTGAAGCTCGGATGAGGTGGGTTTTCTCCACACCCCTAGGACATACATTACAGGTACCCTCTGCTCCCTAGTGTGGAGAGGGGATAGGAAACACCATGGTGAGGGGGTGTCATGGAGCGAACCATCGAGGGGTCCATGTTTTCATGGCTATGAGAAGAAGAAATAGCCATTAGAATGCCTATGTGAAGAAGCATGAGGCAAAGCAATGCCACATGAAGTATCGGCCAAGGGACATTGAAATCACATTATGAAAACCTGGAGGGTCGCACGAGAAAAGGAATTGCAAGTCAGAGGGGTTCATAGGCAGGGGCCTTGTGAAGCTCTGGTGCTCCGCGTGGTGGAGGTTACGTGCGAAGGCATGCGCATTGTGAAGTGGGGCACCTCAGCCTAAGCATAGGGAAGAGGTGCATATAGGAGGTTCTTTGTGAAGTGGAAATGCATTCGCGGAGAACTGCCTCGCAGAGAAAAGGTGCCTCATGAAGCAAGGTGTCGTGAAGCAATGTGCTTCACGAAGTACAGTGACCATACCTTATCATGTGGATCTTGTGTACATGAAGGGTGTTTCGCAAATCATAAACACTCCGTGACAACCTGGGTCCCCTTGGGGATCCCCTTCCTTCATGGAATCCCTTGGGCTCCACGAAAGGCATCCCTCTCAAAAGAGGGGATCAAAATGAGGCAAAGGGGAGGCACTTCGTAGAGCATAAGTACCTCGCACAAATAATGGTTCGCAGAGAAGAAGGCACTTCACAATTCAAGAGCTAGGAAGTTGAAAGGTTGGATGATATGCCTCTGGGACATAGGGGGAGGCCAGTATTTATAGGGGAGAGGCACTGAAAAGAAGATCTTGCTCGACATGAAGACGGAGCTTGCTCCATGTCCGGTCATGAACGTCAAGGGCGCTGGTGGAGCGTTACTGACTCCTTTCTCTGTGGTGGGTCGCAGATGTTAAGGGTGCTCTCTAAGCATTACATCCTCCATGCTCCGCGACGGGTTGCAAATGTAAAGTTTCCTCGCGGAGCGTTACCACCACCTTGCTCCACGGCGGGTCGCGAAAGTCAAGGGTGCTCGCGGAGCGTTACCGCATCCTTGCTCCGCGGCGGGTCTCGAACATAAAAGGTGCTCAAGGAGCATTAACGCCTCCTTGCTACGCAGTGGGCGAGGCACGACTGGGGCTCCGCGAATGGTCTTCGCGAGGCCACCTTTTGAGGATTTCCATTTCTTGGTCTTCTTACCCCATTTTGGTGCCAACAAATCCCCCCCTTATACTTGGAGCCGTGAAAAAATCGAGGGTCAATGGCCAAAATCCTTGGTCATTCACGAAGCTGTATCACGAAGAGAGATCACGCGGCGAATAGGCGATGCAAAGGCCGAGCGTGCCGCAAATCTTGGTGCGAAATGGACGCGCCGCAAAGCTCTGAAGGCCATAGACTATAAAAAGGGGAGAGGCCCTCTCTTTTGTCCCATTCCCCTCTCCATGAAATTGTCTTTTTTCTCTCTCTATTTACGAAGCACTGCATACTCCGCGATTTCTCTCCATGAATCAGGTGTTCTCTTCACAGCACACATTGAGTTTTTTTGACACTGCATCCACGCTCTACAATCTTACACTTGAAGGCGTAGGTAGGAATCCGTGACCATGCTTCACGAACAGTCTCCGCGAATGAGCTTTATGAATGAACTCAAAAATCGTCCATGTTCTAAAATTGAATGGCTCATCGAGATGCCGCTGAGGGGGTTCTTGCGGATGCCTCCTAGAGGGATGAGATGGAGAACACTCTAGGTCCGGGAGAGTTACTCCAGAGTTAGTCTGGCCATGATTCATTGGTGGCACTGCTATCAGTGAGACAAAAGAACTACCCACTATGTAATAGGATGCCTTTGTGTGGCTTTAGGATAAAATATGACGTATTCATCCTTGAAGCAAGTTGGGATGAACCGGCTTACTCATTTAGGAGTACGCCATGCTAGCGCCAATGGTTCAGGGCGCTTGATGACCATGACTATGATGACTTCACACCTATCGTTTATGACTACCTATACAACCATCTAAATAATTTCAATGGGAAGGGGTTGTAGCCAGAGATTTATACCACTCTATACCACATGATATTGAAGGCAGCTTTGAGGAACCTGAGGAAGGGGTGGTCCAAGGAATGGGACCTGCGCCAGGGCAACAACTTCACTGACAATTGGGCCTAGACCTACTGGGTAGGAACCTCGTGTGAGGAGTTCATGGCCGAGTTAAATAGAGTGGGTTTGTTCGAGATGGCCTAGGCCTCCCAATTAAACATATATCAACCGAAACAGCTGATGCCAGAGCTGTTGAGAAGATGGTCATTGAGGAACAATACCTTCTACTTACACCGTGGGGATGTTGGTATAAGCTTGTGGAATGTCCAACAAATTTTAGGGGTCCCGATACGAGGGGTGATGTATGATGAACTCCTCCCCATCATGAGTGTCTGTGAGGATTTATAGAAAATTCCAAAGCTGGTGATGGCACTGATGGAGTTGGTGCTAGGAGAGGAAAAAGAGGCAGTGAGAGACATCCACTTTAAGCGGTGGTTCAAGTAGATCCTGAATTTCCCAATAGACCGACAGTTTCTAGTGAGGCCTCAGACTTTCCCAAAGGGTGTTAAATGGGGAAAGGAGCACTCGTACTGGTGGCTCTTGGAGGAAATCTAGTGGAAGACCTGGGGGTTTAGCGTCAGCACTGAGCAGCATCCAATAGTTAGGTTGACGGAATTTATCGCGACTCTTATCTATGGTTGGATCCTGTCGGTGAGGGATACCAATATGGGAGTACTCCCAAGCACATTTATCATGGCTTCCACATTGGAGACAAGAGGGCAGGTCAACCTAGGAATCTTGATTCTCACCAAACTGCACAAGATGCTATGGCATATCAGTGAGGGTAAGAGGCTGTAGAGGGTATGTGTGACATTCCACCTTCTGTATGGGTGGATAATGACACATATCATGGGGGGGGGGGTTTATTAATACGTGAACCATATCTATCCTCTGGGCTCAAACTTCCTCCCATCAATCTTGAACACCTCAGGGAGATTTCTGGCCAAGTTGACCACACCGTTTATATTGAACCTAGTTTGGAAAGCGGAAGAGTTCAATTTTCACCCATTTCTGTTGCTGATAGGGGTATTCATAGATGATGTCCAGGGAACAGAAGAGAACATGGCATATCTCCTAGACTTTCGAGGTGGGGTATTGGTGGAAAGGGTGGATCGTGAGCCCCTCTACGAGCCATACACCCCACGCTGGTTTGCAAGGCAATTCCACTGCATGCAGCGACTGACCCCGTAGGTCTATTTGGAGGTGCGACACAATGAAAAATCTTGTGTGATGAGGAAGATGTGGCTCATGTTCACACAGGAAGATGGGAGGGTGTGGAATGAACTCCCTCTGCCTACCACCGTCTTTGGGCTGGTGAAGGAGTATGCCATAATCTGGGAGCTGGCTTATCCAAGGGAATTGTTGAAGCAACCAACTGTTTGGTTCAGTGATGGCGAACCTCACCGGCCTCAGAGTCAGGTCTAAATGGATGCAAGGGCATCCCATAGAGGTGGGGCTGCCGTGGTGGTAGAGGCCCGCACCAGTGGAGGTTGAGGCAATAGCCGTAGATCCTGCAGTGGTAGTGGACCCAATGGTTCGAGAAGAAGAGAGACATCCAGAGGGGAGGCCACCGAGAGGATTTTGCAGGATACCCACCAGCCTCCGAGGAAGCAGCCACACCATATTGACATGCCAGAGGGTGTTGTCTTCCTAGAGGCCTGGGAAATCTGGGAAGTCAACAGGGAATTCCTTAGCCCCACCGAGTTGTGGCAGCCCCTGAACTATCTCAGAATGGATTTACTGGGGATATGCCCTATCCAGGCCAGCTTTTTGGTGATACAGGTGGAGGCAGAGTGGTACCTGGCAGAGCTGGAGGACTTCGTGCACTCTCGGGGTGATCCTCATCCTATGACAGATCGATTCAAGTTGTTGCTCGATCACACTACTCCCCCACAGTTGTCAGCCGCTGATTTGAGTGAGTGCTTCCCTCTTCTGGAAGAATTATAAGAGTCCTCCTGGGGAGACGAGGTCGGGAGAGGGAGACCGTTGGAGGAGGGTGATGTTGGAGATCAAGATTCAGATCTTGAAGAGTTTGCAGAGGCCCTTGAGGTAACAATCTGAATCCTCCTTCTCCGAGACTTACTTTGAGGTCAATCTGGACTACTTTCTATCCTCTCAACCGTGAAAGAGAGTCTAATATATAGAACTCGTTCTTATCCCTCAGTGGATGCATATGCGGGACCTTCAGGATTTACACTTTCCGCCACATCTATTGTTGCGTCCAGTGGGTCTAGGTCACCTGAGGTGACCCTCCAGAGTTTTCAAACCTTCCAACCATATACGGGGGGCCACGTTTCGGGGTCCCAATGGAATCAACCCAAGAACGAGACTAGGGATTCGATCTCTGTAAGCCCCCTATACCAATTTAATGACCGTCATCCCCTATCCATGTTTATTGACATCCATGTCCCCCTTTTTTGGCACGTACAGTTCATCAAATGGTGTGGGTCACCTTGGAGAGGTTGGTCAGGGCTTCTTATAGCATTCTTCCCAGGGGAATACCAGTGGTCGTGGAGGTGGAGGTCCACACCGTCCTAGAAGAGGTGCTCCTGATCACTGATGGGACAGTCAGTGGGGCAAAACCAGAGATCATTATGGTAGGATCCGATGATGAGGATCGATTAGGTAGTCTAGGTCCCGCCATACCCGATCAAACACCAGATGAGGACCCTGCTGAAGAGTTCCTGGGAGCGTTCCCTATGTACGAGCCATCCAATCATGCTGACTGGGATGAGACAGCTTCTGTTGAAGAGGATAGTAGAATAGTTCATCGCTGATCGTGGAATCAGATCAAGCACTTAATTTATGACACCCCCAAGAACTATGATTGGATGATATGGAAAGACTTCGCCCGTGATTGCGCAACTATGTGCTGGGGGAGTGGATGCCCAACATCCCCACATGCTCATCCGAGATCTTATGGTGGAAAAGATTTGGGAGTATGACTGTGGCCTCTGTGTGGGCTGGAAGTGGAGGAAAGAAGTAGATATCAAGAGGCTCCAGGAGGCTGAAGATGAGGTTCAGTGGATGTAGTCTCAGGTGGATGATCATTTTTCTTCCCTTGACGCACAATTAGAGCTCGTATCATGGCTGAAAGCCTAGATGGCGGAGTCCAAATAGGGCTTGAAGCGAGATTCTGAGGAGATGACCGCCATTCGGACATATGTAAAGCAGGCCCAGATCATAGCCAATGAATTGCGCCCCATCACTGCTGAGGAGGAGTGGGAACATTAGGTTGGTGCATTGGTTTGATCATGGATCATTCCTTCTTTTATATAGGACCTCTCTGGTGAGGGAACTGTCACTTCACAATGTCATCGTGGGGCATCCCGAAATTTTTCATGGCAATGCTTCAGTTACATGGTTCCCCACAAGGGGTCAAGACATGGTTCTAGAAATGAGGAGGAATATGATTTATGATTCCTAGGGCTGGACCCAAGGTGAAATGTCGGGGTGTCTCTATGTATCCCATGACTATGGGAATCAAGCCATACATATTTCTAGAAGATGGGTCTTAGTTTAAAGTCTTAGAACTCGGACCATGTATTGGTAAGGGTTGTAGGGGACACATTGTAAGGTGATTAGGAAACCCGACGTGAATGAGGACATAAGTCCAGATCACCATGTGTTCCTTGGGGAAGTGTTTAGGTCAAGGGACCCAACACAAATGTTATGCTGGGCCCATGGGGAAGTGATCGGGCATTCCTACGTATCTCATTATGATGAGAATCAATCCGTATGAAGTTATAATGGGAGGCATAGTATGGTAACAATTCCAGGGATAAAAGGGGCGTACAGGAGTGTCCCTTACACCAAAAGAAGTGGTATTTGATGTATCTTGTTTTTCCTATAAGGGGACTATTTTTTTGTGAAGCGACATTCCTAGGATAGCAAGTCTCGGTGCCGCTAAAAGAATCAAGCCATGTGCAGGAATTAAAAAATGGTATGGTGTGTGACCGATACCAAACATGGTTTGCCCTTGAGTGAGGACATCAAAATGTAGTGCTGTTTTTCGTCGTGCGGCCATGACGATAATGTCACAGTTTAGGGTGATGTGATGGGACCAGCCACGCCTTTCAATGTTGTGTGCAAGAGACGTAGTAGAGACGAGGATAAAGGGGGAATGTGCATGATGCAATCAAACCTACCCTACATGAATGAGGACATAGTCCCATATCACACCGTATGCGATTCCTTGAAATAAACCTCGCTCCACGGGGCCAAACTAGAGGTAAGAGGGTAAGGGGAAGAAGAGACTAGCTCCCAATTTAGCTGGACCCAAAAACGAGACGTCTGGGTGTTCCTAAGTATCCCATAAGTATGGGAATAAAGACACATGTAGTTCTAAAAGATATCTTAGTTTATGGACTTAGATATCGTACCATGGAGAAGGAAAGTCGGTGTGGAGCCTCGAATGACACCTTTACCACGAATTTTTCCTCCTAACGTTCTGATGCACCCTGAGGGACAATGTTAGGAGATTTAAAGTTCCACTTGGACATGATGGGGTGGACAATGATGTGAATCATGTAACCAACATTTAAGGTTTAAAGGGGCTGGCATGATGATAGAGGATGATTTTTGACCGTGTTCGAATCACAACATTCTTATCGCATTATCCTAGAATGGGGGAAAAAATGAGCATCGACCGCTGACCATGTTCGCAATTTGAGACATGTATTGATTTGTTTTCTGAAACCCTCGAGGAAGTTGGACCATGATGGTAGGAGAGTCTTTAGACCTATCATCCATGCCATTTTGGGGTCTCTTTGGGTGTGGAAGATTATGGAACCCCAAATAAAGGGGAACATGAAGCCTGAAAAATGGGTGAAAGTGTGTCCATGAAAAATCCAACACTCCAAACACTGAACCAAAGTACTCTTAAACAGATTGGTGCCTCGTCGACAAGGGTCTATAAGGGTGCTCAACTTGAGAGTAACCAATTTGAAGCGATGAGTACAGAATACAGGGATAGAGAACTCTTAGGAGGGATAGGCATGTGGCGTGGTCGTTAAAAACCCAACGTGAATGAGGACATAGTCCCATACCACACCATATACTTCCCTAGATGGGAAAGGGTAGGCCACGAGGCCAAGGTGAAAGTTAGATTTCTGAGAGATAGAGTTGGGCCCGAAGTCTAGGCATTCGGGCGATCCTACGTATCCTATGAGGATAGGAGTCAAGTTATACGTAGTTCTATAAAGGGTAAATATGAAAAGATCATAGTTTAAGGTCTTAGAACTCAGACTATGGAGAAGCGGGACTATCCCATGTAAAGGCAGACCTCAACCCAATCCCTAAGCCTACGTCAGTTGAACTAGGTGTATGAAACTAGGGTGGATAAGGTATTTTCAATACGTAAAATATATGCAAAATGGGAATCAGTGGAGCCCTAAATGATTGCCTTATCATGTCTTTTTCCTCCTAATGTGCAGATGCGCACTGAGGAATACTACCAAGAATTTCAAAGTTCTACATGGGCATGATGAGGTAGAGAAGGATGTGTATCATGTAACTGACATTTTTGTCTTAGTGGGGTTGGCATGACGATGAAGGATAACTATTGAATGAGTTTTAAACAAAACATCCATATCAAGTTAGCCTGATATGGGGAAAAAAATGAGTGCCAACCACTGACCATGATCGCAACGTGGGACTTGTATCGATTTTTTGTCTGAAACCCTCGAGGACATTGGCCCGTGATGGTAGGAGGACCCTTAGGCCTAACATCGAAGCCATTTGGGGGTCCCTTTGGGTGTGGAAAAGGTGAAGCTACATGGAACGACCGTGTTGGCGCTGCCCCTGCCCCTGTGTAGACGGGCTGGTAGTGATTGCGTCCCTGGAGCATCAAAATGATTCTTGAGAAGCAGGGAGATTAACTCATCAGTGCTAAAAGAAAAAAGGAATCGACGACTAATGCCCCAATGCCATCCCATCTTCCATGGCCGGTAAGAGGGATCCAAGTTGACAATGTCGCTGAATAGGATTCTCCAGCGTTCTACTGGCCCAAGTTCTGCTGAGTTTCACACCAGCCCCTCTATTTTCTTGGCAGGACCCGGCGTCGAATAACTGGATCCCATGACACATCAATCCATTGATGCCTCAAATGCTACTAGTCTCCATTTTCTGGAGAAGAAATTCACATCGGGTTCACCATTTCTGTTTCCGATGCTTTCACTGGGGCGCACGCGTTCGTCTTATTGAGTACGAAAGGCACAACTTTGTTTCCCTATATTCTCACTTTCCAAAGGCGGGCAGTATCTGCTCCTTGTTTAGGGGTGTTTAATCCTTGATCGAAACGAGATGATGGGATGTCGGTTCTTCCTTCCATGGATTTCTCCTCCGAACTCATTACCTAGTCCGAGTCTCCCTCATAGATTTAATACGTTGTTCACAAAACTTTTCCTAGCACCATATCTTCATGGACACTAGTTAATTACACTTCTTCTGTTGGGACATTACAAGGAGTCCAGTCAGGGCGGCAACCTTCAATTAGGGGAGTATCCATGTTGGACATCACTAGCATGTCTTGGCGTTAGGGGATTGGCATGTCTGTCTTCTGTACCTTATTATAGGGATTATCATGGGCGTAGAAGCCCGAGGCATCCCACATCGAATGCGGGGAATAATATTCCATTGGAATGTGTCTTAGGGTTTCCTCAGTAGCCCATTTTTAACACAGGGTATGCCACAAGTTTAATTTCTAGCAGAGACGGATCAGGCTGATCAGAACACTGACTAGAGTAGATCTGATAGAGGAATCCCCTAGAGGGAACACCGATGTTGGGGTCAATGTGTGGTTGGATTCCCAATTGCTGTTGAATGGAATGAGGAATGGGGTGGCATGATCACTACTACAAATATGAGCTATAGCCACGGACCTATAACCACGGTTTTATAGGTCCGTGGCTATATCTTTTATACTTCCACAGTTAATTATTTCATCCATGGCTATATCCAGCAGCCCCGTTTTTTCCCAAACCCATCGGGCTCCTTCTCCTCCCTCTCGTGATTCCTCCTCCTCACCGCGCCCTCCCCCTCCCCGACGCCTCCACGCCGACGCCTCCTCCGCGCCGCGCCCTCCTCGCCACACCCTCCTCGTCGCGCCCTCCTCGCCGCGCCCTCCTCCTCGCAGCGCCCTCCTCCCCGACGCCTCCTCGCCGCGCCCTCCTCCCCAATGCCTCCTCGCCACGCCCTCCGCGCCGCGCCCTCCTCTCCATGGTGTCAGTGAGCATTACTCGGTTATGGAACTGAAGAATATGGATGCGGGTGGTCCCAAGAATCCCTCAGTTTTCTCATTTTCAACAAGCGACAATGTATCGGAATAGGTTTAAGGGAGTGAGGCCACATTCATGAAGAGTTCTACAGAAGTGGGAGGTATTGTGATGGATAACCATTTTGATCTTTTGTTATATGATGAACTATTCCAGAATTTTGAACAATACCTGGTCAGAACCGTTGGAGAGGAGCAGGTCCCTGAAAATTGGTCATGTGATGAATGTTCTTTCCACTTTTTAGGTGATTTAGAGGATGAGGTTCAGGATAAAATGTATCCATGTATGAGAAGAGTAAGATAGGGAGGGTTAACTAGAAAGATAAAAGGGATTACTCATATTTTTCTCTACCAATGGGGACTAGGTCTATGAATATGTCAAAGGACAAATAGAAGGAATGTAACCCACCTCTCGAAGGTGGTCTTTTAGTAGTGGGATATTCCTGATAATCCTTTCAAAATTCTTGTGAAATCATAAGATGATGAACCAATTAAAGATACCCTTTCCTTTACTTTGAAAAATCACAAAATTGAGGATTTTTGTTTTGATAAGAGGTTGGAGGAGGTTGAATAAATCACTTCTAACTTAGAAACACTCCTAGGATCACCGTTTTTTCTTTAAAAAGAGCAAGATGACCAAATTAATGATTTTTTTTATTTAATTTAAGAATATTTTCTTTTATATTATTGTGATTTTTTTGTGTATGATTTTGATTTTTCTTCTCCCTATGTATGTTGTGTAGATTCAAGTGAACTTCATGATTTACTAGAGGTATATGAGAAGGTTATTAATACACCTAATGAGAAACTTTTGAAACTCAAAAAATATAATTGTAATTCAAAGTTTGGGAGTGGTCGAAGAGCAATAGGATATTTTGAATTTGCGCACTAATGAAAAAGTGGATATTGATACATATGTAGTTTTTAATAGTGAATTTATATAGGATCTTAAATCAGATGAAAAATCACATCCAAGAATTGAATTTTTACTATTTATGCACATCACTCCTCAAGTTGAAGAAGAGGGAATATACCCCCTTTTACCCCCTTTCCACTACTCCTAGAAAGTTATAATTTCAAAGTGGTGAAATTAAAAGTATATGAAAATGGGGTGTTAAAAAACTATTTGAGTTGATTACTATAGCTAGAAAGAATATTTTATGCTAGTTCTTAAGTAAGAAGACACATCCTCCATCTAATTGGGGTTGAATCAATGATTTTTCAACTGTGAGCAATCTAAATATAGAACCCCTTGGGGGATAAACCCAAGATTATCTTGTTACTTTTTTTAGTTCTTTTATTTGACCTTCTTTAATAAATTTTTTTTGGTTGAGGTCTTTTTTGTAGGAAGTTAGGTGGGTCACTTCACATGGAAGCCCATTTTGAGTAACTTCTTTCACTCTAAGAAAATTTTCAGGTTGTTTCCTTCCACCCTTAAAATTTTTAAGAGTTTAAATTATTATTATATAATTCAAATTAAGTGTGAGGTAAGGGTACACAATTTTTTTCTCATCCTAAATTTTATAATTCTAAATCAATTTTTAAACATTCCTTTTTATTGATTTTTATTAAAAAAAATTATGTTATTCACATAGAATAAGTGAATGTACGTTATAATTTCTATTTTTTAGTACTTTGGTGACCATAATTTCACATCCTATTGAAGTATAGATTCAACGATTTTTATAGATCTAGAGAAGTTATATTTCATAGTAACTTTGAACCAATCTACCTTAGTTTTTACTCTAGTTTTGTTCTATTTTGAACTTTAAATTTTATAAATTAATGTATATGTTTACACTTATAGGAGATGAAATTTTGGAAACCAAAGGTATTTATTCAACAAGAAAATAAGGGAATTTTTTTCCAATGATCTCAAATTAATAGAGCATCAACACCATGTGATTAATAGTTTAAATTCTGTGATTTTTCTACTTAAACTTGAAAATTCACTTCTTTTTTTAGTTGAAATAAATGGTTGGAAGTTGCCTTTTAATAAATTTTGTATGCTGAAATCATCTTGTTAAATCTGTTGGTTGTTGCTTCCTTTTTTACTACCTTTTTGTATTGAAATTATGGTGTGTATGCTTATTTTAATGTTTTACTAAAAATCATTTTTGAACTTCAAATGTTAACATGCATCTACATTAAAATCCATGAATATGTGTTGAAGTTATTAATATAGTAACTAGTGGGTATCATTCATGCATTTTGTGTGATTGTTTGAACTCTATGTTCTTCATTTCTTTTGTTTTTAATATATTAGTTATATGCTTTGTTTGTAATTAGATACAAAAAATTCTTTATTGTTACAAATTGATGCATATATCTAATTAATCATTTCTACCATAGGATGAGGTGGTTGGTGTTGGTTCAAATGCGGGCACATTGGCATGCAACTGACAAGCAAGGGGGAACATCCATTCTTGGTAATGGGCATCTATGTGAACTTCACTTCTCAGTTATTGGTTTTTATTAGAGTGATATTAACATATGATTTTGTTCCCATGTAGTTTTACAAACATAAAATTAAAATTTAATCATAGTTTTATGGTTCCAATTCTAAAATCTTTTTTATGAGCTGAATTATACGATACTCAATTTTTGTGCTCGATATGATTGTATCACCTTCTTTCTTCCATAAACCTTTTACAGTTTGAAGAAGATAGGGTGCAACTGGTGATGAAATTTTTGAATCTCTAATTTCTAATAGTTGAAATTTTCAAAACAAAACATTTTCCTCTCAAGTAAGCTTTGATTTTTGGTTCTTGCATCTACTATTTTTGCAGGATACATGTTTGTATTCAGGCACATAAACACAAATATATTTATTATAAATTATTTATTCTCTACATAATTACTTCTGATTTATTTTGATCGTTTTTTCTTTATTTCTTGTAGGTAAAATATAGGCTTAGGGTGAAAAATAAATATGCACCCAAAGTACTCTTAAGGCTCCATTTTGTATGATGGTAACATTTTGGTAAGTTCATTTATTTCTTTTTACCATACTACATCATGTATGTTGAGAGGGGTCTTTGATTTGTGGTTCATGCATCATATATTTTGGTCTTTTCTTATATTTGTTGAAAATAGTCATTTTATGTCTTGAAGTGTTTTTGATAATATCTTCGGGATGTATTGAAGTATGATAGGGGGCTGGGTGGAGGGGGCAGGGGGCAGGGTGGAGGGGTGGAGGGGTGCAGGGGGGCAGGGTGGAGGGGGATCGGGGGTAGGGGGGTAGGGGGCAGGGGGCAGGGGCAGGGGGGAGGGTGGAGGGGGCAGAGGGCAGGGAGGGTGCAGGGGGTGCAGGGGGTGTTGTGCAGGCTAAGGGGCTAGGTGGAGGGGGGCAGGGGGCAGGGGGTAGGGTGCAGGATGGAGGGGGGCAGGGGGGGCAGGGGGGAGGGGGGCAGGGGGGGCAGGGGGGAGGGGGGCAGGGGGTAGGGGCAGTTTCTCCATACCATTACTCCAATTATTTTTCTTGTTCTTTAATTTTGGGTCACTACCCATGCATTTATCATAAATGTATTTAGATTTTGGATATTCATCTTCATTTACCATATTGGAGGTGATGATAACCTTCTAACTGATTGAAATTTCCTCATCATCATCATGGCATAATACACGACATAAGTGTGTAAATTTATCCATATACTATCTAGGATAAGATTGTGACTCTATGGAGGCCTTATTCTTAGTAATCATTGGAGCAGGTACTTTCGTGAAACCCCATACTGATCATTATTTTTAGTAGGTCAGGGATTCTGCTGCAACTTATTTTGATGATCCTTGGGTGTACTCATATTCAGTGAACCTGGTGAGGTTTCCTTCCTGGATTGTTCCTAGATAACTATGTATGAAACATGTATGAGGGGTCCCTCAGAATGTGTCATAATCAATTAATGATAGGTAGGAACCGGGAAGAATTGTTTCCCATTTTTCACCACTTGAGAACCATGAGATGCAATCAGGTTAGGTAAAGCATCCTAAAGACAACACCTCTATGTAGGCATGCCATCAAATGTTGCCTCATTTGAAGTACTCTCTTCAAGACCAGCTACATTTGTATAGAGGTCCACATTGACTTTATTCCTATTTTTCCCATTCATGAGTATTTACATTAGGCTTTCCTACAAAGTTGCAAATACCTACAGTCCCTTGGAGCTGTACAAATCATCAGGGAAAGGTGCCCCCAAAATACATGCCCCTCGAACTGGATGTTCTATCCAATGTTTATCTCTCTATCAGGAAGGGGTACATTTTCCTCATTCAAGGATTTTCCCGGGGGTTTTCCCTCTAGAGTAAATACAACACCCTGAGAATAATCCATCTTTTTTTCATTAGAAGGACCATCCTAAGGTGATGTTGAAGTGATTAAGTCTATAGTTTTCCCAGTATCCTTCTACACTGATATAACCCCTATCTTATCCACATTATAAGGGACAGTAGTGTATTTTCTCTCCATGTAATAGAATGGAATATTCATCTTACCATTCCAAATTTCATAGTTAGAGAAATCATTCCCCTTCATATTGTAAAAAGAACACTCCTTGTCCCTATTACATTCTGGAGAATGATGGAAAAAACATATAATTCATGTAGAACTGTGGTTTCCTTTCGTATTGGATCAGAAAGTATATACATTCATCTAGTTAGTTAAGACTACTTCTTATAGAGTCATTATATACATGTCCACATTCACATGGGTTTTCACATAGTGTCCAAACCTTGGGTTATCGGTATGTATATCCAACCAAATTGAGTTCCCCACGACTGAGAAAATTTCCCAAAAATTGTGTGAGTATCAATAGAGCTATCCAGGAAGGGGGAGGGGTGTTCGGTAGGGGGAGGGGTGTCCGGCAGGGGGGAGGGGTGTCCGGCAGGGGGGATGGGCTTTCCAGGCAGGGGGAGGGGTGTCCAGCAGGGGGAGGGGTGTCCAGGCAGGGGGAGGGGATGTCCAGCAGGGGGGAGGGATGTCCAACAGGGGGGAGGGATGTCCAGCAGGGGGGAGGGGTGTCCGGAAGGGGGGAGGGGTTTCCGGCAGGGGGGATGGGCTGTCTAGGCAGAGGGAGGGGTGTCTAGCAGGGGGAGGGGTGTCTAGCAGGGGGAGGGGTGTCCAGCTGGGGGGAGGGGTGTCCAGGCAGGGGGAGGGGCTGTACAGTAGGGGGGAGGGGTGTCCAGGCAGGGGGAGGGGTTGTCCAGTAGGGTGGAGGGCTGTACAGCAGGGGGGAGGGGTGTCCAACAGGGGGGAGGGGTGTCCGGCAGGGGGGAGGGGTGTCCGGTAGGGGGGCGGGCTGTCCAGCAAGGGGGCGGGGCTATCCAGCAGGGGGGAGGGCTGTCCAGCAGGGGGGAGGGCTGTCCAGCAGGGGGGAGGGATGTCCAGCAGGGGGGAGGGCTATCCAGTAGGGGGGAGGGGTGTCTAGTAGGGGGGAGGGGTGTCCAGGCAGGGGGCGGGGCTGTCCAGCAGGGGGCGGGCTGTCCGGCAGGGGGCGGGCAGCCAGGCAGGGGGGCGGGCTATCCGACAGGGGGGAGGGGTGTTCGGCAGGTGGGAGGGGTGTCCAAGAGGGGGGAGGGGGTGTCCAGCAGGGGGAGGGGCTGTCCGGCAGGGGGGAGGGCTGTCCAGCAGGGGGGAGGGATGTCCAGCCGGGGGGAGGGCTGTCTAACAGGGGGAGGGCTGTCCAGTAGGGGAGGGTTGTCCAGCAGGGGGGAGGGGTGTCCAGCAGGGGGTAGGGCTGTCCAGTAGGGGGGGCTGTCCAGCAGGGGGAGGGGCTGTCCAGGCAGGGGGAGGGGCTGTCCAGGAAGGGGGCGGGGCTGTCCAGCAGGGGGAGGGGCTGTACAACAGGGGGGGAGGGGTTTCCAGTAGGGGGGAGGGATGTACAGTAGGGGGAGGGGTGTCCAGCAGGGGGGAGGTGTGTCCAGGCAGGGGGAGGGGCTTTCCAGCAGGGGGAGGGGCTGTCCTTGAGGAATATCTAGCTGAGAAGGAGCATGAATAGGTGTAACAGCAGGTAGAGTAAAATGTGGCAGACCTATTAGTATATGTCATGTGTAACCTATAGGGTGAAGTATGTAATGATGGTCCTAGACATGTTCTGGTTGTGTAAAAAATGTTGGGAACAATCTATTTTCTATTTCTTGATTCATATATGTTGGTTGTTGGTACCCCAGGTGACCTCTTTTTAACCTTGTTTGTATTTTTTTATAACATAGTGTTTGGTATTACTATTTTTCCCTTTCAGAGAATCTTTCAACGAAGTGTTAATAGAGGATGGATTGCAGAATTTCTGTACAATTCTGCACTTATCAGTGGCATGGGGGGGTGTCCAGCAAGGGGGAGGGGTGTCCGGTAGGGGGGGTGTCTAGCAGGGGGGAGGGGTGTCCAGGGGGTGCAGGGGGTGTCCAGTGGGGCTGTCCAGTTGGGGCATGGGGGCTGTCCAGTGGGGTGCAGGGGGCAGGGGGAAGGGGGCAAGGGGCAGGGGGCAGGGGGTAGGGGCAAGGGGCAGGGGGCAGGGGGCAAGGGTGTCCAACAGGGGGAGGGGTGTCCAACAGGGGGAGGGGCTGCCCAGCCAGGGGGGAGGGGTGTCCAGGGTCTGGGGGGGGGGGCTAGGTGTGATTATATATAGATATGAATATATATATTGGGGCTAGGTGTTCTTATATATAGATATGAAAAATGCATACGCGTGTAAGTATAAAGGGGTACATTCAAGTATAAACATATATCTAAGGCCCCCTTTGTGCATATTTGGACATGAAAATATGTACATAGGGGCTAGGTGTCCTTACATATATGTTAAGTTGCATATGCGTGAAAGTGGAAAAAAGGAAGATTCGAGTTGTCGTCGTCAAAAGCAAACGTGCCTTGAGGTTGAGGTAGGGTCCCTATCCTAGGCCATTTAATTCGAGAATGTTTTAAATTGCATTTAGTTGCCTTCTTAATTTTTCATGTTTATATTAAATTGCAATTCTTGAATAAGTTTTAGTTCAGATAATTGTTTCGTTTGATAAATAAGTCCTGGTTTTGTAATAAAACCCCTCCAACAGAGGTGCGCTATCTGCGAAAACTCACAGTGGTATACCTTGCTTAACATTATTGCATTGATGTTTTCCTTATACTTGATGTCATTGTTAGTCATAAATCACACATCGTACTTAACCCTTTTTATATCCCTGTAGGGGGTTTCCCTCTTTTTATTAAAAGAGTTGTTTGAACCAAGACAATCTTTAAGTGCCGTTAGACTTTTAAGATGGGTCCCATGTTGTGTGACCATGTCACATGGCATGTGATATTTAAATCCAACCAAAATCCCAGTTCCACAGTCCAAGGGTCCCACAGTACCAGTAATGTCATATTACATGTTATGTAACCTGTGATTTTCCTGATCCCATGGGGTATTCCTCTAGGTATTCCTACACATTTCTAGATCTCCAAACCTCACCGAATTAGGTATATCAGGGGTCATCCAATCCTCTATTCATCACAGATTAGCATTCATTTCTTTAAATCTTCTGAGAAAACATCCTCTCATGCCATCCATATCATCTTATTTGAAATTAAGTGGAATATGTTGCCCCGCGGATGTTGCTGGACCGGGACAACACGTTGTGGTCACGCCGTGGTCACGCCGTGATTTGGCCCTGCTCCAGGACGACACCATGCAGCGGTTACTCCTCCAGGATGACACCCTGCGGCGGTCATGCCGCGGTCACGCCGCAGTCACGCCGCAGTCACGCCGCGGTCACGTCGTGATTTGGCCCTGCTCCAGGACAACACCCTGCGACGGTTACTCCTCCTTAGAGAAACATTGAATGGTTATCTCTATAATTTTTCGTATTTCCTCATTCCTAAACTATATCTCCTCTTAGCGCTCCTCTCATCCATCTTTCCAAAAAACGTGCATAGCAGGTGGTACACATGCTCAATTCAACTGAAAATATTGGTTTGGAATTGTCTGGAATATTTTATTGTACATGTATCACATAATATTTGTTCGGTAATTCTTCTTTTTTCTCATCCTCTTCACATGTTTTCCGAACCAGATCATCCTCATCCTCTGCACATGTCATCTGAACCGGATCAGCCTGTTGTGATGGAAATTCAATGTCTGCTTTTGGCTGTTTTAGATGAAATTCCTTCCATAATTCCCTTATCTCATGTAGCACTCATTAGAGGAGGATGATCACCGCCAAGTTGAGTTTTAAAGGCTTCACACAATCTGTTTGATGCAATTCCAAAGAGGATGTTCTATTCTGAGGGCCTCTTTCATGCTGGAGTTCCCACATTTCCCCCACAAGCTGGAAAAGGGAGGTCTGTTTGGGCCTATGCAAACAGGTCTTGTTTGTTATGGACAAAGATGCAACTGGAGACCTGGTTTGCTTGAAGAGTTTCCAGGAAGGGTCTTCACTGTAGAGGAGACTAGCTCTAGTCTGTATTTGGTATTTGCTTCCATGATGGTTCCCACAACCGTTTGACTGAATTTCACACCAAACCAAGCCATGCTAGTGACTATTTTTCGATGCACTATAAGAATCCCATGGCCAACCCACCAAAATAAAACTAGCTATTCCAGGGCCACTTCCACTCTCACTAAAAAATCCAAAATCAATCCCTACTACAATTCCAAGATCCCACTTCAATTTAGCCACTATGAACTCCTTCCTAGTCCCCCACCATTTTTCAATCCACCTAGGAAACCCATCCAAAACTTGACCACCAATCAGGCCTACCCACCTCTCAACTTCTAAGCCACCAACCCCACATTTTCCACCAGGCATCCCACATTAAAACCATTCCAAACCTCACCCAATTATAACAAATTAAACCAGACCCCTTAACATTTGAAGCCCTCATCTAAATTCCTGTTCCAACTCACTTATTTCAGACCCAATCAGCCCTGCCACTTCAGAAAAACAAGAGCAGCCTACTTAAAATACAGTCCAACTTAGTTTGCTTCATGCTTTCCCCCAGGAGTCCACAGCCTCACCTCAACCAAATTATTAACCACCTGGACACCTGGAAGCCACAAGAGGAGAGAGAAGGTTTATAGAATTTTTTTGTAATATTTTATTCCATTGGAAGATAATTTGTTTGATGCTGCCACTTCTAATTATGTAGTTAATTTCCTCTCCCTCTTTCTTACATTAAATATTAGACAGATCCTATGTAAAAAAATCATTCTCCACCTCCGGGGAAGGAACTCTTAGCTACCGTTCTTCTGTTCTTCTTCCTACTGATGAATAAAATTCCCCATGCATATTGGAAAAATTTTATTCATTTTTCTTCATTTACCTCTTCTTACTTACTGCTGATTTCAGCAGCCGAATTCGGTCTTTTAGCAATATCCCATGACAACCATCCGTTGTCTAGGGGGTCCAGTGGGGGGGGGGGGGTTCCAGTGGGGGGGGGGGTCTGTCCTGGGGTGTCCAGGGTCTGGGGGGGCTGTCCAGGGGGGTCTGTCCATGGGGTGTCTAGGGGGTCCAGTGGGGGGGGGGGGGTCTGTCCTGGGGTGTCCAGGGTCTGAGGGGGGGGGGGGGGTCTGTCCTGGGGGGTCTGGGTTTGGGGGGGGGGGGTAGGTTCTGGGGGGTGTCCATGGTCTGGGGGGATGTCCAGGTTCTGGGGGGGGGGGGGGTCTGTCCTGGGGTGTCCAGGGTCTGGGGGGGCCGGACTGGCAGGGGTGTCCAGGGTCTGGGGGGGGGGGTCTGTCCTGGGGTGGGGTCTATCCTAGGGTGTCCAGCGTCAGGGGGTAGGGGGCAGGGGGCATCGGGTAGGGGTGTCGAGCAGGGGGAGGGGTGTCCAGCAGGGGGAGGGGCTGTCCAGGAAGGGGGGAGGGGTGTCAAGCATGGGGGAGGGGTGTCCAGGGGGGTTGTACAGGGGTGTCCAGGGGTGGTGGTCCAGGGGGAGGGGTGTCCAGCAGTGGTGTCTATTGCTGGTATTCTTTTTTGGACTTCAAAAGATTATGCAAAGACTCAGTGAATGGTCCTTCAATAGATTATGCAAGGACTCGGCGAATGGTTCTTCCACTTCTTCCTCTTCTCCCCCAAACTGTAACTCTCTCTCTCTGTACTGCTTTCTCTCAATACAGAAACTTACCATTGTACCTTCTTGTTTTTCTCCTCTCTCAATTTTATTCCTAAAAAAATGTGTGTCCTCTGTTTCTATCAACCTTCATCACACCTTCTATACATCTTCAACTTGTATTCCTTCCACCTATTTCGAAAATAATATGTGCTAAGAAATGTATGTTCTGTTTTGTTCTTAGTGGTCTGCAAACTTAGGTTTTGTGAACTGAAATGTATGACATAACATATGTTTGTTCCTATTCTCTGTATAAAAAAATGATATTTTGTGCTTCTCAATGCACCTCCACGTATCCCATTGTTCTTCAAATATCTTCCACAAACTTCATTGATCAATTAACATTCAAATATAAAGTGGCAGGGGTGTCTAGGGGTCCAATGGGGGGGGGGGGGGGTCTGTCCATGGGGTGTTTAGGGGGTCCAGTGGGGGGGGGGGGGGGGGTCTGTCCTGGGGTGTACAGGGTCTGGGGGGGGGGGGTGTCCAGGCAGGGGGGTGTCCAGGAAGGGGGGAGGGTGTCCGGGCAGGGGGGTGTGTAGATGGGGGGCAGAGAGTGGGTGTGCAGGTGGGGGCAGGGTGTGTGCTGGGGCAGGGGGAGGGGTGTGTGCAGGTGGGGGGGGGGAAGGTGGGGGTAGGGGGCAGGGGGCAGGGAGGGGGTGTGCAGGTGGGGGGGTAGGGGGGGTGTTGGGGCCGGGGGGACTGGTGCAGGGGGGTGTGTTGGGGGCCTGGGTGCAGGGGGCAGTGGGGGTGCCGGTGGGGGTGGATAGTGGGGGTGTAGTGGGGGGAGGGGGACCTGGGTTCAAGGGGTAGTGAGGGGGGCAGGTGTAGGGGGGTGGGGGTGGATATAGGGCTGGGTATAGGGGGGATGTGGGTGGGCCTGGGGGCCTGGGTGCAGGGGGGCAGTGGGGGTGCGGGTGGGGGTGGATAGTGGGGGTGCAGTGGGGGGGAGGGGGACCTGGGTGCAAGGGGTAGTGAGGGGGCTGGGTGTAGGGGGTGGGGGCTGGATATAGGGCTGGGTGCAGGGGGGATGGGGGGGGGGGGCTGGGGTCTGGGTGTAGGGGGGCAGTGGGGGTGCAGTGGGGGGGAGGGGGACCTAGGTGCAAGGGGTAGCGAGGGGCTGGGTGTAGGGGGGTGGGGGATGGATATAGGGTTGGGTGCAGGGGTGATGGGGGGATGGGGGGGGGGGGGGGGGGGCTGGGGGCCTGGGTGCAGGGGGCAGTGGGGGTGCGGGTGGGGGTGGATATGGGGGTGCAGTGGGGGGGAGGGGGACCTGGGTGCAAGGGGTAGTGAGGGGGCTGGGTGTAGGGGGTGGGGCTGGATATAGGGTTGGGTGCAGGGGGGATGGGGGGGGGGGGGGGCTGGGTGCAGGTGGTACTGGGGATGCAGGGGGGTGTCCAGGGGTGTCAAGGGGGGTTCTAAGGGGTTCTATCTAGAGGGGAGAGTGGTGGTGTGTAAAGGGGTGGGGGATGTGCTAGGGGGGGTCTGTTCAAGGGGGAAGGGAGGAGCTATAAGGGGTCTGTCCAGTGAGGGGGTGTGCAGGTGGGGGGGGGGGGGCAGGTTTTGTGGGGGTCTGTGTTTGGGGGGCAGGTTCTGGGGGGTGTCCATGGTCTGGGGATGTGTCCAGGTTCTGGGGGGGGCAGGTTCTGGGGGGGGGGGCAGGGTCTGGGGGGGCAGACTGGCAGGGGTGTCCAGGGTTTGGGGGGGTCTGTCCTGGGGTGGGTTCCAGGGGGTGTCCAGGGGGTGTCCCGAGGTTTAGGGGGTGTCCAAGGGGTTTGTGCAGGTGGGGGGGGGGGGTGTCCCGGGCTTTAGACTAACTTACTTACATATCATTCTTAAATTTTAGTTCTATATCATGTAGTATAATTATGAGTTCATATTTCCTCATGAACTGAATATTTAGAAGTTAAAAAAATCTTTATATTTTAGTTGGATTACTATAAAAATAAAGATTTATTGTAATCATGAATTGAGCATAAGAAAAATTTATGAAGTAAACTACTTTTACAGTTAATTTAGTAGGTTTCATTTGTATTTTAAGCATGCTAACTGAATTAAATTTTGTGGGGGGCAGGGAGGGGGTGTGCAGGTGGGGGGGCTGCTGCGGGGGGGGGGGGGGGGGGGGTCTGCAAGGCAGTTGGGAGGAGGGTAGGGGGGGGGGGTCTGCAGGAGGTGTCTAGGGGGGTGTCCAGGGTGTGTCCAGGAGGTGTCCAGGGGGTGTCTAGGGTCTATCCAGGGTGTGTCCAGGGGGTGTCCCGGGTGTGTCCAGGGGGTGTCCAGGGGGTGTCCAGGGGGTGTCCAGGGGCGTGTCCAGGGAGTGTCCAGGGGGTGTCCAGGGGGGTGTCCAGGGGGTATTTTTTTATGGATTTGGACACCCTATAGCCACGGTTCTAAACGGTGGATATTGGTTTATTGCCACGGTTTTTAACCGTGGCTATTGACATAATGCCATGGTTTTAAACCTTGGAAATATATTCTATCCGTCCTTTAGTATAGCCACAGTTGAAACCGTGTCTATAGATTTAAAGCCACGGTTTGGAACCGTGGCTATAGGTCTAGGCCTATAGCCACGCCAAACTTAGCCATGGTTCGAGGAACCATGGCTATTACCTATAGCCACGGTTTGAGGGCCTATATCCACGGTTTAGAACCATGGCTATAGACCGAATTTCTAGTATTGGATCCCACTGGGATGTGGTGGCCCAGGTAAGAATCAGGATGGATGATGGAATGTTCCATGATGTGGATGGTGAATGCGATGGAACCGTCATGAGGATGACGACAGTTTTGGGATTGAGCCTTGAAGAGACTTCCTACATATCCCCATGGTAGGGAATAAAATTCCACATAGTTCACATGATGACGACTTACCACCGATTGGGGTTTTCAACATATTACTGCTGGATGAGATCACAACGGCTTACCGCTGAATAAGGTGTCAACGACTTACCGCTGCTTCTGGTTTCAATGGATTTCCGCTGATGGAGGTCATAACGGCTTACCGCAACATAGGTTTTCAATGGATTACCGCCGAATTGGGATATCAATGACTTGCCGCTGAATAGGGATGTCAATTACTTTCTTCTTCTATATGGATTTCAATGTCTTATAGCTACATAAGGTCATAGTGGATTACCGCGGATTGAAGTCACAACGGCTTACCACTGGATGGGGCCCATAGTTTAACATCATGCAGGATGGGGGCGAACCGACATGAAGGGTGTCAAAACTGCTGGGTGTTGGGCATAAACCTCAGGTAGGCTTCCTACGTACCCTACCTTGGCAAGGATCAAAGACCCCGTAGTTCAGGATGGTGGGATGGGGCTTACACTCTAGGCTGCCCAATGAGTTGGTGAGACGATGTAAATATGGTCGGAACCACCGATGTTGGGATTGAACCTCAAGGAGGCTTCCTACATACCCTACCTTGGAAAATTTCAAAGTCCTCATAGTTCGGAGTGGGTGGAATTTGGGGCTTATGCTCTGAGGCGGCCCAGGGTGTCGGTGAACCGACGTGAAGGAGGACCTAGGGTCCAATGGATGGTGGGATTGAAACTTGTGGAGGCTTCCTACATAGCTTGCCATGGAAAAGATCAAAGTCCCTATAGTTCGGATGGTATTGGGGATTGTTGCACCGACAAAAAGATGGTCGAGACCAATGGAGGATAGAGGGATTGAAAATTATGGAGGCTTCCTACATACCCTACCTTGGAAAGGATCAAAGACCTCATAGTTTAGAAGGATGTTAGTGAATCAACGTGAAGGTGGACCTGGGGTCCAATGGATGGTGGGATTGAACCTCATGGAGTCTTCCTAGGTACCCTGCCTTGGAAAGGATCAAATACCTCGTAGTTCCGGTGGTGGTCAGTGAACCGATGTGAAGGTGGACCTGGGGTCCAATGGATGGTGGGCTTGATCCTCGTGGAGGCTTCCCACGTACCCTGCCTTGGAAAGGATCAAAGACCGTGTAGTTTAGGTGGAATTCAGTGAACTGATGTGAAGGTGGAAAGGGGGTCCAATGGATGGTGGGCTTGAACCTCGTGGAGGCTTCTTACGTACCCTGCCTTGGTAGGGATCAAATACCTCATAGTTCAGGTGGCAGTCAGTGAAATGACGTGAAGGTGGATCTGGGGTCCAATGGATGGTGGGCTTGAACCTCGTGGAGGCTTCCTACATACCCTGCCTTGGCAAGGATCAAATACCTCGTAGTTAGGGCCGTGTTTGGGACATACACTTTAGGATGACCGAGGTGATGGTGAACCGATGTGAAGGAGGTCGGAATGACCAGGTGGTGGGCTTGAACCTCATGGAGGCTTCCTACGTACCCTTCCTTGGAAAGGATCAAATTCCTCGTAGTCCAGGTGGGAACATTTGGGGATTATGCTCTGAGGCATCCTAAGGAAGATGTCATGGTCAGTGCTCACTCTAAGACCACGTGATTCATGCTCAGTGTGAGAAACAAGAGATAGTAAAGACCCGATGATCATGTCGCGAAAGGTGAATCCCTGGGAAGTGGAGTGGGGCTTACACGTGATCTCAACCCAAAGAGGAAATAGGGGCTCATGTGTGGTTAGAAGCCTGAAGAGGTTGGGACTAACTCTAGGAGGGAGGCTCGGTGGTGACAAAGCCCAGCGAGAGAGGGATTTGGCACTGAATAAAGGAGGGGTCTGGTGTCCATTTCCCCCTCCCTCCTAGTCCTTGGGACCGAAGAAGAATGGAGGGACATTGAGGCTGCCTCCTACAAGAAAAGATAGGGGCTTACACCAATATGGTAGCTCTTTCCCCGTGAACAAACTTCACACCAATAAAGAAGATATCATCCCCTGTGAGGTAATATCTCTGTCCCGTGGAGACCAGTGGGTGTTCAGAATGTCCCAGGTGGGGGCACCCCACGTGCGAGGCATGGGATGAGGTCACATTTTAACGTCATGTACAAAGGACGAGGGTGCTTGGCAGCTTAATGTCCTACAGCTCGGACAATGTGGGTTTTCTCCACACCCTTAGGACTTACATAACTGGTACCCTCTGCTCCTTGGTGTAGAGAGGGGACAGGAAATGCCATGGTGAGGGGGTGTCAGAGAGAGAACCGTGGGGGGTCCACGTCAGCATGGCTATGTGAAGAAGAAATAGCCATTAACATGCCTATGTGAATAATCATGAGCCAAAGCAACTACATGGGCAGTATTGTCCAAGGGACTTTGAAATCACATCATGAAAACCTAGAGGTTTTCACGGGAAAAGGAATTTAAAATCAGATGGGTTTATAGGTAGGGGCCTTTTGAAGCTCTGGTGCTCCGTGTGGTGGAGGGTACTTGCAAAGGGGTGTGCTTCCCAAAGTGGGGCACCTCAGCCAAATCATAGTGAAGATGTGTATATAGGAGGTTCTTCGTGAAGTGGAAAGGCATTCGTAGAGCACTACCTCATGGAGCAAAGGTAACTCGTGAAGCAAGGTGTCATGATGCAATGTGCTCCGCGATGTATAGTGACCCTGCCTTAGCATGTGGATCATGTGTACATAAAGGGTGTTTCACAAATCATAGACACTCCATGATGAACCGAGTCCCCGTGGAGATCCCCTTGTTTCGCGGAAGCCCTTCGGCTCTGTGAAAGGCATCCCTATTGAGAGAGGGGATCAAAATGATACAAAGGGGATGAACTTCGCAGAGCATAAGTACCTCACAAAGCTCATGGTTCACAGATCAGAAGGCGCGTCGTGATTCAAGAGCTAGGAAGTTGAAAGGTCAGATGATCCACCTCTGGGACTTGGGAGGAGGCCATTATATATATGGGAGAGGTGCCGCGAAGTAGAGATTTCTTGATGTGAAGACGGAGCTTGCTCTGCATCTGGTCATGAATTTCATGGGTGATCATGGAGCATTACTGCCTCCATGCTTCACAAAGGGTTAAGAACATCAAGGGTGCTCACGGAGGGGTACCGCGTCCTTGCTCCGCAGCGGGTCACGAACGTTAAGGGAGCTTGTGGAGTGTTACCGCCTTCTTGCTCCGTGGAGGGTCGCAAATGTCTAGGGTGCTCATGGAGCATTATTTCCTCCTTTATCCATGATGGGTCACGAACGTCTAGGGTTCTTGCAGAGCGTTACTGCCTTTTTTGCTTCACGGTGGGTCGCGAATGTCAAGGGTGCTTGAGGAGCGTTACTATATCCTTGCTCCGTGGTGGGTGATCCACGACTGGGACTCAGCGAATGGTCTTCATGAGGCCACCTTTTGAGGCTTTCGGTTTCATCGTCTTCTTCTCCCATTTAGGCACCAAAAATTGTGTAACCTCATCCTCCTTATTGTGCGAAGATAAACTTAAAAACATATAGTCCAAGATGCAAGATGTTAAACTATATATCACCATTAGTCCTCACCATATGAAATTAAATTGTATGGTTAAAGTCTCTATTATTTGATGATGATAAATCTCCAAGATACCATGAATGGTTACTCCTTTTGGTCCATAAATATATGAGTATATTTCATGAACTGAACTCACTCATCTCATTTCCACTCCCTAGTGGCACTTGAAACCCATTTCTCCCTATGTTTGGATGATACCTACATGGGGAATAATTTTTAAGAACTATGCGTGGTTTTATTACTTTTACAAAAATATACATAGGGACACCTGTGACTTATTCGCTAGTTCATCCACAATGTTTTTTCACATTAGGTGACCTCATGTCCTCAATGCATGATGATAAAATTCACAATTCACCAAGAGATACATTGTTCTTGATTATCATTTCAATGAGATACATAGTGACTCCCGAATATCCAATCTTGGGTCTATCCATGACTGTAAAGAAACAATTCCCCTTTCCTTGTAAATGAGACAAATCTATATAGGGAATTCCTCTAAAACTGATGGCTTGATTTTCATTCCATTTTGTGTCTTGATCCCATACATTATTATGGAACATATATAAAAAAATGACAATTCCTCATTCATAATATAAAACCGTTATTGGTGTGGGGAATCATTTTAAATAAGTATGCATGTCTTGACTCCTACCCTAGAAAGATACTTAGTGAAACCCAAATCTCTTATATCGGTTCCAGCTGCAATGTCTAGAAAAAGTCCCTTCACCCCTTATGGGTATACATTAAACTTGCACATGGAGCATTTTTAATAACTGTGTGTGGATTAATTCTCACCCAATTGAGATATGTAGTGACACCGAGATCTATAATCCTGTGTCCATCCACTATATTGGAAAATAAAACCCCCTTCTTGTTCCTTGTACATGAACCCGTTTTTCACAGAGAAAGGTTCCATGAATTTATGATTTAGGCCCAACCATCAGTCTAGAAGTTTTCAAAAGTCCCCTTCTCCCACATCAAAGTATGATTGGTGTGGGAAAGAAATTTTCAGAACTACATGTGGATTTATTTTCACCCAATTGAGATATGTAGTGACACCCATATCTCTAATCCTGGGTCCAATCACGATTAAATCATAAATCACCTTTACTTTCTATGCATGGATTAGATATACATAGGAATATAATAAAGGACTAAACGAGGCATGATTCTCAAACCTAAGAGATATGTTGTGATCTCTAGATGTTCATTCGTGGGACTAACTGAAATATTTCCATCACTTCATGTTAGTTCACCTTCACCCTTACCACATGATGCTAAACTGCACGGAATTCCAAGAACTACGTGTAGATTGATTATCATTTTATTGAGATACACGGTGACACTTGGGTTATATCCCCTCATCCAACCACAATTTAAAATCCCCCACTCCCTATGTATGGATCAAACATGCATGGGGTAACTTCTTAAAGAACTATGTGTGTCTTGATTCTCACCCATGGGGGATACATAGTAAGGTCCGAACTATCAATCTTGGGCCTAGTAACAACATGATGCAAATAATGCCTCTTTTCTTCCATGTATGAGTGATATCTATGTGGGAAGATTCAATATAAGTTCTCATATTTTGTATGATCATGTATTCAAAGAAATCCCCATTATCCTCCACTTAGGAATTAAATCTGGGAGAGAGACCTTTAATTAATAACTATGTGTGGATTAATTATCATCCCAATAAGATACACAGTGATTTCTAGATCTTCAATATTAGTCACAGCTGTATCACAACATTGAAAATCCCCTACTCTCCCATGTACACGTCAGATCTACATGGGGAGATCCGATACGAGTTCCCAAATTATGCATGAACTTGTATATATTAGAACTACATATGGCTTGATTCATTCCCCAGAAAGATACATAGTGATTCCTGGGTCCTACACCCCAGTACATCCATAATATGCCTTTTTTACATCATAATCACCCATGTCTTTTCTATAAGTCGTTAAAATACACAACCAATTCCCTCCCCGAATGACATCAAACTACATGGTACCTCTAGAACTACATGTGGCTTGATTCTCATTCCAATGATATACGTAGTGAATCCTAGGTGTTAATCCATAGCCCTAACAATGGGGTAAAACAAATTTACCCTCTCCTACATACAACCAAAAATAAATATATAAGATTTTATTTTGGGTCATCTATTTAGATAACCCATGAAAGAAACAAGAGATGTCCACATTCTAAATATGATTTATATCTATGCCAGGGACTCCAAAATCATGGAAAATATGAGTAAAAATGATTCCTTTGTGAATTTAACATTTCCCCCTTCGCATTTCATACTCATAATCTTGAATAATTTCATATCTTCCAAAACTTTCCTTGGAGTTTGGTGGCAGAATGTATGAAACCTGATAGAACCTTTACTTCACCATGTAGTATGCATGCCTCTTGGTCTTGAATATGTTTACACTATAATGGATTTTTTAGAAAAAAGGATTCCAATGGTTTGCTATACAGTACCTATCCCATTTGGCCTTTCATAGAGCATCCCTCATAATGGGTTTTTCCAATAGTGGTAACTTCAACCTTGGGAGAAGCCTCTTCTTCCACTTTATGATTTTAATGATGGTATGTTGGGACCCACAATCTAAAATCATCAGACATACTCTACATATTTTTCCCATATCCTCATTTTTGGGCTAAATGTCTCCAAGAATATGTTTTACAATTTTTCCTTTTCATTTGTTCAATGCATATTGGAATAACCTTGGGTCATTTTACCACATATAATCCATTGTTTGCATAATATTATGGCCCATTTCATATCACCTAAAACTACAAGCACCATAATTCCTGATAATGGGCCAGACCTATGTAGAGAATCCATTTCCACGATTCATTAGAAATCCCAACTAGAAATACCACTTTTTTATTTAGGTACTTTCTAAAAAAACAAAATTAAACAAAACACGTCATTAATCCATGACATATAAACTTCAATATACACAATATTAATTTAAATAACATTCGTCGAGAAAAAGCTCTCAATCGATTAACATACCTAAATTATAACTCACCCCAATTAATGATTTACCCAGCCATTAAAATGATTACTAATCTGGTTATAATGATTATGGTGATGAATTATAAAGAGAAGAAAAAGAAAGGGACAAGATAAGATTAGGGCGCCGAACACACACACAAACGATGAAGAAAATTAAAAATGGATTTTCGATTGAATGAGGAAGCAGAAGAAGGTAAGGGGATTAAACATAATTTAAACTATTTTAAGAACATAAATATTAAACTACAGAAGGTGGATGAGAATAAGAGATATTTAATAAGTAACTTTCATTAAAACAGAATTACAAAGAAAGAGACTTACAAAATTACAAAAATGAAGAACACGAAATTAAGTGAAAACAAAGAGAGGAGGAAAGGTCTCTCAAATGAAATCTTGAGTATGGAATATCCTCCCAATACTTTGTCAAGGCCTTGGTCATTCCAATATGTTCTCCTATTTTCTGAAATGCCAACCCTTTTGAAAGGAGTGGAGGGGATGTATTTATCGCCCAAGGTGGTGGACTGTTTACATTCCAGAAATACCCCTCCACTTGGATCGCAGATATGGACATAAAGACATCCGAATATCTAGAAATCTCCTTAAAGGTTGTAGTTAATAATGTTTTCCGACTCCTCTCAACATTTGGAGTCATTTTTACTTATGGAGAAAATGTTATGGCCGGTTGATTAAATAAAGTAAAACTATCCATTTCAATCTAGTCTTTTTGAAGTCCAGAATGTGAAAGGGTTTTTGAATATGAATATGCCTTCAAATCCGAATGGGTTCTTAAACAAAGTCAGCCGCCTATATCTCCTCTTTCATACTGAAACATATCAGCTCGATTGGATGCTTACATCATGAGATATTCCATGCATACTATACTGATTTTAATTCTCGTCCAGAATGGTGGGCTGGACTTAAAAGCTTTATTTGGGCCCCTTGTACTTAGATTTGGGCCTTGATAGTTTTATCCAAGATGAAATGTAATGTCCCCCGAATTACTGTGGAGAGTTAATGTTTTTGGACTTCTGGATTGATCCCAGTAAATCAATCTTGAAGGCTAGAACAGTTTGTTCATAGATTCTTTGGTCTTGATTGTGAGGACCATATGACCCTTCAAATGGTATAATTGGTTCATGGTACCTTCTAATGAAATGTTTTATATTGAAAGTAGAATCCTAAAATACAATAACCATACAATTTGGATCAGTATAGTGATAGTTATTATTAAAACATTAAACTGACTCAATTGGACTCCTAAAAATGCTCAAAAATTATACTTAATATTAAAACATTAATATTTCACAAAAATTATGCACATTTCATATAAAATCAGTAAAGAGGGAATTTAATAAGTCCTGAAAATATTAACAAAATCAAATCCCCCACACTTAGTTTTGTACATGTCCTCATGTGCAACAAATATAAAAACATGAAAAAATCATTTTTACTCACCAACAGATTTTAAAATTTTGTTTTCTCCAATCAGGGGAGGTTTAGACTATTTCACTCATCAATTTTGAATTCCACCACAAGTTGTTATAGAAACAATGTTCCAAAAATGATTCATTTTTTCATGCTCAAATTTAGAAATGGAAAATGTGGACACTCAAAACTCACTCCTCTCAAGATGATAAAATTCATTTGTGGAGGTTCACTCTTTCACCAACCAAAAGTGAAAATCTTAGATTTTGAAAAGAGCGCTCAGCTTCCAATCCCTATCCAAAGTGAACAAGAATCAAGAGGTCTTTTAAAGGGGTTTTTCTGTGGCTATGAGACGGTATGAATATAATGTCCAAGAGAGAGAAGAAGAGGGTTAAAATACCAACATAGAAAAAGCAATGCACATTTTTTTGAAATAAAACATGGAAGGAAATGAAAAAAAATATTTACAAGGGAATGATTGTGTGAAGAAAGACACAATAAAGGAAGAATATATTAAGGTAATGAGAAGATGGAATATTTAAAAAACAAAAAACATCTCCCAATAAGAATATAATGCAGGTGTTCTTTTTTTTCTTTTACTTTTTTTTTCGAAATTTGACCTTGAAACAGATCTCACACTCATATCCCAACCCATGTTTGATCTCCTCACGTCACTAATTGTAATTGTTATAACAAGATCAAAGGTTGAGGAAGAGTGCTTTTTGACCTACCCAAGACACAACCCATTTTTTTTCATTTTTTTTTATTTTGATTTTTTTGATTTTTTTGTTTTGTTTTTTGAACACTTCAATATCATTTGTACAATACATTCCCAAATCCCACTGAATGAAAACTTACCCCCACAATAAAATTGATTCTTTCCCTCAATCATATGATAACACACCGGAAAGTAAGGAAATGATACCAAAAAATGAAATCCATTCCCCCCCCACACTTAAATTTCAAAAACTTATGCAATGAAAATCCATGTTGATATTGGGTGGGATAAGGTATTGGGATTGTAATATGGATATAAAAGAAAAGGTTTTCATAGGCATGAAGGGGCTTTCAAAAGGAGGATTAATGTAAGGGAAATGAGAGGCTATTTGGCTATTGTGATTCTCATGTGGTTCAAAAAAATGCCTCTATCATATTAATACACACTAAGGTAGGAAATTCAGCTCAAAGGTCCACAAACTCAAGACTCACAAATGGGGGTGAAAACACACATTTTGAAAAGAGGGCTATAGGTGCCCTTGGAATGAAAGAAAATGTTTGTTCTCACGGTTTGGGAAAAGCATTTTCCAAATAAAAAATTGAGCATTCAAAATTTGTTAATTTTGACACAAAATTATTTATCCAAAGTCATGATGAAAATACAAAATTTTTGAGATGAAAAAATGTCCGTTAACTCCCCAAAATGGTTGGACAAAATTTCAAAACTCGATGGTGAGTAAGGATGACTCTTTTTTTTGGTATTTTTTTAAGTGATTGTTTTTTTTGGTTTTTTTAGCTTTTAAGGTTTTTATAAAATACAAACCAACACAAGAAAGTGAAAAAGAAAGGGTTTGATGAATAAAGTAGTAAAAAAATGAATGAGAGAGGAGGAAGAAGAAAGAGGTAGAGAGAGGAAGAGATAGAGAGGGAGTTAAAGGGAAAGAGGTGCCCCCTGGGTTGGGTTTGGCAAGTCGCCATCTTCATCTAGTGGTAGGTCAGCTAGAGAAGTTGGGGATACAGTGGAAGTAGATGATGATCCAAGATTGTGTGTCCTATCATAGTGATTCTTTAACCGATGTCCATTAACCGTGAATGTACTTTTGGAAGAGGGGTCTTGGACATGCACTGCACCAAATGGGTAAATATTTGTAATAAAAAAAGGACCTTCCCAACGAGAATTATGCTTACCTGTGTGAAGTTGAAATTGAGAATTGAAGAGAATTACCTTTTCACCTTCATGAAATACCTTTCTCAGGATGTTTTTATCATGGAGTTCCTTGGATTTTTCTTTGTAGAGATTAGAATTCTCATAAGAATCAAGTCGAAGCTCCTCAAGTTCAGCCAATTGAAATAGTCTTTCTTCACCAGATTTTTCACAATCAAAATTAAAGGTTTTCATAGCCCAAAAAGACTTATGTTGGATTTCAACTAGTAAGTGACACGCTTTACCAAAAACAATCCTAAAAGGATACATCCCAATGGGTTCTTTATAGGCAGTTCGATAAGCCCAAAGGGCTTCACCAAGTCTCTTAGGCCTGTCTTTTCTGGTGGGCTTAACAATTCTCTCAAGTACCCTTTTCACTTCTCTATTAGAGATTTCAGCCATGCCATTTGTTTGAGGGTGATATGCAGTTGAAGTTTTATATACAACACCATTCTTTTTCAGAATATCTTCCATGGTTCTATTATTAAAATTGGTTCCTAAGTCACTGATCAAGGCACATGGTGTGCCAAATCTTTGGAATATGTGGGTCTTTAGGAACTCACTAATAGTATGAGCATCATCCTTCCTAGTGGGTTTGGCCTCAACCCACCTTGAAACATAATCGACCGCAAGAAGAATGTATGAGAATCCATTGGAAGAGGGAAATGGTCCCATGAAATCGATGCCCCAAACATCGAAGATTTCAAAAAATATTAATGGATTTTGGTGAATTTCATTTCTTTTGGAGATTGTGCCAAACTTTTGGAAAGTGGGACATGATTGACAAAACTCATGTGAGTCCTTGAAGAGTGAAGGCCAGAAGAATCCAGAGTCTAGGACCTTTCGAGAGGTCCTTTGTGGTCCAAAGTGGCCACCTACGGGAAGTGAGTGACAAAATTCTAAGATAGAAGAATGCTCATTTTCTTCAACACATCTCCTAATAACCATGTCTGCCCCAGTTTTCCAAAGTTTATTTTCGTCCCAAAAAAATTATTTTGAATCACTTTTCAACTTCATTTTTTGTTCTTTTGAAAATATTTCAGAAAAAACACCAGAAACCAAGTAATTTACAATTGGGGCATACCATGTTAACTTTGGAGTGAGAGACGAAAGGTTCTCAATGGGGAATTCAGGATCAATGATTTCTGAATGAGAAGAATTAGAAATTCTACTCAAGTGATCATCCACATGGTTTTCTTTTCCAGGTCTATCTTTGATTTCATGGTCAAACTCTTGGAGAATTAGGATCCATCTTATCAGCCTCAGTTTGGAATCACTTTTCTTGAGTAAGAACTTTATAGCATAATGGTCTGTGAATATTATTATTTTGGGACCTAAGAGATAGGACAAGAATATATCTAAGGCAAAACCCACTGCTAGAAGTTCCTTTTCAGTCACAGTGTAATGAGATTGAGTTTCATCCAATGTTTTTGATGAATAATAGATGACATGAGGAAGTTTTTCTCTTCTTTGACCAAGAACAACCCCAAAGGATCTATCAGAAGAATCACACATTAACTCAAAGGGTAAGGACCAATCTGGGGGTTGGATTATCAGGGTATATGTAAGAGTAGTTTTGAGTTCAATAAAGGCTCTCTTGAAAACCTCATCTAAATTGAAAGTCACATCATTTTGGAGCAAACGAGTGAGTGGGAGGGTAATTTTACTGATGTTATGGATGAATCTCTGATAGGAACCAGCATGACAGAGAAATGAACGGATGTATCGAACAAAGTTGGGTTCAGGAAGTGATTGGATCACTTCAATTTTGGCTGGATCGACTTCAATACCATGTTTTGAAACTATGTTCCCTATAACAATCCCATTTTCAACCATGAAGTGACATTTTTCAAAATTTAACACAAGGTTACACTTGACACACTTTTGAAGGACTAGAGAGAGTGAATGCAAACAAGATTCAAATGACTCACCATAAATGGTGAAGTCATCCATGAACACTTCCATGGAGTGTTCAATGAATTCTGAAAAGATACTCATCATACACCTCTGGAATTTTGCAGGAGCATTGCAAAGTCCAAAAGGCATTCTTCTATACGCATATGTTCCAAAGGGGCATGTGAAAGTAGTCTTTTCTTGGTCCTGAGGTGAGATTGGGATTTGAAAATAGCCGGTGTATCCATCAAGAAATCAATAGTGTGACTTTCCGGCCAATCTATCTAGAATTTTATCAAGGAATGGAAGATGGTAGTGATCTTTTCATGTTTTAGCATTCAATTTTTGATAATCGATGCATACACACCATTTGTTCATCACTAGAGTTGTGACTACCTCCCCATGTTCATTTGTGACAACAGTTATCCCACCCTTCTTAGGTACAACTTGAATAGGACTAACCCATTCACTATAAGAAATTGGGTAGATAATACCAGCTTGAAGAAGCTTTGTGATCTCTTCCCAAACTACCTCAAGGATGAGTGGAATGAGTCTTCTTTGTGGTTTCTTAATTGGTTTGGATGATTCTTCAAGATGGATGTGATGCATGAAAAGGGAAGGGTTGATTCCTGGTATGTCATTAAGGGTATACCCTAAGGCCTTTTTGTATTCCTCTAACACTTGAACAAGTTTGGACTCCTCAGTTTCGGTAAGTGAAGAATAAATAATGACATGATAAGAGTGATCATGGAAAAGGAATGCATATTTTAGGTGTTCAAGAAGAGGTTTCAGATCAGTCTCATCATTCACTTTTGGGCTAGACAACTCAGGAATGGAAGAAGGGACTTTAGTTGCTTCAGGTTCATTTTCCTTAATACAGTCCAAGGTGGAGCAGTTTTGATCAGAGTTGAGATGGGATTCAAGAGAGTTTCCAAGATTCTATAAATTGATGGAGTCTATGAATGAAAGTTCCACATCAACTTCACCATTTATGACTTGGTTAATCATAGTGAAGATTTCACAAGATCCATTTTCATTATAACACGAAGAACACGGTGGATTGGGGTTCGATTGACTCTTAGAAGTGTCCTCAGATGTATGAATTGAGAATGCAGAGTGGTCCTCAGATGGGTATCGCCTGGCTTGGAAAATGTCAAACTTGACCAGTTGGTCACCGAATTCCTTGGATAAGATGCCTGAATGGACATCAATCTTGGTTCTCACAGTCATGAGGAATGATCTTCCTAAAATTAGGGGAGATTGAGAAGAGTTCTTCTCACCTTCCATGTCAAGGACATAGAAATCAGTAGGGAAGATAAAATCATTGACTCGGACAAGGACATCCTCAATTATTTCCTCAGGACTGGCTGTGCTTCGATTGGCTAACTGAATGACAACACCCGTTGGGTGCAAGGGACTTAGACCAAGGTTGGAGAATATGGATTTGGTCATGACATTAATTGAGTCTCCTAGGTCTATGAGTGCATCATCAATGTTGGAACATCCAATTTAGCATGGAACTGTAAAGGTACATGGATCTTTGCACTTAATGGGTATGGACTGCTGGGTGGAAACATTTTCAAAGGTCCTAAGGTGCCTCTTGTGGGTAAACAAATCCTTGAGAAACTTGGCATACTTATGAATTTGTTTTATGGAATCTAAGAGGGGAATATTTACTTCAACACGTCTAAGTATGTCGAGCATTTCAGGATCAGGTTCAAAGGACTTCCTTGGTTTAGAAACATCTTGAGGAAATGGAATTCGGTTCCTAAGTGAAAGTGAAGGAGGTGATGGAATGGATTCAGATTCCTTTTCAATTTTATTTTTCTTTTCATTTTCTAGGTCTACATTCAAAGGAGGGTTTGAGGATTTATCTTGAGTCATAGTAATGTGCTTTCCCGATCTAAGTGCAATTGCACTTACATTACCCTTGGGGTTGGGTAATGGTTGAGCTAGGAGTTGGGAAGAATTTGATTGTTGTTGCTGGCTCAGGTGGGATGAAAGTTGACCAATTTGAGTTTTAATGTTTTTAAGGCTAGAACGGGTGGAGGAAAGATCTTCCACTGCACTTTTCCATGGTTGCTTGGAAGAAGAGGCTTGTCCCTGGTTGGGATTTCCTTGATTTTGGTTCTTGGTAAATCGATTGTATTGGTTTTGGAATTGGGAAGGCTCACTAGGATAATGGAATCCAGGAGGAGGATTGTTCCTTTGAGGTTGAGGAATAAAATGATAAGGTTGATGTAAGTTACCACCACCTTGACCATATTGGAATTGGTTTGGGTTTTGAGGAGGGAATTGAGGAGGATGAGATATGGTATTACCATACCTATGGCCTTGGTTATAGAAAGAAGAGAAGGGCTTGGAGTGAGGTTGGTTGAAGTTTCTAACAAACTGACCTGATAGTTGAGTGTTGGTGTTCCGATGAGCATATGCTGCATTGAGCTCCATTGGTCCAGATGAATCAGATTAATCCTCCTGAAGTTGTGGACATGTGTCAGTTGGATGAGATGGAGAGTTGCAGATTCCACAGTTTATGACAGGTCCAGGAAACATTTATTGCGGAGAAGACGAGGTTGGGGATTTGGTAGCCACAACGAGTTGTCGCACGAGACTTGTAAGTTCACTCATCCACTCATTCATCTTTTTCGGCTCAATTGATTGATTATCTTGGGCTTGTTTGACTTGATCATGTGCTCGAGTATGGAATTGTTGTGTGTTTGCAGCCATGTTACTTATCAGATCTCTTGCAGCTGCAAGAGTTTTATCAACAAGAGCACCACCACTTGCGGCATCTATGAGAGTTCTCTCCATAGCAAATAAACCCTCATAGAAGTATTGGATCAAGAGTTGGTCAGAGATTTGATGATGTGGGCAGGTTGAAACAAGATTTTTGAACCTCTCCTAGTACTGATGGAGTGATTCACTTGGGAACTGACGAATACCACTTATTTCCTTTCGGATAGAAGCAGTACGAGAAGCAGGAAATATTTTTTCTAAGAAAAGCCGCTTCATGTCATTCTATGTGGTTATGGAACAAGGAGGTAGGTAGTAGAGCCATGACTTAGCAGTGTCAGATAGGGAAAAAGGGAATGCTCGGAGTTTTATTTGTTCTTCAGAAACCCCTTGAGGCTTCATGGTAGAGCATACTACTTGGAACTCTTTAAGGTGAAGATGTGGATCCTCACCGGCTAGCCCGTGAAAATGAGGGAGAAGATGAATCAAACTTGATTTGAGTTCGAAGTCAGCTTCTATGTTTGGATATTTAATACCAAGAGGATGGTAATTCATATTAGGGGCATTGAGTTCTTTTAGGGTTTGTTCCCTAGGATTGGCCATTTCAATTTCAACTGGTTGGATGAGGACTGGTTCTTGAATTATTTGAGTATCTCTTATGTTCCTCCTAAGTTGGCAAAGTGTTCGCTAAATTTCAGGGTCAAACAATTATGAGGGATTGTTTGGGAGGCTACGGGGCATTCAGAGAGATTTTGGAAGTAAGAGGAAGACGGTTTTTTCTTTGTATTTTTTTCATTTTTTGATTTTTAAGAGGAAGATGGGTTTTTCTTTGTGTTTTTTTTTCAATTTTTTTTAAAATTTTGTTTTTTTGGGTTTTTTTACAATAACCAGAAACTAATGACTACATAAAGAACCATCCCCGACAAAGGAGCCATTTGAAACGCACGACCAATTGTCTCCTATCGACCGGTCAAGGTTTCGGTGCTCTGCTAATGTGTATAGCAACACTCGGGTCGAATCCCTGGCGATGATACTTTGTAATAGTCGTTTGTTTTTAGTTAATTGTATTCTGATTGGGGGGTTTGTTTTCAGAGCTTATGAAATAATTTATATATGATGTTTGATTTAACAAATTGATAAATATTGGGGTGAGTTCATCATTAGGTAGTTAAGCTTGTGATATCCTTGAGCTTTGCTTTATATTGCATTAAATTAAAACCCATGTCACAAGATGATTTTGATCGGAATTCCCAAGTGTTAAAGCTTTAATCCAAGCCGTAAATTATCTCAGGTTTCTAATCATTACCATTACATTTTTATGGTAGTGTATTTTTGGTTCCAATAATCCATGGAATCCATATATTAAACAAAACACGTCATTAATCCATGACATATAAACTTCAATATACACAATATTAATTTAAAGAACATTCATCGAGCAAAAGCTCTCAATCACTTAACATACCTAAATTATAACTCACCCCAATTAAATATTTACCCATCCATTAAAATTATTACTAATCTGGTTATAATGATTATGGTGATTAATTATAAAGAGAAGAAAAAGAAAGGGACAAGATAAGAGTAGTGCGCTGAACACACACACAAACGATGAAGAAAATTAAAAATGGATTTTCTATTGAATGAGGAAGCAGAAGAAGGGAATGGGCATAAAATGAATTTAAACTATTTTAATAACATAAATATTAAACTACAAAAGGTGGATGAGAATAAGAGATATTGAATAAGTAACTTGCATTAAAACAGAATTACAAAGAAAGAGACTTACAAAATTACAAAAATGAAGAACACGAAATTAAGTGTAAAAAAAGAGAGGAGGAAAGGTATCTAAAGTGAAAAAATGAGAATGGAATATCCTCCCAAGACTTTGGAAAGGCCTTGGTTATGCCAATATGTTCTCCTATCTTCTGAAATGCCAACCCTTTTGAAAGGAGAGGAGGGGATGTATTTATAGCCCAAGGTGGTGGACTGTTTACATTCCAAAAATACCCCTCCACTTGGTTCGCAGATATGGACATCAAGACAGCCGAATCTTGAGCAATATCCTTCTTAAAATTTTTAGATAATAATGTTTTCCGACTACTCTCAAAATTTTCAGTCATTTGGACTTAAGGATCAAATGTTATGGCCGGTTGATTAAACAAAGTAAAACTGTCCATTTCAATCCAGTCTTTTTGAAGTACAGAATGTGAAAGGGTTTTTTAATATGAATATGCCTTCAACTCCGAATGGGTTCTTCAACCAAGTCGGCTGCCTATATCTCCAATTTCACACTGAAAAAGTTCAGCTCGATTTTATTCCTACATAATGAGATATGTCATTCATACTATACTGATTTTAATTCTCGGCCAGAATTGTGGGATGGACTTCAAAGCTTTATTGGGGCCCCTTGTACATATATTTGGGACTTGAAATTTTTATCCAAGATGACGTGTAGTGTCCTCCGAATTATTGTGGAGAGTTAATGTTTTTGGACTTCTGGATTGATCCCAGTAAATCAACCTTCAAGGTTGGTCTAGTTTGTTCACAGAATCTTTGGTCTTGTTTGTGAGGACCATATGACCCTTCAAATGGAAGAATTGGCTTATGGTACCTTCGAATGAAAGGTTTTATATTGAAAGGAGAACCCTAAAAAACAAGAACCAAACAATTTGGATCAGTATAGTGATATTTATAATTGAAACATTAAACTGACTCAATTGGACTACTTCTAAAAATGCTCAAAAATTATACTTAATATTAAAACATTAATATTTCACACAAATTATGCACATTTCATATAAAATCAGTAAAGAGGGAATATAATAAGTCATTAAAATATTAATAGCATCACACCCATATGTATCATTGTAATTATTAATAGCTGATATGAAAATGTAACTATATGAAAATCATCTTTGACATTATGTTTATCGTATGAAAGTAGGGATGAATTCATATATGATTGGAAACAAAATTATTTTTATTTATAGAGAAAAATAAGAGGAAAATCCACAAAATTGACTCTCTCTATCTTATAATAATAAAATAATTTGACATAGTTATTAATATATTTAATGACCTCATAATCCCCATTAGCTGCTTATTGAAGCTCAGTCATTTGACCAGCTTCAGTCTCTTCAGCAATACGAACCACTTCCATTGAAGTTGTAATAGAAGTTATCCCTTCTTATTGGGATTCTACAAATGAACAGTGAAGTTGTTTGAGTTCCCCTTAAGGGAAAAATAATTCTTGATGAAGGAATGCAACTTAAAAAACCTTCTCCTTGATTTTCCTCTTGAATTCTATCTGTTTCGTGCAATGATTGGACTCTTCTTGGGATAATGTAGCTCAGTAGTAGTAAATGTTGAAAAGAAGTATGGATTTGATGAGATGTTTTCGAGTCTAATGCTCTTTCTCTCGCCTATTAATATTTTGGTTCTTTGTAGTGTGAACATCATGGTAATTTAATCCACTAAATCCCAACATGTTGAACAGAGCTGAAATCCATGGGATTTATGAAGGCTGTTCCTCTATGGGAACAATAGAGATTATATTCCATATATCTCTCAATTACTTGCGATAAGAAATAAAAATACCATTATGAAAATTAGGGTCTAACTCAGAGCCACTATCTTAAGGAGGGATATACTCCAAGAATAATTTAATCAAATAAGTTCCAAGTTCTTCTTCGCCCTGAACTTTAAATGCCTTTCCTTTTAATGTTAGTTGAGATGATGCAAAAAAAAACACCCTTAGACTTAACCACATAAGATGATAATCATAGATGATGAATTAAAATAATTGTAAATCACAAAAGGATGGAAGGAATGGGGAAAATAACAATAGATGGTGATCCTTACTAAACAAAAGATAAGAAATCTGAGAAGATTTCTCCTCATCATTCCTAGCCTCTGTAGTTTGATTTGGCACTTCTTGTTATATAAGACTCCTTTGGGTTTTCCCAATACCTACCAAATGAGATTCCTTAAGGCTTCCTGGTTCAAGGAACCCCCTATGCTATCCCCTTCCCAAAAATGGGATTGGGATTGATTTCAATTCCCTCTCCCTGAACAATCACTATAGTAGTTACCTTGGACATGCCTCCACATTCCAACCAATCATGAGTAGAGAATAATGCATAATAAGACTAATTGGATAAAAAAAATACTCATGTCCATTTGGTTCTATATATATTTCCCCAAATTCACCCAAAGAAGCAGTATAATTAATATTTTCTTATATTTCATCAATAGACATTCCTTGATTAATCATGGATTCTATTAACATCCCAAGATCTATTTTAATCTCACCCATGTGAATACTTGGAGTAGTTTTTTCATGACCCTCCTCCTATGAATTTAGAACCCGAGCAACCTCCTCAATGTTAGCTATAGGTTCAAAATCAATCACCATAGGATTTTTGGGTGTATGTGACAAACCTGAAATATTACATAAACTTAAGTCAGTTGTTGATATATAGCTTCTCAGAAATCACTTTTGACATACCAAATTTCTCCCATATCCCTACAACACTGATATAAGAAGTTATAGGATCATATCTTGTATTCTCTAGCCTAGATTCCTCTTCCATCGCGGGAGGATTCAGTGCTTCATTCAAATTTCCCTCTAATTTTCCATAAAAATCATTTATAACTTCATTAAGGGAAGAAAAATAAGAAGTTCCTACAATTCCAAGAAGAGTAAACCCTATCTCTGGATAATGTCGAAATTAATGATGTCATGAATACTTACCACTACTCGAAAAGCATTTATCCATTCATTTCACCCTTAGTTTTTCATTCTTATATATATACTTTAAAGGAGGGATAAAATCTACCTCTCCAAAATATGTATTATAGGTGGGAAGCATCCTGCCATCTCATCCTCCATAGCATGTCATCATGGAGATACTCCTCCTCATTCGCAGGGTGATTCAACTTCCTCAATTAGAGTTCCACTAGGGAAATACCATGGTGATGAAACCTCAACATATTTTTCTTCATCCAGATACAAATAAAAATATTATTTCCACTTAGTAATAATTATTGGTATGAAATAAAAAAGTAAAGAAGCAAATAGTTTGTGAAGAAGGGAACTTTCATCTTCAGTATCGACAAAGTCACACTATTCCTCAAAAGTTAAATGATCGAACCCATCAGAATCTCCACGATCTATCATATCCTTCACTCGCCTTATGGTAGGGACCTGATCGTCGATTACATAGATGAGCATCTCTAACTCTAGAAGATGGATTCCAACTTCAACATGACTATACTCAAAGAAAATATAATACGGGGCTTGAATATATCATATCCATGGAATAAGAAACCATTCACATAGAATATACCACATGTTTTAATTATAAAAGGAAAATTACTTTCATATTTGGACCTCCTTTTGTCGTTTGTATTCATAATTAATCTTATCATGCTATGATGATGATTCTTAAGCCTTAGATTTACTGGGATTCCCAATTCCTTACGTCACATATGGTGGATGTGGAAATGGAATTTGATTCTCATCTTATCAATGGGGACTAGACAACCTATGTGTAACCTCAATTAGTGATAAATGTGTAGCACTCTTGACTATGGTAGGTGGATTATATCTTTCATGAGGTCATTTGATGAACTATGAGCCCATCATCCTTTCTCTCCAACTCTGATGAATCATCCTATGATGGGGGTGAAGAAAATTATAAATGAGATGTTTATTTCCGACCCATCCACTTTTTTCTAACACAAGGAACAAATTTTTTTAGTACCCCTTCATAGTATGATGCAATCCAAGATTCAACATACTAGGTGATCAATCTACTCTCTCCATTAGCTATGGGTATATTAATCACCACCTTTGTCATCTTCATACCTATAATAAACCATAGTTTTCAATCCACCATAATATTTTTTTCTAATCTAATGTTCATAGGAGGAGATATAGTAATTAGTTATAGGAACATGAATTGGTGTTCAAATTGGTAAGGAGAAGTGGCCTCACATATGATTTCCTTGTCGATCCCGATTTCTAGAATGCCATCCCTAGAGGATAAAATGTGTGAACATAACACAATTTTGGCCTTCCCATCATCAATAAACCTTCCCATGGAAGGATTTATGTAAGTAATGAAATTTAACTCCTTAAATAAAGTCAATATTGTTTGAATTCCCTGAGGTTTAAAGGATAATGGAGAAATAACAGAGAAAGCCTGAAAAAAATTTAAGAATGAGCCCCCGAGGACCTGGATCCCACTCTACATAGAATAAGTCTAGAAACGAGTCTCAATCCATCCTAAAAAAACCTAGAATGGTCCTACAATTTTAAAGGGATTCTTCCCCCCATGAATGTTTACTAAGCTCCTGTGGATTGTTTCCAAAATAGGAGTGTCCAACCCCACCATTTGCTTCTCTCCCAACATGGCCTCTACAATAAATGTTCTTGGAATTATACCACCTTTAGAATCAAAGATAGTAAATAGTTAAATAACAGTCCACATAGCCATAAAACACATGATTCATGTCATGGCATGAATTTTAGGGTTTATTTCATATCCCCACTCATCCAAAAATAATTTTTCTAGTGTCTTCCAAAAGGTGTTAGTTGAAATTATCATTACCTCCTTGGGTCATCTTGTTGGGTTCTTGAACTTAGTGCCTTTCCCCTTCTTCTTCAAGAAAATTCCCATCCACATTTCTAAATTAATATCCCATCTTGTGTGAGGATTCTTCTTGTTGATATTTTGAGCTATTTTCAGTAGCTCACGTGATTAAAATGGCATCCTATCGGTATCATTATGCGTCGCCTTTGTTGGAATGAATTATTCATATATATCTAAAAGTATTGGAGCTATAAGCTCTTGTAAATGTCCCACAAACTAATTTCCACTTCTCCATGTGTCAAATGTAATGAATTTGTCTGTGGACTCCAGTGGATCAACATCTTTGGAAAAAATTGTGATTCCAATACATGTAGTTTTTCCCTATCCATACAACCTCATAAATCCTAATGCCTTTTAGATCTTGTTTGAACTCTACATTGTATTTTCATACCTAGTATGACCACATCTATATGGGGTTTATATCAACTTCTAGTTGAATTCCCCAACATTTCTTCAAGCCCTTTGATTTCTACGTCTATGAATCTCAAAAAATGGAAGAATAACAGTGTCAGTTCAGTTATCCGGTATGTGGTTTCAGATATGGAGTGAATGGGATATGACACATAAAATAGGCCTTGGATTCCATCCCAACGTTGATATATGTGCCTTCCCCATAAATATTGACAGATGTGAAGTTCTTATGGACATGAAACCAAGATATTGGGAGATAATTCATCAGATCTGACATATATAATTCTCACAGATGGCCATAACTATAAATTTGAATATAAGTACTCTTTGGGAAATAATGATGATATTTATTCATATACCCTACTAGATTAGTAAGGGTGGTATCATAGATATAGTAGTAATCAAGACCTATAATCTTTATAATTTCCTCAGTTCTCTTGATAGCTAGTCAATCAGTATTTGCAATCCTATTGGGAGACATTAAACCTAAAAATAAATATCTTGGTTAATTTAGAATAGGTTCATTTTGAAAAATTTTGTAAATAAGGAAAATTTGGCAAAGGAATTTTGGTGTGCAAGTATTTTTGGTGCACAAGTGTCTCAATCAAGGTTGGATGCGAAAGTATATTTCTCAAATACATACTATATCTGTGAGAACTAAATCTTCAGCAAGATAGGCACCTACATTGATGACTTTTGTGGAGAGAGCTTAAATTTAAAGATCGTGAGAGTTTTTCAAAAAATTTAAGGCCCTATTTAAAGACAAGGATTCCTACTTACATGATGAGCTTACTGGATATACTGGATAGAACAACTGAGAATGGAAGCTCGTGCAACTCATCTATCATTTTCATCCCTTTCCTTAGGATTAGAACCTATTTATTTGATCGGATCCAATACTAAGGGGGGATTTTATTGAAAATCCGTTTTATCACTAAGATGAAAAGGAAAAAAAGGAAATGGCCTTAAAAAAGGAAGATAAGGTATATGTATAAGGCCAAATAATTTCAAATCCTTAGAAAATGGTTCCCCAAGGAATACCCAATCACAGTTGGAATGAAAGAATATACGCACCATGTTAGTTGCATGACCAGACACCTTCAGCCATAGTATCGTATTTTACTATAAATACACCCTTGGGGACTTCATTTGTATGTACAAATTTCCCCAAATGTTGATTGCTGCTCTAATCAGCCTAGTACTTCGCTCAAGTCCTCCAAAACCTCTAAGGTAGTTTCCTAACACCTAAAGAGATGGAATAAAATAGGGATAGTGAGAATTCAGTCCATTAAATGTTAAAAATAAATAACAATTGCATGAATCATTCACCCAAACCCCCTATTTAAGGGGACTAGCACATCTACCCTTCCTTAAATAGAAACTTACACTAATCACTTTTGGGAATACCTATGAAGAACCTTATAGGCCCGAGTCAAGTCTCGCTCATGTGTACTCATCCATGATGTTTTTCACCTAAGGCGACATCAGTTTAGCCAAGCCTACTCGTGAGGATCACCCTTACACAACCTTCCTTGGTGTACCCTACCCTTCATCCTTCATGAGACATTCATGAAGCCTCCTTCAATGCCACTTATGGAAAAGCTTCTCCTTTAATGGCTCCCTTTCCTAAAGGGAACCATGTAGAAACCTCCACTAATACATCATGATTTTAAAAACATTATGTAAAGGCATATTAGTGTGTCTCCCATTTGGATTTAGATTTCTACAGTGAGAGGTTTCCCACACTTGTCCAAGAAGAGTGTAAGTATCCATGAGGCATTTGTATATTTGGATATCTATGGTCATGTGGACCCTTACACCATGTAAATTATTTCGGAGTTCCCATTATTGGATTTTGAGGATAGGAATATTTCCCCCCCTTCTCATCCCTAAGAATTTGAGCATCCGGTTCCCAGTAGGGAGGGTAAATATCACACTTAAGTTTCCCTACCACATGTAATGAGATCCTCCTTCTACTATTGAACCAATTTCCAAGAAACTATCCAAGTGTAAGACCCAAGCATTTCATGTATAAGGTTTTCGTCTTTCTCCTCCCTAGGTCCTTCACCTCCATGCCTTCCTTATATTGTACCCATGTCCAATGTAAATTAAAGAGAGGGAAGCACTGTAGCCATGGACTCTTTCACCGTAGCCCCATCCTCTTCTACAAGAAAAGGAAGAAAAGTGTGTTGTTTGTTGAATCTTTCACATCCACTTGTTTCTCACACCGAGAATGACCCATGTGATCTTATAGGTTTGAAATGATCAGAACATCCACACAATACCAATGGAATATTGAAATATCAGAACTTTGATTCAAGAAAATTGGGTTACATAGGAATCCCACACAGGGCTTGATCTCAGTGGTCATCCTCCTTAGGAATAATCCCCAATCATAATTCCATTAACCCAGGTTTCCCCCATGAGAGTAAAACGTAGGTTAAGCCTTCAAATCACTATGAGTTAAAACATATTTCATGGTCCCATCATAGGGGATATCTTTCCCAAGAGTAATCCCCAACCCATCATCTCAAAGGGCCATATGCCCCTATGAGACATACCTTTAAGGGCCTCCATAGGCATTTTTCCATACTAATGAACTAAGTGGGCTTTGATTCCCATCCAAATGGGATACATAGTAAGCCTCTATAATGTTAAAAATCAACATCCTAAACCAAAACTGTTCTTTATGTCCAAATACTCAGTAGATTCCAATTTTACTTGGAAAATAATATCCCTTCCAATTTCTTTAGGATGTTTTGGCATAAGTCCCAGACTAAAATTTTACTAGGAACCTTCCACCTATATGTACTTGAAAAATGACATTAGGACATATGGTTAGGTCCTTATCACATGACCTTAAAAGGTATGATGTGTTCTATTAAGCGACATCAAACTATGTGGGTTCTAATTCCTCTCACTAGGATACGTTGAAATCCCATATATGGGTTCGATCCAAAACTATCATTATCGTAATAACGACCAAAGAATATCTATATAGTATATAAGAGGATACCATCAATGGAGAACCTTTGATATATACATATATCTCCATTAATGAATAAACTAGAATACATATGGATGATTCTGAATTCCACATATGGTAATAATTGATTGCTAATATTAGGATCACATACATCATACTTGAGAATTAATTAAGGATTAATGAACATACCTTAAATCTATAAGAGTGTCCCGAAGTATGAAATAATTTTTTCCCAAAAGGTTGCGATGAGCCTGAACTCCCATCCTCTTGACCAATGTGAGTTCTTAAGCATCGCGGGTAAAAATACCTAATGAGTACATGGATTTAAAATGAATGTCCCTATGGATAAAGAACCATCGAGTCTTTCCAGTTCCATGAAAAAACCTGTTGGAAACCATTCAGAAATAATGATTTCCCAAGGAAGTGGCATTTTCATTGGAAACTTTTATGCAATGATGAAATAATTATAAAATCCTTTTTATTTTCATGTGTTATGATATGATAATGGTTTTATTATCTTATGGAAAACATAGGTATGATTTTCATATGTGATGGGTGGGCTTGAAATTATATATACCTCTAATGCATTGGGTAATGATATATTTTTCATGAGATAACAAGGACTGTATTATGGAGTGAACCTTGTTTAGTAAGGTATAATATCTACTATGATACACTTAGGAGTGAACCCATTCTATTTTTATAGCCTCAATATTGATCCAAGACTACTATGTAATTTATTTTCCATGAATTTGTGTATGAAAAAAATATATGACTTATGTTAAAATAATGTTATCATAGTTCATATTATTTTATTCCTTAATGATTCACGTCTTATAATATACCATGATTTATTATATGACTCAAGATTATGATTAATGATACGAAGGGTATGGTTTTCAAAATTTATAATCATTTTCAAATACCATTATGATCATGTTATGATTAAGTGATCATTTATATATCCATTTTTACCATTACTAAGCATCAGAGATAACCCATTTTTAGGATTAATTTCACCAAGTTATGAATAAAGGTATTATTTTTTATTTGTCTTAGAGTGGGGTTATATGTTTCTAAAGATACTGGACCTATATGATTATCATGTGGATTGTTATGTTATCTAAGGAATATTCATATAATAATTTTTAATATTTATATAATAAAGGTGTGGTTTGTTATAGTTGGTTTTAATGAATGTTTCAATTAATATTTGGAAAATAGGATAATAAATCATTTATGAGAACCCTAAGGATAAGTCTATGTATAGGATAACATCTTTTAATTTTGATAAAGGATAGAGTGGGTGATTTATAAGAAATTACATTCCTATTAAAATACTATACATGGATGTGTATCTATAAAAATTATACCCAGGGGTAATAATTCTGAAAAGGGTGCCTTGGGTTGTGACTCAATCATCACTTTGTGCATGATAAAGGTCCTTATTGCACACCTAAATTGACACTCTTGGGGGGTATGTTTTCCAAATTCACAAACTCTTTATGAAATATAAAGGAGTATTTTAACAAATCTTGATCACGATTGGACTTGGTTAAAACTAATGTCTTGTAGATTTTAAAGAACATTCTATGATTTAGACATCTTATAGATGATTTTTCATGATTATGTGGTTTCCCATTATGATTATTGTTTCTCACACGATGATTTTTGATTTTATCCAATGTATGGAACCCAAAAGGTCCATCTTAATGCTGAATGTAGAGACAAATTCAATGGTTATCCTCTTGAACGAAAAAATTTTCATGGATTTCGAATATAAAATCTCATTCATATTCTTGCAAATATTTGTTAATATATGAATCAAGATGAACATATCAAATGAGAAAAGGAGGGAACAACATTGTGTTGATTCCTTCATGGGGGAAAATACTCTTTCTTTTAGTGTATTTTTTGATCAACTTGTTTTCGAGTAATTGATTAGTACCATTAAAAATATATTTTCTATTCACCTATGTTAAGAGACCGAAACAATCATTTTTTCTATCTATCATTTGGAAGGTGAAGAGGATCAATGTTGGATTCTTATCAAGAATATAAGGAAATAAAAAAAATTGAATCCTTGGAGTGTGATGAATTTGAGAGATTAATTTTTAATAGGTAATTACCTAATACTCTTCGTATGAAAATGAAGATGGAATTCCATGAGCTAAAAGAGAAATATTCGGAATTCATTAGTATTGATGAGGTAAAAATTAAATGTCTTCCAAGGTAAGCTTATGGTATTATCATCCAACTTGAGAGTAAGGTTTAAAAGTCTTATAATGAATGATTATGGTATTATCATCCAAATTTAAAGTAGGTTTGATAGATTCTTTATGGGAATATAAAAAAGTCTCAAAAGGTCATCATCCATAAGGAATTTTAGAAATTATAAATAAATTGTTTAGTGTTCAATATAGTTAGAAATAGAGATTGAAGTTACTAATAAATCCAATGAGTTTGAAAAGAAAATAAACATATAATTAAAAGAAAACTCTAAAAACCATTGGGATTAGTAGATTAGATTTCTTTTATTCATTATGTATTGAAGGATATATAGATGAAATTTCTATAATGGGACTTTTAAATGTTTTATGTGTGGTAAGGAATGATGTTAAAAAATAAAATTCCAAATTGATGGGAAGAAGTTAACTAATGATTTAAATAGATATAAAGCTTCATAGAATATATCACTCACACTCCAGTGTTTCAAATTCATAGATTTTGAGCATTATGATAAATAGTGATCAAATACAAATGTTAATGATGATTATAGACATAAAAAAACTCTTATGATGAGATACAAAGGGAAATATCACATGATGACTATTTTTGGGGTGTGCTATGATAAAAATGTGGGGAATTGTACACATAACATCGACTCTAGAGTTGGTAATGTATTATTTGGCACATGATCTACCCACTAATTTATTTTTAATGAATTTTATAAGTGTATAAAAAACCACCTCAATGAATAGATGTTGAATTAGAAGTGAAAACCATTATGTTTATGATGATCAAATCTATAATTTATAATTATTATCCATTTTATATTTTTGGGAATGTGCTTCCTACAAATTTTATTATTATATTTCATACCAAATATGATTTCATTTTATGCATGAACTTTCTTTCTCTATATAAATAGAACATATTTTTTTTCAAGGTAATAAACTTCTAATATTTCAAACCAACCTATGATCATCTATAATTGAGATGAAAAATAATAAATTCGGATGGAAATAACATCCATTGTATGGGTCTTGATTCCCATTCAAAAGGGGTGTTATCTCTGATGTTTGTAGAGTAATTCAATATTGATGCTATGCTTATTGTGAGAGAGTTTATTGATGATTTTTCAAAATAGTTTCCTAGTCTTCCATTGAATCACGAAATTGAGTTCTCAATATATATCATACTTAAAGATACACCTATTTTAAATAATCCATATAGAAGAGTGAAAATTGTGTTACAATAATTGATGAAGAAACTCCAGGAGAATTTTGAGAAGGTCTTTATCCATCCAAGTGTGTCACCTTGGGGTGCACCATTTCTTTTTTTAAAAGGAATATGGATATATGTTATTATGAATTAATTATTCAGAAAATAACAAGATTACTATCAATAACAAGTATCCTCTACCCCATATTGATGATTTGTTTAATCAAATTCATGGAGATCAATACTTTTCAAAGAGTGAACTTTGTTTTTTATGTCGTCAATTGAAGTTCAAGAAGAAGGATATACTCAAGACCACATTTAGTTCATGGTATGGACACAAAGAATATATAGTAATTCCATTTGGTCTTACTAATGCCTCCAATATCTTCATGGATTAATGAATAGATTCTTTAGATATTCCCTTGATCAGTTTATGGTAGTATTTATAAAAGATATTACAATATATTCAACGAGAAAGTAAAATGATAAATATCACTAGATAATTGTTTTTAAGACCCTATGGAATGAGAATAAATATATGAAATTTTCGAAGTGAAAATGTTAGCTATAAAAGGATTAATTTTTTGGTTATTTAATTTCAAGAGTGGGTATATCAGTTGATCCATAAGAGATAAAGGTTATTGAACATTGAACTAGACCAACAACTATGACTAAGATCCAATGTTTTCTTAGCATGGATAGATATTATTGATAGTTTTTGGATAATTTCTTATTAATATCTATTCCAATCACCAAGTTCACTCTAGAGGGAGAATATTTCATCTAGATAGATGAATTTGAAGAAAATTTCAAGGAATTTAAGATAAGATTAGTCACTACACCAATACTTGAATTACCCTGTAACAGATAAGGGTTTGTAATCTATAGTGATGTATCAATGAAGGGAAAATGATGCATCCTTATGAATAATGGTGTGGTGATAGATTATTCCAAAAGAGAATTGATGTCTCATCAGAAAAATTACCCAATTTATCATATAAAGTTAGCATTGGAAATGTTTTAATTAAAGGTTTAGAGGCACTATCATTATAAAGAAAGATGTGATATATATATTCGGATAATAAATATTTAATTTATATATTAACATTTAAAGAGATTAATATGATCCATAAAATATTTGTTAAACTAATTAAATATTATGACTTCTTAATATATTACCACTTGGGAAAGTGACCAAAGTGCTGAATGATTTGAGTTGAAAGGATCATTATAGCTTATCTTTGATGAGAATAGAAGAAGATCCAATATTTCTATTTTTTTTATGTATGGATGATGAAATCATAAAGGAGGGGGAAAATATTATATTTCTAAAATAATTGTTCAACGAAATATACAAGTGAATAATAAAATATAGTAGTTGAAAAATATAGAGTTTTAGAAGAATTTGAGAAATGGTTACGAGTATAACCTTGTCTGTGATGGAATGATAAGGTTTAGGAACCATGTATGTGTTCTATTAATAAAATAACTGATAAAGGATTTGTTATATGAGGCTCTTAGTTTTTCATTTTATATTCATCATGGAAGTAAAAATATGTATGGATATCTGAAAAAGTATTTATGTAGGGATAACATGAAGAGATATATTATTGAGTATGTATCTTGGTGCCTAGTATGTCATCATGTTATGGATGAGAGAAAAAAAATATAAGGGGATGTTATAACAGATACCCAAACTAGAATGAAAATTGTGAAAAATAAATTTTTATTTTGTTATCAGACATCCCAAAATATCAAAAGGCCATAATAGTATTTGGTCTATAGTTGATTAGATTATTAATTCTGTACACTCATTTATATTAGATAATATTTCTCTTTGGATAATGTTTCTCTAATATAAATTAATGAAGTGGTAATATTGCATGGAGTAACACATTTTATTATAACTGATCATGATCTGTGGTTTACCTTTGTGTTATAGAAAATTCTTTAACAATACCTTAATATAGAGTTGAGTTTCATTACTGTATATCATCCTTAGATAGATGGTTAGTTTGAGGGAACCATTCAAGATTTAAATGATTTGAAGAGATCACATTCTATATTTTTGAAAGGTGTTTGGTATCAACACCTTTCTCTAGTCTAGTTTTCATAAAATAATTTCTTTTACTCAAGAATTCAAATGCATCCATAAAAATCCATCAATGCAAAGAAGCGTAAAAATACAATGGACTAGGATATGATACCGAAGAAGTATCCCTAGTTTTTTTATATCAAAGAGATGTAATTTTAATGATAAAATTAATTTTAAATGGTGTATACTATAACACCAATAGATTTTTTGAAATATATTATTTCAAATAAATATAATTTCTTCGATAGATTTTACTACACACAACATTGAGTTTTAAAGAACCACTATAAAGTATTAATATAATTATTTAAAAATAATCATGATAGCCTATTTATTAAACTTATTTATATGAATATGGAAGAATACATTAATAAAAATAATTACAAATGTCTAAAAAAATATTGACAGATAGGTATATAATTTTTAGTAAAGTCTTTATATGCTTCAAAAATACCTTTTTCTAAAAAAAATGTTTTTTATTTCTTTTTGTGAATAAATTATAAAATTAATTTTAGACACTTTTAGAATTTTTATTCAAAAAAATGAACTTAATTTCTAAAATGAATGTTTCAAAATTATCATAGAGTTATTTTTTATAGTTTTCTAACAATATTAATTTTTAATGAATAGTAAATAATAATAATTTTTATTAAAAATTATCTTTTCATATAAAGCCTTTAAAATTCCATTTTTTATGATGGGTTTAGAAGTAAAATAATTTTAATTATATATTATTAAACCAATTTTGGTCATTTAAATCAATTTCATTTTAAATTTTGATATAATATGTTACTTATGAAATCCCATTCTTCGAACAACCATTTTTTCTTCCCTTATACAGGATTAATTTGTAATAAACTTCAACCAATTATGTGTATTGGATTTTGTAAAATGGATTATATATTTTGAATAATAATAAATAATATTATATGATATGGTAAATTTAATTTTTGTTCATGATGAATAGAAAAAACCATAAAAAATTAATTACCATAGTTAAGGATAAAAAGGGTTATTAGGGGTTAAATTCGAAAGATAACTGTTAAAATGACATATAAATTTACCCGGTTCATATTTTAGGGAAATATTTAAACTTTAACTCATATAAGTTTCCATAATGGGTCATTTTTATCCTGGTGGTGTTTGTTTAAAACATGGATATATTTTTTCCTTTTAAAAAATTCATAATGTGCCCTCTTCCCCACTTATAAAAGGGAACCCCCTCTCCTCACCAGTTTACACTTCTATTAAAATTTAGTATAAACAAAACATAACCATGTAACAATATTAATTCCCTCCCCATGACCTAGATGACACAATTTTATTAGTGAATGCTACTAAGTTGGATTTAGGCATAAACCTAAAGAGGGTCTCCGAAGAAAAGGTATAGTCCTTAAGTACGTGTTCTTGTTTTTTTGATTATTATAATTGGTTTAATTATTCCTAAAAAATGATGATATAATAACATAATTATATATCATATACTGATATTTTATTATTATTTTAGTTTCATTACATATATCAATCTCCTCATCTATTAAATGGGAAATGAAACCGCCAATCGTGTGTACGATCGACTGCCGAACAACAAACCAATGTAAATTGTTTTCTATCAGCACCTATAATGGATAGATATAACAACAAATTTAAAGTATATATATGATATTAATGAAATAATTATTCTTACATAATTATAATATCATATATACCTTCTTACCTTCCAACTTGTTATAAAATGATAATGTCACTCTTGTGTACATGTGGACTACCACCTCCACGAAGCGATATGATATGTTTTTCTTTTTATTTTCCAAATAAATGGTAATTAGGATATATTTAAGGATTATATATGATATATATGATATAAAAAATATTCAATAAATTAATATTAATATTTACCTTTCTTTCATTCCATCCATTGAAGAAATAAAAAATATTCATGCGTACGTTCAACCAACCATCTCCATGAATGGTGAAATAAATTGTTTTCTATGAATTTAATAAATGAATATATGTAAATACACAGACTCTAGTAGATCATAGATATTTACTTATATTATTTCATTTTCATTATTATATGGAATCGCATCCTGAAGGATAAAATAGTTTATTAGTCTTGGTAAACTAGATACATACATGATAATCATTTTACATTAGGATTAGTAAATAAAACATAATAAATAACAAAAGATAATAAAATACATCCTCAAAAAATAATTCAAATATGTATTCTTCATAACTTGGTTAAAGGAAAAAAATAATAGTGAGCACAAATTCATAGTAAGGGATAAATACAGTGGAAATATTAATGAGTCAATGAGCATAATCAATATAAAAAGGTAAATAATTGATCACACATGCCATGGAATTAATAAATTGATAATGAAAATTCATCCATGGTAATATTCATTGTAAAAATAATCTGGATACTAATAACTAAAATGAATGAAATTCATAATATCACAAATATAAACTATCGATATATATCCTCTAGATAGTTACTTTTAAGATTAATAATCTTTCCAGTTTAAGTCAGTGGGTAGAAACCCGTCTGATTCTATTTGGAAGTAGACAAAAAGGTTTTCTCACAATCTAATTTAATTTAATGATAATATAGATGCATTGAGGGAATTTTATTATATTTTACCCAACCAGAGTCATTAATTTCAAAATCATTCCTCCAATATTGAGTAATCAATTTTGTGAGAGATTTTTAAACCAAAGTGTCTCATACCACATTGGAATATTTGTGTCATAATCCCTATGAAGGAATATAATTTAATAAAAAATAACATGAAGATAAATAAATTCATGATATTATATTCCAAAGGTATTCATATAAAACACACATAAGAAATTAGTGGTGAATAAGGCATAAATCTCACAGAAGTAAATCTGTGGCGAGAAATCCTTATATTAACTTATTTTTAGTCAAACACTCTTTAAAATCTTGTATAATCGTTTTAATAATGTTATTAACTTATAAAAGAATCATATTAATATTTATGATATCATATATTTACCTTTTATAACATATTACTACATGTTCTTTAATAATCTCTCAATATTTCCATTATTTCAGGTAATAAATTCTTTGTTTTTCATATTTGTTTTGACATGTTATTTTTTCCTTATTACATAGATCATGATATAATAATATCTATAATGTAATCCAAAATTTAAATATCTTATATATATATTAAATATTTTTAAATAGTAATCCACATTATTTAATGATAGGAAATAGAACACCCAATTATCGGAGATAGTAGGTCACATGTGCGTATGAACATTGTTTCCATTTCCTTATCATATTAAAAGAAAGGAAAGTAAATGACACACACACACATATTATAATTTAATCATAATTTTTATTTCATATATGATACATATGTTTGTTAAACCTATCCTTAATATGATCCATGTAATGTGTGAATGAATCACATGGCTTTGAGGAGACAATAGTGCCTATGTCCACAAACAATGTTATCATATTCCCCCATAATGGAAAGAATTAAATTATGTGTTATATAGTAATTATTGAATCATAAATACATAATAATTACCTTATATATCATATATAAACTATAAATCCATCATTATTATCAACTTTTAAAGGTGGTAATGGAATAACGGATAACATCGGTTCGTGTGGCTCTAGTCCGGAAAACACACGAATGATGATTGTGTATCCTATTTGATGGATGTTTGTGAATTTGTAGGTATTAACCTTGACATATAGACATACTAGTATATTTAATATACTGAGGTTAATATATAAGCAACAAATTGGAATAATTTAATAGGTGGAGACATAAATAGAACCACAGTACTCATTGAATAATTTCACATATTCTTCGGAAGACTTCATATATATATATATATTATTAAAGGATCTATAATTTAAATATTTGGAATAAAAGGACCTGAAGAACTTTTATAGGTATGTTTTTATGATAAATGGGCTGGTTTTGGTCAATCTAAATTTCTCAAATTGGTATAAATTAGTGAAGGAAGGAGTTCCCTTTAATAATTGAGGTTAGGGGAACATTTGGGAATACTCAAAATATTAAATTAATAAAATTAATTTTAATTTTAAACTGACTAAAAATGATTTTTTTAAAATATAATATGCTAATAGGTTTAAATAATCTCATCCAATAAGTTTTATACATGTTTTGGTCACATTCATACAATTATCATTTTCTTTTAATCCTTATTTAATCACTTTAATTCTTAACATGACTACATGTCTTTTTATTCATTGAGGATTAATGTATTTACAATAAAATTCAAAAAGAACAATAAATGGATCATTGATAAAATTTTATAAATTATCCCAATATTTTTTACAAAATTAAAATTTTTAGTATTATTTTATCATTTAATAAATTGTTATTTTTTTAAAATTTCATTAATGTAAAATTGGAGACTATTCAATATGTTGACTTTAAAAATATCATAAAAATCAGAGAAATTATAAAAAAACATTTAATAAAACCATAAAATGTAAAATTAATATATACAGTCATTTTATCACATTAATCATGTCAATATATATATATATTTTAATATTTTTACCAACATTTATTTTATATTTACATTACTAAAGTGATTACTGCATCATTGTTGTGAAAGCATTTAAGGTTATTATTTATTAACTAAAAATTAAATATAAATAACTATGATAAATATAAATATAAATATATATATATACATATTGTGGTTAAATTTAATAATTATAGATGAACATATTCCCTCTCTAATCCCTTATTAAAAATATTGATTTTATTAAGAATATGACTATGAAATCTTTTTCTTTTCTTTAAGTAAAATATTATAAATGTCATAATCACTTATTAATGGAAGAAAAAGGCCATATTTTTTAACCTTGAGTTCTTAATGAATAATTATAATCCAATAAAATTAGGTCATGTTTTTGGGTAATTTTATAATCCTTATCATATCATTTTTACCCTTTATTAGTCGATTCTTACCTGATTTACCCTTTATCGTGGTTACTAAAATTACCAATGTTACTATTTCTATTGGCCAAAATTTAAAGATAACTATTTAATAAATAATAAAATCAGGATTCAAAATATTGATTCAATTTTTCAAAATTAAATTCATATAAGTTTGAAAAGTTAATTTAAAATTAATCATTCATACGGGACGAAACATCCAGTTTTTAAATTAAAAAGGGTCAAATGTTTGAAATGTTTTTATATAAAATTTCAATATTAAGTTGATTATAATGACCCAAATTGTAATTATTTATGTATAATTAAATTATTAATACTTTAAGGTATTTTTAAAATTTAATTTTACTATATAAATAAATAATATGAAAATTTAGTTTTCAATTAAAATTTAGTGGTTTTAACTATTTATAAAAAAATGACACTTATCATAAAAATAACAAAAATTCACCCTATGGTAATTTTAAATTGATATTTTTAAAATGAAATTAAAATTTTCAAATATAAATTCAAAATATGTCAAAACCTGTTTTAATGAAAGTGTGCCATTACAAGGTGAAAAAGTTCCTTTAGAAAAATATAGCTTTTTATGCGTGAAATTATATTTATTCTTATATAATGATTGTCAAATATATTAGATGAATGAAAAAAATTATAGAATATATAAAAATTAAATTTTATAATGTTCTAAATATTTTACATTCTGACCAATTTAACAGCTAAGTTATAATAACATTTCATTATTTGGTTAAGTTGGGTGTTACATGCAATGTAATATATAGAAGAGATTAAATTTAAAATGCGACGTACCATAAAATCACGGGGTCCTATATTCTCCCCTCCTTTAATAAATTTCATCCTTGAAATTTGAAATTTTTTACTTATAAAATCAAATGTTCCTACTTTAAAACTCTTTTATGGGAACCCCACATCGTAAATATAGTTAATGAAACATCCTATTAATTAGTGGAATGAGAAATGAGAAGGGCACCAACAAATTAGTCTTTCAAAAAGGATAACATTAGCAGAAAGTGAAAATATGGAAATTGATGAGAAATCTGACTATCATGTTTTGATGGAGAGTGATAGAACACATGGACATTATAAATTTAACAATAACTAAAAAATAAATTTGTGATGGGTTTAAAGACCATTGATTTTTTAGAAAAAAAGTTAATAGATAACATTTTTATTCCAATATTCTTTTCCTAGACTTGATGGATTCTTTTACTATCATGGTAAAAACTTGTTAAAATAAATGTATATTATTTATTTCTCTCTCAAATGTATAATATCATATTTTAGTAGTTCTTTGATCTATATCCACTTCAGTACTGAAACTCGGAGATGGATATTCAAGATGATTTTTTCATGCCTAAAGCACTTTAAAGGATCATAATCTCAAAAAACCATTCCTCTATCATTCAAATATTTACTGAAACCATAATGGTTAAAACATGTTATTAATAAAAAATTATATCCAAATTTTAGGATAATCCATTCCATAAGTATTTAATCTTAATACCCATCCAAAATATATCTACGAAAATTAAAATTCCAAAAATTTAGAAGGATGTTAACTAAATTTTGAAAAATAAACATAACATTAGAATCCCAAAGAAAATATAATGTATCCCTTATTTTCACGTATCAAATATATGAATTCCTTGATCACCTAATAAACACAATGAAAACACTCTTTCATCAAAATACTTAAAGAAGAAGCACTATAATACTATCTATATATATTTCATAATACTTATAACCATGATATCATTGATTACATAATTTTTCTAAAATTATTCAAGTATCTAAATATTGGAGAAAATGAATTATTCCACTATAGTTATATTAATAGTATAAACTTTATTGTAATCCCTTATCTTCTTCGGAGGTATATTCTCTTGATGGTTAGGGAATTCATTTTCCTAGTGTCCCATATCATAAGAGTTCTAACATTGAATAATATTTCTTTTATCCATCACTTTTCATTATTTTTCCTAGAGAACCCAATATCTAAGCTTATAAAAACTCTTAATCCCATCATGCACTTACCTGGGTGTTTCTTTCCGTAATTATCACATGTGGGAAAATCTATTTTTCCATTATTCCATTTATCCATCTTTTTCAACGCCATCCTCTCCTATTTCATCCCTTCTAATCCATAATATGTGGATAATTATTTCTATGTCTTGTTATAATGTGATATTATATCATCACGTGATGAGACTATTTGGGAGAATAATTCCCCATAAAAGATTTTATTAATCCTATAAACGACATTTTCATTCTTATACGTTGGATCACATGCATTGGTGAGGTTCGCATTCCTTCTTCTAGGAGCCATTTATAAATAACGACATATAGTATATTAGATCATATCATTATGAAACATAATGTATAATATACAAACTAGTGAAATACATAGCATAAATTGAATAATTTATGCTAGAAAAATTCATAAACATAATCATAGTTTTATGGGATGTTCTTATATAATAATCTAAAATGTCTTTAATAGAGTTGTGTTTTCTAATAAATGTTTTCCTAAATGTAGTTCCCAAGGCATATACTAAACTTCATCTGATACTAACTATAAACACCTAGACTCTGATAGCCCAAAGATGGTTCATACTTTATTACATTAGCATGATTATAAGTAATCACATCCCAAATTACAGAATAGTTTAGTAGTCTTGGTAAAGTAGATACATGGATGATACCCATTTTACATTGGTATTAGAAAATAAAACATAATAAATAAAAAAATAAATAAAATTCATCCTTGAAAACTAATTAAAATATATATTCCTCATAATATAGGGAAGGAAAGAAAATAAGGTTGATCTGAAATGCTCAGTAAAGAATAAATAAAATGGAATTAATAGTGATTCAATGAGAATAATCAACATAGAAAGGTAAATAAAAGAACACATATTCCATGAAATAAGTTAACTGAGAATGAAAATGCATCTATAGATTTTTGGATAGTGAAAATACTCTGGATAGTAATAGATCAAATTATGGAAACTCATAATATCATATATATGAACTATTGGGATGTATCCTAGAGATAGTTATTGTCAATATCAATCCTTTTTCCAGTTTATGTATATGGGTAGAAACCCGTCTTGTTCTTCTTGGAAACAAATGAGAAGGGGTTTTCACTAACTAATTTCATCTCATGAGACTACCGATTCATTGAGGGGCTTGTTTTAACTATTCCCCAACCCACGTCTTTTATGTCCAAATAATTCCTAATATATCAAGTAATCGATTTAATAAGGAATTTTTAAATCCATGTGCCCCATACCACTTTGAAACATTTGGTCCATAATCCCCATGAAGGAATAGAATTTTTCAAACTATAACATGAGAATTAATAAATCTATGATACAATATGTCAATGGGAAGTAAATACACAACACATTAGAAATAAGTGGTAAATAAGGTATAAATATAACATATGTAAAATTGAGCCAATAAATCCTTACCGTACACTTAATTATTGTAAAATGCTATTTAACCTCATGTATAATGGTTTTAATCAAGTTTTAAATTATAATATAACCATATTAATATTTATGTTATCATATATGATCCTTTTATAACATATTGTTACCTATTTTATAATAATCTTTAATAGTTTCATTATTTCAAGTAAATAATTTCTTTATTTTTTGAATATGTTTTCACTTGTTATTTTTTATTCCCCCTACTAAGATCATGATTAAATAATATAAAAAAAAGTAAACCATGATATAAATATAATATATATTCATTATATATGTATTTAGATTAATCCATAATATTTTGTGATAGGAAATGGAATACATCATTCATTGAGATGGTAAGCCGTACGTATGCAAGAATGTTGTTTCCATTTTTTGTCATACTGAAAGAAAAGAAGTAAATGATATATATGTATAATCTAACTACAGTTTAATTTTTCTTTCATATATGAAACATATTTTTATTAAACTCATCCTTAGTATATTCCATGTAATTTGTAAAGGAATTACATTACTTTGGGGAGGCAGAAGTCCATACTTCCACAGACAATGTTAACGTATTACAACAAAATGAAAACCATAATGTTATATGTTATATAATAATTAATAAATGACGAAGATATTATAATTATGACACTTATCATATATAAACAATAAAACCATCATTATTACCAACCTTGAAAGGTGGTAATGGAAGAACGAACGACATTGGTTCGTGAGGTGGTAGTTCACCTTAAACACGAACAATGATTGCGTATCCCATTTGATGAAAGTGTTTGAAGTGGTAGGCCGTATCCTTGAAATATCAACATATCAGTATATTTAAGATAAAATGTTTTTATATAAGAAATTTATAAGAATAATTGAATGGTTGGAGAAGTAAATAAAACAAAATTTCCTGTTGAAGAACATTATCACTTCTTCAGAGGACTTCCCCTATATCTGTTGTTAAAGGATATAATATTGGTAATTTTGTAATACTAAGACCTAAAAAAATGTATAATGATTTTTATAAGATAAATTGGAATTATTTGATCAATAAATAAGGATGAATGTGGTTTAATAAGTCAAATAAGGAGTTCTCTTTTATAATTGAGGTGAGATGCACTTTTGGAATCTCTCAAAATATTAAATTAATATAAAATAATATAAAATTAGAAATGGATTAGAAATGATTCTAATCAAATATAAGTTGAGGAAGTCATATGATCATCTCATAGAACAATTTTTATAAATGTTTAAGATACATTTTCACCCTTATATTTTGGTTTTATCCCTTATATAATACCTTAAATTTTTATTTAGACAGTATGAAATTTTATTCCAAAGTATTAATATAGTCACAACAAAATAAAAAAGACCAATTGATGGATCATTAATGATATTTGACTCCTTATAACAGTAATTTGGAAAAAAAATTAACATTATTAGGAATTTTATATCATTTAATAAAATATTATTTATTTTAAAATACAATTAATGTCAATTTTGAGGCTATACAGTACATTCTTAGAAATATCTCTCTCTCTCTTTAATTTTATTAAAAAAAATTTATGGTTTAGTGGGTACCTAAAAACATCCACCATACCAAAATAAATACACCATAAAATTTTAAAAAATAATAAAACACCATAGTACACAAAAAACACATTAAAATTCAATGAATTTCCATATCAACACACATTATCATCATCTTGGACTGTGAGACACCTTGAGTTGCACACTTTATGCACCAGTCACCATCATCATCATACCTACCCCATTACCAGAGAAGACCCGTCAAAATTTCTTTGACATCACTATAGTAAAAACACTTAGAAGTCATCCACCAGAAACCACCATCACCATTTTGAACAGACAATACAATATCGGAGCACCCCTTCCATGATGAATCACCAACAACAGGTACCGATCATGAAAACTAGAACCGAATGTGACATAATTAGTGAAAACTATATTCACCAAACTAGGGCCAACAAAAAACCCATCATATAGGTCACACCACTTAAAACACCCACAAAAGCTAAAACAACAACATCCCAGAACCTCACCATGAACCACCACACTAGGCCAACCTAGCTTCGCGAGAAGGAACATGAGTCAAGAGAAGAGTTTTGAGAGGGAAGGACGGAACATGAAGTGGAGACCTTTTGATTAACTACAAACCACTTTCCTCAAAACTATCAAGGAGAAGATAGAGACCATTAGGCAAAAACAATAGTGACATGTGAGAAGGATTGAAAAACTAATGATAAATTAAAATATGAAGGAAAAAATGTTATCTATCAGGATAAAACACCAAACCACCACTAGAATACTTGTTTCAATTAGAAACTGTAGAGATGGACGACACTAGGCACAACGAACCATTAAAACTAAACAAATCTTCCAACACCACCCCAAGACACCACAGACACCTTCATACCAACCTTAGAAGAGGTCTAAAACAATAACAAGGTTAGCAAGAACAGAGGAGGTTGAACAATATAGTGAGGAAAAGCTGTCGGGAAAAGCTATCACTGAAAACCCAAAACACCAGATCCTCTTTGGGACAAAAAATATGAGGGTTTATCACAAATATTCAGGAAATAATAATGGGGGAAGTAGTGGTCAGAGCTCACAGAATTACATATAATTTTCATCTGATATGGAACCAACAAAACCAACTAGCTGTAAGAAGAGTTGTGAGAGAAAAACCAAGAGGAAGAGCAGCATCACCTTATATTAAGATGAGGGTGATGAAGAGAAGGATAGGACATAAACATATTGAGATATTTTAGTAAGTAGTACAAAAATATCCCCTAGATAACCCCTTATTAAAACTATTTTATTTAATAAGAATACGAGGGTGACATCATTGTGTTTTTTTAAATAAAATATTATAAATGTCATAGTCACTTATAAATTGAATCCAATGGATATATATTCATACCTTGAATTATTTTTTATGAAAAGTGATCATATTTTTTTTCAAGCTTTAGTGTTATTTTATAATCCTTATCATATTATTTTTACCCTTTTTTATATGATTTTTACTCGATTATCCCTTTTTTGTGGTAAAAAAACAAAAGTTAAAATTCATGTCGGCCAAATATAAATGATACCGATTAACTAAATTTATAACTTATGATTCAAAATATGAAATCAATTTTTAATTTTTAGATGCAAAATATTTTTAGAAATAAATTTAAAATTAATTTCATAGACAAGATGAAACAATAAGTTTTTCAAGTAAAAATGTTCAAAGCTTTGGAATTTTTTTATATTCAATTTCAATGTGAAATTGATTAAAATGATTAATAATAGATTTATTGATGTATAATTGAACTATATAAACATTAAAAAAAATTAAAATATAATTTAACTATATAAATTAATTAGATGAAAATGTATTTTTCAATTGAAATCCAGTGTTTATATTATTTTTCATGAAATGATAATTATAAAAGAATACAAAAAATTAACCCTAAGATAGTTTTTACATTAATTATTCAAAAATAAAATTTATTTTTTCAAATATAATTTATAAAAATTTATTTTTAAATAAAGTGCGCAATTAATAGGCGACAAAACAACAATTAAAAAATATATCTTTTTATGCATAAAATTTAATTTATTATTATATTATTAATATCAAATATATTAGACAAATGGAAAACCATTTTTTTGAATATATAATATATAAATTTCATAATCTTATTAATATGACTCATTCCCTCTAACTTAACAGCTATGTTATAATAATATTTAATTGTTCGTTTAATTTAGGTGTTTCTTGTACTATAATATATCAAATATATTAAATTTAAAAAGAAAAATAAAATAAAAACATTGGGTTTTACACTCTACATTTGTTTAAAATAAATATATATGATACTAATATCATTATTAACATTTTTTTGATGATTCAACCATATAAAATTACAAGGAATAAAACTATTGAACCAAAACATACATAAAAAACGAATCAATTATCACACAGAACAATGATTTTAATGATGAATTGTTAATAAATAGGTGATAAAAGGTTACAAGTAAATCATATATAGTATGATATATATTATTATAGTATTTATATATATTTTTAATGAACCTAAATTAATTATAAATTATTTTATAACATCTGTGAAGTAAACTTGGACTTGTGGAAAGGGTTTCTCATTTCACTTACTTTTATGAGACATATTCCATATTTATAGATTTTTACCTTAATTTTGTCTATAGAATACCTTTTCATCATATTATATAATTAATTCCATTATCTTCACGGTATTTAATTTTTCATTTTATGTTATTTATTTCATGGGTTTTATAATTCCAAATATACCAATGAGGAATGAGTTTTATGTTACAATTTTTTTGTTTATCAATGTTGTTTATAATTAAGTTTCAAATGATGGAATTGTTAAGAAAGTATTGTTTTAAAAAATACATAATGTTTTTATTTAAAGGGTGAGATTGTTGAGAACAATACTTTGTCTCTTTATGATGATTTTGATCCTCACAAATACCATTAATTATTTTCTAATGATTTTAATTTAAGTATATTTCAGGATTTATATATTTTATATATTCTTATTTTTGGAAGAGTATTAATGATTTTTTATACGGTGTGGAACAAGTATTAAAGAGTTCGGGAATTTTATTCAAAGTATTCTGGAAACAATGTTGATACCATATGTGTGGAAACGTAGCATAAAGAAAGGAACCCACAGTTTACTTTACAAGTTATCAGAAAAGTGTGGTTAATCAACTATACGTTATTGGAAAAATATGAAAAAGAACCCTACATGAGGAAAGAACCCTATGTTTGGGAAAGTAGAAAAGTATGGAAGTTGAATCGTACGTAAGTGTTAAACGTTATGTTTGTTTCTCAAAATTATTTTTCATCAACCTTAATTTTGTAAACAACCTTACATTTCTTAGAAAAGTATGGATCATATTCCTTTCATTTGGAAGCTTATAAAAGTATAGATCATTTATCATTTGTTTGAAAGTTGAAGAGAAAAGTATGGGTGGAAAACCCTAAATTTGTGATCAACCATACGTTGAAAAATTTACATTTGATGGCTATGTCATCAACCATATGTTTATGATCTACGTTACGTTCAGAGGATGCAACTGTACAACTCAACCTTACGTTTGGCATCAGAGAGTTTAAAGTTGATATTATTATTCAATGATCTACAAGAAAATTATCACGATGATTTTAAGCCGGATTAAAAGCTTATTTCAAAGCGCGTCTTTGACAAGTTCAGAGTCGTTTAAGTATCGATTTAAAAGGATCTTTTCATGGAGAATTACAAGTAGAGTTACGAATACTCTGTAAATTAAAATGTTTTAATTATGTGAGTAAAAAGTCAAAGATTATGGATCTGATTTTTGCAGAGTAAGTATTCATTATATCTGTTTTACTTTAAGGTGTGTGTAAGTATGAACTGCATATAGTGATCAAGAACATAAGTGCAGATACATCAATCAAATACGAGATCTGTTGTACAACATTTTTAAAGAGAATAAAAAACAGATTCAATCACGATCTACATTTCTGTTGATTACGATGAGCGATAAAAGATCTGTTTGTTAAAGAAGAAGATACATGACAGATTATTCACTTATTTGACATTGAGGATCAATTTTGAATCTTCTTCTACTGAATTTGCGATTTATATTTCTCTATCTACTGCAATGGGATCGACTCAGAATGACTCTTTCTTGAATATCTTTCTTTCTAAAAATGATGATCTATTTACTGTCAATTTCATTTTGTTGCATTTATAAAGAACAATCGATAGAGTATTTTCAAAGAAAAAATAATTTTTATCTTGACATTGAAGATCAATAGTGAAAATCATCAAGCTCATGGAGTTGAGCATTGGTGGAGTGGACTAGGGGCCTTCCGTTCCCCGAACCACTATATATCATGTGTCCCTGCATTTCATATTTCCACTGCATTAATCTATCTAATTAAAGATAAAGGACAGAACATGATCTCATGAAGATTTTTGAAAAGAAACAATTCACCCTCCCTCTTGTGTATATTTGATATAATCTTTATCCAATAATTGGTATCAGAGGTTGGGATTTTGATAAAGCTCTAAAAATCTAAAAGCGATTATGGATTATACGCAGAGCAAGATGACTAATACAAGAGAAGGAATGTCTATGGTAAGATCACCGTACTTCAATGGAGAAAAATATGGATGTTGGAAGTCACGAATGATTATCTATCTAAAAAACCTTGGATACGGAGTATATTATATGATTCTGACTCCATATGAAATACCAGAAAAAAACTGAAACATGGAGTGCACCCCCTGAAGAAGAATATGATATTACCTCAAAGTAAATGAATGCAATTATATGTGGTCTAGGACCTGATGAATTTAATAGAGTATCTCAATGCTCGAAAGTATATGAGATGTGGAAAACTTTTTCTATTTCTTATGAAGGAACTAATAATATCAGGGAAATGATATATGCTACTGCTAAGCATAAAATTGATACATTCAGAATGGTTAAAGGTGAAAGAATAACTCAAATGAATGGGAGGTTGACAGGTATTTTAAATAATATAACAGATTTGGAAGACCCAATCAAACGAGCTGATCAAGCTTTAAAAGTACTGAGAGTACAACCTACTAAATGGAGTGGAATCTCTACTGCAATCAGACAATCAACACCTGTCAAAGACTTAACCATGAACGAACTGATTGGAACACTAATTATGTATGAAGATTATATGAAAGTTTAAGAAAATGAGCATAAAATGTTTATCAAGAGAGATGACACTGCCTTGAACATGTCATCAGAGAGAAAAAATTGAAAGATGAAGAAAAGTGTAAATGTTAAATTAGAAAGTTCTGGTTTATCAAATTCTGATGTGGAACTGGCTCAGCTAGCCAGAAAATTCACTAAATTATATAGAAATAATAACGGATTCATAAAATCCATCAAAAACGATGACAATGATGTCAGATGTTATGAGTGAAATAAAATGGGGCACACCAGACCTGACTATCCTCATCTAAAAGAAGACAATAAAAAGAAATTATTCAAAATAAATGATTGTGAGCATAAGGACAAGAAAGGAATGAAAGCTACATGGAGTGTATATGAGGACTCTAGTAGCACTTTTGAATCAGACTCAGAGATGGAAGAAGTAAATCTGAAAGCCAACATGTGTTTTATGGCAGAAACAGATGAGGTACAATCATACTACTCTTCTGACTCTAGTTCTGAATCTAGTTACTCAAATGAAAAACATTTAGCCTACTGCAATATTTTTGAAGAAAAATATTATTCTATATTTAAGAATAATAAGTCTTTAAAGAACATTTATAAGTCTGTTTCTGATGAAATATATACAATTATAAAGAAATTTAAGGGGTTAACTTATAAGTATAATTCAATTTACATTGACTATACAGATCATGAAGCTAAAATAAAAACACTGCAAAAAGAATTAGAAACATATAAAAGTGCAGCCCTTATTTTTACCAAAGGAGAATACTGCTTGAATGAAATTCTTGGAAAAATTTTTATTAAGAAAGAAAGATTTGGAATTTAGAGTAGAGGTGAAAAACTAAGCCGTACAATAATTATTTCTTTTCATGCTCAAAAATATTAAATTTTCATTACTGTGGAACAAGAGGACATATTTCTAAAAAAAATTTCTTAAGAAAACCCCAAATAAGTGGTATTAAGAAAGATTTTGTAACAAATAATTTATTTGACAATTCTAAAATTAGAAAATCAAAGCAAGTCTAGATTCCCAAATCTTTGCTGGCTAATACCCCTAGACCCAATACAATATAGGTACCAAAGAAAATTGTGTAAATTCCTTTGCAAGGAGTAGGTCACAAAAGAAAAAAGGGCATATGGTATATGTACAGTGGCTGCTCAAGGAATATGAATGGAAACTCATAAAATTTCTCTACACTGACACAAAATAATGGCGTACTAGTTACATTTGGTGACAATGCCAAAGGGAATATCATTGGAATTGGAATATTTAGAGATCCAGAATCTGTCCCAATAAACAAAGTACTTTATGTTCAAGGATTTGAAACACAATCTGATAAGTATCTCTCAACTCTATGATGATGGTTATATTGTTGATTTTTCCAATAACTGTTGTACTATTTTAAAAAATAATCTTCTTAAATTTAGAGCACCTAGAACTGAAAATGTGTATACCTTGGATTTAAATTCCCTGTGTAAACAATAATTAAACTGCTTAACTGCAAAGATAAATGAATCCTGGATCTGGCATAGAAGACGTGGACATTGTAATATGTATGCTTTACATAAATTAACCAAGAAACAATTAGTTTCTGATTTTTCAAGTCTCAAGTTTGAATGTGATATATTATGTGATGCATGTCAACTTGGAAAGCGACACAAATCATCGTTCAAATTTATTAACAAAATTGCTACATCTAAACCTCTAGAAATTATCCATATGGATTTGTTTGGACCTTCAAGGGTAGAAATCTTGGCTGGTAAATTATATGTATATTTTTTAGTTGATTATTATTCTAGATTTACATGGATTTTCTTTTTGAATTTTAAAAATAAATCTTTTAATTTATTTAAATGTTTTTGTAAATCTACTAAAAATGAAAAAGGTTTTAATATAATTTCATTAGGAAGTGATCACGGTGAAGAATTTGAGAATCAAAAATTTAATTCCTTTTTATCAAACATGGGTATTAAACATACTTTATCTACACCAAGAACACCTCAACAGAATGGAATTGTTGAAAGAAGAAATAGGACTATTAGGGAAATGGCTAGGACAATGCTACATGAATACAGTCTTCCTACCTATTTTTGGGCAGAAGCTGTAAGCACAGCCTGCTATATAATGAATAGATTTTTAATTATACCAATTCTGAAAAAGACATGCTATGAAATTTGGAATAAAATAAAACCTAAGGTAAACTACTTTAATGTTTTTGGATGCAAGGTTTACACTGTGAACACCAAGGACAATGTTGTTAAGTTCGATCCAAAATCTGATGAAGGCATTTTCTTAGGATATTCAGCTACCTACGAAGCTTATAGAGTCTATAATAAGAAGTCAAGGACTATTGAAGAATCAGTTCATGTGAAATTTTATGAATTTGATCCCTTTGAGAAAAGGACAGATCAAATTGATGAATCTGACTCTAATGATAACATTAGACTTGAGAACTTGAAAAATGATTTTGAAAAATATATAATCGAAATTCAGTCTAGTTCAGAAGAACATGATACTGAAGAACCTATAACTATACTTCATAGGTAGACTAGAACCCTAAATAATCACCCTTTAGAATCTATAATAGTTGACTTAGACACATGAATAAAAACTAAAAGAAATATAGGAAATATTATAGAATTATTTACCTTTCTATCCCAACTAGAACCTAAGACTATAAAAGAAGCTTTAGATGATGAAAGCTGGATGATAGAAATACAAGTAGAATTAAACTTGTTTAATAAAAATAACATCAGGGAATTAGTTGAAAGACCACAAAATTATCAAGTGATAGTAAAAAAAATGGGTCTTTAGGAATAAACAAGATGAATAAGGAATAATAACTAGAAATAAAGAAAGACTTATAGAAAAAGGATATAATCAGGAAGAAGGTATAGACTATGATGAGACCTTTTCACTTGTAGCTAGGTTAGAAGCTATTAAAATCCTCTTAGCCTATGCATCACATATGAATTTTAAATTAATTTAGATGGATGCTAAGTCTGCCTTTTTAAATGGTTATTTAATGGAGGAAGTTTATGTTGAGAAGCCTCCTGGTTTTGAAAATTTACTAAAACTAAATTCTGTTTTTAAACATACTAAAGCTCTTTATTGCCGTAAACAAGCACCTAGAGTTTGGTATGAAAAATTAAGACCTTTTCAATTGAAAAATGATTTTACTGTTGGAATGGAAAATCTAACACTATTGAAGAAATATGTAAATTATAATATTTTATTGGTTCAAATTTATGTTGATGATGTAATTTTTCGATCAACTAATAAATCCATTTATCACGAGTTTTCAATCTAATGAAAAAATAATTTTCAATGAGTATGATGGGAGAATTAAATTTCTTTTTAGGACTTCAAATTTATCAAAAATATTTTGGAAATGTTTTGAATCAAAGAAAATACATTACTGATTTACTTAAGAAATTTGGACTTGAAAATAGCAAGACATATACAACTCCTATGTGTACTAATATAAAACGTGTTTTGGATGAAACCAGAAAGTCAGTTGACAACAAGTTATAGAGAGGTATAATTAGTAGTTTATTATATCTTACATCTGGAAGGCCATATATAATGTATTCAGTATGTATTTGTGCTATAATTTAATCAAATCCAAAAAATCCCATTTAACTACTGTCAAAAGATTTTTTATATATTTAAATGAACTTTTTTTTTCAATATCTACTTTATCCCAAATATTCTGATTTTAATTTAATTTCATACTCAGATGCAGACTTTGGGAGTTGTAGATTAGATAGGAAAAGCACTTCAGGATGGTTAAGTAAGAAATAACACTTAGTTACCATGTCAACAGTCGAGGCAGAATATGTTTCTGTTGGAAGTTGATGTGCAAAAGTGTTTTGGATGAAAAACACTCTTATGGGATTTGGACTAAATTTAATAATACACCTATTTTATGTGATAATACAAGTGCAATTAATATTTCTAAAAATCCTATTAATCACTCAAAAACTAAACATATTGATATTAGACATCACTTTTTAAGAGACCATATTATTAAAAAAGAATATATTTTTGGAATTTTTCAATATAGAAATACAATTACCAGATATTTTTACTAAACCAATTCTGACTGTAAGGTTTGACTTTATTAAGGGGGAGTTAGGTTTATTTAATTTTTTTAAAAAAATTAATTTTATTAATTTAATTATGTTCTTTTTTACTATTTAAATAAAACTTTGTTATTTATTTTTCAATCAGAATAAAAACTTTTTTATTAAAATTTATTTTTATATACACCGCAGAATTATTTTATTTTTTATAAAATCTATTTCATTATTATTGACAACATGAGAATCAAGGCAGTCAAAATCATTCGAATTCTGAACTATTTCATTTCCACCAAAACCCTTTCGAACCTGCGAAACCGCACCACTACTTGTCAACCCTAATCTTTGAAACTCTGAAACCCCAACCTTCAAAGATTCAGAGTTTTTTGAAAAAATGACAAAGACTAAGAGAGAAGATGATGTTGAGACTGGAAATGCCAAGAAACATCACTCAGTAGGAAGGAAAATCTTACAGGGAAAGGTGATTGATTTAGAATGGCTATTTCAGACGAACTTGTTGTTAAAACAAGGCCTTCCATTTTAGAATCTAAAACAGACCATAAATAGTGAGAATATGGAATTCTTGTTTGAAGTAGAGCTTTGATATTTCATTAAATATGTTTAATTTTGTTTGGGAGATGATTATGACAACATGATGGCTATGATAGAGGATAGAGAATTTTCAATCTCTTCAGTTTAAATTTGTCAGATACTGAACTTCCATCATGAGGGAGTGTTTCATTATGATTTGAAAAGTATAGGAGATTCTCTACATAAATATAAAGACATTATGTCCTTTCTGTTTGGCTCTAATAACATAAGGAGAATGTTACTCAAAGATTTGGAACCAGATCAGATGATCCTTGTAAAATTTGTACAAACAGGGATAACACCCAGAATGTCACAGATGGAGAAGATATTGTATCCCAAAATGTACATAATGTATCTTCTGATCAATGATGTAAAATTAAATTTTCCTAGGTACATGGTGAGGTACCTGAGTTATTGCTGTCAAAGTGAATCTAGAATGAATTTCTACCCTTTTGGTAGATTCATCTCAAAACTCTTGTTCAAGAAAGACATGGTGAGACTAGTTGATGCTATAACTCCTTTTCATCATAGTAATGTTTTAAATGCTGGTAATTTAAGAAAAATTGGTTATTTCTGGAGTACAATAAAAGGAAAAATCCTGCCAGTAGAAGATGATGAAGAAGTAGAAGAAAAGAGAGCTCAGGCTTAGCCTAAAAAGTCAAAGGAAAATCAAGATATACCCAGAGTTAGCTATATTTCTAGAATAATAAGTTTTGAAGTTGAGACTATGACAGAGGAAGCAAGTCAAGAAGGACATAAAGTAAAAAGAAAAAGAGATTCTACTGCTCATGAAGAGAAAGTTTAAAATGTTTTAACCACATAAGATTTATTGAGTTACAAATTTGTAAGAGAAGATACTATTGAAAAATCAATGGAAGTTGTTATTGAGCGATCATAATCAGTGGAAGAGCCTCACATTCAGTCTGGAATTCATGTAGAAGCTGAATAAGAGACTCAGGAACATGATGTCGCTGTTACAAAAGTTTAACTTAAAAGAATTGAAGTTGAAATAACAGAACCAGAACCTGAAATTAAAATTGAAAAAGAGGCAGTGCCTGGAGTAGATGTGGCCAGTCCTCAATTAGCTGAAGATGAAATTATTCAAGAAAATAAAATAGAAGAAGTGGTTTTTGATGTACAGAATGAAAACCCTTGAAATGTACAAAAAAAAGTTCTTCAAGAGGATTTTTTTTGTAGAAGATTCTGGAAAAGACTCAGAGGAAAAATCTGAGGACCAACCAGTTAGAGAAGATAAGAAGAAAGAAGATGCTGAATATTTAACCCAAGTGTTAGTAAATAACTTTCATGATGAAAACGATAATCAAGCACAGTGTTCCTCGGAATCAGAAAATGTGTAAGTTGAAGAAATATACAGGAAGTTGCAGAGAGTGGAGTATGTGAATGCTGCTTTGAAGAGAGCATTGGAAATAGAAAATTTAAAATTCCAGAAGCTAAAGAATAATACAGTTTCAAAGAAAGAAGTTGAAATTTTAAAGAAGGATATGCTGAATGAGGTTGTACAATTAAATTCTAAAATGGTTATGAAGTCAGATTTGTCAGATCTCAAATCATTTATGGAGACAAAGTTGGCATCTGTTAGGATCGATGGGGCCAGTGGTTTAAATACTTCACCTGATTTGATCAGAAGATTTAAGGAAAAACCCACTGTCTTATTTGATATGAATGGAAGGTTTCATGATTTTCAATTCAATAGTGCTCCTCTTTCAGTGCTTCTGGACAATAAAAAGTTTTTAGTTGAACATTTAACCACAAATGAACTATGAATAAGATCTGTTTTGGATAAGTTAATAGAGAAGTTGTCATTATTTTTGGAGAAGGAAGAAAGACTACATGAGATTTTCAGAGTCAACATAATTGAATACATTCATATGAATCAAGAGAATATGGATCTTATTGTTATTCTTGGTGATGGAATGATGAGGAGACTAAGGGATAATCTATTTGAAATTAAGGATGTAGTTCAAACAAGATATACCCTATCTAAACCCTGACCAACCCTTGATTCCTGTATTTATCATTTTTTTTTACTTTTAAATATTTTCTACGAAAATATATTTAATTATATATTTTTGTGTTTGTTTGTTTTACTGTCTTTGATTAGATATGCCAGTAATCCAGATTCACTAATTGATAAACAGTTAGATATAACATTTACTTTAGTTCAGTGCTACATTAATATGTGTTATATTCGATATTTTTTCATTATTTTTGATATCACAAAAGGGGGAGAAATTTGGATAAACACAAAATTTTATTTTAACTCATTTTCATTTTTTTTAAATGTTATTTTAGGGATAAATTTGAAGAAATGTTTTCTTTAAAAACAAAACACTTTTTATTGAAGGAGAAATACAAATTTTTACTTTAAAATATTTTATGAGGGAGAAGTTTGGATAAATATTTTTTATTTTCAAAAAGTTTTTTTATTTAAGGGGATATATATTTTTTTCTTTACTTTTATTTTTCACTTTTTAAAAAGGGGAATACATTTATTTTTATGATTATAGATGAAATAATGTTTATATTTTTTTGAAATAATCGTGTTAAAATTAAATATTGATTTATCTAATGAAAATTCTAAACTATATGTAATTAATATTGAAAATTAATTACATTTATTATTTTATGGGTTTTGTGATCATCAAAAATGGGGAGATTATTGAGCTAGTGTTGTTTTCAACAATACATAATGTTTTTATTTAAAGGGGGAGATTGTTGAGAATAATACTCTATCTCTTTATGATGATTTTGATGCTCAAAAATACCCTTAATTATTTTCTAATGATTTTACTTTATGTATATTTGAGGATTTAAATATTTTATATATTCTTATTTTTGGAAGAGTATTCATGATTTTCTGTACAGCGTGGAATAAGTGTTAAAGAGTTCGGGAATTTTATTCAAAGTATTTTGGAAACACTGTTCATACCCTACATGTGGAAACATAGCGTAAAGAAAGGAACCCGGAGTTTACTTTAAAATTTATCAGAAAAGTATGTTTAATCAACCATAAGTTATCAGAAAATTATTAAAAAGATCCCTACGTGAAGAAAGAACCCTATGTTTGGGATATTAGAAAAGTGTGGAAGGAGAACCATACGTAAGTGTTAAACATTATGTTTGTTTCTCAAAAGTATGGTTCATCAACATTTCTTTTGTAAACAACCATACTTTTCATAGAAAAGTATGGATCATGTACCTTTAATTTGGAATCTTATAAAAGTATGGATCATTTAGCATATGTTTGAATGTTGAAGAGAAAAGTATGGATGGACAACCCTAAGTTTGTGATCAACAATACGTTGACAACCTCAGGTTTGAAGGCTACGTCATCAATCTTACATTTATGATCTAAGTTACATTTAGAGGATGAATACTGTACAACTCAACCTTACATTTGGCATTAGAGAGTTTAAAGTTGATATTATTATTCAACAATCACCAAGCGAATTATTAGGATGATTTTAATCTGAATTAAAAGATGATTTTAAAGTGAGTCTTTGAGGAGTTCAGAGCTGTTTAAGGATCGAATTAAAAAGATATTTTCATGGTGAATTACAAGGAGAGTTACAACTACTCTATAAATTGAAATGTTTGAATTACGCGAGTAAAAGGGTGATGATTTTGGATCTGATTTTTGCAGAAGAAGTTTTTGTTATATATGTTTTATTTTTAGGTGTGTGTAAGTAGAAACTGCATATATTGATCAAGAACACAAGAGTCGATACATCTATCAAATACGAGATCTATTGTACCAAATTTTAGAAGAAAAAAAATAGAGTCAATAAAGATATACATTTCTGTTTATTACGAAGAGTGATAAAAGATCTATTTGTTAATGAAGAATATACGTGATAGAAGATTCACTTATTCAATATTGAAGATAAATTGTGAATATATTTTAGCTAATGTTTTGATTTATATTTCTATATCTACTGCAATGGGATCGACTCAGAACGACTCTTTATTGAAGGTCATTATTTCTGAAAATGATGATCCATTTATTGTTAATTGCATTTTGTTGCATTTGTGAAGAACAACCAGGAGAGTATTTTCAAAGAAAAAATTTTTTTATCTTGAGTGACCAACTTCTTGTTAAAAGATGTGTAGGTTCTATGGTTGAAACAGAAGGCTGTGTTTTGCCTTAGATTGTAAAGGTGTCAACTTCCTGCACTCAGTTGTTGAAAGGTCTGTTGATATGAGGACCAGATAGTGAAAATCGCCAATCTCGTGGAGTAGAGAGTTACTAGAGTGGACTAGGGGCCTTATATTCCCCAAGCCACTATATATTGTGTGTCCCTACATTTCATATTTCCACTGCATTAAACTATCTGATTAAAGATAAAGGACAGAACACGATCTCGCGATGATTTTTGAAAAGACACAATTCACCCCTTCTTGTGTATATTTGATATAATCTCGATCCAACAAGAATCTTATTATATGTCTACTAAAGAACTAATGAATTTTATTTTCCTATGTTTATTTCAATAGATTACATGTTTTCATTTAATTTTAATCTATTTATACACTCTATAGTGAAAAATAATGTTTTTAAAGAAAAACCACTTTATTTCCGTCTACGGTTGAAAACCCTTTCACTTAAATTTTCATACCTTTTAAAAATGTTTTCAGGAATTTTTATTATAATATCAAAAAACTTCTTAATATCATTTTTACATATGATCTAATTTTTAAAAAATGGATTAAAAGAAATATTCTATTCATTCTATGAATATGGTTCTTTTTAATTCTTATAAAAATGTGAATGGAATATTTATTTAAAAATTTACGACATGAATGAAGTTTTCCACCATTATAAAAACTCAATTATTTTAAGATTTCTTTACAAGGATACAAGGAAGTTTCATAACAAGATTCTTTAATATTTAGGAAATATTTATATTTTAAAGTTGTGATTTCAAAATGGAATATAAATTTTCTAAATAAAATTTTAATGATATGTTTATGGTACTTATATACATTAAAAACAAAAAACTTAGATTTTTATTATTATTTAATGGGGATATGACCTAATTATACCATCATTATCATTTATCTTGATGGTTTATGATTATGATGTTTATAAAACCCTATTCTCTTCAATGAGTTATGCTATGATGAAATTTTTAAGAAACCTGCTTCTTTTACATGTGTTATAATAATATGAAAAGATGAAATTTTATGAAATCCATTTCTTTTATATATGTTATGTTATGATAACTGATTATGAAACACATATCTTTTTTATGGGACGTGATATGATGAGTGTTTTATGGTCTTATGGAACGTATATATATGATTTTATTTATGTGTCAAGTGGGCACTGGAATATATATCCCTAAAATTCATTAGGTAATTATGGATATCTCATGAGATTAATATGACTATAATGGGGAATTAATTCACATTAAATATGGTACTTTTTCCACTATGATAGTTTCTAGAGTGAACCTTGACTACTATAATGGGTTGGGTAGTGAACCCATTCAACTATAACATAATTACAAATGATTCTTGATGTGAAAAACAAAGATATTATGTTATGTATTTATCAAATAAATTCAATTTCTTCAATAGCTTATGTTTCATAAAACACCGAATTTAAATGAACTATAATATAATATTAAATATTAACTCGATTGTTATAAAATAGAAGTTAAATTTGTGGTAATGAATATTATTAACCACATTATGATATTAAAATATTATATATTCAATTTTTTATATTCATATAATATATTTTAAATTCCTAATATAGGAACAAATATAATTTTATGCATAAAAAGAAAAAAATTTAAAATAGCGTTTTGACATCTTTTAGCAACGTAGTTGTTTTAAATGTAAATTTTGACACTTTCATAAATTTGATTTGAAAAAATAAACTTCATTTTTAAAATAATAATTTGAAAAAATGTTTAGGGTGAATTGTTTTATATTTTTTAGAAAATATTTATTGTCTCATGAATAGTTACAAATACCGATGTTTATGAAATTGTTAGTTAAATTATATTGAATCCTATTTATGATTTGAATTTTATATCCATGTAACTAAAGAATAATTTATTTATAAATAATATAATCTATTTCATTTTAATCATTTAGGTATAAGTACATTTTTGGACATAAAAATACATAGTTCAATGAAACTCTTTTTCATTGCATTTTGCGAGATTAATTTTTAATTAAATTCTAAAAATTATATGTTTTAAATTCTGAAAAATGGAAACCACATTTGGATAAAAATTATTTTTTTTAAATATTTCACTTTTAATTTTGACCAATATGAATAGTGATCATGATAATTTTTGGTGTCAAGGTAAAGGGAAAATTAGGGAAAATTAGGGTAAAAATAGTATGATACAGATTAGAAAATTATCATAAAATTTTATTAAATATTAGTGTTTGATTTATATTTGACCCTTAACACCTAAGGTTTGAATATTAGTTATTTAATGTATAGTTTTACCTGAGAATGAATTTTATATTATTTAAATTAAATAAAACCACAAAATATCACATTCATTCACTTAAAAATCCCTTATGTGACCACATGGGGAAAGAGGTAGGTTATGAAGGAATATAAGTACCTATATTTTACATAATAAACTTAGTTTCTTGATAAAAATTAATTTATGATTTTTTGGGACCCGTTAATTTAGGTTATGATATTTATAATATTTTATTTAACAGAAAGACAATGAAAACACATTCATAGTTTAATAACTATATTATTTTTAATATGGGTTTATTCATAAGGTATCTTATATTATATATATTATTTTGATATATAATAGTTATATCTCTATCATGGTTTTTTTAAATTTTCACAAAGAAAATTTTTCCTTAAAAATTTATATAGCGATGATGTAGTAATTATTTTATTAATGAAATAATTAAATAAATTATATAAAAAAATTAAAATAAATATAATTTAAATTAACTATGGAATTCCATGAATTTTCTAAATGATTGAGATATATTATGGGTGTATTAAATGTTTCTATTAGAAGTTATCTTGTTGTCTTGATTTTCCTAAATTCAAAGTAATGCTTAGAAATTCATTTGTTTCTTTTTCATAATATCTCTTAATGGTTGATCGGGAACCTTGAAATGAGAAGGACACACCAAAAATTAAGTATAGGGTAATTTTTCCTATACACTCCAACGATCACATCTTTGTGTTGTGGTTAGCCTGCATTCTGAGACCTTTCTACACTGCACCACTGCACACCCTAACCTCATGCATGTGAGAGGGAAAGAACCCATCACTAGGCATGAATTCTATATGTGATCCCATCCATTACTACATATTCAAATTTGAATCATGGTCATTGTGAATCCAGAGCCTCACCAAAACCATGGAGGAGTGTGGGAAATACAATGCAAATGAACAAAATGGGAAGGGCAAGATGATTCCCAACAAAACCCATTGAATCTCTACCCAAAACCAAGAGCGTGCCACAATCAAGTGTCATTAAGACACCGCCTCTAGAAGTCTGGATCGAAGAGGCTAAGACTAGCTACCAGAATAGATTCACCACATTTAATTGGGTCCAAAAAATAGTCTGGAATAACCCTTCGATCATTCATCATCACCACCACTACCCACTATCAAACCAAAGGCCACGAAGCCTAAATTATCTTTGGGGAGAAACCCTACAAGGGAAACCCAACGATTCACAAGCCACTCCATAATTGTAGGAAACAACATCAAGGTATAATTAGAAGGGAAACTGATGTATGTAATCAACATAAAACTCCATGAATGATTCCAAAACTCCAATAGAAATGGACTGATCTCTATTTCAGACATTACAAGCAGGCTGCATACAACCTTCCCAGTCAATCACGAAGCCATTATCGAGCATAGAGACCCCTCAGGCCCTAGACCCAATATCGGGAAATGAACCTCTATGACGAGTTCAATTTCTACATGAATCCCCAAAAACATAGTACTCTGTGACCCCTTGATTATTCCTCTAACCGAAGATGCAAACATGGAGATCGGAGAAACCTGGCTGAAAATGTTGAGGATTTCCAAGGGTTCCCCCAACCTCAATTATAAAAGGGTACTCTTTAAACTCATTTCACCACATTGAGCCTTTTAGATCGACCATGCTATACTAAATTCTATAATTTGATTACTTATTGAAATTATGGAGGCCTTGGACTTCCTAAAATACCAAATCTATATCACTTAATAAGATATCTAATGGATATTTTCCAAAGAAGATGTAATCATCTTTATCGACTCTTTCAAGATTATTTATTCTTATTCTTCCACTTATTGTTTTGGTTACTTAATAAATTAATAAATTCAGTATAATATATATTCTGAGATTTTATTATGATTATGGTAAAATAATATGCGAACTTTTATCCATCCTATAAAGAAAATAAAGCACCGCGCATGTGTACGTACCGCTAAAGATATCCACATCGTCATGTAATTTGTTTTTCCTAATAAATTTACTCAGATGGGTATAATGATAGAAAAAATAGATTTATATGATTATAATTACATGATATCAATTCTGGAAAAAATAATATACTATCGACTTCCATAACCTTCCACTATTAAGGAAATGACAATGTTTCTCATGCATACATATGACCTACCCTCTCCATGAAGTGATGTGATTCATTTTCCATGTCCACTATTCAATAATGATTATATAAATATATATATTTACTAAATATGATATCTATTACGTTAATTTCATTCTGTGTATGATGAAACTATGTCTTATGTACAAGAATTGAGACTTAGAAAACAAAACAAGCATAAGAAAATTGGGTATTTTACACCCTTAACTAGGGTACTAACAAAATACTATTAACAAATAGGTGATAAAATAATATAAGAGAATCACATATGGTATCATAAATATGAGTATGGTTTTGGTATAAATTAATAAAATCATTTTAATCGTTATACATGAGGTTAAATAATGTTCAACTAAAGGAAAGCATAAGGTAATGGTTTATTCTCCCACTTTTAATTTTGTAAGATTTATGATTTATTGACCACTTATTTCTTTTGTGTGGTTTAAATAATTATAATTGTTATATCATATCATTAATATCATTATATTAATTTTATAAAATTTTTCATTTGATAATTACTATTTTTATGGGGCAAACAATTCGACTGATTTGAAGTGGTAAGAGACATTGTCTCAATTTTTACACCAGACATAATTACATGGAATTGTACCCCTAATAATTATTATACATTGTATCTACTAACCCTTCGAGATAATTTTTCATTTGAAATAACATTTCTCTTAAATATCCATATCATGGATATTAGTGTTTCCTAAGTCGTATACAATTTTTATATATGGTGTTTACATTGAATGTTATTTGATTAACTAGGGTAATATTGATAAATACATATCCTACAATCAATAAAAATATTTTGATAAGGAATATTTTCATGAATAAAATCCACGTATGAAGAAATCATTAGACTTATAGTGATAGTTGGGGCCCGAAATTATATAGCCCCTCGATGCATTAAAAGGTCTCATGAGACAAAAATAGTTGGCCAAATTAAACAAGTTTATACCTAGTGTTCTAAACCATCTTGTGAAAGGTCTAGATTGAACTGAAATAATTTTACAGATACATGAATTTAAATAATTAATCACTTCTATCATTTAGTATTTAGTTATTAAAATCCATTGGATTTTCACTATAACAAAATCTATAGATGCATTTTCGTACTCAGTTTATTGATTAAATGGAATATGTTTTTCATTTATTCACTTTCAAATATTTATTATTCATTATTGAATATATTTCAATTATTATTTATTAATTTTTCCAATTTATTTAAACCTTAATGTACATTTAATATCTACATTTTATTTTTTTCCTTCCCCCAGGTTATGAAGAAGAAATATTTAAATAAGTCTTCATGGAGTAGTTTATTTTCCTTCTTTATTGTCTATGTCTAATAACAAATTTATTATGGGAACCATGTATATATCTAATTCTTTAAGACTACTAACTGATTGATACATAGTGATGTGATCTCTTGTATCTAATCCATTGTAATAAAATAACCAACGGATCTGGGTTACTGGGGTTGGGGTTATCACAATTGGTATAAAATAATGTTTAGCAGAAACTTTGGGAACTAGATTTAGGAAAAAATATATTAGATAACATAGAACTATAATATACATTGAGTATAAGTATATAATAATTCCCCAAAGAAACCATGTTTAAGATTATGATATTAGATACATATAAATTCATTTTTAATTCATCTAAAACTATTTCACTAGTTTTGATAAAATATATTATTTTCCATAATGATATGAAATAATATGGAATATGTAATAATTTAGGAATGACACCTATCTAATGTAATGGGAATATAACCCATTAAAATTATCTATAGAGTTATAATGATCATATATTTTATGGTCTTTATAAAATATTTCCAAGGGAACTAGTCACTCAAACATTCTAATCATATGAGGATATAGTACTATGTGTTAATGAGTGTAGAGACCCGAAGCCTGACGTACATGGACATTACATTACTTTTGTGGAATACTTGGTACATAACAAAAACACACACACAAGGATCGTAATAGTTTAGTGTCTTTGGAAACTCGGAACGTAATCTTCTAATCGTGGTGAAAGATCTTCAATATCTCCCATAAAGATCTTCCCCTTTTTTTAACCTAAAACCTTTCTTTATATCCTGGGGAAAAGAAAACATAAAAGGGTGAGCTCAAATTCTCAGTAAGGGTAAAAAAAAGAAAAATCAATCACATCATATTCATAAGAACATAACTTTTGAAAATCTTAACCTGCAAAAGAGAGCATAATTTCATAACATGGGATAAATCATAGTAGTGAAATGAAATCCCAGTAAGCATAACATAAAACATGAAACTTTGTGGCATACACACATAATCATAGAGAATCATTTCTTGTTAGTCATGACTCATTGCCAAGACTATCTTAGTGGACAAAGTCCCTTTCTGAATCGAGTCACCCTCATTTCAGTCCTGTTTCACTGAACCAGTATAACCTACCATTCCAGCCATGTCTATCTCATGAGATATGAAATCTTTACCCAATGCATTGGAGGGAGATATAGGTCCCACCCATCTTATAATGAATCCTTTCTTATGTGTGCCACATAATCATAAACCATACATCATAACGTAACCCATGTAATAAAAATGAGATTCTTAAACAACATGACATCATAAAACAATTCATATAAGTTAAAGGAATTCATAAAAATATTTCCATCACAACATAATCAAACCAATGTAATAATAGGGATAAAAACAGAACCCTTTTATTATCTTAGATGGAAAATAATTTTGATAAAATACTTGAAATCTATTCTTGAGGAAAATATCCTTTCTACTTCAAAAACATTTTCCTTTCTTAACATGTCTTACAATTTAAAACTAAAAGAAGTTGATTAAAAATAAACTTGAAAACTTGTAAAGGAAGATTCTTGGAAATAATGTTTTAAAAATCCATTCATGTCGTATAAGTTAAAAAAAACATTCTTCTCGTACTTTTGTCGGAAAAGTTAAAAAAGTACCTCGTACGAAAAACGACAAAATATTCTTTTCATATATTTTACTAAAAACACACCGAAGGGTAAAATAGGATTTAAACAATTGTAGGTGAATGAAAATAATATTAAATATTGAGGAAACATGGATGTGGATGATAAAATACACCCCAGTAAATACCAAAGTATAAACAATCTCGGATAAAAATGAGATTGTGATATTTCCCTTACCTTAGGTCTGACTTGCTTTGTGAGTGTCTGAACCTCCTGTATATGATTTAAATCATGTTATTGACTTATTACAGAATCATATTCATTGTTACTATATCATATATGGTCCACTTATGACTTTATATTACCCGTTCTTTTATAAATTCATGTTAAAGTAGCGTTTTGGGTAAAATCGTCTCATTTGTCGTTCATGTTTTTAACTTGTAATTATTCATATGATTACTTAGATCATGATTACTTAATTCCAGAATATAAAACATGATATATATATATATATATATTCATAATATACATATATAATAAATCATTAAATGGAAAGAAATACACCGTTCATGGAGACGGTAGTCCGTACGTACGCATGAACGCTGTTTTCGTTTCCTTATTGAATTGAATGGAATTAAGTAGATGACATACATATAAATATAAATAATTCCAGTATCATTATTATGTCATATATTTCATTAGTACTTATTTTATATACTTTATAATCATTCATGAATGGTTAATCATTGAGAATGAATCTCATCGCGTCGTGGAGACGGTAGTTCGTACGTACGCACGAGCGATGATATCGTTCCCATGGTCGTGGAATTGTGTTGAAGTGTATGTATACTATTTCAGTATCAATATCACTTTATAATAATCATATATAGTTACTCATTACACCTTTATACCCATCCTTGTAAGGTGATGGTGGAAAATAGATTACACCACGGCGTGGAGACGGTATTCCGTACGTACGCACGCGCGGTGATTTCCTTTTTCCGTAGGATGGATAGAAGATTAATTAGAGTTGTTTCATATTTATAATAACATATAAGTATATAAGAAATACTGATGTTATTACTTTATCATGAAACAACTAAAGAATAATAATTTGAAGAAGAAAGAAATTGAAAAGATCAGTAATGGATATTACCTCTTCTTTGGAACGCTTCTTTGAATCCTCCACTTAGGGAACTAAGATTGGTTTTTGAAGAAGAAAAGGACCTCTAGGATTATTCTAGGGAAGTTTAGAGGAGAAAATGGCAGGGGTTGGACGAGCTTGAGTGCTCAAATTGGTGTGAGGAGGAGGGGGAGGAGGTGCCCTTTTATAAGGGAGGAGAGGGGCACCTTAGGAATATCTCAAAATATTATTTTATATTAAAGTCAAAATCGGTTTATAATGGTTCCAAAGGGTATTATTTCGAAGCTAAAGTGGGGATGGGTCGAAATCCTATCAACCAATAGGATTTAGACAAGTTTAGGGTATTATTTTAACATTATCAATTAGATTTAACTCTAAGTTAAATAATTTAACTTTTACCGTGTCTTTTTGTTTTCTTATACTATATGGTTAATACACTTACTATAACATGCCAAACGAACCCCAAATTGTTTATTATCAATATATATACACTTATATAAATCATTTGGCCGAACCTTAGATTTTTAGGAATAAAATAACAATTAATAATATAATATTTGATTTAAAAACTTTTTTGTGTCAATTTTGACACTATTTGATATATGATTTTTGTGAAAGTCATAACAGAGTTATATGTTCAAAAACAGTTGCTTAAATCAACACTAATATATCATAGTAACCTAGAAAATTATTGGGATTCATAAAAAGTCTCAAATTACATTTAATGTGGTGTTTATAACATCAATTCTGTCAATATTTCATTAATAAGATAATTACTGCATCATCATTGTGTAATAAATAAATTACATTTTTTAATGTCTAAAAATTATAACTAAAATACTATTATGTAGTAAATCTTTTTATCTTTCTAATGAATATTTATAATCTAATTTATCTTATGTATAACCCTATATTAAAAATGTTTTAGTAAATAAACTTTGATTTTAACTCTTTTAACTCTTCTTTGAATTAAATAATAATAAATGTCCTAATCTAATCCAAGTGGGCCTAAATGATAATATTTTACACTTAAGGTTGTTTTTGGTCGAGATACACTTGTCCAATAGGATTAGGACATGTGTTAGGGTAATATTAATATCATTGTTACCCTTAATTACCCTATTTACTTTTAACCGTGGTAAATAAAAGTAAAAAGTTACTATTCACCAAAAATTATTTTCATCTCATTGAACCACATTTTACTTACTGACATCAACCGTGTCTCTCGGATTTTTGAAATTACATTCACAAAAGCGGTAAAATTAAGTTTTATGAAAAATTTACTTTTTTTAACTACCACTTGGTAGTTTCACTATTCATAAAAAATTGATGTTTTTTCAGAACAATGCCAAAATTTCATCCTAAGCTATATTTCATATTCGAAATTAAAAAATGAAGTCTATTTTACCAAATTCATAACATAGAAGTTGCATTAATTAATTTTATAATTAAATCCCGCTGTTAAAACAAATAGCGTGTTTTTAAGAGACAATATCTATCAAAAGATTGACACTTGTTTATGTCTGGTTTAAATGTGAAATTACATCCAATGACCAACATTGTATTAAATTGTAAAAATATATTCTAAATATACTTTAAAACCACTTAAATTAATAATTTATCACTATTAATTATTTCGATTGAAAAAGTTGTTTTTAACTAAAATTTAGTAATTTTCACTATTTATCAGAAAATGAAAGTTATCCGAAAAGTACCAAAATTTCACCTTAGGCTAAATTCGATACTCCGAATCCAAAAATGAAGTCCATTTTGAGAGCTAAAATTTCTAAAATTTAAAAAGTGGTTATTACTATTCATAACGGCTAGTTTTAATAATATTTTAATAGCATATCATTGTTTCGTGAAACTCAATATTGCGTACTACACACGCTATCGAGGAAGGTTGCGATTGCGTGTAATGCAAGGTAAGTCAAAGATGCGTGTTGTGCAAGCTCCTTTTTGTGTAGCGTACAACACAAGACATTAATAAAATTATAAAGAATATTTTTCATTAAATCTCGGGCTGTTACATTCTACCCCCCTTAAAATGAATTTCTCCCTCGAAATTCGTCGGGGTTATAAGTGGTTTACTAATCGAAAGTTTCTTTAATAGAAACCCACATCGTAAAAAGGAATATCAAAACCAATCTTTAAAAACAAAAGTATGAAACGTAACGGTTACCCAAATAAACTAATCACTGGGTTTCCACATAGGTGAAAATATGGATATGGAAGAGAAATCTAACCATCATGTTCTGATGGAGAGTGGTAGAGAACATGGCTATGGAAAAGCCAGCAATCACAAAGGCATAAATTTGTGACGATCTAAGGTACCATCTGATTCATCAGATATAAGAGCACTAGGACAACATTTTTGGTTTTCAAGATCATTTTCCTAAAGTTGAAGAGTTTGAATTAGAATAAATACTTACTTTATTTTGGTACAATCTCACTGTTGTTCGTGCCTTTAACAATTTCCACTTCATCTCTTAAATAAATGAAGTTGAATTTGTTATTCGTGAAGTGTTAGAAGATCATGTGATAGAATGACAGGTCATTCCATCTGTCTCAAACAAAAGGTTAGCAAAAATTATATACATAAGTCGATCTATAGTGAGATTAATCATATATGGTTCCTAAAATGGACTTATACTTCATATATCATACTGCTTAATATAATAAAACTAGCTTCTACTAAACAGGGACTTCCTGTAGGCCAGTGGTAGGCGATAAAGGCCAGTCGCACTTCAGTTGTGGGTTCGATTCCCACATCCTTGTCCGACGTGATGGGTTGTCACCCGTCCTGCAGGTTGTCCTTTTTCTAAAACTATATTACTATAACATCCCATCAATAATATCGAAAAAACTTCTTAAACAATACTAACTTATGTCCAACATAATCCATTCCATTCTTTAGGCTTATCCATAATACTGCAGTCCACTCTCATAACATAGTGAAAATGATTACCAGAGATTTAACACCATCGTCGATCCCCATATATCATAAGGTATGTTTTGTTGGTCACATTCCAAACATTCAAAGTCCTTAATCGTGTATTCTCTTGAATACCATAGTGAAAACATGAATGCAGTTAAAAGTTAACACTTTCCACATACCAAAATCCTCAAAATTCTATATACTCAAACCATGATATCACTTAGTCCTTATATGAATCATGAGCTCATGAATACTGTTAAACATTTCATTTTCTCGTTTTCCCTTGATTATGCGCATAATATCTCAATCACTTTGAATACCACATTAGACCAATACATAAATATTCCAATACTCCATGATACAACATTATTTTGGAATCCCATTACATAAACACTAAATCATTCCACCACATCGTTGTCATATTCAACATCGCTAATAGTGATCGCATGTGACTTCCCTTTGTCCTTTGCCTTAAGCGGTTTCTCATGTCGATCATCACTAACCCTTGGATTAGGGCATTTATTAGCATAATGCCCCATTTCCTTGCACTTGAAGCATTGAAGTGTTGGTTGTGCGTTCTCTGCAGTGTTTGCTTTATTCACATCATTAGAATCCCTTTTTCCATTACTTCGACACTCAGCTACACGATGACCTTCTTTTACACACTTAAAACATTTTCTAGTCCCTTTAAGACAATCTCCACCATGCTTCTTTCCACACTTTGTGCATAAGGAAACATTCATCTTATTTTCACCATTATTCTGAGATTTCTCCTTGAACTCCATCTTTAGTTTCTTGTCAAAACCATGAGATGGATATGTAACACCAACTTCCATTTCTACCTTGATAGCACAACGCAAAATTTCTTCATAGCTACTGAAGTCTCTTATAGCTAATGCCCTTCGAAGACTTGGTTTTAAGCCACTGAAAAATCGATCAACTTTACTTTTAGGTTGGATGATAATGCCAGATGCATACCTTGCAAGTCTTGTAAAATTTGCTTCGTATATACCAACAGATTCATTATCCTTCTGCTTCATCTCAAGAAAAACTCCTTTTCCATCTTTGTTCGAAGAATACGAGGGAAGTACTTACTGAAAAACAAGTTCTTGAACTCGTCCCATTCCATGGACTCAATTTCATCTCTTGGCCTCGTATTCTTGATAAGATTCCACCATTGACCAGCTTCACCTTCCAAACGATATACTTCTAAGATGACTTTATCATGTTCAGAACATTGAAGAACTGAAAATATCTTTTCAGTGGTACTGATCCATTGTTCAGCAACAAGTGGATCGGAAGTCCCACTGAAAGAAGGTGGACGTTGCCTCATGAAGGACTCAATAGAATACTGTTCCTTTCTCTGCTCATTTGGAAGTCCAGAATGATTCATAGCTTGTGTAAGGATAACAATAAGATTTTTCACTCCATCTCCCATAACATTTGTTTGTTCAGGAGGACAATCATTGCATTGTCCATTGTATTGATCAACACAGTTCCTTCGGGTTCCAGCCATCGTCTAAAACCCAAAAAGAATAGTGTGAGAGGCAAAAATCATGCTAGGGAAAACAACATAATAAAGGGGGAGTACCTTCAATATCTAACATCTTAGGTTTAATTCTATGATCGTTAGCATAATTCTAGTACTATAACCTATACGTATACTTAACCTTAGGGACATCCCTAGACATACCGTAGAAATATCTCTAGGGATCTCACTAACGTTTTCGCATCCTAGTTTCCAAAGGTTTACTAAACCTTTCCTCTGATACCAACTGTAGAGACCCGAAGCCTGACGTACATGGACATTACATTACTTTTGCAGAATACATGGTACATAACAAAAACACACACACAAGGATCATAATAGTTTAGTGTCTTTGGAAACTCGGAACGTAATCTTCTAATCGTGGTGAAAGATCTTCAATATCTCCCATAAAGATCTTCCCCTTTTTTTACCTAAAACCTTTCTTTATATCTTGGGGAAAATAAAACATAAAAGGGTGAGCTCAAATGCTCAGTAAGGGTAAACAAAAGAAATATCAATCACATCATATTAATAAGAACATAACTTTTGAAAATCTTAACCTGCAAAAGAGATCATAATTTCATAACATGGGATAAATCATAGTAGTGAAATGAAATCCCAGTAAGCATAACATAAAACATGAAACTTTGTGGCATACACACATAATCATAGAGAATCATTTCTTGTTAGTCATGACTCATTGCCAAGACTATCTTAGTGGACAAAGTCCCTTTCTGAATCGAGTCACCCTCGTTTCAGTCCTGTTTCACTAAACCGGTATAACCTACCATTCCATCCATGTCTATCTCATGAGATATGAAATCTTTACCCAATGCATTGGAGGGAGATATAGGTCCCACCCATCTTATAAGGAATCCTTTCTTATGTGTGCCACATAATCATAAACCATACATCATAGCGTAACCCATGTAATAAAAATGAGATTCTTAAACAACATGACATCATAAAACAATTCATATAAGATAAAGGAATTCATAAAAATATTTCCATCACAAAATAATTAAACCAATGTAATAATAGGGATAAAAACATAACCCTTTTATTATCTTATATGGAAAATAATTTTGATAAAAAAATTGAAATCCATTCTTGAGGAAAATATCCTTTCTACTTCAAAAACATTTTCCTTTCTTAACATGTCTTACAATTTAAAACTAAAAGAAGTTGATTAAAAATAAACTTGAAAACTTGTAAAGGAATCTTCTTGGAAATAATGTTTTAAAAATCCATTCATGCTGTATAAGTTAAAAAAAACATTCTTCTCGTACTTTTTTCGGAAAAGTTAAAAAAGTACCTCGTACGAAAAACGACAAAAGATTCCTTTCATATCTTTTACTAAAAACACACCGAAGGGTAAAATAGGATTTAAACAATTGTAGGCGAATGAAAATAATATTACATATTGAGGAAACATGGATGTGGATGATAAAATACACCCCAGTAAATACCAAAGTATAAACAATCTCGGATAAAAATGAGATTGTGATATTTCCCTTACCTTAGGTCCGACTTGCTTTGTGAGTGTCTGAACCTCCTGTATATGATTTCAATCATGTTATTGACTTATTCCAGAATCATATTCATTGTTACTATATCATATATGGTCCACTTATGACTTTATATTACCCGTTCTTTTGTAAATTCATGTTAAAGTAGCGTTTTGGGTAAAATCGTCTCATTTGTCGTTCGTGTTTTTAACTTGTAATTATTCATATGATTACTTAGATCATGATTACTTAATTCCAGAATATAAAACATGATATATATATATATATATATATTCATAATATACATATATAATAAATCAGTAAATGGAAAGAAATACACCGTTCATGGAGACGGTAGTCCGTACGTACGCATGAACGCTGTTTTCGTTTCCTTATTGAATTGAATGGAATTAAGTAGATGACATACATATAAATATAAATAATTCCAGTATCATTATTATGTCATATATTTCATTAGTACTTATTATATATACTTTATAATCATTCATGAATGGTTAATCATTGAGAATGAATCTCATCGCGTCGTGGAGACGGTAGTCCGTACGTACGCACGAGCGATGATATCGTTCCCATGGTCGTGGAATTGTGTTGAAGTGTATGTATAATATTTCAGTATCAATATCACTTTACAATAATCATATATAGTTACTCATTACACCTTTATACCCATCCTTGTAAGGTGATGGTGGAAAATAGATTACACCACGGCGTGGAGACGGTATTCCGTACGTACGCACGCGCGGTGATTTCCTTTTTCCGTAGGATGGATAGAAGGTTAATTAGAGTTGTTTCATATTTATAATAACATATAAGTATATAATAAATACTGATGTTATTAATTTATCATGAAACAACTAAAGAAGAAGAAGTTGAAGAAGAAAGAAATTGAAAAGATCGGTAATGGATATTACCTCTTCTTTGGAACACTTCTTTGAATCCTCCACTTAGGGAACTAAGATTGGTCTTTGAAGAAGACCAGGACCTCTAGGATTATTCTATGGAAGTGTAGAGGAGAAAATGGCAGGGGTTGGCCGAGCTTGAGTGCTCAAATTGGTGTGAGGAGGAGGGGGAGGAGGTGCCCTTTTATAAGGGAGGAGAGGGGCACCTTAGGAATATCTCAAAATATTATTTTATATTAAAGTCAAAATCGGTTTATAATGGTTCCAAAGGGTATTATTTCGAAGCTAAAGTGGGGATGGGTCGAAATCCTATCAACAAATAGTATTTAGACAAGTTTAGGTTCTTATTTTAACCTTATCAATTAGATTTAACTCTAAGTTAAATAATTTAACTTTTACCGTGTCTTTTTGTTTTCTTACACTATATGGTTAATACACATACTATAACATGCCAAACGAACCCCAAATTGTTTATTATAAATATATATATCCTTAGATAAATAATTTGGCCGAACCTTAGATTTTTAGGAATAAAATTAAAATTAATAATATAATATTTGATTTAAAAACTATTTTGTGTCAATTTTGACACTATTTGATATATGATTTTTGTAAAAGTCATAACAGAATTATATGTTAAAAAAAGTTGATTAAATAAACAATAATATATCATAGTAACCTAGAAAATTAGTGGGATTCATAAAAAGTCTCAAATTACATTTAATTTGGTGTTTATAACATCAATTCTGTCAATATTTCATTAATAAGATAATTACTACATCATCATTGTGTCATAAATAAATTAAATTTTTTAATGTCTAAAAATTATAAATAAAATACCATTATGTAGGAAATCGTTTTATCTTTCTAATGAATATTTATAATCGAATTTATCTTATGTATAACCCTATATTAAAAATGTTTTAGTAAATAAACTTTGATGTTAACTCTTTTAACTCTTCTTTGAATTAAATAATAATAAATGTCCTAATCCAATCCAAGTGGGACTAAATGATAATATTTTACACTTAATATTGTTTTTGGTCGAGATACACTTGTCCAATAGTATTAGGACATGTTTTAGGGTAATATTAATATCATTGTTACCCTTAATTACCCTATTTACTTTTAACCGTGGTAAATAAAAGTAAAAAGTTACTATTCACCAAAAATTATTTTCATCTCATTGAACCACATTTTACTTATTGACATCAACCGTGTCTCTCGGAATTTTGAAATTCCATTCACAGAAGCGGTAAAATTAAGTTTTATGAAAAATTTAGTTTTTTTAACTACCACTTAGTAGTTTCACTATTCATCAAAAAGTGATGTTTTTTCAGAACAATGCCAAAATTTCATCCTAAGCTATATTTCATATTCCTAATTCAAAAATGAAGTCTATTTTACCAAATTCATAACATAGAAGTTGCATTAATTAATTTTATAATTAAATCCCGCTGTTAAAACAAATAGCGTGTTTTTAAGAGACAATATCTATCAAAAGATTGACACTTGTTTATGTCTGGTTTAAATGTGAAATTACATCCAATGACCAACATTGTATTAAATTGTAAAAATATATTCTAAATATACTTTAAAACCACTTAAATTAATAATTTATCACTATTAATTATTTCGATTGAAAAAGTTGTTTTTAACTAAAATTTAGTAATTTTCACTATTTATCAGAAAATGAAAGTTATCCGAAAAGTACCAAAATTTCACCTTAGGCTAAATTCAATACTCCAAATCCAAAAATGAAGTCCATTTTGAGAGCTAAAATTTCTAAAATTTTAAAAGTGGTTATTACTATTCATAACGGCTAGTTTTAATAATATTTTAATAGCATATCATTGTTTCGTGAAACTCAATATTGCGTACTACACACGCTATCGAGGAAGGTTGCGATTGCGTGTAATGCAAGGTAAGTCAAAGATGCGTGTTGTGAAAATGCCTTTTTGTGTAGTGTACAACACAAGACATTAATAAAATTATAAAGAATATTTTTCATTAAATCTTGGGCTGTTACAATGTGATAAATAAATAATTATCTATGTATTATGGATTCAGAGGGAAGCACATGAAAAAAAGTACAACTATGAAAAAAGTGGATAATGGAAGTAAGAGAAATAAGTATTTTCCTAAGTGTGATAATTTAGGAATGAAGAACTATGACACTTGCATAATAGGAATGGGAGTCTTCTATGAGTTGGATAAAGATACCACCATGCTTGAGATTTCATGGGTAAAAAAGGATTCTAATTTAAAATGATTCAACTGCAAGGAGATGAGACACTATTCGAATATATATCTCAATATTCAAGGGAATATGCCTCAATAGAAGCTAAGGGGTCATGGTCAAGCTTATACTATTAGAACAAACGAAGAGTAATGGTTAATGTTCTTGTTTTGTTAGATTGAAGAATTATTTTGTATAGGTACTTTATCAATGGTATTATAGTTATAATAATCTTAAGGTATATAAGTATTTTACTAAATTAGTTATTTTTTAAGGATTTGGAAGTACGTGATGTATAAAACTAGAAACCAATAGAAGTGTTTATGTTGTAAGTTGATCTTTTAGAAAACAAAATGATTTTGGAGGGATAAAACTAAATGTAAAATTTATATTGAAATAATAATAAATATATTATTATGGGAGAGTATGGGTGACCATGATGGTGGATCGTGATTTGAAGGCTTTTGTTCCATTTTCTAGAAATATTGGATATTTGTATTTAAGGATTATATTCGATATCCTATTATTTTATTTTTGGAATCATGCACATTTTAATTAATATTAAAAGTTGATCAAGGTTTTCATATATTTGGTATATGATAATAAGAGATACATCATATTTTGTTGGAAAATATGATGCTATGTTTATTTTTTAATTTTAGTGACCTTACTTATAATTTGTTGGATAGATGTATTTTGGATGATTCTTATGGTTAAATACTTAGGAGGTAGATTAATTTGAACACTGGATATTATTTTTTGGGGTTAATATATGATTTTTTGGATAATATGTTCTATCCATTTTTGTTTTTGAAAACATTTATAGGATAAAGGAATTAATTATGGATGTAATTATGTTTTAAAAGAACTTCATGAAAAAAATAATCTTGAATATCCATTTTATTATGTATGAGATGCAGTAGAAATATATCATAGCACAACCAAAGGATGAGATTATGGTTATGTCATGGAATGAAATTTAGTAATTTTATTTTATAAATTCATTTATATAGATATTAAAAGAATCCATAAAGTATAGGAAAATGATTTTATAATTAAAACATCACCCATGTACTTTTCCTTTTATGAAATCAATGGTATTTTAACTGATCACAAATATAAGGTTTTATAATGGTTAACTTTCTAATGACCATGTTTTTGATCACTCTCTATCAAAACTAGATATTTATATTTATATTCCATTTCCATGTTTTAACTTCCCACTAATGTTATCCTATTAGAAATTATAATATTTTGGTGACTTTCACATTTCCCTTTCCCTCTTTTTAAGCGGGTGTTTTATTAACCATATTTACCATGTGGATTACCCACAAAGATATTTTCAGGTATCAACCATGGGTTTTTAAAGTGAAATTAAAAATTTTTAGGACATAATTTATTTAAGTTGGGGAGAATGTTACACCCAAATATTTTATAGCATATATTTTGTAAATTAATGCAATTTCTTCAATAACATACATTGTAAGAAACACCAAGTTTAATCAAACCATGATATACAATTAAATAATAACACGACCGTTATAAACATGCCATTAAATTGGCAAGAATGAATAGTAATAACCATGTTATGAATATCATATATTATATATTCAATTAAAAAATTTTATATTCATCTAATATATTTTAAATAAATATGATAACGACAAATCTTATTTTACATATAAAAGCTATATTTTGGTAAAGGCAGTTTTTCCTCATTTTAATGACATTATTGTTTAAATATAAAATTTTTATAAGTTTATAGATTCTATTTGAAATAATAAACTTCTTTTTAAAAGGGTAATGTCATAATTATTTGAGGGTGATTTTTTGGTAATTTTTTCTAAAAATATTTATTTTCTAGTGAATAATTAAAAATAGAGATTTAAAAAAATGCCAATTATGTCATATTTAATCATATATATGATTTGAATTTGTAATCAATGGTAATTTGGAAGTATTAATTTATAAATATTCTAATATATTTCATTTTAATTATCCTTATATCACATTTTGGTATAAGTACATTTCTAGTCATATAAATGCATTTTTAAAAAAGTTATATTTCATTACGTTTTGTGGTATTAATTTTAAAGTAAATTCTTTAAATTAAAATTTTCAAATATAGAAAAATGGATTTAGTATTTTCATTCATAAGGTTAAATTATTAAAATTGGTCACTTTTAATTTTGACCAATATGAATAGTAATCTTTTAAATTTTTGTTATCATAGTAAAGGGTAAATAGGTTAATTTTGGGTAAAAATAATCAGATAGAGATTATAAAATTGCCCTAAAGTATCATAAAAGGTTATTGGATGATTTATATTCGACCATTAACAATAAAGGTTTGAATTAGAATTATTTAATGGAAACGTTTCTATGAAAATTACTTTTTTATTATTTAAATTCATGAAAATAAAAAATGTTACTTTCTTTGTCTTCAATATCTCTTATGTGTCCACATAGGAAAAAGGTATTTTATGAATGAATATAAGTTTCCATATTAAAATGAATAAAATTATATTCATGATATAAATTTATTTTTTATTTTTGGAGACCATTTGGATGAGATCATTGTATTTATAATATTTTATTTAAAGAAAAGAAGAAGATGTCATATTCATATTTTAATAAATATATTATTTTTAATATGATATTTTTTAATATATATCTTAAAATATAGATATTATTTTGAAATATAGATGATTTTTTTAAATCATTGTATTTTATTTTTATATTTTAGTGAATAAATAATTACCTTAAATAATTATAAAATGATTATGAACTAAATATTTCTTAATGAAACAATCAAATAGATAGTATTAACAATATTAAAATAAATAAAATTTGAATTAATTAAGTTTCTCCACAAATTTTATGGATGATTATGACATTTTATGGGTGTATTAAATTTTTTGTTATGATGTTATCTTGTTGTCTTATTTTTTATAATGTCAATGTAATGAATAGTGGAAAATTTGACACTAATGATATTTTATCCAAATAATATTTTATTAAATTATTTAAAATTAATAAAAAAACTAAAAATAAAATGGATTGTTTTTTGATCTAAAATGTCATAAATTATTCATTTATGGTCCAATTGACATTTTATAAGTAAAAATTGCCACCTTTTCATATTAATCAAATGATTACCATATTTAAAATTAAAATAAGTTTACTATGGTCAATTAAAATGATAAAGTTGGAAATAAAAAATATATATCTTAATTATATTATCTAATGTGATTAAAACTGTATCACATAATATTTTATAAAATATTTCTTTCTGGTGGTATTTGGATATAACATAAATATATTATAATTTAATACTTTGAGGGTTTCCAAGGGTTCCCCTCACCTGAATTATAAAAGGTCACTCCTTAATTCATCAAATTTCCCCACATTGACCCTTATCGATTGATCGTACTCTACCAAACTATTTTATAAAATTACATATCCAAATTTTTTATGTATTGGTTTTCCAAAAATACAAACCCTAGTGTTCTTAATAAAAAGATCTAAAGGACATCCTCTAAAGAAGAGGCAATCACCTTTCTCGACACTTTCAAGATTACTTCTTCCTCTAATTCCTATTATTATGTTGTTTTCATAATAATGTAATAGATAAAGTATCATATATATAATGATATTTTATTATGATTATAGGAAAACCATATTCTTATCTTTTATCAATCTTATAAAGAAATAAAATCACCGCACGCTCGTACATATGACTTACCATCTCCATGTCATGGGGTGATTTATTTTTCATCACCGCTACACTTGTATGGGTGTAATGATGGAAATAATGGATATATATGATAATTTTAACTTTATATTGATTCTATAAAATTACTATACGATATGATTCCTTACTATTTCAATACTATGGAAATGATACCTTCGCTCATGCGTACTTACAACATACCATCTCCAAAACACAATAAAATTCATTTTCCATATTCAAAAGTAAGTAATGATTAAAAATATATATATAATGAATAAAAAAAATATATATGACCTAAATATAAGTCTTTATATGACATAATAATTCCATTTTCAAAAGAACTGATTCTTACATTACAAGACATGCATAGGAAAATGAAGCAGTTAACACATGTAACAAGGGTAATAACAAAATATTATTAACAAACAGATGATAAAATAATATTATAGAATAATAGATGATATAATAAATATTAATATACTTATAGTATAAATTAATAACATGATTTTAATAATTATACATTAGGTTAAATCATTTTCAACAAATGGAATGTGCAAGGTAAGAGTTTCCCATATCACTTTTACTTCTGTTAGATTTATGATTTATTTACCACTTATTTCTCATGTGTGGTTTATATAGTTAAAATAGATATATTATATAAAAAATCTTATTATCTACATGGTATTAAATTTTTCTTTTTATAATTAGTACTTTTATGGGGCATACAATTCGACTGATTACACATGGTTATGGTTTTTGTCTCAATTTCCACTTCATTAAGAATAACATGGTATTGTGAAACTAATCTTTTTTATACGGTTTATTTACTAACCTTTTAAATAATTTTCAATAGAATTATATTTTTCATAAATATCTATATCATATATATGAGTGTTTCCAAAACCGTAAAACATTTTTACATATGATGTTTAATTTTAATTTTATTTGAGTAGTGAGGAAACATTAATAAATTCAAATCCTCTACTAAATATAGATATTTTTATAAGGAATATTGTTCATTAACTAAATATATTTATGAATAATGAGTTGTAATTGTAGTGAAAGGTGGGGCCTGAAATTATATATCTCCTCGATGCATCAATAAGTCTCATGAGATAAACAGTTTGACGAAATTAACTAGGTTTCTACCTATTGTTTTAAACCATCATATGATTGGTATTGATGGTAGTGGTATCATGTTCCAGGCACATAACATCAAATAATTAATAGTTTCCTTAATTCAGTATTCAATTATTACTATCCATGGTATTTTCACTATGAAAAAAAATCTATGGATGCATTTTTATTCTCAGTTTATTGATTAAATAGAATGTGTTTTTCAGTTATTTACCTTTACATATTGATTACTTACTTTTGAATATATTTCAATTATTTTCTATTAATGTTTCCACTGTATGTAACCCTTAATTATAATTTGATCTCACCATTTTATTTTATTTTCTATTCCCCATGTTATGAAAATGAAATCTTTGAATAACTGTCAAGGAAGAAATTTATTTTCCTTGGATATGTTCTATAATTAATTAATAATGTAAAAATGTAACCATGTATGTATCTAGTTCTTTAAGACTACTAAAATGATCTATCCTTATTTATGTGATATCTTTTATCTATTCCATTATGATAAAATAACCACAGTCTTTGTGATACTATAGTTGGGGTGTTCTAACTTGACTACTATGGAAATGATTTTCTATGCTTAGGTGTATGCCAAAAATCTAAGTCTTATGAAAATTTTATATTATATTAGATCATTTTATTTGATTATATCATGATTAATGTCTTATAAACTACAAAAAATTATTTCGTGACCCAATATTATGAACTATGATATGCAGGTTATGGTTTTTAAATATTATTATCGTGTTTTAAGACCCTTATTATTATTTTAGGTTTATTTCACCATTAATACCTACCTAGTTTACACTTACTAAGAATCTGATGTAACCCTTTCTTATGTTTCCTTTCCCCAAATTATGAAGAATGGTATTATGTATGACATGTACAAGAATAGTGTTAGTTATAAGAACTCAATGGGAGATAATGTGGTTCACATATGAACTAGTTTTTTATATATCAATTTTCTAATGATACTATACCTGTATGATAATATCATATATTATTGTATTATGTATTGAATATTCAAATATTATTGTATTATTGTATTAAGTGTGGGTTTACATGGGTTGTTTTAATGGTTATTTTTAAAATGGGTTTCGATGATGGTAATGGGATACACATCCTGAGTATTTTTTCATGAATCCTCATTTGGAAATTTTAAATTGTTATCATATGATGTGAATGTGTGACCCTGTTGAGCCCTTGGTTTATGTAGATTTTGACTAAAAGGGGGATAATGTTCATTATTGTGATGTGGATGACATAAACTAGGGGTGTTTCATATGAAAGTTATTAAGGTGATATAAGATTTATATTTTTTTTGATGAGTTCATTGATCACTTACCTCAATTGTTTTCTCACTTATAGTTTATTGTTTCCTTGGGAACACTAGGTTATGAGATAGATTCATATTTATTATACAATTTATAGTTGAATGATACTCCTATCCCCCATGTTGCGTTGTATGCTAGAGTTAGTGAGGAGTTCCCCCAATGATTCTAGGGGCATGATAATTGACTAACATGTATTTTTTATTTTTAGTATATGACGACAATTTGTCACATATATTTTGTATGTTCTAGAACCTATCTCTATAGTACATAGTGTGTTTTCTATTATACCTGTTTTTTTCTATGATTTTTTTGGGATTTCCTTTTTTTCATCTCTTTATATCCTGTCAATAAATTGTCATATAAATAATGACTAGTTGATAATTGGTATACTTTAATTTATTTATTCATTAATGTGGTGATTTCTTGATGAATTTTTATTATACACGATGTCTTTAATTTTAAAATTTAAACTCATTTTTTATAAGAAAAATTAAGAAAATTTATTTAAAATCTGTTTATAATGAATTAAATAATTTTAATGGGTTATGTAATACTTTAAATAATGGTTTTAAAAAATCTATAAATTGGGTTATTTCACCCATTTTTATTAACAAGTTAAATAGGTTTTATGAAAAATGAAAACTGTATGTTATTGGTTTTATTATGCTTACTCATGAAAACCTAATTTGTATTGTAATTCAAACTAACACAAATGAAATATCCTTTTAAGGAAATTTGAAAAACTCTTTGGTGAGATATTACAAGAATCACTTGGTTAGAAACTTCAAACACCAATTGGTGTATGTATCTATTACTATTTCATTTTAGGTTCTTGGGCATGATCATACATTGTTGTTGCTTGAGTTTTTATAGTAGTGATATGATTGAATGCATTGAGTGAATCTTGATCACATGGAGATGATTATTAGTATTTGTATGGTTTTAGTTTATGTTGGGATACTTTTTTAAGTTTTATAGATTTTTAACCTCAAAAGTAATTTTATTTTGTCTGGTTTTAATGTTTATTCATTTATTTTTCTAATTATGTGTTGGTTTTATTTATGTGTTTTGACTTTTTCTATAATATTATACTCCCATGAGATTTTTTTTAATTATATGAAAAACCATTCAAAAAAGTTTATTATTTATTCTCAAGCACTAGTTTCCAACCCATGGGGATTGACACCCATCAACACTTGTTAAAAATCAACTCAAGTGCCCGATTCAGGGGTGAGTTGGGTTGGTTAATGATAAGGTCCATCCTCAAGAAAATGTTATATGACTTGAAATTTTAAAATGTAATATTTTTCCCTTAGTTTAAGAGAAAATATTTTATGAGTGAATACATTTTTTGTACTACAATCGAGCTTTAGCTTAACCCAATCCTCAACACATTTATACTCAAAAATTATATGTCTAAATCAATAGATATTTATAAGTATTATTCTTCTCATATTAATCTAAAAGAGTATCCCTTTTTATTTTTTCATTTAATTAATTTTTTACTCAATGAAATGTTATTTATATTTGTGATAAATAAATTTTAAATCAATTATTTGTAAATTAATATTGTATTTGAATAATATTCGCACCAAGAATTTATTATCTCAAATTCTAACAGACATGATAATACATATTATAAGGCCCCGGACCTAAACCTTACTTAATATTGAATTAAATGAATAATTCACATTGAATATCTTTTCAGGTTTAGAGTTTTAGAGAATTAGGACATAGCTATTACATCTCAAAAGATTACAAAGTAGAAACTTATACTAAGTTTCCATAAATACAAAAAAAAACTCTAAAAAGAAACTTGTCTAGTTCCATGTTTTAGATAACATGTCTTTCCTTGATCCCATCCTTGACCCTATTCATCATTAAGTCCTATGTAAAACATTTCAAAAACTTGGGATGAGCATAAAAATCTCAGTAAGGGATATAAAATATGGAAAGGAAACATGAGTACATGTATACATAAGAATCAATTAAATCATACTTTACTCATAAAACATAAGCACTTTAATATACCTCATCAAATCATGAATAAAACATAGAAATCATAAGGCATAAAGGTAACTTGAGACATTCATAACATTCTTACGTAGGGAGTAACACTCATGGTTACGTTTGGAATACCGATCACAGTATATTCCCTAAATCTCTTCGGAGAAACCTTAACGTTTAACCACTTCGCATTACCCAATGCATTGGAGAGCTATATCGGGCTCACCCGCCCTTAGTTTGTCACAGAACCACCCGATTTCATAAACATTGCCCAAGAACCTTACCATAGTCATAACACTTAAAACATGCATAAAAAAACATAAAATTTCCACATTTCAATCATAAGAGATCACATCATGACATCATCATAAATAAAAACATCTAATAAAATCATTAAAACTCTATGAAAGAAAAATCCCTTTATACATGGAAAATATTAAAACAAGACATTTAAAAGAGATTTTAGAATCAAAGTGTCCCATACCACTTCGAAGCTTTTGAAAGGGTTTTAAAAACATTCATATCCATATAAATAAATCCTTAAAACAATTTTTAAAACTCGGACATGGATAATAAATGTTTAAAAGAATAAATCTTTAAAACCAATTAAAGCAATGTTTTAATAAAAGAGTCCTTTTCCATTTTGAACATTTAAATTATAAGCCACATGAGAGTAGACCATTTTCAAAACATTTAAAGGACATTAGTATAGACATAATATGGATGTGGAAAGTAAAAGGGTATGTATATACACTTTATAAAAGAATAAAAGTGCATATCATTAAGAAATGTCTCAATGAGAAGAAATTGAGATGTAACCCCAATCAGGGATCATACCATTAGAGTAAGGATAAAGAAATGACATAATTATGTGTGACCAATATAAATACACTAAATATAAGTGGATAATCAGTGAAAAATAATCATATGTCATCCGCACATATTCATAGCAAGACATAATCAAGAAGTAGAGGTTTAACCCAACGAATTGGAATTGGGTTAAGAAGTTCCCTTGCAAAAATTCGATAGCCTAATGGCGTCACATCAAATTTTATAAAAAGAGTTGATGAGAGATATAAATGGGTATCTTATCACTTAGACATAAAATTTAAAGCAATAAGTATATATAAGAACATATCCCAACATAAGAATATGTAATTTAAATGACAAAATAAAAAGAAGTCTTTTAAAAAAAATAAGATGGTGAAAGGTTCCCTTACTGACTTGGGTAACTTTCGAAACGTACACCCCATGAAAGAAGGACTATACAACATTGATGTAAATACTCATAAATGAAAGTATATTACACAAATAGTATAATAATGGGCGGTACATATACCACTCAAAGGAAATGGTGGCCAATGTAGCATAAATCTCACAGGAATAAAAGTGAGATGAAAAATCCCTTACCAAAACTCGGCAGCCTAACAGCGCCACATAAAATTTCCAAAAATGGATTTATGAGATAAAATATGGTCTCTCATAATATGAACATAAAAAGTGCAGAATTAGGAATACAAAATAACATCCCCAAACATAAGAAATATGAGCTTAAAATAAATGACATAAAAGAGAGTACTTAAAAAGAAAGAGATAGGTAGGATCCCTTATGAAAATTCGGCAGCCTAACGGTGCCACATAAAAATTATTAAAATGAATTGATGAGAGTAAGAGGGGGTAAATCATCATATGAAAATAAAAATTACCGTATGGTGAATATTAAAGAAATTCCTCCAACATAATAACATGACGCATAAATGAAATGACATAAATAAGGGTACTTGAAAAGAAAGAGAGAGGTCGGATCCCTTACGAAAATTCGGCAGCCTAACGGCACCATTCAAAACATCCAAAATGGATTGATGAGAGAAAATAGGGTATCTCATCATATGAAAATAAAACTTACAGTAGTATTACTATAAAATAAAATCCCAATCATAAGAAATATGATCTTAAAAGGAATGACATAAAAGAGTGTACTTAAAAAGAAAGAGAGGGGTAGGATCCCCTACCTCAAGTCCGACTTTCCTTGTTCGTTTCTTTAAATTCCTGAATAATAAACTTTGGTCAATTTATAATTGCTTAATGAACTCTTTTAAAGATTATTATTCAGTTAATATAACTTATTATAATGTTATAATAATTGGTTATTAATGTGAGTTTATATCAGACATTTTTGTCGATGTTCGATACATGAGTCAAAATTGAGCTTGTTTGAAAAGAAGTTTCCCTAAAGTTATAGGTACATCATATCCAGAATATTATAAATGATTTAAATATAATATATATCAATTATATATTCATTTTATACTATTTCATAACATTTTGAGATAAAAAATGAAAAGCATCGTTCATGGAGACGGTAGGCCATACGTACGCATGAACGCTACTTTCATTTTTTTATCATATTAATGGAATTAAAACAAAATGAGAGATATATATATTATAATTCCAGAATGATATAAATCATTTAGATTTAATATATTACATATATATACATTATATATATGTACTTATAATAGTACATAACATTTGGAGAGAAGAAATGAAATGTACCGTTCATGGAGACGATAAGCCGTACGTACACATGAACGCTACTTTCATTTCTTTTTTTTTGTATTCAATAGAATGAAATAATTATGATATAAAAGTATATTATAATTCCAGTTGTATATCATATGTAATACCATTAATTCCATCCTTTATACATCCCACATATGGTATTAACGAATCAAATCACTTTGAGGGGGCAGTAGTCCACACTTCCTCGTATGAAATTATCGCATTTTCACAACATGAAAAGCATAAAGGCATGTTTTAAATATAAAATTAAAAAGCATATATAAAAAATAAATACCATATATATCATATATAAAATATAGTGACATCATAATGGCCACCATGGAAGGTGTTAAGAGAAGATTGAACAATCATCATTTCGTGAGGCAGAAATTCGCTATCCATAGAAACTGTATGTTCTTTAACCATTAGACGGAGGTTGGTGAAATTTTAGCTCAAATAATTCACATAAAAAAATCCTAGTATATTGAAGATACTGGTGTTGTAACAAAATAAATAAATAAAAAGAGTTTAGGGGGTTGTAGAAGTAAAATAAAACAAAAGAACACTAAGGAAGACATTACCTTTAAAACGGGTAACTCTTTTTGATTTGAGCTCAAAGGCTTCCTTGAGAAGACTTATGCCAAAAGTGAGGCCTCTAGGAGTAATAGTGGTATGTGGAGAGGCAAAATGGGCAGGGGATGGCCGAGCCAAAGGCTTGAGAGGTGTGGGTAAGGTGGTAGAGGTGGGGCCTTTTATAAGAGGAGAGGAGGGGCACTCTTGGAAAGTTATAAGCTTTTTACTTTATTATAAAATGCTTTTCGGATTTTAAAAGTTCCAAAATTATATATTTCGAGGATAAGGTGATAAGAGTTCTAAATCCACCCATCCAATAGATTTTTGAAAAGTTTAGGTCTTATATTTTACATTATCTTTTCATTTTATTTATATTGTTAAATAATGAGGTAATCACTGCATCATCATGGTGTCATAAATAATTTAATTTAATTTATGTCTAAAATATATAAAACAAATATAATGATGTAGTAAATATTTTTAGATTTCTAATGAATATTTATAGTCAAAACTATGACTTTTATTACCCCATTTAAAAATTGTTTTAATACAACAACTCATGTTTGTGACATTTTTATTTTAACTTTAAATAAAAAGTTATTTATGTCATTTTCCTACCAAAGTAGCTCCATGGGGTCCCCAAGTTGACCCATGGATTTTAATGGTCGTAAATGACACATAAAATGAGGGTAGGACATGTGTCTAGGTCATTTCATATTATTAAAACATTATTTTTACCTTAAATTACACTAATTACCCTTAATCGCGATCAATAAAACTTTAAAGTTACTATTCACCAAAAATTATTTTAATCTCATTGAACCACACTTTACTTATTAATGAAAACCATGTATGTCGGATTTTTGAAAATAAAATCACAGAAGTGGCAATGTTTCATTTAAACGAAAAATCAGTTTCTTTAACTACCACTTTGTGGTTTCACTATTCATAAAAAATTGAAGTTTTTCAGAAAAATACCAAAAATTCACCCTAATCTATATTTGATATTCTGAATTAAAAAATGATGTCTATTTTAAAAAATTCAAAATATATAAGTTGCATTAATTAATTTAATAATTAATTTCCGCTGTCAAAACAAATAGCGTGTTTTTAAGAAACAATATCTATTAAAAGATTAACACTAGTTTAAGTCCAATTTCAAGTTGAAATTAATTCCAATGACCACCATTAGATTAAATGGTAAAAATATATTATAAATAAACTTTAATATAAATTAAAAATATAATCTATCCATATAAATAAATCAGAATAAAAGGAAGTTTTGAATTAAAATGCAACATTTTCAATAAAAATGATCTTTATAAGAAAAATAACAAAATTTTACACAAAGTAAATTTTGATGTCCAGATTCTAAAGAAGGAATTTATTTTTTCAAATACAACATATAAAATTGTCAAAAGTATATTTAAAAAGGTTTCTCCATCAAAAGGAGGTTAATTGACCTTTTAAATAATATTAGAAGATTTACGCTTAAAATTGGATTCATTTGCATTTTAATTCTCTAACATTTATTGAATAAAAGTAAAAATATTTGAAAAACATATATAATAATTTTGTAGTTAGTTTTTTTCATTCTTGCCATTACAACGACTAGGCGTTAACTACCATTTAAAATAATATTTTTTTATTAGAGTGCAACGTAAGATTTCAAAGAAATTCGTTGTTTCATATTGGGTACGCCATCGAGCATAGCATTCCCTTGAAAGTAATATTAATATTTTATTCAAAAATATGGATAAATATGAAAATGTCATATTCTTTATTTACCTGGGGTGTTACATCCTTCCCCCCTTTTGGGAATTGCATCCTCGCAATTTTAAAATTGGGCCTGGAAGCTTCATAGAAAATCCCACATCGGAACAAGAGTCAGTAAAAATATAACTTTAAAAGAATGGGAGAGAAGTACAAATGTCACCTGAGTTAACCCATATTAGGATTCCAAGTATGAAAATATGGATACGGAGGAAAAAAACAAAGGGTCATGTTCTGATGGAGAGTGATAGTAAACATGTCTAGGAGAAAGTTAACCACAAGAAAATCACAAACTTATGATGGGTTAAACAGTATTCGATTCCCCAGTAAGAAACGTTAATAATTTTTTTTTTGTTTTAAGTTACTTTTCATTAAGGAATTTTATTTTTTATCTTAAGGAAACATACTTACTTGTCATGCAGACTTTCAACTTTTACTATATTTCTTACACAAACTCATACTTTCCCCAAATGATGAGTATTTAGGAAGACTTGTTCACATTAAGAGTACTATAATCCACTTCTAGAGAATCACCTAATCCACAAAAGAGAACTATATACTTCCCATGTCTTTAGACCTTAACCAAAACAAAAACAAAAAAGGTTTGTATGAGATCAGATAATACCCAAAAAGGATAACTCTTTATAAAAAAATCTATTCTTAATCTCCAAAATTGGTCAAACAATAGCCAAAGTTCAAACAAAGACCATTCAATAAACATCTATCCATAAAATTCTTCAAAGTAATAAAAAATAAGACTGAAACCCAAATATCTAAAGGATTTAATCACATAGTCTTCCAAGATAAACCTTAACATTTATCTCCAAATAACATCAGTTACTCTTAAAGTCTCATACTGAAAAGCAATTAACCTAATCACATATCCTCCATGATAGGTTAATAATTTCCATAGATAACCCAAAATCAACTTATTCTAGATTCATAAGATCATCTAACTAAAAATTATTAGTCAAACTAACCAGGGACTTCACGTAGTCCAGTGGTAGGCGATAAATACCAGTCGCACTTTGGTTGTGGGTTCGATTCCCACAACTTTGTCTGACGTGACGGGTTGTCACACAGTCTGCATGTTGTCCTTTTCCCAAAACTATATAATTCTTAAAACATTCCCCAATAAGAGATAAAATCTTCAAAAATAACCATAACATAATTTAACCTCAAGATTATCTCAGGCCTTTCATTTTCCATCATAACATATAGTAACCCATAATTACCTCAAAAGTAAGGATCATATAAACCCTAATGGTTACCTTTATAATTATTACCTGAACTTCCACATCGAGTTGGTCATCTCGTACATGATGCATTAGAGAACTCCCCAAGGGTCAAGTGGTTGATCATGACTCCTTGATAGTTGGTTTAGAACAACCACAAGATTCCTCATTGAATCCCCCATTTCATCCAGTCACTTAATCAGAGAACCACCACAGTTTTCATCAAACCCATTATCACTTTGGTTCCTGCTAGATACATATATTTACTAAAAACAGAAATGTCAGTGTGCGTATATCAACAAAATCATCATGTAATAATGAGGAAGATAAACACTAAGATATACTTACTCATTCACTATGACTCTTTCTGAAATCCTATCCATTATGGTAATGTCACTTATGCTTATAGAATACGCTAACCTATAAAGTTATCTATACCGACCTCTGATACCAACTATAAGGCCCTGGCCTTAAACCTTACTTAATATTTAATTAAATGAATAATTCACATTGAGGATCTTTTTAGGTTTAGAGTTTTAGGGAATTAAGATATATCTATTACATATCAAAAGATTACAAAGTAGACACTTCTAATAAGTTTCCATAAATACAAAAAAAACTCTTAAAAGAAACATGTCTAGTTCCATGTTTTAGATAGCATGTCTTTCCTTGATCCCATCCTTGACCCTATTCATCTTTAAGTCCTGTGTAAAACATTTCAAAAACTTGGGATGAGAATAAAAATCTCATTAAGGGATATAAAAATATGGAAAGGAAACATGAGTACATGTATACATAAGAATAAATAAAATCACACTTTACTCATAAAACATAAGCACTTTAACAAACCTCATCAAATCATGAATAAAACATAGAAATCATAAAGCATAAAGGTAACTTGAGGCATTCATAACATTATTACATAGGGAGTAACCCTCATGGTTACGTTTAGAATACCCATCACAGTATATTCCCTAAATCTCTTTGGAGAAGCCTTAACGTTTAACCCCTTCGCATTACCCTATACATTGGAGAGCTATATCAGGCTCACCCTCCCTTAGTTTGTCACGGAACCACCCGATTTCATAAACATTTCCTAAGAACCTTACCATAGTCATAACACTTAAAACATGCTTAAAAAACATAAACTTTCCACATTTCAATCATAAGAGATCACATCATGATATCATCATAAAAAAACATCTAATAAAATCATTAAAACTATATGAGAGAAAAATCCCTTTATACATGGAAAATATTAAAACAAGACATTTAAAAGAGATTTTAGAATCAAAGTGTCCCATACCACTTTGAAACTTTTGAAAGGGTTCTAAAACATTCATGTCCATATAAATAAATCCTTAAAACCATTTTTAAAACTTGGAAATGGATGATAAATGTTTAAAAGAAAAAATCTTTAAAACCAATTAAAGAAATGTTTTAATAAAAGAGTCATTTTCGATTTTGAACATTTAAATTATAAGCCACATGAGAGTAGAACATTTTCAAAACATTTAAATGACTTTAGTATAGACATAATATGGATATGAAAGGTAAAAGGGGCTGTATATACACTTTATAAAAGAATAAAAGTGCATATCATTAATAAATGTCTCAATGAGAATAAATTGAGATGTAACCCCAATCAAGGATCATGCCATTAGAGCAAGGATAAAGAAATGACATAATTATGTGTGAAAAATATAAATACACTAAATATAAGTGGATAATAAGTGTAAAATAATCAGATGTCATCCGCACATATTCATAGCATGACATAATCAAGAAGTAGAGGCTTAACCAAAATAATTGGAATTGGGTTAAGAAGTTCCCTTGCAAAAATTCGATAGCCAAACGTCGTCACATCAAATTTTAGAAAAAGAGTTGATGAGAGAGATAAAGGGTATCTCATTACTTTGACATAAAATTTATAGAAATAAGGATATATAAGAACATATCCCAACATAAGAAGATGTAATTTGAAAGACAAAATAAAAAGAAGTCTTTTAAAAAAAATAGGAGGGTGAAAGGCTCCCTTACTGACTTGGGTAACTTTCAAAATGTACACCCCATGAATGAAGGACTATAAAACATTGATTTAAATACTAATAAATGAAAGTATATTACAAAAATAGTATAACAATGGGAAGTAAATATACCACTCAAAGGAAATTATGGCCAATGTAGCATAAATCTCACGGGAATAAAAGTGAGATGAAAAACCCCTTACAAAAACTCGGCAGCCTAACGACGCCACTTAAAACTTTCAAAAATGGATTTATGAGATCAAATAGGGTATCTCATAATATGAACATAAAAAGTAAAGAATTAGGAATATAAAATAACATCCCCAAACATAAGAAATATGAGCTTAAAAGAAATGACATAAAAGAGAGTTCTTAAAAAGAAAGAGAGAGGTATGATCCCTTACGAAAATTCGGCAGCCTAACGACGCCACATAAAAATTATTAAAATGAATTGATGAGAGTAAGAGGGGGTAACTCATCTTATGAAAATAAAAATTAAATTTTGGTGAATATTAAAGAACATCCTCCATCATAAGAACATGGATCATAAGTGAAATGACATAAAAGATGGTACTTTAAAAGAAAGAGAGAGGTCAGATCCCTTACGAAAATTCGGCAGCCTAACGGCGCCACTCAAAACTTCCAAAATGGAATGATGAGAGAAAATAGGGTCTCTCATCATATGAAAATAAAATTTATAGTATTATTAATATAAAATAACATCCCAATCATAAGAAATATGAGCTTAAAAGGAATGACATAAAAGAGTGTACTTAAAAAGAAAGAGAGGGGTAGGATCCCTTACCTCAAGTTCTTCTTGCCTTGTTCATTTCTTTAAATTCCTGAATAATAAAATTTGGTCAATATATAATTGCTTAATGACCTCCTTTATAGATTATTATTCAGTTCGTATCACTTATTATAATTTTTTAATAATTGTTTGTTAATGTGAGTTTATATCAGACATTTTTGTCGATGTTCGGTACATGATTCAAAATTGAGCTTGTGGGAAAAGAATTTTCCATGAAGTTATAGGTAGATCATCTCAAGAATATTATAAATGATTTAAATATCATATATAACCAGTATATATTCATTTTATACTATTCCATAACATTTGGAGATAAAAAATGAAAATCACTGTTCAAGGAGACGGTAGGCCGTACGTACGCATGAACACTACTTTCATTTTTCTGTCATATTAATGGAATTAAAACAAAATGAGAGATATATATATTATAATTACATAATGATATACATCATTTATTTGTAATATATTACATATATAGCCATTATATATATATACATATAATAGTACATAACATTTGGAGATAAGAAATGAAATGTACCGTTCATGGAGACAGTAAGTCATATGTACGCATGAACGCTACTTTCATTTCTTTTTTTTTGTATTCAATAGAATGATATAATAATGATATAAAGGTATATTAAAATTCCAGTATTATATAATATGTAATACCATTAATTCCATCTTTTATACATCCCACATATGGCATTAACGAATCAAATCACTTTGAGGGGGCGTTAGTCCACACTTCTCCGTATGAAATTATCGCATTTGCACAACATGAAAAGAATAAAGGCATGTTTAAATTATAAAATTCAGAACCATATAGAAAACATAAATACCATATATACCATATATAAAATATAGTGACATCATAATGGCCACCATGAAAGGTGTTAAGAGAAGATTGAACAATCATCATTTCGTGAGGCAGAAATTCGCCATCCACAGAAACAATATGTTCTTTAACCATTAGATGAAGGTGTGTGTAAGTGTAACTCGAATCCTTCACATACAAAATCATAGTATATTGAAGATATTGGTGTTGTTACAAAAGAAATAAATAAAAATAGTTTAGGGGGTTGGAGAAGAAAAATAAAACAAAAGAACACAAGGGAAGACATTACCTTTAAAACGGGTAACTCTTTTTGATTTAAGCTCAAAGGCTTCCTTGGGAAGACTTCTGCCCAAAGTGAGGCTTCTAGGAGTAATAGAGGGATGTGGATAGAAAAATGGGCAGGTTTTGGCCGATCCAAATGCTTGAGAGGTGTGGGTAAGTTGGTAGAGGTGGGGGCCTTTTATAAGAGGAGAGGAGGGGCACTCTTGGAAAGTTATAAAGTTTTACTTTATTATAAAATTCTTTTCAGATTTTAAAGGTCCCAAAATTATATATTTCGAGGATAAGGTGATAAGAGTTAGAAATTCACCCATCAAATAGGTTTTTAACAAGTGTAGGTCTTAGATTTTACATTATCTTTTCATTTTATTTATATCGTTAAATAATGAGGTAATCGCTGCATCAGCATGGTGTCATAAATAATTTAATTTATTTAATGTCTAAAAATTATAAAAAAACTATCATGATGTAGGAAATATTTATATATTTATAATTAATATTTATAGTCAAAAATATGACTTGTATAACCCCATTTAAATTTTTTTAGTAAAACAACTCATGTTTGTGACATTTTTATTTTAACTTGACATAAAATGTTATTTATGTCATTTTCCTACCAAAGTGGCTTCATGGGGTACCCAAGTTGACCCATGGATTTTATTGGTTGTCCATGACACATCCAATGAGTGTAGGACATGTGTCTAGGTCATTTTATATTATTAAAACATTATTTTTACCTTAAATTACCCTAATTACCCTTAATCACGACTAATAAAACATAAAAGATACTATTCACCAAAAATTATTTTAATCTCATTGAACCACATTTTAATTTTTAATGACAACCATGTATATAATATTTTTTTAAATCAAATCACAGAAGTGGAAAATTTTCATTTAAACGAAAAATCAGTTTCTTTAACTACCACTTAGTGGTTTCACTATTCATCAAAAATTGACGTTTTTCAGAAAAGTACCAAAAATTCACCCTAATCTATATTTTCTATTCCGAATGAAAAAATTATATCTATTTTACAAAATTCAAAATATATAAGTTGAATTAATTAATTTAATAATTAATTCCCGGTGTCAAAACAAATAGCGTGTTTTTAAGAAACAATATCTTTTAAAATATTGACACTAGTTTACGTCCAATTTCAAATTGAAATTAATTCCAATGACCACCATTAGATTAAATGGTAAAAATATATTCTAAATAAACTTTAATCTAAATTAAAAATATAATTTATCCATATAAATAAATCATATTAAAAGGAGGTTTTGAATTAAAATGCAACATTTTCAATAAAAATTATCTTTATCGGAAAAATAACAAAATTTTACACAAAGTAAATTTTGATGTCCAAATTCTAAAGAAGGATTTTATTTTGTCAAATAAAAAATATAAAATTGTCAAAAGTATATTTAAAAAGGGTTCTCCATCAAAAGGCGGTTAATCGACCTTTTAAAGAATATTAGAAGATTTATGCTTTAAATTGGATTCATTTGCATTTTAAGCCTCTAACATTTATTGGATAAAAGTAAAAATATTTGAAAAATATATATAATCATATTGTAGTTAGTTCCGTTCATTCCTACCATTACAACGGCTAGGTGTTAACTACCATTTAAAATAATATTATTTTATTATTAGAGTGGAACGTAATATTTCGAAGAAACTCATTGTTGGGTATTGGGTATGCCATCGAGCATAGAGTTTCCTTTACAGTAATATTGAAATTTTATTCAAAAATATGGATAAATATGAAAATGTCATATTCTTTATTTACCTGGGGTGTTACACATATTCAATCCCAAATAATGCATTGTGGAAAATTTTCTATCGTATGAAAATTATCATGTACAAATAAAGTTTTGTATAAAAAACTATTTTCATTATTTTCAATAATGTTATCTTGAATTATACGTCTATAAAATTTTAGATACCTACTATCATTACAGGTTGCTATGTTTCTTACACAAAACCTATGTTCTAGGTAATATTTTTTTTCTATATTGGAACATTTCTATATGACTATATATGTTCTTCATGAATGATATTTGGACATCATAATATGTTATGTGTCTTCTTAATCAACTCAAATCCATTTAAAAGAGTCAATTTATGTTCAATGGGACTTAAAAACTCCATATTAAAATAAACGATTTAAAATTTTTTTTGTTGATGTTGGAACTTTTTTACTAATTTATTTTTGAATTAAATTAAAGGATTTATTAGTTATGTGAATTCCTTAATATATATATATATATATACATATATATATTCCTCTTTTTTCTCTTTTGTTGTATATTTTTTAGGTAAAACATATTCATCACTTGTCTCACATTCTAAAATTTGTTTCATTTAATTACTATTGTTCTTTTTTGCTTTCTTTATAAATAATTAATATCAAATTACATTTTTTATTCTTGTATTATTAATTTCTCATAATCCTGATAAAATCTCATAATCTTTGAAATGATTAGAAGTCATATTATTTTAATACGAGTCACCTCAGTTCATTTATTATATGATGAAACAATGCCAAATATTAATCTGATGTTTTGTACTACCACCTAAAAAGGAAACATCTTGACTGGTCATGACCACTCCATTAAGTCAAAATACCACAATTCATTTAGTTTACTCCCTAATAACCTTAGAATGGGGACTAAGTTTTAGGTTTTAACTAAAAACCATGATTATAAATTTACTTTCTAATAAACCACCACATGGGAATCACAAATCATAGAAGAATCAAATCCACTATTATAAGATTCTATAAAAAATATTTTTATATGTATATGAGATAAAATATTCAAACAAAGAATAATCTTAAAATGAGATACATGTGACACATATAAAAGACCAAAAGTATATGTAAATAATTAAATGATATCATAAAATCTTCTATAATATGGTTTATGAAACCTCTACAAAAAATGTATGACCTATTTAATATTAACCATCTATATATGTAATTTCAATTTACTTACATCATGTGAAAACAATCTACAACTACATGAGTTTTTCACATATTGTGTGTGGGAATAACATCTTATTTCAATGGAATAAGAAATACCCAATAATTTCCCATATCATATTCTGTCCCTTCATATAGTTATGTAATGTAATAATACAAGTAAATAGTTTTATCAAAAAAATATCTTTTTCTTACTCATAAATTATATATATATCTACATAATAAAGTGATGATATAACCAAAAAAATATATTTTTTAGTTTCTATAACATTATAGGCTTAACATAACTATTAAAATTCCCCATTCACTAAAATGTACCATATGTTCCATATTTTCCATATTTGTTTAGATCACGACGTAATAAATCTATATAATTTTCCCTTTTAATAATAGAATAAAACCATAAAAACAACTACAATTTTTGATCAATTCAAAACATATAAATTTGAACTTCTTCATTTTATCATAATATAATGTATCCATATAATCTACCCTTTTTTATAATGGTGTAATATATCCCGAACATCGCCATGATTTTTATCATGGAATAATATATCCATATTACTTTTATCTTTCAGGTTTATCATATTACATATAGATTAAATTTAACATTTTAGTACACATAATAAGAAATTATTATTTATCTTAGAAAAAATGAACATGTCAATCACTTCCATCAAGAATTCTTTCCTAGAAAATGAATTTGGATACCTTACATCGGTTACCTTTTTAATAATTGATATACCCACTTCCTTTTTCCCAATGGTTTTCCCTCTCCTATCTTCTGATATGAAAATCCATAAATTTTTTAGTATATATCAATAAATACTTTATAATTGAAGGAAAATTAGTCTATAATAAAATAATTACTCCACTATAATTAGTCGATTTTGATTACTTATATTGAACAAAATCTATGTTCCTTATTATAAAATTTAGTATTTGACACATTGGTAAGATTTATATATTTCGGAAAAACCTTAATGTGATTATGAAACCCTTAAATGCATTTTATTAATAGGATTACTAGTTTATTTGATTAACCCATCACATGGAATTTTAACTATTCTCTATAGAGAGAAGAAATATCACTATATGATATGAACATTGTGGGCCTCTAATGGATTTGAAATGAAAATCTTGAAATTTTCACTTATTTTTTTCTCATTGATTGAATCACTTGTTTTCATTAATTCCGTTTCCATTAATAATCTCTATATTCATTTGATGGATGTATAAACTATAATGAAAACATTAAATTGATTTAATTTCTTATAAAATATATCATCACTATAATAACAAGTTTTATACTATAAATTTATTTTATCCACACTGACATGGATATTTAGAAACATTTACTAAATTATAAGATGCTTTTTAATGGATGGAAATTATTAATGAAATGCTTGGTTTAAAACAAATGTGGAGAGTATTTCCCTTCTTATATAATTTTGGATCAACTTCAATGTATTTGAATATTTTATCCTGAAATTGTTTATAGTCATTAGGTTATTTCATTGAATGAACCTACAAAAAAATACCAATGCATCCCTATGCATTTTTTTATTTTCTAGACAGAGGGTTCAAAAAATATCAAGAAATGTAATTTCTGAAGGAGTGTATGATCATAAAAAAAAACAATTGGATATTTAAAATAATTATGATACCACCTCAAATTATCTATTTTATATGTGTAATTTGAAAAATCATTAAATAAATATCCTAAAACTATTTTTCATTAATATAATGAAACATTTATCATGAATATTTCATTTGGAAGGTATTGACATTTCTAAATTTAAGTAGATCTATTTCATCTATTTTGAGGTTTATAAGAAATTAATTTTTTTATTTAATTAATAATATTGGAGTATTTAATGTGTCAACATTAACCTACTCTAAAATGTATGATTTAAAAAAATCATTATCACCTAAGGAAAAATGAAATTTACAGCATAATACTTATCATTTCAATACTCCATCATCATTATCATAAATTTATTTCAAAACCATTGAAACATTAAATATCACTCATAACACTTTTAAATAACTATCACAATCCAAATTACTAAATATAAAATATATTTACCCAATTCCAACATTAATAAAAATTCAATAAAAATAATTATTACATTAGACACATCCTTAAGCTATCTCATATAAGAAGATCAAACATAATATAATTATAAAAAAATGAAATTAATGTAAAAGAAAAAAAAATATCTGAGGTATTTTCTTGGTATCCCATATAGGAAATCAAACATAACATTTGAAAAATTATTCAGTGAATAATGGCTAAGTCATAATAATGGTATTAATTACCTAAGATTTATCTGAACTTCAAAAAACTATCAATTATGAAAAATAATTAAATGAACCAAATAATTGGAAAACCATTCCAACCATGCAAGATATATTAGGGATTACCGAATCTTTAATCTAATGAAATGAATTTGATAGATATATCATCAGTATATTGAGAGTAAACATGATTACATTTATTATAATATTTCAATAGAACAGAAAAAATCTAAAAATGGTGGAATGTAAACCAGTTAATGTTCATAAATTTCAGGGAAGATAAGTTCTAATAACTATGAAATCAAATGAAAATTTTAAATATATAAATAAATATTACAATACATCATGAATTATTTTTAATTGATTTACCTATATTTTTCCATAAAATTCATATTTACATACACTATATGTTTAGAAATCAAAAAATTACTCGTCAATGTAAGTAGATTAAACCTCACATACACTATGAAACTTTAGTACAAATATTATGTAGATACCCTCAAACATAATTCATCTGACAAACTACCTTTGTCATGAATTACATAACATCCATATTGCATCTCCTAAATAAACCATTACACATTATTCTGTATTAACACATAATAAACTAGCACATGTAGACCATTAAATTACAACACTTAAGCAACACATATTTGGAAAAATTGATGTCGTACATGATATAAAATTCAAAAACCATTATAATAAAACAAATATTTATTAATTTTGATTTTAATATTGGTATCAATATTTATGTAACCAATATTATACACTAGTTAATTTTTTTATTAAATATATAAACAATATATAAACTTTTTCCTGCTGTTAATAATTAACAGAAAACCGTTAAATTATTCTTTCCAATATTAGTTAAACCAAAAGTGAATAAAATAGATTCAAATAATTTTAATAACTATAATAATTATAATAATACTAATTGCTTGGATATAAAAATTAAGGGGGGATTTTCTCGCTTCAGTATGGAGCTATCAAGATTTCTAGGGTTTCAACCCTCGGGGAGTTTGATCATTTCTCTTTGGAGGGTGTGGTGGCTCTTGGTAGTGAGTGACAGGTGGATGTATAGCGTCCTATGCAGAGAGAATTGGGATTGGTCCTCCTATATCGGCGGGTATAACAAAGATCTAACACGACATCCTCTTTTGCATGTTTCCACTAGAACTGTTCTAGATCTGACTTTGGATCTTAGTTCAAAGCAGATCGACGTGGTATTTGTGGGATTTCTGGTGACAACCAAGTGATGGGGTGTTCCAAAGGGAAGATGTGGAACTAACAGCAGCGAGAGAGTCTCTTCCAGCAATTCCGTGGTGATGTGGTTTAGGTATCAATGTTTATAATGCATTCTATATACCCAATGAAATATATATATAACTTTAATTCAATTTTAAAAAATTTGATCACATAATATAGAGTATGATATTATATTCCCATTTTTTATACATTAAATGGATCATCTAGTCCATTGTACCATATAGATAGATCTAAATATAATAAACCACTCCAATATTCCCTATAATCCAAAATTAACCTATAAAAAATTTGAAATCATTCATTCGTTACTCAACCACTAATGTATTAATCTCTGTGAAACTAAAAGAAACACATGATCACATATAATAAAATATATAGACTAGAATCCTATATCTGAATGTGTTTTATTTTATTTTATTTAAATATGAACTCATACTTATCACCCCCACTTAAGTATTAGTCTACTGACCCATTCTATGTACAAACAATATTGTCTCACAAACATCCTTACAAGAGAAATATGGTCTATGTGGTCTTACATACAAAGTCTCAAATATTACCATACTAATATAATGCTTCTAGTTAATATTATAGTAAAATTATTCCAAATACATATAATCTTCCTAAGAACCATTAAAATCAAGAATACCAGAATTAAAATTATTAACCAATGTTATATTGTTTTAATCAAATTGACCATATATCCTGGTATATTTGGAATACTTAATTTCACAATCATAGATAGATATTTCTTTAAGTATCTACTAAAATTGATAAGTTAATCTTGAATCCTTTTAAGACACAATATTGTTAGGAACCCCATGAAGCATTACCATATCATGTACATATAACTTACTAAATCTTTTATCAATGTCTATATAGTCTATAAATGATATCCCATATTATTTAAAAAATATATTATAACACATACTATTTATCTATATTTTGGTGATCTTGGAATATTTTTATCATTGTCAATAGAAACGTCATCTGATTAAATTTTAGGCGAAAATGTTACTATAATCCACTATCAAGTTATGAATTCCTTATATTTACCGACCAAATGGTAAGAGATGGTGAAAAAATACTATAATAACCATCTTTATACCTAACCACAAAAATTTATGTCTTATACCATGATCTATTTTTATCAAAAATTGAGTGAGGATTTTATAATATTATAGGATGATCATGTAAGAAAATTTTATTAATGTTTTTTTGAAACATAAATTACTTAATCATATATAATACTGAATATCTATATAGTGTCTAGTCAGGTATCACTTCCCCAATATACTATTTTCATAAAAATACAATCATATAAAATTTGAACTCAGGATATCATTCACCCATTAAAAAAATTATGATGTAATGCTCTAAGATAAAAAAACATCCAAAATTTTTTCATCCACAACTTATAAATGTAAATATGAAAAGAAGAATTTCATATTTCATTCAGCCTTTACTTCTTATAGGATTTCCAAGAATGAACTCATGTTTAGAGAATTAGAAGCATCATTTCCCTTTAAAAGTGTAAACAAAATATGAAAATAATGGTATTTAAGATGATTTACCGTTATTCACTAATTATTATTTAAATAACATTTAAATATGATATATTCTATCATCTATGATCAATATAAATAATGAACAATTCACCAAAAAAGAAATTTTATCACAATTTCTGAGAAGATACAATATATGGTTGCTCAAGATCATGATTCAGAAAATTATTCCCTTGTGGTCTTTCTTTCTATGAACAACGAGGTAAAAAAACAACATTCACCCTTAAATACCCATTCCAATGATACAATAAAATTATTACAATAAACCACATAGATCTTAATAGATTAGATAAGGTAATAACTATTATTGATGTGTTATTATTCTTCAACTATTGGAAAGAAACCTCACATTGGTCAATCCATTAAAACAACATTCTTTTTCAAGATGAAGACTTCATAAAAATTATAATTGAAATAAGATGAGAATATACTATTTTTAATATTTGTGTGACTAAGAAATCATTAGATCATGATTATGTCATTAGGTACCCCTCATTATTTTAATACTACGACCTCCCCAAGATTCAGACAAATTAATGATTTAAATAATATATAGATTTTAAATATCTCTAGCATGAATTAAATGATAATTTATAATTCTTATTAGGAATCTTATTGACTCACGATGAAATTTTAATTATCTTTAAATTATTATGAAAAAACACATATTTTATTATTTTTTTATTTATAAATAATTGGTTTCCTCCCATCATTTTCACAATATCTTGTTAAAATGAACTTTGTCAATATATTTTCATATTTTTTTGTTATAAAAATATCATAGTTTCATGAATTTATTGAATTTAATAATATTATAAAATTATTTTTATATGGATAATCATTAATGTTGTGGTTTTTGTGGTTGTAAATTGATTGATGTCTATTTAGGCTATACATAAGTGTAATTTAGTATATGAATCACCAATATTATATTAATTCAGAATGTTTACGGCTACAAATGATTTAATGAGAAGGTTTAAAGAATATGTGCGAGTAACTAAGGAATTTAAATAGATTCATATGAGTAACCACTATAGTTAAGTAATTATATCATAGTAACACCACTTCAAAAAATAAATTTAAATTTAAATACCACCATCGAGTAATCATGTAAATGTAACCCATAAGAAAAAACTATCATAGATGAATAACTGAAAAACAACCATTGTGTAAGTGTAAATGGGGCTATGCAGACACCATATAATAATAAAATAGAAATCAAAAAGTTCAAATTGGATTAAATTCCACCAAATTATATGTAAATTAAAATTTTATAAAATTCAATAGACCTTTCAAATAACATTATTAGGTTTCCTAAGAACTCACCTCATAGTGTTTCCTGAAAAAATCCATATTTATCACCCCTCCACTATAGTGATAAGATTCATGTCCCCCCAAAGAAATATCAAGATTCAATATAGTAATTTAAATTTTACTCAATATAATATATTCAGTGTATCATAGTTCCTTTGTAACTTGAAAATATATGTAATCTTCATACAAATATATATATATATATATATATTATAGACATATTGTATTCTCATATATATATATATATATGTTTCACATATTTGTTTCCCACAATATTTTAATGTGAGATAGAGGAAGGAAAAAAATATTGTTTTAGGTATATGTAGTTATTAAAAATAAAGTAATATATAAATAAGATTCATACATAGAGAATATTTCATTTTTGTTAGAGCTAAATAGAACCATCAATGAGAAAATCAAGGATTATTCATGTTACATGCTATTGTCTATTTAAAACCATCATTCCATCTATCTTAATGAGTTCATAACCTTTAATTATTATCCATTGGTGTATAATATTACATATTTCTTTTTTAATTTATATTTTTTTTTGTAGTAAATATTTTTTATTTTCTTCTTCCACTTTCTTTGTGTTATTCAATAATGCCTCTTAAAAAATCACTGATGGTGGAGTATCTAACCTGAGTAGTGATATTAGGGGTCGTTTTAAAGTTGATCATAAACCCTTTAATTTTTTTAATTTTTTTAATTAATTTGTGATGAGGTTGAGCGGGTGCTGATAATTGGTGTGTCGATAGCCCATCTTTTCCTGAAATATTTTACAATTCCATTCCATTTCATTTCAATCCTCATTTCCCTCCCATAACTTAACATACTCTTCATACTATGGAATTTGTTTACTTAAGGGATGAATTGATAAAGAATGGATGCCATTTTAAAATGGTATCCCATACTCGATTGAGATATGACATGTCAAAATTTTCATAAATTTTTTCTTCATATTTTTATAATTTAAATCTTTCCATTTCATTTTATTTTGGGTAATTATTACATATTTGTTTTTGTATGGGAATATTTTGGGATTAATTTTGAAATGGTATAAATATTTAATTTAATCATTTTTATCTATGTTTAGAATTATTATAACAGAACATTAATTAAATCTATAGTGTAGGGTTAATTATTTTAAGAGGTTGAATAGAATGTCAATAAAAAAAATGGCTCTGAATAGGAAAATTGGAATTTTTCCATGGTTGAAGGTTAAAAAATTATAAATGGAGATGAGAGTGGGTGAATTTGTGGCTATGTGTATGTATCTTTTGGATTAATTTTAGTGTGATAATCAATTTATAAGTGTCATTTGGATATCTGTATGTGTGATCCACTATGCGTATGTTTTAATTTCCTCCTATATGGGTGTTATTTTTCAAATGCATTGGTTTTCTTTCTATGAGTGCTAGTGTAATTTTTATCTATGTATGATTTAATTAGAAATTTTCAAAATTATATTAAAGTAAAAGAATAATTAAACCTTGAGAAATTCATCAAGACTCCAAAATGAGGTCGTGTGATACCATTATAGCATGAATCTAATTATATAATAGGGTTTTATGTGGATTATGTTTAATTAAATCATATCTAAGGAAACATTAAAAATCAAAATAAGAGTTTCAGATCTTAGTGATGTTCAAAGAATCCTGATCGAAGGGAACATTATAAATCAAAATGAGTGAAAATATCAAAGGTTTTACTATTGGAAAATAGGAGGAAACCATGAAACAAGATAACAAGTAAATGATAAGTGTTGGATGAAACACTCTGTACTATAGAATGGGACTGGAGACTACTAATGTAAAACATGATTTTTTTTTCTATTTTCATTTGATTTAAATATTTTCATTGTTTTTAATGTATAAATATTCCACATTCATCTATGTTACCCTTTAAATTATTATGTATAACCTACATGATTGGGGAAGGAAAAATAATCCTTTTGCAATGATTTATTCTTCACACATCATGAAATAAAAATCTCTTCTTCTTAACTGAAAAGGTTTAATATTTAATTGCTGTTATTAATTTTGAATATAGCCACATTTAATTGAACTCTATTTTTTGGATTGGTTAATAATCTACAATATCCATCTGCTCAGTTTTGGGATATATATATATATAGTGGAATATTATAATATGATTAGTTAAGTGAATTTCGATTTCATATACATGTGGAAGGTAAAATAGATTCTATTCATTTTATTGGTAGGAATAGGATCATGTTAGGTATTATATACAAAAACTGGAAGTGATTTGTTGTTACTCTTTCTCATATAAATGGAAGAGAAATTTTTAAAAGGTTTTTATTAAGTAAATTCCCACATTTACCATTAAACTAAGGTTGAGAGGTGTAATAGTAATGTATCCTCTCATTATATAGTTTACCAAAAAGAGAATAAATAATAATTTAATGGACCTGGATAGAATTTAATGAAAAAATTAAACCTTAATCTAATTTTTATTAATCATTTTTTAATCTCTTATCCACTATTTCATTTATCATTCAAAAAACCAATTTTATTTTAATGCACTCCTTTCTCTAACCCCATAGAAAAATAAAAGTTTGATTTGTACACTCCTCCTCAGAGAAAACCTAGGGTAACAACTACAATAGAACTTTAATCCTCTTGGTAAGACATATACCCTTAAAGAAGATTTGTAATAAAAAATAACTATCTATGTTTCATGGTATATGTTCTTCCCCTTATCATTCTACTAATCAATTTGATGATATAAACATAATGGAGAGTTATGAGACATTATATCATCTAATAAAATTTTATTAAACAAAAATCAAGGATGAAGAAGTTACCACTAGGTATAATATATATTTGGAGATATATAAGAGAACAACATGATACTCTATGAAAATCAAAACTTACAATATCTCTCTTTCTAGTTATAATGACAACCTTACCAAAAAAACACCATAATTTCTTTTATCAGACAAGTTTTCTTATAACCATACTTTATAACAACAAATACTCCATTAAAAAAAATAATCCCCTTTAATAAACTACCACAAATGTAGAACTTCATGTTAAATAACCTTAATAAGAAGAGGATGAAAATTCAAGGAATGAAGTGGGAGATTTAAGGAACCATTTTTGAAATATAGTGGGTTTGTTTCTCCAATATTTTAGGGAAATATTCAAATAACTGAATATTTAACCCAATGATAATTTAAACAAGAAAAAAATAAGAATTGTCCTAGTGATTCACCTAAAACAACCTCTAAACCTAGTAAAAGTCCAATAGAACCTAAATTAAATAATCTTAAAATTCTAGATAAATTCCCGATGTCTTACAACTAAAAGAAAAATATAAAGTTGAAGAGGGAAAAAATTTTTCAAGAAGAAAAAAATAGGAACCATGGAAAATGCATGATAGAGAGAAATGACCCCCAACTTCAATTCCCATCAAGGGTGATTAAATCCAAAAAGATATAAGATAAAAAACTTTAAATAGAAATTATAGATAATTTCTAGAATGATTAAATCAATATTTACCTTCTTTAGGTAATCAAAAATATATTTTATTCTCATTACAATTATTTACACAAAAAAAGGATTATTGGGAATTATCGAATTGAATTGGGAATAATTGTATCTACTTTAATAAAACCATACCTTCCAAAAAAATCAATATCTATGGAAATTTTCTATCCCGCATAACATCAATTATATAAATTTTTTATGATTAAGGTAATTTAGGTTCCTCCATAAGTGTTATTACATAAAATGTGTTAATATATTTATATATGGGATACATGAATACCTCATGAGTGATTATATTTCTTGAAAATGGTTATACTATTTTCCTAGAAGGGGTATTTGATGTTTTACTTGGGAGAGTCCAAGGTATGATTTTTATAAGAGATACTTATGTATTGAACATGGAAGAAGTCATAATCATATCACACTCTCCCATCATTTTTGGGGATCTATTCTTGAAACATTCTTGGAAAATTAGTAACCTATAAGAAAGAAAACTCATCATGGATTTTGGAGACAATAAAACCCTTTTTATCATATTTTATTCATGAGAAACCCTTAAAATACATATTAAAGCCTTAATAATTACAATATTAAAGAGTCCAAATACATTGAATAACCAGGTAGGTTACATGAATTTATAGTCTTGAAAAAATATAATTATTTAAAACTACAAAGAGAATTAAGCAATCTAGAATTACAATGAGAATGAAGCAATATAGAATTCATAAGAACCTATCTGCTGTTCATAGGAAGAGGTAACCTATTTATAAATTTATGAATATAGATTCCTATTTAATAATTAATTTACTCATGTCCCATCTTGTTTGAATAAATTTATAGTAATGGATGCGGGAAATCTAAATCTTAATACATATTTAGAACAAAGCTTTAATATAGAATTGAACCCATTAACCATTGATTTAAAATATGTGTATGTCATTGAAGATGAAAATATTGGATTAATTGTTCCTAAAAACCTATTATAAAATAATTAAAATAAATTAATTGATATTTTTATAGATAATTTTCAAGAAATAAAATAGTGTTTGGGAGATATTTTTATAATTAATCCAAAAATCTAGTCTTACAAAATTCAGTACGAGGTGGATTCCAAAAAATCTTTGGCAGCCTCCAAAGAGTTTTAATGACTCCTTGATTGATGTATTGAAGAAATATATTGAGAAGAAATGATATGTAGAGATCATTTATCCCATTTTATACTCACAATGGGTCATCACCATCTATAGAGATCACAATAAAATCTACCTAACAATTGTGAATAATTAATAAAATGAGTTAACCCCTTTAAGAATTAAAAATATTTTGAGACTTTTCATTGACTATATGAAGTTAAAAAGGGCCTATAAGAATGATCATATTCACATTAATTTTTTTAAACAAATGCTCAAGTTATTTTATGGGAGATCATTCTATTGTTTCTTTGATGGATTTCATGTTATTTTTGAGGTTCCCATTACTCCAAATGACAATGAGATAACAACCTTTACTTGTCCCTTTATTACCTTTTCTTATATGTGGATTCCCTTTCAATTAAACAAATCTCTTTATATATTTCAGTGTTTTATTTAAGTATATTTTTTTATCACATTGAAGGATATATAGAGGGTTTTTAAGATTATTTCCCTATGATGGGAGATTTATTTGATAACATGTATTGAATGGAACTTGGTTTTGAACTTTGAAATGTTCCATTTCATAGTAAAAATTTGAATATTCCTTTGGGATATCATTTTAATAAAAATCATTGAGGGTTATAAGTAACAAATTTAAGTGATATATTCTTTTCCTTACCGAAAATCTAAGAAACATGTAAGAGTTTTTATTGTAAATGAATAATTTTATAGAAGGTTCGTCAAATATTAAGTTAAATTATTCCACCTCATTGCAAGTTAGTTTTATAATATATTGATCCTTATTTTAATATTTAATGAAGAGATTATTTTATGAATCTAAAGAGGATATTTATAACACTTCTGAAAATGAATCCACCAATTTGAAAACACCCATTCAATGTACTTTAGGATACTTCTAACCATGTTTTTGACCATTCCCTACAAAATTAAATGAAGGAATACCTCAAGTCATTTCCTCTTCCTCAATAACCTTAAATAAAACCCAAATAAACTACACCAACAATCATTTAGGGAGATTTTTTAGTAGTTTTTTATTGAGATAAATTCAGATCTTACCAACATAGGACTAGAGTCACTATTTTTTTTTCTGAAAATTTAGAAATTCATTATTTATTAAAGATGGATGATGCAAGTTCATTGATTTCATGATGGATTCCACTTCTTCAATAGTTTAATATAGAGATCAAGTATAAAAAATTTGGTAAGAATAAATATTTTTATAACATGAGTAAGCTACCAAACACATATGAAGATAAGATTTTAGATCAACTACTTTTAAATGACCATATTATAGGAGTTATACATTACATATTTAAAGAATATGTTTCTAGGTGTGTATACAATGTCAACTATTTGGTGACCTTTAAAGTTATATCCCACTTTAATCCCCAATGAGTAAAAAAAATGAAACATGACTCAAAATTTTATATATTGGAAGATCTATAGATATAGAAAATATGTAATTATTAAGTGATATAAATATTATTATCTGCAATTCAAATACAATATAATTTTTAGTTTTGGAATAAACTAGCTTATGGAGGAATCTTTAGACCTCAAAAGAAAGAAAAAAAGTTTAGGAATTAAGAAATTATTAACTAAACTTGTATAAATGTTCATATGAATTTTGTGAAAAATATGATAGATTCCATTTTTTTGAAACATTTCATTGAGAAAGGTATTTCCCCAAATATAAATCATATATTTTTGAATAAAATTAATCATTCAAAATACAGTTTTTAGACATTTTCAGTGTAATTTTTCATTTGATACCTCTTTATTACAAAGTATTATGTTCAAAAATTGGTGGAAGATAAGGCCACCAAAGATAATAATGGAAACTTTATCTATGATTTTTTAGGATCTAACACATTTTGTATATTTGAAATTCATAGAGACATAAGTTGTGATCATGGAATGTAGTTTTTAACCATATTCAAGGATGTATTGATGAGAAAACATGAAGTACATAACAAGATATAAACACATTAGAATCCAGAAAAATGGAAAAAATGATGTTCCTAAAAGGTAAATTAAAGGAATTATGATTTAGATTGTAAAACCAAAAAAGAAAAGAATGGATCCAAATTTTGGGAGAAACCTAATGGGACTATAGGAAAGCCTACAAAACACTCATTGGAATGATCCCTTATAGGCTAAATCACGAAATAATTTATCATTTTCTTGTCTATTCTAAACATAATGCATATTAGGCTATGAGAGAGATAAATCTGGACACATATAGAGGTGAAAATTAGTGGAAATTGTATCTTCAAGAATTGTATGCAGTTAAAGGAGAATATTTTGAAAGCTCAAGATTTTAAAAATAAATGACAAGATTGTCTCATGAAAATGGATGAAACAGAAATAATTCTATCCAGGAGACCATGTTTTTTTTGCAATTTAAGACTCAAGATGATTCCAGGTAAAATTTGTTCTTTATGGGAGGTCCTATTTATAGTCACTCATATTTATTATTATTGTTCAATTTAGGTCAAGAAATATGGCGAAGAAAAAACATTTACTATTAATGGGTGAAAAATGAATAAATTACAGGGAAACATTTCCCAATAACTAATGGTGGAGGTCACACTACTACAACCCATTAATCAATGAAAACCCATCATGTTACACCTCTCTTTAACACTTAATTGATTTATATAATTATATTAAATTATCCTCTCATGATAAATCTACTTGAAAGCATAGAAGAAAATTTATAATTTACATGTGGGGGAGGGGAAAATTGTATTTTAGTATTTTGAATATTAGATTTTAATTTATTTGGACTATGTTTAATTTTTGTTTATTTTCCTTTTTTAGTTTTAGTTTTTTTAATCATATTGAAAATTAATTAAATAAATTTGAGATGTTGAATACATAAAAATGTTGAGGAAATGATTTTATCCATTTAATCACCATAGATAAAGGTTTAAATGAACTTTATTTCAAATTTTATAAGAGAAAATTTATTCTATAGACATTAATGTTTGAATATCATTCCACGATGTATTTTACACAATGATAAATCACTTAAGAGGATTTTGAACCAATGTTGAAATCTAATATATTTACATATTTCTTAATAGAACCAATTCACACTTGAAAAAACATTTTTTTGAGTAATCTAGTCAAAACCTTTGATTATTTATGTAATTTATAATATAAATGATTGATGAATTATTTTGAATTAAATTTGTTTTTACAATTTACTATATTTTCAATCATACCGTAAAATTTAAACAATATAGCCCTCTCAATCCATGAAATAATTTGTTTATAATCCAAATAAAAAGGAAAATAACCACATCTAACTTAATATGGAAGTGTTTGCATGACTTAATTTGAATAATTGTGTCAACTAGGGGATAAATTGATTCAAGTGAATCCATTTAATAGATTTTTCCCTCATGAAGATACAAAGTGATAAAAAATTTATGCTGATATTTTTTTAAAAAAATAATACCACAAATGATGGAAAAATATCCAAAAAACAGCCATTGTTGGGTAAAGAGTTCTATCACAATTGTGAGGTGGAATGTACCTCTCTTTCCATTCCAACAATTCCATTTTGTACAAAATTATATATTTGAAGTCATGATTAAATAGATCAATAAAGATCTTAATAAGGAGTTAATAAAATAATGATGTAAAAGGTTCACTAATGGTGTACGAACCCATAATCTATGAAGGATAATGAAGGATATTTGGAGTGGTGATGTAGCTAAAATCTTCTTTCATGTGCTATTTAGAGGAGGAGGTTGAGAACTGGTATTTATATTATGGGGGAAAGTCCTTGGAACACATCAAAATAAGTGAAAATAATTCCTATTTTTGAGTTGGATAGTTCCTTGAACTACAAAAAGGAAAATAGAAGTTCTTATCTTCCTTAAATATGCGAGAAAAAAACTATAACCTCCTAAAGGAAAAATAGAAATAGAATGTTTTTATTGGTGAAATGATATGGGGTGTATGTTGTCTCATCAAAATTGAATTGGGAGAAGTTTAATCAATGGAATGGGAAGTGATTGAGGAAGATATTATTTTAGAAAATTTAAAATCATGTATTATGTTTTAACATAGGGATAATACTTTCATTGGATCTATGAAATTTGGGCCACACAACTTACCATAGAATCTCTAACATGTTCGTCACTCAAAAGAATACAAGTCTACATTAAGTATAAATGTATTCCCATGACTGGAGGAGAGGTAACATTAATTTCCATTGGATGTTTGACATCTCAGACACTAATGGATGTAGATCATTTAGAAATGTTTCCCAGTTCAGTGTTGTGGTGGTGAGAACCTCCCTTATAGAGTACATCATGGATTTAAAAAATTGTTAATAAAAATTGTTTCAAATCCATGGAACCCATTTTTAGGGACATGTGGGAATTTTTTCCTTATAAAATATCCTTATAATTTTAATATTCTATATCTAGTGGAATATTATTCTTCTCATGCTTTAATTTTACTAGACAATGATCCAAAATGAACTTATAGAACCAATGTTATAGTAAATTTAAGTACGGATTAATTTCTACCTAAAGGAAATTAGGTAAAGGAAAACTACTGTGTGATGTTCATGTCAACCAAGAGATACCGTCACCTTGCATGGATATATCATGTGGTCATGAGATATTCTATTCATTTAATGATCATA